>OX596074.1:64452756-66852756 GCA_951394005.1 Protophormia terraenovae
AGAAATGAGCAAAGTGTGCAGAAGATGATAACTATTATATTCCCACAAAAATAAAATTAAAAAAAAAGATTACAATGAAAGAAAACTTACATTTGCAATAGTTTTCTACTGTTCAAATCACTTCAAATTTCAAGATTGAATCACTATTTAACAAACAATTGTAACAATTGACTTAGTGCGGATATTTTATTAAAAAAACTTTATTTATTAAATATTTTTGCGGAGATCAACAAAAAACACTTCCACTCGCGTTGAGAGCACAAAGAAGAAGATAAGTGGGAAATATTATTTCAAAGTTGTAAGAGGGTGCATCACCTTTCGAGATAATAATTTGATTTTTAAAAACATTTAATGGAGAATCTGTAAACTGAATTAAGTTCTGGGCAGAACTTTCATGATTATGCTGTGTAGCTGTCAATGAATTCACTTCAATAGTTTGTGGGGGTCTTGACAATGCGTCAGCCACGATATTACTACTGCCGGGTTTGTATTTAATTTCATAGTTATATTCTTCTAAGATGGCTTTCCATCTTTTCAATTTACTATTTGTGTTCTTATTTCCAAGAGCATAAGTTGACGGTTGATGGTCAGTAAAGATCTTTACAGTTACTGGACCATACAAATAGTTTCTTAGCGATTTAAGAGCCCACACTATCGCAAGCATTTCTTTCTCATTGGTGGCGTAGTGCTCTTCGGCTTTATTCAGTGTTCGTGATATGAAAGTTATAGGCTTGCCGTCTTGTTCAAGGACAGCACCTAGAGCATAATTTGACGCGTCAGTTGTTAAGTGAAATTCCTTTTCAAAGTTTGGAAATGAAAGCATTACTTCCTCTGAAGAAAGTGAGTTCTTTATTTTTCTGAAAGCTTCTAAGGCTCTATCATCAAAAGTCACAGGAATTTCTGGATTTGTTCTTATTCCATTCGTTGATATAATAAAACCTAAGTATTCAACTTCCTTCTTAAGAAATTCACATTTATTCAATTGAATTTTCATATTGCTCTTTGTAAGGTGTCAAAAATTGTCTCTATATTTTTCAGATGAGAATCCTCATCTTGACCAAAAACTATAATGTCTTCTATATAGACGAAACATATTTTCCCAATACGATTTCTTAACATATCATCTAATACTCGCTGAAATACAGCTGGAGCGGTTTTTAAACCAAAAGGTAGTCGGACAAATTCGTATTTTCCGTTATTTACTGAGAATGCTGTTTTTTTTATATCCTTTTCCCTGAGCGGTATCTGGTGGAATCCGCTTTTCAGATCTAGACTGAGAACCAATTATTTTTACCTAGTATAGGGTATCTGTCCGGTATAGTTACACTATTTAATTTCCTATAATCTATGAACATTCTATACTTCTTTTCGTTAGAAGCATCCATTTTCTTCGATACTACCAACACGGGGGAATTGTATGGGGACCTAGATGGTCTTATTATTCTGTGGTCGAGTAGTTCGGTTACTTGTTTCTCAACTTCGTCTTTCATAATTATCGGGTATGGATAACTTTTTGTATAAATTGGGTCTTCAGTCGATGTCCTAATGTCTGCTTTAACGGTTGTAGTAAATGTTAGCTTTTCGTCCGGGTCTGAAAAAAGTGAATTGTATGTTTCACATAATTTCATCAATTTAAATATTTGTTCGTCTGTGAGGTGATTTGTCCTTATGTTTAAATTATTTATATTTTCTGATTGTTTTTGTTTAATATGTATTTTTATAGAGTTATTAATTGTCATAAGATTTTGAGATGTGTAAATAATTGCGTTTAGCTTTTTTAGACTGTCGTTACCTATAATGCCATGAAAGGATTTTAGAATTTGAGATTTTCTGATCGTACACCAAATAAATTAATAAATGTGTGGTGAGAGATTGTAACTTTCCCACCAACGGAGTTTGCTTGGAAAATGAGTTCATTGGCTATTGGATTTTTTACTAATTTTGGCTATTGGATTTTTTACTAATTTAGGTTGAATATAATTTTTATTTGACCCTGTGTTAATTAAAAAGTTTATATTTTACCATCGCTGGCTTTACGTTGAAAATAAGGTAACATTGAGTTGCTTAGTCTAAAAAATTAATATCTGAAAATTCGGTGTGTCCGTTTTCTTAAGAAATATTGAAGTGTTCATTTTCTTCGGAAATGTTGAAGAGTTCATCTAGATATTCGGTCAAGTCTTGTATTCCTTCGTTTTCTTGTTGAAATTCATTAGTATCAGTTTCCTGGTTAGTGTCGGGTATAGTGTCACATTGAGTTTGTTCGATATGGTTAATTCTTTGTAATTTTCTGGGTTGGTTAAATTGTGCAGATTGGGGTAAAGGTACACCTACGAATTTATTATCTGGAAAAGGTCGATTAATATAATTTACTTTTTTTTGTTTGGATGGAAGAATCATGGAAGGAAAATTAGGTCTTGTTTATTTCTATTTCGGTAACGGTATCGATAACGGTATTTTAAATTATATCGGTATACCGGTACCGAAACTAAAATACCGGTAAATACCGTTATTATTAAAAAACTGGAAAAAATCTTAAAAAAGTTAAGTTTTTAAATAATTTTTAATTAAATTTCGCAAAAAATTATTAAATTACATATTTGTATATTTTATTTAATAAATATTCACTTGTAGTTTTCGAAATATGAATATTTTATGGCAACAAAACCTTTAAACTCTACTTTTTAAAGACAAATTGGTATCATTTTTTGCAGTACATTAAAGTTAAAGATTTGGAAAAAATTTGCATTTACCACAGATTTTAATAAAGACAAAAATCGTTCAATTAATTTTGCAAGCATTTTTCAAAAAAAGCAAATTTTATTCCACAGATTGCAAAATGTAAAATTATGTGAAGTAGCAGAAAAAACAGAATAGCATAAAAATGAACTTTTAGATATCGTAGGAATATACTTATTCCAATCACCATAAAAATTAATAAAGAAAATATGATTCCCCAAAGAGTTTTCAGGTTATATAACTGTTTAGATAAGAGTAAAAACTAATGTGTCAATTAGTACAAGAAAGTACTAATTAGGTCCCACATAATCACCTGAAGTTTTTAAAGTTGCAGGATTAAAACAACGCGCCATAAAAATGGTTTAATGAGAGTAAGAAATTTTTACAGGATTGTAAATGTACAGGGAAAAAGAAATTTAAAAAAATTATATTGTACTGATTTTTCAAATCAAATGAATTCTGACTTATACATAACTATCTTTTTCTCTTAACTTTCTTAATGTTTTTTCCAAATTTCTAGAGATTAATTCCGGATATTATCCATACCAATGACAAATTTATACCGTATATTTAAGATGCCTACAAGATCCTTTCAATAAATTTTAGGTTTTTTAATTGCTGCTTCTTAATGCTTACATGATGTTTATTTGAATTCATACCTAAGGTTCATCTTATACAAGCAATTCAAAGAATAATGAAATTATATACATAGCTGGATTTAGCATATTATATTCGATAAACAAATTTCAAAAATATATAAACTATTATATAGTTTTCTTTCATTTAACTGCTTTAAAATTCCCGGAAATCACAACGAAATTCCTGAAGAAAGGGACATGAAAAATAGCAAATTTCCCAAGAAATCTTTCTTCAATGATAGCCCAAGTTGTAACCTTCCGAAGAAATCTTTTCGGTCATTTGGAGGAACCAAAATTAAGGAAAGAATCTTCATAGAAGCAAATATCAAGAACCTATCATTAATTTCAACAGTACGTTCAAATGATAAATAATTCAGAGCATATCTAAAGTTGAAATGCCCATCTTAGATAATTTATTTTCTGTGTTCGCAGTAAGACTTTTTATCAAAAAGAATTCGCATTAGATTTAAGGCATTGAAGCCTCTTAAAAAATATATTTATTGCAAATTATATAACAAAAAAACAAACAATTAAAGTCCTAAGGAGTGCGTTCGAAAAAATCTTAACATACATATATAATATTCAATAACTTGGAAACGGTTGATCTTAGAGTTTTCATTATTTTTTTTTATTTAATTGATAATTTATTACAGATCACAGAAAAATATAACTTTTATTGTTCTAACAACTACTTATGAACTTGTGGACCATTTTTAGTAACCCTTCCGTTAGAGATTTCATAGCTTCTTCAGTCACTTTTTTGGAACAATGTGCATATATTCTTTTAAAATCTTCTGTATTTTGGGACACCTTTTTTGTGCTCTTCAATTCATTTTTCACAAGAGCTCAATATTTCAACACTGGTCTAAGCTATGGACAATTTGGAAAATTGACCTCTCTTGGTACAAAAACTATGTTACTGTTTTGGTACCACTACAGGGCTTTCTTACCGTAGTGACATGATACTAAATCGGACCAAAAATGTGTGGACACGTTGAGCTCTCTTATGAAAAGAAGAAGT
The DNA here is from genome assembly GCA_951394005.1 of Protophormia terraenovae. Classification (NCBI taxonomy): domain Eukaryota; kingdom Metazoa; phylum Arthropoda; class Insecta; order Diptera; family Calliphoridae; genus Protophormia; species Protophormia terraenovae. The sequence continues at coordinate 64,457,152 of OX596074.1, forward strand.
CTTTTTTGCAAATATTCTTTGATGTATATTTTGGTATTTATAGAGCCGAATGTAACAAATGATTTTCCTGTTTTGCCGCAACTGCAAAAAGCTTGTTATACCAGGAATTTTTTAGGAAATTTTTTCCGCTTTTGGGCTCTAAACTTATATTTAACATTGCCTCGAGAATTTATAATATAAAAATTTGCCACAGAAGCTGCGAAAATTCTGCCAGCACATACGTTTCTTCGTCAATTATACAATATGAGTATTTTTGTATGAAATTTGGTTTTAATTTCCGTGTCCTATTCTTGGCTTTTAAATTTTTGCAGCATTCCTGTTTGGATCTTTTTGGACTTTATATGTTATCAACTATGCATTAACTTTAAATTTTCGCACCAAATAGTCAAAGCACTGAGCTAACCGGACTGTTCTACTACCAGATGTGCTTGGAGTCCCTTTCAATATGCTTTCAATTTTCCCAATATCATGTGGACTTTTTTCTTTCCGAACCAGGTTTCCTATCAATGGACAAATTCTCCTGATACTGTTTAATAACCTTAGAAACAGTTTGACGGCAGAAATTTAATTCTGTGGCCAATTATTTGTAGGACCTATTTAAATTTTTTTTGAAATTTTTTAATAATTTGTAGCACGTACATCTTTTTCGTCACTCATTTTTATGAAAATCACGACAAATCAACATGGTTGTTATTAAAAATAATAACTGAAGTATTTTTCAATGATAACTAGATCAAAAAAAAAAAAAAAAATGTTTAATATTGCTTCCGAAAAAAGTTATGAGGCAAAACGTATGTTAAGATTTTTTCGATCGCACTTCTTATTTAAAACTAAATTCTATAAATATTACATTAAATAAACTTTTATTATTAAGAACAATTTTATCTTTCTTATTTTCTCAAGTATTATATTATGTTGAAAATTTGTAATACCGAAACTAAAATACCGATATATACCGATACTGAGGGAAACGGTATTTGAATACCGGTATTTTTAACAAAATAATAATTTCGGTATCGTTATCAGTTACGGTATTTAATCGGTATCGGTATTCATAACGGTATCGGTTTCCAACCTTGATTTTCAGCATTGTCTTCTCTTGTTGGATTTGTTGATGGTTTTTAGTTGATTTTTTGATGGTTTTTGTTGATTTTTTTTTTTTTTTTTGCTGGTTATTGTTGATTTTTTGTTGATTACAGTTGATTTGTGCTGGATTTGTTGATTTTGCTAGTGCTTGATGATTTGGTTGTTAATCATCGATATTTCCAATGGTTCAATTTTTGCTGATTAAAGTTGATATGTGTTTGATTATTTGTTTGTTAATGTTGATATTTTATTATATTTCTTATAAATATTTTAGTTTTGAAATATTCACTTTATTTAAATTAGTTTTTAAATTTTATTATATTTTTTAATTTTATTTTTGATTTTAAAATGTTCACTTAATTAACTTAAATTTTGAAAATTGTTCACTTTCAATTTATTTTATTTGTAAATGTTTATTTTTTAACTTCTTATTTATTAATTAACTTATTTGTTAATTACGGCTTACTAATTTGCGATCCACACGAGGTTTTTTCATGCCCGCACATGAACAAAATGTTGTGCGCACATGCATTTGGATAGTGTGGACCCAAGTTGTTCATGTTTTGTTCTTGTTCGCATACCGTTGTTCCCACAATAGTAGTATGTTTATGTATGTTCGGGACCACTTTTTCCATACAAAAGTAAGTTCAATGGGCGTGGCATAATTGCTACCTAAGAAAAACGAGGGAGTTCCCGCCCACTTTTTTGTATTGACCAATCAGAAGCAAGCTTTAGGGAAAGAGGGGAAGTGTGTGTTTCATTTATTGTAATAATATATGAATGTATGTATGTTTGTATTGACCAATCAGAAGCAAGCTTTAGGTAAAGAGGGGAAGTGTGTGTTTCATTTATGTAATAATATATGGATGTGTGTATGTATGTATGTTTGTATTGATCATATATTATACTAATATATGTATGTATGTATGTATTGACCAATCAGAAGCAAGCTTTTGGTAAAGTGGGGAAGTGTGTGTTTCATTTATTGTAATAATATATGGATGTGTGTATGTATGTATGTTTGTTTTGATCATATATTATACTAATATATGTATGTATGTATGTATGTATGTATGTATGTATGTTTGTTTATTGTATACTTTTTAACCCAATAAAATCCGCGACAATATCCCGCAGATATTTTTTGCAAAACTTGTATTTTCCTATTGTTTACATATAAAATAAGCATAAAAATTTAAAAAATCTTGTATGTAATTAGGGGCGTAATATTTCCAGAAGGAATTTTTATACTTTAGAAACAAAAAACTATATCAAAAAAATTAATTTGAAAAAATATTCCGAAAAATTAAAACATCACCAAATGACGTGTTTTAATTTTTTTCTCTATAGTGGAAAGTTATTGTCAAAATTCTTACATATGTAATCGAAATATCTGCCAAATTTGTTGTTATTATAAGACAGTATTTGTCAATTATTTTAATTAAAAAGATAAAAGGGTTCTTTAGACTCCATAAAAATAGTCGATTATTCTGCTGTACCCAATTAGGTACAGTGGATATACATGGGTTAATAAATGCTACAATATTTTTGTATACACAGACAAATGCATTTTATGAAATTGAAAACCAATATATTTATTTTGTATAACAATATGTATGTAATTATGTTAAAAGTACATACAAACAATTTAACAGGGAAAAATGGGAAGGCAATAGTTGTTTTTATTTTTAATATTAATTTTTGCGTTTTTAATTATGATGAAATTAAAAACTGATGACTTGGATATGTAGTATTTGAGTATTTTAACTTTGAGTCTACATTAGAGAAATTTTTATCAAGACAAACGTCAAAATTTTATCAAGATAAAGATTTGTCTAATGTAGACTGAATTTGTCAGTATTATTGCAGTGTTAAAAGAAAATTGTCAGCGCTCGCGCTCTGACAACGTTGTCTTGATAATGCTTGGTAAAAGACGCCATCTTGATTGTTGTTGGTACTTTTTGCATGGTTTATTACGACATACGTTTTCCCCTATAATTGACAGATATAACAAATTATCTGCAACTCAAACAAAAATTTGACGTTTGTCTTGATACAAATTTGTCTAATGTAGACTCAAAGTAAGTTCCATACAAAAATATGTTCTATCGGGTGTGGGAAGTCGGTAACTTTTTTTCTTATAAAAGTCAGGGATGGGAAATCGCAAAATTTGTATTTGTACCAATCAGAATAGATAGTTCTGTTAGATAATTACTAGGTAGATAAAGTGAGGAAAGTGTGTGTTTCATATATTGTAATAGGATATGTTTGTTTATTTTGTTTCCAGGTAAGTGGTTAGGTAAGCAGTTCATGTGAATAAGCTACGTTAGTAGCCAAATTGCTGAATCTCGTTTCCACGAGTTGAGTTGAAAACGTGTGCTGTGTCAGCGAAAAATTTTCAAATGAAATTTAATATTTTTGTTTATAGTTTTGTTGGAGTTGTAGATTATGTGAATCATCATGTTATTGTTCTTATGTTTTAATATTGTTAATTATGAAGATGCAAATGAGGTTTTTTTAAAAGTATTTGAGTGTTTTTTAATATGCATAAAATAACTTTGTATAAGGTTTTTGGCTTTAATGAAAAATATTTTTGATTTTTTTTATGTATGGTTATGGATGATTTATTCTTAATATTATATTAGAGGAAAATTATGTAGACATTTAGGTTTAAAGGATTAATTCTTTAATTAACTTTTTGAAAGAAAATGTTCAGTGGGATATTTTTTATATTTTACAAAAATAAGTACAAAAATCGATCTTTAAAAAAATATACGTGTCATATAAATATTTATGTGATTAGCTGTATATTTGTATTTTATGTTTTAATATTAAGTAGGAAAATGTGTAAGGTTTTTGCCTTTAATGATGAAATACATTGTCCGATTTTGTTAGGTATTATCATACATAGTTATTTAAAATTATTGAAGTAAATGCGTCAATATTCTAATATCAAAGTATTTTGATTTATTGATGCTTAATAATTTCATAAATTTTATGAAATTTATTTTATATATCATGAATTTTATGAAAGACAGATTTTTTCATAATATTCTTATTGTATATAAATAATTGAAGTTTTTTTTTATTTGTATATGTATGTATGTAAATATTTACACATACGAATAATATGAAAATATCCCATTTAAAACTAATTGTTTTGGGGGAAAAGTAATATATATTTACATAGTAGCCTTATGATATCATGATTTTTTATTTTATTTAATATTTAATAACCTGAGACCATTTATATTACCTTTTACCTATTTATTTATTTAATAATAAATAAAACAATTCAATGAAACATGAAATTTTAACTTTAACTTCTTGCTATTTATATTAAAATTTATAGAAACTATTCACCTAAATATATATAAAAAGTAAATACATACATATTTTATTACAAGTAAAAATTTTCTTCGTGTGTATAGGAGACAAAAAATCTTCTGTATTGAAAGCATAAACAATGTTTGGTTATCATTTCCATATAAATTTCAGGAATATTTTATTTAATTATATACAAAGAATTATAATATAATTATTTTTGTAGTTACTTATTGAACTTACTTATATTATTACAATAAATGAAACATACACTTCCCCTCTTTACCTAAAGCTTGCTTCTGATTGGTCAATACAAACATACATACATACATACATACATACATTCATATATTATTACAATAAATGAAACACACACTTCCCCTCTTTCCCTAAAGCTTGCTTCTGATTGGTCAATTGGTGCCACGCCCATTGAACATACTTTTGTATGGAAAAAGTGGTCCCGAACATACATAAACATACTACTCACAATTGTTCGAGCAACCATGTCTGCCATCAAACGTCATTTTGTATGCGGAAGAAGAGGCGCTGTATGTAAAAGTATCGAAGCGACACTGACGGCAAACAAAAAAATATGATTTGTTCGACAAATGTTCTGCCCACTGAAAACAAAATTAAAAAAACTGTGTGTGTTGCTCTGCCGACGTTTTGTTCTTGTGCGAACAAGAAAAAGGCTAGTATAGACGGTACGTAAGGATCTTTGCTTAACACCGTTTGTTTTTTAACGGTTTTAATTTTTAAACTACTAGGTTTTAGTTTTTAAACTTAATAAATTCACGTTGGGCGCCAATTAAAGAAAACTATGTTCTTATTGGTTTGAGTACTTGACTGCAACTGCCTTTTATTATTTCTTTGCAAACAAATTTTGCTTATTAATTAATTATTTTCTTCTTAATAACTAAAGTACAATTTACGTATTTCAAAACAATCTTGCAATTTATTTTTAAAGTGAATTTTGATATTGTTGACATTTGTCAGCAATTTTACAAAAAGGTAGGTAAATTAACTATTGCTTAAATTATAAGACACTAGTCAGCAATTTATTAAATGGTTTTAGTTTTTAAACTTAATAAATTCACGTTGGGCGCCAATTAAAGAAAACTATGTTCTTATTAGTTTGAGTACTTGACTGCAACTGCCTTTTATTTTATTATTTCTTTGCATTAAAAATTTTGCTTATTAATTAATTATTTTCTTCTTAATAACTAAAGTACAATATTGCAGACATTTGTCAGCAATGTTACAAAAAGGTAGATCAATGAACTATTGCTTAAATTATAAGATACTAGTCAGCAATTTATTAAATGGTAGGTAAATGAACTATTACTTTATTTTAGTTATTACATAAACAATTTTATTTTCCTTAACTTATATACATATTATTTATAACACATATAGTCTAGTATTCCTTAAAAATATTTATATTATTAAAAAATATATATTTCTCCATAATTTGTATGTTATTTGTCCAAATTTAACAAAATTTGGTACGGATAAGAGCGTTGCCAACTGCAAGTCAATTCCAAAGTTATTTTATATTACGTGTCGTTTTAGTAAAAAGGATAAAATCGCACACATAATTATAGTCATATAAGTATTAATATGACCAAATTTTAGAATTTTGTTTTTAAGTTTGTAGAAAATATGGCATTTTTATATTTCAGGATGTATGGGAGGTATATAAGTCCTTGCACCGATTTTTTTTAAACTTCGTATTTTTCTTAACTATTCCAAGTTTTAATAGTATACAAAATTTAATAAGTCTAGAATAACTCCTTCTATTTTTGTCCAGTCGTTATATGGGAACGAATCACTGTGGTACGGTCTGAATTTTTTTATAGCCATTACGGCAGCTAAACATTCTTTCTCTGTCACATTATAATTTTTTGACAGGTATTTAGTTTCTGCGAATAGAATGCTACCGGATGCTCTTCATTTTTCTCATTTAATTGATGTAGTACAGCCCCGATCCCATAATCAGAAGCATCATATTGAATATAAAAATATTTCGTTAAATTAGCATGACGCAAAACTGGAGCAGATGTTAACGCTCTATTAAGTTTATCGAAGGCTTCGATAGCCTCGGATGTCATGTGAAACTTTCTGCTCTTTTTTAACGTATCGGTCAAAGGCGTGGCTATGGTGGCGAAATCTTTAATAAACCTCCTATACCAACCGGCAGTACCGAGAAAACTTCTCACTTCCCTAACAGATTTTGGAACTTTTATACTCTTTATCGCAAGTACTTTTTCAGGATCCGTCTTTAGTGTACCTCCTCCTATTATAAATCCTAGATACTTTAATTCCTGAAAGCAGAACTGTGACTTCTTAAGACCAATGGTTAAATTTGCTTCCCTGAGATATTTTGCTATCTCACTCAATAGCTTCATATGCTCTTCAAACGTGCCAGAAATTACCAACAAATCATTCAAATATACAAAGACATTGCCTCTCAAATGGTTTGGAATGACTTTGTCCATAAGTCGACATAGTCTCTGGGCGGCATTGCATAAGCCGAATGGCATTACTCTGAACCTGCTACTGTAAATACTGTATATTCTTTGCTTTCCTTATCTAGTTCGATTTGCCAGAAGGCATACTTTAAATCGATGCTACTAATGAAATAGGTTTCATTGATTCGGCGTAAGATTCCATCTATATTTTGGAGTGGATAGGCGTCTTTTATCGTTAGTTTGTTTAACTTACGCGCATCTAAGCAAAAACGATTCTTGTCTGGTTTCCTAACAATAGTAGTTCGATTTGACCAGGGACTCTCACTCAATTCGATTACATTTAACTCAAGCATTGTATCTATTTCTTTGTAAGCAATTTCCTGAACTGCAGGAGAAATAGAATAATAACCATGATAGATGGAGCTATCCATAACGTTCGGTATTTTGAAAATTTGGCAAATATTAGATTATAAATTTCGATTCGAAAAACATTATGAATATAGAAACCCGTTCACAAACACAGAATAGAAAAAGAAACAGGCAACCACATTTTGATTTAAATAGGACTATACCCCACGAATTACCAAAAGTTAGAAGGACAGAAGAATGTCAAATCCACCAGAGGCGAATAGAAATCAATTTGTGGACCAGTCCCAAATACTGGAGATCAGGTTTCTAATACGAATAACAACAGGCCTAACGTAACTACGAATATATTGGAGGATAATATTACTCCTGAAGTTAGAGAAATGGTAGTTCAAAGATTCCTAGAAGATAAAGTGAGGAAAATGGTTCAGGAGGAGATGACCGTTATAAAAAAAAGTTTGGCAGATTTGACAAAATGCGTTGAAGAACTTTCAAAAGTTACACCACAAAACCAAAACGCAATAGTACCTAATCAAAACGTGTCAGAATTGTCAACTAGTGACCGTAAGTCTCAAACAGGGGATAGATTTAATGTCAGGCGTACGTTTGAGTACGAATACCAATAGTAATTCTAATATAGGAAATATAGTATTACCTTTTTCTAGAACTGGTGAAATAGGAGCGAATTTGCAAATATGGAAGCTCGTATCCGCGTAGACAAGTTAGAATTTGTATTTGATGGTAACCCTGCTCATCTAAGTATTGATGATTTTATTTTCCGGCTGGAACATTTAAAAATGTATTATCAAATTCCATGGTCAGAGATCCTGAGGGATTTTCACCTTTTAGTGACAGGGAGCAGCCAGAGAATGGTACTGGCTATTTGTAAGGACACATAGAGTACTCGATTGGCCAGGGTTACGTCATGCTTTAATTTCTCAGTATCAAACTTCCCGCTCAAATTTTGAAATAATGACAGATTTAGTTGAGCGGAAACAACAACCTGGTGAGACGATAGATAATTATTTCCAAGCAATGTGTCAGTTGAGATAAAACTAGTACAACCGATTCCAAAGTATGACCTAATAAAGACAATAAATAGAAATATTAAAGAAAGTATAGGGAGGATAGTTTACTCGATTTCCGTTTCTTCTGTTGAGCAGTTAAGGGTTGAATGTAACGAGGCAGAAAGACATTTTCCAATTCGTGCGGTTAGAAACTTGCAACCAGTTATATGAACGGAATTTATGCCGAAGATGATAAGAGGGCTTCTGAGGAAGAAATTCGTTCGAACGATTTTGAGCAAGTTGCTGCACTAAATTTAAACCCTCAACAAAGAAAGCAGCCTATAATATGCTGGAACTGTAGACAACATGGGCATGTTTTTATGGATTGCACTGTACTGGAAAGGGCATTTTTCTGCTACAAATACGGGATACTTAAATGAATTATTAAATAATTATTGAATAAAATAATAATGAAATTCTAAATATTAATAAAGAAAAGAAAATAAATTATTATTAGAATTTATTACTTAAAAAAATCTATTAAAATGTCTTATGTTTTCCAGGTCTGGCAATGATGAACGGATGCGATAGTTGCGGTGGTTTTGTTTCAATCATATTATATTCGTTATGTGGTATCAATTCAAACTACTTTCAAACTATTGCATGGTGGAATCATAGTATAATAATAAAGTACTCGCACATCTACAAAAACAACAATTGCTTGTATTTTGTTAGTGTAAAACTACTGCCCACAATGTCAAAATGCTTTGAACGGAAAAATGTTAGAATGAAGGAGAGCAAGAGTAAAAAAAACTCGAAAAAAATTTTACATATGATTACAAAAACAATTTGACGGTACCGCGAGGTTTGTCAATGAACAGCTGTTCTTACGAGTATACTTTATAATTATACTATGGGTGGAATGTGATTTATCATACATCATTCTATTGTTTTTCTTAAAATGAGCTTACGATAAACAGTGAACAATGTTAATACAAACCCTTACGACAAAATCTTTTACAAATTTGATCATAGTATATAACTAGTATAAAAACTAACTCTCTTTTTTAGTAAACACTCTTCACATACATATGCTGTGTGAATTCAACACACTTGAGAGAGACGTAAACAATACAAAAAATTAACAAAATTATCCTTTAAAATAACATTCACAGTACATTCTTTCATGCACATATAATATTTTATTATTTTTTTAACACTTTTATCACGTTTTAATTTCCGACACGTTTTTATTTTTTACAAACGAGAAAAATATTTTTTTAATATTTTTGACATTTTTTTTCTGGCTGTTGAATTTGAAACTAAACAAAAACAGTTGCATTTTTTGGTATTAATATTGTAGATTTTACAATAATTTATATTTTTCTTGATATTTAGCAAAAAAAATATATAATAATTAAATCATTATAAATACAATACACATTAAAATCTTTAATATTTGTTGAGAAATGCAAATATACATGTAAAAGAAAAATTTAATAATTTTTTAATAAAATTTTTTGCAACTTTGTGTACATATGAAGTGTGGTGAATGTGATTTTTACACCAATACCAATAAAATTTCACTAATACATTCTTAGCGTTATGTACTTTTGATTTCTGCGTGAAGTACCAAATGAGAGACATTCCGTACTAGTTCTATACTATGAATCAAGGTAGATTAAGAAGTTAACGACAACTCTACAACAACTACAACACCAAAAAAACCCCATGTATTTTGTTTTTGCATTGTCATCTCTTATGTCACCTTTAATTTTGTCATTTCACATGTTTCTTTACAAAAAACAAAAACAATTCATGTAGTAAAAAGAGAGGAGAAAGACGCAATAACACAAAAGTAAGCAAAAAAAAATTTAAACATAAACAAAAATTTGACACTTCAAATTACAAAACACAGGCAGCCATATTGATTTCAAAAAGAAAAAAAATTCTCAGCTGTTTTAATGTCGTTACCTTCTTAATCTACCTTGCTATGAATTTGATTTTACAATTAATCACAAAAATTCAGATCGGACTCAATACATTTAAAACAGCACACTTTTCTGTTAAGATATTTATCTTTTCTGCAAGTATATTTTATCAGTAATTCGTAATTTCAATGAACACTTGTTTATACTTTTTTTGCCATTTTTCTTTACAGAGGCTATAAACAAATCTCCATCAGCAGCGATCTATGTCTATGGCTATTAATTCAAATACTAGTGGTCTATTGCCACATGCTTAGATGTCACTACATGTATTTGTTTCACAACTCTTGATTTGAAAATAAATCAGGAGTGTCATTTATGTTTAGTAAGCATATAGTACTCGTGATAGTGGCAACATACACTGAACCATAGTATAATTATAAAGTATACTCGTAAGAAAAGCTGTTTTACAATTTTTTCATTGGCTAACCTTGCGGTATTGTCAAATTGTTTTTGTATTCATATGTAGAATTTTTTTCGAGTTTTTTTTACTCTTGCTCTCCTTCATTCTCTCATTTTTCCGTTCAAAGCATTTTGACATTGTGGGCAGTAGTTTTACACTAACAAAATACAAGCAATTGTTGTTTTTGTAGATGTGCGAGTCTTTATTATTATACTATGACACTGAACGTAAAAAGTACAGAGTTGCATTTTTCATTCATAACGACTAGTATTGAAAATCTCAAATTTAATTTTATGAATGAAAATAATTATCATATTGAATTTGCTGAACGCCTGGTATTATTGGAAGAGTTGATATAGGAAATATATGAGAAACAATAGATACCACAGAACAAATATGATAGGATGAATAAATAAGGCCATCAAAAAGGAAATAATCCGACAAAATTCTCATAATTTTTATTTGAAATTTATGCAATTTTTTTAAAATGGTATAATTTAAGGAAAAGTAGGGAATGGCCAACGACATGATGGATTGTTGAAGAAGAAAATCAGCGGGAAAATAATGCCATATATTCTTGTAATTTTTATATATATAAAAGTAAGCGGGAAAATAAGGTATGTAATGTAGTCATATTACTAAATAAAGAGAGGCGGGAAATTCGGAAGATAGAAAGTAAATAAGTTGTCAAAAGTATAAAAAGGAGGAATTAATATGAAAGTGTTTAGAAGTTGTTAAAAAGTGCCCAAGTGAAAATCTAATTTTTTGAATCATATAAAAAAAAGCTATACGATAAAAAAGGAAAAGTAGACAAATAATAAATACTCTTAGTGAAAAGTGAGCCTTTAAGTAAAAGGATTATTTCCATAAGGAAAACTATTTTCATTTAATAAGAAAAAGAAGAAACTAATAACAAAACGTAAGTTTTTCTTTTGTAGTTTTGAATAAAAAAAAATAAATAAATCAACAATATTAGTGAACAAGTATCATGTGTATAAAAATATAAAAAAATCAAAATTAGTAATTCGTGGTAATTTATGCTTTTTTTTATTATTCGCCAAATAGCTTGCTATTACCTCTATAAGTGGAAGGAATCGTTCTTATATGCCCCAAGAAACTATAAAAAAGGAGCCAAATACAAGAGCGGGTAACAAATTTTAAATTAATATTTAATCTGAAGTTGTGGAAGCTGAGAAAGATATGTATATAAAGCTTAGCCAAAGACCACAGTAAAATTATAGGATTAATAACCAAATAGAAGAAAAATAACTTTGTTTGGAAGTATTTATTTATTCATTTGAACGTTTTATTTTCTTAAGATTAATTATAAAAAATCTAAATTAAGGGCCTTTTTACATTTGCCAAAATAAAAAACTAAATTTTATAAAAATAACAAAAAAATATTTAGTTTAAGATTAAGTTAAGATTCGTGTTGTGCATTTGTGAAGAAAAAAATGTGTAAATTTCGAGTGTTTCGTTGTATATGTTTAGTTGTATAAGAATTTATATCAGCCTGAAAATAGTTAATTATTAAGTTTATATAAGTATATTTACGTTTTTTTAAGAATACAAAAAAGTAGAAGTTTTGGTGCTCAAATTAGGCGCGAAGTTTTCAAAAATCAGAATTTAGCAGTTAGCTATATTTAGACTGTAATTTACTTCAAGGAGCTCCTTTAAGCAAAGAAAATATAGTAAAAAAATCGTACATCTAAATGAATGAAGAGACACAGATAATTTGAGCTCTGAAAAACATTTTTGAAGAATATTCACGTATCAAGAAAAAATAACGAAAAATACAAAAAAATAAAAGAGAAGAAATTAATAAGAATACGAGTGTTGAACTGTGTTCAACAAATTAATTTGCTTTGTTTTCATTTTATCTCTTTTTTCTCTTTTTTTTATATTTTCGAAGAGATAATGTAATTTTCTTTATATATATAGTTCCCCATGAACAACTTAATTCGCTTTAAAATAGCGGCCTTTTTTCAATATTACTGTTTTTATTTACTTTGCCAGAATTATGTTTTTGATATTGTTTTTTTGTTAATAAGTTAGTTATAAGTAAGAACTCAATAAAGCAAGAAGCTTGTACTTAGGTTGTTATAAAACCTGTTTGTGTTTTATTCGGAAACACACCCTACTCTATTGGGAAAAGGAGTTACCTCGCCCCAATATATGGTCCTTCGATAAGTCCTAGAATAGGCTAGGACTGGAAAGAATTAGTGACTTGGAGTCCACTAAATTCCAAAAATCGTCAGTTTGCTCCTCAAGCGGCAACTCCAACAACACAAAGACAATAGGTTGTCTTAAAAAGAGTACTTCATCGTGCTTACGGCAGAGGAAGTAAGGAGATACATCATTGTACATTCCGTGTCAGTGGAGCAGTCAACAAACAAGAAGTCCATCCCATCTTGAAAATTGCAACATACTAAACAAAATCTTAATAAGGCAAATCACATTGAAAGAAATTGGAAACAGCACAGGGAAAAGAAAGGTATGTACTGTGTTTATTAGTTATTTTGTGCGACATTTTGTTTTCCGAAAATTGAAAATTAATGGCTAATCTGTAAGAAGAAGAAAACCCGCTAACAAAAGATTAAACTTAAAAAATACCAAAATCTACAACAACAAACATTTGCATTTTTAACCTAAAATTAATAAGCTAGAAATACATGAAAAGTTTAACAATATAAATATACCTCTAAATTGTACCATCTCCAATAACCGCAAAATTATACCACTAAAAAATTGTCACCACTAACGAATTTCTACAAGAAAAGTAAATGAAAGTAAAAAGAGACAAAAATATGCATGATCATCAAACCAACTATATCATTGTCATCTTCACACTGCTTAATACCGGCAAACGTTTCATTCCTCTTTGTTCCTATAGACTGCAACCAACTTCACATATGAAGTAACAAAAAAGAAAAAAGCAAAAAAATTCAATAGTGGTGCATCGGTGCAAAAATTAAATACTTTAATAAAAAATTTAAGTAAATAAAATAAAACAAAATAAAAAAGTGAACAATAAAACAAAAAACAAAAAAGAAAACACACACAAACATATTATAAAATCAAACAGACAGTATAAACTGCAAAAAATACTAAAACCAAAACAAAACTACATTTAAAACAACAAAAAAAAAAAAAAAAAACCAACTCCAAGTTGTGCTTATTTTTGTGAAAACAAATATTACAACAACAAAACAATTATTTCAGTTTTTTTTTTAAAAAAAAGAAGGAAAAAATTTAAGGTGCCTTTAAAAAATTAAATAAAAAAAAAAACAACGTTATATTACAACAACAGAATAAGTGTGTAAAGAGAAGTGGAGACAAACCAACAAGCCGTTGTGTGACGTCATCAAGTACGTAAGAGGTTCCCAAACAACAGAATTGTAGGAGATTGTTAAGAAGCGGTAAGAATTAATTATTTTTTAATTCGTTTGGAAAAATTAAATAAAAAAAAAAAAAAAAGTCAGGTGGACAATAAAAAAAAATAAAAAAAGCGGTATTATAAAAAAAAAGAGTAAACAAATAATAAAACAACTTCTTCAAGAAAATCATTTTTTATAAAAAATAAATAAATCAAAATACAATTATCGGTTTAGTGGTATAATGATAACGAATTTTAAGAAAAATTAAACGACTTATAGAAATTTAAAATTTTTTTTTTTTTGGAAAAGCTTTGAAATCCGAACTTTACGAATATTTTTATAAATCATGATTGCGCGAAGTCACTAAGTGATTGGAGTAGACTATTTTTATAAAAACAAAAATAATTCCTTCAATAGAGAAGTTGATTTTTTAAAGAAGTTTAAGGTTCGGAAAACAATTAAGCTGTTTTTACAAAAAACATTTTTCATATTTGACCGAGTTATTGGAATAGTTCATCTTTTTCGGTCTGGGTTAATAAAAAAAAAAAAAAAAAAAATGGCGGCATCAAAAAGAAGATGCAAGTTTGATTTGACACAATTGGTGATGTTCTGCACGAACTTTGAGAGAACTTGTCCCATAGATTGTTCGATCGCATTTCTTGATGTTAAAAAACAAGAATTAGAAAGAAGGTGGGTCAAATTAGTCGAGTCGTACGAAGAATATATCCTAGAAGGTGAAGAATCTGAAGGTGAAGATCAGAAAGATGAAGTTTCTTTAAGATATGAGGAAGCTAGCAATTTATATCAGGTCTTAAAAACAAAAATTTTAGAAAAAATGAAGAAGACTACAGTTGAAGATAACAGGCCCTCTACAAGCAGATCAACACTAAAGTTGCCAGCATGTGAAATACAAAATTTCGACGGCGGTTACTCCAAGTGGCCTGCTTTCCGAGATATGTTCCAGGCAGTAATCGGGAAAGATCCATCTGTGGCTCCAGCTCAAAAACTATACTATTTGCGTAGCAAAGTGAGAGGGGAGGCCTACCAAGTCATAAAGGATTTTGACTTGGTAGATGAGAACTTTCAACTGGCATGGGAGAAATTAAAGAATAGATTCGAAAATAGAAGACTTATGGTTCAGGATCAAGTTAAAAAGATTCATGCGGTCACACCAGCTCTAAATGAAAACATCAAATCTCTTAGGCAGATCCAAAATGCAGTTAACGACTGTTTAGCGATTTTAAAGAATTATAAAATCGAAGTGCCCGATTATGATCCATTTTTAATTAACATAGTTGTTTCAAAACTTTCGGATGAAACAATGAAAGAATGGGAAGTTTCTTTGAAAAATCATCGTGAATTGCCCACATGGCCCCAATTAAATAGTTTTCTCTCTGAAAGAATAGAAATTCTAGAAACTATGAACGATAGAAAAAAGCCAATACCTAAAGAGAACCATTCTTCAAGAACACATGCGTTTTATACTCAGAGTGAGCAAACTTCAAGTTGCAGAAAATGCAAACAAAACCATCCTTTAAGAGTTTGCAAGGCATTTAAGTCACTATCACCAAGTGAACGTGTTAAATTCGTTTTTGCAAATAAATACTGCGTAAATTGTTTATCGCCTACACACTTCAAATCTAAATGTATGAGCACAAATACTTGTTCTGTATGTCACAAAAACATCATACGATGCTCCATTTAGAAAAATCTGAAAAATCACTACCCAATAGAGCGTCAAATGACAATTCTCAGCAGATTTCACAAAATGAGGGGAAAAGTTTTACTTCAAGTACTCAAACCGAGACTAATGCTTTTAGTATTAATGTAGAAAGTTTGCCTGGATCTGATGGTAATATCCAGGCATTTTTTGTTTGCCGGGAAGGAACTACAGTGTTACCTACAGCGCTGATTTACATAGACAGTGGTGGAGAGTTATTTACCGTAAGAGCTCTTCTAGATGCTGGAGCAGAAAAAAGTTTTCTTACCACTCAAATTCAACAAAAACTTGGAATTCCACTTGAAAAACATCCTCGTCAAATATCTGGTTTCGGTGGAACCATAGTTGGAAGTTCTAAAGGAAAGTGTTTTGTCACTGTAAAATCGAGAATTTCAGACTTCAAATTAAAAATCTTGGCAGTCGTAGCTCCAAAAATTGCTAATTTTTTACCTTCTCGATCTGTTAAACTACAAAATTGTGCTGAAATACATAATTTAACTCTCGCAGATCCGTATTTTTATCAGCCTGCTGCGATAGATATGATTATAGGAAGCGATTTTTTGCCATTTATTAACCTCGAGGGCGTAAGACAAAACATATCTGGTACATTAGAAGCAAGGGAGTCTCATTTTGGTTGGTACTTGTCAGGACCAGTTAATACGTCTGAAATAAACGCTTTTTCAACCACGGTATCTACATCCGAAAATTTTCTTCTCCACGATCAAATAAAAAAGTTCTGGGAACTTGAGGAAGTCGAGAAAGATATTTTAATAACTGAATCAGATTTATTTTGTGAAAACTTTTACCAAACGTATACTACAAGGCAGTCAGATGGTCGTTACGTTGTACGCTTACCGTTTAAAGAACAGTTTCCAAATGAAATTTTTTTGGGTCCTTCAAGGAACAGTGCCTTAGGTCAATATTATAGGATGGAAAAAACCCTCGAAAAGACCCCTGAATTAAAAGAAAATTATAATAAAGTTCTCCAAGAATATATCGACTTGGATCACATGGAACCAGTATTTCCCCAAGAAAACAACTCTGAAAAACAATTTTCTTATTTCTTACCACATCATGCGGTTATTCGACCGGAAAGTAAATCGACGAAAGTTAGGGTAGTCTTCAATGCCTCTAAGAAAACGAATAGTGGATTTTCATTGAATGACGTACTTCACCAAGGCCCAACTCTACAATCTGATTTGATGCAGATAGTGCTTAATTGGCGTTATTACAAATATGTCTTCACCGGCGACATCGAAAAAATGTTCCGCCAAATTGTGATGAATGAAGCTGATCGGCCATATCAACAGATTTTATTCCGTAATGAGACAGATAGTCCTGTGAAATCTTTCCAAATGAAAACAGTGACCTTTGGAGTGAATTGCGCGCCATTCCTGGCAATAAGAACGCTACAGCAGTTAAGTGAGGACTGCAAAGACAAATTCCCGTTAGCATCCAAGATTTTGAGAAACGAAATATATGTGGATGATATCTTGTCTGGAGGACATAGTCTAGAGGAAGCAAGGTTAAAACAAACTCAAATAAAACAAACTTTAAAATCAGCTGGCTTCCCCATGAAGAAAATAACAGCCAATGACATTTTTTTACTGAATAACTTGGCCCGGGAGGATCTTCTTGATGAAGATTTTTTAAAGTTTGATGATTCCAGCACCATTAAAACCTTGGGAATACGCTGGAATGCGAAGTCAGACTTTTTCTATTATGTAGTAGAACTGAACCAAATTTCCACCTCTCCCACAAAAAGGCAAATTTTATCGGTTATCGCAAAGTTATTTGACCCTCTAGGTTGGCTAGGTCCAATTGTGGTAATAGCAAAACTTTTGATGCAAGAGTTATGGGAACTGAAGGCAGGCTGGGATGAGGGTGTCCCACCGCATATACTTGTAAAATGGAACACATTTTCACAAAATTTACCACAAATTTCTTCATTAAAAATTCCTAGATGGGTACATTTCGCACCAACTCACCATATACAAATTCACGGCTTCTGCGATTCATCAGAAAAGGCTTATTGTGGCGCAATTTACATGCGAACATCAAAATCTAATGAAGAAATAAATTGTAACTTATTAATAGCTAAAACTAAAGTTGCCCCAATAAAAAGGACTACAATCCCGAAACTTAAACTGTGTGGAGCGGTTTTACTCTCAAAGTTAGCAAAAGGGCTAATGGAAAGTGCAAATTTCCCCTATGAACTATATTTGTGGACGGACTCCTCTATAGTCCTCGGTTGGTTACAAAAACCGCCACATACCCTAAAAACATTTGTTGCAAATCGTGTAACAAAAATCATAAGTATTGCCAGTAATAGTCACTGGAAACATGTTAGAACGGAAGACAACCCTGCGGATCTTGGAACCCGTGGTTGTTCCCCACAAGATCTCATTGAGAGTAAATTATGGTGGCAAGGACCCACCTGGTTAACCCGGTCCTGTGAATATTGGCCGAAACCTCGCGAATTTGATCCAATCGACTTGGAAACGAAAAAGGTTTCAACTTTTCATCTAAAAACTAAACTAGTAGATACAAGCAGCAAAAATATTATTCTCCAAGAAGAAATAGATGCTGACGTCATAATAAAAAGATTTTCGTCTTTCGCCAGAACACTAAGAGTTATTTGTTATTGTTTTCGATTCATAAATCGCCTTCGAAAACGCCCAATTGAAACCGTACCTTTCATCACAGCAAAGGAACTTCAATTTGTGAAAAATCGTTTGATACTAATAGCTCAGATGCATTACTTCTCTAAAGAATACGAATGTCTTCAAATTAAACGGCCTATAAACCGAAAGAGTAGATTGTTGACGCTGAGTCCATTTTTGGACAAAGATGATTTATTACGTGTCGGAGGTAGATTAAGTTATTCAGGACTTAGTTACGATGAACGCCATCCTGTAATAATCCCTGAAAAATCATACTTTGCTGAACTTTTTGTCAATTACACTCATAAGATTTTGCTTCACGCGGAACACTACATTATGCTGAGAGCTATAAGGCAAGGGTTTTATATGCCTCGACTTAAAAATCTGGTACGAAAATGTATTCGAAATTGCAAAACCTGTACTATCTACAAGCATAAAATTCAACATCAAATTATGGCCGCACTTCCCCCCGAAAGAGTAAACTTTTCATTGCCGTTTACATATACCGGCGTGGACTTCGCTGGTCCATTCAACCTAAAAACATCTAATTTACGCAACGCTAAATTAATAAAAGGTTATGCAGCCATATTTGTATGTTTCTCCACGAAAGCAGTACACTTGGAAGCTTGCTCAGATCTTTCGACAGATGCATTTTTAGCCTGTTTCGACAGATTTGTTGGACGTAGAGGTTTTCCAAAAACCATGTTTTCTGATAATGGCAGAAATTTTCTTGGAGCCAGTTTATCACTACTAAAAACTCACAATGAATTCTTAAAGCAAACAGAGAAAGCACTTGTAGAAAAATATAGTGCTCATGGATTCTCCTGGTCATTTATCCCACCATATGCACCCCACATGGGTGGCCTCTGGGAGGCTGCCGTAAAAAGTATGAAATCGCATCTTAAAAAAGTAGCTAGCAATCTCAATTTTACGTATGAGGAATTTGCGACGATGCTAATCAAAATTGAAGCTGTATTAAATTCACGCCCAATGTCCCCATTGACCGAAAACCCATCAGAACTACTTCCCTTGACTCCAGGTCATCTCTTGAGAGGTGCACCAATTATAGCTCCCCCAGAAGCTCCTGTAGAACCTCCGTTAGAAAGCGTCAGTTACATTAAACGCTGGGATCGTTTAAAAGCTCTACAACATATCTTTGCACGTCGTTGGAAAAACGAATATATCACCGAGCTTCAACGAAGAGTAAAATGGAAAGCAGAACAACACAACATTAAACCAAACGACTTCGTTATAGTGAAAGACGATATATTACCACCTAGTGAGTGGCGCCTGGGGCGAATTACAAAAGTTATATACGGAAAAGACAACAAAGTAAGAGTCGCTGAAATCAAAACCCAAAATGGAAATATAACACGTTCTATTGCAAAACTATGTATTTTACCAGTAAGCCATACAGAAAATAAAATTCCACATAAATGTTTAAATTAATCCACCTGATTTAAATTTAAAAGCCATATTAAAAAGATAAATAAGTCGCAATACAAAATATCTAATATCACAGTATATATCCTCTTTCTTTTCTTCCTCTCTAGCCAACACCATGCCGCGTTGTAATTTGTGCCTAAAAAATCATGCTCTCCGACATTCTCCAATGTTTCAAGCTAAGTCAATGGAAGCTCGAAGAGAGTATATTATTAAATGGAACTATTGCCTAAATTGCTTAGCACAAACCCATTCACGCCCTACATGTCAGTCAGCCAACCGTTGCGCAATTTGTGGTGCCAAACATCATTCGAGTTTGCATAGAGATCGTCCCCATGACGCCTTAACCGCAAGTTTTGAAGAAGCTGTTGAAGAGACTGCACCTGCAGCTTTTGAAGAGACTTCGCCAGCACCTGTTGATGAGAGCGCACCAGTAGCTGTTGAAGAGACTGCGAAGAACATAACCCAACTCCCAAAAGACAATCCCCACGATTTGTCATATTCGCTGTCGGAATTACCCACATTTCCTCCTTATTGGCAGTACATGATTCCACCAATCATAAGAGTGAATTTAATTCACAAGGGAAACCCAATGTGGGTCAATTTGTTGTTGGACCCAAAAAGCGAATGTTCGTTCTTAATAAGAAATGTGGCAAATTTGTTCCCTGAATTTACACCCGATTGCTATCAAGGAACAAAGGAGTTTGGTGTATTTGATGTCGCCGCCACATATGAACCCCGTTCACACTATGGCCCAATAGCACGCTGGAAGATGTTGTTGAAGGACGCTGACGTAATCGTTCCACCACCAATAACAGACCCGCAGCTAGAGGAACATTTTAAATCAATAACCCCAAAAGCTCATCCTCAATTTGCTGTATGTCGCGAAATTGACGGTATTATTGGCCAAAAAACGTTAGCTGTCATAATGTCCCACCAAATAATACAACCTGCTGTCACTATTCCAAAGGCGCAGCGCTCTATTTTTGGATGGGTTATATCAGGACAGTGGCATGGCTGTATTTGCCACTAATCTTAGTGCGGGAGTATGTTGAACTGTGTTCAACAAATTAATTTGCTTTGTTTTCATTTTATCTCTTTTTTCTCTTTTTTTTTATATTTTCGAAGAGATAATGTAATTTTCTTTATATATATAGTTCCCCATGAACAACTTAATTCGCTTTAAAATAGCGGCCTTTTTTCAATATTACTGTTTTTATTTACTTTGCCAGAATTATGTTTTTGATATTGTTTTTTTGTTAATAAGTTAGTTATAAGTAAGAACTCAATAAAGCAAGAAGCTTGTACTTAGGTTGTTATAAAACCTGTTTGTGTTTTATTCGGAAACACACCCTACTCTATTGGGAAAAGGAGTTACCTCGCCCCAATAACGAGCAATGAAAATTAAGTATATATAAAGACCGAAATAGTTTTTTATATTTCTATGGAACTACAAGTGGAATTCTAGAAAAATTTAGCACACATATGAAGATAAGTAAAGCAGTTTTTTTACATGTAAAAATAGTTGGCACTTTTACTTGAGCTTCGAACGAAATAATTATAAGACCAAATATGACAAACTATTTTAAATATTAAAAAAATGGAATATGTTTTCAAAATTTTTAAATTTTTTGTTTGTATTATTAATAAAGGTTGCACACAGTTAGATCAGAGTTAATTTTTTATACAGTGGGACAAATATATTTTTGAAATATAATTAATAAAATATAGAATATAAGCCCAAAGTGTCAAATAAGTTATTTTTTTTTTTTTGTATACTAAACAACATTATGTGGATAGTGCTGTTTACTGTTGTTCTTGTCATTTTGAATTAGATTTGTATCATAATATGTAAAACGAATAAATTTTTCTACGTAAAAATATATTTACAGCCTTAAAATTTTGAGATATAGAGTGTCTTGTTCAGAATAAGTCAGCAAATATTTATCATGCCGTAATAAAAATTGGCCAGAATGTCAGTTGTAAGCTAATTTATAATAATTGCTAACTATACTAAAGATATTTAGTAAATATATCTTGTAAAAATGTTTTTTTTTGTGGCTTTAATAGCACCAAAAGTTATTGCATATACGCAATACAATATCTTTCCTTCATTTAAGGTTATTTTGAAATAAATTATATCCAATTTTGAATGTTTGTATCAGAAGTTGCGAATATATTAATCATCAAGGATATTTATTAGAATATAATTGAGATAAAAGTCCGATAATAATAAGCATAATTTCTACTATGGAATTCATTAAATTGCACCTGTTTTCAGAACTATTAAAATGAGTTTACTATATTTGTAGAATCAAATTAGCTATTAATAATTATAAACTATCTTGCGATTACCAAATTGGCCAAGGCGTATTGAAATATGATTAATATATTCTGATTTTTTCTCAACAAGACATTCCATATCTGAAACATTTTAGACTACAAATACATTTTTTACGTAGACAATTAAATAAATTTTACATATTTTGGTCTTAGTCTAGTCCAAAATTATAAAAGAAATAATAAACACCATTTCTTCTCCATATTCTTTTTATTTATAAACAAAAATATATTTTAATTTAGCCTTTAGGCTTATTTTTTGCTTTTTATTGATTATATCACAAAAGTATATGTGTCCCACTGTACCAAAAATTAACTCTGATCTAACTCTGTACCGTCTTTATTAATACGAACAAAAAAAAATTAAAATTTTGAAAACATATTCCTTTTTTTTAATTAATATTTAAAATAGTTCGTCATATTTGGTCTTATAATTATTTCGTTCGAAGCTCAAGTAAAAGTCCCGTTATTTTTGCAGAGGAGTAACGGAACTAACTTTTTTTACATATAGAAAAACTGCCTTACTTATCTTCATATGTATGCCAAGCATTTCTGGGATTGCACTTGTAGTTTCATAGAAATTTAAAAAAACTATTTTGGTCTTATAAATATTTCGGGGAGTGTATAATCAAAGTTAGAGATAAGATTAGTATTTTAGTTTATATAATATATGTCAATAAATGTAATTTTTTTGTTTTAGTATTATTTTAAAAAGATGAGTGAATAATTATTTTAGCGTTTTGGTAATGATGAACTGGTAAGTTGGTTGCGGTATTTGGGTCATGGATTTAAAAGAGAAAAGGAGTAATAACCATGACAAGGTTGGGAGGGCAAACAAAGGGACTAACATCTGTCTCTGAATTCGTGTGTGGTGTTTTGTCAGTAAGTTCAGTTTGTTTGAATGTGCATTTTTTTTATTATGTTTCTGTCGAAAACTGGCGAGAGGGTTGGGACCTCCTGAGAATAACGTAGCTAGCCTCAGAACTCGTCAGACTTTTTAAATAGACCGTAACATAAGGTCAATAAATGAATTTACTAATATTTTGGAGCTTGGCTCACGAAGATATATTGGCGGTGGCTTTAATGGTTTTTGAATAGTACCACCTTCTTTTTCTTGATGATTGTTCACATCATCACTCAAGAGAACAAAACGGTTGCCAGTCAAGGGTTATCATTTACTTTTTGATTAATGAATTTAAATTTTCAGTCCAATATATGTTACACTGGCAAAATAATATTTATATCGTCCAATCGCTTATTATTTTAAATAAAATTTTCACAATTACACGATCAATTATTAACAAATCGCAGAGCGAACAAAAAATACGTCTGTTTGTCATGAGAACTAACAGAAGACTCCTATACAAAGAATACTAAGAAAAGAAGGCTTGTCAAAAAAACCTAACTCTGTTGTCAAAAAAACCTAACTTTAAGATTGTGTTAGTCAAATTTTATTTATATGTATTAGTGCTGAAACCACTTTCAGCACACATCATAATCATACATAGTTGCACAAAAGAGTATTTACAAATTAATAAATATAATTCATCACAATTATATTCGCAGATTTTCATCATTTAATGCGGGTTACATCCACAAATATTAATATAATTACATTTTTTGGCTTTTTATTGATGAATATGAAAATAATTTAAAATTATTTTAAATTCTGTTTTATTTTTAATACCAAAAGTAGCAACATTGTTCGTGCAATTTAAATTTCAACATACAAAAAAGGAATGTCAGAAATAAAATAAAAAAATATTTTTCAGTTTGTGGAAAATATTCGTTTAACGGGAATGAAAATACTATAAACGCGTGTGAAAAAATAATAAAAATATCGTCTGTTAGTGGAAAAATGTGTCGCGTGTGTAATTTTTCTTAAATTTTAAGGAAAATATTTGATTATTTTGTGTTGTTTCTCTCTCTCACAAGTGTGTTGAATTCACACAGAACTTGTATGTGAAGAGAGAGAAATGTTGTTGTAGGAAATAGTACTATTTTCTATTCTTAGTATTATTTGCTCCTATATATGAATGCAGACAAAGAGTAACAAGAGACGAAACTAATTGTCAAAAACCTAACTCATGCAACAACAAAATACATGTAATCAAATAAATTTTGTTGTTGCCAAAAAAAACACACTTTTGTTTACAAAACAACAATTTTGTTTAAATGTCAATATAGAATTTCGTCTCTATATGCTACTCTATGAATGCAGATCTTATAATATTATGTATAACATTTTCTAGAAGAAGGAAATTAAAATAATTTCCTAAAAAATCGCAGTATCAGAATTTCAAAAAGAAACCTTACTTTGAGTCTACATTAGACAAATTTTTATCAAGACAAACGTCAAAATTTTATCATGATAAAGATTTGTCTAATGTAGACTGAATTTGGCAGTATTATTGCAGCGTTAAAAGAAAATTGTCAGCGCTCGAGCTCTGACAACGTTGTCTTGATAATGCTTGGTAAAAGACGCCATCTTGATTGTTGTTGGTACTTTTTGCATGGTTTACTATGACATACGTTTTCTCATATAATTGACAGAGATAAAAAATTATCTGCAAATCAAACAAAAATTTGATGTTTGCCTTGATACATTTTTTTTCTAATATAGACTCGACGTAAATTACTATAATTGTCAATTGTGAAAAATTTTTTAACATAGCCGTCTTAAGAAGGCCCTTCTTGCAGGTGTGACGTGCCTTTGGTACATGTTGTTACCCGTTTGGGCAGTAGGCACAGATCCTGTAAAAATTATTATTTAAAATAAAAAACAATTTTTACTAAGAGTGGTTGTAAGTCACTCTATGCTTGTTCAGCACTAACTTTATTAATAATTGTAAAAATCTTAAGAACTAATATTGAATTTCTTAAAACTAACTAGACTAAATAATTTTAAGTACTTTTTATTTTACATATAAACCCTTCAATAATTCTTATCACACACAAGTGTGAAAGATAAGGGTTGTTTGTACACATGTGTGAAAGACCAACGCACATGCGTATGTCCACAACAAATGTATACTATCATAAAATCTATAAAATAATAGAAATGGTAATTAAAATTTTAATATAGCACTTAAAAAAATAGACATAAAAAAGTAATAAAATATGTTCAACTAAGTTTGAACAGATCCGTTACAGTAGGTACTGGGTTTACTGCGGTTTCGCCCATGATATAAAAAACAAGGTAGTTTCACTTCTCTCTCACAAAAAAATTATTTGAAGTTTATCGGTATTTTCTGAAGTTTCATAATTGTAAACAATTAAAAAAATCGTTGCCACATACAGAAAAAGAGAAAAATGCCTTTTGGAAATTATATCATATGATGTGTATTTTGTATTTGTAGCACAAAACTTATGCGCGCGTTTTTAGCATTTTTATTTTACATTATTTAACCTGATACAAATCAAACATACTATAAGTCAAAAGATATAAAATATCATATTTCTAAGTTTTTAAGATTTTAGTGGTTCTTAACCACTTCTAATTCTTATATTTTTCGTAAATTTTTGTTCAATATAAGACAAGTTTTATAATAAAAAATATGTATTCAAATAATGTACGGTGGCAATTGACCTGCTGGAGCCAATAATTGTTTACTTCCATTTTTAGCTATTGGGCGATTATTCGTACTGCCGTGTAAGTGAGCCTTGGGCTCACTTGTTTTCCGTATGTGATGTGAACTTCTTTTAGCGTAAGTTTGTTGGCTGATTGTTTACTGCGTCTCATCTCATGAAACGTTGAAAATTGCTCAAGTTTTCTAATTTTATGGTACGATTGTAATTTGTGATCATTAAGCAGTGCTATGATAATAGACCTTCAGGTTCCACGACAGCCGGTTCTATGTATTGGAATGACCCAAGATATCTCGGCCAAGGGCTGTGAACTAAGATGTTATTGCTGCTACAATATGTTGTTATTTATTACTGCTACAATAAGCACAAAGCCCTTTAGTTATCTAAAATTTGCACGAAATTTTGAATTTTAAATCTATGGAAACAATTTAAGTACCTTATTTTCTAATTTTGTTTGTTTTAATCCTTTTAAAAGCTATTGATTTCATCCGAATTCGAACATATGTGTTTTTTATTTTAAATTATTTGAATTTAACTTAAATTTTTTATTTATTTTTTAATTTTCATTTGAATTTGAAGTATAATAAAAAATTTGAAACAAAAAGTAGAATTATTAGTCGAAATATGGTAGCACGATATGTCATAATTCCCATAAACGTCAGAAGGTAAATCATGGCTACCAAAAGAGAAAGTGAAACTACCTTCTTTTTTATATCATGGTTTCGCCGATCCTTCGACAGCACGGGCCAGAGCAGCTTTTGAGGTGCTTGGTTTGAAGCTTAAGCCCAAATTACAATAACGCGTGGTCAGCAACAGTATCAGCTGATCACTGTCAGCACGACATGTTGCCGTTATAATTGCAATTCAGCGTAGGCTTTGTTCTACTTGTGTATTTTAGCCTCTCATTTATTTGCTCACTCTCTTTGTCTCGCTCTCAATCTGAATGCATCGCGGTGAATTTAGAAACAGGGCTAAATTAAACAGCACTGCAAACTGCTGCTGACTAAATGTAATCAGTGCATTCTAAATAATCAGCTGATTATGGCAGCACACACTGCTGCTGACTACGCGCTATTGTAATTTGGGCTTTAGAGGCACCTCGCTGCTTTTGCTTCCTTCCTTGGAAGCTGGTTTGTCACATTTCGTTGGCTTGGGTTTCCCCTTGTCACCTCCTGCAGTTTTCGATCGCCAGTAGCTCGCTGATTAGCCTGGCCCGGTGTCTCCACCAGACTAACCTGAACCCCAGTAGCTCTCGATTCACTACGGCCCGAAGTTGGCACCGTGGAAATAGGGTCTCCGCAGATTATGAGACATACTACCATGTTTTGGAACTGTCCCCCTGCGGTCAAACAGACCACCAAGCCACCCACTATGGGAACAGACGCTGGTGGATTTTGACAGACACTGGACGTTTAGGATCCGTGGATCCAGCGGACTTGTTCCCTCGAGAAGTCCATTCCTGGTAAGAATGGAAAAGCTTCAAGAAGGAAGTAATAGAAAGTGATAATTTTTTTTTTTTTAATATCGAAAACCTGTATGCAGCTGTGGTTTACCTTTTTCCGGATCAACCGTTTAAGCTGTTACAATTTGACGGCGGCTTGGGTCACTGGCACCAAGTTTAATTTTATGAATTTGTTACTATTTGTTGCGGGTGGTAGAGGAAAAACATAGTCATAGGACCACGCCACTGAAGGGAGGGGTAACCCCTGGGCTACGTCTCTGTTCATAAAAATTTTTTGCGTGGGAGGTCCTATGAAAACGCTTGGGACGAGGCCAAATTACGCTTCCTCATTGTCCCACAATATTCAAAAATTTTTAGGGGGGACTTAATTTGTCTCGGAGCCACCACTCCAGCCCAAGCCCGGTGGGTTTCTAAAAATTTTATAGCAGGGAGGGGCCTATCGTGATGGAGCCACCACTCCTGCCCATGTCCCGGTGGATTCAAATTCTATAATATCCAGTGGAGACACAACCTCCTGCATGAGTCTCCATGTGTTATTTTTTTTTTTTTTTTGTAAGTAAATAAACGTTGGGGAGGGGGCTAAATTGTTTCGGAGCCACCACTCCAGCCCAAGTCCCGGTGGATTTCTTTATCGATGCAGGAAAGGGCCTATAAGAAATGGAGCCACCACTCCTGCCCAATCCCAGTGGATTTTAACCTGAAAAAAAGAAAGAAAATCTTATTAGTTTTAAATAAATACAAGTAATTGAAACGATACGTACAAACCTGTAGATTCATCCCTTAAATTGTCCAAAGACCTATAAAGAAAAAAAATATCATTATATGAAAATATGATAAATAAATAATTAATGACTTACCTTTTCCTTGATAGTTTTGTCCTCATTTTTTTTTATGTTGCCAATGTACCTGAAAAGAAAAGAAAATAAAAATTATTAATAAATTGCACATACTTACCATGCGTCTCCTCCATTAAAATGTGTAGTAAACACCTGCTCATATAGTAATATGTGTAGAAGCTATGTTTAGTAAGCATAAGAAATAGTACTAAAAAGGAGCAGAGTTATATTTTCATTGATGAAAAGATATTGAAAATTTTGAAAATTAATGATTATAACAACAATGAATAAAATGAAATTGTGCTGCTAAAATTGCTGACAGCCTGGTATAATAGGGGGAGTTTGTATAGGAAAGTGGGTGACAATATAATTAAAAACTAATGCTAGCTAAATAATAAGAGATAAAATATTACAAAATAGCCGCCAAAATTGTTTGTTTCATATATTTTTATATTTGGTAATAATTTTGAAAAAACCCGACGACATGATGTCTGCAAAGTCCCCTGTACATGAAAATCTAGCGGGAAAACAAATCTTACATATGTATGAATTTTAATAAATGGGAGCGCAGCGGGAAAATTAGTAAATTATATGAATGGGGAAACCTAGGCGGGAAATTTAGCGGCGAAAATTATTTGGGGTATATAGGCAATAATATAAAAAGAGGAAAAAGTAAGATGAGAGACATAAATAATGTTAACCTGGTGCTGTAAACGTACATTTAAAAAATAAAGTGAAAATTCTACATAAAAAAACAGTGCATAAAACAAAATTATTTGTGGAAAAGTATTCTGTTGTGAGAATATCAGTTTCTTTTGAAAATATATTTTTTAATTTGTTATAATTGCATAAACAAAACGTAAGTTTTTTTTAAAGAATGAGATAATATTAAATTTATTCAAACAACAATTAATCAATGTCACAATTTATTAATGTGTTGGTAAATCAAAATTCTTTTAAGGATTTTGTTTTTTCTATCGTTAATGACTTATAACGATTGATTAAAAATGTATAAGTTACAATAGTGGAATTAATAGTTGTGGTTTTGTCGTTTTTTTCATGCATTTGCCATAGCTGGCTATAGTCGCGTCCTAAACAACAATTGAGAAACCCTTCCCTAGTAACTTAAATCTGGAAAGGAAAACAGTAAAATAAGGAGACATAGCCAGGTAACAATTTTTATTTTTGTCCAATGAGTCCACAAATATTATCTAAGGACTAGGATTGAAATATAAAAAAAAAAAACTACCATTTTTTTAAACGGTTGATGTGGCAAAGAATAGTAATCGTTACATACAGACCAGAAAAAATAATCTTAAGGAATCAGAATTTAGTGATTTAGTTCCAAAACAATTCCAATAATTATTACATTCAAACCGTATATCTTCCATCTATTATTGAAGAAAGAAAAAACTATTGAATTGTTGTAATAAAAAAAAACAGTTAATTTAATTTTAAGGCTATTAGATAGTATATTTGCCCAAGATAAACAAAGTAAAATACCAAAATTAAATACCTAGATATACCAAAAGAAAAAAAATACTGCAAATTAAAACAGCTAAAAAAAATATATTTAAAGCCAGATCTAAAAAAATTAAATTAAAGTTCAAAAAAAAAACATGAAAATAAATAAAAGATATATCTAAATATTATTATAAGTTAAATTTAAGAATAGTGTTGTACATTTGTGAAAGAATTGTGTCCTACGTGAGTGTTTGTTTCAATGTATGTGTGTTAGTTTACTAAGAAAAGAAAAACAGCCTGAAAAAAAAAAAAAAAAAAAACAACAAAAACAAAATTTAGTAATTTGTATATACATATTAAAAAGGAAAAAATAATTAAAATAATTACTTCAAAACTTAGTGCTCAAATTAGGCGCGAAAATTATGATTAAAAATATTAAAATCATTAAAGTATAGTCAGCTTCAGGGAGCTCCTTAAAGTTCGAGAATTTTTCTTTATAAGCGAAGGTCCTGTAGTGGAGGATAGAGAAATAGTTTGAGCTCTAAAAGGAAAGGAAATAAAAAAGAGAAAAAAAAAGAAAGAGAAGATATTATTAAAATTTTTTGAAAATCTGAAATTAAATAAAAAAAAAACGGCTATATACAAATTATTAATGTAGGAAACGAAACTGAAAAAGAATAAAAAAAAATTTGAATTATTTAGAACAAAAAAAGAAAGGCTGTAAAAGAAAAAAAAAATTAGAAATTAAGAATATGTATATACAAATTAAATTAGATTTAAAAATTATTATAAAAAAATCAATAGAATTATTTAGTTTATATATTACCTTTTCTTTAAGTTTAATTTTTGTTAATAAATTATTCCATAAGTTTGAATTTTTATAAAACAAAAATGATGGCTTAATTCATTAAGGTACAGGTGATGATAGACCGGTAAGTGAAGAAAAGGTCAGGTGGGATTTGGGGTCGCTGATGAAATTTCATCTGGACATTTTTAGCGACTAGGTTGGGTGGGCAAGTAATGGGACTAACGCCTGTCTCATATATGCCGTTTTTTTACTTTGTGTTTGATTTTTAGTTTCAGTTCCTTTTTGTTGTGTTTTGTTTTGTTTGGGCACGCGTTGAGCGAGAAGAGTTGGAACCACCTGAGAGTCGATAAAAAGCTAGTCGGAAATCTCGCTTGTTCAACCGGTCCATAATATAAATGGCGCCCAAACAAATGTGATAACTCAGAATTCTTTTTCATAAAGTTATATGTAGAAACAGCGATGCATATAAGAATAGCACATCAAGAAAATAGCCCAATAAATTGCCAATGTAAGATTGTAGAGGAATAATCATATAGCCGCCTAAATAGAGAAAAAGTTTGAGTGTTGTATATGAATAAAAATCAACAATTTAGATATTTATAATAATTAATACTTACAAAGATAAATCACCATAGCTTTCATAAGTTATCAAGATTTTCAAATTGTATGGTGATTTCTTTTCAAAATTTTGTTTTAAATTTAATAATTACATTTCAAGATTAAATCCTTTTGTAGTAGGGTAAATGTTACCGCATTCAACAGCGTAAAAAAATGTGATTACACCTGATAGCCTCTCGTAATAACTTTTTAACAAGGTTAGTAGTATCAGTTGTAATACATTGTCAATTATAGCCGTCTTGTATTTGATACAGAGTGATGTATAATTGATCACACTGAAAAGAATCCATAGATTAATAGTTTACAGTGAAGAACAAAAACCAGTTAAATAAATAACCGCCTTGACATCCGAATCCGTCTATCATCACCGAAACCTGTAAAATAAATTATTTTTTTTTTTTTATTAAATCAAATTCAAAAAAGATTTTTTTTTTTGGTAGATTTTTTTTATATAAGTATCAAAATTTTATATTTTAGTTAAAGATATATTCTTTTTTTATTTAAATTTTCATAAATAGCATAAGTTATTTTTATAAAATTTTTATTTATTATTTTATTTTAGTTATTTAACACTTTTATTTAGTATTCTTTTTGCGAATTAATTTATTAGTGATTATTTATTATTTTATTATTTATATTTTTTATTATTAAATTATTACTTATATTTTCTTATTATTATTTTATTTTTATCTTATTAGTATTTTGTTTTTAATTCTTATTTAGTATTTTACTTTTCAAATAATTTTTTTTCAAACCATTTTTTTTTGTATTGCCAAATCTTTGCCAAATTCATTAACGTTTTCCAGTAATTTACATTAAATCTTTTTGCGATAAAAATTAAATTTTATAAACCACATTCTAGAATACTAAAGTACTAAAACAAAACCACAAATAATCTGTGAAATTGTGTCCACTAGATTATGAGCGATAGCCCATTACAAAATATTAAATCACGTAAAAGAAATAGACAGGTACAATTTAATTTGAATCGTTCTTCTCCTCACGTCTCTTATAAAATAAAAAAACTGAATACCCCCGAAAAAAATAAGAATAATGAGCCAATTAGGGATTTGTCTCAAACAATAATTGTTAGCAATCCTAACGTACCTCAAAATGTTAACGTTTTGCCAACTGATTTGTTAGCTCAGGGGACTAGTAGACAGTCAAGTCGTATGAATGAAAATCTTGAAGAGTCGATTAGGAAACTGGTAGATCAAGGTGTTAGCTCACAGATGGCCGATATCAAGAAGACTATGGCCCAGTTGACATCAACAATAAGTAGACTTAGTATAGTGGTACAACAAACGCAGCAAGAAAACCGAAAATGAATGGAGTCCAACTTACCCAATATATCCAAAACTTCAGCCGAAGGTCACTAACCAATGGATATCTCCGGCATTCAACCTCAAACTGCTACCTCTTCAATGGGGACTAGAATTTGATGGCGATAACAATAAGCTCGCTATAGAAGATTTCATCTTCCGCCTAGAACGCCTACAAAGCCAATATGTGGTTTCATGGAAAGAAGTTTTGGATAACTTCCACCTCTTAGTAAAAGGAGCTGCCGAAAAATGGTATTGGCTATTCATCCAAACAAATTATGTGTCCGAATGGTCCACCTTGAAGTCTGCCATGCTGAAACAATACCAATCTGCCAGATCAAGTTTTGAGCTGATGAGGGATATGGTGGAACATAAACAATTGCCAGGAGAATCTATTGATGATTTTTTCTTTTCCATGACTCAGTATAGATCCCGGTTAAGCATTTCAATGCCAGAAGCTGAAATGATAAAAATGATTAGGAAAAATTTAAGAGAGTCAATAGGAAAAATAGTTTACCCAATGTCGGTGTCATCAGTTGAAAAGCTTCGAATGAGCTGCATAGATCCTGAAAAAACGATTTTGAAGAAATAAGTTAGGCCACAACCAGCAGCCATGAATCGGTATACGAGGCATGTGAATGAGGTTTACGAAGAGCCACAAAAAGTTCAGCAATTTGGGGAGGTAGAGGGCGAAGAAATAGCGGCTATGAGAATAGGGAATTCAACTAACCCAGCTCCAAAAGCGCCCCTAGTTTGCTGGAACTGTCGCCAAAATGGACATATGTTTATGGATTGTCCAGCCGAGCAGAGGACAATATTTTGTTATCGGTGTGGGAAACCACATATAATAGCTCCTAACTGTGAGAATTGTAGGAGGAGAAATTTTGTCAGGAACGAGGGTATAGCGGGGGACCATCTTTCAGCTTAGAACCCGCAAAGATACCTGCAAAAACAAACAAAATTATTAATTTATCAAAGGAAACAAAAAGATTTAATAAATTTATACCACAACAAAAACATTTATATACCCTAGAAGAAAGAGAAGAAAATTATAGCAGAGTTAAAAACAGAATATTCAATTCAGAAATCTTTGTTTGACGACCAGTGTTATCGAGAAGAATTAAAATGTTGAGAGAAAAGTTTGCTGAAAGAAAACGAAATAGGAAACTTGCCATTGAAGAAATAGGAAACTTGCCATTGAAGCTATAAAAACGGCGGATCAAAAAACATCAGATCCCAGACCATATGCTGAGTTTTCTATTGGCGATGTTACTTTACATGGTCTTCTTGATACCGGTGCATCTGTGAGTATTCTTGGAAAAGGTTGTAGGGAAATTATTGAAAAGTTAGACTTACAAATAGTGCCAATATTTTCTATTATTACCACAGCTAATGGTCAGGAGCAAAGACTTTTAAGGAAAATAACTATAGATATGAAGTACAATGAAAAGATTAACAGAATAACATTCTACTTATGTCCGGATTTAGAACACCCTGTCTATCTTGGTGTAGATTTTTGGAAAGTTTTTGAACTTGCACCGGAAATAGTAGGGGTAGCGGAAATGGACATTGAAAAAATTACAAAAGATTTTATGTCCGATGATTATAAAACTGACCCTCATGAATTATCTGAAATACAGCAAAAATAATTAAATGAAGTGATAAAAATGTTTCCATCTTTTGAGGACCAAGGTCTAGGGTGTACTTCACTAGAAAAACACACAATAAAGTTAGTGGAGGGGGCAGAACCGGTGAAAGATAGATATTACCCTATATCACCGGCTGTACAGGAAATAGTTTATAAGGAAATTGATAATATGCTAGAGCTGAAAGTTATTGAAGAAAGTGAAAGTCCCTGGAGTAATAGGACGACAATTGTAAGGAAACCAGGTAAAAATAGGTTCTGCTTAGATGCCAGGAAACTTAATAAACTTACGGTTAAGGATGCTTATCCGTTGCAGTAGGATTGATGAGACTTACTACATTAGCAGTGTAGATCTAAAATTTGAATTCTGGCAAATAGAGTTAGATGAGGAAAGCAAACCTTAAACCTCGTTTACTGTAGCAGGTTGGCCGCTCTATCAATTTCGCGTAATACCCTTCGGTCTCTGCAACGCGGCCCAAAGACTTTGTAGGCTTCCACAAAGTCTGAAGGAAAACGTGTTTATGTACCTACGACCTGCTAGATATCTCAGATAGCTTTGAAAAACATCTAGGATTGTTAAAAGATGTAGCCCAATGTCTAAAAGATGCGAACCTTACAATTGGCCTGAAGAAATCCCAGTTCTGCTTTAAACAACTGAAATATCTTGGCTTCATCATTGGTGGTGGAATGTTAAGGACTGATCCCGAAAAGGTCAAAGCAATTAAAGATATAAAAATACCAAAGTCACCACGCGATGTACGAAGTTTATTAGGCACAGCTGGCTGGTATCACCGGTTTATAAAAGATTTTTCCACAATATCTGCACCGTTAACCGATACCTTGAAGAAAAACAGCAAATTCGTGATGACGTCTGAAGACGTAACTGCATTTGAGAATTTGAAAAAATCGTTAACATCAGCTCCAGTTTTAAGGCACGCAGATTTCTCAAAAAGGTTCTACATCCAATGCGATGCCTGCGATTATGGCATAGGAGCGGTGTTATATCAACTA
Organism: Protophormia terraenovae; assembly: GCA_951394005.1. NCBI lineage: Eukaryota > Metazoa > Arthropoda > Insecta > Diptera > Calliphoridae > Protophormia > Protophormia terraenovae. Next base: position 64,492,094 of record OX596074.1, read on the forward strand.
AAAGACAGAGACGAGGAACATCCAATCGCATTCTACTCGCAAAAGCTGAACAATTGTCAAAGGAACTATAGTATAACGGAGAAAGAGTGTCTAGCAGCGGTGATGGCAGTAAAGAAATTCCGCCCATATGTAGAGATGATGCCCTTCACTATTGTTAGAGATGATGCCGTTCACTGTTGTTACCGATCACGCCAGTCTCAAATGGCTGATGTCCCTGAAAGACTTAACCGGTAGGTTGGCCCGCTGGTCTCTACAGCTTCAGGCTTTCGATTTCGATATTATGCACAGAAAAGGTTCGGAAAATATAGTAGCTGATATGCTGTCTCGACTGCCGGAAGAAAATGTCGATGAGATAAATCTAGAAGAACTACTTGATTTCGAAACTGCCGAATTCGAAAGTGATGAATATTTAGAGCTAATAAAGGAGATTCAGAACAAACAACAACTAAGGGTAGATAACGGAATGGTCTTCAAGAAAATGTCGTTTGAGCGTGAAGAAGATGACGAGGAATGTAAATGGAAATTGTGGATACCTTCTAACATTACACAACCTCTAATAGAAAAAGCCTTGAGAGATTGAGAAGACAATTTTATTGGCCAAAAATGGCATTTCAAATGAAAATGTTTATTCGAAACTGCCAGACCTGCAAGGAAACTAAATCCACTAACCAAAATTTAAGACCCGAAATTGGTAATCAAGTCGTCACAGAAAGGCCATTTCAAAAACTCTACATCGACTTTATGGGTAAATATCCGCGATCTAAGAATGGGAATTGTTACATCTTTATAGTTGTCGACTATTTCACAAAATTTAAATTTTTAAAAGCAATGAGAGAAGCTTCTGCAAGTAAAGTTATAGATTTCCTAGTGCAAGAGATTTTTTATAAGTTTGGTGTCCCTGAAATCATCCATAGTGATAACGGAGCACAATTTATTTCCAAAAATTTTTAAAATCTAATGAAAACTTACAAGATACAACATATAAAAACAGCCGTTTACTCACCCCAAAGCAACGCAAGCGAAAGAGTAAATCAGTCAGTGTTGTCAGCTATCAGAGCCTATTTAAAAGAGGACCATAGAGATTGGGACTTGTACTTGTCGGAAATTGAATGTGCGTTACGAACAGCGGTACACTCAGCTACAGGTTTTACACCTTTTTCCGCCCTATTTGGATGTCATATGTATTCTAGTGGTGCTGAATACAAATTAGGCAGAAAACTACAATCGCTTACAGATCACCAAATAGTGAATCTAGATCGTGGCGATAAGCTAGAGATAATTAGGCAACAGGTCAAGGAAAATATGAAAAAAGCCTACGAAAAAAGTGCCGAAAGGTACAACAAACGAGCTCGGAAAATAACCTTTGTCCCAGGCCAAGAAGTTTATCGCAAAAATACAATATTGAGTGACTTTTCAAAAAACCGTAACGCGAAATTTTGCAGAAAATTCTTGAAATGTAGAGTGGTTCGACCTGTAGGTAATAACATGTACGAATTTTAGACATTACAAGGGAAAACATTAGGGATGTATCACGTAAAGGATATTAAAGTTTAAACTTAACCAAAAAACTCAAAATTCACTGGATCAAAGTGCAATATTAGGCCTTAGGAAATTAGTTATACACAATAGAAACACCATATCTGTGATATATCCGAGGGATGGTATGAACTTATAGTTAGAATTAACAATTTATTCTACTTACCATAGTGCAATATTAGTTAGGAAACCGCTTTAAAATAGTATACAAATCTGTGATCCAATTTTCTTTTTGACAAAATTCCATGTTTGTGATGTCCTTTTTTTAGATTTTATCTTTAAACTGTTGGATAATCTTAGGGAAAGTGCAATATATACCATATTGTGCTAGTCCATTAAATCTGTGATATTAATACCAATCTGAAAAAGAAGGATAATTTTCACAAAGTAAATATTCTTAAAATGAAATTGAATCAACTTCCCGTAAAAGTGGACAAGAAGTTGAATGTAGGAATGTATCCCGAAGTATCTCTCGAATCTTTTCTACTTAAAGCTTTGTAGAGATATATGATGATTAATAGACAAGAATTCTGAAAAAAGAAAGAAAAAAAAAACTATTATTAGAAGCTTAACCCGAGAATTTAGACGCAGTTCATAGCAACGTAGATACTTTTATTTTTATATATTTGCCTCAAAACAAAAGTTTTTGCGGGCTATCGAATTTATATTATTTTTAGCACATAATTTGTTACGAACCTAATTTTTCCTCTGATTATGGTCGTGACCCGCCAGCTCTGCGGCACTCTCATGGGGGTGTTCTCAACCCTTTAAATTGACCGAGGTTCATAAACAAGAAAATAAAAACTGAAAAAACAAGAACAACTGGAAACACAAAAACTTACTTTTAGATAGAACACCAGACAATAGGGAGGTAGGTGTTGACCTCCAATCGCCCATTCCCAACCATGACCATGATACATCCACGCTATATTTTCTTATGGTCCCTTACATCCGTCTTCGTCGCCTTCTTTAACCTCAACTATCCCCAAAAGTAATAACTTCTACTCAGATTTCATTTTTCTTTTTTTCTAAATCAATACATAGTTTATTGTTAATATAATAAGAAAAGAAAAATGAAATCTGAGTAGAAGTTATTACTTTTGGGGATAGTTGAGGTTAAAGAAGGCGACGAAGACGGATGTAAGGGACCATAAGAAAATATAGCGTGGATGTATCATGGTCATGGTTGGGAATGGGCGATTGGAGGTCAACACCTACCTCCCTATTGTCTGGTGTTCTATCTAAAAGTAAGTTTTTGTGTTTCCAGTTGTTCTTGTTTTTTCAGTTTTTATTTTCTTGTTTATGAACCTCGGTCAATTTAAAGGGTTGAGAACACCCCCATGAGAGTGCCGCAGAGCTGGCGGGTCACGACCATAATCAGAGGAAAAATTAGGTTCGTAACAAATTGTGCCCTACTAGTAAAGCCAGTAACAAGAAAATTTATTAATTGGAAATGGGTTGCCTCTACTAATTTTTTTTTCTTACCATAGCAAAAAATTTTAGGAAGAGTGCTCTTGTCTAGGCGTCGTTAAAGGGGAGGATTTTTGAATTCAACATCCAACCAATAATGTTAGGGAATAATATAGTTAGGTTTCCTAAAAAGAGAACATTTTATTATTAATATTTAGGAAAATGTATAGATATATATATACTTACGGTTGTTGATGCCCGGCTAATTCTAGGGTAGAGCAAGATAGTTTAATCCCAGGGTCGTGAGAGTTCCCCACGTTGGGCTTTTGGACATATCCAACCGCACACCGTTCCTTCCTGGTTGATTCCAGCAGCACCGGAGTTTTGTTGCGGGTGGAAGAGGAAAAACATAGTCATGTTTATGCATGGGACCACGCCAATGAAGGGAGGGAGGGGTCCTATGAAAACGCTTGGGACGAGGCCAAATCGCGCTTCCTCACTGTCCCACAATATTCAAAAATTTTTACGGGGGGGGCTAATTTGTCTCGGAGCCACCACTCCAGCCCAAGTCCCGGTGGATTTCTTTATCGATGCAGTAAAGGGCCTATAAGAAATGGAGCCACCACTCCTGCCCAATCCCAGTGGATTTTAACCTGAAAAAAGAAAGAAAATCTTATTAGTTTTAAATAAATACAAGTAATTGAAACGATACATACAAACCTGTAGATTCATCCCTTGAATTGTCCAAAGACCTATAAAGAAAAAAAATATCATTATATGAAAATATGATAAATAAATAATTAATGACTTACCTTTTCCTTGATAGTTTTGTCCTCATGTTTTTTTATGTTGCCAATGTACCTGAAAAGAAAAGAAAATAAAAATTATTAATAAATTGCACATACTTACCATGCGTCTCCTCCATTAAAATGTGTAGTAAACACCTGCTCATATAGTAATATGTGTAGAAGCTATGTTTAGTAAGCATAAGAAATAGTACTAAAAAGGAGCAGAGTTATATTTTCATTGATGAAAAGATATTGAAAATTTTGAAAATTAATGATTATAACAACAATGAATAAAATGAAATTGTGCTGCTAAAATTGCTAACAGCCTGGTATAATAGGGGGAGTTTGTATAGGAAAGTGGGTGACAATATAATTAAAAACTAATGCTAGCTAAATAATAAGAGATAAAATATTACAAAATAGCCGCCAAAATTGTTTGTTTCATATATTTTTATATTTGGTAATAATTTTGAAAAAACCCGACGACATGATGTCTGCAAAGTCCCCTGTACATGAAAATCTAGCGGGAAAACAAATCTTACATATGTATGAATTTTATAGCCTGTTTCTCTATGTCGAACGAATGCGTTCGTTCGCCTTCAAGGCGAACGAAAACTGATTTGGGTTTCTCTAACACACTTCTGTGCGAACAATCACTCGAACGACAAGTCGAACGATAACGTAAGTGTTTTCATACAAAATTGGGTTTCTGTATTTCGAACGAATTGTCAACACTGCGAAAGGAAATGTCGAAATTATAGCCTGTTTCTCTATGTCGAACGAAAATCTAAGCGAACGAAAGCAAGTCGAACGAATTCGAATCAATTTGGGTTTCTGTATTTCCTACGCTTTCGTTCGCATGGAGTTACGACTTTTCGTATTGTTGTTGTTTTATTTTTCTTTAAGAGTAACATTTTTTCGTAAATATATTAAAAATACTACTAAATTGTTTAAAAATAGATACAACTAAGTAAATAAACAAGAAAAAATAAAATAATTTAAAAAAATTAAAAAACAAAAATTTTCTTTGATTTTTTTAGAAATTGTTTTTTAGACACAAAATCGTAATTAATGGATACCAAATACATCAAAATGAATAATAAACATGATTAAGGAACATTTGCAATGTCCTTCTGAGAATTTTTCCTATTTTTCTTTAAAAAATTCAACCAGTCGAAAGCAAAATAGCAAGTGACTGATTTTGACATTTTTGTTCTTATCGTTCGAAATACAGAAACCCAATTTTATATGAAAACACTTACGTTTTCTTTCGACTTGTCGTTCGACTCATTGTTCGCATAGAAGTGAGTTAGAGAAACCCAAATCAGTTTTCGTTCGCATAGAAGGCGAAAGAAAGCTTTCGTTCGACATAGAGAAACAGGCTATTAGTCACTTGCCTTTTAGCTTTCATATAATTTTTGTTCACAAGATATTTCTGTGTTTTTTTAAATAAAATTGTCTTTTTGGAAAAATTCATTAAAAAAAATATGGAAAACAAATCGTAAGTAAAAAATATATATAGTGTTCTTTTATTATAATAGCAGTTTTTTTTTTCAGAGTAAAAAAATCTACATTACAGCAACTGCAGCGGCTTGTTCGGCACATGGAGGAAAATCCCGAGTTTGCCAGAGGTATTCCAGTGTTTGGAGCAAACAAGTTTTGTGCAGAAGAAGGCTGGAAAAGTTTAACACAAAAGTTAAACTCGATTGGTCCTCCTACAAGTACGGTTTCAGAGTGGAAAAAGGTAAGTGCTTTGTTTTACTAATCCCAAGCTTACAACTACTTATTATATGGTTTTATTTAAAGACCTGGGCAGATTTGAAGTTCCGAACAAAGAAAAAAATTGCTGCAAATCAAAAAAGTTTGAAAGAAACCGGTGGTGGACTTTACTGTTTTAGCAATTTAACGGACATAGAGGAGATCATCGACAGGACGTTGCTTCTTTCATCAGCTGCTGCACCAAGTGGAAAAGTGTTTGGTTGTGAAAGTAACAATATTGACGACTGCTTCGTATCATTACTAGATGATTCTCCAAAACCCCACAAAGTCGTTGCTGTTGTTACTCCAAGCAGACAAATTCGTAGAGTGTCCAAAGAGCAGGAAGAATGCACACAATCCACAACCCAGCAGCTGACGAAAAGTCCAGATTAATATATGCAAAAACAAAAGGAACCACCAAAGAGACATTTCCCCGATAGTGACGAAGAACCAACTTGCTCCTCTGCCAAAAAGAAGAAACCCGTTCATAGCGAACAAATCAATTTAATTCGTCGTCAGTTAAGAGTCGCTGAACAGACTGCAGTAACATCCAAAGAGCAAGCCGATGCCCTCAAAAGATTGGCTGATGCTGCAGAAGCTCAAGCTGCAAGCATAACGTTAATGGTAGATGCAACATTACGAATGGAAAAAATCCTGGAAAACTATATTCAGAACAAATAATAACAAATTTTTTTATTATTTTCATATTTATTTTTTTTTTTAGCTAAATGTATATATTAATTAATCTTTGTAATAAAATCAATTAAACAAATGTATTGTTTGTTTTTTTTTTCATCTACAAACATAAAAATGAATGAATGAATGAATGAATGAATGAATGAATGAATGAATGAATGAATGAATGAATGAATGAATGAATGAATGAATGAATGAATGAATGAATGAATGAATGAATGAATGAATGAATGAATGAATGAATGAATGAATGAATGAATGAATGAATGAATGAATGAATGAATGAATGAATGAATGAATGAATGAATGAATGAATGAATGAATGAATGAATGAATGAATGAATGAATGAATGAATGAATGAATGAATGAATGAATGAATGAATGAATGAATGAATGAATGAATGAATGAATGAATGAATGAATGAATGAATGAATGAATGAATGAATGAATGAATGAATGAATGAATGAATGAATGAATGAATGAATGAATGAATGAATGAATGAATGAATGAATGAATGAATGAATGAATGAATGAATGAATGAATGAATGAATGAATGAATGAATGAATGAATGAATGAATGAATGAATGAATGAATGAATGAATGAATGAATGTACGTGTTTTACATATTCAAAGCTATATTTCTCCTAATCGCACTTGCTACGGGCTCCACCGGCTCAATTTCTTCCACTACATCGGATATTTGGTCTTCTGCTACGAACTCTGGATCCTCACATTTATAAAATATACACATGTTGTGGAGAGCACAACATGCGTTTATTATTTGTGTGTTTTTTTGGGGGTTGTAATGAAGTCCTCGGGATCCTATGATACACCTGAATCTATTTTTCAAAATCCCGAAGCAACGTTCCACAACATTCCGTGCGCTTGTATGGTTTTTGTTGTAACGTTTTTCACAGATTATGCTGGGGTTTCTGAATGGTGTCATCAGGTATGGTTTCAGCTTATACCCTGCATCTCCTAACACAAACAAAAAAAAAATTATTGAAAATTTTAATAGCAATATAAACCTATAAATAGTTACCTAGAATCCACGTGTTCCTTTGTCCGTTTTCACATTTTTCTTTTAATTCCTGCTCTATTGTACTATGCTCCCACACAAATGCATTGTGATTTGCTCCTGGGTGCCTAGCATCAACATACATTATGTATGTTTTGTGATCACAAATCTAAAAAAAAAAAAAAATCTTAAAAAATGTTTTATGATGTACCTTAAAGAACTTACCACCATTGCATTTATGCTATAGTACCCCTTTCTATTATAATAGAGATGTTTTAAATCATCTCCTGGCGACTTTATGCGTATGTGGGTACCATCAACGCATCCAATGACTCTTGGAAAGCCCGTTGATTCAAAGATAGTCTGCTCGTCCTCTGGTCGTACCATTCTAATCCACTCCTGGCACAAGTGATTTTCAAAAAAATCTAAACATTCCGCGATTATCCTGCAGACAGTCGATTTGCTTGTGGAGGAAATGAATTCATTTCCCACAGTTTGCTGATAACTGCCTGTCGAAAGGAATCGCAAGAATGTTGCCAATTTCACATCAAACCGTACAGATGTGCTGCGGAAATGAGGATTACTTGCGGCCTCCATTCTTTTTAAAATAATTACGAAAATTTCCTTTGATACACGGAAATTGGAGACGAAACTAAAAAAGGAAAATTATGTGCTTCGAAAATATAAATAAAAAGATACTTACTGGTTTGTTGGTAGCTCCAGGACGTTCGAATTGTCTCGCAATTGCCTACGAGATATTTTTAAGTTGTCCGTATCTTCAACGGATGTTTCCAAAAAGTATACAGCTACCGTTAAATCCATTTTTTTTTTTTTTTTTTGATAAATAATTTTATTTTGTTTCACTTTTTTATTTTTTGATTTGTTTACATTTTTTTGTTTACATTTTTTTGTTTACATTTTTTTTTGTTTACAGGTGTTTACTACATGCTATAACGGGTTGTATTTACAGCCATACAATTTGGTAGTATATATGGTACTTTCAAGCGAAATTGTAATAAAATATAAATAAAAATGATGTAGCATTATCTTTCTTTATTAGTACGTAACATGAGAAAAATGACATACGTAAGAGCATGCGAACGAAAACGTAAAAGTTATAGAAACCCAAAATGATTCGAATTCGTTCGACTGGCTTTCGTTCGCATGAGTTTTCGTTCGACATAGAGAAACAGGCTATTAATAAATGGGAGCGCAGCGGGAAAATTAGTAAATTATATGAATGGGGAAACCTAGGCGGGAAATTTAGCGGCGAAAATTATTTGGGGTATATAGGCAATATGTTACGTGACGCTTATGGCACTTATGGCACTTTTTTTTCGACTCCAGGGACGCTGTTCTCAACCCTCGCCCAGTCCAAAGGCACGCAACAATTATATTTACAAATAAAAACTGAACTTAAAAAAAACAATTTAGACAATATAATTAGGGAAGATAGGTCTTCTCCTTCCAGCCGCCCTTATCCCTACCATAGCCATTCTCATTTCCTCACAATTGTCATCCATGGCCCCTCCTTCAATTGCCCACTTACACACACATACTTACACTCCAATAACCCTTAAAAAAATAACTTACTCAGCTATTTTAAATCTTAAAATTTCTATTACATGAAATTATAATTTATTGAAATAAAACTTAACCTACTTATAGCTCTATAACAATTCACATGAATTATTAATTCTAATTCTAAACATATTTTTTTTCCTTTTTTTTTTTCTTTATTAATAAACCAATCTGTCAGTTATATATATGAATATTAATTTTTCAAACCTTACTGTTTTATCAATACTAACCTCCCGTTAGCCTATTTTAGTTTCCTTTTCTTCAAATTTTTCTTTCTCAGACAAATAGATAGATTAACCGGTTCATTCATAAAACCGTAAAATTTAATATTCAAATTTACTATAGTTTTAGCATCCCTGTGTTTATCATACGCAACGTATTTACGCTAAGCATATACGTTGCCAACTTCTTTACTGCTTTTCATTCATTAAAGATACTGAACACACCCAACCAAACATATGGAAAAACGAAATGTAAACAAAACCAAAAAAAAAGTTAATCACAACATACACGCGGTAAGTAATGGAACACATTTTTGCAAATAAATTATGTTTTAACAATTTTCCTTTCTTTCTAGGTTTCTCAGTGACATCCTACGTGGGACCAAAGGTAAAAGGGGTAAAGTATCGTTCCCTTATATCTATTTCATTTATAACTAATATTTATTATTATTTTCAGGTCACCAAAAAAAAAAAAAAAATGAGCACTCATATATACCGGTTTTGCTCAGCCGCATATTTTCTTAAGCTGGTCGGAAAATGGTTCCACTGTGGGAGGCCAGCCACATGGACAAGGTGAACCATTAGATAACTAAAAAAATTAACCAAACTAACCCTACTATCACCCAACAATAAAACAAAAGAAAACTAACGTACTAACAAAACTAACAAAAATATTCAATCGAACCGGGACTTGGGCCGGAGAGTGGTTCCTTCAAATCCTGAGTGGCCCCTCCCCAATAATTGTTAAGGGACTCGAGGTCATAGGCGTAATTAACCTCCTCCCGACGTTTTTTTCTAAGTTGGGGTCATGCCAAAATTTTTTCTGTACCCTAACTTAGAAAATTATTTACAACCACCGCAACAAATAATATAAAAAGTAAGATGAGAGACATAAACAAATTTAACCTGGTGCTGTAAACGTACATTTAAAAAAATAAAGTGAAAATTCTACATAAAAAAAAACAGTGCATAAAACAAAATTATTTGTGGAAAAGTATTCTGTTGTGAGAATTTCAGTTTCTTTTGAAAATATATTTTTTAATTTGTTATAATTGCATAAACTATTGAATTGTTGTAATAAAAAAAAACATTTAATTAAATTTTAAGGCTATTAGATAGTATATTTGCCCAAGATAAACAAAGTAAAATACCAAAATTAAATACCTAGATATACCAAAAGAAAAAAAATACTGCAAATTAAAACAGCTAAAAAAAATATATTTAAAGCCAGATCTAAAAAAATTAAATTAAAGTTCAAAAAAAAAACATGAAAATAAATAAAAGATATATCTAAATATTATTATAAGTTAGATTTAAGAATAGTGTTGTACATTTGTGAAAGAATTGTGTCCTACGCGAGTGTTTGTTTCAATGTATGTGTGTTAGTTTACTAAGAAAAGAAAAACAGCCTGAAAAAAAAAAAAAAAACAACAAAAACAAAATTTAGTAATTTGTATATACATATTAAAAGGAAAAAATAATTAAAATACTTACTTCAAAACTTAGTGCTCAAATTAGGCGCGAAAATTATCATTAAAAATATTAAAATCATTAAAGTACAGTCAGCTTCAGGGAGCTCCTTAAAGTTCGAGAATTTTTCTTTATAAGCGAAGGTCCTGTAGTGGAGGATAGAGAAATAGTTTGAGCCCTAAAAGGAAAGGAAATAAAAAAGAGAGAAAAAAAAGAAAGAGAAGATATTATTAAAATTTTTTGAAAATCTGAAATTAAATAAAAAAAAAACGGCTATATACAAATTATTAATGTAGGAAACGAAACTGAAAAAGAATAAAAAAAAATTTGAATTATTTAGAACAAAAAAAGAAAGGCTGTAAAAGAAAAAAAAAATTAGAAATTAAGAATATGTATATACAAATTAAATTAGATTTAAAAATTATTATAAAAAAATCAATAGAATTATTTAGTTTATATATTACCTTTTCTTTAAGTTTAATTTTTGTTAATAAATTATGCCATGTTTGAATTTTTATAAAACAAAAATGATGGCTTAATTCATTAAGGTACAGGTGATGATAGACCGGTAAGTGAAGAAAAGGTCAGGTGGGATTTGGGGTCGCTGATGAAATTTCATCTGGACATTTTTAGGGACTAGGTTGGGTGGGCAAGTAATGGGACTAACGCCTGTCTCATATATGCGGTTTTTGTACTTTGTGTTTGATTTTTGTTTTCAGTTCCTTTTTGTTGTGTTTTGTTTTGTGTTCGGGCACGCGTCAAGCGAGAAGGGTTGGAACCACCTGAGAGTCGATAAAAAGCTAGTCGGAAACCTCGCTTGTTCAACCGGTCCGTATCTATTTTTGTACAAAAATGGTTGCACCATAGTGTAATAAAAAATGACTTCGTAAGTCCAGCTGATTTGAAATTTTTCCATGAATGTACCGCGTGAAACTGTCCAATTGTTTTTGTTTAAAATTTCGTATTTAAAATTTTATGTCGCGTTTTTTACTCTTTTTTTCATGTTTTGTACATAGTTTCTTGACGTAATGGCTTTACACTAATAAAATACAAACAATTGTTATCTTTGTAGATGTGAAGTTCTGTACCCTATAATTCAATATGTAAATTTTAATTTGGTAATATTTTTGTACAAAAATGATAATGGTAACACCACAGTCACATTTCTCGATTCCTGGGACTGTTCACTATTAAACCCCGTTTTCGGATTTTGTGCTCAAGGAATAGTTTAGATTTTATTGAAGAATTTCTATTTGACGATATTTAAAAGTTCGCTGTGGAATATCTTTTAAGATCTGTCTTTTTTGTAATTGAGAGTCATATTTTTTGGTTCCCGATTCTTACCTCTATTTTTATCTAATTTTTATATTTAAGCTCATCGAAAAATATAGTTATTATTATTATTTTTTTTTTGTTAATTAAAATATCTTAAATTTTGTTCAGTAATTGCTTACATTTTTTTGAGTGTGTGCCAAACGGTAGCAAAGTATGTATAAAAGTAAAATTTTGAAGTATATGGGGTGAATAAAATTTCACTAGCACATAGGGCTACATACATTTTTGACAAATGTATAGAAAATATTGACAATCATAAAATCAATAATAAATTTAAATATTATAAAATTCTTTGTAAATTTTATCATTTGTTTTATAAAATTATTAATTTTTCCTTTAAAACAAATAATTATTCAAAAATATAGTTAATTTGTTAAAATTGTTGTAAAGTTTTATAAATGAATTTGTCAAAAATTATCATAGAAGAAAGTTTTCATTTGGCACAGCAAAATTCTGAAATTTTTTCAACATAGGAAAATTTATTTTCCTATTGTCGAACAAATCATTTGTCGAAAAAATCATAATTTCTTGTTTGCCGTCTGTGTCGCTTCGATACTTTTAAGCCCAAATTACAATAACGCGTAGTCAGCAGCAGTGTGTGCTGCAATAATCAGCTGATTATTTAGAATGCACTGTTTGTTATGCTGTTGATTACATTTGGTCAGCAGCAGTTTGCAGTGCTGTTTCATTTAGCCCTGTTTCTAAATTCACTGCGCTGCATTCAGATTGAGAGCGAGACAAAGAGAGTGAGCAAATAAATGAGAGGCTAAAATACACAAGTAGAACAAAGCTAGATGGTGGTTGTAAATTGTGGCTGCATACGCTGAATTGTAATTTAACGGCAGCAACATGTTGTGCTGACAGTGATCAGCTGATAATTTTTGCTGATACTGTTGCTGACTACGCGCTATTGTAATTTAGGCTTTATATACAGCGCCTCTTCTTCCGCGTACAAAATGACGTTTGATGGCAGACATGGTTGCTCGAACAATTGTGCGAACAGCGGTGTGCGAACAAGAACAAAACATGAACAACTTGAGTCCACACTATCCAAATGCATGTGCGCACAACATTTTGTTCAATGTGCGAGCATGAAAAATTATTTACCATTATATTAATTTAAATGACTACTTTTTTTATTACAATCACTAAAAAGAACTTTTTTATGTCATTATTCGATCTTTCGCTTCCAAACGGGGAAAAGTGACAAAAATCGGAAAACGGGCTGTGATAGATGGAGATCTTGGCCCCATTACCTCATATTAGTTTTTTCCGGTTAACTTATGTGTTCCGACAAAATATTAAAAATTTGTTTATCATGACAAATGCAAATTTTTTTCTGTACTATAGACAATATTTTATCTTTATCAATTATTATACAAATTTGTGTCCTGATAAAAGTTTTATTAATACAAATACGAGCGAATCTATACAAGGTAATCCCTAACATCTGATTATTACTTTCTGCGTTCAACTAAACAAAAAATATTTACGTACCGTCTATACCAAGGTAGATTAAGAAGGCAACGACATTAAAACAACTGAGAATTTTTTTTCTTTTTAAAATCAATATGGCTGCCTGTATTTTGTAATTTGAAGTGTCAAATTTTTGTTTATGTTTACATTTTTTTGCTTACTTTTGTGTTATTGCGTTTTTCTCCTCTCTTTTCACTACATGAATTGTTTTTGTTTTTTGTAAAGAAACATGTGAAATCGCAAAATTAAAGTTGACATAAGAGATGACAATGCAAAAACAAAATACCATAGTAAAATAATAAAGTACTCGCACATCTACAAAAACAACAATTGCTTGTATTTTGTTAGTGTAAAACTACTGCCCACAATGTCAAAATGCTTTGAACGGAAAAATGAGAGAATGTAGGAGAGCAAGAGCAAAAAAATCGAAAAAAATTTTACATATGAATACAAAAACAATTTGACAGTACCGCGAGGTTTGCCAATGAAAAAATTGTAAAACAGCTGGTCTTACGAGTATACTTTATTATTATACTATGACAAAATACATGGGATTTTTTGGTGTTGTAGTTGTTGTAGAGTTGTCGTTACCTTCTTAATCTACCTTGGTTTATACTAGACTTTTTCTTGTTCGCACAAGAACAAAACGTCGGCAGAGCAACACACACAATTTTGTTCATTTTGTTTTCAGTGGGCAGAACATTTGTCGAACAAATCATAATTTTTCGTTTGCCGTCGGAGTCACTTCGATACTTTTACATGAAGTGCCTCTTCTTCCGCATACAAAATGACGTTTGATGGCAGACATGGTTGCTCGAACAATTGTGCGAACAACGGTGTGCGAACAAAACATGAACAACTTGGGTCCACACTATCCAAATGCATGTGCGCACAACATTTTGTTCAATGTGCGAACAAGAAAAAGGCTCGTGTGGACCGCAAATTAGAATTAGCTTTTTTGTTGTTTTTATACAACTGTTTCCACATTAATTCTGTTACTTTTGACGTTTGTTTGGATAAAAAATTGTCTAATATAGACACTACGTTATGTTCTTGTGCTGACAACACTAAAAATAAAAACATTTCTATGTTTTAATTTGACGTGTATATTTATTGTTGGTAGCATTGAAATTAAGTTTGGTTTGTATTGTGTTCTTTGGTATCGACGTCGCCGTTTATGTTTAAGCGAAATATTTTGATATTTTGGGAATTTGTAATAAATTTTCTAGTAAAGAGTTATTAAAGATAATTAAAAACTTTATGGGAAACGTTAATATGTGTTAATCTTACACATAAAAGCGAATAAGTCAATGTAATATGGTGGCGAATATTTTACAATTTTTCTAGTTGTACTAAAAAGAAGATAACATTTTCAAAGCCAACACAATACTGTTTATTTAATAAAAAGTTGGGATTTACTACTTAAACTAATTTGAAAATATAATTCTTAATCACATATACATATATGTAGATAACTCAGATACATCGTCGTAAGTATGAATTTTAAAATGTTTATACGTACGAGATATTTTTAAAAATTATTGGAGTTTACAAATTGTTAAAAAAATATAAAGCTGTTTTCATTTCTTATATAAAAATCAGAATAATTCTCTAAAAAGTTTGTTCAACATGAGCGAACGTGATATTCCCAGTGTACCCGTGACTACATTAGCAGGTCTAACGAGTTTATCCGACTGTAAGTGATTTAATACATATGACTTAAAAACGTGTAATTA
Organism: Protophormia terraenovae; assembly: GCA_951394005.1. Taxonomy (NCBI): domain Eukaryota; kingdom Metazoa; phylum Arthropoda; class Insecta; order Diptera; family Calliphoridae; genus Protophormia; species Protophormia terraenovae. The sequence goes on from OX596074.1 coordinate 64,507,125, forward strand.
ATTAATATATTATAGTGCTCAGTGAGTTACCAGTTTCTGAATCCTTTGGAAATGCGACATCATTAAATCGAACTCTTCTGTTTCACACTTTGGTGGCTAGTGAATCGAAAAATTTATTATCGGTGCGTGATGACAACTTAACTAGGCAACTAGTTCAAGCTATTGAGAAAACGAATCCAGAAAATATGTAAGTACTAGTTGTTTGTATCCTGCGTTTCCCGGGTTTTCCGATGTATTAAAAAAAGAAATTAAAATAAAACTTAATTTAAGTGGATATTACAACTTTTACCTATTATAATTACATTCCCGATTAGTTATTCAGTTCATAGATATTGGGAAATTTTAGTAATTATCCCTTAGAATCAAAGACTAATCGCAAATTTAGAAAGCTTTACATTAAGAGCACTCACGGTTTTCAGAAATGACAATAAATTGCATAGTTGGATGAAAAATATACTTCTTTAATTCTATATACAGTATCGGTCATCTAATTAGCCCACCCAACCAGAATTTTTTTTGGCCTTAATCATCTTTTTCTAAAAAAAAAAAAAAAAAAGATTTCAATTGTTTTATTAACTCAATATATTGACCATTATGTACTTAATACATTGCAGCCAAAACTTGCACTAATAAACAGTTTACGCAGAAATATTGTTTTATAAAATATTCTTATAAAAATCAAGGGACAGCAAGTTAGACCACTTACATTATTTATTACAAAAAAATTAAGTAAGCTTTGAAAAAATTATCTTTTAATATAAATTTCTAAGTATAAATTCATTTTAATTAATTTAAGGTAATTTTTGTGGGAAGATTTCATGGAAACATTCTTTAAAATACTAATATTCGACAACATATACATATTGGACAAAATCGATTAAATCCATTAAGAAAAAGAAACTGCTTGGATGAGATGCAAAAAATATTTGTCATTAAGTTACATAGACGAACAACTTAAATATAGTTATTTTCATTTTTGCAATGTTAAGCTAAGATTTTACACTCTTTTTAACTAGAATACTAATAAAACTTTTTTACTTGTCATATACCAATTACCAGCAATTTTTGCACCAGATAGTATCGATATAATATCTGTTAAATATTATCAGATAGCTTATCTATTTTAAAAAGATTTTTCAACTTTTATTCTTCTTTTGGAAAATTTTTTTTACTTAAATTCTGATTATTTGATTTTCTGAATTCGCGGAGTAACTCAAACCGTAATTTTAGTAAACGACTTTAGACTTTTTGTATTGCTTTCGATGTTATAGATGATTGATGACCATAATTAAAGGACTATCAAGGTTTCTGTAAAATTTCATAATACTTTTATTAAAATTTTTCACGATTTTTATTAAATGTCGAATATTCGAAATTTAAGGTGTTTTAACCAATTTTGAAATAAAATTTTTCACGAATATTGCAGTACTTTTATTTTTGAATTGTAATTTATATCAAAAATTACTTTTTTCAAAGCTTAGATTTTTTGTAATAAAAAATGTAAGTGGGCTAATTTGCTGTCCCATGATTTTTATAGGAATATTTTATGCAACAATATTTTTGAGAAAATTGTTAGTTTATTATTACAAGTTTTGGCTGCAATGTATTAAGTATTTACAAAATTTATAATCATAATTAATTATGAAAACAAAAGAAAATATAGGCACTAACGACTAAGGTTTTTGACATAGCTTAAAATTGATATTTATATAAAGTTGTATATGTTACAATGTTTTAATAATTGTATTGTATTGCTAAAATTTTGGGCATTAATATTTTTAAGGAATTCCATTAAGCAAATTTTTCCAAAAATGTGTAATTGAGCTTGTTTAATAAAACTACAGTTAAGCAGAAGGTGTTCAGTATTTAGTTCTACGTTGCTATCGCACAAATGGCATAGATTGCGATGAGTTGGATTAAATATATGCTGCTGTGTGATGTATGTGTGTCCTAATCTTAGTCTAATGTATTTTTGTAGTTCTCTTCTTTCAGCATTATTGGGGTATATTGATGGAGTTTTATATTGGTTGAAGTTTTTATAAATATGATGGTATTGTGTCCATTCTTCATTTTAAGATTTTTTGATGGTTGTTAAAATTGTGTTTTTTATATCCCTTTTGCTGGATGTACAGATCGATAATATTGGTGCAAAAGTTGCAAATTTAGCGGCTTCATCCGCTAAAGTCAATGAAAGCGTGGCCCGGTATCCACATAAATTTGAATTTAGTGTGATATTTAATTAAAATATCTCTCATTTTAGAGGTTTTTTATTTTTTTATTTTGATGTTATAAGCAGCAGTTATTGTAGATTTGGAATCTGAGTAAATAACATATTTACCTCGAACATGTTTGTATTTGTTAAGGGTATATAATACTGCTGTCGATTCAGCCGTGAATATTGAGCAGTTTTGGTCAAGAGTAGCTAAAGTATCAGTGTTTAATGTATTGTTGATTACAGCAAATGCAGTGGTAGTGTTTGTTTTTGAACCGTCTGTGTACAAAAATTTCCAAGTCTTATTTTCCAAAGATGAGGATATTTCATGGAAAAGAGAGTTATATTCGTAGTTAGATGTAAATTCCTTAGGTTTAGTTATTAGGTCCATTATGAAACTGGTACTTTTTAATTTTCAGGGTGGCTAAGTGGGCGTGTAAATTTTTTGTGGTTTTATGTTGATTTAAATTTAAGTGAGTTGTAAATAGTTGATGGAAAACGCATTGGCCGTTGGATAGAAGAGTAGTAATTCGATTAATAAGGTACTGTTCGGAAGGGAAAATTATTTTAAGAATTAAGCTGGTGCTAATGAATTTAAATCTTTCCTCTATGGTGGGCAGACCGGATTCCGCCATTAAATTTTTAACTGGAGTTGTTTTGAGAGCACCTAGAGCAATCCTAATGGATTGGTTGTAAGCAGGGCAGGTTTTTTTGTGTTGTGTCTTTGGGGCTTTACCATAAATAGCAAGTCCGTAATCTATTTTTGACAAAATTAAACTGCGAACAATATTTATTGACGTATTTGAATGAGGTTTTCCATATCTTCCATCTATACATTTAATTAGATTTATTCGTTTTAATAACTATTTTTTGAGGTTTTCTATTTGGGATGACCATGTGAAGTAGCTGTTGAAAATTATGCCAAGTATTTTTAGTGTTTCAACTCTAGCAATATCCTTACCTTGGATACTTGTATTTGTAGTGGTACATGATTTTTTTTTTTTGCATATATGAATATATTTAGTTTTATTAAATGAAATTTTTTCACCTGTAGTTGTACACCAGTTGCTTATATGTAGGAAGAGTTGGTCTATTTCTTGTTGAATATCTAAGTTTTGTCTTTGTGCGAAGATTATATATAAATCATCTGCGTAGATAACATGTTTGAAGTATTTGTTGTTGGAAATTATTATATTCAGTTTGTTTGTTGCTATCTGAAAAAGTATAACCGATAGAGGGAAACCCTGTGGTATTCCGTTGTAGAGGTTTTCAGTATGAGAATAGCAATTGTTTATTTTAATTCTAATTTTTCTATTGGTAAGAAAAGCATAAACAAAACTTATTATTTTTGGTCCAAATTTCAATTCCTTGAGTTGCGATATAATTGAGTGTATACCGATCCGGTCAAAAGCTTTCTCAAAGTCAACTGATATGATGGAGATGTGATTATGGTGTGAGAGTGCAGAAGCAGTTAAGTGATCGATATATGTTAGGGCATCGATGGTACCTTTATTTATTATAGTTGAGATTTTCCAGCTTTGGGGCATAATACCTGTGGTGAAAATTTTTTGTATAGTTGTTGTATCATTAATAAAATATCATTAGGTAAGATTTTCAACATCGGATATGATATTTTATCAAAAACAGGAGTTTTTCCCTTTAGAGAGCTTAGAGTAGATCTTATTTCAATAGAATTTATACTTTCCTCTAAAATTTTTTATGAGGGTGGTAGCTGATAATTGATGAGGGTGTTACAAGTTTGTTTGTTGTGGGTAAATTCAAAACTAAAATTGTCGTCAGAAGACTGACATGACATGACATGTTTAAGTAAACAGGTTAGCAATATCAATAGTATTTGATATGATATTATCATTTTGTTCAATGTAACGAATTCTATTATTTGTATTCACTCCACTTAATTTACGAATATTAAACCAAATTTTTTCTATTGGATACAAAGGGTTTATTTGCTGTGTAAAGGAGGAAAATGATTCTCTTTTTGCTTGTATACATTTATATTTAAAAAAGGCATTGGCTCTTTTGTAGGCAATTCTGTTTTATTTAGAAGGGTGTCGTTTAAAGAAGTTGAAGAGGCGTTGTTTAGATTGTCGTAGAGTGCTAAGTTCTTCAGACCACCAGTATGTGTATTTATGATTTTTATTTTTGAAATGTGGAATTGACAAATTAGCAGCAAATCTAATTGTTTTTTGCAGCCAAGCAGCTTCTTTATTAATGTTTGGACCAAGATTTCTAACAGGGATCAACTCAAGACAATTTTTAAATTTTGACCAATTTGCACTTTTAATATTAAAGCGTGTTTCCTGGTTTTTATAAGAGATAAGCGTGTAATTTGGTTCCTGGTACTTAATGTGGATGGGGTAATAGTCACTACCATGTAAATGCGTATTGACGTTCTATGAAAAGTTTGGGGCTAAGTCCGCTGATACAAAAGATAGATCGATATGTGTAAAAGTAGATCTCGTTGAAAAATGTCCCATATAAGGTGAAAATCAATGAAATTGTGTTCAAATAGTTCAAGGACTAATGCAAACTCGGAAACAAAAAATGGGCGTGGCCCGCCCACTTTACCTCCTAAAAACTAGAAACACAGGGTGGCAACAAAAGCATGTACGATTGCGAAATTTTGTACATATAGTTCGGGGATCGATATCAGCTCGGAAGCCAAAAATGGGCGTGGTCCGCCGTGGTCTCACTTTACCGCCCACCTCCCATATAAGGTGAAAATCAATGAAATTGTGTTCAAATAGTTCAAGGACTAATGCAAACTCGGAAACAAAAAATGGGCGTGGCCCGCCCACTTTACTGCCCACTTTACCTCCTTCTCTCATATAACTTAAAACGTGAAAAAGTTGATGGTGGGTATATAGATTCGGCCGGGCCGAATATTTGCGCTTGTTTTATTTTTATTTTATTTATTTGTTTGTAATACAAAAAAGCGTTCGAGGTCAATAGCGTATTACCAGATTTCAATTATTAATCAAATTTTATATAATATATATTAGTTATATATATATATATAATTAGTATATACAGCTGTGTGCAAAAAAATAGTAGCACTACAACATACTTTGTTGTTGTTTTAACAGTTTTGCTGATGTCGGAAGTTCCTCCCTGAAAATATAGAGTTAAAATGTTTAATTATTGTTGTATACCAAGGGAATGATATGGGAGCTGGAGAGAAAATTTGCTACCTCGGTCGGTCTTAACAATATGTCAATGGGGCGCAGATCAGTTTGCCTGTTGGGACAGTTAATTAAATGCACTGTGTCATGAGGGCTTTGAAGGCAGGCAGGGCAACGGTTTAAAGTGCCTGGAACAATACGTTCTTGGTAGCAGTTTAGAATACTGCACCAACCGGCTCTGTATTGTGCCAATAGAGATCTTGTTTGCTGGGAAGTTGCCTCTCATTGTCCGAAATTGCAGGAGGGTGTTCATTTAAGACTCTGTTGCATCTATTATTGGCTTCTGAGACTGCCAGTCGATGCAATTCTTTCCGTGCGTTCGTCATGGACAATCGGTCGAGGTCGGGTGGAATGACCTCTTGGATGTCCTCTCGAAAGCGACGAAAGTCGGTCCGGATGTGTCGAGGAGGTGGATACTGCATCAAAATTTGATGGTTGGTGTGATCTGGCTTGTGACATGCCAACAGGAACTGTCTAGTCAACAACACGTTATGTTGTCTGACTGACAGCATCCTGGTCTCCTCATGTAAATGATCCACATTCGTCATTTTAACACATCCGGTTGCAATTCGGAGTGCATTATTCTGGGCCGTTTGTAAACCTCACCATTGGATGTCACTAAGGAATGAGGTCCATACTGGGGCAGCATAATTAAGGAGGGAGCGAAAGAAAGTATACTCGTAAAAACAGCTGTTTTACAATTTTTTCATTGACATACTTCGCGGAACTGTCAAATTGTTTTTGTATTCATATGCAAAATTTTTTTAGTTTTTTTTTTACTCTTCCTCTCTTTCATTCTCTCATTTTCCGTTGAAAGCATTTTGACATTATATGCAGTAGTTTTACACTAACAAAATACTAGCAATTGTTGTTTTTGTAGATGTGCGAGCACTTACTAATTACGCTATGGGGCTACACATGATTTTTTTTCTATCATAATATGTAACAGAGATTGTCAAATTCGCTCTCAGAAGAGAGTAAACATATTGTTTATATTATGTTATATCTTAAACAAGGGGTAAATGTATTCTACTAAATCTCATAATATTTTATTATTTTCATTCAGTCACAATCATGTACTTTTTATTTACGAAATTCGAAATTTTTTAGCACAATTTTAATGAAAATATGTTTCTGAATGTAGAATAACCATTAAAATGAAACACTTTTACAAAAAAAAAAAAATATTTTTAAGTATTTTTAAAAATACATATTCACATACACATACAAACTTTCGTATATGTGTTTTTTTTGAGAGTAAATCTTATAACATAGTTGTGTAGAAAAATCTTATCACAACAGTCTCACAATATTATAATACTAATATTTTAGTCTACACGTGAGAAAAATCATGTGTAGACCCAGTGTTAGAGTGCATAATAAATTAATGTACAAGAGAAGATATAAAGAAAAACACAAAAACTTGCATTGATCATATTTATGTTCGTAAGAACTACATAACAGCACAAACATATACTTCAGTAATTAGAACTAGTATTTCTGACCACTATGCTCTTTCTTGTTGTTTATATGAAACAAAAGAAAAACAAGATAAACAAAACCAGAGCGCGGGATGTATAGCAAAATGTAAATGATATTGATACAAGTATATCAAAAAATTTTAAAAACGAAAACATATCAATAGCAAATAAATTTGCAGTGAATTTCAGTGATAACGTTAAAAAAATACTTCACAAATGTGACAAAATAATCTTGGAATATAATAAACCAAGGTTAAGAAACTCAATCTATTTATCCCTCACTTGTGAGGAAGAGATCTTTTCAATCTTTAAAAATATAAACACAAACAAAGGTATAGATGGTATTAGGTCAAAAGACATACAATTTAATGCCGCCATACGTACACCAGTAATTACTTCTTTTATAAATTCACTATTCCACAATTATTAAAAAACCTCAATAATTAGGCCAATTTACAATAATGGCACTAAAAATGATTGTAATAACTATAGGCCAATCGCTATATTATCAATTCTTAAAAAAAAAAACTAGAGAAAATAATTGTAAGATGACTGAATGACTTTATAATCAAATTCAAAATTTTAAATCCTAATCAATATGGCTTCCAAAAAGGGAAAAATATAAAAAAACTCTTGGGATATTTTTCACATCTAATAAATAAATGCTTGACCGATAACGTCCAATGCTAAGCGCTATTTATAGACTTTAGCAAAGCATTTGATACCCTTTCGCATAGTAAATTTCTAGATGTTTTGGAAAGAAATGGAATAAGAGGAAATAGTTTACAATGGTTCAAAAATTACTTAGAATTATAGACTTACCGGGTTAAAATCTATAACAACCTAAGCGAAGACATATTCAGGAAATAATGGAGTTACCCAAGGATCAAAACTTGGCCCAACTTTATATCTTTTATATGCGAATGAAATGATTAACGTACTCAAAAATAGCTCTGCTTTTGCCTATGCAGATGATACAGCGATCTTAGTTGCTAATGAAAATATAAATAATGCAATCTCAATTAAACAACAGGAGTTAAATATAATAACCAGGGCAAGTTTTTATATGCACAAAAAAAATTGAAATATGCGCTTGAAAAAGCACGAAAAAATGGTATAATATGCACGGAAATATGCAAAAATAGCATGAATATGTATATAAAAACCAATGAATTTATGCATTCCTATATATTAATGTGTAGAAAATATGCACAAATATGCATTTTTTAACTTTCAATCTCTAATAGATTACGATGTTTATAAAAATAAAACTATTTTAAATTTACGTATCATATTTGACGCTTCCGAATTTTATTTTTTATTTTTTTTCCTTGCAATGTTTACAATGCTCACCAAAAAATTTTTAGAGATCATTCGATTGAACTCCAAAAAATCACCAAAAAATTGTGTTTTTGTTAAGAAAACTAACTTTTGTATCCATTATATGCAAATTTATGCAAATATTTAAAATATAAGCATTTTTGTGAAGTTCTTTTGAAATATGCAAATGCTTACTTTCCAAGCAAAAAGCTTGAAAAACTTGCCCTGATAATAACCAAATGGAGCCACGACAACGGAATAATTATTAATGCGTCTAAAAAGAAAGCTATGCACATAAAACCACGACATCTTCCGAGCTGTAATATAAACCTAATATTCCATAGTTACCAATGTCTACACAACACTAACGCGTCGAATTGTGACACATGCACCAAATCCATTGAACTTGTTAAAACCTACACGTACCTTGATGTCTACGTAGACGATAACTTTAAATGGCTAAACCATATACAAGAACTACGGAAAAAATTAAAAAATCGGCATATAGCCTTTTTCATCTAAGCAATTGCTCAACATTCACCGTTCTAAAACAAGCGTATTTCTCACTAGCGGAATCATACCTGAGACATGGTATCACTGCATGGGGTAGCTCAACATATTGCAGCAGTTTACAACAAACCCAAAATCAAATTTTAAAAATATTGTGGAATAACCAATTAAAAAATAAACAGGAAGTACAATATGCGATGATATATGGTCAAACAAATAACACAAACATCGTAGTCGTAAACAACACTAACACAAACAACAACAACACACATATAAACAGCAATCCTCACGTCAGCCACACACATAAACAACTCTCACGTCGACAACAATACACACTTTAATTACAACACTCAAGCTAACTATAATAGACATGGCAACAGCAACCTTCGTATATACAGTACCACACACGGATACTACAACGTCCCTAACAACAATTACGTCAACAACACACAACAACTACAACCAGAACACACCAGCAAACAACATACAGTAGCGAGCATAAAAAATGCAACGCTAGGCTATATGATTTTTGATCGTATTGATTAGGGCTATAACGTCATTAAATTAGCCAATTCTATTGTGATTTTATTCTTTGCGGCCTTAGCCAACTATTGTATGTCAGTTTGTTCCAAATTGTTACGCATACGAACAGTTAATAATATTTTTTTTTTTAAAAAGTTGTAAATTTAAGGGAGCAAAGAAAATGCAAATCCTAAAAAATCATCGGATTTTTTTAAATTTTGATAAAAATAATTATTGAAAAATTATGAAAACTATAATTTGGTAGTATTACCACTAATTATTACCAAAACATATAAATTTAAGGTAATTTTAACTACAAAGGATATTAATAATATTAAGAAAACACTATTTTCTCCATACTTTTTAAGAATTTTCGAATATTTTTGAATTACATTCTGATAATTGCAGTGAAATAATATTAATATGTAGTTCTAATATGAAGATTCTTAAAAATTATCTTAAAGAAACAATATTGAAACGATCATGCCTGTAACAATTGATACAAGTCATTTAACAGTAGATATTTTATATTATCTGAATGACTACATTTGGCCATTCAAGCTACTATTGCCAGCAATCGTTGATTTAATAATGTAAATATGGTAACTGGATATCCTTCTAACAAAACACATATTATTTACTTATATTAAACTACCACCTTTACTTTTAGAGGCAGGTCCTTTATTATTTTTACGAGTACTGTATAATGGAAATAAGAGCCTATTACGATAACTTGAATTAATTTGACTCTAAACCCATATATTTCAATTTTAGACGGTCTAGGTAGACATACTTACTTAAATATTAATTTCCAATAGTAAACAAGTCCAATAGTCCAATCATCACGAAGGATGCACTTTCAATTTTTCAACATATGAAGAGTTCAAAATAGGCATATTTCTTAACTGTTCCTTGTGTTTCCTTGTGTCAGAATTTGTTTTAGGACCAAAATCAAGGGATATTTGAATATAATAGCGATACAGGGCATTCGATAATGTCATATCATTGCGAAAAAAATATTTTAAGCTGTTGATTCCATCTCAATAACGATCGAAAGTGGTTGCGTTATTTCGGTCGAAAGGTCATACTCAATTATAAATTATGAAGTTAAGCTAAACTCTCATAAATATTTGATCGCTTATTTATAGAAAATGTTTGTTGGTTTTAAAACAACTAACAAAATAAATAATAATTCCAAAAATATCAATCTCTATTGAAAAATGTCCAAAATAGTTCAGAAAACTATCAAAATTTAATAAAATTGAAATTTATTGCAAATATTTATATTATTTGTAGATTTCATGTATCTTAGACAATATGCAACGATAGCAAATCATGTTTTTTAACAACACTATAGTTTCCAACCATTTCCAATCAAAATTTTTATCAAAATTTTAAAAATCATTTTTATTTGTTTAGTTGCATTTTTTTTGCTCGCTCACATTTTAAACTGCTTTTACTAAACGTTCAATAATATTCGTTACGCACAAAAATATTCAACAAAATTATATGCAACAGGTATCTATTACTACAAATAATAAAATCACATTAGTACTGTTACATTAGGACTTGCTATAAGCAAAATATATGCGAACAAAGATCATATCACATAGCGTTGCATTTTTAATGCTAGCTACTGTAGCTTCCAAACTGGAAATATTAAACGTTAACATCACCTTAGCAAACGAATTCTACAATGATCCAAGATTTCTAATACCAATCGACCACAACCATAATACCAGGCGTCGAGCAAAAGGAAGATTCAAGGTAGAACGTTTCCGCAATAATTTTGGGAAAAACTGCCTAAATGTTATACTACCAATCATATTCAACAAAATGCCCACAAACTTACTAAATTTAACAAATCCTCATAAAAGAAAAAAATTTGAAAATACACTACTTAAACTCGCAATGAAAACAATTATAAAACTAATATATATACAGTTAGGGACAAAACTATTTGTACACCCATGCATTTCGTATATCTTCAATAATTTATAAAGAATAACAAATTATTATATGTAGTTTTAATTCAGGTCCATTTTTATTGAATTATTTGATAAAAAATAAATTAATATATAACACATTGTTAAACAAAAGTACAATTTAAGTAAAAATCTTTGGGACAAAAGTATTTGTACATCAGTACTTTGTACAATTATTTGTATGTTGGACTCTTGTATGATGATTTTTTTAAATACCGTTATATTTTCTTCGTTAATCGAGTTTTATTTTACAAAATAAGAAGTTGGTTTTAACGTTTTGAATAATAAGCACATCAAAAATGGGAAAGCGAAAAGAGTTGAGTTTGGATATTAAAAATTTAATTATTGATGAACATAAAAAAGGAAAATCTCCGGAATATAAGTAATTTAGTAAATTTGCAACATTCCACAGTACAATACATTGTAAGCAAGTATAAAAACAGCGGATCTGTTGAAAATGTGCGTGAAGGTATACGAAATATATGAGGTGTACAAATAGTTTTGTCCCTAACTGTATATAGAAAAATGTTTTAAAAAATATTTATAATATCCTGAAGATAAGCCATATGGCTTCGCGGGATTAGAAATAAGATTATATATAAAATAATAAAATAAAAAAAAAACAAGCGCGAATGTTATATTCGGCTCGGCCGAATCTATATACCCACCATCAACTTTTTCAAATTTTACGTTATATGGGAGGTGGCGGTAAATTGGGCGGACCACGCCCATTTTTGGTTTCCAAGTTTATATCGACCCTCAAACTATTTATAAAAAATGTCGTTGTCGTACATGCTTTTGTTTAAGAGATATCAGCAGAAAAGTATGAAACGGACACCCTGTGTTTCTAGTTTTTAGCCCATAACTTTTTTATTAATTAACCGATTAACCAGGACCCAGAAAATATATACTTTGTTCGACATGTTACACACGGAATGACAAAATCAATATACCCCCCATCCTTTTGATGGTGGGTATAAAAAAAATAATAAAAAATAAAAAAATTAATAAATTGTAATAGTAATTAGTAGTAAAAATAATAATAATAATAAATTATTTCACTAAAATTATTTTTTTCCAGCGACTTGAAGCCGCAGTATGAAATTCAGAAACAAGAAACGAGTAGAAGCACATATCCAGAATTATTACAAGGGATTTATAATTTTTGTCCAAACATTTTTAACAAAGATAAGAGTTTTAGTAAGTAATTGTGTTGTAGTAAATTAAAGAATTTAATTAATTTAATATATAGCTTTTAAAGTAGAAAATAATGTAGACATTAAACAAAATCCTAAATTGTTGTCATTGGAAGAACCATTAGCAAAATCATTTGATGTCGATTTTTCCCAAAATCATTTGGATGAACAAAGTTTCATGGAACAAGGAAAAATATTATCCAATACAATCACTAAACAAGATTCCCATTCGTTAAGAAATTCCAGGTAAGAAATATTTTGCAAATTATTCATATAAATTTATCATCTACAGCATGATATAAGAACAGAAGGTAGAATCATTTGAAAGAGTTGTCATTCGTAATTCTTAAAAAATCAGAAAATTGAAAAAATGAAAAACAAAAAAATAAAAATTACAACTAAAAGAAATGTTAAATACTTTTGTTTGCACTTGAATTTTCAAATATTTCTTGCAGATTTCAAATAATTTTTGCAAAGATCAACAACAGAATTCCATTTTTGTAAATTTCACTCAATAAATTATTGCATATTTGCTTTTAAATAAAATGTACATATTTGTATAAAATTTATTCATATACAATTTTATTTTTAGTTTAAAGAATCTTTTTTTTTTATTTTTGATGTTTTGTTTTGAATTTTTTACATTTTGTTTTATTTTATATGTGACTGACTTTTCAGGGTAAATAATATTGAGAACATAATTTCTGATGATTATACCTTCTGTAGTTATATTATAATCTACATGAAAAATTATTATTTACATTTTCAAATATTACTATACACAGTATTGAGAAAAACGTATACCAAAGGTTTTGACCTCAAAAATTGCAATTTAGTAGATAAGTTGAATAGATTTCTGTAGGTTAGGTTAGGTTAGAAAGGGTGGCGTATTCACGCCTACACCCAGATGCCAAACGGCCCATTGTGATCCCTTTATGATAGAAAAATAGAAATATACGAGGATAAATAAGAAATATACAAGAGATAGAAAGAAGAAAAAGTGGAACCTATACCCAATCAATCAGTTATGATTGTTCCTAAGCCATTTTATTCCCATTACAAACCCTATGAGGTTGACAAGTCCTTTGCCATTAACCTCACCTAGTTCATGTAGTGTGTGACTTCCAAACCACTTCAACCTATTACGCTGAAGCCCTACACAGTGACAGAGTATGTGTTCTACTGTCTCTAGCTCCTCAACATCATCGCACGTTCTACAAAAATCTGATGTGCCAATGTCCCACTTACTCATCATATTCCCTATTGAGAAGTGACCCGTAACCATACCTACTATAACTCTAAGACTACCACGACTCATACCTAGAAGATGCTTGGAATCTGCCAGTTTTAAGCTAGGCCATAATGCTCTAGAAACTCTGCAGTGCGATCTGTCACTCCAGGCTCGATTCGTGTTGTCCAGAGTCCACTCCCTTATGGCCCTAAAGAAGGACCCAATTGGAATCTTAACTGATGACTCTATGAAAGACCTATCTAGCTCCGAGCCACTGCGAGCTAGCTCATCGGCTATTTCATTGCCAAGAATGTCACAATGACCAGGAACCCAACAGAGTCTCATCATATAGGAATCCATTAACCTTCTCAATTCCCTTCTGCACTCAAGTACTAATCTGGACCTAACAAAATGACTAGTCAGAGCCAATAACGCTGCCTGACTATCAACATAGATAGTGATCTCAGACCCTCTTTCAACATTCCCCTCAATCAAGCCTAGAGCCTTATAAATGCCAAGAATCTCCGCCTGAAAGACACTACAACTGTCAGACAATTTGTAGGATCGTCTGATATCAGTTCCCATAAAGTATACACCTGCACCAGTGCCAACTTCCATCTTCGAACCGTCTGTGAAGACCGCACACCCTCCATAGAGCTTTTCTACTCCATCCCAGAGGTCCCTGCTAGGTAACACCAAAGCGGGGGTAGCCCCGAAGTCAATCATAGTCCCGACATAATCCGTAGGCTCAGCCAAGGATAGTGTCCGACCGTTGAATTTGACTTCATCTAGTATGCTGACGTGCCCCGCTCTAGAGGTACCTAATAATCCTAGTTCCTTCAGTCTAAATAGGCCGCGGACAGGCATACCCCTCACAAATTCCTCAATTGGGAGAAGATGGAGGATTATGTCCAGCGCCGCCTGAGGTGTACTTCTCCTGGCACCTGAGATGCCAACTGAAGCACACCTCTGAACTTTAGAGAGAAGCTTCCTATACGTTCCCTTACCCAATACCTTCCACCAGACTGTACAGCCATAAGTAAGAATCGGTCTTACAACCGAAGTGTAAATCCAGTATACAACTTGCGGCTTAAGGCCCCAATTCTTACCTATAGAGTTCCTGCAGGTGTAATAGGCGTTGAGTCCCTTCTTGACCCTCTCCTGAGTGTTTCTCCTCCAAGACAATTAACTGTCCAAGTACACACCCAGGTATTTGGCCTCACTTGACAATGCAAGCTCAATCCCGTTCAATACTGGCAAGCTAAAATGCTCGACCTTATACTTCCTAGTGAACAAAACTAGTTCCGTTTTCTCGGGGTTTACCCCTAATCCCTTACTGTTGGCCCAAAGGGACAGATCACGTAAACCTGTCTGCATGACCTCACTGATCGTAGATAAAAATTTACCAGAGACCAGTAAAACAACGTCATCGGCGTAGGCCACAATCTTCCGTCCCTTAGCATCAAACTGTCTTAAAATGACGTTCACGGCCAAGAGCCACAGTAATGGAGAAAGGACCCCCCCTTGCGGTGTGCCACAAGCTTCCTCATACAAGTGCCTCCCATGCCTGAGTTGATGACTCTGCTACTAAGCATCAGAGTTATCCACTCAACAAGGAATCTACTTACATTCAGCGAAACAAGTGATTCCTCAATAGCCTCTATCGTGATATTATTGAAGGCCCCCTCTATATCGAGAAAAGCTGCCATGGTATATTCCCTCTGCAGCAGACCCCGCTCAATGTAACTCACAACGTCATGTAGAGCGCTCTCAACGGATTTACCTTTAAGATAAGCATGTTGAGACTCGCTAATGACCTGAGTTCCTATGCTAGTCCTAAGATGAAGATCGATCAGTGTTTCTATTGTCTTCAATAGAAAAGACGATAGGCTGATCGGTCTGTAATCCCTGGGCTTCGAGTGAGTCGTCTTACCCGCTTTGGGTATGAAAATTACCCTTACCTCTCTCCACCCTCTGGGAATGTACTTCATTCTAAGACATTCCCTAAAAACCTCCGTCAATAGAGAGATGGCTCCTTCATCGACATTCTGTAGCATGGCCGGAAATATTCCATCCGGGCCCGGAGATTTATATGGCTCGAATGAATTTACCGCCCATGATAATGATACCTTGTCTCTAGTGATCATCTCCCCTATCACATCGGTAACTCCAGCATCTGATTCGGGTTGTAGGTTATCACTGACGCTACCTGTCCCTCCATCAGATTCTATATCCTTACAGCCCGGAAAATGAGTCTCCATAAGTAAACTGAGGGACTCTGAGCTAGACTCTGTCCACGAGTTATCCGCACGTTGTATGTATCCAGGTGCCACTGGGTCCTTGGATAATACTCGCCTAAACCTAGACAACTCGTTAACAGAGTCCACCGATTCACAGAAATTTACCCATGAAGTCCGTTTCGCTCTTCTAATGTCCTTCTTATACTTAGAGAAACTATCCCTATAGCTATTCCAATCCTCATCGCTCCTCGTTAGTTTGGCTCTATTAAACAGCTTCCTAACTGTAGACCGCTGGTCCCTAAGTTCCCTAGTCCACCATTTCGGCTGTTTCCTTTCTCCAGGATAAATCACTGGACAATTGAGCACAAAACTATTCCTGATAACATTCGTGAAATTATTCACTACCAACTCGATACCCTCAACTGAATCTCCAGTCCTCAGTATCCCTAAGGTCCCTACAGACTGACCTCCTAAAGGACTTCCAATCTGTCCTTCTCGAGTTCCTATAGGGCTGCTCCCTCGCTTTCTCAAAGTTGAGACTAAAAGAAATCATGCTATGGTCGGAAAAAGAATAATCTAAAACTACTCTCCAATCCCTAACATAATCTCCCCCACGGTTAGCCAGCGTTACATCTATAACTGTTTCCCTATCCTTCGTTCTGAACGTAGGAGTACTACCCCTATTACAGATGTGTAGATCATAACAAGTTATAAAATCGTATACCAACTCACCCCTTTTGTTGATGTCCCTGCTTCCCCATTGATAGTGGTGAGCGTTCGCATCACATCCCAAGACCATGTACGCGCCTCTCCTCCTAGCGTGCTCCGCCAGTTGATGCAGAGCGATACCTGGTGGATCGGCTGCCTCGTACGGCATGTACACAGCCGCCATTATAAGCCCGCTACCTCCTGCGGCTTCCTGCTGGACGACTGTAAGGTCCCCACTGCTAAAGGAATGAAGAAAATTAATATTTAGATTATTCCTAGCCAATATACATGTCCGTACCTTTTCCGTTGTGGATGGTATGAACAGGTTATACCCCGTGACCCTCAGACCACATACCCTGGTGTTGTTAATCCAGGGTTCCTGTATGAGGGCCACGTCCACGTTGGAGTCAATGAGGAGTCTCGTCAGTTCGGTTGAGGCTGCCTCACAGTGATGCAAGTTAATTTGCACCACTGACAGCCTCTTTGGGTTTATCAGATTTGTTGTACCTAAACCTGATCACCCCAAATCCGAAATTGACAACTCCCCCCAGTGACTCCAGCTTCTTCAGAGACTCCTGATCCACCGCGAATCTGAAGTCTCTGCCTTGGTTCTCCTTACAGGTCATGGTGTTCACCAACTTCCATTGACCTGTAAGAAGACCCTTATTCTGATTCTCCAATACTGTCAGAATGGTTCCAACCTCTAAAACGGGTGGAGGGAACCATGCTGTCACTATTGGACGCAGGGGCAGCTCAGATGCGAGTATCACCTCAAGCTTCGCTCCTGGATAGAGAGTGTCGCACCTAGCAACTGCGTTCCTGAGAAATTCAAATGATTTCTCGTTCCCGCAGTTGATAGTCTTGACGCCCTTCATACAGTCTGCGCCTTTGAAGGATACCTCATCCGGCCTTCCTTTAACAAGGGCGATTTCCTCAATGAGCTTGTGTTCAATTTGTCGCCATTGCTCAACGCTGATCCTCCCATCTGGATCAACCCTGTCAATGACGGCAGCTTGAATACAGTTCTGCAACACTGATTCCTTCGCTCTTTTCGATGTTGAGGGTTGTTCACTTCCTGATACAGCTCTCTTAATGACCTCCTTATGGTGGCCCTTACTAGAGCTGTTTGGCGTGTGAACAACCTTCTTGGCCATCGAAGGTTGTTGGTCATCCCCAGACCTGGCTCTCTTAACAACCCCCTTATGAGGGCCTTTAAGAGAGCCGGATGGGTTTTGACCAGCGTTCTTCGATGTAGTGGGCTTCACATTCAAAGCTCGTACAGCCCCACTACTGGAGCTGACAGGCTTCGAAAGTGAAGTCTTCTTATTAGTTGATGGTAGATCATCTCCAGGCCTAGCATCTCTGACAACTTTTTTTGGTTGCCAGGTTTGCTGGATGGTGTATGACCAACCATTTCAATGGTAGTTGTTGGCTTACCAGACGTTACCTGCTGTTTCACTAGGACTGCAGGTTTGACCGGGTTGCCACTACCAGAATATGCCGCTCCGGTATGGATTGATGAAGATGTTGGCCTATCCCCTGTGCTCTCACGAGACACTTCTGGAGTGTTGCCAGCATCCACATGCAATCCTTCAGGATAAGACATTCCCAAAGAGGCACAGACAGGACCGTAGATTCGTTCGAATCTTTTAACGTTCCTCCTGTGCTTCCTGGTAAGGTACTTATCCTTACCTGTAAGTGGCAAAGGGCCTCTCTTGGCTATCTTGTGCAGATAGCTAAGAGAGGCTCTTGCGCCACTACGAGCTTTCTCCTCTTTAGTTCGGCTTATATCGTCGGTTGTCGCATCAAGCATTACCACGTCTTGCCGAACTAAACCACTGCCAGACGAATGACCCTCTGAGTTCGTCGAGCCATCCCCCCGCTCAGACCCCGCCTCAACACTCGAGTTCTTCTCCAGACTCTGAGCGCGAACTGAGATCACAGTGATCTCATGTTCATCTTCAGAGCCGAGAGTAAGATTCTCAAGTTTCTCAGTGGCGCTGGTCCCAGTGAAGGAATCCCTCGAGATACCCAGAATATCATCCGTCTCTGATAGCTGGCCCAACAGTTGACTTTCCTGAAGAAGAATGTCACATTGGACCCCTATCATCACATCATCGTCGTCCGTATTCATGTCCGTTTCAGTCCTGTCGCCCTGCGACTGTCCGTCATCATGTGTCCGATTTGAGGAATTTTTGAATTTGTCTATTTTGTCCCACGAGTATGCCAGTAAAGGGAAGGACCATCTCGCGCAGTGACGGCGTGCGCGGACTAGGCTAGAATTACAACCAACCCGTGCTATGGGCGTTGGAGGGGAGCTGTTAGTTTGTTTAGGCACCAACTAACCATTCAGGTCCTCAGCACTGCTGCCTACCACCTTGACCTTAAAGTGCACTACATTTATTTGGTCCGCGAGAAGCTGTAAAAGCCCTAATATCGGAGATAATACACATGATATATACCCCCATGTGATGGGCCAGAATGCACCATTCAGTAGAGTGTGTATATCATGAGCCTTACAACCGATCCCCCCGATCCGCCACCTGGGGACGCGTCCGATAGTAGTAAATGTAGCGAAAGACTCCCACGGATGTAAACATAACAACATTCACAAAAAATCCAAAAAAAAATATTTTAATTAACTGTTGTAAAATTGTCAGAGTACAACCAGTTGCAAAATTATCAGCGTAAAAAGTTGCAATGTTGCATTAGTTTTTATTTATTTATTTTTGTCACTCTGTGTAAATATTACTGAAAAAATCAACACTAATGTCTTACATATAGCAATATTTTAATGAAATTTACTATAGCTCTCATATAAACCCACTTCCGGGAATCGCCCTAAGGTGCATAAAGTCATATAGATGTTAGTATCAACGCATTATTCTGTATTTGTATATTTTATTTTATATTTAGTAAAAGTTTTGGTCTACAATTGGCCACAAGTATAAGTCTACTTCCCGGATTTTTATGCACATACACAACGGTTCAACGGTTAACCTAACTTTCACCAAAGACTCTATATTTATAAAGATGTTGCACTGCCATACATTGTACTGTCGACGCTAAAATCCATTGTGGATTTTCGGAAAATCCAATGAGAGCAAAGAGAGTCTTTGCTGAGAGAGTTAAAAAACAACACAAAAAACATAGTGTTTAAGCCATACATGTGTTTGTACGTGTGTGTACTGCTCATAAATACAAGAAACACAGAATTCAACCCAATACATGAGTTTGTACATGTGTCTACTGCCTAACAAATTGTACAAGATTTTGGTTGTTTATTTACTAATGTATCAAATATGATCGCATATGTGTTTTGTTGTTTTAAAAGTTGAAATACTTAAATACGCACCGAACTAATTATGCCTTTTATTACGTAAATATACAGGCCTGTCACAGAAAACCATTCCGATCGAAAGTGGAATTAATTCCATACTTTGCTTCTTCAAAAAAACATGAAACGAAGACATTTTTTGGGGTGGAGACCACAAAATAACTCCACTTTGAAAATTTAAAGTGGTTTCATTCCGAAAAATTTCTTCGTTTCATGTTTTTTGAAGAAGAATTAATTCCACTTTCGATCGGAATGGTTTGCTGTGACAGGCCTGATAGTTTCAGATTTTTTATATTTTAATATTTGATTTGTGTATTTTTGTTACTAATGTATTTCAAAGTTGCAGATTTAAAGTATATTAAGTAAATAAAATTGAAAAAATATTTTTATTTTTTATTAAAATCGAATTTCTGGTTACAAATTAAATTAGTAGGTATCTACTATATAAATTCTATGATGTTTAATAGCAATAAATAATTAACAAAGAACTATGTACGATTTTATCGGATTTTCTTTTAACAAATTTATTTTTTAAGGCAATGAAATCAATTTGCGCCAAGTGTTTGTTGAATTCTTCCATAATTGTATATTTTCCCAATATATGCAAGAGTTTTCTTTAAGAATCTTAAAAATTGGTCGCATACAAAATTTTTCGATAAAAAAAAAATAATTATAGCGTATGGATAATTCAAATTTAATCTATGAAATATACAAACACCTGTAAACTTTTTATTTTTATTTTTCAATCAATATAAATATCTTTAATGTTCAAAATGTTTTTTCATTTGTTAAAAAAAAAAAAAAAAAAATAAATAAATATCTTTAAAAATAAATATTAGTTTGGAAAAAATTTCAAATGATTGTTTTTTTATTCATACTCTTGTTTTGTTTCAAAAATATTTTTTTTTATTCAATAAAATTGTTGTTTTTTAGATTTTTTCCATCCGATGAAAAAAGTTCAAAATAATTTTCAACTTTTGTAATAAATATCACAAAGATATTTATATGCTTTTTCGATCATGATGAAAAAAATTAAACTATTGATAAAAATAAAAAAATCATGATGTATTTTTATTTATTTATTTTTTTAACATTAAAGATTGTTTTTCGATTGAAATAAAAATAAAAAGATTGTTTTTTTTAGTATTAAAAGCCGGTCTCTGGAAATATGGCGAAGAAAAATTGAGCGAAGTCATATTATTGTCATCAATTTTTTAAAAAGTCAGTCTCGCTGTTGAAAAGATATGAAAAGAGGTATTATAAAGCAACAACGAAAGCTGACAGAAGATCCATCATTCGAAACAACTCCAATTCTACTGATCTGCATCAATAATTAAACAAAAATCAGGTATTAAAGCAAGTGTTTTAACCGTAAAACGTGCCATTCGAAATTCAGTCCACCTAAGAAGACTAAAAATTATAAATAACCTGCCTCTACCATTAGTGAAGTAAAACTTCTTCCGTTTACCTGTGAACGCATGTTCTAAAAATGGTTATAAATATTATTATTTTCGTTATTTGATAAAATAAAAATGCTATCGTAATTATGTATTCAATAAAGCTACGATTGAAGTGTAGTTGCTTTATATTATGATAATTCGATTTTCTTCGCATAGAATTATGGAAAAAACTTAAAAAAGTTTACTGGGAAAAGAATTTTTACATTTTATAAACTATTTGAATTTATTATATGGACATTCCAGCTCGATAATGCATTTTCACACCACCGCAGTGGTAAAACAATGAATTTAAAGTAAAAATTTTACCACTTTGGAGTGGTCACCAAAAATAAATTTTTCATAAAGAAAAAAATAAATAAATAAAAATCTCGAATTATCTACGCACTATTTAAAACGAAAATATATCTAAACATACATATGTATATTAAAGTCAAAAATAATAATTATTAGTTTAGCAAAAATAAAACTAATTTTGATCAGAAAAATACAAAACGAAATAATGAAAAATTTTACTTTTAATAAAAATCAAGTACAACAATTGCAGTTAGTTATGTTATTATAATAGTTTAAAAATTTATTAAACTACAATCAAATTTTCATATAATATTTAAAATAAATTGAATGCTTAAGAAATAAACTGACTACTTAAAACCTAAAAAAAAATTTATATGTTACCAAGAAAGGTATAATCATGTCGGTGCGGACCGACTGTAATATAAACGGTCATATTTGTTCGACTTGTAATTAAACAACCGAAATTTTTATACTTTTTATACATTGAATATACATATGTAATTTGTTTCTTGTATTTCGAAATAGAGAACTTTATAAACAGAACACACACGTACAAACTCATATATTGCTTTTGAACCGTTTTTTTTTTTTTTTTGTATTTCTTTATAGGCAATACACGCATGTACAAACACATGTATTGCATTTGAACTCTCTCTTTCTCTGTTTTGGTGGTGGATTGTGGTTTCCCTTGTTACTTATACCCCTTATCATAAAGAAGCACAAAATTTTTGTTTTCTTAAATTGTATTGAGTGCAACATCTTTATAAATATAGAGTCTTTGCTTTTACATTGCATTATTGGAGGAGTACAATATAAAACTCAAAGATTGATATTGGTGGAGACAAAAGTTTTGTTCAACAAAATTACATAATTACGGAAATATTGAAGAATACGCTAATGAAATTTTAACGACAGCCCACAAACTAAGAGCATCTGGACTTCATGTCGACGAAGAATGGTAGGTTCAAAGTTGTGGGCTAGATTGACGGAAGAATACGATCCGATGATAATAGGCATTCAAAGCTCAGAAAATAAAATTACTGGTGTTGCTGTCAAATTAAAATTGCTACAAGATGTCAAAAAGGAATCAACTGAGGTAGCTTTAGCTGGTCAAAAGAAGCATTTTAAAAACAAAGGACCTAATTGCTTAAATTGTAACAAAGGACCTAAATGCTTAAATTGTATGGGGATATTGCCGCAAAATGTGAATGCTATGTTGGTGTGTCTCTGTACGTGAACTGAATAAAAGTGAATGGTACTTTGATTATGGGGATACAGAACACATGTGTTCAAATTAAAATTTATTTAATGAACAAAAGAATGATGAAGTCACCATTGCGAATAATGAAAACATGCAGGTAAAGGGTATAGGCCAAGTTGATATGACTGAAAAAATTGGAAAGTTTAAAGAAAAAGATATTATGTTCCGTGATGTTCTATATATTAATAATTTGTATGTTTAAGTTTTGTATAACTCTGGTGGTATTGTGGCAACAGGTGTTATGGATAACGGTATGTTGAAATTAAATATTGCAAGCAACAAAGTGCTTTTTTCGGAACTCAAGAATGCAATTTGTGGCATAAACGTGTTGGTCATGTAAATGACATCTTAAAGCACATGAATGCTGATGCAGTAATCGGTGTAATATGTAAATTGAACAAACAAAGCTGCATAATTTGCCTAAAAAGTAAATTATCAAGATCTCCATTTAAGGACGCAAGAACGCGTTCAACAGAATTACTAGGGTTATTACATTCGGATCTTTGTGGACCTATGGAAGTACCGTCTATAAAACAAAAGATGAAGTGTGTTTCAAGTTTTCTGAATTTTAAGAATTTGTGGAAGGTTAGGTTAGGTTTAAGGGTGGCTCGCCATAGCGAGTGCACTCGGAAACCATAAGGCCATTGTTATACCCTAGAAAGAGAAATGATATATAGTATTATAATACCCCACCTAATATCAACGATTAATTATTCGATTGGATAATATTGAAACCAGCCCATACTTCTAACAAACTTAATCAGGTTTGTTAGTGGCATGTCGTTAAGACAGTCCAGATCGTTACAGAGCTGTCGACCGAGAAATCTCAGTCTGTACATTTTTTCGCCCTTTCGTTGCCCTTAATACCCTCATGGTCCGGAACCCACACTAGCTCGACTTGGTAATGGTTAGAGATCTGCATAAATATATTTATATATGTAGAGTACACGTGTACTGGCGAAGCATGTACACTTACTCGAAGCGTCGCAAACAAAAGATGTACACATATTTGTGAACAACAAAGCTTTCGAATAACTATTTGTTGTTATTTGACTGTGTTCGCTAATAACGAACACTGCCGACATGATCAACCTTATGATTAGCTTAAAACATATTTTTTATGATTAATAAACAACAATATAATAAAATAGAAAATATATGGGAGTTATATGCATGAATTTTAAATAAAAACGGAATAGGCATGCAAAAAATGCAACAATATTTTTAAATTAAATTTAAAACAAAAAAATATTTAAACTTTAGTTCTCCTTTCTTTAATCTTATAAATAAAAAATAAATTCTGATTTTATACTTATAATTTATATATTTTGGTTCTATTTTTATTTCTGCTTTCTTAAATTTAAGAATCCTTGTTATCCGATTTTTTCTTACATTGTACATCCATTTTCTAGAAAATAGTATTAGTTCGGTCTTTGTGGGGTTTACACTCAGACCGTTGTCCCTGGTCCATGTTAGTAGGTTGTTTAAAGCTGATTCCATGAGTTCACTTATCGTGGAGAGAAATTTTCCCCTGATGAGGAGCACAACGTCATCAGCGTATGCAACTACCTTGGTACCCTTCTCGCTGAGTTCAAAAAGGAATTTGTTCACTACAAGGTTCCATAATAGTGGAGATATATTCCCTCCCTGTGGAGTGCCTCTTGTTACAACCTTCCTTGAACTGCTTATTCCTAAACCAGAGTTTATGGCCCTACCTTTCAGCATGTTCCCTGTCCAGTTAATTATCCGCCTATCGACCCTTAGGTCCTCTAGTGCCTCAAGTATCGACGATATATTCACATTGTTGAAAGCGCCTTCTATATATAAAAGGATGATAACAAATATTCCTTTCTGTCTAGTGTACCTCAATAGTACCTGTAGTGCCGTTTCCACCGACCTAAACTTCAGATAGGCATGTTGTGCCCTGCAGAAATTACTCGGTGAGAGGATTCCCCTGACATAGACATCGACTAGTCTTTCCAGAGTTTTCAACAAAAACGATGACAGACTAATTGGTCTATAATCCTTTGCGGTACTGTGGTTTATTAGGGAATATACCCTAATTCGAGACTACTCCTAAAGATCAGAATCAGCCATGGCAGTGTCGGGAAAATGCCATCTGGCTCCGGTGATTTATAGGGTTCAAAAGATTACACCACCCATGCTAACTTCTCCTCATTCACAATGAAAGGCCACTGATGTGGATTAGTGACGCTGTGAGGCATCCTGATTCGGACTAATCATTTTTATCTTCACTGCAACCCGGAAAGTGTGTGCTCATTAGTAATTCCAGAGTCTCCTTACTATTTTCTGTAAAGGTGCTGTCCGGGTTCATAAGAAATCCGGGCGTGCCAGGATCCTTGGATAATACCTTACGTAGCCTAGATGCGTCCGTGGTATTCTCCAAGTCTCCACAGAAACGTTCCCAAGATTCCTTTTCTGCCCTTCTGGTCTCCCTTTTTCTCGTTATCACTTCCAATGATCTTGACACCCTTTAAACATTTGGCGCCATCGAACGCAGTGAAGAAGTCTCCTCACTGCGCCCGAGTTCGTCAACCAGCGCCCGCTAGATCTTTTCCTCCAATAGCAGCCATCTGTCCGTAGTCATTTTGCCTTCGGGTTGACTACGATCATGTCGATGGTTTCAACCGCTTGCCCTCAGACACTTGCGTCTCACCTGATCTTAGTCACTTCGTACAAGGTCTGCTAGCATTACCTTTGGTACCGCACTTTGGGGTTGGTGCTCTTTGAACTTGATGCGGCTTTCTTGGAAGTGGAAAGTCGTGCATCATGTATCTCTGAGCTAGTGATCATACTCGGTCCAGAGTTAGCATGGGTCACAGGTTTGGTTTTTCAGGTATCATTTTAAAGGTAATTCCATTTTCTTTAACAATTCACCTCAATGAACTTTATAACGTAAATATTTTGGGAGATATTCGTATTTTTAAAAAGACAGTTTATTTTATTTTTGACATACTATAAATCGCGAACCATCGCGGCAATCAAGCTAAAACTCGTTACCAGCGTCAATTTTAATATTCTTGCTGAATTTTATTCCGATGATTTTTGGATCCAGTTGGCGATTTTTCTTTTTTATTATAAACAAAACAAAACAAATTATTATGATATTTTTGTAATAATTCATAAAATATTACGAGTCCCAGAATGCCACTTACCACGGTTATAGAAAACATTTTCACCATTAACATATATTTTTTAAAAAGACCATTTTTTGAGATATTTACCCGCGAACTAAAATTCACGCGTTATGGACCATTTTGATGTTGAGAAAAAAATCATGTTATATGTCATATTAAAGGTAATTTTAATACCATTAATATGACATCCCAATAAATCTTATATCATAAATAGTTTGAAAGATATTTGTAATTTTATGTATACATTTACATACATTTTTACACTTTCAAATCGCTATAATTTGCGAACCACTTGATGAAATTGTCTGAAATTTTGAATTAGTCTTAGTTTTGACAAGCATAATTATTGTACCAAATATCATTAAATTAGTAGAGGTAAAGTCCAAAATTGTAGTTTTTCGTGTTGATTTTAAATAAAATGACTCATATATATCATTCCTTAAACAAATTCGAACAATATAAGTTCTATACCACAGAAGACAAAACTTTACAAAAAACATGAACTAATAAAAACACGAAATTTGGCACATAACACAAACATTTATATATATACGAGCTGTTAACCCGCTACTTCGTTAGCGAAAATTTTTTATGAAACCCATACTATAAAATAAATTTAAAATAGGATTTTCGAAAAGTACAAAAGGCATGTTTGATAGGGTGCCAGTAAGGTACCAATTTTTAACATCTTTAACATTCGAAAGTTAAAGAACTACCAAAGTATTCCTATTATTATTTTTTAGTATAGAGGAATGTGACTAATAGAGCTTGAGAATTCTTATTCATAAATAACAATATCTCTTTAATATTAGATTTCTAATATTAGAATAAGGAAAAATAAATATTAGAATAACGAAAAAGTATTTTAGAATAAAAAAAAGAGCCTTTTAAGGATTCTGATTCACTTAGGACCTTACATCTTCAATTTTATGTTTCTAGGATGTATATTACAGAACATTCAAAAAGTATTGTTAGAAGAACGAAAAAGTACCACAAAATCCCTTCTTACAGATTGTCACTCACTAAGGGCCACATAACTTTAACTTCATGTTTCTAGGTTAAATATTATTGAAAGTTTAAAAAAAAACACATGTGCTTAATTTCATGTTTCTAGGTTCATAATTATAGAAAATTCAAAAATTACCATTATAAGAACAAAAAAGTACCACAAAGTCCTCTCTTATGAATTCTCATTCTCTTAGCATCACATGTCCTTAATTTCATGTTTCTAGATTCATAATTATAGAAAATTCAAAAAGTACCATTAGAAGAACAAAAAAGTATCACAAAGTCCCTCTTACTGAATTTCATTCATTAAGGACCACATATCTTTAATTTCAAGTTCCTAGTTTAAATATTATAGAAAATTCAAAAAGTACCATTAGGAGAAAAAAAAAACGTACCACAAAATCCCCTATTGTGGATTCTCATTCATTTAGGACCACATATCTTTAATTTCATGTTTCTAGTTTAAATATTATAGAAAATTCAAAAAGTACCATTAGAAGAACAAAAAAAGTACCACAAAATCCCCTGTTGTGGATTCTCATTCATTTAGGACCATATATCTTTAATTTCATGTTTCTAGGTTAAATATTACCGAAAATTCAAAAATTACCATTGGAATAACAAAAAATACCACAAAGTCCCCTCTTATGGATTCTTATTCATTTAGGACCGCATATCTTTAATTTCATGTTTCTAGGTAAAATATTACAGGAAATTAAAAAAGTACTATTAGAAAAATAAAAAAGTACCACAAAGTCCCCTTCTATGGATTCTCATTCACTTAGCACCACATGTCCTTAATTTCATGTTTCTTGGTTCATAATCCCTTCTTATGAATTCTCACTCACTTAGGGCCACATGTCTTTAATTCCATGTTCCTAGTTTAAATATTATAGCAAATTCAAAAAGTACCATTAGAAGAACAAAAAAAGTACCGCAACGTCCCCTATTATGGATTCTCATTAACTAAGGACCACATATCCCTAATTTCATGTTTCTAGGTTCATAATTATAGAAAATTCAAAAAGTACCATTAGAAGAACGAAAAAGTACCACAAAGTCCCCCCTTGTGAATTCTTTCCAACATCGGACCATGCGTATTTAATTTCATGTTTCTAGGTTAAATATTACAGAAAATGCAAAAAAGTACCAATAGAAGAAGAAAAAAGTACCACAAGGTCCATCCTCTTGAATTCTTACCCACAGACCATGTATCTTTAAGTACCACAAATTGCACTCTTGTGAATTCTTACTACATTTTCTTAATTTCATGTTTCTATGTTTATTGTAATTGAAAATTCATTATTAAGTTTGAATAAAATGTAATTTCCCGCCTTTACCCCTTTTTTGGTACTTTTTTCACCCATAGAAGTATCAGAAATTGTATTCCACTGAGTTTCTAAATTATAGTGAGATTCCATATTAAAATACGCATATGGTTATGTCAATAAATATAAAAAAATGTTTTATGAAAAAAGTACCAAAAATAGGTACGATTTTTACCCCTTAAACGTTTGAATTTTTAAAAAGTACCAAATTTATATTTCTCATTTTTTTTATAAGTTATGAATACGACATAAATTTTATCTGTATGTTGATTGGTTTCAAAAAAGGTGTCAAAAAAGTACCAAAATACAGTTTTTACCCATTTTTTCCCTAAAACGGCCGACTTTCAAAAAAGTACCAGACATCTGTCCAATTATTTTTTAAATGAATAAAGCTATGTATACACGGTTGTCAGATCTAACAATGTTGGCAGAAAAATGTTCAGAATATTTCTAACAACCGTATAAACTTACAATTTATGTCTTGCAACGTTGTTAGAAAAAGCAAATTCAGTAAATTGTAACAATAATATTGTTAGACATCTGGCAATCGTGTAAACACATAACGTTGCCATTGCCAGATAATTGTCTGACAATTTTTATTGTCAGCTGTGCGAATTTTATGCATCTGACAATGGCGCCATTGTCAGATAAATAATTTATACTTTATACATTTATATGTAGTCACTAATTTAAACAGATTATCAAATTGCTCGGAGTCCATTCGTAAAAAATTACGATACAACTCCGGCTCTTCACTTCGTAATTGGATGAGCAATTTAGCGTGAAATCCCTCCTGCTGGCGATGAAGCACCCAATCCTTCACCCACACTTTGCGGAGCCTTTTTGTTTTTTTGTCTTCGTCCTCGTTGCTTTCGAGAACATATGCAGCTAAAATAGTTGCATTATTGTTTTTTGTTCCATTGTTTTTAATTTAAGGAAAACACAAAAATTTTTAATTAAATTAATTTAACACACAATTTTCGTTTGACAGTTCTGTCAATGTCTGACCACGGATCTGGCAACTTTTGCCATACAACAACCTGCCAACAGTGTAAACTGATAATTTTTGTTGGCAGATAAATTTATTGTCTGACAATTGTCTGGCAATGAAATTGTAAGGTTTTCTTACAATCGTCTAAACTGACAATTTACCTGTTGCTAACAATTTTTCATTGTCAGTACGTTGTCATCACATTGTCAGATCTGCCAACATTGTTAGATCTGACAACCGTGTATACATAGCTTAACGATAACTATTTAACTTTTTTTGTATCATTATTAGTTTGCGAGTTATAAGGTTACCGATTTTACCCTTTTTTACCCCCTAAACATTCGAATTTCCAAAAATCCCGTCTTAGTGGATCTATATGGAGGGAGACCTACCTACGTTCCAAATTTCGTCTCTCTAGCTTCAGCCGTTTGGGCTGTGGGATGATGAATCAGTCAGTCAGTAATGTTACTCTTTTATATATATAGATTTATATTTTTTTAAGTACTCGCCTCCAGTATTGTAATCCATTTTAGTAAAATTTTAGTTATAACTGATTTAAAAAAAATCACTTTTTCCTTACTGTAATTTTTTGAAAACTTCATTTAAAAAATGTAAACATTCACAACTGTTTAAACTAAGTTGCTAACTGGCATGAATTTTTGGCATTTATGTCATCAAAGTGTTAGGAATTGAATCGTGAATCTTTTTTTCAAAATGCGAATGTTGAAATTTGGATTTTTGCCGCTAAAATTGAAAATGGACGCATAGTGCATAGTGTAAATATAAATATCCATTACAGTTAGTTTTGAGAAAGATAAAATGTAGTACTTTTAAAAATTATGCAAAAATACAGTAGCGAGCATAACAAATGCAGCGCTATGTGATGTGATTTTTGTTCGCACATATTTTGCTTAAAACGAGACCCGATGTAATAGTAGTATTATGGTTTTATTATTTATGGCCATAGACTCGTTGTATATAATTTTGTCAAATATTTTTGTACGTAAGGAAAATTATGAAACGTTTAGTGAAAGCAGTTGTATATTTGAGCAAGCAAATAAAATGCAACTCTGAACAAATCAACATGATTTTTTTAATTTTGATAAAATTCTTTATTGGAAAAGGTTAAAAACTATAGTATTGTTAAATAACATGATTTTCTATTCATGCATATAGACCAGTGATGCGCACACGCACTACTATACATTTGCGCTTGTGTGTGTGAATCAGCATAAAAACTCTGCTTGATTTGCATTGACATAAATGAGAGAGCAGCAGTCGAACGAAGTAGTTTATAGTGTACGTATATATAGCGTAGCAGCATTTGTAGTCTAAACTCGCGAGTCAGGAAATTTGAAAATTGCGCATCTCTGATATAGACTAAAATATATGAAATCAACTTTCTATTAAATTTTGATATTTTACAGAACTATTTTGGAATTATTATTTATTTTGTTACATGTTTGAAATCTAACAAACATTTTCTATGAAAAAGCCATCAAATATTCATGATAGTTTGGCTTATCTTATAATTCACAATTGGATAAGAGTTTTCGATCGAAATAACGCAATCAGTATCGATCGTTATTGTGATGGACTTAACAGCTAAATATAATTTTTATTGAATGCCCGGTATCACAATAATTTTCAAATATCCGATAAGAGAAAGACATTTAAGAATTATACATGTTTTGACACTCTTCCTATGTTAAGTAATAAAAATTTCATTCTTCGTGATTATTGGGCTGTTGCCCCTTTTTTACTATTGGGAATTAATATTTAAGGAAATATGTCTACAAATATATGCGTTTAGACTCAGATTAATTCTAGTTGTCTTAATAGGATATCATTTCCATTAAACAGAACTCGTTAAAATAATAAATGACCTGCCTCCAAAAGTAAAGGTGCTAGTTCGATTTTAGTAAATAAAATGTGGTATGTTAGAAGAATTTCCCGTTACTATATTAATAACATTAATTCAGCGATTCATTACCTTTATCAATTTTTTCAGGCATGATCATTTGAATATTGTGTCTCTAAGATAATTTTTAATAATCCTCATATTAGAACTACATATCAGTATTGTTTTAGTACCATTATCATAATGTTATTCTAAAATGTTCCTAAATTCTTAAAAATAATTAGGAAAGAGTATTTGTTTAATATTATTAATATCCTTTGTAGTTAAAATGGTAGTATTTAATGGTAACGAAATCAGATTATTGTTTTAAGTATTTTTCAATTATTCAAGAATCATATAATTATATGAATCCGTAAAAAGTTATATTATTCTAAAATTTAAAATTTTTTTAAAGTTATTGTGATGGACTTAACAATAACGATGGATTGTTGAACCGTCCAAAATATTTCAATGAAATTTAACATAGTTATTACTGAGATATTTTCCAAATGTTTTGGTGGAGTACAAGTTTCTAGCTGGTCTGTGGGCAGGAGAATTCTATTGCACTTTTTTGATTACTATTACATAAAAGAATAAGAAAAGTTTCATTTAGGTTATATTATAAAGAAATAGTTTTCTGACACAGAAAATGGGAAGAAACAATCAGTGCACCAAATAGGTGAGAAAAATGGTTAAAAAAAAGTGAGAATGGAAAGCCGTTACTTGAAATTGCTAGTAGGGGCTTACGAAAATATCTACGTTTTGTACAAAATGCTTTACATAAAAAACAAACGATTGAAATAAAATAAAATAACCCCAAAATTGGATAGAAAGAATATTTTATAGGCAAAAAGGGACCCCTTCAATTCTCTAAAGGCTATTTCAACTGAAATTTTTGATGGAATAGGTCCGCAAAGAGTTCGTCTTCGTTTTGTGCTATATCCCAATATATCCCAGAACCCATATGCATTTATTGCATTTATCAATATGATAAATAGGATCATTTAAATCAAATTAAAAGAATTCCCAAAACATTATATTTTCACCTCACTCTGAAACAGTCATATTTGTGAATTTAACGTGGAATTTTTTTTCCTACAGGGTGGCGAATACTTCTTCGGAAGTTATTTCCTAACAAATTAGTTTTCATTTCGCCAGAAAATATTCCATTTCATCTCCATTTTTTCCGCGTGTACTTTCGGACTAAAGTAAATGTATTTTAAGAAGTTTTAACAGTATCTTAAAATTTTATATACGCATTGATGAAACTTTTCGGACAATTTTTTCCGAAAATTTGTTTTACAGAAGACGAAGCCAAACTGTTTGCGGACCTACTTCATTAAAAATTATAGCGAAAATAGCCTTCAAAGAAATGAAGGGTTCTTTTTTTTGCCTATACAATAATCCTCCTTTCCGTTTCTGGGGTTCTTTAAGAGGTCTAATACAAGTTTATATCATTTGTTTTTTAGATAAGGCATGTAGGTGTCTTTTTGAGCCCCTATTTGCCATTTCAAGCAACGATTTTGCAGTTTTAGCTTGTTTTGAACCATTTTTCTCTCCTATCTGCTGCACGATTGTTTCTTCCCATTTTCTATGTCAGAATACTATTTCTTTATAATATTTTCAACCTGAATGAAGCTTTTCTTATTCTATTATGAAAAAATAATCAAAAAAGTACAATAGAATTCGACTTAATATAAAAAATTATAAATAAATTAACTATATCTATTATTATGAGCAACAATTTTTGGTATTTAAATCGAAATTGTACAGAATCCAGAGAATATTTTAAAAAATTTTAGGACTCAAATTGAGCTCGCCAAGTTAAAAAAAAAAAAAACTAAAAAAAAAAACATGTCCAAAAATGTGTCAAAATTTTACTTTGGTCCAAATATCTCTTAAAGTAAAAGAGATAACCCACACATGTAAGCGTATTTTTCATAGAAATTTTTTTTTTCAATCAAATCATAAATGAAATTTTGGCGATTTAAAAAAAAAATTTATACCCGAGGTGACACACCAACCCCGACCCTCAGACTCGCTAAGAATCTGTCCTCCTCCAAATCAATTGGCATACACCTCAGGATTGTCCATGTGCAATTTCATTCAAATACATCAAGCAGTTCTAAAGTTACAGAATTATTTCCAAAAAATTTCGTTTTGGGACCACTGTGAGTCTTTTAAAACGACAAAATTAATGTTAATTGCATGTATTTTTTTGTTGTTTACGACAATCATAATACGAAATTAGAGAAAACGACAGAACGAAATTAGAGAAACGACAAAATTTAAAAAATTCCGTTGATTTTTAAGGAGTTTTTTTTGCTCGTATTCATAACTTTTTTAACAAAGTTTTTATACCCTTCACCACAGGTAATAAAAATGAAATAAATCGGTTCAATAATAACTGAGATATCGGGCAAAACGCATTTTTGATTTTTTGAAGCCCTTGTTTAGCTACAGATTTTTATTTTTATATAAATATTTTTATAAAATTTAGATTTTTTTAATAAACCGAATTTCGTTCATAATCAACAGAGTTATGGGCCAAAAACAAAAACAAATCTGTTAAGAATATAAATACACACACAAACATGTATATTAAGCATTGTAATGACTATTAGTGACGTTTTTGTTTTTTGTATAGGCAAGTAGTTAGCAACAGCAGTAATATAATGAATAACAGTGTTGTTGTTCTTTGTTTATACAGTCAGTTTGTATATACACACATACAAAAATAAATCAATATAAAATTGTTGTTGTTCATTTTTTTAAAAACAAAGCTTGCTACGATTGTTTTTTTTATACCCTACACCACCATAGCACAGTGTTACATTTGGCAGTTTTAGAACGACAAAAATCCAATTTTGGAGATATTGGTCTGAAATTGTATATTCTGTTAGTTGATAAGGCCGTAAACATTTCCACTAAAAATGGGCGGGTACAATCACTGCCACTGCCATACTGAAAAAAATTAATTTATTTGTATGAATTTCCTGCATATTTTCGTAAATTTCATTAAAATAAGGAATATTTTAAAAGTAGGCGTGGCAAGATCTAATCACATC
Organism: Protophormia terraenovae; assembly: GCA_951394005.1. Taxonomy (NCBI): domain Eukaryota; kingdom Metazoa; phylum Arthropoda; class Insecta; order Diptera; family Calliphoridae; genus Protophormia; species Protophormia terraenovae. Next base: position 64,541,538 of record OX596074.1, read on the forward strand.
AATCATAGTGTAACACTTGCTTAACAAATTTCCAACCATTGTCATCAGATATTTAAACAATTCTTAAAAAATTGCTAAAATGAGGTACCTCATATTTTTTTCTAATATTTTAAGAGATCGCAAAAAGTCGCAGCCAAAATTTTCAGATATAATTTTATAGATATCATTTTATATAACAATCGAATTTTTAAATTGGAACTCATTGGAACTTTTTAGTTCCAGTCCATTAAAAATAGAATTTCCCAAAAAATATATTTTTTAATATTATGATTTCTTTTAAATAAAAAACAATATTTTCAGTATTTATTTTTTAACCTAGAAAATTACAACAGAATAATTTGGATACATTTATTATTATATACAAAAAAAAAAAAAAAAAAAAAATCATATAAATATCTGCAGTATTTACTGATATATAAAGTTAAAGTTAACATACTTCTTAACAGAAGTTGTAAGTAAAATTAAAATATTTTAAAAAGTTGCAACTTTGAAAGTCCATAATTGGCGCTATAGACACTTACCAATACTTTAAGTATTTTTTCTATAATATATGATATGTTTACTAATAAATGCGAGACAAATTACTTCAATTAATAAGCTTTTATTTTCGTATTTTGGTCGTTCTAATTTGAATAAGTGTGACACTGAGCATAGGTGGGGAGGGTATTATGCGTTTGTGCTGATGTTTGTAACACAAAAAAAATATTGGTCTAAGACCCGCCTTAATTTATACCAATCGGCTTAGAATCACTTTCTGAGTCGATTTAACGATGTCCGTCCGTCTGTCCGTCTGACCATCTGTCCGTCCATGTAAACCTTGTAATCAAACTACAGGTCGCAATTTTGAACCAAAATTTGGTACACAGGCTTCTTATGGTCCAGGGACGAAGCCTATTGAAATTGGTTATGATCGGTCCATTATTTCACCTAGCCCCCATACAAATGTCCTCCCGGAAAAGGGTTTAACGATCATAAATCCCTAAAATATAGCAATATTTTAATGAAATTTGGCACATATAAGTTCCATATAAGTCTAAATAAGTGTACCGATTTTTAAAAAGATCGGTCCATAATTAACCATAACTCCCATATAAACCCCTTTTCAGAAAATCACTTTAACGGGCATAAATCCCATTAAAATGTTAGTATCAAGTTAATATTCGACACAAATAAGTTTTATATGAACATAAATGATAGTGCCAACTTATACAAAGATCGGTCTATAATTTACCATAGCTCCCATATAAGACCCTCTTTCGGGAATCACCCAAAAGTGAATAAATTCATATAAATGTCAGCCTCAACGTAATATTCTGTAAAAATACTTCTTTAGATAAAAGAAAATAAAAAATCATTATGAAAATGGAAAAACCTATAAAAATATTGCAGAAATATTAAATATGAAGGCTCCTAAAATTGTTGCTGAAGTAAAGGAGGAATTAAACAATACAGTTTCAGAATCAACAATTCGTCGAACCATTAAAAATCAAGGGTACAAAATTTGCCAAAGAACATGTTAAAAAAGATGTAAGTTGGTGGGACGACGTTATATTCCTTGATGAGAGCAAATTTAATATATTTGGAAGTGTTGGGCGAACAATGGTGTGGCGGAAACTGAATGAAGAGCTGAGAGGAAAAAACATTAATCCCACAGTAAAACACGGAGGGGGACATGTGATGGTTTGGGGTTGTATATCGTCAAAAAGAGTCGGAAATTTAGTTTTTATTGACAGTAACATGAACAAGGATCTTTACTTAATCATTTTGAAGGATAATTTGAAGCAATCTGCGGTAAAAATGGGGATTGCATCGACTTTTAAATTATCAGGATAAAGACCCTAAACATAAAGCCCATGTGGTACGTGAATGATTACTTTATAATTGTCCAAAGGTGATTGAAACGCCAGCGCAATATCCAGACATAAATCCTATAGAAAATTTATGGAATCATTTAGATCGTCTGATTCGTACTAGACCTATTTCTTCTTTAATTTTTGTTAGTTCCTATTTAGTTTTACTAATTTTATTTGCTTTTTCATTAATTGTTATTTATTGAATAAAATATTGTGATCTCGAGAAATATACGTGAAATATATATATATATATATATATATATATATATATATATATATATATATATATATATATATATATATATATATATATATATATATATATATATATATATATATATATATATATATATATATATATATATATATATATATATATATATATGTATATATATATAGATTTTTTTACATTATGTGCTTCAAATCCAATATTAATAGCTCACAATAAAAAAACCGAATATTAATGACAGTCACTGTATGTACCAAATAGAAGAGTAAATGAGTACAAATTACATTACAAAAAAATTTTTGAAATGTACGAAAAATTCCGCTAAATACTGATAATGAATTTATAAAATTTGATAATTATTTTATGATAATGATTTTAACTAAAAAATGCATTTAGAAAAAACTAAAATTTTTTAATAAAATTATTATAAAAGAGGACAAATGCAGAAATCGAATACATTTTAAATTCAAACCGTGAAAAAAAACACGGTAATTGATATGGATGAAAACTATTAGATTCACAGAAAACATGTTTAGTGAATATGAAAAAAACTGAAAGACAAAGAGGTCAACAATTTTACTTTTTTATGTGTTCTTTCGTGTATTTCACGATACAATAGGCATGTCATTATGTTTGTGTTTATATTTGATCTGCTATTCAGATTTGCAGGATTTAACGAGAAATTATTATATTAACATGAAAAACTTACCTGTAAATTCTAATTATTTGATTAGTGCTGGAACAGAGCTATTACGTAACTATATTGCGGTGACATATGTACATAAATAAAATGTTTTAAATTTCTTATAATTTTAGCTCTTTTCTTGACGAGCAACAAGGAAATGATAAAAATAATTCATTTCTCAGAAGAAACAGTAAAGAAAAACATATAAATGATTCTTCTACTACAAATCTAGAATGTAATCAATTTAGGAATAACGTGCTTGAAGGTGGCATTGAAGATAATAACGACAATATTGAAAAACCCAGCACTGTGGTACAAGCGGAATTTAAAAATGTTTTAAACATGCAGAAACAGTTATCGAATTCTATTCAACAAAAAATATTAACTGAAAATTATAATACAAAGAGGAGCGGAGGAGAGCCAGAGGTTTTTTTAAAACAATTTGCAAAGAACAAGTCAACAGTAATAATAAAATCTTCACAAGGTCCCAACAAATCCCGTCTTTTGGTACGTATAAATCGGATTAAAGCCGAGGATGTACGTATTATGCAACAAAGTATTAAAGAATTTATAAAGAAGTCACCAGAATTGGCAAAAAAAATGTGTTTGTTAAAGTCGGATACAACAATTGCCGTGAAAAGTGAACCAGAAGACATGCAATCGGAACAAATACCATCACAGACTCAACAAGATAAAGGAACGAACAATTCGATTGCTTCAGATGATGGAAAATCTGCATTTTTAGAGGATACATTTAATACTATGAAAGCACACGAAAAAGTAGCTCCAAAACGCAAACTTCTAACTTCTGTTGATGATATACCACATGACCAAATATGTAAGTAAATGTATATATCATAAAAAATATAATCACAGAAATCTAGATCTCACATTTAAATTGTTTCTAAATATGACATACAATGTTAAAATATTTTTTAATCTGGCAAAATGGCCAAACGTGAAAAAAAAAAAAAATATATATTTTTTTTTTTTGACAAATGAAACAAAATAGTTTGGCAACGATAGATTCTGCAACTAGTAAAATATTTTTTAATACAAAATAATCTTTGTTTTTATTTGTTTGTTTAGATTATTTGTAAACATAATTAATTACACATTGCTACAAAATTACACTTTTTATTTTTACTCGAAAAACAATCTAATGTGCACAAAAATTTGGAAACACCCTCTAAATTGCGAGATATTGTGAAAAAACCGTTTTTAGAGTAGTCCTACGCTAACTCCTTAAATATTAGGTAAATTTATTATTTTTAAACTGACTTAGAATGCTGAAGAACGTAGCTTCTTTAATTTGTTAAAAGACTCAAAAAGTTATTAAACATTTTCTAAACTTCTTTAACATATTTTTCATACATTTTAAGGTAATGTATTTTTTATATTTTTTATTGCCTAATTTTTGAGAAAAAATAATAAATGTATGGGAATATAGAGAAAAATTTAATAAATCGCAGTTAAATTCGAAAAAAGTGTGGTTGAAAAGCCTGATTATTCTCAATACTTTTCAAAGAAATTAGAAAAAGAAGAAAAATCACCAAAAGAATAGCAGAACTACTAACGCACTGTGTCCCGTTTCAAAAATAAAATGGAAATAAATCTGGAATTTCTACACGGCTGGTCCGATTTCCATGAAATTTTAGACAGTGTTAGTAGAGGTGCAGCGAGTTTAAGTTTTGAGTTTGGACGTTATAAACATAAAGGGCGGGTCCAGAGGGTAATAAAGTTGGACACCTCGGGTGTTCAAAACATTTAAAACGATTCAGATTCGTTATATCTCAGCCGATTGCAAAGATTTTTACTTGAGTGGATTCTACTAGTCGAGATCTACAAAAAACATTGTCGTATGTGTAGGTTATCTCTTTTAGTTTAAGAGATGTTTGGCTTCAAAGATTAAAATTTTTAGTTTTGGACCTATCTTGGTAAAGTTTTTTCGCTATAGCGGGTCCAAATTTCACTCGATTTTTTTTGAAATATCTTTTATTTTATTAACAATAAATAACAAAATTGTGTAGAAAAAGTCGATTTTTCGCCGTATTTTTGCGAAAAAGGTAGTTATGTTTTTTTTGAGTTATAAAAAAAAAATTCTTAAGTAACATACACACATGGACAAAAAAATAAATACACTAATAAAAGTTCTATTAACAGTTCATTATAAAATCTTTATTGAAGATAAATTAAAAAGAAACCATAATTTTTTTTCTTATATGATATGTAACAAAAATACGATATATAAACTTAATTAAATCATAAATAACGTAAAATCTTCTTAAAAATGTTTTAAAACAGATTAAATAAGTGGACAAAAAATAAATACACCCACCTAAAGTACCACAAGAAGCAAATCTAATTAATTTTTTTTTTTTTTTTAATTTTTTGATACTTGTAACTGTAGTTCACTAGTATCCTGTGTATCCACCATTATTTTGAATAAATTTGTCCACCCTGTTTGGCATACTAGCGATCAATTTACGACAGGTCTCCACTGGTATTTCGTACCACGTTTTCTGAACAAAGGTCCACGGCTGATCCTTATTTTGGAAATTTTCTTTTCCAATTCTTCGTTTTAACTCTCCCCAAAGGTTTTCGATCGGGTTGAGGTCAGGTGATTGACTTGGCCAGTCCATTACGACAATCTCATTATCCCAGAACCAATCCTGACACAACTTTGAGGTGTGTTTCGGATCATTATTCTGCTGAAAAACCCACCTGAGAGGCATATTTTCGCTTGCATAGGGGAACATAATATTTTCTAGGATGTCCCTGTACTGAAATCGTGTCATAGTGTCGGAAATTCGATGTATCGGACCAACACCGTTCCACGAAAAACAACCCCAAACCATTATGTTACCCCGCCCTGCTTAACTGTCTTTTTAGTAAAACGAACATGAAATTCTTTACCTTTGGGGCGTCTCACGTTCCTAGCCGAGTCATTGCCGAACAAATTAATTTTAGTTTCGTCGGTCCATAAGATATTTCGCCACTTTTTTTCACCTTCTGGGCCGGACCAATTAGAATGACTTCTGGCGAAATTTTGCCGTGCCTTTAAATTTTTTTGTCGAAGTAAGGGAATTTTTCTGGCTATTCTACCAGGTAAACCAGCACTATATAGTCTTCTACGTACCGTTCGGGATGAAACTACGTTACCAATTTCTGCAGAAATGGCTCTGGAAGAAATGAATGGGTCTTTTTTTGCCATAGTAATAATGCGATTATCCGTTGTTGGTGATGTTTTCTTTGGTCTTCCACGGTGTTCAACTGCAGGCTGTTCTTTCAGAGCATTTTGTACAAAATATAAGGAACGATTCCATATTTCAGCAATAAAACGAAGACTTTTTCCCTTATTTCTCAGCGTCAACGCAATTCTCCTCTCCTCGACGGTACAATGCTTGCCTCGACCCATCTACTAAATATTTTTCTTTTTTAGTTTACAAAACTAAATGGGAATTCCATAAAAATTTAAAAATGATATTTGGACCCGCTATAGCGAAAAAAAACTTTACCAAGATAGGTCCAAAACTAAAAATTTTAATCTTTGAAGCCAAACATCTCTTAAACTAAAAGAGATAACCTACACATACGACAATGTTTTTTGTAGATCTCGACTAGCAGAATCCACTCATCTTTGCAATAGGCTATAACGAATCTGGAATTTTTAAATGTTTATAACGCCCCCGTTATGTTTATAACGTCCAAACTCAAAACTTAAACTCGCTGCACCTCTACTAACACTGTCTAAAATTTCATGGAAATCGGACCAGCCGTGTAGAAATTCCAGATTTATTTCCATTTTATTTTTGAAACGGGACACTGTGTAACGTGGTAATAGTATTTTAAATAAACGAGCTACAGATCAGAAATCACAAGACTTGAAACTAATAGAGTGCAAAACTTTAGCACTATAAGTTTCATTTTATAATAACGATTGTTGTTCAAAAACATGGAAAAAAGGTCTAAAAATTACTTAAATTTTAGAGTTGAGTATCTCGAGTATGTAAAAGTTTAAAAAAGTCCTAACTTTATTTGTAGAATAAAGTCCGATTTTAAAAAATTAGATTTAAGAATTAAAGCACGAAAAAATCCAACTTTTAATAAACTTTTAATATTCTCACTTATGTTAAAATAACAACTAGCAAGTGCACGGGCCAGTAACAAAAACTTATATTTTTATTTTATTTTGTATTTACTCCTTTTACCATTACATTTGAATGTCAGAAGAATTCTGGCCTAAAGTAAAATGAATGTAAAGAAAAATAAAAATCTTAATTTATTGTTGTACTTGTTAAGATTTGTTGTTTCGTACATTTAGCTTTTATGAACTCCTATTGAGTTTATACAAGTTTTTATATGTATAGACAACTTAAGCTTTTCTAAAAACTGGGAAAGGTTTCCTGAGGTTTTAATTAATTTTTTTTTGTTAAAAAAACAAAAATAGTTATTTTACTACATTATTTCATTTTATGTATTTTTTTTAATCACAAAAATGCACAATTAAAATCTTTAAATATAAATTTTTCAGGGAATATTAAATGGATTTTAATAATGAAAGCTGTGTTTTTACTTTTTTGTTATCTTCTGAATAATTCAAAATAATATAAATTAAATAAAGAATGCATCATCAGAAAAACACAAAAAGCTAAGCTATGTAAGTCTTGATTGGATGTCAAGCACACTGAACTATCTCTTCGTTATATGAGAAATTTTTAAAATTACTTTTTTTACTTAGGTGTAAAATTTGAAGCTAATCTGCTGACACCGAAACAAGTATCCCATCAACAAATGTATTAGTAAATAATTCATTGAATTAAAAACTTTTTTAAATTTACACCACTCACCAAAATGATTTATCAATTACCAAAAACTATAAAAAAAAAAAAATATAAAAATTTTTCAAATTTAAAAAATTTATTAAATCAATCAAGTAGATGATTGAATGAATTAAACATTTAAATATGAAATAAAATCTTACTTAAATTTTATTTTTACAGCGATATATTTATTAAATTTTAATGCAAAATGAAAGAACTATGTTAACTGAAAAATATACGGTAGTAATTATTTCTGTAAAGAGGAGCCCTTGCAGAAAATCTAGTGAAAATTGTGTAAATAAATCACTTTATAAAATTTCATAATATTTCAGTCTGAGATTTTAAAATTTCATAAAATTTGTTGTATATTAACAAAATAAATACTTTGTTTTCATTTGATCGCTGCTAGAAAATTATATTTTTTAGTTTCTCTCTAAAAACGATCTTCTTGATCACATCACCAACCAATTTTCGAAATACCCCCAAAATTTTGAGATATTAAAAAAAATGTGAGATTAGTTGTTGAACTAATGATCTCGTAGCTCCCTAAATTTTAGGTTATGTATATTAAAATCCTTTTCTATTTTAACACTTCAACATTGATAGAATTCTTTTTTTATAACTAAACATATGCATTTCTTTCCAAAGTCTTAATGATATTTTATTTACAATAAAATGAGATGTCAATCTTTAAAATCGTTTAAAAACTAAAAAAATTGTATCAAAAAATTTTTCATATATTTTAAGCAAATCATTTCATTTCGTGCTTTATTTGGAGCATATCTTCTGGGGTATTTCACATAAAATCAAATAAGTTATTAAGTTTTTGTCTAACAAAAAAACTAAATCTTGCTATATTCACAACAAAAATGTTTTTCATTTGATTGCATATTAAATGATTGCAATGATCTTCAATACAACTTTCAGATGGTTTAATAAAATATTTGAAGGAAATTACACGAAAAGTATTATTTTTGTTATCGTCCTCTAGGAAAATGGTACACATTTTCTTGGGAAAATGTTAAATTAATGGTTTTTAGTTACAAAATTTTTTTTCTTAACACACAATTATGCATATTTTCAATTAACATTTTCTTGAAAAATTATAATTTTTAGACTTTTATAATTTTATTTATAAATTAAAACTGTTTAGTAAATCAAAATTTTTATCATATGTAAAATTTATTAAATCTAGCAAAAATATTATATTTTGTATAAAAGAGCTGGGAAAAAAGTAATGTTATTTATAAACAATTTTTAACTTTTATGATTTTTTTCTGTGTTGTTACTTAAATGCTTTTGTTAATTTTTGATTTTAAAAAACTGTTTCGTACAAAGCTTTGAATATATTCGTATTTATAAAATAAAAAATATTTTTCATGAAGCCGAAATTTTTAAGTAATATTAAAACATTTATTAGTGTAATTTTAATATGACTGATGAAACTAACACTTAGACAATATTTTTTTATTGAAGTATAAATTTTTAATCGTATGTAAAATGAATTTAATGAAATTCTTTAGAAAATCCAGGAAGAATTTCCCATTTCCACTTTTAACACCAAATTTCTTCTATATCACAAGTTTCATCCAAGCTACCTTCATAATATTTTCTACACCAGGCTGAGAATCTATAGGTATATCAACTCCATATTTACACATGTCGGCTATACTATCACTATAAAACTTAAATTACAAGAAATAAATTATTTAAATTTTGCATTGTAATTTTTTAAAGTGAAGTTTATATATTTGTTTTATTTTTGTGATTGAAAAACGACTTCTAATGCTTTGTAATTTAGGCATACATATATTTGGATCTTTTCAAACAATACAACAGGGTTTGATTTTAATATTATATTTATCATGCTCATTTGTAATCTTTGAGCTAAACAGACGTGTTTTATTTTTACTCCGAATTAAATCGTTATTTTAATGATAATATCGGTCAAAAATAAAAATTATACCCGTTCAATACATATTACGCGAATGGACGCGTTTATTTTTATAAAATATTTTAAATAAAAAATAGAATAAAGCCCTATTTAAATTAAAAAAGAAATTAAATATAATCTGTGCCATTTATTTCATATTTCTTTGTGTGGTTATTTGTGTAATCTTAATTAAAATAAAGAGCACAAGTGTTAATAAAAGTATTTGCATACACTCTTTATGAGTCTCTTAAACGCAAATGCTAATGAGCGAAGGCTTAGTGTAAACGGCAGAAATGCATATGTGACTGTGAATGTTGATGATAATTTAATAAATAAAACAAATAAAAGAACTGATGACAGCTTGTATTTAACCGCCAAGCCAGTCAATCGTGCTCGCTCCTGCTCCCCCGCTTTGTTGACAATTAATAATTGTTCAACAAAAGAAAGCAACTCAGCTGTTGATAGAAAGTTGCCAGAAAACAATAATATTTTATCTGCGTCTGAAGTTATGCTAGGTAAATCAACTTCAGAAAAGAAATCATTCACAGTAAGTACAGAAACAATTAACCCTTCAACTGGTGCTATACCCAAGATTGGGCTCCCTTTAAATAGTGACCAAAAATCCCAAATTCAAGTTGGAATGGATCGATACATTACAGTTTTAAAACGATGATGAATCCCTAAGTCCTCGAAAATAGCACCCTTGGCAAAATTATCTAAAGATAGTAACTTTGATAGACCGAACAATGAAAATCGTTTTTCTATTTTACAATGTGAAGGCAATGAGCCCGCTAATATAATTAGGCCAGCCAAACCACCACCAATTTATTTAAGAGAAATTAACTCGAACATTTTGGTTCGAAATTTGATCTCATTGATAGGTGAAAACTCCTTTTATGTCACCCCCATTAGAAGAGGTACAATTCATGAGACCAAAATACAGGTAAATAGTGAAAACGATTATCGTAAGGTTGTGACAGATTTCGAAACCCATAAGAAAAGCTTTTATACTTATCAACTGAAAGGTAGCAAGGGTCTACAGATTGTTATAAAGGGTGTTGACTCTATTGTGGAACCTGTTGAAATCAAGAAAAGCTTGGAGGACAAAGGCTTCAAGATAAAAAATGTTATAAACATTCGAAATCGGGAGAAAATTCCTCAACCGCTCTTCCGTGTGGAATTAGAACCCGGCGATATGAAACTGAAAAAAATGAAACTCACCCTATTTATAACATAAAATATTTATTACACCGCAAAATCACTGTAGAAGAACCACATAAACGATCGGGCCCAGTCCAATGTATAAATTGTCATGAATATGGTCATACTAAGGCTTATTGCAGATTGCCACCAGTATGTGTTGTTTGTGGAGAGTTACACAATTCATCGCAATGTAATAAATCTAAAGATGACTCTAAATTGAAAAAATGTAGTAATTGTGGAGGAAACCATACTGCAAACTACAGAGGCTGTCCTGTATACTCTATCGTTAAAAAATCACTAAGCCAGAAATCGAGAATTTCCCCCGTTCAACCATTAAATACGCTCAAGGTAAATTACCCCCCGTTACAACAGTCCTCTGACAACAAAGCCTCGTACGCAAACATCCTTAAGAACAACCAAGCTTTACCGCAGGACTATCAACACCAAAATAAATTTAATCACAATTTGAACTCAGAGGCAAGAGAGCAAATGCCCGCTTTCAATTTTACCCGGCTAGAAGCTACAATCGATTCTCTCGTTCAATCAGTAAATAATTTAACAAATTCAATGAGCAATATGATGCAAGAAATGCTTAAAATGCAATCTATGTTATTACAGGCTGTGCTGAACAAACCATGAACTGCCTAAAAATAAGTTTTTGGAACGCCAACGGCATTCGCCAACACAAAAATGAACTCGAATATTTTCTTAGAAGTCATGACCTAGATATAATGTTAGTCTCGGAAACCCATTTGACGTCCAGAAGCTTATTTAGGATAAATGGATATGCCTTTTATGACACTAAAGATCCAAGAGATAGAGCATGGGAGGCTCCGGCATTTTAATAAAAACCCGTATCAAACACTACTTAATGTGTGATCTTCGTGAAGATTATCTTCAAGCTACAACAATCTGTATTGATGATTGTTATAGAAACTTAGTGATTTCATCGATATATTCACCCCCCAGGTTTTCAATTTCAGAAAATCAATATGAAAATTTTTATAAATCACTAGGACCCCGTTTCCTGGCAGCTGGCGATTATAACGCTAAGCATACATTCTGGGGATCACGACTTATAACCCCTAAAGGTCGTGCATTGTTTAATACAATTTCTAAAATGGGTTTGAATGTTATTTCGAGCGGAGAACCAACATACTGGCCTTCTGACCCAAATAAAATACCGGATGTTATCGATTTCGCTGTTACGAGGAATTTACCAAGGGAATTAATTCATGTTAAATCTTCATTAGAATTATCTTCAGATCATTCACCCAATTTTGTTACTATATTGAACCCCCGAGAAATTGTAAACCCCACTGGTATCTCAGCGATATCTAACACAAGAATAAACTGGTTGAAATATAAAAAATATATTAGCACTCATTGCACGGAAAATATATCGCTGAGAACACCAGAAGATATCGATCTCTCTCTCAATAATTTTGAAAAAAGTTTAAAACTTGCTGCTGAACATGCTACCCGTACCCCCCGACAAAACAGATATAATAGAATTTGTTCTGTGGATGTCGAACGGCTCTTGGCTGAAAAAAAAGAGTTAGAAGAGAGTGGCAACTGCACAGATCCCCTCAACTCAAATCGAAGCTAAGAGAATGCCAAAAGCGCCTTAATAAGCTACTAGAGTATCAAAAAACTGAATCACTGAATCAATATTTGGAAAACCTAGATGCCACCCCGTATTCGAATTACTCACTATGGCGAGCTACGAAGAAGTTAAAAAGACCAGTTACAAGTAGGCCCCCTCTACGAAATACAAATGGAGGCTGGGAAAGAAATGATACCGAAAAGGGGAATCTGTTTGTTAGTCATCTAAAGAACGTTTTTTCCCCAAATTTATCAGATGACATAATGGAGTTGCACTTGTTTTGAGATTCGAGAGATCGACAAGGCTATTGTTGATTTAAACTCCAAAAAAGCACCTGGTATTGACAAGATCAGTAACAAAATGCTTTTGGAGCTACCCTGTGTAGCAATAAGAATAATACTTTTTATTTTTAATGCTATATTACGCCTTGAATATTATCCACCAGAATGGAAGGTCTCATTGGTTACAATGATACCTAAGCCCGGAAAAGATCACACTAAAGTAGAATCGTATCGGCTTATTAGCCTGTTGTCGAATATATCAAAGCTATTTGAGAAGCTGTTAATGAAAAAATTGAAACCGATAGTGAATCGTTTTGATTGTATTCCAACACATCAATTTGGTTTTAGAGAAAAACATAGCACCATAGAACAAACTCACAGGCTTATAAATGTTATATCTAAGACATTTGAAGAAAAGAAATATTGCTCTGCTCTCTTCATTGACGTTTCTCAAGCCTTCGATAAAGTATGGCACGAAGGATTATTATTTAAAATTAAACAATATTTACCCACAAATACGCATAAGCTGCTAGAAAGCTATTTAACTCATCGAAAGTTTGTTCTTAAAGAGGGAGACTTTATAAGCCCACCGCAGTCCATTGAAGCAGGTGTACCCCAAGGAAGTATACTGGGTCCCTTTTTATATTTAATATACACTTCTGATATGCAAACTAATAGTCGAACCCATATATCAACATTTGCAGATGACACAGCTATACTAGGCGTTCATGAAAACCCCCAAGAAGCATCTAAACTCTTGCAGGATCATATACTATTTTTAGAAAAATGGTTGAAGCAATGGAGAATAAAAGTGAATGAACAGAAATGTATACATATTACATTCACATTGCGGAGAGATTCGTGCCCCCCAATCCTGATAAATAATCAGATTATACCCCAACAAACGGAAGTAAAATACCTTGGTATGCATCTAGATCGACGTCTTACGTGGAAATCACATATAGATAAAAAATTAACCCAAATGAAGTTGAAATCACTTCAGATTAACTGGCTAATTGGTAGAAATTCTAAATTAAGTCTGGACTGCAAACTGTTGATCTATAACTCAATTATAAAGCCAATATGGTGCTATGGTATCCAATTATGGGGCACAGCCTCAGCTTCAAATGTTGAAAAAATTCAAAGATTCCAAAATAAAATACTTCGAATGATAACCGCAGCACCCTGGTATATAAAAAATGATAATATTCACAAGGACCTCAATGTTCCTATTGTTAAAGATGAAATAAGAAAACACGCAGAATCCTATTTGAGGAAGCTTGAAGTACACCCTAACCCACTTGCTCGAAACATAATAAGAAGCGATGGATACAACCGTTTGAGAAGAAGGAACACAACAGACCTCCGCCTAAGCTAAACTCTTTGATTACATATAGATTTTCGTCCGACAGTGGTTGGACATAATATAAATTAAGATTTAGAGTTAAGATTTGAATTACTTATTGTTAGTTCACTTAATTTAGTGAAGATCCAATAAATAAATTTAGATAAAAAAAAAAAAAAATATTTATCACATTTTGCAATAAATATCTGCTGCTAGCAAAAAAAAAAAAAAAAATACTAAAAATATTTTTACCGTTTCATTTTTTGTTTATAATTGCAACTAAAATTATTTTTCTATTTTCAGTATTGTCAATAAAAATTGCAGCGTTTATTTACAATTTCTTGTAGCATAAACAAAAAAATATTCAACTCGTACATAAATTAACATAGAAAAATAATATTTCGTGTTTTAGTCTTGTAAACATAATTTTATCGGACACATATAGCATACGAACAATTTTTCTTCGTGTGCTGCAATAAATTTTTAACAAATTTTCTTTGTTTTGATTTTGAAACTATAGATTTTTTTTTTGCAATTTTCTTGCTACTAAAATTTCTTCTATGAAGAATAAAACACATGTATATCGGAGTATGCATGTATGTGTGAATGTATAACAACAAATGCATGCCTTTCCCTTAACATACATACTTCAATATACATGTGTTTTATTCTTCATAGAAGAAATTTTAGTAGCAACAAAATTGCTTAAATAAAAATACAAAAAAAAAAACTATAGTTGCAAAATCAAAACAAAGAAAATTTGCTAAAATTTTTTTGCAGCACACGAAGAAAAATTGTTCGTGTGCTATATGTGTCCAAAAAAATTATGTGTCAGAGACTAAAACACGAAGTTTTAGTTTTTTTGATGAGCAATATTTTCTGTTTGCTGATAAAAATTGCAAAGACGATTTACATTGGTACTAAAAATTCGAAGGCTATTTATAATAATTTTAGTTGCCGTGAGTAGTAAAAATGGAACGGTTTAATATTTATTGCATAGTCATAAGGAAAAAAACTTTGGTGGCGCATAATATTTAAACGCTGAAATACAATTAAAAAAAAAAAAAACTAAAAAAAGACGAGGCTAAAAATGAGGTAAAAATGGATTTCGACTTGAATATATCTTAAACTAAAAGTGATAACCTACACATGTAAGCGTATTTTTTGTAGAGATTTACAAGGACTATCTATATATAAAAATGATATACCCGTGATGGCCAACTTTGGAGGACCACCCGCTAGGAATGTACTCTGTACTCCTCAAATCAACTCAAAAACACCTCAGCTCTAACCATGTGAAATTTTATTGAGATATCTCTAACGGTTCAATAGTTACTGAATTATTAAAAAAAGCGTTTTGGAACCACTGTGTGTAGCCTTCGTAATTGTTTCGACACATAAATATGATAACCTTTATTTCGGCATAGTTTTCAGATATTTGAAAAAAAAAATCCAGTTACATTCTCTGTATGCTGTCAACCTGGCGGACTGTTATTATTATTATTTTTTTTATTATTTGATCTTTTTAAAATAATTAATTACAATATTATGAGGATTTACTTAAAAGTATTACAGCAATTAACATCTAAATAATTAAATAAGGAAGCTATTAATATCACAGTATTAACGAAAAGTTGTCTAAAAACCTTGTACACACTTAAACATTATAAGAAATTTAAAAAACAACCACTAATTATCACTCTTTAAGAAAAAAAGAGTCTTAGGGATTTTTTTTAGCAAATTTCTTATTATTTCATATGTAGACGTCTGCATTTTTCATTAAATGACATTAAATGCAAATGAATCAAACATTTTATGGTTAAAGTTTCTATGCAGTAGGTCAGTAGAATATCTGGGGTGTAGGTTATGAATTATTTTCAGATTTTATTTTGTATTATCTGCAGTTTTCTCGTGTAAGTTTTAGCAGCTTTGTGAAACTAGACTTGGAACCATAAGTCAAAATTGGACGAATACACATTTTGTTAATAAGAATCTTGTTTTTTACATTAACTTTCCTATTCACAGAAAAATTGTGACTGAAAAATAGTCATAAAACACAAATTGTGATTATAGTCTTTAAATTTCTATTCACAAACAAAAATGTATTAATATTTCGTTTTAAAATTCAGACCTGATATGTAGGCAGTCATAAGAATTGTGACTATCGTAAGAAAACATTTTAATTGAAAATAAAAAATTTTAAAATATAGAAAAATGTGTTGTAGAAAAAACAATGCATACATACATATTTGAAATAATTGAGGACCAAAAAGCGACAACGCATATATACAACACACTCTTACTTACATTTCTTGCAGATTTTCATCAAATTTTGCAGTATTCTTTGCAAATTTTTATTCTTCTCTAAAAATTTCAAATTTTTTACAAAAATCTTTATTTTTAATTGACAAGAAAAGTCAACATTTTTAAATGTTAAGCATGATTTGTGACTATGTTAACAGAATACGAAGTTATGACATAGTCACAAGTATAGTCGTAACTTTTATTCATACCGGCAGATATGTGTCTATCACTAGATAGCATTTTATCAATAGATACTACAAATGAGCGTTGATCTAAAAAACTTTATTATCTTTTGCAGATACGATGGATAATTGAAAGTTTATAACTAGGCCATCATGCCATATTGAATCGAAAGCTTTTTCGATGTCAAGAAAAATAACCACATGCTCTTACGATTTCTTTTGTTGGTTTCAAGAAAGTTAACTACACTTTTTATTTGATGTACAGTAGAGTGCTTCTTACTTTTTTGAATAGGCTTAGAATGTTGATTGGTCTATAGCTGTTCGGCAATTATGGATCCTTCCCTGCCTTAGGAATTGGAATAACTTTGGCCTTCTTAAAAATCCTTGGGAAATATCCTTCTATTAAACATGAATTGAATAGTTTACTTAAAATTTCAAAAAAGTAATCAGGCATATTTTTAAGAATAATACTATTAATGCCATCTAATCCAGGGGCTTCATTATTTTTCAATAAAAGTACAAACAATTTAACTTCATCTGAATTGGTGATTCCACATTCGATCTGTCAATAATTTCATCATTCCTTGAGATAGTTCTGTCCATAGGCGAAGAATTACACTGGTCGACAAAAACATTTTTTCGAGCTTCTTAAAAAAATAAAAAAATAAAAATATGTGGACTAGATGGAATTCCACATACTAAACTCGAATCTGCTTTCATTTTTTTTCCCATCAGGTCGAGATTTTTTTTTTATGGGCATGTCTAACATTGCGTCCTAAATAAGCCAATTACTCGAGTATATTTCACTATAACTAGAGAACGGTATGCACGTGGAATAAAATTGGCTTTTAGTCGTTCTACTTCGTCTTAAATAAAAAAATAGGTGGATTAGATGGAATTTAACGTGCTAAATAAGAATCAGCTTTTACTTTTTTTCTCTCACGTATTGATTTTTTTTATGGGCATGACTACTATGACCCCGCCTGTAGGCAGTCACACTTTTATAACTCGAGAACGGTTTGTCCTATTAAGATAAGTTAATATATTGCGACTTTAATTGTCTTTGAGCTGAATTTACATACTTTTTTGTTTTGTTAATATTTTCGTAGTTATTCGGTAATTAGTAGCGAAAAAATTATTATTATTTTTTTTAAATGGTGAACATTTTGATCCATAACTCTGAAGTTCTTGAGCGAATAAAAATTATTGTTCACATACCTTGAAGACAATCTTCGTATGCATCTTTTGGTGTATCATTTATCAAAATCGTGTGAACGGTTATCAAAATCGTGTGAACGGTTATCAAAATCGTATGAACGGTTATAGTCTAAATTTGACAAACCATTCTCGAATTTTATAGTGTTACCGCTGAATAAGGTGATGATATTAGTCATGCTCATAAAAAAACCAGTACCCAATAGAAAAAAAGTGAATGCAGATTCCTCTTTAACTCGTCAAAATCCACATAGTCCACCTATTTTTGTTTCAAGAAATTTTTTTTTTTTTGCCCACTACTGTATTTCACTCAATTGCATGTAACATGGGTATTTTTACTTAACTGTAAAAAAAAAAAAAAGATTTCTTCATCAATTTTGAAGATACATGCTTTATTTTATTCGCAGCATTACCAGCTTTAAGATAAAGATGATAAACTGAACATTTTTTGATGTTTACATTTATTAAAAGACATTTTAGTAACAAGCAAATCTAAAATTTTGCATGAATAAGATTTTTTTGGACACTTATTTCAAAATAACTTCGAAACTATTGAGCACTAAAAAAAAAAAATTAAGTTTGGATGATTTGAAGATATTTTTAGTACGCATCTTTTGGTGTATCACTATTGTCAATCGTACACACCGTTCTTGAGTTATAAGGAAATATACTAGAGTAATGGCCTTATTATGGGCGAAATATTAGACACGCCCATAAAAAATCCAGACCAGATGGAAAAAAACTTAAAGCAGATTCGTGTTTAGCATATCAAAATGAATCAAGTTCAACTATTCGTCTTTGGTGGAGGATTTTTTGTCGGCCAGTGTTATTTAAAGTAATGGTATGTGAATTACCAAATACCTCTGCTATTGAATTTTTCAGTGCCAGTTTTTTTAAAACTTCGCCGTTTACATGAATGGCACATGAAAAGTGCTTTTGTTATTTTCCACAATTTTTTAGAGCCCGAAGGCAAATTAGCAATAAATTTTGACCAGGATTCATTTCGGTCTTTATTAAGGTGAAAATAAAATAGTAGTTTGAAAATCAGGTTAATTTATTCAAATCAGCTTTAAAATTGGTAGTATAGACTGGATTATACACTGAAGTAAATATAACTGGCCTTCTATTAATCATAACTTGTACTGAAATACCTTCAGCAATACTTGTTTTTATTTTTGGTAACAACACGTGTTTAAGATAACCTTTAATTGTAATAAGAAATCTTCCGCCATGCGTAGATTGATCCTCTCTATAAATTGTATAGCCACCAAGTTGAAATTTGTGGTGTGGTTTCAAAAAAGTCTAACTTAAAAGAATATCGATTTTCCTTTTGTGTAAAACGTATTCCAGCTGGGCGGCTGCTGACGCAGTCGTTATGCCTTGGGCATTCCAGTGCATAACATGAACATTGTGACTACGATTGAATTATATGGCTTGTTGAAGCATCATACCCAAAACGCGTAGCTTGTCGTACTTATTCTGACACCTTTGCAAAGCATCGACAGCATCAAAAAATATTTGCATAAGTTTTCCATTAGAAATCTCATCGTTATTGTTCCTTTCGTAGATTTGGTTTTTTGCTACCTCAGAATACAAATTACTATGAGGACGGGCATAACGCGCATCATTTAGGGTGCTTGTCTTGGCAATTCAGGGAAATCATGATCGTCTTGATTAAAATAAGAAACAGTTCTTCTGTTGATCGCCTTAGATCTAGATGTCATTCGATGTCAGATTTCCAAGTATTGTGCACTTTGGATCATCAGCTCTATGGTTGGCGTTCTTTAAATTCTTCTTTATGCACTTTTAGATTACACTACCATCACTATTAATTTTGTTGAGTGTACAAACCGCATAATCGTGACTTCCGGCGCAGGAGTATTGAGTGGGACCTTTGTCCTTTAGAGGTTTTCTCCAATAAACAGAAACTTTTTAATTTAAAAATTCAATTAATTCTTTCTAGCAAAAATTAACATCTTGAGGCAGAGATGCATTTCGTTAATTATTGTTAAATTATTACAATGAAACATTTTAAATCATACAGGGTTCAATTAATAAGAAAAACTTAATGCCAAAATATATTATTTTAATTAAATGCTGACTAATGCATCATAATTATCATCCAATTTTATTTTGTATGCTTTCGTTTTAAAGATTTTTATATTATCCAAATAAACCATATAAAATACATATAACATTTTCCATAAACCCCTTAATGCACTTAGATTGCAGTGTTTAAAAAGATAATTTATATTTTTATTAAATTTATATGTAGCAAAATATGTAAGCTTTTATACATAATGCTTAGGTTTTTTCGTGCACTGTATGAGTTATAAATGGAATCATTTTAAAAACTTTAAAATCAAAAGTATTATTAAAATTCTATAAATTACTCTTTGATTTACAGAACCTGGAGAATATAATTTTTCCTTGAACTGCTTTTTTTTATTTATTGTTAGAATAAATTAAAAAAAACACATAGTTTAATGATTTTTATGTTTTTTTTATTTTATTTTTTTTAGTTTCTAAACCAAAAGTACGCAGAGTTGAGCGCAACATCTCCACACATATACCTAAATGTTCAAAGGATGACGTTTTACGTTCACAAACATATCAACAATTTATGCGTAATATGGAACAAATTATTGAACTTTTAGATGACACAGAATCACCTAACTTCGAGTCTGGTATGTAACAAACATCTTTAAAACTATAGTTATTTACAGAAATATTGTTTCAGACGACGTCGATGAAAATATCGAGTGCATTTCAGCGAAGATGTTAAACACCATGAGCAATGATGTTGCAAAACTAAAAGCTAAACATGTTTTGGATTTGATACCAAAAAACAAGCTAACATTACTAATAAACTACGCTATGCGCAATGTTTATCTAGCAAAAAATTATTCTGCAGGTCCAGTAAGTACATGTATTTTATTTTATTTTATTTTTTTGTGTTAAAACATTTTTTTTATTACAATAAAAACATTTAGGACGATGAAGATGACATATTTGATGACGAAGTTATGGAAAAAATATTAAATGCAATGGAAGCTTGTTTACTTATTTGTAATATATATTCAACGGTGAATGACTTAAAATTTTTGCAAGAAGATAATATATCCCTTATAATAAAATTTATACAATTTCAACTGAGGGAAACGATTTTTCCGTCATATGATTCTGTGTATACAGTAAAAAGTATAAAAAAAAACGATAATAGAAAAAAATCAAAAAACCATTTAAATCATAACCGTAATCTCCATCTGCTTTATTCTAAAGTCGTTGAGTTAATGAAAGTCTTTGTAATGTTATTTGACAAATGCATTTTTGTTGACACTATAGTACTACCGCTATCTACTCTTGCAATTGAACCATTTTTTGTGGATAATATCGATACATTACAGTTTGTGTGTTTGGAGCTAGTTACTACGGTAAGTTAATAATTTAATATTATAAATTAATATTTTTTTAATTCGAAGGAATAAAATATGACAATTATTTTTTTTATTCTCTATTATTTTAATGAGTAAAGTAATGAAAAAAGAATTCATGTACACAAGGTTTTAGGTTTTAGTAACCAAAAGTGTTTTCTAAAGTTGTGTGATGAATTAGAATTTTCACTCGTTTTATAAAATATTTCTATTTATTAGTAAGTAAAAAAATAATTTTTAGAATTATGGTATAGTCCGTCCTTCTTTCTATACATTTGGGGTTAAATGTGTCGAAAATGGCGCTAACTTCTGAAAAAGGAGATATCAGTATTTAAATGATCACGTTATATTTCTGATGTCGGAGTTTTTGATATTCGTCTTCATTAAATTCTGGAGCAGAAAGGTTTACTTCTATTGGTATGTCTTTTAGATATATTTCGTTAACATCTTGTCTCCATAGAGTGTCAGGGACTTTATGTAAGGACAAAATCGTTCAATGATAAAATCGAATCCTTTGAGTTGAAGACTCCATCGAGCTAAACTTCCGCTAAGGTCCCTCTGAGACATGAGTCATTTGAGGCTAGAGTGATCAGTTATAATGCGAAACGAAATCGAAATATTTTTACATAGACAACTGCTGCCATGTACTCTAATTCCGTGACGGAATAATTCTTGTGGCAGTTTCTGAGAAACATATGCAACAGGACTTTTTTAACCCTCGCTATAGTCTTGACATAAAACACCCCCTACCCAAGTAGTAGAGGCAACACACTGTATAATAAATTATTTAATGAAGTCCGGCTGCACAAGAACATGGGTGGAAGAGAGTGCATGCTTTACTCGTGATCCTCACCTAACATATAATATACAGTGGCGGCCATGAGGTTAGCACACTTGCTACTGCCTATCTTTAAAAGCAAATATTTCCTGTATTTATTTTTTTTTAATATTTCTTTTATACACGTGTAACATGTCTTGCTAAGATCACGTCACAATATATTCATTGTCATTCCTATATACCACTTTGCTGTTTTTCTGTTCAGAATAGAATAACCGTCAAAAAACACTGGACAGTATTTTAGCACAAAATAAAAACAAATTATTCACATTTAAAAAAAAGAAGCAAAACAAAAAACTTATTTCACTATAAACTTAGTACTTAGTTGGGTATCCATTATTTTTTATTACAGCTGCCAATCTCCTTGGCATACAGCGCTCCACTGAAATAGCATACAAAGCTTTTTTCTATTTCTGTCCATAAATCGGCCAAATTTTTTGGTTTTGCTCTCATTACGTGCTGCTCCACATCATTCCAAAGGTTCTCAATAGGATTGAGATCCGGAGATTGGGCTGGCCATTTTAACAAGTTAATATTGTTCACTTCAAAGCAACTCCTCACTAAGCGTGAGGAGTGTTTTGAGTCATTGTCGTGCATAAAAGTACACCTAAGTGGCATGTTGTCCTCTGCATATGGCATCATTTTATTTAGTAGTATATTCTGGTATACATATTGGTCCATATGTGTATCAATCTTGCATATAGGACCAACGACATGCCCAGAAAAAGCTGCCCACACCATCACATGTCCTCCACCGAGTTTTATTGTTTTAGAAGTGTACTTTGGATTGTGTTGCATGTTTGGACGACTCCATACATACCTCTTACCATCCGATCCGAATCTACAAAACTTGGATTCATCACTCCAGAGGACATTTTTCCAAAAAACTAATGGCTTTTCCAAATGCTCACAAGCAAAGCACAACCGATCCCGTAGGTTCTTATTTGAAACGTGTGGCTTATGCTGAAAAATGCATCCATGTAAATTTTTTTCATTAAGCCTTCTTTTTATTGTTCTGCAGGACACGTTGATACCATATTTACTTGAAATTTCCCTCTGGATTGCGGTGGAGCTTTTAAAAGGATCTTCGACAGAGGTTCTATATATTAAAGAATCCTTTTTACGTGACGTTTTTCTTGGCCTAGGATCCTGTGTAACATTTTTAAATGTTTCATACTTCTGATTATGGTTTAGTGCGTTATAAACCATCTTTCTGGAACATGTTTATTTATTTAATTTTTTATCTGCATTGATGAAATAATATCTAAACTTACCAATTAATTATTTATATTCACAAAAAACATATAAAAAATTAAAATATACTTGCTTGTGCTAAAATTGTGAATAGCTTATTTTGCCTATTACTGCACTTAAATTAAAAATTAAAAAATAATTGCGATAGAATGAATATATATATATATATATATATATATATATATATAATGGATATAAGTAGCTTAATTTGATTCGTCATAGGAATAGGCTGGCTAAAAGAGTGCCGTTGGCATACGGCGAATGAAGTAGGGCGGTAATATCTTCCTTCTATCCTTAATCTCTTTCTTCAATTCTTTTCTGTTCTTTTCTTGGTCTCAACTTCCTGATATCTTTTCATTTCTTTCTTACTTTCTCTGTAAATTCTTCGATATATATATATATATATATATATATATATATATATATATATATATATATATATATATATATATATATATATATATATATATATATATATATATATATATATATATATATATATATATATATATCGAAGAATTTACAGAGAAAGTATATATATATATATATCGAAGAATTTACAGAGAAAGTAAGAAAGAAATGAAAAGATATCAGGAAGTTGAGACCAAGAAAAGAACAGAAAAGAATTGAAGAAAGAGATTAAGGATAGAAGGAAGATATTACCGCCCTACTTCATTCGCCGTATGCCAACGGCACTCTTTTAGCCAGCCTATTCCCATGACGAATCAAATTAAGCTACTTATATCCATTTCCGATAAGCTATCTAACTCGTCGACGAATCGGCCACCTAGACATTTCTGCCTATTTCGTTGTAGACATGGACAGTGACATAAAATATGTTCCACTGTCTCTATTTCCTCATTATCTTCGCACACCCTGCAAAGACCGGAGGAACCTATCTCACAATTCCCCATCATTCCCCCTATAGTACAATGAACTGTCAGAATACCTATCATGGTTTTTATGCTCAATAGTAGATTTGTATCTGCCATATCAAGTTTTGGCCATAGGGCCCTTGACATTGCAGTCCGCTCTACGATTCCATGCATGATTGGTTCTATCCTGAATCCACTCTCTAATCAACCTGAAGTAAAAGCCTATAGGTGGTCTAACACCACTTTCACTTACAGCACCATCCAAAGCTGAACCGTTCCTAGCCAATTCATCGGCTACCTCATTGCCCATTATCTCGCAATGACCCGGTACCCAGCAAAGTCTAATATGATAGTTGCCCATCAATCTCCTAAGAGCCTTCTTACAGTGGCTAACTAACCTAGACTTGACAAAATGTCCCCTCAGGGCCTTTAGCGCCGCCTGGCTATCCACATACAGAGTTACCTCCGTATTCACTTCAATGTTCCTTGCTATCAATTCTGTGGCCCTAAGGATACCTAGAATTTCTGCCTGGAACACACTACAACTATCCGAGAGCCTGTACGATTCCCTGACGTTCTCCTCAAACAGATAAACACCTGCACCAGTGCCTATATCCATTTTGGATCCATCAGTGAATACCAATGTTCCACTGAATAGTTTATCCTTTCCTGACCATTGGTCCCTATTAGGGATAATCAGTGTAGGATTTTCCCCGAAATCGACCTCTGTGCACATGTAATCCGTGGACCCTAAAGGAGTCAGAGCATTTTCACCGAGGTTGATTTCGTTTAGAAGTTTGGAATGTCCTATTCTGATTGATCCTACAAGTCCTAGTTCACTAAGTCTAAGCAAGCTCCTTGCAGCCATTCCCATCACGAACACCTCAATGGGTAGGTGATGCAGAATGACGTCAAGCGCCGCCTGAGGTGTACTTCGCATGGCACCTGTGATGCCAATCGAAGCACATCTCTTAGTCTTAGACAGAAGATTTCTACGACTTCTTATTCTCATTGCCTCCCACCAGACGAGACAACCATACGTAAGAATTGGTCTCACTACCGAGGTGTAAATCCAATTTACCACCATCGGTTTGAGGCCCCAATTCTTACCTATGGAGTTCCTACATGTGTAGTAGGCGTTGAGACCTCTTTTCAGCCTTTCCTGTGTATTCCTCTTCCAAGATAGTTTACTATCAAGAAACACTCCAAGATATTTTTCCTTATTTGCTAATTTAAGTTCAATTCCCCCTAGTACCGGTAGCCTAAACTGCTCAATCTTGTACCTTCTGGTGAAAAGAACTAGCTCCGTTTTCTCCGGGTTAACCCCTAAACCTTTACTAGTAGCCCATGAGGACAGTTCGTTAAGTTCAAACTGCATGACGTCGCTGATCGTAGAGAGAAACTTCCCTGTGATCAGTATAACCACGTCATCAGCATAGGCAACGATTTTTCGCCCTCTTGCGTCAAATTGTCTTAGAATGACATTGACGGCTAAGAGCCATAGTAAAGGCGAGAGAACTCCTCCTTGCGGAGTCCCTCTAGTCACTAGCTTCCTTATGCATGCATCTCTCAATTTCGAGTTTATTATTCTGCTATTCAGCATCAAGATAATCCATTCGATTAGGAAGTTCTGAACGCATAGTGATTCTAGTGATTCTCTTATAGCTTCAATCTTAATATTGTTAAAAGCTCCTTTTATATTAAGGAACGCTGCCAAGGTATACTCCCTATACTGTAGGCCATGTTCATATAACTCACCACATCATGCAGCGCACTCTCAACAGATTTACCCTTCAGATAAGCATGTTGAGCCCCGCTGATGAAATGGTTGTCAATTGTCGTCCCCAGATAAAGATCGATCAGTCTCTCTAATGTCTTCAGTAGAAAAGACGATAGGCTGATCGGTCTGAAATCTTTAGGTTTCGAGTGGCTCCCCTTGCCTGCCTTAGGTATGAAGATTACCTTAACCTCTCTCCACCTCCTGGGAATATATCTCCTAATAAGACATACACTAAAAAGCTCCGTGAGAAGTGTTAGTGCCGTGTCGTTGATGTTCTGAAGCATGGCTGGAAAAATACCGTCTGGACCAGGTGACTTGTAAGGTTCAAAGGTATTCACCGCCTATACTACCTTATCCATCGAGACAATGTCATTGACTGCTTCACTAATTTCCCTATCAGATATACAATCTGAGAATCTGAAGATTCCCCCTGACTGTGTATCTGCTTCTAAGTTCCTACAGCCTGGAAAATGAGTTTCCATAAGTAAATTCAGAGACTCAGAGCAAGACTCCGTCCATGAGTTATCCGCGCGCTGAATATATCCAGGAGCACTTGGATCCTTGGATAAAATTCGCCTGAATCTGGATAACTCATTTACGGAGTCGATGGATTCACAGTAGTTCCTCCATGAGTCCCTCTTTACTCTCTTGATGTCTGCCTTATACCTATTAAAACTTTCCCTATAGCTGTTCCAATCCTCACACTTTCGTTTTAATTTCGCCCTATTGAACAGCTTCCTGACGGTTGACCTTTGGTTCCTAAGTTCCTTGGTCCACCATTTGGGCTGTTCCCTTTTTCCCGGAAATATTACCGGGAAAAGCTGTTCCTAACTTTCCCTGTGAAATCCTCCACTAAACTCTCAACTCCCTCTGATGACAATTGCCATCCTGGAGCGGCGTTCAGTTCACTATTCATAATGGCCCTAAAGGAGTTCCAATCGGTTCTCCTGGAATTCGTATATGGTTCTCCTTTTGACCCCGCGAAATTTAAATTAAAGGATATCCTACTATTATCCGAAAAGGATCATTTACTATCTACCCTCCAATTCAAAACATAATCGCTCCTAAAGTTGGTCAGTGTTATATCTATAACTGTCTCCCTATCCTTAGTTCTGAATGTGGTCATATTGCCCTTACTACAGATGAAAAGATTGTTAGTAGTTATAAAGTTGAATACTGACTCACCTCTTTCATTTATATCAGCGCTGCCCCACTGGCAGTGGTGTGCGTTGGCATCGCAACAGAGTACCACATATATGCCTCTTCTCTTTGCGTACTCCGTTAGTTTGTTCACCATATTGCCATGTGGGTTGGGCATATATACGGAGGCGAGTGCGAGACTTCTCCCGTCTCTATCTTCTCTTTGTACGACCGTTAGGTCTTCATTGCTGAAAGAATGAAGGTTTAGAAATTTCAACTCATTCCTAGCCAATATACACGTTCTTACCTTATCCTCAGTGGATGGTACGAAAAGTGTATATCCTTTGACACTTAATCCACATACCCTGGTGTTGTTGATCCAGGGCTCTTGGATCAAGGTCACATACTCAGACGCAAGTATCACTTCCAGTTTCGCCTCTGGACAAAGGTTGCCGCACTTGGCATTTGTTTCCTTGAGGAATTCATTGCCACAATTGACAGTTTTGACACCCTTTGACTAGTCCGCGCCTTTGAAGGACACTTCATCCGGTCTTCCCTTCATTAAGGCGATCTCATCGATAAGCCTATCTTCAACCAGCCTCCATAGATCCGTGCTAATCCTCCCATCTGAAGATATGCCGGCTTTGTCGACTCCTTCGCCTTTTTCGAGGTTGAAGGCTTGTCATCACCAGATCTAGTTCTCTTAATGACTTCCTTTTGGGGGCCCTTAAGAGAACCAGCCGGTGTGTGGTTCGCCTTCTTAGCGGTCGAATCTAGTTTGGTTTATTTCTTTTTATTGATGTAGTCGCCCATTTTAACGTAAATGTGCAATTCTTCTAATGTAGACTATTAACACTTATACAAAAGGACCAGCATGGATTTACTTAGCGTGGAATTAACCAGTTTCAAATTGTGTTGTGTAAAAGTCATGAAACCAAATTTTAAAAAATTTTAAAATTTTGCAGTTTTTTCACTGGTGATTTACGCCGTTTCGGATATTTCAAAATTCAAAACAGAGCCAAATATCTCTTAAAATTTTGCGTCATTTGACATATATTGGCGTTATAAATAAATTTTAAACTGAAATAAGTTCCTGTGCAAAATTTTACATACGCAGAAAATATACAGGTATGTGATGAAAATCGATTTCGAGCCAAAAACGATTTAAAAACGAAAAAAGTTGTGATACCCATAAAATTTTCAATTTCGTTTTATTGTAAAAACGAACTCGATTTCATTTTTCATTTTGTTTTATGAAAATCACAATAAATTAGGTTGCGATAAAAAACGAAATTGACATGATTTTTTTCGTTTTCAAATCGTACAAATATTGGTACTCGTTTTAAATTCGAATTTGTTTAAAACTGTTGCAAAATAATTAGAATCATTAAACATGTGGGTAAAAATAAAAACTATGTTGTAAAAAGAGAAATAACAAATAATACATTTTAAAGAATATATATTGAGGCAAAGGTTAAGAAAAGTGTAGAGATTCTGTAAATCCTAAAGTTGTTTATTCTGTTGAGTTTAAAACACTGAATTTAAAATGTGTTCTGTCTTTTGTGATGGAACTTGTGGTGAAGCGATGTACCTTATTGTATAAAAACCTATCAGACACTCCAATTAAACTGTAACCCCGCATATGGGTTTTACAATTTATCTTTTAAAGTTTTTGGATATATCTACCACAAAAGAAAAAACTGATTTTAAATATTCATAATCATCATTGCGCTACCCCAATTTCAAATCACCAGTATTGTATTCAAATACAAAGTATTGTATTCATTTTTATTTTTGTATGTTTAATTAAGCTGAATTGCCAAAAATGCAAATTTATTATCCTCTCACAAAGTGTTATTTTTATGCGCAATGTTTTTTTTTTCCAAAAAGCAAGGGATATCTCCTTTGTGGCAGCTTCACTCACAATCTATAAAACTTAACTTTTGATAACTTTTTATTAAAAAATTAACATAACATTAAAATAAAATGTTTTTAATTTACATAATACAAATTTCAAAATTATTTTGTTGTGATTTGACAAGAAAGACATAGAACAGAAACAAAAATGGAAAATGAAAACGATCGAAATTCATCACAACCTAATCGATTTAAGAATACGATTTACTTTTGAAATCCATCGAATTTCATCACATACCTGATAATTTCACTAAAAATATTCATCGACGGTTTTCATGGTCTAAGAACGCGATGTTTTTATTTTAACATTAATCGTCGAGGCATATCCAAGGTGCTAATCAAAATTGGCTGATATATGATATATGTATGTCAATCTGTATCTGATTTAATACCCTATATCAAAATCAATATGGCGTTCGAAAAAAAGTAAGATTTTTCATTTAATGCAACTTTAGAGATTTGACTAAGTGCAATTAATAAATTCATATAAATGACATTGTCTTATGTCTTATTTAAAAGAAATGATGAATTCTGCAATAAATGGATGAATATGAACAACACTACATCACTAAAAACTTAATTTTGCGAATTTTATAAGAAGGTTTAATAATTATTAAATCGCTAATTTATCCACGTATACTTATCGCGATATTTTTATTTTGTATTTTAGATACAGCATTGTAGAGTACATAAATGCAATAATTTTTGATTTAGAGCTATAAATAGAATTTTGTAAATTTTTTTATAAATTTGCCGATCGATAAAAGTCATTCACGCGAACAGATCTGTGTTCCACAAGGAATATTGGTACTAAATATCGTTGATGTGTCATTTAAAAATTCTCGACCAGATTTGGTTCTCACCCCTTGGAAGAGACTAAGATATGCCATTTTACTGGTGTGTATTTGGTCGAAAATTAGGCGTTTTACGTAAATTGATTTTAATAACTATGATATTATTAGTTGTTAAATTTTCTTCATTTTGGTCATTTTAGAAAAGTGATAAACTGAAGAATTCAAAAAGATGAAACCGAGGAAAATTTAAGTTCTAATGAATAATTTATGGTTGGACAGAATAAAAAAAAAACTAAAATTTTTAATATTTCAATCGCTTTGAGCCTCCTCTAAATTTGTTCCAATCAATCTAAAACTTTGTATTATATGGTTTTTGGGGTATTCCAACATTTCTAGGGGGTGAGACTGAAAATTTAAATATCTTTATACCTATATATATATATATATATATATATATATATATATATATATATATATATATATATATATATATATATATATATATATATATATATATATATATATATATATATATATATATATATATATATATATATATATATATATATATATATATATATTATTTTGAAATAAATTGTATCCAAATTTTAATTTTTGTATCAGAAATTGCGTAAATACTAATAATCAAGGGTATTTGTTGGAATATAATTGAGATAATAGTCCATTAACAATAAGTATAATTCCTACTATGGAATTCATTAAATTGCGCCTGTTTTCAGAACTATTAAAATGAGTTTACTATATTTGTAGAATCAAATTAGCTATTAATAATTATAAACTATATTGCGATTACCAAATTGGCTAAGGCGTATTGAAATATGATTAATATTTTCTGATTTATTCTCAACAAGACATTCCATATCTCAAACATTTTAGGATACAAATACATTTTTTACTAGACAATTAAATTAATTTTACATATTTTGATCTTAGTCTAGTCCAAAATTACAAAAGCAATAATAAACACCATTTCTTCTCCAGATTTTTTTTTATATATAAACAAAAATATAATTTAACAAGCTGTTAACCCGCTACTTCGTTAGCGGAATTTTTTTTTAAAAACCATACTATAAAATAAATTTAAAATAGGATTTTCGAAAAGTACAAAGGGTACGATAATCGAAAAAGTACCACAAAATCCCTTCTTATGGATACTCACTAACTTAGGGCCACATAACTTTAACTTCATGTTTCTAGGTTAAATATTATAGAAAATTAAAAAAAAAAAAACACATGTCCTTAATTTAATCTAGGTTCATAATTATAGAAAATTCAAAAAGTACCATTAGAAGAACAAAAAAGTACCACAAAGTCCCATCTTATGGATTCTCATTCACTTAGCATCACATGTCCTTAATATCATGTTTCTGGATTCATAATTATAGAAAATTAAAAAAAAACCATTAGAAGAACAAAAAAAGTACCACAAATCAAACATGGTGGATTCTCATTCATTTAGGACCAAAAATCTTTAATTTCATGTTTCTAGGTTAGATATTAACGAAAATTCAAAAAGTACCATTGGAATAACAAAAAAGTACCACAAAGTCCACTCTTATGGATTCTTATTCATTTAGGGCCACATGTCCTTAATTTCATGTTTCTAAGTTCATAATTATAGAAAATTCAAAAAGTACCATTAGAGGAACGAAAAAGTACCACAAAATCCCTTCTTATGAATTCTCACTCACTTAGGGCTACATATCTTTAATTCCATGTTTCTAGTTTAAATATTATAGAAAATTCAAAAAGTACCATTAGAAGAACAAAAAAGTACCACAAAAACCTCACTTATGGATTCTTAATCATTTAAGACCACTATAATTAATTACATGTTTCTGGGTTAAATGTTATAGAAAATTCAATAAGTCCCATTAGAAGAACGAAAAAGTACCACAAAGTTCTCTCTTATGGATTGTTAAGTGAATAGCACTTCATGTCCTTAATTTCATATTTCTAGGTTAAATATTATAGAAAATTAAAAAAGTACTATTAAAATAACAAAAAAGTACCACAACGTCCCCTCTTATGGATTCTCATTAACTAAGGACCACATATCCATAATTTCATGTTTCTAGGTTCATAATTATAGAAAATTCAAAAAGTACCATTAGAAGAACGAAAAAGTACCACAAAGTCCCCCCTTGTGAATTCTTTCCAACATCGGACCATGCATATTTAATTTCCTTTTTCTAGGTTAAATATTACAGAAAATGCAAAAAAGTACCAATAGAAGTAGAAAAAAGTACCACAAAGTCCATCCTCTTGAATTCTTACCCACAGGACCATGTATCTTTAAGTACCACAAATTCCACTCTTGTGAATTCCTATCTCCATTTTCTTAATTTCATGTTTCTAATGTAATTGAAAATTCATTATTAAGTTTGAATAAAATGTAATTTCCCGCCTTTACCCCTTTTTTGGTACTTTTTTTTCACCCATCGGAGTATTAAAAATTGTATTCCAATAAATTTCTAAATTGTAGTGGTATCCCATATTAAAATACTCATATGAATATTTTAATAAATATAAAAAAATGTTTTATGAAAAAAGTACCAAAAATAGGTACGATTTTTACCCCTTAAAAGTTTGAATTTCTAAAAAGTACCAAATTTATATTTCTCATTTTTCGATAAGTTATAAATACGACATAAATTTTATCTGTATGTTGATTGGTTTCAAAGATACATATGGTGCCAAAAAAGTACCAAAATACAGTTTTTACCCATTTTTTCCCTAAAACGGCCGATTTTCAAAAAAGTACCAGACACCTGTCCAATTATTTTTTTAATGAATAACGATAATTGTTCAACTTTTTTTGTATCTTTATTAGTTTGCGAGTTATAAGGTTATCGATTTTTCCCGTTTTTACCCTTTTTTACCCCCTAAACATTCGAATTTCCAAAAATCCCGTCTTAGTGGATCTATATGGGAGGAGACCTACCTACATTCTAAATTTCGTCTCTCTAGCTTCAGCCGTTTGGGCTGTGGGATGATGAATCAGTCAGTCAGTAACGTTACTCTTTTATATATATAAATTGAGCCTTTACGCTTTTTTTTTTTTTTTTTTTTTTTTTTTGTGCTTTTTATTGATTATTTCATAAAAATATATTTGTCCCACTGTACCAAAAAATAACTCTGATTTAACTCTGTACAGCCTTTATTAATAACACGAACAAAAAATTTAAAAATTTTTTTAAATATTTAAAATACTTCGTCATATTTGGTCTTATAATTATTTCGTTCTAAGCTTAAGTAAAAGTCCCATTATTTTTGCACTGGAGTAACGGAACCAACTTTTTTTTACATATAAAAAAACTGTCTTAATTGTCTTCATATGTATGCCAAATATTCCTGGGATTGCACTTGTAGTTCCATAGAAATATAAAATACTATTTTGGTCTTATAAATATTTCGGGGAGTGTATATATGGGCAATTATCAAAAATTTTTGATTTCATGCTGTCCACACGATGTGCCTTAGCGAAATGTGTTTTGACAAAAGTGTCCCGTTTTCAACTATCAACGGCATTTGACTTAAATTTATGATCCCAATCAATTATATTTATCGCCACTCTTATGTCTACCCAGGCAGAAACTGTCAACCGTACAAAACATCAAGCGCTGGCATAATGTTTTTTAGAAATAAAACATAAATTCTATAAATTCGTCCTGATATTCTAAATTGCAACCTTGTTCAGCCCATTCTAAATTGGAATATTCTTCCGGCTCTTCCATGCTAGAATATTGTTCCGGATTTTTTAAGTTGGAGGATCCAGTCACAATTGTTTCTTCTTTAACATTGAAATTTCCACTTCCACTTGTTAAGTCTTCATCTATATCTAAAAAAAGCGCAAATATTAATAAAACGGATTTACCAAATTAAAATTTAGATTCATTTTTTAAAAATCTATATTTCTTTAGTCGTTGGTAAGACATTGTTATTTATTTGTTTATATATTTTTTGTATTTTAAGCGGTAATTTAACTAAAGAGTTGCATTTTCAAGTTTTCTTTTTGATTAATAAATGATACTACCACACCTCAAATTTATTTCCCCAGTTAGGAGTTAAAAGCATTTAGTACATATTTTGATATTTGTATATATTATTTTATTAAAATAATCGACAATTGATTTTTAAGAAATAAGTAGAAAAATTTATTTATAATGAAATTAATTTTTAAAATAACATCTAGTATTATTTTCGCGTTACTTTTTATATATAATTTGGCAACATTGTGAGAAGTACTATGTAAATCACAAAATTAAAATAATAAACAGTTACAAAAGTAAAGTGTGAAGAAAAAAGGAAAATTTAAGTAAATTAAAGATTTAAATCTAAAAAAATATAAATAATAAAAAATTAAAAAAAAAAAAAAATAAATAAATATGAAAAGAAATTATTTAAATATGAAGAAAGAAATTGACAATAGCGCAAAATCAAAATATCAAGGTAATGTGGAATTTTTTTTTAATTTTGTAACTTTTGCTTATAAGTTTTCCCGCTGCAAATTTAAAAATGGTTCACTCCTTAAAAATGGTAAATTAATCAAAAGTTACAACTTTAGATGATATAGATAATTGGCATTTTAATACAATTTTATATATAATTTAGAAGATGAAAGTAATTGCGATGGGCTATCTACTTCTGCACAGGCACAAAAACGTATGAAAACAGCATCCAGATATCGTAGAGGTATGTATCTAAATAACAATTAATCACATAAAATACAAAATGCTTCCACCAATACTGTGATGTTACGATATTTTGCATGTTCGGTGACGATATACATATATCATTTCAGATGCAATAGACGATATTGGTGATTTAATTAACTCGAAAGAAACAAAAAGTATTGAGACTCAAACAAACTTTATTTCGATGGAAAGCTGTGGTAATTAATATACATATTCTTAGCAATTGTTATTTTAATAATATTTCTTTAAATTAATTAATTTTATTTTTTAGGGTTCGAGAGTTTTAAAGAAGATGTCTTTGCAAACATGAACAGGATACAAAGAAGCATATTGTATAATGTACATAAGCTGGAGTAGAAAATTGACCACCATTTTTCAACGCCAAATAAATCTTGTTTTCTTAAAGATATTAAAAATAATTTAAATATAGAAGAGCCCATAAGAGATTTAATAAATTTTTATGAATTTGACAGCAAGATTAAAAACGATGAAGGGTTTAGGAATTTATTAGAAAGGAGTGAGATCGAAAAAATCTTAACACACATTTTGCCTCATAACTTTTTTCGGAAACAATATTGAACATTTTTTTTGATCTAGTTATCATGGAAAAATACTTCAGTTATTATTTTTAATAATAACCATGTTAATTTGTCCTTATTTTCATCAAAAAATAAGTGACGAAAACGATTTACGTCCTACAAGTTATTAAAAAATTTCAAAAAATTCAAATAGGTCTTACAAATAATTGGCCACAGAATTAAATGTCGTCCGTAAAACCGTTTCTAATGTTATTAAACAGTATCAGGAGAATTTGACTATTGATGTGAAACCTAGTTCGGTAAGAAAAAAGGACCACATGATATTGGGAAGGCCAGAAAAATAAAAGCATATTAAAAGGAATTCCAAACACATCTGGTAGAAAATCAGCTCAGTTTTCTCAGTGCTTCGACTATTAGGTGCGAAAATTTAAAGCTAATGGGAAGTTGATAACATACAAAGTTCAAAAAATTCCAAACTGGAATTCTGCAAAAAAAATTACAAGCCAAAAATAGGACTTGGAATTTACAACCAAAAGTGTATAATTGACGAAGAAACGTAGGTGCTGGCAGAATCTTCGCAGCTTGTGTCTCAAAATTTTTTATTGCTAATGCTCGAAGCAATGTTGGAGATAAGTTTAAAACAAAAATTTTCTTTCAAAATTCATGGCATGACAAGCTTTTTGCAGTTGCAGCAAAACAGGAAAGTCATTTGATACATTCGGATCTATAAATACCAAAATATGCATAAAGGAATATTTGCAAAAAAGACTTCTTCTTTTCTTAAGAAAGCACAATGTGTACACATATTTTTGGACCCATTTGGTATCATGTCACTACGGTAAGAAAGCTCTGGAGTGGTACCAAATCAATAACATAGTTTTAGTACCAAGAGAGGGCAATTTTCAAAATTGTCCATAGCTTAGACCAGTGGAGAGATATTGAGCTCTTGTGAAAAGTGAATTCAAGAGCACAAAAAAGCTGTCCCAAAATACCGAAGATTTTAACAGAAGATGAGCACACAGTTCCAAAAAAGTGAATGAAGCAACTATCCAATCTCCAAAGAAAGGGTTTTCAAAAATGGTCCACAATTTTATAATTAGTGGTTAGAACCATAAAAATTATATATTTCTGCGATCTGTGCTAAATTATCAAATGATTAAAAAAATAATGAAAACTCTAGGTAGGTAGGTAGGTAGGTAGGTAGAGAAGGGTTTGCACAGTACTCGAAAGAGTTCCTATGCATCCACTCGGAGACCTAGAGGTCCATTGTGAGTCCCTTCGAAGAATTTACAGAGAAAGTAAGAAAGAAATGAAAAGATATCAGGAAGTTGAGACCAAGAAAAGAACAGAAAAGAATTGAAGAAAGAGATTAAGGATAGAAGGAAGATATTACCGCCCTACTTCATTCGCCGTATGCCAACGGCACTCTTTTAGCCAGCCTATTCCCATGACGAATCCTATTAAGCTACTTATATCCATTTCCGATAAGCTATCTAACTCGTCGACGAATCGGCCACCTAAACATTTCTGCCTATTTCGTTGTAGACATGGACAGTGACATAAAATATGTTCCACTGTCTCTATTTCCTCATTATCTTCGCACACCCTGCAAAGACCGGAGGAACCTATCTCACAATTCCCCATCATTCCCCCTATAGTACAATGAACTGTCAGAATACCTATCATGGTTTTTATGCTCAATAGTAGATTTGTATCTGCCATATCAAGTTTTGGCCATAGGGCCCTTGACATTGCAGTCCGCTCTACGATTCCATGCATGATTGGTTCTATCCTGAATCCACTCTCTAATCAACCTGAAGTAAAAGCCTATAGGTGGTCTAACACCACTTTTACTTACAGCACCATCCAAAGCTGAACCGTTCCTAGCCAATTCATCGGCTACCTCATTGCCCATTATCTCGCAATGACCCGGTACCCAGCAAAGTCTAATATGATAGTTGCCCATCAATCTCCTAAGAGCCTTCTTACAGTGGCTAACTAACCTAGACTTGACAAAATGTCCCCTCAGGGTCTTTAGCGCCGCCTGGCTATCCACATACAGAGTTACATCCGTATTCACTTCAATGTTCCTTGCTATCAACTCTGTGGCCCTAAGGATACCTAGAATTTCTGCCTGGAACACACTACAACTATCCGAGAGCCTGTACGATTCCCTGACGTTCTCCTCAAACAGATAAACACCTGCACCAGTGCCTATATCCATTTTGGATCCATCAGTGAATACCGATGATCCACTGAATAGTTTATCCTTTCCTGACCAGTGGTCCCTATTAGAGATAATCAGTGTAGGATTTTCCCCGAAATCGACCTCTGTGCACATGTAATCCGTGGACCCTAAAGGAGTCAGAGCATGTTCACCGAGGTTGATTTCGTTTAGAAGTTTGGAATATCCTATTCTGATTGATCCTACAAGTCCTAGTTCACTAAGCCTAAGCAAGCTCATTGCAGCCATTCCCATCACGAACTCCTCAATGGGTAGGTGATGCAGAATGACGTCAAGCGCCGCCTGAGGTGTACTTCGCATGGCACCTGTGATGCCAATCGAAGCACATCTCTTAGTCTTAGACAGAAGATTTCTACGACTTCTTATTCTCATTGCCTCCCACCAGACGAGACAACCATACGTAAGAATTGGTCTCACTACCGAGGTGTAAATCCAATTTACCACCATCGGTTTGAGGCCCCAATTCTTACCTATGGAGTTCCTACATGTGTAGTAGGCGTTGAGACCTCTTTTCAGCCTTTCCTGTGTATTCCTCTTCCAAGATAGTTTACTATCAAGAAACACTCCAAGATATTTTTCCTTATTTGCTAATTTAAGTTCAATTCCCCCTAGTACCGGTAGCCTAAAC
Source organism: Protophormia terraenovae (assembly GCA_951394005.1). Classification (NCBI taxonomy): domain Eukaryota; kingdom Metazoa; phylum Arthropoda; class Insecta; order Diptera; family Calliphoridae; genus Protophormia; species Protophormia terraenovae. The sequence continues at coordinate 64,579,359 of OX596074.1, forward strand.
TGCTCAATCTTGTACCTTCTGGTGAAAAGAACTAGCTCCGTTTTCTCTGGGTTAACCCCTAAACCTTTACTAGTAGCCCATGAGGACAGTTCGTTAAGTTCAAACTGCATGACGTCGCTGATCGTAGAGAGAAACTTCCCTGTGATCAGTATAACCACGTCATCAGCATAGGCAACGATTTTTCGCCCTCTTGCGTCAAATTGTCTTAGAATGACATTGACGGCTAAGAGCCATAGTAAAGGCGAGAGAACTCCTCCTTGCGGAGTCCCTCTAGTCACTAGCTTCCTTATGCATGCATCTCCCAATTTCGAGTTTATTATTCTGCTATTCAGCATCAAGATAATCCATTCGATTAGGAAGTTCTGAACGCATAGTGATTCTAGTGATTCTCTTATAGCTTCAATCTTAATATTGTTAAAAGCTCCTTTTATATCAAGGAACGCTGCCAAGGTATACTCCCTATACTGTAGGCCATGTTCATATAACTCACCACATCATGCAGCGCACTCTCAACAGATTTACCCTTCAGATAAGCATGTTGAGCCCCGCTGATGAAATGGTTGTCAATTGTCGTCCCCAGATAAAGATCGATCAGTCTCTCTAATGTCTTCAGTAGAAAAGACGATAGGCTGATCGGTCTGAAATCTTTAGGTTTCGAGTGGCTCCCCTTGCCTGCCTTAGGTATGAAGATTACCTTAACCTCTCTCCACCTCCTGGGAATATATCTCCTAATAAGACATACACTAAAAAGCTCCGTGAGAAGTGTTAGTGCCGTGTCGTTGATGTTCTGAAGCATGGCTGGAAAAATACCGTCTGGACCAGGTGACTTGTAAGGTTCAAAGGTATTCACCGCCTATACTACCTTATCCATCGAGACAATGTCATTGACTGCTTCACTAATTTCCCTATCAGATATACAATCTGAGAATCTGAAGATTCCCCCTGACTGTGTATCTGCTTCTAAGTTCCTACAGCCTGGAAAATGAGTTTCCATAAGTAAATTCAGAGACTCAGAGCAAGACTCCGTCCATGAGTTATCCGCGCGCTGAATATATCCAGGAGCACTTGGATCCTTGGATAAAATTCGCCTGAATCTGGATAACTCATTTACGGAGTCGATGGACTCACAGTAGTTCCTCCATGAGTCCCTCTTTACTCTCTTGATGTCTGCCTTATACCTATTAAAACTTTCCCTATAGCTGTTCCAATCCTCACACTTTCGTTTTAATTTCGCCCTATTGAACAGCTTCCTGACGGTTGACCTTTGGTTCCTAAGTTCCTTGGTCCACCATTTGGGCTGTTCCCTTTTTCCCGGAAATATTACCGGGAAAAGCTGTTCCTAACTTTCCCTGTGAAATCCTCCACTAAACTCTCAACTCCCTCTGATGACAATTGCCATCCTGGAGCGGCGTTCAGTTTACTATTCATAATGGCCCTAAAGGAGTTCCAATCGGTTCTCCTGGAATTCGTATATGGTTCTCCTTTTGACCCTGCGAAATTTAAATTAAAGGATATCCTACTATTATCCGAAAAGGATCATTTACTATCTACCCTCCAATTCAAAACATAATCGCTCCTAAAGTTTGTCAGTGTTATATCTATAACTGTCTCCCTATCCTTAGTTCTGAATGTGGTCATATTGCCCTTACTACAGATGAAAAGATTGTTAGTAGTTATAAAGTTGAATACTGACTCACCTCTTTCATTTATATCAGCGCTGCCCCACTGGCAGTGGTGTGCGTTGGCATCGCAACAGAGTACCAGATATATGCCTCTTCTCTTTGCGTACTCCGTTAGTTTGTTCACCATATCGCCGGGTGGGTTGGGCATATATACGGAGGCGAGTGCGAGACTTCTCCCGTCTCTATCCTCTCTTTGTACGACCGTTAGGGTTCCATTGCTGAAAGAATGAAGGTTTAGAAATTTCAACTCATTCCTAGCCAGTATACACGTTCTTACCTTATCCTCAGTGGATGGTACGAAAAGTGTATATCCTTTGACACTTAATCCACATACCCTGGTGTTGTTGATCTAGGGCTCTTGGATCAAGTCCACATCCACTTTGGAGTCAGTAAGGTTCATTGCCTTGCAACCTCGTTGGTACTGTCAGATTTCGGATACCGGAACCTGATAGTGCCCAGACCGAAATTAGCAATTCCCCCCAATGACTCCAATTTCCTGAGAGACTCCTGGTCTATAGCAAACCTGAAGTCCCTTCCGAGGTTCTCTTTACAAGTCAAAGAAGTTAACAACTTCCACTGACTTGTATCCAGACCCTCATTCTGGTTGACCAGTACTGTCAGTATGGTTTCCACTGGTTTTATGGGTGGTGGAATCCACACTGTCTCTACCGGCCTCAGGGGCAACTCAGACGCAAGTATCACATCCAGTTTCGCCTCTGGACAAAGGTTGCCGCACTTGGCAATTGTGGCCTTGAGGAATTCAAATGATTTCTCATTGCCACAATTGACAGTTTTGACACCGGTCTTCCCTTCATTAAGGCGATCTCATCGATAAGCCTATCTTCAACCAGCCTCCATAGATCCGTGCTAATCCTCCCATCTGAGTCAGCACGGTCTATGACAGACTTCTGAAGATATGCCTGCTTTGAAGGCTTGTCATCACCAGATCTAGTTCTCTTAATGACTTCCTTTTGGGGGCCCTTAAAAGAACCAGCCGGTGTGTGGCTCGCCTGCTTAGCGGTCGAAACTGGCTGGTCATCGCCAGACCTAGCTCTCTTAACGACCTCCTTGCGGGGGTCCTTAAGAGAACTGGATGGCTTATGACCAGCCTCTTTCGTGTTAAATATATGTGTTTTTATTACTTAATATTTTAAATACTTGTATGAAAATTTATTATACATAATTTTATATCATTGTAGTCTTGAAATGTTTTATTAGTTATTTGTCAATAAATATTTTAGTTTATTAAAAACAATAAATTCAATAGGTTATGGGCCAACATTGCTACGAAAAATTTATCAAATAATTTTTTGTGAAGTTTGTGAAAATTTGTATAATATTAAAAATAAAAAGAAAATTATTTGAAAAATAAATTTTTATTAAATAAGAGAAAATAAATTAAAATAGTGGTGTTCAAGATTCTCAAGATAAAGGAATGGAATTTTCAAAAAGTCTGAAGCCGCTATCAGGTGAGTGTGATTGGCCAATATGGAAGAGAAAGGTCAGGGATCTTCTTGAATTCTATGAAGGAGCGCTGGATGTTATTGAAAGTTATTGATAGAAAATAACGCAACAGAAATGCAAATAAGAGATCACAAAAAGAAGGAAGAGCTGTGCCAAAAGTTTAATAACCAGTACCATAACGGATGAAATTTAAGAAGTTTTAAGAAGTTTGATGAACCCCACACAATTCAAGCAGCCGGTAAAGAAATTTTGGAAGCCCTAGGCAAAAGCACTATTGAAGTTAACTAGAAATCTTTTTTCAGTTTTGGCAGCTCATGACAGAAATGCATCGAGTGTGTTTAAGTCAACAACAACCGAATGTGAAATGAGAGTTGGAAGAGATGTTGTACTAACAGGATCACGTCATATGAATGGAACGCTATACAAAGCCAACATTCGTTCTATTAAACCAAACGTAAAAGTTAACTTAGCAGTTGATTGTAACTCAACTTTACAATTGTACCATGAACGATGGGGACATCAAGACAAGCATCATGTCAAAGAAAAACTGGAAAAAGAAATGGGAATAAAGGTAAAGTACAATAATGATATTTGCGAATCCTGTATATTTGGTAAAGCCTGCAGACTGCCATTTGGAAGAAGAGAAACAGCAACAAATCCAGGTGAGGTCATATCTACCGATGTATGTGGTCCTTTCCCCCCTTCTTTCAAAGGATTTAAATACTTAGTTGTTTATAAAGATGATTATACAAAATATCGTTATGGTTTTATTGTAAGAAATAAATCAGATGTTAAGGACACATTACTAGAAGTAATTGCCAGTGCAAGAAGTCAAGGTCATATCATTAAAACATTGATTAGTGACAATGGAGGAGAATTTGTTAATGCTGAAGTAAAGAAGATATTATCAAATAATGGTATAATTCAAAAGTTAACCGCCCCATATACCCCTCAGCAAAATGGTAGTGCTGAAAGGGAAAATAGAACAATTGTAGAAATGGCAAGAACATTTAAATTTTCAAATTCCAATACAGTTTTTCCAGAATCTTTATGGGCTGAATTTGTTAAATCTGCAATTTATATTTTAAACAGAACGGGAAAGTCCTCAGTTGCAGGAGTTAGTCCTTATGAATTATGGTGTGGTAAAAAGCCAAGAATTCGTCATTTGCGCATAATTGGATCAACATGCTATGTTCATATTCCTAGCCAAAAACGTAAGAAGATGGACATAAAAGCAGTAAAAGGATATCTTGTTGGTTACGATGGTGATGAAAGATACAGAATCTACATAGCTGAAGAAAACAAAGTTGAGATTTCAATAGACGTTAAGTTTAATGAAAAAGTTGTAGACTGCCGTATCGATCTTAGTTTATCAGATAAGGATAAAAGAAAATCCGAAAAATCGAGTTCAAAAATAAACGATAATGAAACAATTACAGTGAAGTTGTTTCGTAAAGACGAAGATAATAAATCTATGGTGGAAGCTGGAAATGATAATGAAGCAGAAGCTAGTGATATAGAAGATCTTGAAGGTTTTGAAGATGCGGAAACGTCAGGAGAGCTAGATACTGAATTCCAAAGTGATGAAAAGGAAATTGCGGTGCAAGATGCCGAACCGCAATATCGTAATAAACGTCAAAGGGAAGAAACCGATTTTAATAATGAATATGCCCCAAATGTAAAACGTTTAAGAAATCGTACCATTCTAATTTCGAATGTAGTTGATGGGGATTACATATTGATGTCTCAAGAATTTGTGAATCAAATTTCTACACCAACAACGTTTAAAGAAGCGATTGAAAGCAAACAAAAAGATGAGTGGATGAAAGCCATGCAGTCTGAGATAAATTCCTAAAAATAAAACAAAACATGGACGCTTACAGATTTGCCAAATGCTTCAAAGGCACTTCCTGGCAAGTGGGTTTATAAAATAAAAACAAATCCTGACGGCAGTATTGATAAATTTAAAGCGAGGCTTGTCATTAAAGGTTTTAAGCAAAAGTATGGTGTCGATTATGATCAAATTTTCAGTCCTGTGGCCAAGATGTGAACTATTCGATCACTTCTTAGTGTTGCTGCCACTGAAGGTCTACATTTAACACAGTTTGATGTATCAACGGCGTTCTTATATGGAGAATTACAAGAGACAATATATATGAACCAGCCGGAAGGATTTAGTGATGGAACAAATAGAGTTTGTCTTCTTAATAAGAGTTTATATGGCTTAAAACAAGCACCTAGATGCTGGCACACACGTATGGATGTATTTTTAGAAAAAATTAGATTTAAAACCAGTTCAGCAGATACTTGTCTTTATATGAGGGAGAAGAATGGTAAGAAGTTAATTCTTGCTCTCTATGTAGACGATGGATTAGTTGCAGCTTCTGACGTAAATGATCTAGAAGAATTCTTAAATGAGCTAAAATCTCAATTTAAAATTGTTGTTAAGGATGCAACATATTTTCTTGGTCTAGAAATTGAGAAGAGAGACGATGAAATAAAGATACATCAGAAATCGTATGCCACAAAAATACTTGAGAGGTTCAAGTTTTCTGAATGTCGGCCAGTAACAACACCCATGGAAAAAGCAAGTAACCAAGTGAAATCAGGGAAAGTAGTGAATGAGTTCCCGTATCGACAAGCTGTAGGCGCTTTAATGTATCTAATGCTAGGAACAAGACCTGACTTGTCATTTAGTGTTGGATTTTTATCAAGAAGCTTAGAAAATCCTACGGCAGAAGATGTTCAAAAAGTAAAACGAGTTTTGAGATATATTGCTGGTACCATAAGTGTTGGTATCACATATAAACGACAAGGTCCAAAGATCATAAATTGTTACAGTGATGCTGATTTTGGTGGTTGCACAACTACAGGTCGATCAACTTCTGGAGTTGTTGTGTCCTATGCGGGAGGAGCGATTTCATGGTTAAGCCAAAGACAACCTATGGTATCAACATCAACTACAGAGGCCGAAATCGTAGCTTCGAATGAGGCCGCAAAGGAAGTTGTTTGGCTAAAAAGACTTTTCCAAGATTTAATTAACTATAACGAAGTTCCTGTGATCCAAGTTGATAACACCGCAGCAATACGTTTAGCACAAAACCCTGAGTTTCATAAACGAACTAAACATATTGCGTTAAAACATTTTTTCATAAGAGAAAAGGTAACAAAAGGTAACTGAAGGCAATTTGAAAGTATCCCAAGTTTCAACTGAAAATCAAGTTGCTGATATGATGACAAAACCTTTGGCAAAAACAAGATTACAATTTTTACGGAACTGTTTAAATATTAATTAATTGAAACAAGGGAAAGTGTTAAATATATGTGTTTTTATTACTTAATATTTTAAATACTTGTATGAAAATTTATTATACATAATTTTATATCATTGTAGTCTTGAAATGTTTTATTAGTTATTTGTCAATAAATTTGTATTTTAGTTTATTAAAAACAATAAATTCAATATTTCGATGTAGAAAAGTGCTGGCCAACCCCACTTCCAGCGTTCTTTATCATCTTCTTTTGAAGACCTTTAAGAGAGCTGGGAGTGTTGTTTGCTGCACCTTTCTTGCTAGTCGAGGGTTGGTCGTCTCCAGGCCTGGCTCCTTTAGTGAATGATACACCAGAGTTGCCGGATGGTTTACGATCAGCCCCCTGTTTGGCGATGATAGTCAGCTTCCCAGTTTCAACCGATCGTTCTGAAGAAGTGATTGGTTTAGTTGGTCGGCTGCTATAGTTGCCATTTTTTTGGACTCCAATGCGACCCCTGACACGGTTCCTGTACTATCAAGAGCACTTTCCGGAACGATGTCAAACATCGCATTTAGTCTCTCGGGATAAGACATTCCCAAGATAGCAGTGGTAGAGCCATAGATTTTTTCAAATCTAATAACACTCTTCCTATGCCTCTTGATAAGGTACTTATCCCTACCACTGAATGTCGACAGATCTTTCTTGGCCATCTTATTCAGATAGATCAAGGAAGCTCTGACGCCATTTTTTGCTCTCTCCTCCTTTGTTTGGCTGTCGACGACGGGAGTTACACTAGGTCTCACCGCGTCTTGCCGAACTAATTTTGAGCACGCCTGTTCACTAACCCGTGCAGATGACGCTTCGGATACAGAAAGATCTTTCACTTGATCCTGAGCGTGAACTGAAATCATAGTGATTTCGTGTTCCTCATCAGAACCAAGGGAGAGATCCTCCAGTTTCTCCGTGGCGCCCGTCTCCACAAGAGAGTCTTTAGGCGAACCCAAGAGGTCATCCGTTTCGGCCAGTTCACTCAATAACTGTCCTTCCTGAGCAATTATGTCGCTGTGAACTCCTACAAGTTCAGAGTCAGTGTCCGAAACTCCTACTGAATCTGCCCTAACCTTCTCTACATCCTTAATATATTCTTCTTTCTGGCTAATTTTGGTCCCACGAGAATGCACGTTCTAAGTAGACCATCTCGCGCAGTGACGGCATACGCGGACTAGGCTTCAAAGTTACAACCAACCCGTGCCATGGGCGTTGGAGGGGAGCTGTTAGCGATTAGTTTATATAGGCACTAACTAACCATGCAGATCCTCGGCACTGCTACCACTCACCTTGATCTTAAAAGTGCACTTGATTTATTTGGTCCGCGAGAACTTCCATGAGTTACTAGGTCTAGATGTAATGCGTAGGATCCGATTATAGTCAGTGCATAGGGGATCTGCAACCAGTGGTAGATAATCTCCAACTCACTGACTACAATTGGATCAAAAACCTTACATCCGAACCCCCCTATCCGCCACCTGGGGACGCGACCGATGGGAGTAAAAACAAGTAAAGACTCCGCACGGAATGAAAACTCTAAGATCAACCGTTTCCAAGTTATTGAATATTATGTATGTTAAGAATTTTTCGATCTCACTCCTTAAGTTCATTTATTTTATCATTGATTCAGTCACATCTAATATAAATGTTTTTGTATATACAGAGAGAATTTTTGTCGTTTAAAACAAAATCAAAATATCTACATGAAGCTATAGGCAATGTTTTGTCAACAATAATGAGCCAGGAGCTTCAGCTGAAATTTAGTGGTTGTGGAAAATTAAATAAAGGTACTTCTAAAGAAAATTTTAGCCGCACACAAATTTATCAAGAACTAAAAGGTAATTATTTATGATGTTTAAAAGGTTATTAAAATTTCAGTGAGATATTTTTTAACGATTTTATTTTTACAGATTTTCTTATAAAACAGTTTGAAAATGAAACGGAATCTTCTATTTTAACCAAAATAAGTCGTTGGCTAGCATCAGCAAAAGATCGTTATGGAGGAAGAATCAGACGAAAAAGTACTCCAAATTAATTTTAATTAAAATGCATATAATATCAGCACAAAATTTATTTGCTTTTTCCTTAATACAAAACAAATGAATTTATTTACATACAAAAATACTTTTTATTTATTTATTTTCAATTCAAGTAATATAAAAAGCCTCTCTAGGCCAATAAACTTTTAATAAGAAAAATTTTAATAAAATATTATTTATAATTTATTTTAATTGGCAAAGAATTTAATTTTTATTATTTAAAGAGCTGGGAAAATGCTGTTAAAAATTATATAAATATGTTGGCGAAAAACTGACTTTTTGAAAAATTTTCGAACTTGTTTTCCAAACTTTGAGACTATCTACTACGTTGACTATTTCGGGCACATCAACGGGATGCAGCGCAAAATACGCACAATTACAACAAGTATCAATCCCTATCCCAAATTATGTATTCGGTTGAGGGGCGCACAGACCCCGTCCAAAAAACTGAACTTAAAAAACTAAAAAATTTTGACATCAAAACTCCACTACCCTGTATTTTACTGTTGAAAGTCTGCACAACATCAAAGATGATGCAGAATTTATCTGTAAAGTCCGATTAGTTTACTTATGATAGAATGAGATCAAAAAGTATAAACGCGCGAACAAAAATTGTAGAAGAATGGGAAAAGCAAGTAATTTTTTTTTTAGCCATTTTTCTATGTTCTTGAACTTTGAACAACAATCATGATTATAAAAAGAAACCTATTGTGCTAAAATTTTTCACTCCATTAGTTTCTAGTCTTGTGAGTTCAGATCTGTAACCAATTTGTTTAAAATATCATTACGACAAAACTTATTATGGATTTAAGTCAGTTTCAGCCATGTTAAAAATTTTATTATTAAAAATTTTATATATATTAGGGTTCGTTTCGAAAAGAAAAATTTCTTTTGATATTTGGATATCATATCTTTTTAGAAGGTTTTTGCAACAGTAAAAATAATGGCGTATTTTGTTTTTTTTTTTTAAATTCCAACTTCCCCTGCATATCTGCGGCTAAAAATGCACATTTTGAGCGCCATTTTGCGCAGGGACGAATCCAATTGATTTATAAAAAAATTTCTTTTATACAACAATTCTACATACAATTTTAGTAAGAATGAGCACTATTCATCCCGCTTAAAATGCATCGTGTTCCAATTAGGGTGTCCGAAAAATTGAATTTTATCCAAAAAGTTTTAAAAATATTTTTTTATGCTTCAAAACCCTTCCAAAAAGGTATCTCAAAATCAAAATTTTCAAATTTATCCTAATATATATATATATATATTTTTTTTTTAGATATTTCGAAAGGAGCATTATGATAAAATTCGCAGTAGCATTCTTGGAGATATTTTATCATCAATTGATCGTTTACCATCGTCAAAAAGAAATCTACGGCCATTTAAGCTAACAAATAACGGCGGAAATATTCAAATGGTTACAGCTTTAGTTTTGCAGCTGATTCAATGCGCGACGATTTTACCAGATTCACTATGCTCGAATGATTATTTCAAGTCAGTTGACTATGAACAAAATGATGTATGTAAATCCAAAAAACCAAACGTCGATGTCGTTGTTTTAAAAAAATATGATGTCGCGATTAGTGTTGGAGGCAATTTTTTAACAACATTTCTTAATAAATGTAAATCTCGATCAAATGAAACAGATTTTCGACCACTTTTTGAAAATTTTATACATGATTTACTATCGACAGTAAACAAACCAGAATGGCCAGCATCGGAGTTACTCCTTTCCCTTTTAGGGACGATGCTTGTACGATATGTCTCAGATAAAACTATTGAACAAAGTATTCGTCTTGTATCACTAGATTATTTGGGTATTGTCGCATCACGATTACGTAAAGATACTGTTGAATCTCGATGTAAAGTTAATATAATAGATTCTATGATAAAATCAATAAAAATCGAACAAGAAAGGGAAGGTGACCTACCAATGATTAATGTATGACGTTTAGCGTAACAAAACTTATAACAGACAAATTAATTATTAATTTTTCTTTTAGAACAAAATAAAACTGGATCCTGAAGAAGAAAGAACAGAATTTCTTCAAAAAATTCTTTTAGATTTTTTGGCAGTTAATGCTCAAGAAGAGAATTTAATATGGGATTATGCTCGACACTTCTATTTGGCTCAATGGTATAGAGATATTATATATCAGCGGCGGAAAGTAGCTGATGGAGACAAAAGATATGCCTCTAGAAAAAAGAGCAATGTACGACAAAAGCATCGAAAAGGTAAGGCACTTTGTTTTCTATATAAGTTTCAAGACCTTTAATTTTAATTACAGTCGAACGCAGCACAGTGTGCGATTCAAAAAATAATTATGGAATTTCGGAACGGCTTTTTTGAGCTTTGACCATATAGTTTTGAGTTTGGACCATATAGACCCACAAGCGGCGAGTCCACATTGTGCCAAAGTTGGACAATTTTTTAAAAACGATCCTTATTCCTTATATCTCATCCGATTTTAAAGAATTTTATATATGAGGATTTTGCTATTCGAGATCTACAAAAAACATTGTCGTACGAATATCTTTTAATCTTTGAAGCCTAATATCTCTTAAACTAAAAGAGATAAGATATTCATACGGCGATGTTTTTTTGTAGATCTCGACTAGCAGAATTCTCCTATATAAAATCGGTTCAGATGTAAGGAATTAGGATCGTTTTTAAAAAATTGTATACCCGAGGTGTCCAACTTTGGGAACTTGTGGATTCGCCCCCTGTAGGTCTATATGCTCCAAGCTCAAAACTCGCCTACACCTCTACTATCACCATGTGAAATTTCATGGAAATCGGAACAGCCGTTCCGAAATTCATAATTATTTCCAATTAAATTTTTGAATCGCACACTGTGCGCGGATATAACAAACTATTGATAGTCGATCCACTCGAGTTTGTTATAAGCGTGTTCGACTGTACTTACAAATACGATAGCAATTCCATTACGCATAACATTTCCGATTAGGTCTTAAATTATTTAAAATATGATAAAATAGCAATATATAATACAATTTTATCATATAAATGATTGTGACTACAAACATAATATGTTAACTGAACCGTGTTTTGAATTAGAAGAATTATTACAGGTATTTTCCTATGAGAAATATCAGCACAGCAACCTGAAGCTAAGTTCACATCAGGCTAATATTTGACAATTTTGAAAAAATTTGATTTGCCTAATTTGAACACCAAATATTTTTACGAAAATAATAAGAAAACAGCTGATTTTGATCAAACAAAAATGTTTGCCTTAAGTAAAAATGTGACAAGTGTGAACATTGTGTGAATACAATATGCTAAATATTTGCTATTATTTTGGTCGATTTTTTTTATCTTACCAAATAAATGCAAGAACAAACATGGGCAAAAAAGAATTACATTATAGCTTTTTAAATAAAACTTAATATTTTTTATTAAAACCATAAAAGTGCTTGTTATATTTTTTATACAGCTGAAAGTGACGTGCAAAGAAAACAGTATTGTTTTGTGAACCGCCAATGAAAAATACTCTTAAGCCGCTACCGGTAAATTATAGTCGGCTTGCATTTCTGTACACAAGAGTGTAAAATAAATATGTCTGTGGCAGGGATGATAAATTCAGTACAATTGTACTTTTTGCAGTACAATTCGCTCTACAAAAGTACAGCAGTACTCCAGTGATTAATTTAGTCCTTTAGAAAATTTTTGGATTCCTTTAGAAATCATTTTGGTTTAAAATCCAACAACATTTTTGCACAACAATTTTTTATCATTTAGACATTTGTAGACCTGACTGTTATCCTTTTTGACGTGACTTTTAGATATGCGTTTATTGAGCTCATCTCGGACATTTTGTATTTCAAAACTTATTGTAATTTTCCAGACATTACTTTTAAGTCGAAGCTCATGCAAATCCCATCATTAGTATTATATGTACCCATTTTTTCTCTGGATTCAGGTATGCTCTTTGTAGTTACATCTTCATTTAACAGTTTTATCAATTTATCATGGTATAGTCTTACAATTTTCCAAAGATAGTTTGATCAAGAAATATTGTAAAGCTTTAGACAGAAGTTTTTAACATTTTAGTACAATTACGGCACAAAAAGTACAATTCTATATTCAATTTAGTACAATACTGAAAATCTCTTTTATCATCCCTGGTCTGTGGAGATAACAAACTTTTTCAACAAACTTTTTCTTCTTCATTTTTTAGAGAGTAACAAACTTTTTCAACAAACTCTGTTGTGCAGACTAGAAATGATAATAACTTTGTAGACAAAAATTTAAGTGCTACCAAGTAAAATTTTATGAATTTAGTACTACGTTTTGTGCAAAATATGGCAACAACACTGCAATACAAGAAATTTGTAAGAGTTTGTTGAATGAATTCCAACAAACTTTTTACATAAAATACTTTAAAAAATTGTTAAATAACACTGGTCGACAAAAAATTTTTTTTTTCGAGCTCCTTCAAAAAAAAAATAAAAATAAAAAATATGTAGACTAGATGGAATTCCGCATGCTAAACTCGAATCTGCTTTCTGTTTTTTTCCATCAGGTCGGGATTTTTTTATGGGCGCGTCTAATATTGTGCCCTAAATATGCCGATTAATCGAGTATATTTCACTATTACTTGAGAACGGTATGCACGATTTATATAAATGATATACCACGATATGCGGAATAAAATTAGCTTTAAATTACTCTACTATCAAATTTTTATCCACTCCACAGTTTAGGAGATATTTCGAAAAAAGTCATGCAAAATTCAAGAATTCTTTTTTTTACTAAAACTTTTTTTTAAAGTGAAAACATCAAAAATATTTAAGTCACTTTTATCTCAAAGCTGGCAAAAGTACGAGTAAATAAAGCCACGTATTATAAAAATTGATGCACAAATCTTGATTGGATTCACAGTTAAGTTTGGATACCCATGTATACCTATAGCTAAGTGGAAATAATCTAGGTAGCAAAAAAATTTTTTTTTCTTCGTCTTAAATAAAAAATAGGTGAATTAGATGGAATTCAACGTGCTAAATAAGAATCAGCTTTTACTTTTTTTCTATCACGCATTGATTTTTATTTATGGGTATGACTACTATGACCCCGCCTTTAGGCAGTCACACTTGTATATCTCGAGAACGGTTTGTCCAATTAAGAGAAATTGAACTTTAATATATAGCGACCTAAATTGTCTTTGAGCTGAATTTATATAATTTTTTGTCCAGTTAATATTTCCGTAGTTATTCGGTAATTAGTACCGAAAATTTTAAAATTTATTTTTTTGAAAAGTGGTGAAAATTTTGATCCATAACTCTGAAATTCTTGAGCGAATGAAAAATATTGTTGACATACCTTGAAGACCTACCTTTCTTCGTATGCATCTTTTGATGTATCACTTATTAAAATCGTGTAAAGGGTTATTGAGTTATAGCCTAAGTTTGACAAACCACTCTCGAATTTTGTAGTGTGACAGCTGAATAAGGGTATGATATTAGTCATGCACATAAAAAAAAACCAGTACCCGATAGAAAAAAAAGTAAATGCAGATTCCTGTTTAACTCGTCAAAATCCATTTTTGTTTCAAGAAAAAAATTTTTTTTTTGCCCACCACTGTATTTCTACTCAATTGTATGTAACATGGGTATTTTTACTTAACTGTGAATAAAATTTAGATTTCTGCATCAATTTTGAAGATAGATACCTTATTTTATTCGCAGCATTACCAGCTTTAAGATAAATATGATAAACTGTAACATTTTAGATGTTTTCATTTATTAAAAGAAATTTTAATAACAAAAAAATCTAAAATTTTGCATGAAAATGATTTTTTTCGGAAACTTATTTCAAAATAACTCTGAAACTATTGAGCACATAAAAAAATTAAATTTTTTGAAGATATTTTTAGTCCGCATCTTTTGGTGTATCACTTTGATCAATCGTACACACCGTTCTTGAGTTATGAGCAAATATACTAGAGTAATGGCCTTACTATAGGCGAAATGTTATACACGCCCATAAAAAAAAATTCAGACCTGATGGAAAAAAACTGAAAGCAGATTCGTGTTTAGCACATCAAAATACAGCAAGTCCAACCATTCGTTTATTGAGGAAAAATTTTTTGTTGACTAGTGTAATTTTTGTTGAAAAAATGTGCGAAAAGAATAAAATATATTTCTTTTATTTCAATTGTTTTCAAGGTTGGAAACCGATACCGTTATGAATACCGATGCCGATTAAATACCGTTTAAAGTTGGTTGCCGTAACTGATACCGATACCGAAATTATTATTTTGTTAAAAATACCGGTATTCAATACCGTTTCCCTCTGTACCGGTATATACCGGTATTTTAGTTTCGGTATTACAAATTTTCAACATAATATAATACTTGAGAAAATAAGAAAGATAAAATTGTACTTAATAATAAAAGTTTATTTAATGTAATATTTATAAAATTTAGTTTTAAATAAGAAGTGCGATCGAAAAAATCTTAACATACGTTTTGCCAGCGTTTAATTTTAAGCACACAAAATTTTTTTTTCAACTGGCGACTGCGCTGAAAACAGTTTATGTTTTCATTTTCGGTCACATGCTTACTTAACAAAATTTACTGTTCAAACACAAAACTGAAATAAGCAGCAACCAGTTTTTATTTTGTTCAGCAGTCAAATGAAGTAAGCAGCGCACACACTCAGTTTTTTACTCAGCCAAGTTGATTTTACGTCTTAGTCGTGTGCGCTCAGCACAACGTAGAAACATTTTTCAGCAACGTAAGAACAACTGGATAGTAAGACTGTATAGTTCTGTACAGTTGATTTACAAAGTTGTTTGGTTTTTGTTTATACATTTAAGAAGGAAAATGAAGTTTTTTTTTTTTTTTTGTTTGTTTGTTTTTTAAATGAAATCAAATAGAAAACGGTACAATATGTAGATTTATTAATTTTAATTAAAAAAGCAAAAATTTTTTATATAATATATTTATTTACAATTTATTTAAAATTTTTGTAGAACTTTTATAAAAATATTAGATAATATTTAATATTAGTAGATGAAAAAATATTAACTAAATATTAAATGTTGTTTAAATTTAAGAAAAAATTAAAAACATTTTTGTTATATACAATAAGAAGAAACTGTTGTTATTTTGTATAACTTTCTTTATTTTGATCTATTACACAACGTTGTTTGGTTTTTGTTTTTAAATTTTAGAAGGAAAATGAAGTTGATTATTTTAAATGAAAACAAATAGAAAACGGTCCGATAAAATAATATGAATTTTATTGAAGATATTACATACATATATCTTTATATTATTAATTTTAAATAAAAAAAGTTTTTCATTTAACAAATATAGAAATTTTGTAAAGATAAAAAAGACATTACATTTTTATATATTTATATTTATTTTATTATATTTTTTTATTCCGGCTTTGAAAAAAAAAAAAATTGTTTATATATTTTTGGTGATAGTCATAAAAGCATAAAATAAGTAATTATTAATTAATGATAATTGTCAAGAATTACAGAATAGCACTGTAAGTAACATTTATATAATTTTTAAGATTTACGGAAGTATAATGGCTTACACGTAAGTTATAATAAATTATCAGTTTTATAAAATATAACCAACTGCTTGGAAATTATATATGTAACTCTCTTTTAGTTAAATTATGTCACTATTTACAAATTGGAATTGGAGTTGAAGGGTTGTTGAGTAATGAAATATTTTTAATAATAACAAACGAATCAAAATTAAACAGATCATTTGCTAATAAATAAAAGTTGAATGTGGTTTTAAACGGCAAAATATAGTCAATTAAACAATTTATCAAAGAAATATTCTATTTATTTCAAAATTTAAATATTCTAAAACATTAACAAGTCAAATTATAATGCGCTAATTTTTATTTAAAAAGTCACAGCAAAAAAAAAAAAAGCGATCAAGAGCTTCCAAAAAAGAACATTTTCATCTCTTCAAAAGTAGAACAAAGTATACATACACTTTGTTTAACTTTTGAACAACTTTTTCGTTACAACTACTTTGTTTCAACTTTTTTAAAATTTAATAATAATTACTTCCAAAAAAATTAAAATTAATGAATTTTTAGCGGGAAATGAATTTCTAAGAAAATGAATTTCTAAGAAAGTTTAAATTTTATAAATTTTGAATCATATTCATTATATTTTGATAGCTCTAAAACAGACTTTTTGTTATTAAATTTTATAAACATTGTTTTAAAGGAAGTACTTCAAAAGAAATGAACTAGAAATATAGAAGAAGAACATATTACCAATAACAATCATGGGTTAGAAAAAGAACTTCTGCAGCTCTTTTTCACCACTAAGTACTTCCTTCCAATGACAACACATGTTAAATTCATGACTTTTTCAGATCTTTATTAGTTCCTTTTTTGTTGGGGTGCTACATTCCATGTTATATCTTTCGGAATAGTAGGTCCATATGTTAGGAACAATTTTTAAATTTCATATAGTTATTTTTCACTCACACGGATCTACTCTAAAATTAAAATTTTTATTTTTTCTACTAAATATAATCCTTTATCAATTTAATAAAAGTTAAGATATTTTGAATTCTGTGATTAAGATTTATTTAATAATATATATTTTGAGACTTGAAATTCCCTAGATAATAAAAAAAACTTGGGCCATTATGTTCAGAATAATTTCTGTCTACCAGGGGGTTTATTGTGTAATTCAATTCGAAAGAAAACACTTTCAATGTATAAAGTATACAAATTCAAAAGATTTTCCTTTCGAATTTAGTTACAAAATAACCCCCCAGGTTTTGTAGTACTTTGTAATTTTTTGATTAATTTTGTTCAATATTTAAAAAAGCGACAATTTATTTACAAATATAAACAATTTTTGAGATAATTTACTCTTATTTGTATTAATGATCTAGTGATTATTATTTCGCAACTTCTAACATACTAACAATATCGATGAAAAAATACAGAAAATTCGACATAAATTTTACATACTTGTATAATCAATGAGTCAAATATACAATTGTTAGAACTACTTTTTTCTACTTTTTTCCACTGAATAGTCATATGTATTGCAAATTTAAAATATATAATTTTTCTTCCAAATGTACACGTACGCCTCCATCTTCAACTAAGCCATAATTTTTACCGAAAGTGTCCAAATTTTTTTTTTTTTTTATTATTTCGTTAAAACATACGATTCCGACCAGTATAGTATTGTATACATATAAATATTATTAGGACTTATATCAGGTTATAAAAATATATATATAATTAGTTTCTCAGTTATTGCATTTTAAAAATGACAAAAAGCTCTTTGAACCACCCTTTATTTAAAAAAATAAAAATATCGTATTACAATTAACGTTTTAATTCAATTGCTTTTATTGGGTCCAAAAGTTAAGCTTAACTACAAATTTCTTTAATAGATCAAAACAAAGAAAATTATACAAAATAACAAAATTTTCTTATTCAAAAGAACAAACATTTTCTTTAAATTTTTTTCTTTAATTTAAACAACATTTAATATTTAGTTAATATTTTTTTATCTACTAATATTAAATATTATCTAATATTTTTATAAAAATTCTACAAAAAATTTAAATAAATTGCAAATAAATATATTATACAAAAAATTTTTGTTTTTTTAATTAAAATTAATAAATCTACATATAAATATCTTTAATACAATTCATAGTATTTTATTGTACCGTTTTCTATTTGTTTTCATTTAAAAACTATACCACTTCATTTTCCTTCTTAAATGTAAAAACCATAACCAAACAACTTTGTATATTGACTGCGCAGAACTGTACAGTCTTACTATCCAGTTGTTCTTACGTTGCTGAAAAAGGTTTCTACGTTGTGCTGAGCGCACACGACTAAGACGTAAAATCAACTTGGCTGAGTAAAAAACTGAGTGTGTGCGCTGCTTACTTCATTTGACTGCTGAACAAAATAAAAGCTGGATGCTGCTTAAATCAGTTTTGTGTGTGAGCAGCAAAATGCGTTTAGTTAGTATGTGGTGGATAACTGAATCAAGTAAACTTGTTTCAGCAAGATGCTGTAAAAAAAGCAACTGTTTAGAAAATTACGACTGCTTTAAGCAGCCATTCGAAACACTGCGTTTTGCCTCATAACTTTTTTTGGAAGCAATATTAAACATTTTTTTTTTTTTGATCTATTTATCATTGAAAAATACTTCAGTTATTATTTTTAATAGCAACCATGTTGATTTGTCGTGATTTTCATCAAAATGAGTGACGAAAAAGATGTACGTGCTACAAATTATTAAAAAATTTCAAAAAAATTTAAATAGGTCCTACAAATAATTGGCCACAGAATTAAATTTCTGCCGTCAAACTGTTTCTAAGGTTATTAAACAGTATCAGGTGAGTTTGTCCATTGATAGGAAACCTGGTTCGGAAAGAAAAAAGTCCACATGATATTGGGAAAATTGAAAGCATATTGAAAGGAACTCCAAACACATCTTGTAGAAGAACAGTCCGGTTAGCTCAGTGCTTTGACTATTTGGTGCGAAAATTTAAAGTTAATGCATAGTTGATAACATATAAAGTCCAAAAAGATCCAAACAGGAATGCTGCAAAAATTTAAAAGCCAAGAATAGGACACGGAAATTAAAACCAAATTTCATACAAAAATACTCATATTGTATAATTGACGAAGAAACGTATGTGCTGGCAGAATTTTCGCAGCTTCTGTGGCAAATTTTTATATTATAAATTCTCGAGACAATGTAAAAGATAAGTTTAGAGCCCAAAAGCGGAAAAAATGTCCTAAAAAATTCCTGGTATAATAAGCTTTTTGCAGTTGCAGCAAAACAGGAAAATCATTTGTTACATTCGGATCTATAAATACCAAAATATACATCAAAGAATATTTGCAAAAAAGACTTCTTCTTTTCATAAGAGAGCACAACGTGTCCACACATTTTTGGTCCGATTTAGTATCATGTCACTACGGTAAGAAAGCCCTGGAGTGGTACCAAAACAGTAACATAGTTTTTGTACCAAGAGAGGTCAATTTTCCAAGCTTAACCAGTGGAGAAATATTGAGCTCTTGTGAAAAATGAATTGAAGAGCACAAAAAAGGTGTCCCAAAATACAGAAGATTTTAAAAGAATATATGCACATTGTTCCAAAAAAGTGACTGAAGCAGCTTGAAATCTCTAACGGAAGGGTTACCAAAAATGGTCCACAAGTTCATAATTAGTTGTTAGAACAATAAAAGTTATATTTTTCTGTGATCTGTAATAAATTATCAATTAAATAAAAAAAATAATGAAAACTCTAAAATCAACCGTTTCCAAGTTATTGAATATTATATATGTATGTTAAGATTTTTTCGAACGCACTCCTTAGGACTTTAATTGTTTGTTTTTTTGTTATATAATTTGCAATAAATATATTTTTTAAGAGGTTTCAATGCCTTAAATTTAATGCGAATTCTTTTTGATAAAAAGTCTTACTGCACAGGGTAAACAATTTTATATAGTGATAAAAAATAAGATGTTAGCTTGTGTAATAAAGAAAAACATTTTGCCAATATTTGCCTGAACGAGAAATATTTAATTTTATATCAAAATAAACCAGTTGAAATTATGCAAAAACCACAATATATTACACTACTAGAGAAATCACAGGAAGTTCAAAATGAAGATTTTAAGCAACTGTAGCCATTAAAAGTGTAATAAAAACATTTTTACTAAATTTCTCGTAAGTTTGTTACTTGCCTAAAATATATCTTAAATGAAATAAATCGTAATTTCTTGATTTTCTGCATTATTTTTTCGTTCACTATAAAAATTGCATTAATTTTTAATTTTTTCAATAACATTAATTCTGATATAACACGCATTTGTCTGTTTTTTCTTAAAATTATCTTATATAATAAGTATACTTCAATTTACAGTTTGATTTATTAATTTATAGCTTTTAGTTCAAAAGTTACAACAAAAAGTCTAAATAAAGCCCATTTTCCCTGAAAAACAAAAGTAGCCATAACAATTAAAAAAAAATAGTTTTCCAAGATATTTTTATTTTAAATTGTAGTATTTTGCGTATTTATGAATATTCATTAATAAAAAAATATATATTTTTTAAATTAAAGCTTCCACGAATTAATCCCTTTTTAGCTATAGTTCAAACCACTGTGCAGCGTCAAAACAGGGACACCAAAGTAATTTTTTTTGTCGTTTTCAAATTCAATTCCGACAACAATTTGCAAGAAATTAGCATTAAATTAAAATTAAATAATTTTCTAATATTTTAAGGAAAAAAGTATTGGCACAGGAAAGTAAAAATGCATTCATATTTTGTTATGCATCAATTACTTGAGGGACAAAAAAAATAACAATGTTTGTTATAATTTCGAAGTTAAGATAAGAAATATGATGTATTTTAACAAAACGCTGAGTTAAGGGGCAAATAGGGTATTATCGACTACCTCTCTAAGTGGTATTAGACTCCTAACCAGGTTTGCGCGCATAACATATCTATACTCCTTGCCCGAAAATACCTAAGAGTATATTTATCAAAAAAAAAAAAAAAAAAAAAATGAAAAGGAAGATATTTAAAATATGATTAGACAACCTATTGTTGGCAAGATGTTGTGCCAACTGGGGTACATTTCTCCCACCCTACTGACTATCCCACTGTCATACGCCTTGACAGAACGAGTACCCTATTTCTATAACATTCTACAACTTACCCATACCAGCAATCATCCTAACATCCATTTAAAAAAAAAATTAATACAGTTTTGAATTCATAATTATATGTACACAAAAAAAAAAATTATTAAAAAAAATAACTTAGCCTAATTATTATTGTTTGTATTGAGGTTGTTGTTATTATTATTCATATTACCATTAAATGAGAGCTGTTGTTGTTGTTTGCGTTGTAAGTGCATTGAGTTATGTGGCTGCTGCTGTTGATGATGATAATGTGTTGTTGTAGTTGCTATTTGCTATTGTTGATTTTGAAGTGATTGTTGTGGATGATGTTCTATGGTTAAATCGTGAGTTTTATAAACATTACGTGCATAATTATATTGTTGTTGTTGTGGCTGATTTATTTGATAGTGCTGTTGTTGCTGCTGTTTTTTTTTTTTTTTTTTTTTTTTTTTTTGGTTTTTTAAAAGAAAATGTCTTTTATTTTAATTTTATTTGTGTTTTAGGTCATGAACTCTAATTAATTTAATTTAAATTATAGAGCATAATTTTTGTTTAATATTCATATAAATTTCTTAATAATATATTAATAAATGTATTTATATTATTTATAAATAATTATGCATGTAATGTTTATAAAACTCACGATTTAACCATAGAACATCATCCACAACCACAACAATCACTTCAAAATCAACAACAGCAAATAGCAACTACAACAACACATTATCATCATCAACAGCAGCAGCCACATAACTCAATGCACTTACAACGCAAACAACAACAACAGCTCTCATTTAATGGTAATATGAATAATAATAACAAGAACCTCAATACAAACAATAATAATTAGGCTAAGTTATTTTTTTTAATAATTTTTTTTTTGTGTAGATATAATTATGAATTCAAAATTGTATTAATTTTTTTTTTTTAAATGGATGTTAGGATGATTGCTGGTATGGGTAAGTTGTAGGGATGAATGGTTGTCTTAGGGACAGAATGTTATAGAAATAGGGTACGCGTTCTGTCAAGGCGTCTGACAGTGGGATAGTCAGTAGGGTGGGAGAAATGTACCCCAGTTGGCACAACATCTTGCCAACAATAGGTTGTCTAATCATATTTTAAATATCTTCCATTTCATTCTTTTTTTTGATAAATATACTCTTAGGTATTTTCGGGCAAGGAGTATAGATATGTTATGCGCGCAAACCTGGTTAGGAGTCTAATACCACTTAGAGAGGTAGTCGATAATACCCTATTTGCCCCTTAACTCAGCGTTTTGTTAAAATACATCATCTTTCTTATCTTAACTTCGAAATTATAACAAACATTGTTATTTTTTTTGTCCCTCAAGTAATTGACGCATAACATATATGGCGCCCAACGAAAGAGCTTTGTAAAAAGCATCTTGATAAAAAGAATTTTTTAAGTAAATTTTCGAATCTAGTGTCGGTTATCGTTTTGCATAAGTCTTGTTTATTAGAAATTTCAATCCCGGTTTCAAATGCGATGTAAAACGTAACATACACAGATTCAAATTTTTTTTGAGAGGCTTTTATTGACCATCTTTATTGGTCTTGTTAATTAGGATTTATCAGAAGTCCAGAACTGACTGGCAAAATAGTAGGTCAGTACTGTTGCGCTGATAATTCCTTTGTCTGCAAAACATTATTCAATTCAAACCTAAATTTTCTAAGTCCTTGTCTAACCATCTCATTTTAAAAATGGTAGTCATGTTGCGAGATAATTTAGGTTCGAATAAAGTATTAGTGCTAAAAACGCTAAGAAATCATAGTTTCAATGAAACTTATTTAGAATATTTATTACAATTTGAACAAAAATGTGAAAGTATAAGTTTGAGACATCAATTCGGTCAAGGAAACAGATTTGATAGCCAAACGAAAAATCAAGAAGAGTCAGTATACCTAGAGTTCCTATGCCTTCTTAAATTTTCTTACTTTTTTTTTTCATAAATAGACAATCGTAATCCCAAACCAATACCAGCATCTTCCTAGCATCCAAAATTTTAATGAAATACTTTTCAGAAACAATTTAAAGAAAAATAAAATTCCAAAAGGAATAAAAATTATAAAGGTAACAATTTAATCTTTCCTTTTATAGTTTTAAGAAAAAAAAAAAACAATTTATTATTATTGTTATTGTATCATAAGCTTACGTCAGAATACTTAAGTTTTAACTTTTTTTCTTATTTTTAAATTTACTCGCGGAAAATTTCCTTATCGGTCATAAATATTAATCGTGTAAAGTGATTCCGGAAATATTTTTTTTTTTTTGTTTTGATAACGCCGACTTTGCATTCAACCTACTTATTATTTTAATATATTTGTTTGATAATTAGAAATACCATATCCTTTTCTGATTGGCTGGTGCATTATGCACAAATATAACACACGGCCCGGTATAGATTCAAATAAACCGACAACGCGTAGTGCAACTTTGAAACAGGCATCTGCAAGTGGTAGAGGTAGAACGTCTATAGGACCACATAATTCAAATTCACCTGTCACAGAGGGAAGGGGACGCGGTAGAATTTCGGTAGGGCAAAGATCCAATAGTGTTATTAGTTTAGAGAGTTCACAGTCAAGCACAAGCGTAAGACCAATAAGGACATCATCGGTTCCGAGATCTCTTGATTCTAGCGTTCAGTCTGACAAAAACCTTTCCGAGAAAAGAGATTCAAATTGTGATATACTAGATAGATCTTTATCTGATTTAAATATTGATACCTTAAGGGACTTAGTTCAACCAGTAGGATTTATTGACAGTTTTACGTAGCGATTTCCATACGGCAATTCAATGTACTCCTTATTTCGCCATGTTTGGCCAAAATATGATCTTGCACGGATCCGCTTACCATCTCTTAGAAAAATTAAATATCATAACCGATGACACGGTTGTTCAGCGCTCTGATAAACTTCAACAAATTCGCGAGAAAGTTAGTCAAAATCTGAATATTGCCCACGAGAAAGCCTGCAGAACTTATAATATCAGGTCCAAACCCGTAAATTTTGTAGAAGGTCAGGAGGTTTTTCGTAAAAATCATGCCCAAAGCGATTTTAGAAAGGGTATTAACGCTAAGTTTAATCCTAAATTCGTAAAATGTAGGGTAAGAAAGAAGATAGGTAATGCTCTATATGAAATCGAAGATTTGAAGGGTAACTATATCGGGAAATACCATGCCTCAGATATTCGCGCATAAGAAAACATCTTTTTATTTTACAAGATTCTGTATTGTATTTTGCCCGGCTTCGTGGGTCGAGCCACACTATTTTTCAACATTATAACTAGAAACTCGTTTCATCCTAAATTTTACTTTGTTGAACTTTGAAGGTAAATTTACTAATAATATCAATACAAAAATCCTGCCTGTTCGATCTTAACGTTCTACGGTCAGATACGAAGCAGGTTTGTTACGGATTTTTTTTTCCTTTGTGCATTATTTATAAATCACATTCCACAGGAATGTAATTTAGTCAATAACTTTTCCACTACAGTTGCATTACTGTTTTTATTTTGACGTTCCTACATTCTATTCTCATTAAAACAGGAGAAAGTTGGCAATCCATGCAACATTAACGTCCCTGTACAATAGAATGTAGTTATTCCACTTTTTTTTTATGCATTTGCTATTATTCAGGATTTACCGTTAATGCATTCAACCAATCAGAAACTGACACGTGCCAGTTAACAAGTGGTTGAATGCAAGGAAAACGAAAAGGAAGAAAATAAATAAGTAAATAATAAGTTTTTTTTAGATGCGACATTAAGTATTCTGGCGTGGTGGTGATCGGTCACAAGAAAAAAAAAATAAATAAATAAATAAATAACGCATAAAATAAAAAAATAAAATATATTATACTAAAAAAAAAAAAAAAACAATATTTTACTATTATATTTTATACATTTAAGTTAATTTAAATAAATAAACAAAAAGAAAAAAAAAAAAAAAAAAAAAAACAACAACAAGAAGCAACCAACAATTTTAAACAAACTAAAATTCTTAAAATTATCGTTCTCTAATTATTTACTTAAACCAATTGAATTATTTTCAAAACAAAATTATAAAACATTTTTTGTTTTGTTGTTTCTTGTGACCGATCACCACCACGCCAGAATACTTAATGTCGCATCTAAAAAACACTTATTATTTACTTATTTCTTTTCTTCCTTTTCGTTTTCCTTGCATTCAACCACTTGTTAACTGGCACGTGTCAGTTTCTGATTGGTTGAATGCATTAACGGTAAATCCTGAATAATAGCAAATGCATAAAAAAGTGGAATAACTACATTCCATTGTACAGGGACGTTAATGTTGCATGGGTTGCCAACTTTCTCCTGTTTTAATGAGAATAGAATGTAGGAACGTCAAAATAAAAACAGTAATGCAACTGTAGTGGAAAAGTTATTGACTAAATTACATTCCTGTGGAATGTGATTTATAAATAATGCACAAAGGAAAAAAAAATCCGTAACAATTTTGAGATTGATTTCGTCAATGGGTCATAATTTAAAGTATATAATACTAATACAATATTTTCTTTGATTTAGTTTATGTATCTAAATTTTATTAAACTTATCCTAAAATATTTCAAGAAATGCAAAGGTCTATTTTAAAGGTCTATTAATATCAAAATCGGTCAGAAATTAATGCAGTTTATAAGAGGTCACTACAACCTTAGAAGTAATTTAAAATTTATAAAATATAAAGAAAGACGAAATTTTTGGAAATTCTAATGTTTAGGGGGTAAAAAAGATAATAACGGGTAAATTCGGTAACTTTATATATCCTAAAGTAATAGAGATACAAAAAAAGTTGAATAAGTGTTGTTATTCATTTCAAAAATAAAACGGATAGCATCTGTATTTTGGTACTTTTTTTGGCACCCTATCTATCTTTTAATCCAGTAAGCATAGAAATAGTACCTTATAAAAAATTGGGGAATAAAAGTTAGGTACTTTTTGGAAATTCGAACGTTTAGGGGGTAAAAATCGTACCTGTTTTTAATACTTTTTTCACAAAAATGTTTTTCTTTTTAATGACACATAAATATGAATATTTTAACATTAGACCCCAGTACAATTAGAAAATCGTTGTAATACAATCTTTGTTATATTCAGGGAAAATAAAAAGTAGCAAAAAGGGGATAAAATCGGGAAATTAAATTTTATTCAAACTAAATTTTGCATTATTTATTACATTAAACATAGAAACATGAACTTAAATACATTTAGTCCAAAGTAAGTGAGAATTCACAAGAGGGGTTTTTTGTTTATCTAATGGTACTTTTTGAATTTTCTACAATATTGAACCTAAAATCATGAAATTTAAAGATATATCGAGGGCTTATATTCAAAATGGGTCTCATGCAAAACCCCAACATAAGTACATAAAAACTGTTTATTTCCCTCATTTTTCAACATTTTGCAATCCGTTCTTCTACGAGTTATTGATATTACGTCTAATAAACCTCACACTGAAAAATAAATCTTTTAACCCCATTATTCGCGAAGTTATGGTATATAGCCCTTTTTTTATAATTAGTTTTAATGTATGTTATAAAATGTTCATATAGCCCGTTTTGTTTATCGGTATTTTTGGAAAAAAATTGACAATATGTTAAATTTATGATATCATACCAATCAGGAGATAAAAAAGCGAATTTTTGTGGTTGGCAGGACCATTTTTAAACCTTAAAAATTTCAAATAACAGGTGTGTTTACTAAAAATACGGAAATGTGTTCAAAATTAATATTATAAATTAAAAAAAAAAAAATTGCAAAAAAAAAAAAAAAAAAAAAAAATGTTGAACCAATTAAAATTGTATTAAATTGCATATCAACAACTCTAATGGGATTAAAACCTTTAAAGACGATGTTTACTGTACTTTTTGTTTATAATTTTTTTAATAAACTGCTTATGGTATCTAAGATATTTTGCTTATAATCACGAATTTTATTAAAATTGTTTCATTCCTGTCTTTAAATCTAGGGTATAGTGCTCCCACTTAGCTTCATAAAATGTTGGTGGGTGTACCCGCGTATGATCTATAAACATCTAAAAACGGTTAAAAATCTATCTTCAATGGCTTTTTTCTTCAGACTGCATTGAGATAACAAAATTTTTATAAGATATATTAAGATTCTAATTCAAATCGCAAAGAAAATTCTCATTATTTATCAACTTTTATTTTTACATTTCTTTGTAAATCAAACAAAAACTTGCAGATAGCCCGTTTTTCCTTAAAAAAAATATATTGTTTCTAGGTAGCCCAAAAACAAAAAGTGAAAAACATACATATATAAAAAACAGAAAACTAAAGAGTATAACACAAAAAAATATGTAAGAAAATGGTAACTAAAATAATTAAAATGTTTATTGTTCGTAATGCTGACAGAACACCAGTGAATAATTTTGAAAGGAAAGATTTTTTGAGATTTTTCCTTTTATGTTATAAACTTTATTTTTCTCAATTTAATTCACAAACAAGATTTTTAGAAACACTTTTTAAATTAAATTAATTTCTTTTAATCAAATGACAAACACAAATATTACAAGCAACGCTTTAATATGTGGCTGAGACTGCCCTCAAACTGCTCAAAAGCCCAGTTTATACCTCTACTTGCTTTTTCATTTCAATCATGGAAACTGCTGACTCAATTGTTTCACATGTAAACGGATATACTATATAATTTGACTATGTTGCGTTCTTTTGCAACAATAATTAGGTCAGCAGTTAGCATTAATTTAGCAAGGTGTAATCCGACTACGCTTTGGGCAATATAACTAGGCCAGACAGTCAGTGCCGTTAACACACCAATTATAACTGTTCCCACGGGAGTTAAGAATCATAGTTGAATTTTACGGGTTTCTTCACTTTTGGTATTCCATCTTGTTTTTTTTTGTTTTTTCTAAATAAAAAGGCTACCAAGTTTTTATCTGGTCTATGATGGAGTACTTCAAGATCAGATTAAATACTATCTGTATAAAATTAAATCTATGTTTGTAGGTCTGTCTCTTTTTAAATTTTATTTCGATGTTTTTATTTTCATTTCATTTATTTATTGACAATATATGTAATAAC
This sequence comes from Protophormia terraenovae, assembly GCA_951394005.1. Taxonomy (NCBI): domain Eukaryota; kingdom Metazoa; phylum Arthropoda; class Insecta; order Diptera; family Calliphoridae; genus Protophormia; species Protophormia terraenovae. Next base: position 64,607,639 of record OX596074.1, read on the forward strand.
AGCAAAAACAATACCTGTAGTGCGATTCAGTAACTTTTAACGATTCGACAATCGCTAGTCTTGTCAACAGCGTTTAAAAGCAATGATTTGCTAAGGCTTTTTTAAATTTGATTTTCCTACTGCTTCTACAAATTTCAAATTTTCTAGCAACAGCCACAGTCTTGCTTTTAATTTTATTCAAAAAATCCATTCAGCATTTTTAAGTATTAAAATTTTTGCCACATGCTTTTTAAGCAGCCAACAGTAATAATAAATAGCCACACAAAAAGCAGAAACACGAAAATATTTCTCTTGCTTTTGCTTTTTTATTTTGCTAGAAATAAAAAGGTTAACTTCAAAAAAGCAAAAGGAAAAATTACAAAAAATGCCTTTTCAAAAAAGGCATCATAAGAACTTCTTGTTAAGAAGTGCTCTAGCAGGCTAGTGAGAACACAATCAGTGCTGATAGAAAAACGACAAGGGTTAGTGGACACATGAACATTAGGGTGATCGACTCGGTTTTCCAACCGGTTTTTAAACCGGTTTTTTTAGTCAATGTGCTGTCGGTTTTTTCAAAATGTTCAATTTTCGAATGTCGAATAGACCGGTTTTTTTAAACACAAAAAACCGGTTTTAAAAATACCTTTTTATTTCAAATAAAAATTTTAAATTTTGATATTTGATTTGAAATTTATAATTATTTTTTTAATCTTCATAAAGTATGATTTCTAATGTCTTAAAAATATAGTTTAATGTTAAATAAATAAATAAATAATAATTATCCTGAATGAAATTTGTTTTATCTATTGTAACACCTCTAATATTTTTGCAACCTAATTTAAATGTTTTAGTTTTTTTTTATTCAACGAAGAAATTGTTCTTCAAAGATTTTGTTTTAAAAAAGTTTCACCTGCAGAATCGTTTCAATAAAATTGATTCTGGCTTTTTCCGTATTAACCCATGGTTTCTGTTTTTGCTAAGTAAATGTTAATATCATTTTTGATGATTATTTTATAACCTGTATTATGAGTTTGTAACAATCGGCTTTAAGTCGATTTAACGATGTCCGTCCATGTAAAACTTGTAATCAAAATACAGGTCGCAATTTTGATTTCTTATAATCCAAGGACGAAGCGTGTTGAAATTGGTTATGATCGATTTATTATTACACCTATATCGGTTTATTATTACACCCATACGATTAACCTCCCAGAAAAGGGATTTAACGATCATAAATCCCTTAAATGTAGCAGTAATTTTTGTACATCTAAGTTCCTTATACGTTTAAATTTCTGTGCCGAATTTCATGAAGATCGGTCCATAATTGACCATAGTACTGGTCCACAATTCCACAGATCTAAAAAAAGACCCCTCCTCGAATTTTGATGCACACAATGGTGTAGGGTATTTTCGGTCTTGACCGACTATATCTTTGTTTCTCGTTCTTAATGGGTTAATAGTAATTTCCAAAAATAAAAAAGATTTATTGATTTTTCTTTAAGAAATATAGTCTTTTGATAGAAATATTAACTTCTGCAAAAAAACCGGTTAACCGGTTTTTTCTGAATTTAAAAAAGTTCAACCGGTTTTTTCAAAATACCAACTATTCGAACTATTCGAAAACCGGTTTCTCCAAAAAGTCGAATAATCGATCACCCTAATGAACATGTGCTAGAAGCCTCACGAACATTTGCTAAAAGCCGCACAAACAAGAGCTATTAGCCGCACGAACATGAGCTAAAAGCCACACAACCAAATATAGGTAGCCGGCTGAAAGGCACAGAATGAATTTACATTATATGTGCATAATGAATGCGATAAGAAATTTAAGAGAATTTAGAAAACAAAAATTTTTATGGTTTGGTACCTGCAATGCGTAAAAAATATTTGAAAAACATTTGTATGTTGAAGTTTTCTGTCAGAAAAAAAAAACAAGGAAATTCTTCTAAAAAATTATTTATTTACACTTATTTGAAAGTTGTTAATAATTTCTTCTTCAAAAGTGAGAACAAGTGTTTTAGCTAAAAACCGTACATTGTTAAAAAAAAAAAAAACTACAATATATTTTATAAACATATTCATATCTATTTCAATAAAAAAGTTAAAAAAAAAACGAATGATTCATGATTCAAACAAAAATTGATTCTATTTCTATTATTAACTTCGAGGATAAAACTTACCATTTTCAAACAGAACTATTCTTGGATATTAACAGTGATTTTCAAATGCTAGAATTTTGTTTAACAAATGGATTTTCATCAAACATACATTTAGGATACTGTTTATCATATTTGTTTTTATGTCGCAATTGCTAACATAAATTATTATTTTTATTAAAAATTTTAAGTTTTAATTCAATTTCATTAAAACAATTGAACGCTTTTTCAAAATATTCATATATACGAATATTTAACTTATGGAATTTTTTACGTCTTAAAAAAAACACATACGGTTGTGTTAACATTTCTAATAATAATTCTACCTAAATTTTGACATTCGCCTAATAGCTCAGGTTCATTTGTCTTTTAGCACTTGCTCGTGCGGCTATTAGCTCATGATCGTACTGCTTTTAGCACATTTTCGTTTTTTTGTGTGTGCCTTTTTTGTCCAAATGCTTTTGCTTCTTTTTTTATTTGAGATGGATTTTCATAAACAAAAAAGCACTTGCTCGTGCGGCTATTAGCTCATGGTCGTACTGCTTTTAGCACATTTTCGTTTTTCTGTATGTGCCTTTTTCGTCCGACTGCTTTTGCTTTTTGTTTTACTTGAGATGGATTTTCGTAATCACAAAAAATGAGTGCTGATGCTTTTGCTTCGTTTCTAAAATTTTCCATTAAGGACTTTTTGCTTTTGTTAAATTTTTTAATTTTGTCAGCAGCTAGTGCTATTAAAATTGATAAATTCAAAAAGCAGTGTGTTATTTTTGCTTCTGCTTTTGTAATGTGTGAGCTAATTTTGTTTTAGCAGTTTAATTTAGCTTTATTAATTTAGTTTAATTGGCAGTTTAATTTAGCTAAGTGAATGGCAATATTTAGATGCTTTTGCTTAAAAGGCGATAGCGATTTAAACCCTGTGGCATCTCCCTATAAGTAAATACTAAAAAAAAGTAAAGTTCCAAACCAAATAAAAAAGAAAAACAAAAAAATTGAAGACAAATCGAAATTTTTTAAAAATTTTAAGACGGCGATTGATTAAATTATGCCTTTGATATAGATTAATATATGTTTCAGTTAATGGTTTTCTTAAAAATGATCACTACTTCTAAATAACGTGGAAGCATGGACTATAACCTTGGAAGTACATATTACATCCGCAAAAGAGCGACTTAGTCGTAGGGTTGACTTCTTTGCTACTTTTGTTTTTAATATAACAACACAAAAATTTTTGTCTTTAAGTTAACCCAAACAAGTATCATTAAAAGTGTTACAGAATAACGAAATCGACAATTTTGTTGTTTATTATTTTTAACGATTCGATTATCGTTAAAACAAGTTACTGAATCGCACTACTGATATGCATTAAACTATATTTTAAAATAATAATACAGTTTGGGCACCAATCCAAATATGTAAACTACAAAATAAAACAAACAAATTCAAATTTTAGTAGAGACGTAGATCTCTTTTTATTTGTAATTAAATGTTACCTCGTAGAAGGAACACCCTTTGAAAGTTTAAATTGTGCTAACTCGAAGACAATTAGAAGAAACCACGAAAATGTAATTGTTAGTGTAATGTACAGATGTAAATCTGTAAACAAATGAACACAAAAGAAAATAACTACTGCTTTTGTTAATAATATCAACAATGTCTTCAGTTTTTCGTTCACATAAATAAAACACGAATAGAAGTTGAACAATTCAATTTGAATAGAAATAGTGACAATATTTTTACAAATCGTTGGATTTATTTAAAATTATTTAAACACAAATGAAATAATAGTACGAGTGTATAATTGCGTTAAATAAAAATGGTTATCACTTTACTTTTAGCTCACGAAAAATATATTTACGTTCCTTATTTCGTTAAAATAAATGTCTTCCTGAGTCCCTTTTTGCCATTAGCAACGACTTTGCAGTTTTCGCTTGTTTTGAACCATTTTTCTCTCCTATTTGGTACACTGATTGATACTTGCCATTTTCTGTGTCAGAATTCTATTTCTTTATAATATTTTCAACCAAAATGAAACGTTTCTTATTGTGTTATATAAAAATAATCTAAAAAGTACAATAGAATTCGATTTAATATAAAAAAATTTGAAATAAATTAACTGTTTCTATTATTATGAGCAGTAATTTTTGGTATTTAAATCGAAAACGTATGTGTAAATTAATTTTTATGCACATACTTGCCATATTTTTCATCAAATTGTTTAATAAAAGAAAAATTCGATAAATTTTCCAAAGTTATCGTTACTTTAATATCATCCCACAAGGTGTATCTCAAGGTAGATTAAGAAGGTAACGACATTAAAACAGCTGAGATTTTTTTTCTTTTTGAAATCAATATGGCTGCTTGTGTTTTGTAATTTGAGGTGTCAAATTTTTGTTTATGTTTACATTTTTTTTGCTTACTTTTGTGTTATTGCGTCTTTCTCCTCTCTTTTTACTACATGAATTGTCTTTGCTTTTTGTAAAGAAACATGTGAAATGACAAAATTAAAGTTGACATAAGAAAAGCTAATGCAAAAACAAAATACATGAGGTTTTTTTTTTGGTGTTGTAGTTGTTGTAGAGTTGTCGTTACCTTCTTAATCTACCTTGGTGTATCTACTATTTTGAGCAGATGTGTGTATCATACATAAAATTCATCGGCTCCCCAGCCATAAAAAAGAAAATTATGAGCAATATTAAAAAGTCTCAATCAGTAGAAAATCAAAAGAATATATGTATACAATAAAAACCGAAAAACTATGCTACAATTATTTTACCTCCTCAATCCTCTACAAGTATTACTATTCACAAAAAAAGAAGCGTAGAAATAGTCAAATATAAAAAAACAAATAATAAAACTAGTAGCAACTCAGATTGAGAAAGTAAAATAAAATTGTGTATATTAGAGACAGGTAAATAATTGTAAGAGTTTCAAAAAAGGAAGAATAAATTCTATGAATACAAATTTGGGGATTTTTAGTCGATCGCGAGAAAACAAAGTTTTTGTATAAAGGATAAGGTCTACAATTTTTAATGACTTTATAAAAAAACTGTAAATTACGATACATTACCAATTGCTTGAAAGAACAACCAAAAAATTGAATAAAATGTTGAGAAATATGTTCACGGCATCGAATATTATAAACGAAAAGAATTACAATATTAATCAAGAAATTAGTTCTTTTCAAATGAACCGAACAGGTACCAGAAAAAACTTCAAAGCAATTAGGACATCAATTCAATCTGGGACATCAACAAACGAATACTAATATGAAATGGCAAAAATGGGTTAACAGAATAAATCTTACGTAGGGTACTAAAAAGTCTTAACACATCGATGTGAGATGTAAAAGTGAGTCTACTATCTAATATAAGGACTGCGCACGAAAAAATACGTGCAAATTATATATAAATAAATAATTCTGTTAACTGGTTTACATTTGTCATTATGCTCACTAAATTTCACGGTAATAGCAAAACTAGTTTTTCTTAAAATGGAAATTTAACAAAAAACATCTAAACACATAATTAAAATTTTTCATGAAATCTTATATCGGTCATATAAAACAATTGCTAGGAAGGCAGTCGTGTCACAAAATACAGTTTATTGGGTCATAATATCATACAAAGAAGTCATGGTCACTGAATGGAAACCTGGTAGTGGAAGAAAAATGGTATCTTCAGGCTGTAGGGCTCAGACAAACTAGAAAGGATTTTGTGAGAAAATCCCCTAATCTCTGGAAGAAAAGTGTCATAAAAAGTTAATTGCTTTGAATCTTTATCAGAAAATTTGAAAGGAAATCCAGCCTAAAGACGTATAAAGTAAGAAAAAAAATCCTATTATAAACGCAAGCAAGAATTTGGAGGAAAAAAATAACATGAACATATTTCAGCCGAATTTTTTTTATTATTATGTTTAGTGTATAATAGACGATGAAGCATTCGTATAGGGTGACGTTTTTCAACTTCCTGGCCAGGAATTCTATGTTGCAGATGCTAGAGATATTAATGCAGAAAAATGTCGTGTAACAAAGAAATCAAAATTCCCAGGAAAGTTTTTGATTTGGAAAGCCATATGCATATGCGAAAAAAAAAAAAATGGTTCCATTAACACAGAAATATACGTGAAATTACATTGTACCCGCTGTTTTCTGGCCTGTTCCCGTTTCTTCTCATTACAACAACAAAACAATGGAGCAGTAACAAAGAAATTGTAAGTGTTTGTACCAAAAGAGGCTAATCCATCAAATTGTCTGCAACTCCGTGAAATTGAAGGCAAAAATAGTTTAAAGGACATTAAACCCACAGCATAAAATTAAACCGAGTTTAAAAATAAGTGGACCTATTCGAACAAAAAAGTGACCGAAACACAATAAAACCTTCAATTAGAGTAATTCTGGAAAATATCAGATATTTCCTTAAAAACAAACAGGAAATAATTTATTCTTTTATGTTTAGAATTTGAACATAACAGTCATTAATAAAAATATCACTTTAAAAAAAATCCATCCATTGGTTTAGTTTCTATAAGCAGATTTGCATGCACGGATTTTTTCGTGCGCAGTCCTTAACTCTTAGACACTTTAAATTGCTTACAAAATCAATACGCGCTCCACCTAAGAATACATCTAAGTCTAAAACATAGCGATTCGTAGGTCCAAACGTGATCGCCTTAGTTTTAGAGGAATTAATCGTGAGAATGTTACGGGGAGTCCATTCAAGAACAAGTTCCAAGCTTTAGTTAATATTGTTAACTAACATATCCTGAAAATCAAAACTGTCCTTAAATAATAAATAAACTTCATCAGCAAATAATAAAGTTTTACACATAGCAGAGTTAATAAAGCTCGGCAAACTGTTAACATATAATGTAAAAAGAAGTGGTCCTAAAACGGAACTCTAAGGAACTCCAGATGAAAGAGTTCGTAGACCAGAACTAGCCCCATTTAATATTACAAACTGACATCTATCAGTCAAATAAGAAAACACAAGTTTACAAGCAGACCTTGAAAAATTGGATTCATTCTAAAGCTTTACAATTAATTTATAATGGTCAATAGAGTAAGATCAAGTGAAATAAGTATACTAATATTACCATCATTAACGTAACGCCTAATATCATCAGTTAAAGTTAGAAGCAAAGCAGTGGTACTATAACCCCTACGAAAAGCATATTGATGTTCATAGATATTAGATTAAACCAACTCAAGTATTTGGTTTTGGTGATGTGTTCTACTACTTTTGAGAGTGCAGGGAGAATGAAAATGGGACGAAGTTTTGCAGGTTCATGAACCACTCTAGACTTAGGGATAGGAACAACTTTCGCATTATTCCAACATGAAGGGAAACTAGATGTAGTCAAAATTGTATTTACTAAATATAAAATATACCCATAAATAAACGGATAAATTAATTTAATAAACTTTATAGAAATGTTGTCAATTCCAAATAACCTATATTGAACTTTATACAACGCTTCATATAACTCCGACTCACTTATGCAACGAAATGAAAACGAGTTATCAGAGTCGTTGAAGTCAAAATAAATATTGTTTTGATAAAAAGAAGAACCACCTGTTACAAAAAAAGTCATTTAATTGATCGACATTTACGTCATAAGATAACAAATCTTCACCAATACAACCAGCATCTCTCAATAACCTCCATAAACTAAAAGAGTCCAAACCCTGAAAAACTTAAGAAAAATGCCTTCTTTTAACTCGACGAATAACAGTTTTAGCTCTATTGCGAAGACGACAAAAAATGTTCCAGTTCACATCAGAGCGATCTAACCTATACACACGGTAAGATAAATCCCTAAGGGACCGAGCAAGCACGATCTCCCTGGAATTCATCCAATTATCACCCTCATTGGCAATCTTCTTTTTAACGACAGTAACATAAGTAAGCAGCAAATTGCAAAGGTTTAGTCGGTTAGCATTGAAAATCAACATCATTAGAATAAAATTGTGAAAAATCATAGTTATCTAAACAGTGAAGCGGACCAATAGAGTTAAAGTTGCGAAATTCAATATATTTGTCAGTTCGCTCAACGCGAATAAGAAAAGAGGAAAATAACAATACATGATGCGGTATATGATGTGATCTGACTTGATAAACATACAAGCGACATATCACTAACTAACCAAATCGATTAGAGAAGTAGAAGTATGAGCCACATCAAAATGTGTCGGCAAGGAAATATTGACATATTTAATCTTAAAGCGAGCGCATGGAACCAGACTTAGCAACATCAAACATATTGCAATTAAAATCGCCCACTACAATAATATTAGAGTAAGTGGAAAAAAAGGTCATAATGAGAATTTCCAAACGAAATTATATCACCATGGGGTAAATATACAATACCAAAAAGAAAGTTACATTGTTGAAACAAAGTTCAACAAACAAGGATTCAGAAACTCCCCAATCAAAAACCTGAAAGTCATTTCTAAACATAATGTTCCTCGAAATATAAATACCCACGCCACCACCTCTCGAGACCAAATGATCATTCCTACAAAATTTAAAACCAGGAATATCAACGGACCGACTAGAAATATACGGTTTTAATCAAGTCTCAGTAACAGAATACACGTCAAAAAATGAATTATTAATGAAATTCCTTAACTCATCAATTTTTCTAAAATTACCCGAAGGTTTAATGCATTGACAGTTAAGATGAGCAGCATTAAAGTTACGGGAATATGGTTGCAATAAATTTTAAATAAACGAATTGCTACTGAAAGAAGGACTATTATTTAAATCATAAGCCATTATAGAAAATTAAAAAAGTTAAAGGGGGAACCAAAGAAGATGAAACAATGAATACGTATAAAATTAAAAAAAAAAAAAAAATTTAATAAAGATAACAACTTATTACTTATTGTAAACAGCTAATCATTAAGATATGAGATCAACAAAAATTAAATAGAGGCATATTCATTGAATATTTAAATTACTAAAAGAATTAAAATTCTAGAAAAAAGAAAAAGATACATTACTAATTAATACTACCACCAAGCAATGAAGCACATTCTGCAGTATTATAAATAACATCTCTTCCATCAGTCAAAGTAAGTAAAACGCTTTTTCGCTTATTTATATAGCATACATGATGTATATCGCTAGATGATGCGGAAATATTGTAATGAGATGCGAGCTTTATTACAGGATCATACAAGTTTTCGATATCAATAGGCAAGCCACTTATGACAATATCCGCTCGGTTTAAGCGTTTGTGCAAAATACAGTTTTCATCTTCCAATGCAGTAATTTTAGCAGTAGCAAAATCATCAACATGCATAATAAGTTTATTGCAGTCAACTATATCATCTTTTAATTCCTTTAGACAAGAAGTCATATCAGTTCTGAAGCTTGAGACAGAATCAGCTAACGCATGTTTAATAGAACATTGTTTATTGTCGACTCTAGCCATAAAAGTATCAATTATCTTATCTAAGTTGCTTAAATCATTTTTAACTGAAGCCCGCTCATTTTTCACTCAGCTAATAAAATTATCTATAACACTAGTAAGTGCAGTTATATCTTACTTAATTGTGTTGTCAACACCGGCCCGGGGATTCTTGCTGCAAGTGGCACATGAATAGTTAAACTGCTTGTTAGCTTTTAGAACAGCAAAGTCACGATCAGAAATACCACAACTGGATGAATGAAGCCACGACGCACAATGACAACATTGAATACTGCTTATTCTTTAGTTTTACCAATATTTTGAGCGCAGCTTCAAAACAATATGGCGCAAATAAAGATAAATATCAAAATAAAAAGGCTATTTAGCCTTAAAAAGACTAAACGGACAACACTGATCATGTTTAAATTAATTGGCGGATAATAAGGCATACATAAACAATTATTTAATTAAATTAATTAATGAGAAAGTATAAATATTTTTTAATAATAATAAAAAAAAAAAAAACATTATTTTTAGGTATTAAAAATATAACTTCGATTTTTTCATAAACAATATGAAATTTAATTCGGTCTTCCAGATTGAGATCTGTGCTTTTTTCGGACATCGTTAAAACGACAAAGGAAATGATTTTGAGTAGAATGGAATACTTTATAAGCACAAACAAAATCCGAACCACATATGGTGGTGTATGATGTTTCTAATAATTGATCATCAAATTGCAGTAACAACATTAGATGGATAGTTTCCCTAAGTTCTAATGTTAAGAGAAAATCATGATTTGTTTGTTTTGTTTGAAATATTAAACTAAACTACCCCGCTATATCCTGTTTTCCAAAGTTTTTAGAAAAACCGGTTAACCGGCTTTTCTAAAAACTCAGCGCTCGAGCACTGATAACTTGATTTACATGGTTTATTATAACATACGTTTTCTGCTATAAATGATAGAGATAAAAAATCATCTGCAATTCAGACAAAAATTTTACGTGTTTTGATAAAAATGTCTCTAATATAGACTCGAGGTAAAAAGTATTACAATGAACTATAAATAGTGTCATGAATAACTATTTTTTAAACAGTTTTTTGACAATTTTGTTCGAACACAAGGGAAAACCAAGTATGAGGAAATTTAGCCAAGACATTCCTCTATAAAATGGTATATTTCTATTTTTGGCACATGTCCCTGTTTTGACCAGCGTTTAAATATTCAGCGCCAGCGAAATTACTTCTCCTTATGACTATGCAATAAATATTAAACTGTTTAATTTTTACTACACACGGCAACTAAAATTATTCCAAATATAACTTCGTGTTTTTAGTAACAGTGTTAATCGTCTTTGCAATGTTTAGCAGCAAACAGAAAATATTGCTCATCAAAAAAACTAAAACTTCGTGTTTGAGTCTCGTACACATAACTTGTCGGACACATATAGCACACGAACAAGTTTTTTTTTTGTTATTTTTATTTAAGCAATTTTGTTGCTACTAAAATTTCTTCTATAAAGAATAAATCACATGTATATTGAAGTATGTATGTATAAGGGGAAGACATGTATTTGTTGTTATACATACATACATACATACATACATACATACATACATACATACATACATACATACATACATACATACATACATACATACATACATACATACATACATTCATACATACATACATACTCCAATATATTTGTGTCTTTGGTTCATAAAAGAAATTTTAGTAGGAAGAAAATTGCTTAAATAAAAATACTAAAAAAAGAACTATAGTTGCAAAATCAAAACAAAGATAATTAGCTAAAAAATTTTTTGCAGCAAAAATTATGTGTACGAGACTAAAACACGAAGTATGTATTATTTTTCTATGTTAATTTATGAACGAGTTTGTTCAAATTAATTGAACATGCCTCATTAATATTTAAAATTAGTTTTATTACTTATCTTGTATAATTTTCAAGTACGCATGTGTGCATTGGGTTTTCACACATGCGTACAAACAACCCTTGTCATTCTCACATGTGTTTGAGATAAGAAAGCACATTCTTATCAAAGGTTTTATATTTCTTAAGGAAAAAACATGTTGATACTAAACAAATGCATCAATTCATTTGTAACTCATTTTTAATTAGTCTCTTTCTTTTCAATTGTTGACTGTTATTGTTTTTTAAACTTAAAATCAAATCTCTGTGTGTGCGTACGTAAGAAAAAGACAAAAAAATCAAAACAAAAATAAACAAAATCAATTGTGCAGAGAGTCATAAAAACACTTTAACAACAAATCATTTTCAACTGAATTGAATTGAATTAAATCTAAAAATGCAATACTGTCATTTGTTTGTTTTTTTTTACAAAATTTGATGTGAAGGAAATATTAAATTAAAAAAAATTAAATATTATAGGTATGTAATTAAAAGTAAATAAAAATATCACAAATAAAATAAATTTTATTTCATTTTAGATATAATTAAATATAATTAAAATAACAAATTATATTTTCTAAGCAAAAACATTGAAATCAAACGTAATTATTATCTGTTGTTTATTTAAAAATACATAATTGTTATGTTCCCTGCATTTTTTCATATTAGATGTAAGGGAATGACAGTAATTCACAGTTTTGTTTTGATGTTTTTTATTTAACATTATTGTTTTTCTAAAAATCTCTCATAAGCAGTAATTTCTCAAAGAGAACAGAACATGTTTTGTTTTTGCTTCATCGTTTCAATTCAACTCAATTCAAATATTTTTTTTTTTTACAGAGTTTGTTTTGTATTGTTTTGTTTTTTATTTTCGCAGTAATGTAAGAGCATACATTAAAAAACATTACTGTGAATTGAAAAGCAAATGATTTGATGCAGATGTTTAGTTGATACTCATGTACGCATGTGTTCTAGTTTAAGATATTCATTATTAGTACGTAAGGATTTAAAACTATTAATAAATTCAGTGCTTAGCGAGTGCTTAACATGCATTCATAGAGTGATTTACAACAACTCTAAGTAAAAATTGTTTTTTATTTTAAATAATAATTTTTACAGAGTTGTTTATTTTTTTGTTTATGCTATAAGAAATTGTAAATAAACACTGCAATTTTTTTTGACAATACTGCAAAATAGGAAAACAATTTTAGTAGCAATAGTAAACAAAAATGAAACGGTAAAAATATTTATAGAACTTTATTTGCTAGCAGCAGATATTTATTGCAAAATGTGATAAATACAATAATGGCACAGTGTCACATTTATCCAAATTAGAACGACAAAAATACGAAAATAAAAGCTTATTAATTTAAGTAATTCTTTTCGCATTTAATAGTAAACATATCATTTATTATGGAAAAAATACTTATAGTATTGGAAAGTGTCTATAGCACGAATTATGGATTTTCAAAGTTGCAATTTTTAAAAATATTTTAATTTTATTTACAACTTTTGTAAAGAAGTATGTTAACTTTTAACTTCATATATCTCAGTAAATACTATTTTTTGGTATGTAATAATCAGGCCTGTCACAGAAAACCATTCCGATCGAAAGTGGAATTAATTCCGTACTTTGCTTCTTCAAAAAACATGAAACGAAGACATTTTTTGGGGTGGAGACCACAAATCAACTCCACTTTGAAAATTTAAAGTGGTTTCATTCCGAAAAATTTCTTCGTTTCATGTTTTTTGAAGAAGAATTAATTCCACTTTCAATCGGAATGGTTTTCTGTGACAGGCCTGAATAATTTAATATGTAATAAAATGTAATAAAAATGTATCCTAATTACTCTATTATAATTTGGTAGGTTAAAAAATCAATACTGCAAATATTGTTTATTATTTAAAAGAAATCATAATATTAAAAAATATATTTTTTGGGAAATTCTATTTTAAATGGACTGGAACTAAAAAGTTCCAACGAGTTCCAATTAAAAAATACGATTTTTATATAAAAAAAAAAAAAAACAACTATAAAATTATATATGAGAATATTTGCAGGTGAAGACGGCGAGTTACAACAAAAGTTATGCCCATTTTAACATAATTTTTAACCACTTTCAGTTATAGGATTGCCACAGTTTTAAGAATTTGTAATAATAAAATTCATTTTACACGCTTGTGTACTCTCCTCTACACACTCAAAAATTTTTATCCAAATCTTAATCCAAGGGTAAGATTTGTTTAAAATTAATTTAAGTGTAATTACTTCAATATAAAATACGAGTAATTTATTTTAAATAATTTTTAATGTACTAAACAATTCTAGTAAATTAATATTTAAATTTACTTTAATAAAATGTAAAATAGCATAATGATTATTTTATTATGTTTTATAGGTGGATCATCAGGGTCATCAGAAAGTGAAAGTTGCAATGAAAGTGGAGATGATAACAGTGCTGATAATATCAATAATCGCGAGTCCGGAATAATAGATCAAGAATTAAATTTGGAGATTTTCAATATACTAGAAGAACGCAAAAGATACTTAATAAATAACATTAAACCATACACATTTTCAAACGATAGTAGCCATACATCACAACATATTAAAACTTATATTGACTACACTAATGCTCACCTTATTGCACAATATTTGGCAACAAAAAGACCCTTCAGTCAGTCGTTTGATGGTTATCTAAAAAAGATAATATTGGTTGTTAAGTAAGTTTGTATTATAACTTATAACTTCAATTCAAATTATTAATTAAAAATTGTTTGAACAGTGAGCCCTCAATAGCAGTAAGAACTCGTGCAATGAAGTGCTTGGCAAATATTGTTGAAGTTGATCCTTTTGTGCTGAAACGGAAAGATATGCAAATGGGAGTTAATCAAAAATTCTTAGATGCTGCCATATCTGTCCGAGAAGCTGCTGTAGATTTAGTTGGAAAATTTGTTTTAAGTAATGAAGAGCTAATTGATCAGTATTATGATATGTTATCTACCCGTATACTGGTATATTTAAAGACACAATTATTATTAAAGAAATATGTAACTATATTTATTTTGTTTTAGGATACTGGGGTTTCAGTACGAAAACGTGTAATAAAAATACTACGTGACATATGTATTGAATATCCCGATTTTAAAAAAATTCCAGAAATTTGCGTTAAAATGATACGACGTGTCAATGATGAAGAAGGAATACAAAAATTAGTAACAGAAGTGTTTATGAAAATGTGGTTTACACCCTGCAGCAAAAACGATAAGGTAATTAATATTGTAGCTTTCTTAAATTGTAAACGATGTTTTACCCAAATGACAAAGTATTTTATCTAATTTTTTGTATTATGTTATACAGTAGCATAAAAATAGCTTGTAGTTCAAATTTAAAAAATCACAGATCTTACGAGGGACACACCATATAATGTTGTAAAATACAAAAGCTAAAAGAAATAAATACAAAAAGCTAAAGGAAATAACTAAGATAAATTTGATTTCTAAATTTATTAAATTTGGCATATAGCGTCTTAGACTATCTGTAAGCTTTATTAAAGACCCATTTTAAATTTTAATCAGCTTGTATTAGTTATCAAAAGGAATAACATGTTATTTTATGACTTCATACAGAAAATAAATTGTTTTTTGTTTTCCTGAAAAATTGTTTTAAAAAATAGGACATTTTGTCTGCAATATTCATATTCAGAAATTAATTTTTAAATACACTCTGCTACAGTGAAAAATCACTCGGGTAAATATATAGCGTCATCAATAAGTTTTAGAAATGTCCAATACCCCTCAAAGTTATGAGTTATGCTTAAAAAACTCCAATGCAGGTAGGTAGGTAGAGAAGTGTTGCACAGCACTCGGAAGAGTTCCTGTGCATCCACCTAGAGGTGGAGACCTAGAGGTCCATTGTGAGTCCCTTCGTAGAATTGATAGAAAAAGTAGTAGTGGTGTTAAAGCGAATTAAGAAAGGAAAATTTTAGAAAGCTGAGACCAAGAAAAAAACAGAAAAGAATTGAAAAAGACTTAGGACAGAAGGAAAAAATATTACCACCCTCTTAGCCAGCCTATTCCCATGACGAATCTTATCAAGCTACCCATATCGATCCTTGATATGCTATCCAATTCGTCAACGAATCAACTGCCTAGCCATTTCTGCCTACTTAGTTGTAGACATGGACAGTCTTTGCACATCCTGCAAAGACCGGAGGAACCTATCTCGCAATTCCCTGTCATTTTCCCTATAGGACAATTACCTGTTAGAATACCTATCATAGTTTTCAGGTTTCCCCTTTTCATGCCAAATAGTAGATTTGTATCTGCTGTATCAAGTTTAGGCCATAAGACCCTTGATAATCTGCAGTCTAAATTAATCTAAAAGTCTACGATTCTATGCGTGATTGGTTCTATCCAGAATCCACTCTCTAATCACCCTGAACTAAAAGCCTATAGGTGGTCTCTCACCACTTTCACTTGCAGCACCATCCAAAGCTGAGCCGTTCCTAGCTAATTCATCAGCTACCTCATTACCCATTATCTCGCAATGACCCGGTACTCCGTAGAGTCTAATATGATAATTGCTCATTAATCTCCTAAGAGCCTTCTTTCAGTCGCTAACTAACCTAGACTTGACAAAATGTCATTTCAGGGCCTTTAGCACCGCCTGGCTATCTACATACAGAGTTACCTCTGTATTCTCTTCGATGTTCCTGCTATCAATTCCGTGGCCCTAAGAATACCTAGAATTTTTGCCTGGAACACACTGCAACTATCCGAGAGCCTATACGATTCCCTGAAGTTCTCTTCAAACAGATAAACACCTGCACCAGTGCCTATATCCATTTTGGATCCACCAGTGAATACCGATGCTCCACTGAATAGTTTCTCCTTTCCTGACAATTGGTCCCTATTTGGGATAATGAGTGTAGGATTTTCCCCGAAATCAACCTCCGTGCACATGTAATCCGTGGACCCAGAGGGAGTCAGGGCATGTCCACCGAGATTGATTTCGTTTAGAAGTTTGGAATGTCCTATTCTGATTGATCCTATAAGTCATAGTTCACTAAGTCTAAGCAGGCTCCTTGCAGCCATTCTTATCACGAACTCCTCAATGGGTAGGAGTTGCAGAATGACGTCAAGTGCCGCCTGAGGTGTGCTTCTTATGGCTCCAATGCAACATATCACAATTTTTTCTACCAAAGTCAAAAAAAAATTATGCAATTATTTTTAAAAACATTTTTGCTGTAAACATAACACGATTTATTCTTTATTTATTTATTTTTTTTTTAATTAGACAAAAACTGTAGAACTAAATTTTATGTGGATGAATAAAGTGATTTGCTTTAAATGTATAAAAATTTTTTGATAAAATTTTGAATGTTTTTAATAACATTTTGAGTTTTTAAACAATTTTAAAGATTTGCATCTAATTTTATTGTAAACAAAATAGTATTTAAACTAGATAGAAATACATATCATTAGTCTTAAAGAAAAAAGAATCCAAAAAAATTACATCAATGTTGAAATTTTTTAGTTGGATAGTGTTTGTGTTTTTCAGGTGATGTGTTCTAATGAAATTTATTTAATTTGAAATTATTTAGAGAATAAAACTGTAATAAAAACACACCTTTAATAATTAAAATCCATTTAATATTCCTTGAAAAATTTGTATTTTAAGATTTATAATTGTGTATTTTAGTTTGTAATTCAAAAAATTAAATTAAATAATTATATGTATATGCTTTGGCGTCTGATCAGGGACATAGTACATATAGGTCGTTTTATATTCACATAAATATGTAGTTGTTGCATTGGTTGCGTTGATGCTAATGCAACTTCATAATTCGCTACGGCAGGGTGTGCATTAGGGGTATAACTTTTTGCAAATATCAAAACTTTAGGGTATGGTGTTATAGGTCATGAAAAATATTAAGAAACGCAGTACTAAATTTTCGTGATCGTAAAAATTTTCCGGACCAAACGCGTCGAAGTTTTGAATTTAGAATTTTTTAAATTCGCTCATACAATGCATTTTTTTTTTTTATTAGAAGCCAAATTAAATAGTCTTGCTACTGACATTGCCATCAATAAAAAATTTTTTTTTTTTTTTTTTTTTTTTTTTTTTCATAAAAAGCTATAACTTCATATTTTGTTGCAAAAATTCATATACATATATCGTCCATTCCATGAGAGAACGCCCAAAAGTATTTTTTTATGTCTTCCGATTTTGCTAATATTTGGCATACGCATACCCTGTGGAGCCATTTAAATACAAATGCAATTTTAAGATCCATTTTTTAAAAATTTATACACTTTCAATTTTTTTCTTCTTCTGATATAAAAAACATGATTATGTTTGCTAAAAATTGCAATATAAATTGTTCTGGGACAAAATGGTCCACTATTTTAAACAATTTTTTAAAAATATTTCTTAAAATTTTTTAATTTTTTTTTTTTTTTTTTTTTTTTTTTTTTTTTTTTTTTAATTTTTGTATTTTTTATTTTTTGTGAGTTTATTTTAAAATTGATTTTAATTATAATATTTCATAATTTGTTATTTGCGGTATAACACATATTTTTCCCAGATTAAATGCTGATGTATTATATAATACACATATTTGTCTTCAATATTAAGCAAAAATATATAAAATCAAAAGGGTAGAAATTTCTTAAAAATACATCCGAAAATTGCATTATTTTCTGAGTGCATCTTTAGCAAAAAAAAATATTTTTGATTTATACAATATAATTTACAATATTTATTGTAATAAACTTTTAATTGGTTTTTAAATTAATAAAATCCGACGTATAGTTAAGGAGTTATAAACATATAAAGTTACATATTACTAAAAGAGTATAACAAAAAAAAAAAAAAAAAAAAAAAAAAAAAAAAAAAAACATCTTTTAAAAAATTTAAATTTTTGTATAAAAGAATTGATGGAAATTTAAAAAAAAAAAAATATTAAAAATATTAGATTTTATTGTTCCAGAACAGTTGTTTTTGCATTTTATAGTAAAGATATTGCTTTTTAACATATTAAAAAAAAAAAAAATTGCATAATGAATGCATTTTTAAATTACAATATTATTTTTGAATTACTACATTAAAAGAGGACACATTCATCTTCTACATGCAGTTTAAATCTATAAAATCCGGTAACAACTTTTAGAGATATTGATGTATGAAGTTGCACACTTTTCCGATTTTTTTGACTTATATATATATATATATATATATATATATATATATATATATATATATATATATTAGGGTATCCAATTATTCGGGTATTCATATTAATCGGTTTATTCGACAAATAATTATTCGAGGTTAAAAGTTGATCGGTTAATAACCGATTATTGAGAAATTATTCGATTATCCAAATAATCTTATTTATATATAAATATATAAATTACACAAATTATAGCATTTAATCTATAGTTACTTAGAAACATAATATAAAATCAAATTCTTTTATAAGGGGATCATTTCGTATTTATTTTCTCCTATTTGTATGAAGAAAAAATAATTTTTTAGCTAATACCACAAAATATTCTCCTAATTCCGCTTTATTTAATATATTTTTTACGTAAGTGCATTTTCTGTGTAAGAATTTTGTTAATGGAATCTAAATTAATATTTTTTGGGTACATTTAGGAGATGACAATTAAAAGTAATATGACTTGTGTAACTTTGAATTTACTTTAATCCAAGTAATGTTTTACGAATTTCTATTGATACATGTTTAATAATTTATGAAAATATAATATTATTACCTTTTCTTATCTATTCTATTCCAACAAAAAATGCATCCAAAGAAGTCAGTAAGATACTGAAATTGTGATCCAGAAGTAATACAAATTCGTATACTTTTCAATTAATTGCATTTTTTGACACCTGCGTTATGTCATGTTCACGATGTGCAAAATTGCAATGAATATCCAATTTTTTTCAACGGATCAAGGAAATTAGTTTTAATTTTTATTATTATTTTAATAAAGAAAATTATGCATAATATTTTTTTTAATTTGTTTCAGTTTTTTTTTTTTTTTTTTTTTTTTTTTTTTTTTTTGTAAAGATAACATCCAAATATCAACGTCTTAGAGCAGAACAATTCATTTAAATCTTTCTATATATATTGGATCCTGTTTTATTACTTCTAGAGCGGAATTACCAAGTACCTCAATAAAAATTAGATGTAGTTTACATAAATTTATCATAAAAATAAAAAATTTTCTAATTTATAACTCAAAAAACTACATTCGGTTAACCGGTTATTCGATAGAAATTATTCGATTTATTCGTTATTCGAAAATAGACAGTTTTAAATTATTCGGACAGTTAATCGACAAAAATTAACCGGATAACCGAATGACGGTTAATCGATTGGATACCCTAATATATATATATATGGGCAATTCTCTTTTTACATTTGCCTTTATGAAACCGACCTTCAACCTCAAATATTTTTTTAAATTCAGACTTTTTTAAAAAACTTTTGATGCAATTATATTAACAACACTTTTTGCTGTACCAGAAAAAAATTCAAGACCTGATACGGTTCCATGTGGTGCCGACAAGCACCCAAAGTCAAAAATTCCAAAAAAGACTGAATATAGCAACATTATAAAGTACTAACGATTACAGATCGTCTTAATCTTATGAGTTCTATATAATAAAGCCTGAGGACGCGATTGATATATTCGACCAAATATGCAGTGAAATATCACACTAACTCAAGACTTACCGGTGATACTCTACATTTTTTGCATCAAACTAAGCATTAATTATATTAATAGTTTATTAAAAAACATATTAAGAAAACTAAGAAACCATTTTTTATAAAATTTCCTTTAAAACTGCATAAGGATCTAGTTAGCGACAACTGTTTTATCTACTGTATTCTACTCCCAATATAATATCCAAACATCATAAAAATGTCGAAAATCTCCTATCTCAAGATTTATAACAATAGTGTAAATTGTAGAAAAAAAAAAAAAAATAAAAAAATAAGATTTGTGTGTGTGAAAGGAAAGGAATTTTATTAATGTTCAATACCCTTCAATATTTTGTTTACAAATTATTTTTTTTGTAGGTTCCTGTATTTTTGCTTTTAAGCTTTTTTAGAATGTAGAAG
Source organism: Protophormia terraenovae (assembly GCA_951394005.1). Taxonomy (NCBI): domain Eukaryota; kingdom Metazoa; phylum Arthropoda; class Insecta; order Diptera; family Calliphoridae; genus Protophormia; species Protophormia terraenovae. Next base: position 64,628,261 of record OX596074.1, read on the forward strand.
AATTAATCTTTTTATCCACAACATAAAATGATTTGATTAAAATATATCACAATTTTTTGGATAAAATTTTTAACATTTTTAATAACATTTTATTAATTTTATTGCAAACAAAATATCATTAAAACTTTAGATAGAAATTCATATGTTTAGTATTAAAGAAAAAATTCCAATATATTTCTTTAATATAGTTTAAAATCTACCTTCTTCTGCTTTCTTAATAAATTAAAAAAATCTAAAATTTACGGAGCTACGAGATCTTTAGTACTTTAAAACAGTTTTGAGTTTGGTAGATGACGTTATAAGACAAAACAACCACTAATTATCACTCTAAGTAAAAAATTATTATTAATTTATTATTATATCATATGTAGACGTTCTGCATCTTTCATTAAATGACAGAGTCAGTTCCCTTGCAAATGAATTAAACACTTTATGGTTAAAGTTTCTATGTAGTAGGTTAGGTTAAGTGGGCAGCTGTGCAAGACAGCTCACGTGGGTCCAGTTTTGGTCCCGTTGTGATACCCTAAGGGATCATGTAATATTTCTCACATGTCCAAAGCTACGTTCAAAACGAACTAACCTGACGCATATCTGAAGGAATTGATCGCCCTGATGTCAATATCAGAGAGATCTGACAGTACATACACAGTCGGGATACCGAATTTGGCAGTCCTTATCTCAGTGAGAGTTGGACAGTGACATAGGAAGTGCTCCACTGTTTCCTCCTCTTCCTCATCATAGCAACTCCTACAGAAGTCGTTAAAAGGGAGCCCTAATCTCCTAACATGCGCACCAGCAATCCAGTGCCCTGTGACAACGGATATTAGAATATGTAACCGATGCCTTAGTAGTCCCAAGATGAGATTTGACCGAAGTCCATCATAATGGGACCATACTTGCCTCGAGGTTGAACATGTGGACAGGCTTGACCATCTTTCCTGTGCAATCCTCGATAGATTCCGTAGTATTGTAGATCTGCAGGAGGAAAGCGGAACTCCGACCAATTGATCCACATCTTCATGTTGAAGAAGCGAACCAGTTCTGGCCAGTATCGTTCAGAGATATTCGGCATTCATGTAGCAGCTTGGATGTCGAACAGACACCTGAGAGAGATTTGATCGCAGCTTGACTGTCCGTACAGATTTGGATACCCGCACCGAATACACTATAGTGTTTACCGCTCTTTTTATGGCCGAGATCTCTACTTTTCCTATAAGCGGGAATCAAGACATTTTGAGACGCTGATATTAGGTTAGGATTGATTGTAGTACGAAGGTGAAGATTAATCAACCTTTCCAGTGTTTTCAAGAGGAAGGACGACAGACTGATAGGTCTGAAGTCTTTCGGTGTCGTGTGTGAGGTCTTCCCCCTTTTGGGATGAAGACCACTGTGCATCTAGTCCATGACTCAGGGATATAGGAACATGATAGACATCCTGAGTATATCCGAATTAGCCAGGGAACTATTATATCCGCATTATATTGCAAATCAGCAGGTATAATGCCATCTGGGCCCGGGGATTTAATTGGGGCAAAGCTTTTCAGAGCCCATTTCAGTTCACTATCCTTTATAGGAAAGGGAACATCATGTGGGGCTACCGAAGATATCGCAGAATGCTCCGTTAAAGAGACTGCCGGGGAAATGCGCATCCATTAAGACATCCAAGGTCTCCTGGCCGCTAGTTGTCCAACTGGCACTGGGTTTCTGTATGAAACTTGGGACAGCAGGTGATGATGTCAGAATTTTACGGATACGACTAGTCTCCGACTAGGCCTTCTACGCCGCTACAGAAAGCTTTCCGGGATTTGCGTTTCGCGTTTCTTATCTGGTTTTTAAATTTATTTACTGAGGATTTATAGGTAGACCAGTTACCTAGTATTTTTTCCTCGCCAATCTCGGAGTTCCACCAGTGTTGTTTACTCCTGCCTTTGCAGATCTTAGATCTGCATTCAATGGAAGTCGCTGTGTCAAATGCATTTGTCAGCGTTTCAACACAGGATTCAATATCCTCGCAAGAATATTATGTTGTTCTGTCCAATTTGTCTTCCTCCTATTCTGAAAGGGTTGGTTCTTGGACTAGTGCTAGCTCCTCTCCTTTTTCTACCATTCGGAGGAGCAACGCAGCTGCTTTTGAATGATGAAGATTAACTTGCGTTATCTTCACCATGTGCATCTTTTGGGATGATTGTGACGTTGACGTCATCCTGGTCTGATTCCAAGAGGGCGTCCTCGTCAACTACTTCGTCCACTCGCTCAAAAAATTCACCCACAAACTCAGAGTTTAAATGAGTGTCACCTTGAGCAAGAGAACTAGTAGTCTCCTCACAAGACATTGCTTCCGGAGATAGACTTTCATCGTTTTGTACCGGTCTGTCTCTGTCATCACCTCGGTAGACCTGTAAGAAGATTGACTCGAATCCGTAGTAAATCTTCCCACTTTTCTCAAGAAGGGGTTTCAGTGACTCCTTGTTCATAACGATGACAATCTTTTTAGATGCAACGTCGGATTCGGAAACTCTGGTAACCTTCTAATCACTTGTAGGGCCGAATGAGTTCCAGAATCTCCTCTGGTTTTGATGGTTCGTCCGGTACACGGGCCATGGCTCTAGGCCGACGTGGAATCTCATCAATAGATACCACGTCCAGTCTAGCGCCTTCCCATAGGCCGTCTGAATGAGCGATCGCCTGCTTCAAGAGCAGAGCAGAGCAGTGCTGATCTCTCATTTGAGCAGGCCATTAGTTTTACACGGCGGCGATACCAACCTGGATCATCACACTAAGGGGAGGGACCGGGGTTCTCTTTCAGAACTTTCCAGAAGACTCCCATCATCTTCCTCCGCACTATATCCCAGTTATATGCAGCTGTGCCTTCTCCTCAGAACGTTGCGCTGCAACTCAGCCAATAATGATTTGGTCCAATTAAGAGAAACAAGTTCCTCTGCGGTAAGGGACTCGGCGGGCTTTTTACCCAACCGATCCAGAAAGCGTTCGGGGGGAGGTAACACCTGGGATCCCGAAGACTTGTTCGCAGCTAGTGCCGGTGCGGGCCTGGCAGCTTTTGAGGTGCTTGGTTTGAAGCTCAGAGGCACCTCGCTGCCTTTTGATTTGCTTCCCCGTTTGGGAGCTGGTTTTACGCAGTCGGTAGGTTTGGGTTTCCCCTTACCTCCTCCTGCTGATTGTTGTTGGACGCCAGTAGCTCGCAGATTAGCCTGTCCCGGTGCCTCCACCAGACTAACCTGAACCTCAGTAGCTCTCGTTACAACACGGCCCGAGGTTGGCACCGTGGGAATAGAGTCTCCGGAGATTATAAGGCCCCCGACCGGATACTTGTGGCACGACTTCTTTTTGGACATCGCATTTTATACTTGCTGCCAAGTTTTAAAAACACTAAAATTGTCCACACTACAGAGTGTGTGGACAATATGAATAATTTGTATCCAGCGGACGTGTTCCCTCTAGATGTCCATTCCTGGCGAAAATGAAAAACACATTTAGAAGGAACATCTGATGGCCGCCCCTTCTAGTGAAAACAGACGCCATCAGACAGGGGGTAGTTCTTAGTTTGTGTTCGCCATGAGCCCCTCTGGCATAATTGGGAGAATACACATTTTGTAAAAAATAATTTTGTTTTTTACATTAAGTTTAGATCTTCTGTTGAGTAAGGGGTAAAGTTTCTTATCTAAAATAATTCCTAGATAATTGATGCTAAAAAGTAACTCAAATCTTTCTAATGTGAAAATGCAGTCTTGCCTTTTACACTATGTTCCCAAAGGGAAACTGTAGATGAAGGTAGACTTTGAATACACATAAAGACAATTATAGGGTCCCAATTATCGGTACATACATTGTATATCGACAGCGAAGTTAGACAACTATTTATGCCGCGTTGTAAAGTTTTACGTATCAGTTTTACGTATCAAGTGATACAACCGCTCAACATTGCTCAGGCACGAATTTTTAATGTACAATGCGGTAAATAAATCCCTAAAATCGGGCCAAGAAATATAATCCCCATTAAATATATCAACGTCGCAAGGTGGTAAAGTCAAATTATTACTAGAATTTTCAGAACCTTTATTTTCTGCCGAAGAATTAGTAGATTTTGTAGCCGATTCAAAATTGTGGATCTTTTCTTTAATAGTACCGATACATTTGAGATATGCTATGTAGGTTACCTTATATTTAGAAGACGCAACATCTACATCACTAGGCTCTACTTCATCAGAGGTTTCCAAAAAATCTAAAAATTTTTGGCATGTTGTCTTTACTCTATCCCATAACTTTACCAATTCCTTGCTTTGATTTTCCAAATTAAAAATTGTATGGAATTCTTCGTTGAAATCATTAAAATCGGCCTCAAAAGTTATGAGAGCATCAGAGGCTCTAATGAATCTATTCAAAGGAGTGATCGACATTATTTCTTCTTTTTCCTCTTTTCACAAAAATTAACTAAATTCCCAAGAATAGCGCTATTTAACTTTCAATAAACAATTATCCGAAGATAAAACAAAAATATCAATAAATTGTCTAAACGATATTGGTAAACAAAATTGTAGTCAAACTGATCGACCGTAGGGTGTCTAATTACAAGACAAGAAGAAGAAACAACCGTATTCCTTTTATTATAATATACAGATGTAAATCTGTAAACAAATGCAAGCACAAAAGAAAATACAAAAAACAACTAACAATGCTTCCAATTACTTCAGTTTTATGTTCATATAAATATAACACGCACAAACTTTATAATGTCAAATTCAAATTTGAAATAAAACAATAAATAGTGGCACTATTTTCAAAAACAAACTCCAATAGTTTGATATTTTAACTTATTTTAAAACACACATGAAAAGTGTATATCGTGTTAAAATAAAACAGCTTTGAACTTCACTATAGCTCACAAAATGAAATATATTTACGTACCTTATTCGTGAAAATAAAAACAATAAATATAATTATTTTGTTGACGGTGGACTGTATTATTTACTGGAGTTTTATAATGCCTCAATATCTAGTGGTGATTCCAAAATCCGGATCGCTAGGAACAAATGTTTAGGCACAATCCAAAATATGTCGACATGAAATAAAACAAACCAAATTCAATTTTAATTGAGACGTAGATCTCTATTTATTTCAAATAAATGTTACCTCGTAGAAGGAATAAGCAAATTTATAAATATATGGTGGTGCACGTAGTGCTTAAGTCGAAGATAATATAAAAAGTGTAGTTAAAAGCTATTAGTTTGGTGGCAAACAATATTTAAGTCACCGTTAACGGTTTACTCGTTAGTATAAATGTCAAAATACTTTCAACAAAGTTGCAAAAAAAGGAAGCAAGAATAAATTCTAACGTTGTTAAAAATAGTATATTTGATTGTTAGCAAAAAGGAGCTACCAACAAATCTAACTTAAACACCGGCCCTTGCGGCAGACCCGCAGCACAGTGGATCGAAATTGAAGCCTAGAAAGACAAACCGTCAGATTGATTAAACAAATTACCAAAATAGATAAGATTGAAAAATACACTTTTTTTTTTATTATTTATTATTATTTTATTTAATTATTTGTAATTAAAAAGCCCAGTTGGCCAATAATGAAATTACAATAGTTCCACTATCATTAAGTTCCACACAATTATATAATACGAGCTGTAAACCCGCTACTTCGTTAGCGGAACTTTTTTATAAAAACCATACTGTATAACAAATTTAAACTAAGATTCTTAAGTACCTTGGAAAAATTTTTAATGGTGGTGTTATGTCATCCATAAATAACAATATCTCTTTAATTTCAGGTTTCTAATCTTAGAATAATGAAAAATATATATCAGAATTACGAAAAAGTATATTAGAATAAAGAAAAAGACCACAAAATCCATTTTAAGGTTTCTCATTCATTACATCTTCAATTTTATGTTTCTAAGGATGAAAATTGCAGAACATTCAAGAAGTACCATTAGAAGAACCAAAAAAAGTACCACAAAGACCCCTCTTGTGAATTCTTTCTCGCATAGGACCATGCATATTTAATTTCATGTTTCTACTTTAAATATTATAGAAAATTCAAAAAGTACCATTAGAAGAACAAAAAAGTACCACAAAGTCCCCTCTTATAGATTCTTATTCACTGAGCACCACATGTCCTTAATTTCATGTTTCCAGGTTCATAATTATAGAAAATTAAAAAAGTACCATTGGAACAACAAAAAAGTTCCACAAAGTCCACTCTAATGAATTCGCATTCATTTAGGACCAAATATTTTTAATTTTATGTTTCCATGTTATATATTATAGAAAATTAAAAAAGTACCATTAGAAGAACGAAAAAGTACCACAAAGTCCCCCTTATGAATTCTCATTCATTTAGGACCACGTATCTTTAATTTGATGTTTCTGGGTTAAATATTATAGAAAATTCCAAATGTACCATCAGATGAACAAAAAAGTACCACAAAGACCACTATTATGGATTTTCATTAACTAAGGACAACATATCCCTATTTTCATGTTTCCAGGTTCAATATTATTGAAAATCCAAAAAGTACCATCGTAAGAACGAAAAAGTACCACAAAGTCCCCTCATGGATTTTCATTAACTTAGGACCATATTTCCAAATTAAAAATTATAGCAAATTCAAAAAGTACCATTAGAAGAACAAAAAAGTACCACAAAGTCCCCTCTTATGAATTATCATTCATTTAGGACCAAATTTCTTTGATTTTATGTTTCTAGGTTAAATATTATAGGAAATTCAAAAAGTACCATCAAAAGAACAAAAAGGTACCATAAAGACCTCCCTTATTGATTCTTATTCATTTAGGACCACGTATCTTTAATTTGATGTTTCTGGGTTAAATATTATAGAAAATTCAAAAAGTACCATTAGAAGAACAAAAAAGTACCACAAAGTCTCTCCTCTTGAATTCTTACTCATAGGACCATGTATCTTTAAGTACCACAAATTCCACTCTTGTGAATTCTTATCCACATAAGACTACATTTACTTAATCTTATGTTTCTAAGTTTAATATAATGTTAAATTCATTATTAAGTTTGAATAAAATGTAATTTCCCGCAAAAATCCCGTCTTAGTGGATCTTTATGGTGGGAGACCTATCTACGTTCCAAATTTCGTCTCTCTAGCTTCAGCCGTTTGGGCTGTGGGATGATGAATCAGTCAGTCAGTCATTCAGTCACGTTAATCTTTTATGTATATAGATAGATAATATTAATAAAAATTAATTTAAGAACAATTATGATAATTTTTTTTTTTTTTTGCATTCCCAATTCTTTTTATATAAACATATTACAATTGCTGAATTGAAAAGTAATCTATGAGTTTTTTCTTATAAACAACATTAAGCTATGTATACACGATTGTCAGATCTAACAATGTTGGCAGAAAAATGTTCAGAAAATGTCTAACAACCTTGTAAACTTACATTTTATGTCTTACAACGTTGTTAGAAAATGCATTGTCAATAAATTGTAACCCAACAATATTGTTAGACATCTGACAATCGTGTAAACACATAACGTTGCCATTGGCAGATAATTGTCTGACAATTTTTATTGTTAGCTGTGCGAATTTTATGCATCTGACAATGGCGCCATTGTCAGATAAATCATTTGTAATGGCAACGCTGCACATTAAACAGCAAAGTTTATCCGTCTGATGACGGATCTGGTAACTTTTGCCATACAACAACCTGCCAACAGTGTAAACTGACAATTTTTGTTGGCAGATGAATTTATTGTCTGACAATTGACTGGCAATGAAATTGTAAGGTTTTCTTACGATCGTCTAAACTGGCAATTTACCTGTAGGTAACAATTTTTCATTGGCATTACATTGTCAGATCTGTCAACATTGTTAGATCTGACAACCGTGTATACATAGCTTTAGTTACGTTAAAATGTCTTAAGGTTTCAGGCAAAGCATTAAGAGACCGTACAACTCTTAATTGATAAGAACGCTCCATCCAGGGAGAATTCCGAGGCACGAATTTAAAAAAAGAAGTATTCAAAAACCGATCCACAAATCTAGACACACTAATATGCAAACGCAATGAGTATAGATAACGGACCACTCGTTTAAATAACATATGAAGTTCATCCATATTATATCCAAACGTACCCGTATATACCTCCATTAGAGTATTGATTTTACTCGACTTTTTCATTGTTCGAATAATCAAATAACTCGAAAATGCAGTTTTTAAGTTACTCGAATAATCGAATAAATCTTTTAAGTTACTCGAGTTATTCGATTAATTTATACCTTAAAATTTTACTCGATTTTTCAATGCTTATCAAAAAAGAAAACAAAAATATAGCTTAAAATAAGAAATAGTCTTTCCAAAATAATATAAAATTAAAATTTGCGTAAATATTTATGAATGCTTGTTTCTTTTGCTGTGATAATGCCGTTGTTTCTCTATATTTAATATATTCATTAATAGTTAAATAAATAGGTCTAAGAAATTTGGTCTATCAATTTCAACCAAATTTTATATTAAGGGTAGTCCGAAGTGCCTTTTGTAACTGTTGTGACGCTATAAAATGACTAGTTTTTACACTGTGAAAAAAATGATTCCCATTTAAAGGTAATTATCAATACCTTTGATAAAAATTAAAACTAATGATGAGTTTTTATCCATTTTGGAATAATTTACGATTTTGTCTCATAACCTCGCTTTTTAATTTGGACACATACTAACCTATGTACAACAGAGGTTTTCATTTATATACAAAATGTTTGTACAATATTTTTAAGTATCGAAGATCTACTAAACCCAGATTTATTTTGGGTATAAGGTTTTATAATTCATTGTTCAATTATGTTCAATATATAAAAGATGATCATTTAAAATTATACAAATGTATACAATTTTTAAGATAATTTATTCTTATTTGTTTTATAGTGATCTCGAGACAATGTCTTAGTTCCATTTTGTGGAAAAATGTTTAAAAATATCAGTGTAAAAATATAAGAAATTATATAAACTTGTATAATAAATTAGTCAAATATAAATTTAGTTAGAAATACTTACTTTTCTCCATTTAATGGACAAATTTATTGTAAATTCAAAATAAATAATTCTTTATCCCAAATGTACGCGTAGGAATTATAATTGGCTCTATTTTGAATTAAATCACAATTTCTACCAAAATATAAAATATTTTATTTCTCGTTTCTTCCTATTTTTGTTATAATTAACGACTCAGTATAATATTTTACACAAGTATTATTTGCATTTTTGTCCGTTAGGCTGTGAAAGAATTGAGAAAATATATTTATTAGTTTCTGAGTTATTGCATTTTGAAAATGAGAAAAAGCACTTTGGATCCTTTTTTTAGATAAAGTGGTTCAGATATTCTTAACATAAAGAACGAGTTTACATGCTAAACTTAATTTTAAGTCCAAATTCCTTCTATATTACAAATTTCATTCAAACCATCACATCCTCTACACCAGACTGAGCATTTATTGGTATATAAACTATGTGCTTTCATTCGTAGAACCAAAAATATGTTTTTCCAAATCAAGCTTAAATTCCTTCAATTTATTTCTTATTATTTATTATATTTATATTAAAATTATTTGAATTTTACTTTATAATTTTTTAAAGTGACGTTTAAATTTTTATTTAATTTTGTAATTAAAAAACTACCTTTAACTACGTATTGTAATTTAGGCATATATTAGTTTCTTTTTATTAAATACAATTTTTTTAATAAATTCCAATTTATGGTACCACTTTTAGATTGGAAACATTCTATACAAATTTTGAAACATTGTTTCTAAGCTAAACTTTTTAGGAAACTAAAATTAAAACATCCTAAAAAGTAGTTAAGAAAGGAAATATTAAAAATATTTTTTTACTCGAATTATTCGATTAATCGGCATAATTTGCTCGAAATTCTTGATTTTAATTTAATCGAACGATTATTTGATTTTCATTTGTCGATTAATCGAACAAACAATATTCGAGTGAATACTCTAACCTCCATGCAGTATAGAAATAGAGGCATTATCAAACCATGTACAACCTTAAACTTAACATGTATAGGTAAATATAAATTAATTCTGTACAGTCTTCTCAAGGAAAAATTCACCACTGACACAAGGTGTGAAATGTGTGGATCAAAATTTAATCTGTTGTCAATAATGACATCCAGAACTTTCATACTTTCGACGAACTCAACAATAGTGTTATCCACTCTCAAATAGTGTTATCCACTCACTTTTTGATGTAAAAATTGAAATTTTTATTTTACAAACATTTTTTGTCCTGGATTATTTTTTTCAAGTATATTACCTAAGTTATTTTTCGTTATTATAATTGAGCCATATCTGTTCTTTATGTTTATTATAAAAAAATTAGTATACTTTTCGCGAGTAGATCAAAGAATTGTTATTTTATTGAAAAAAGTGACTAAAATGATAACTCTTTATTTATTTCAATTTGGCAGGAAATTCGCAAAAAAAAGTGCAGAATAATTTTATACCTTCGCATAATGAAGACTATAGTGGTTCTTAGCTAATAGCTTGACAAGCTAAAATTTAAAACTTGGTCCACTGAATTTTACTAAGTATTTTTCTAAATTGTCCAATTTAATTTATTCGCTTGGCCAATATTTTGGGATATTTAAAATTTAAACAACCCAAGCTTTAAGTTAGTGCAGATTACAAATGAATCCGTTCATAAACACACACGTTATATCCTAAAAAAACCTCTGAGCTCATGACATAAAAAACCAAATTAATTTCCAAAATTTGAATTTTGGATGGTCAGTGCGATCTAATGGCATATTTTTAAGCAAATGTGAATTACACAGCAAAAAATTAAATTATTCTGACCAGATCCAACTTCTCATATTTGTATTTCTATATTGTTTGATTCGATCCAGTGTGCTCAGGTATGTGTCTATCACTAGATAGCATGTTATCAATAGATACTCCAAATGAGCGTTGGATAATTAAAGAAATTTAGTTTAAAAACTAGGCATTCATGCCATATTGAATCTAAGGCTTTTTCAATGTCAAGACAAATAACTCCAGTACTCTTACGATTTCCTTTGTTTCAAGAAAACAACTTTTTTTAGTTGATGTACTGTAGAGTATTCCTTACATAATGAAAAGTTTACTTAAGGTTTCAAACATGTAATCGGGCCTCTTTTAAAGGATAATGCTATTAATACCATCTAAACCGGGGGCTTTTTGATTTTTCAATAAAAGTACAAACGGTTTAACTTCATCTAAATTGGTAAGTTCTACGTTAGATTTTTCAAGAATCGTATAGATCATGAATGAATATTGAAACAGCTGTGTCCATAGGTGAATAATTATTTAAAGTGATGTAAGAATTATCAAATACGTCTATTGAATTAGCCTTTTCAGTGGCAGTTTTTAAAACTTCACCATTTACATGAAGATCAGTAAATAACTTATTGCTATGTATATATACATATATATACATATATATATATATATATATATATATATATATATATATATATATATACAAAAATTGTTTTTGGCATTTAATATCTCGCTAGTGAATAATAACGAAAGCTGAATTTTTTTAAATTAAATTAAACTTTAGTTACACCATATATTATAATTCATAATAATTCAGGAATACGTGTTAAAAACAAAAAATAAAATAATGTCTAAAAGTGTTGGCTCATCCCATTAGGACATTCAATGAAAGCTTTCATTTTAGAACTTTTTCAATATCTATTTTTGTTTATGATTTTATTAGTAATGTGTACTTCCTCTTTTATTAGAGATAACCTCAAAAATGCGGTTTGGAATTGAGTCATAAAGGCTTTTTATGTAATCCAAAGAAATCGTACTCCACGCTTTGTTAATGGCTTCAATTAGGTCGGATTTTGTTTCTTATTGTTTGCCAGATTCATGCACTACGAGGTAACCATCCCCATACATTTTCCATTATATTTAAATCCGGGGAGTATGGCGGCCAATCAAGTAATGTCACATTTTGTTTTCTAATCCAGTTTTTAACCACTTTTGCAGTATGAATAGTTGCATTATCATTTTGAAATATCCATGATATAGAGCTAAAAATATTTGAAAAATGTGGAAATGCTTTATCCAGAACATGATATACGAACTCGCGTTCATTTTTGAGGTAAAACATTGTAAATTGCTTGTTCAATAGTAGGAAACTGAACCCCTACCATCACACCTCCAGCACAGCTATGATGACGCTCCAAATAAATTTCTTTTTTTTCGCAAATCGTGAAAAAAATAACTCTAGCTATCAATTTACGCAAAAACATTGTTTTATAAAATATTCCTATAAAAATCAAGGGACATCAAATTAGCCCACTTACACTATTTATTACGAACAATCTAAGCAAAAAATGTAAGTGGGCTAATTAGCTGTCCCTTGATTTTTATAGGAATATTTTATAAAACAATGTTTTTGCGTAAATTGTTAGTTTATTAATGGAAGTTTTGGCTGCAATGTATTAAGTACATAATGGTCAATAAAAAAAGAAAATTACGGCAAAAAAATAAAAAATTCTGGTTTGTAGTAATATAAGATATGGCTACACTAATTGTAGTAATGTAAGATATGGTAACATTAATTGTAATTGCATATGAACTGCAACTAACGTAAGGTTTGCAAAATTGCAACCAACTTCACTTGTGTATATAATTTCCGCAAGGAAAGATTAAAAAAGACTAAATAAAAACGTGTAAAATAAAAATAACTTAAACAAATATAAAATAAAGAAAAGTTCCACTATAAAATCAGGTGTGGGGTGCAACAAAAGTTCCACAGTGTTTGTGTGCAGTAAATACTCAAGGATTACTGCATTATTTCCAGATAATCATGGATTTGCGTCGCCAAACTTTAATAGCTGCATTGGCTGACGCCGGTATTGAATTCCCAGAGTCAGCCAACTTAGGATATTATATTCCGAGATACTAAAGACAGAAGAAAATCCTGCGGAAAATTCGGAAAGTATAAATAATGTGATAAACAATGGTAGCACACAGGATTGTCAGATTTTTTTGAGCCTCTGTCGCCAAATTGTTAATCAGAAATCGCCAAATTAAATTTTATATATTAAAAAAAATAAAAACAACTAAAATATTTAGTGCTTCTAATGTTACATAATTTTAAAATGTAAATTCAGCATCAACAAAGTCAGTGATAATTTCAGTAGCTAATAATAATTTGAATTAAAAAAAATATTAATTTCAATACACTTTTCTGACATACATAGCTCAATTTTAGGTCAACAATTTTAAAAATTTATTGAAATTTATAATATATTTTAATACAATAATTCTAAAATTATATAATGAACATTTGTCCCATTAAACTTATAAATTGTTTTGAAGAATCATGAACGTTTTGTTTTCATTATGGCCCATAAAATCTTAATATTCATATTTGAAAGATGATGGAAAACAAATTGTCAAACTTTTATTGAAGATATTTATAAATTAAGGATCTTTATTTTGTTATTCGGGGTTCATAAACAGCAACTTTTTTTTCTGCAATTCTGAGTTCGTAGACGTGAGAGGTAAAGTGAATGTAAATGTTTAGTATTCCCTTCTCTTCTCTCTCCTACGAATTCAGAATTATAGCAAAAAAGTTGCTGTTTACGAATAACAAAATAAAGATCTTTAATTTATAAAAATCTTCAATAAATGTTTGACAATTTGTTTTCCATCATCTTTCAAATATGAATATTAAGATTTTATGGGCCATAATGAAATGAAATCGTTCATGATTCTTCAAAACAATTTATCAAATCAGGGGTTTTTACAAACTCTAGCTTTGTTCTTTTAAATTTGATAGTTTAAAGGCATTTCTGTAAATACGTATGTTGAATTTCAAGTTTGAATAAAAATGAATATTTATTTGAAAAAACTGATACTTTCCCAATTTCATATAAATGTTATTCCTAAATAATTCTTAATCCAAAAATAAATTAATATTTAAAGATTAAAATTAATAGCATATTCTCAATTTGAAATCAAATGCCTTTGTTAAATCAGGCTATATTTAGAAAACAGTAAAAACATTTGATTTCAATTAATTATAAATTTAACATAAAACCTTTTTATTTAAAAATGGATTTTAAAATTGCTACTGAGTGTCATATACCAAGAACGAAATGTCATTAATTTTTTTTTTTACAATTTGCAAAAATTACCAGAATGATAATAAAAATCATGCACAAACAATTGTTTTAGAATTTTTACTCTATATTTTTTGCAACTTTATTTTATAAGCATGGAGAAATTAATATACATACGTGTGTTATCTGTTTAAACACGTACTTTTAATTTTATGTTCAAGCAAAAGGTCTTAGCGACCATCTCACAATCTTTGTATGGACCCCTTGTTGAGAACCGCCGTTTTTGGATAGAATAGTACTGAAAATAAACGTTGGCTAGTAAGAAAACGTAATAGTTTTACTATGCGAATACCTATTTAATGAAATTTTAAAAATTAGCCAAATAAATCGCCACCTTGTTAAAAATCGCCAAAAAATTCGCCATGTCGCAAAACGGAAAATTCAGTCGCCAAGAGCAATTAAAAATCGCCACGTTTGGCGAAAAATCGCCACATCTGACAGCCCTGGTCGCACATCCAACATGATAAATATAACTAAAGGTAGATTTGGTGACAATTTGTTGAATATAACCTCGCACGTGTCCGGCGGTACAGAAGCCAATATAGTGGCTGAGATCCCTTCGGACATAGAAGGGACATCCAACACAACAATGGTTGATCAAATGTTCAATCTAACTGAAGTCAGTGCCCAAGATGTAAACCCACCTGAAGCCATTAAACCTGCTGCCCAAGTGCCTGAAGTTGCAGCCTCGTGTAAAGTATCTGCAGTCAATATAACAAGTGACAATTTTACTGCCGTTCCCGATGCCGGAAATTTTTCTGAAAGTGTTGCTGCCGCAAAACAACATTCTGACGCCAAAAATTTTGGGATTTCAGAACGGTGTGCTGCCGAAAAAGAGTTAAAAGCCTTAAAAGTCCAACTAGAGATTTTGAAACTACAACAACATATCCGAGAACTAGAAGCAAATACCCAACCCGCTTCATACGCCCATCGTATGGACTTAATAGAGTTAGACTCAGCAGTGTCACCATTTTCAGGAGACGATCATTACGATATTATAAAATGGTTTATGCAGTACGAAGACTATGTTAACGCTTGTAACTATACACCTAAGAAGAAATGTGTTGGCGTTCGTCGCCGTCTTGAGGGAACTGCAAAGAGGTACACAAATAATTTAGGATTGTTGGAGTACGACGAGCTTAAAGCTAAGCTCATAAATATGTTTAAACATACGGTATCGCGACAAGAAATTTACCGTCAATTACGTTCACGTACTTTAAGCCCGAACGAAACGTGTTTGAGCTATTTAGTCTCCATGCAGTCAATTGCCTCACGTGCAGATATTTCGGAGGAAGAACTAGTGGATATAGTGATTGATGGCATACCTGACAATAGCAATTCTATTTCATGTTTATATGGGGCCAGTACGATGGATGAATTAATAGCGCGAATGGACCGATATGAACATCGACGAAAGCAAGTACGTACAACGAAAAATTCAACCACAGCTTCGGCTAATAAACAGAAGATAACCGCTGTAAATGAAAGTGCCGTGAATAAATTACCTGATGCCGAAGTAAGATGTTATAATTGTTCCCAATATGGTCATTACCAGTCCCAATACCAGAAACCAAGACGTCCGCCAAATTCCTGCTTTATTTGTGCCGAGGACGGACACTTTCATCAAAACTGTCCAAAAAAGAAGACTACATCTGCTACAATCAGGGTTGTCAGATTTTTTTGAACCTCTGTCGCCAAATTGTTAATCAGAAATCGCCAAATTAAATTTTATATATTTTTTTAAGAAAAACTAAGAACAACTAAAATATTTAATGATTCAAATTTTATATAATTTTAAAATGTAAATTCAGCATCAACAAAGTCAATGATAATTTCAGTAGCTAATAATAATTGAATAAAGAAAAAAATATTAATTTCAATACACTTTTCTGACATACATAGCTTAATTTTAGGTCAACAATTTTAAAAATTTGTTGAAATTAATTATATTTTTTAATAGAATAATTCTAAAATTATAAAACGAACATTTGTCCCATTAAACTTATAAATTGTTTCGAAGAACTAATTTATTCATGAACGATTTCTTTTCATTATGGCCCATAAAATCTTAATATTCATATTTAAAAGATGATGTAAAAATTAATTTATAAATTAAGGATCATTATTTTGTTAGTCGGAGTTCATAAACAGCAATTTTTCTTGCTGCAATTCTGAGTTGGCGGACGAGAGAGGTAAAGTGCATGTAAATGTTTAGTATTCCCTTCTCTTCTCTCTCCTATGAACTCAGAATTGCAGCAGGAAAAATTGCTGTGTGTGATCCCCGACTTAGATCAGGGGTTTTTACAAACTCTTGCTTCGTGCCTTTTAATTTGATAACTTAAAGGTATTTCTGAAAATACGTAATTTCAAGTTTGAATAAAAATTAATATTCATTTCAAAAAAAAAAAGTAATACTTTCTGAATTTCAAATGTTATTTCTAAATAATTCTTAATCCAAACATAAATTAATACTTAAAGATAAAAATTAATGGCATATTCTAAATTTGATACAAAATGCTGATTTAACAGGCTATATTTAAGAAAATAGTAAAAACATTTGATTTCAATTAATTATAAATTTAAGATAAAACGTATTTTAAAATTGCTAATAAATGTCTTATGTCAAGGACTAAATATCATTAAATGTTTTTTACAATTTGCAAAAATTACCAAAATGATAATAAAAATCACAGACTAATAACCATAGATAAGGCAATAAAAATCATGCACAAACAATAGTTTTTGAATTTTTACTCGATATTTTTTGTAACTTTGCAACTTTATTTTATAAGTATGGAAAAATTAATATAGAAATGTGTATGGCTAGTAAGAAAACGTAATAGTTTTACTTTGCGAATACCTATTTAATAAAATTTTAAAATTAGCCAAATAAATCGCCACCTTATTAAAAATCGCCAAAAAATTCGCCATGTCGCAAAACGGAAAATTCAGTCGCCAAACGCAATTAAAAATCGCCACGTTTGGAGAAAAATCGCCACATCTGACAGCCCTGGCTACAATGACGGAAGCTGAAAGAAGTGAAGCCATGGACGATTTTCATCGGGTAAGTGTTGCCTTTGTTAAACAAGATAAGCGCACTGATGCAATAGAAGTAATTTCTTTATTTGATTCCGGTAGTCCCATTAGTTGTGTCCGGGAATCGCTCGTGCCTTTTAAAACCATGAATTCCAAAATAATGACGTCATACCGCGGTATGGGAAACAAGAATATAAACATACGAGCTGTAGACCCGCAACTTCGTTAGCGGAAATTTTTTATAAAAACCATACTATATAATAAATTTAAACTAAGATTCTTTACTCCCTTGGGAACATTTTTAATAATGGCGTTATGTCATCCATAAATAACAATTTCGCTTTAATTTCAGGTTTCTAATCTTAGAATAACGAAAAATAAATATCAGAATTACGAAAAAGTATATTAGAATAAAGAAAAAGGACCACAAAAACCATTTTAAGGTTTCTGATTCACCTAGGACCTTACATCTACAATTTTATGTTTCTAAGGATAAAAATTGCAGAACATTCAAGAAGTACTATTAGAAAAACGAAAAGAGATACCACAAAGTCCCTTCTTGTGAATTCTCGTTCATTTAGGACTACATATATTTAATTTCATGTTTCTAGATTCATAATTATATAAAATTTAAAAAGTACCATTAGAAGAACAAAATAAGTACCACACAGACCCTTCCTGTGAATTATTTCTCACATAGGACCATGCATATTTAATTTCATGTTTCTACTTTAAATAATATTGGAAATTCAAAAAGTACCATTAGAAGAACAAATAAGTACCACAAAGCCCACTTTTATGGATTCTCATTCACTTAGCACCACATGTTTTTAATTTCATGTTTCCAGGTTCACAATTATAGAAAATTAAAAAAGTACCATAGGAAGAACAAAAAAGTACCACAAAGTCCCTTCATATGGATTCACATTCACTGAGGACCACATATCCTTAATTTCATGTTTCTGGGTTAAATATTATAGAAAATTCAAAAAGTACCATTAGAAGAGCAAAAAAAGTACCATAAAGTCCCCTCTAATAAATTCTCATCGTTTAGGACCAAATATCTTTAATTTTATGTTTCTATGTTAAATATTATAGAAAATTAAAAAAGTACCATTAGTAGAACGAAAAAGTACCACAAAGTTCTCACTTACGGATTCTCATTCACTTAGCACTTCATGTCCTTAATTTTATATTTCTAGGTTAAATATTATAGAAAATTCAAAAAGTACCATTAAAATAACAAAAAAGTACCACAACGTCCCCTCTTGTGGATTCTCATTAACTAAGGACCACATATCCCTAATTTCATGTTTCTATGTTCATAATTATAGAAAATTCAAAAAGTACCATAAGAGGAACGAAAAAGTACCAAAAAGTCCCCCTTGTGAATTCTTTCCAACATCGGAACATGCGTATTTAATTTCATGTTTCTAGGTTAAATATTATAGAATAGAAGAAGAAAAAAGTACCACGAAGTCCACCATCTTGAATTCTTACCTACATCTCTCATTACTCCTGTGAATTCTTATCTACATTTTCTTAATTTCATGTTTCTATGTTTAATGTAATTGAGAATTCATTATTAAGTTTGAATAAAATGTAATTTCCCGTCTTTACCCCTTTTTTTGGTACTTTTTTTCACCCATCGAAGTATCAAAAATTGCATTCCAATAAATTTCTAAATTGTAGTGGTATCCCATATTAAAATACTCATATGTAGATTTCAATAAATACAAAAAAATGTTTTATGAAAAAAGTACCAAAAATAGGTACGATTTTTACCCCTTAAACGTTTGAATTTCAAAAAAGTACCAAATTTGTATTTTTAATTTTTTGATAAGTTTTAAATACGACATAAATTTTATCTGTATGTTGATTGGTTTCAAAGATACATATGGTGTCAAAAAAGTACCAAAATACAGTTTTTACCCATTTTCTCCCTAAAACGGCCGATTTTCAAAAAAGTACCAGACACCTGTCCAATTATTTTTTAAATGAATAACGATAACTATTCAACTCTTTTCGTATCATTATTAGTTTGCGAGTTATAAGGTTACCGATTTTACCCGTTTTTACCCCTTTTTACCCCCTAAACATTCGAATTTCCAAAAATCCCGTCTTAGTGGATCTATATGATGGGAGACCCACCTATGTTCCAAATTTCGTCTCTCTAGCATCAGCCGTTTGGGCTGTGGGATGATGATTCAGTTAGTCAGTCAGTCAGTAACGTTACTCTTTTATATATATAGATTAGGTCGTGTCCAATGCGATGTTATTTTTTTTAATAAATTAATTACCCATGAATTTTTAATTTTGCCGGATGAAGAAGCCGTAATGCCTTTGCTAATTGGACGAGATCTTATATCTAAATTTAATATTAGTTTATGTAAACTTAAAATAAAATATAATAAAAATGAAATTTCGAATTTGAAAAATATTGATAATAAACCAAATGACAAAACAGTCAGTGCGCTTATGTCGTTTAAATTATATAGAGTTCCATGGTGTGAGAATGAAATTCCAACTGATGAAAAGAATTGTATGGTAGATTATGTGGAGTCTTTAAATTGTAATAATGTTAATAATATGGGGTGTACTTTGAAGAAGGTTGACCCATTTGCTTTTGAATTAGAAAGACCTATTAGTGATGAAGTGAGTGAATTAGAAATGATTGTTCAGAAAGATATATGTGAATCTTTAGTATATTCAGTTTGTTCGATTGAGACCGAAGTTAATGTAAATATATCGAATGATAGAACGCCGAGTGAGGCTTCTACATTGAAGTCGTTAACAGATACAAACTACTTTGGAAATTTTAATACTGCTCCAAGGAAAACCGACTTTTGTATGCAAATTAGATTGACAAATGATGTTCCTATTTATAGTGGACCTCGACGTTTGTCTTATCGTGAACGTGGTGAAGTCAAATCTAAACTGGAGGAACTATTGAAGATGGGTATAATTCGCCCGAGTGAGTCCCCTTACGCGTCACCCATAGTGTTAATTAGAAGAAAAAACGGAGATTTGAGGATGTGTGTGGATTACCGATCTCTTAAAAGGATTACCGTAAAGGATAACTATCCTTTACCGATGATTGAGGACTGTCTTGATTATTTAGGAAATAAACAACTTTTTTCTACTTTGGACTTGAGGAATAGCTTTCACCAAGTCCCAATGCATGAGGATTCAATTCAATATACAGCTTTTGTAACACCTTTGGGATAGTTCGAATTTTGTTATATGCCATTTGGACTTAAAAATGCGTGTGCAGTTTTTCAACGATTTCTTAATATGGTGCTAAGGGACATGATCAATAGTGGGAAAATAGTGGTGTATCTAGATGATATAAGTATTGCAACAAAAACATTTGAGGAACACTTATAAGTTTTGGCACAGGTATTGCGGTCATTGAGTGCCGCGGGTTTAAGATTGAATTTTGAAAAATGCAAATTTGCATTTAATGAACTTGATTACTTGGGTTATAGGGTCAACAATGAGGGTATTCGCCCGAATAACACGCACATAGAGACAATTAAGAATTATCCGATCCCAAAGGATCACGATGAGGTTGAAAGATGTATAGGATTATTCTCCTTTTTCCACAGATTTGTCCCAAATTTTTCGAGAATAGCTAGACCGTAACAGAGTTGAAGAAAGATACTTTTAATTGGACGAATGATTGTATGAGGGCATTTATGACTTTAAAAGATAAATTAAGTAACCCGCCAGTATTAGCTGTGTATAATCCCAACTACGTGACAGAACTACATACTGATGCGAGTGCTAAGGGTTACGGTTCAGTACTCTTGCAAAGACAGATGGATGGAAAATTTCATCCAATAGCGTATTACTCGAAGTGTACTTCAAAGGCAGAGGCAAAATATCATAGTTTTGAACTGGAGACTCTGGCTATAATATATGCGCTTAGACGGTTTCGAATCTATCTGGAAGGCATTCCGTTTACGATAATGACAGATTGTAATTCTCTGTCATTAACATTAAATAAGAAACTGATAAATACAAGGATAGCAAGATGGGCTTTGGAACTTGAAAATTTTGATTATAAAATCCGACATAGTAAAGGAGAATTGATGACGTAAGTAGATGCCTTAAGTCGTATACCGATTATTGCTGCAGTAAATGAATATGATGTAGATGTAAATATTCAGATTGCTCAGTATAGGGACATTAATATTCAGAAGATTCGGGAACGTTTGGAAAGGGATAATATAGAAGGTTACGAATTAGAGAACGGTTTAGTATTTCGTTGTACTGAGCAGGGACGCAGACAATTATACGTGCCCGCAGAGATGGAGGAGAATGTCATACGTCTCATTCACGAAAAATGCGGTTATTCAGGAATTGAGAAGTGTTTTAATAGTTTGAGGAAATATTATTGGTTCCTGAAGATGAAGGAGAAAATTAATCAGTTTTCGAGGAATTGCCTGAAGTGTATATACTATTCAGCGCCTAATAGGAAGAACGAAAGGAATTTATATAGCCTGAATAAGAAACTAGTACCACTACATATTGATCATTACGGGCCATTACCATCAATAAAATCGAAACGGAACTATATCCTAGTAGTTGTTATACTCTGTAAACTCTCCAGGTACAAAAGAAGTCTTATGTGCTTTGAAAAAGTATTTTGAAAGTTACAGCCGACCGAGGAGAATAATAAGTGACCGAGGAACTTGTTTTACGTCTAATGAATTTACTAAATTTCTACATGATCGTAATATAGTTCACGTTAAAGTGTCGGTGGCATCACCATAATCTAATGGGAAAGGATAAATAGGGATTTAAGGGAAATGTTAGCTAAAATAACAGAACCGATCGAACACAGTGACTGGGTTGAAAAATTAACGCATGTAGAATTTGCTACTAACAACACTGTTCACCGTTCTATTGGACAATCCCCAAGTAAAATGCTATTCAATATTGAACAACGGGGCGAGATAATTGACGAATTAACGGAACATTTGCAGGATACTTATAGGGGGATTGATAGAGATTTAGAATCGATTAGAAAACAAGCTTCGGATACTATACAGAAGTCTCAATCGTACAAACTGAATTATTTTAATAAACGTCATAAACCGGCCAAAATTTTCAATGTGGCAGATTTGGTAGTATTAAAAAATGTCGATACAACATCCGGCGTAAACAAGAAGCTCATACCAAAATATAGAGGGCCATACATAATTCAGAAGCAATTGGGTAATGACCGATATGAAATAACTGATGTTGAGAATTGTCAAGTAACACAAATGCCATATGTTGTCATTGTGGATTCAAGTCGTTTGAAAAATTTGTTGGAATTTAAAATTAATGATCAAAATAGTTTAATGAACTCTGAAGGCAACACTGATGAATACGAAAATGAATTTTTAGATGAGGAAATTTTATAGGCTAATATCAATCGAGGTCGATTGAAAGGTCAGTTCGGCCGATATTGTAGTAATATAAGATATGGCAACACTAATTGTAGTAATGTAATATATGGTAACATTAATTGTAATTGCATATGAACTGCAACTAACGTAAGGTTTGCAAAAATTGCAACCAACTTCACTTGTGTATATAATTTTCGCAAGGAAAGATTAAAAAAGGCTAAAAACGTGTAAAATAAAAATAACTTAAACAAATATAAAATAAAGAAAAGTACTACTATATATATATATATATATATTATACAGTACATTATATAGTACACTATATAGCCGTGTACTGTACTTACAGTTAAAGTTTAGCTTAAAAAAAATTTTAAATATGTGCAGGCATGTTGTCCTACAGTTGTTGCAAATTTAAAAAAATATTATAAACAAGCGTGAATATATTCGGCCCGGCCGAATATATATACCCACCATCAACTTTTTCAAATTTTACGTTATATGGAAGAAGGCGGTAAAGTGGGCGGACCAAGCCCATTTTTTGTTTCCGAGTTTACATTACTATTTGAACACAATTTCGTTGATTTTCACCTTATATGGGAGGTGGGCGGAACACGCCCATTTTTTGTTTCCGAGTTTATATCGATCCCCGAACTATACGTACAAAATTTCGTTGTCGTACATGGTTTTGTTGAAGAAATACCAGCAGAAAAATATAAAACAGACACGACACCCTGTGTTTCTAGTTTTTAGCCCATAACTTTTTTGTTTATTAACCGAACCAAACAAACATTATATAAGATAAATAATTGTGCCAAATTTCATCTCCCTACGTTGCCCCGTTCGAGCTCTATCCTGCTTTCAACAGACAGGCTATAAAAATCTTCCAACTTACTATGCGTACAAAGCGATTGGTGAACTCAACCCCATTTGTGACGTCCACGTCCAGGTAAAACAGGACTTAGAGTCGAAAGTTGGTTCGTCAACTATTTATCAAAAGCTCCAAAAAATAATATATTTAAAAAAGATTTCCAAAAAAAGTCCCATTACTAAACTACAGACTAAGTCACATTCTCCTTTCATATTATGGTTCAGGGTCCGAATATTGAATAAAAGGTAACATGGATGCCCCAATGTATATGGAAATATTAAGAACAGTCACGTTGTCTTATTCAAAAGAGAATATGCCACTCAAATAAGTGCTTTAGCTGGAAAATTTTCCCTAGGAAAACGAACAAATTTAGAAAAAACTGGTTTTCCGAAAATACCACAGGTTTTTTTAGTGACCTGCTCAGTCACCATCTGATTCCCATTAAAATCTTTGGGGAGATGTCAAAGATGCTGTTTTTAAAAAGAAAACGGGAACGGGAGTTTTGACAGATTTTGTTACTGATTTTCTAATTTTCTTGCACAATTGTGCTTATCAGTTTATTTTCTCTTAGTTTGGATTTAAATAACTTGATTTGGTGAAACTCTTTATTTTATATATATTTTGTTGTTTATTTTTTTAAAAGTTATAAATTCGAATAAATTTGATATAATTGTAGTTTATTTTATTGAAAAACCAAAATTTTGATTACTGATGTTAAATTAAATAAATAAATAAAAAAAAAAAAATAAAAAAAAAAAAAAATGTTTCACTGAAGTATTTAGTGATTTTTGCAAAGACTGTAGTGAAAAATGTTTCCCTATCACTAAGTATTAATGAAAACTTCTAATTTAGTGCAATTATCTAACTCTGCTTTCTGGTAGCATTATCCTCCTCAGTATCGGACATCGTCCCATTAAACGCTCGCTTCTTCGTGGCATCAATATTAAAATTTGTAGATATTTAACGATATTATTCAATTAAATAATTAAAAATATTGAGGCAGCAACTGAAATTTTAATATTACAGCAGTAACACGACAAAATTTCTTATTAGATGTGAAACTTTAACTTACTATTAATTTCAAAGAATATTCCACAATATTTTTTATTTTTTTAAGTAATGGAAACAAAAGTTTTTTTTTTTTTTTTTTTTTTTGTCTACAAACGATTGTCTACTACCGTATATAGTTTTTGGGTCTTAGATGAATATTTTAAAAAGGTATAAAAAGTGAAGAAATCTTGGTTTTCATCATATATAAAGTAGTATATTACCAAATGTGTATTAATTATTTATTTTTATTTATTTATTTATTAAATTCAAGTAATACAACAAAGCCTTTCTAGGCTAATAAATTCATATTACAAAAGCAAACCCCTGAATGTACTAATTACTTATGAATATACTATATTCAACTAAAATTTATTTTATTAAATATTTTTATATTTTTTACATACTCATGTTTGATAAATTTCAAATGATATCATAAATTAAGTTTTCATTATTAATCACTTGACTGTAATGATTTATAATAACTTTTTTATTTCTTTTATAGCATGGTATCCTTCGTAAAATTAATCAAATAATCGATGTTGTTAATACAGCACACGATACTGGAACATCCTGGTTGGAAGGACTATTAAACAGTGTACGTATAATTAATATACATACAATATGTAAAAGTTTGCGTTTAAAAAATCAGGGTTGCATTTAAAATATTCAAAAATGTTGGTCAAAGTCAAAGTAGCAATGTATTTGCAAGTAATTTAAAGTGACAAATAAAAGAAAATTTATGATATTGCATGGACCAGACCTCTTAAAGTATAAGCGGAGTCTAGAAGATTAAGCTTTAAGCTAATATATAAAAGGTATTCCTCAGAAATTTGTAAGGCCCTTGCAAAGTAGAAAATTTGCATCGTTTTCTGTAAACACAACAACAACCACATAGAATAAATTTTGTACAACTTAATTTGCAAGAGTCTAGCAAAGTTGCAATTTCTGAGGTGAATACCTTTATAATTTATCTCTTAAAGTATTTACTAAGAAAACCGTATTCAAAAAACTGTTTACAGCCTACATTAACTAATAAACTGCCTTTTGTTTACGTAGTTTCTTTTTCATTCTTAGTCAGTGTTGTTAGTAGTTAGAATAAATTATTCGTTAACTGTTCTATTTCATTATTATTTTTGATGTTGTAGTACGTTTTGATGTGTTTTTTTATTTAAAAAAGGAAAAAAATAATTGATTTTGGGTCGCAATTGTTAATTGAATTTTAATTTATTTTACATAAAATTCAATTAAACATATTAATTTTTTTTCAAATGCTGTATTATAATAAAGTAAAAAAATCTTAATATTTAGGAAAATAATTCGGCCCCCATCACTTGGCGAATCTATCTATGCGATGGGGTAGTTTCGAAGTTTTTGGTAACTTCACAAATTCATAATATAAAAAATTCAAAAGGTCTTAAATTTAAGCCAACATATCAAGGTTTTTAATACTAAAGAAAGTTTATTGACATCGTGAACAATTTTGAAAAAAACAGCATTTTCAACCAAAAAGTGGCAATGCTCCACATGCTACCATACCTAAGTATAAATGAAATAAATACTTTTATTAGTTTTTGTTGGTTGTAATTATAAGTATCTGAATAACGAATATTCTGTGACAAATTCAACATTACTATTTCATATTTTGTTTTGTTTACTTTATTTTTGTTGAGATTTTATTAAAATTTAACTATTTTAATATTGTTTCTGTTAAAATGCATAATTTTTAATCAGGATTTGATATATTAAATTCATTTGGATTTACGTAGAAACAGCAAACAATGCGAAACAATGCAATGTTAGATTTTTTTTATTATTTATTAATAAAAAACACATCAATTAGATCATACAGTTGCGAGCATAAAAAATGCAACGCTAGGCTATATGATTTTTGATCATATGGATTAGGGCTAGAGTGTCATTAAATTACCAATTCTGTTGTGATTTTATTTTTTGCGGCCTTAGCCAACTATTGTATGTCATTTTGTTCCAAATTGTTACGCATACGAAAAGTTAATATTTTTTTTTTTTTTTAAGTTGTAAATTTAAGGGGGCAAAAAAATGCAACTCCTAAAAAATCACCGGATTTTTTTAAATTTTAATAAAAATAATTATTGAAAAATGCTGAAAACTATAATTTTGTAGTATTACTACTAATTACTACCAATACATATAAATTTAAGATAATTTTAACTACAAATGATATTAATAATATTAAAAAACACTCTTTTCTCCATACTTTTTAAGAATTTTGGAATATTTTTGAATAACATTCTGATAATGGCAGTGAAATTATATTAATATGTAGTTCTATTATGAATATTCTTAAAAATTATCTTAAAGAAACAATATTGAAACGATTATGCTTGTAACAATTGATACAAGTCATTTAACAGTAGATATTTGATATTATCTGAATGAACTCAATTAGCCATTTAAAGCAACTATTGCCTGCAATCGTTGATTTAATGATGTAAATATGGAAATTGGATATCCTTCTAACATAACATATATTATTTACTAAAATCAAACTACCACCTTTACTTTTAGAGATAGGTCCTTTATTATTTTTACGAGTACTGTATAATGGAAATGAGAGCCTATTACGATAACTTGAATTAATTTGATTCTAAACGCATATATTTCGATTTTAGACGGTCTAGGTAGACATACTTAAGTATTAATTTCCAATAGTAAACAAGTCCAATAGTCCAATAATCACGAAGGATGTACTTTTAATTATTCAAAATATGAAGAGGTCAAAATAGGTATATTTTTTAACTGTTTTTCCTTGTGTTAGAATTTGTTCCAGGACCAAAATCAAGGGATATTTGAACATTATAGCGATACAGGGCATTCGATAATGTCATATCATTGCGAAAAAAAAATATTTTAAGCTCAAAATAACGATTGAAACTGGTTGCGTTATTTCGGCCGAAAAGTCTTACTCAATTATAAATTATGAAATTAAGCCAAACTATCATATATATTTTATCGCTTATTTATAGAAAATGTTTGTTGGATTTAAAATAACTAACAAAATAAATAATACTTCCAAAAATATCAATCTCTATTGAAAAATGTCCAAAATAGTTCGGAAAAATATCAAAATTTAATAAAATTGGAATTTATTGAAAATATTTATATTATTTGTAGATTTCATGTATTTTAGTCTATATGCAACGATAGAAAATCATGTTTTTTAACAATACTTTAGTTTCCAATAAATTGTTTAAAGTTGCATTTTTTTTGTTCGCGCAAATTTACAACTGCTTTTACTAAACGTTCAATAATTTTCTTTACGTACAAAAATATTCGACGAAATTATATGCAACAGGTGTCTATGACCATAAATAATAAAATCAAAGCAGTACTGTTACATTAGGACTTGCTATAAGCAAAATATATGCGAACAGAGATCACATCACATTGCGTTGCATTTTTAATGCTCGCAACTGTATGTAAAATACTACTTTAAAATCCCAAATAGTTTTTGAGTTATTATGGGTCAATATTAAAGATTGTATGTAACATGATAAGTTCAAAGAAAACTGCAGAAATTGCACCTGTTCCTTTAATATTTAACGGCTGCTTAAAAATCTGGTTAGACTTAAAGTAAAATATATATAATTAAAAGTATTATACTGTTATTGTTTACACATATTGATCAAATGTGAAGTACCGTTACCAAAAATACTGTTCTAATGTAAAGTCGAAAATTTTAAGAAACTAAAACTTTAAAAAAATATAGCAAAAAATACCTCTCCAATTTTTTGATGTATTATTGCTACAAGTATGTATTTTAATATATATTAAATTTCAGCTGAACAAGCTTATCACAATTTTGATTAGTAAACATTTTATAGTGTCAACATCGCACATAGGGGCAAAGGTATACCAAACGAGGCATTAAATAAACCGAGTTATTTTAACATAAGTGATTGGTATCGATGAAAAGATAATTTTCCCTAGATTTTAAATATGTTTCAATAATATAACCCACCGAACAATGGTAATGCAAAAATAATGAAAATATATATGAGTCATTCCATTTAAAACCAACACGAAAAATTACAATTTTTGACTTTTCCTCTCCGAATTTAATGATATTTAGTACAATCATTATTCTTGTCAAAACTAAGACTAATTCAAAATTTCAGATAATTTCATCATGTGGTTCGCGAAATATCGCGGTTTGAAAGTGCAAAATAGCTAAAAATATGTACAAAGTTGTGTACACATAATTAAAAATACCTCTTATAGTATATATGATATAAGATTTATTTACATGTCATATTAAAGGCATCAAAATTACCTTTAATATGATGTAGAACATGGTCCATATCTCGCGATTTTTCGTCCAATTTCAATTTGTATTGTTTTGTTTATAACAAAATAGAAAAATCGCAAATTTTTTCCAAAAATCATCCAGATTTAATTAAATTCGGCAGGAATATTATTATTGACGCTGGTAATGCAAATGCCGAGTTTAAGTTTGATTACCGCTATAGTTCGCGATTTATAATATCTCAAAAATGAGGAAAATTGTGTTTTTAAAAATACAAATATCTTATATGATACCTGAAACATGTTATTATGTTGAATTTTATTGGTGGATAATTCGCGAATTTAATGGTATTTTTAAATTCGTGAAAAATATGTAGAGGATGGAACCATTTTGAATGTTCTCTGTAAGTATCGTGATGGGACTCTCAATAGTTTCTGAGTTATTAAAAAAAATCACATCGAATATAATGAACAAATTCATGCTTGAAATTTCTTTCAAATTAATTATTTTTTTATTTTACACTGCGTTATATTTTTTGTCATAACTCAGAAGCCATTGAGAGTCCCATCACGATACTTACAGAGAACATTAAAAGTGGATCCATCGTCTACATATATATTTTTCACAAATTTAAAAATACCATTTTTGAAAATACGCGACCGCGAAATTTAATTCGCAAATTATCCACCAATAAAATTCAACATAAAAACATGTTGCATGTATCATTTTAAAGGTTATTTCATTACCTTTAAATATTTGCCTTAATGAACGTTGTAACGTAAATATTTTGGAAGATATTTGTATTTTTAAAAAGACAATTTTCCTCATTTTTGAGATATCATAAATCGCGAACTATCACGGTAATCAAACTTAAACTCGCCATTTGCGTTACCAGCGTCAATATTAATATTATTTGCATTTTCAAATCGCGATATTTCGCGAACCACTTTATGAAATTATCTGAAATTTTGAATAAGTCTTAGTTTTGACAATAATAATTGTACCAAATATTATCATATTCGGAAGAGGTGAGAAAATCAGCTGGTTGGTTTTAAATGGAGTGCCTCATATAGTTTATTTTTATTTTCTTAATTTTGTTCTTTGGTGAATATGAAGTTTTTAAATACTATTTTATTATTTAATAATTAAAATAAGGTGTAAATATATGCCAAAAATTGTACCATTCTAAAATTTATTCAACATAGCTAGTTGTGCCAAATTTGAATCTAACGTTAAAATTATTATGTGGTTTATGGAATTTATGTGAATTTCGGGAAGTACTTTATATGGACACTGTGGTCTAGTGTGGACCAATTCCTTTGATATTTGGTAGTGAAATTTATGGTTACCAAACATTGTAGTATTGCAATTCCTGAAATATCTTTGTATGGGAGCTAGTTGAAAATATGGACCGATCATAAGTTTTAGTAATCGTGTCAATAAAACCATTCATACTTCAAAATTGTGAGCTGCAGTTCTAATAAATTCAATAATCCATCAAATATTTCAAAATGGTTTAAAATTTTAATTCGCAAAATTTTTAAAACAGAATATACAAATGGACATTCTGATCTTTAACGTTTATGTAAATGGTATGGATAATTCTGGATATTTATGTTAATTATTCTATTTTGATAAATTGTCAATTTGACCACTTGACTACTGCATTTTTATGCAACATTTTTTACACTTATTCTTAACAAAATTTGCCATCATAAATAGTAAAATATCTTTATTTATATTATAATGTCAGATGATATTTTCTGACTCTAATGTGTACCATATGAAAATAAAAAAATTTCAATTGATGAAAAATGTTGTGAACAAACATTGTGTAGAAAAATGTTCTCTTTAAAGTTATAAAGAAATTTTACCATAAAACTCATTTTTGATTTATTAGGTCTCCATATAGTTTCCCTTATGTGCATCGCTTTATTTACTTCCTTACTTTACTTTCTGTTTATTTACTATCTATTTATTTATTGAATCTGCCTTTATTAGGCCTCACAGTAAGTATTCAAATCTTAAAAACTAAGATTAAATATATCTACTCTCTAAGGATAGCTAAGATGTAAGACAGGCCTTTCATTAGCGGGCGGTAGGCCTTGAATATGTCTGCACTTCAGCAAGGAGTCTAGCGAGTGCATTTGGATGACTTTGAAGTTTCTGGATATATTTTTCACTGAATTTTTTAAATTCTTCCTTTACCAGTGGTATCTCTAAGTCACTATGGATATTCTCAATTCTTATGTACCATGGTTCTAGTTCTAAGAATTTTCGATTGTGCCCTCTGTAATTGGATGCCATAAGTCCAAATTGGTTTTAATACGGTTTTATACAGGATGACTTTATTGTCAAGGCTTAGTCTTGATTCAGTTTGAGAGCGAGACAAAGAGAGTGAGCAAATAAATGAGAGGCTAAAATACACAAGTAGAACAAAGCTAGATGGTGGTTGTAAATTGTGGCTGCCTACGCTGAATTGTAATTATAACGGCAGCAACATGTTGTGCTGACAGTGATCAGCTGATAATTTTTGCTGATACTGTTGCTGACTACGCGCTTTTGTAATTTGGGCTTAAGAGTTGCCTCTTCTTAAGCTGTACGTAACATGGTTACTTTTTAATTCATTTACCCGTATTCGCCAGTTTTCTAACAATGTCTCTACACTTCGGAGGTAAATATCTAGTTGACTAGATGCTATGTGTGGGTTTTCATGACAACTGATTATTGCAGTATCATCAGCAAATGTAGATATAGTCAGTACATCGCATGTAGGCAAGTCAGAAGTGTAAATTAAATAGATTGTAGGTCCAAGAACACTTCCCTGTGGAACACCTACTTTTATCTCATATTCTTCTGTCACAAAGTCATTAAGCTTTACTCTAAATAGACGGTCAGATAGATAAGATTCCAGCAATTTGTGGGTACATGTTGATAGTAAACATTTAATTTTATATATTAAACCTTTGTACCATACTTTGTCGAAAGCTTGCGAGACATATAAAAAAAATAGCTGAACAATATTTCTTTCCTAATCTCTACAGTTAGACGATTTACTTGTTCAATGGTTCCGTGTTTTTCACGAAGACCAAACTGGTGAACTGGGACGATGTTTCTATCGTTTAAGAATGGCATAATTTTCTTTTGAAATACTTTCGACAAGCAAGGATGTAAGCTAATAGGTACAGTTAAATCTTTTCCTGGCTTTGGTATCATTTTAATCTGAGAAGTTTTCCAAATTTTTGGAAATACTCCTAATGTCAAGTTCGCATTAAATATTATAGATAGCACAATTATAGCCACGTTGGGTAGGTATTTAATCATTATTGGTATTATTAAATCATGTCCAGGTGATTTTTTTACATTTATATTCTTGATGATTGTATTAATGTCCTTTGGGCTAAAAAAAAGTATGTCATCATAGTTAAATGTAGTACCAGGTGTCTCTCCCAAAACAAAATCATTTGTTTGGGGATTTTCTTGAAAGACAGAGCTTAAATAACATGCACCATTCCTTAAAGGATTTTGCGCCTCTACCGGCGGCTTAATACCTTTCGCTACTCTCCATAGCGAAAAATTTATGTGCTTATTATTTGTTAAATTCAATATAATTTTTATTTTGGCGATCCTCTTCTACTTGAAGGGCTTTTTTCAGTTTTTTACTTGCTATAGACAGCCTCAGCTTTGTAACGGGTGATCATCTAGTTTGTTGCCATTGTTTTCTGTATTTTCTTTTTTCAAGAAGAAGTTTTTCGATATCAGTATTTGAAATACGCGTTTTGCATTTCTTAAGAATTTGACTCTTATGCTAAGTTCACATATACATGTTTTTTGAAAAACGAGTCATTTTCTTAAAAAACGCAAACAAATTGACTTGTTATTTCATATATTTCAAAGCCAGAAAACATTTCGATTCGAGTTGTTTAATTATTTAAATTTTTATTAATGAAAATTTAAATTTGTTTAAGCAATGAATTTTTTAATACGAACAAATTTTAACTATAAGAAATTAAAAAATAAATATGAAATATTTTAAATTGCTTGCTAAAAAATTTTAAAATACTAAATTGAAATAAATACAAAAATAATTGTATGCTGTAAATGGAAACTATTTAGGCGTAACAAGTATAAATATATAAAACGTGGACGCTTATAAGGGCGTATAAGCATAATTTTCAGAATGCAACTTTTTCGTGTAACATTACTTTAGTAACCAATTTACATATATTTATAAAAAAATAAAAAACCAATCAATTTCACATACAAATTTACTTTACTTTTTCATACTAATATTTTTCTATATTTTTTAGGTCTTTTTAATGAATAGATGATAGGAAAAAAACAATTAAAATTTATATATACTTATTGCAAAACAAAATTTATTATCTTGTGAGTTTTAATGATCCATTATTTAAATAAGGTGATCGTTTGATAAGATTTTGTTAATTATTTTAAAAAATTCATTCGAAAAAACAAGTAAGAAACATATATTTGTCAAATCCGATTATTTATTACCTTACACCAGGCGCTTTTAATATTTTCGGAGTGATTATTATTATAAGATTTGGTGGTATAATTTTTATTATACACATCTGTTTAAAATAATAGATACACCTAGAGGGGTTACATTAAAGTGACGATAACTTTAAAAAATTCTTCAGAAATACTTCGAATTTTTTTCTTTTTTTCTTTTTTTTTTTGATCTGGCAATGATACTTTAATGAAAAATATGACAAGTATGTGCATAAAAATTAATTTATACATACGTTTTCAATTTAAATACCAAAAATTGCTGCTCATAATAATAGATACAGTTAATTTATTTCTAATTTTCTTATATTAAATCGAATTCTATTGTACTTTTTTGATTATATCATAATATATATTACCATATAGTGTAATATCATTTAAATAGCATTTATTATGCGCTTGATTCCCAAAAGTAGATTTTTTATGATAATACTATAGTAAGGTCTTGAAGAGTATTGAACGCTAAAAATGTGCACGCACCAAACTCGGTGAAATTTTTATATGTTTTGGGATCAAAAATATTATAATTTCTATCAAATTACATAATTCGTTGTTTGTATAATCATTGTTAATCCGCAATATAAACATAAAATTTATAAATGAAGTAATTGAATTAATTTTTGTTCGTTTTAAAGGTATTTTCCGCTAAATATTTAATGTATCGACATTTAAGATCCAAGTTTAAATGCCAAATAATTTCAAACCAAGTTATGCAATAAGTTAATTATCATGAAAACTTTTATATTTATTTTAATAATCGATGTTTTAAGGAATTTTTTTTGTCATTTAAGTAGAAAAATAAATATAATAGATATTCCTAACTTGTACCATTTAAATATTTTAAGATCTGTATAAAAGATATGAATATAAAAAAAATGATTTCAGAAGCGTCCGGTGGGTGAAGTTTTTGTCCCAGTTGATTTTTATTAAAAGGAAGTGCTATTTGAAATCCTAAAATGTTTACTAAAATTCGGAAAAGGGTAAGAAAACGGTGAATTTCTATGATTTTATGAAGTTCCTATAAAGTCCATACTTTATATGTCGAATTTAAAATACAGGATATTTCTTTGGCTACATTTCAGTGTATACACAAATGCGAATTTAATCACCTAATCATAAAAGCTAGAGGCATTAAACTTTTATTCTTGTACAGTTTAACTCAGTAATCATTTTTCAATTTTCTTAATTTTATAATTCTTTTTTAGTATATCTTGCAATTTAATATTTTAAAAATGTTTAGCAAGCAATTTAAAATTTTTCATACAGTCATAGTCATATGCGGAAAATCAAAAAATTTCGAAATTGTTTGAAACCTACTTTGAGTGTCTTGTATTGCCAAAGTTTGTTTTAATATTAAAAGTGTTGATGGCTTTTTGTAGATCTTACAAAATAAATATGGAATCCTAAATTTAAAAAAAAAAAAAAAAAATATTTGAAACTTTCGACGACTTGAATTCATGTAAGTTTTACACTGCACGGTGGTTCCAAAACGCTTTTCTTTGGAAATAATTCTGTAACTTTTGAAGCGATGGAGATACCTCAATAAAATTTCACATGGTCAGTGGCGAGGTGTTTTCAAGTTGAGAGAGATTGTGACCTCTAGTTTTTTCTTTTCGATAGATAATTTTGTTCTTTAGCTAACTGGGTAAAAACTTATGAAGATCGGATAAAAATATATTGAAAAAACTGGACCAAGATTTGGCAAAATTGAGATTGAGTTGAAATTTCGAATGAAAATAACTTGAAAAGTATAGGAGATAAATAACACACGCAAGCATGTTGTTCATAGGTCTTATCGAGAGCTTTAATAAGATGTAAAAATTTGAAATCGCATAAGAAACCAAACTTTTGCAAGCGATGAAAAATTGTTGCAAAGGTACCATATTTTGAGCCTTAATAGCTACACTCATCTGGTACGCCAGTGTGGAATTTCATGTAAATCTAATCAGCTGATTAGAAGTTACAGATTTATTTCCAAAAAAATGTCGATTCTGCCCCAATGTGGAAAATGATGTTGACTCCAAAAAGAAATTGACATCGACGACGAAATCTGGAATAAGATTTCCAGATTTCGCAATTGAGAAAACTGCTGCATTTCTTTTTCCGTTCGAGTGTTAAGAAATGTTAACTGCTGAAACTACAATGCGATCAAAACTGCTTATTTTTTTTTTTACTGCATTCAAGCATGACTTCACGAATCAAATCATTCAGTTTAGTTTCCGAACATAGAATTTTCGTAAACATAATAAAAACGCTTGAAATCGACAATTTAATACTGTTTCTGTATTTCTATTTTTAGTTTTCTGTATCTACTATAAATCTTGATAAGGAAATTGTTCCCACACAATTTTAATACTTGCTTCTATAGTTTTACATTATAATACATAATTTTTACTTTGTATGGGAACTACCACTTTCTTTCTCTCTCTGTGCCATTTAAAAACTTAAAGGCCCATTATTACAACTTTCCAATAGCTAAAGGTATAATGTTATCGGACAGATAAGAAGCATTTGGTTATTATAAGTTAACTTTAAGCTAAAAGTGGCCGATAAGCTAAAGGGAAGATCATCTTACCTTTAAATTTTATAGTGAGGTTTATGTATTTGAAGTTGCCATATTTTCTGCAAAATATGGCAACTTCATTAATAATGAATGTTTATTTCGTTTTAAAAATAAAAATTTGAAATATAAAAATGGATAGCAGATGTTTGTTTTACATTAACAACCTGGAGAATATTTTTGAAAATACTCTGCCAAAAAGTAGAGCTCCAAAAAAAAATTCGCGAACAAGTCGACTATATCAAATATTACAACGAAGCTAAATTTGTGCAAAGATTTCGCGTATCAAAGCATACATTCCAATATATTTTATACAAAATTGTCCACTCTTTACAGTCAAGGTGCCAGAGGTATGTTCATATACGCATATAATTTGTGTAGTAATTCAAAAATTTCCTTCCAGGCATTATTCCGTATCACCTCAGACTAAATTTTTAATAAGCTAAGGTTTTACGCAAGAGGAAATTTCTTAATTATAGTGGGTGACTTTTGTGGTGTTAGTGTGTCAACAGCAGGTCGTATAGTTAAAGAAACATCTTGTGCTTTGGCAGGTTTGTCGAATGAATATATTAAATTCCCTTCTGATGCAAGAGGAATGCAACAAACAGTGGCAGATTTCTTTAAAATTGCAAAATTCCCGAAAGTTATAGGTGCCATTGATTGCAATCACATCCGTATTCAATCGCCAGGAGGAAACACTGGAGAAATGTTCCGTAACAGAAAAGGGTTTTTTTCACTCAATGTGCAAGCTGTGTGCAATGCAAAATTAATCTTCCAAGACTTGGTTGCTAGATGGCCCAAATCAGCACACGATAGCAACATATTTAAAAATATTCGGTTAAAATTTCGCCTGGAAGGCGGCAAATTTCAAAATTACGTTATTTTAGGAGATTCTGGATATAAGCAATGCAAATATATGATGAACCCTTTGCAGAATCCACGTACAATACCAGAAAATCTTTATAACGAATCTCAAATTCGTACGCGTAATACGATTGAGAGATGTTTTGGAGTTTGGAAGAGACATTTCCCAGTATTGTCAAATGGCATACGATTGACAAACAATACTAAAATGGCAGTCAGTGTGGCATGTGCTGTACTCTACAATATTACTATTATGACAAAAGATCCACTTTCATCAACAGAAGAATTATTACAATTCCCAGAAGAAATTTTTTCAGATAACCTCATAGGACAAAACAACATTTTAAGCAGTTGTGATTCAGTTATAAAAACACTGCGATACATAAAAAATGTATCAATAAAACTTACATCTTCAGAGCTCATCGATTTTTCGCTAACTTCTAAACTTCTTTTCTGGTTGCCACCTTCTACTAACTCCTAACTGCTTTTGCTTGCTTTAAGCTTGCAGGAGTCCAGTTTGACCAGTCAGTATTTTCATCTACGCAAATAATTTCCTTACCAAACTGAAAAAAATACAAAAATACACATATGAACAATATAAATACATTAAAAACTAGCAGCAAATATGTCAGGCAAAACATACATCTTCAATGCTAATAGATTTTTCGTTGTCACTTTCAATGGAAGCATCTAGCACCATCCAGTTGAATTACTGCAAAATGTAAAAATGTACAAATAATAATTTAGAAATCCATCAATTTCTTTATATATACTTACTATTGTCACTATCATAATTGTTTTACAATCCAGTGGCCGAATCTCCCAGCATGGCTGCTATTTTTGAGGACACAGTGCTAACTCTTGACGATGAAGTTCCCCCACCAGTACGGTAAATTTCTGATTTGTGATTTGCTAACTCCGCTTTGGACTTTCTTTTTATAAATTCATATTTGTCACGGAGTGACTTCCAAGGTCGGTTTGATCCAGTTGCTGCTGCAAATTTTTCTTCAACTTTAACCCATGCCTCCTCCTTCTGCTTCCAAACTACGGCATCCGATTTTTTATTTTCTATAAGATTCTTATATGTTTCCACTAGCTCTACCAGTAGCACCTCTTCCTCATCGCTAAAATTTTTGGACCGCTTCTTAACTTCTTTGTTAATGTTCGACATTTTTTTATTATTTTTTCCCACAAATTATTTTTCACTTCAATTATTTTTGTTAGCTGTCAGTAAACAAACAAAAAAATGTCGTTGCCACTATGTACAAGTAATTTGTCAAAAGTAATCGGTGTTTTCTTTGATATTTCCATAATTTTGAAAATGTTAATTTTAATTTACAAGGAAGTTGTAATAACGAAAAGTTTTAAAGAGAACTTTATTCCTCACTTTAATTAAAGTTACCTTTTACTATTACGAACAATAAAGGCAAGTTGTAATAATGGCCCTTAAAATCATAAAATACACTTTTTTGCAAAGCCCTCTATATACATTTATTTCTCTTTCTATCTCTTTTTAAAATTGCAAAATGTTAAAATCAAATTAAATTTAAGATTTTGTTGAGGTTTTAAATAAATATTGCAAAAGAAATACATATCTTCGGCTAAAAACGCACATTTTGAGCGCCATTTTGCGCAGAGACGAATCCAATTGATTTAAAAAAAAATTCTTTTATACATCAATTCTACATAAAATTTTAGTAAGGATGAGCACTATTCAACCCGCTTAACATGCACCGTGTTCCAATTAGTGTGTCTGAAAAATTAACTTTTTTCAAAAAAGTTTTAAAAATATGTTTTGTTTTATAAACACAATGAAAATATACTATTTGCTATAGAAAATGGTGCAAAAATAATTAATCTATGACTTTTCGCTTTAGAGTTATAAGACTAAGAAATTTTCAAATAATAGCTTTAAAAATTAATTATCTTAAAAAATAACTGTTATTATAAAATTTTAAAATATGCTCATTATAATTCACAATAGCCTTTGCATTTTATTGTTACAATATTTAATATTTTTAATTTTGGTTTAAATAAATTTTTTTTGCTATTATATGGAAATTTTAATGTCTTATAACTTTAAATCGGAAAGTGTTAAAGTAAATATGTTTGCGTTATATTTCTAAGCAAATAGCATATTTTCATTGTATTTATAAAAATATATTATTAAAACTTTTCTTAAAAAAATGAATTTTTCGGACACCCTAGTTGGAACACGATGCATTTTAAACGGATTGAATAGTGCTCATTCTTACTAAAATTTTATGTAGAATTGATGTATAAAAGAAATTTTTGTATAAATCAATTGGATTCATCTCTGCGCAAAATGGCGCACAAAATGTGTGTTTTTAGCCGAAGATATGCAGGGGAAGGAGTTGGAATTTTAAAAAACAAAATACGACATTATTTTTACTGATACAAAAACCTTCTAAAAAGGTATTATATCTCAAAATCAAAATTTTGAAATATAAAAGTTATGTTTTTCGAGAAAGTTATGTTTTTCGAGATACAGGGTTTTGAAAACAGGCGCTCGATATGCTATATGTAATAACGTCACATTGTTTTTTTATTAAAATCCATACAGATTTTTCAACCAAAGGAAAACATGCTAAAATTAGATGGGAGTAATCAGGATCCTGTAAAGAAAAATACTGAACCTCCACAAGAAATTGTGCTAGCCTGTCAACAATTAGCAGATGGATTGGTTGAACGTTTAATTGAATTGGAAGACACAGACAATGAACGAATGCTGGGTTGTATTACAACATTACATTTGTTGGCAAAGGTCCGACCACAATTGTTAATAAGGCATGCTATAACAATCGAGCCGTATCTGAACATAAAATGTCATCCATCAACTGCACCTAAATTTATATGTGCCGTCGCAGATATATTAGAAAAGGTATGTTATTGTTTTTAAAATTAAATATTACGTAAGGACTGTAGAAACTGAAAGTAGAGCTAAAAATTAGTTAAACAATAAATTTATGAATCATAAAAGAGCATCAAGTTGATGTATCTTCCGTGTACAATAATGAACCCTTTGGAAAAAAGCATTGAACAGATTTGGCAGAAAGCCTACCTTTAAAAGTTCGAATTTTCCAAAATAATACCGCACTTAATAGCTAACAATATGTTTTACTTAACTTACTTTCTCAATGCCAATTTTGAATGGCTGGACCAAAAAGTCCAATGTTTTAAGTTTTTATTCTTTTTGGATCTAGACAATCTGTATGAAATTTTATAATATGTAAATTGGGTTACGATCAAAAAACACAAAAATAGCGCAATCTCTAAGACAATTTTTTAAACCTCTACAATCTACACCTCCAATTCGATTTTTATAAAAACTTACTTATCATTTTTTTTTATATTTTTAGTACATTTAAAACATGTGTTTTTGACCCAGTAAAAGCATTATAAGAGACATTGTTTTAAAACGTAATGCTTTTTAATTAAATTAAAGAAAAAATATAAAATTTATTTGAATAATATTAAGAAGACCTAAAAAATCAAAAATCGATTAAGGTACTTACAAATGATTAGGGTTTGAAAATCGATTATAATCGAAATACCAAATATGTAATATTGCAAAACTTCATCAAAATCTAACTATAAATATGTCATATATAACCATTTAACTTCTATTCCGGGAATATTTTTGTATAGAAGCTAGGTGAAAATATGGACCGATCATAACAGTTTTTAGTAATAATTTTTCTTGTGTCAAAAAAACCATTCAAGCCAAATTTCATTAAATTATTTTCAAAATTGTGAGCTGCAGGTCTAAAAAATTCAATGATCCATCAAACATTTCAAAATGGTTTAAAATCGAAACACTTATTCTTAACAAAATTTGCCATCATAAATAGTAAAAATGTATTTCTATTATAATGTCGGAAGATATTCTCTGACTCTAATGTGTACCATTTTTTTTATTAAATATATTTTTATTTGCGATCTATTTTCCAGAGAAACATTTAGCAAATTTGTTAAAAAAAATTAGGTTTTTAAGTTCCAGTGAACCAAAAAATTCAATTTAAATATGTAACTTAACTTATATATGAATCACAATAACTACAATTTCTATTTTATTTTATGAAAGGAAGGTCAAGTACATGATACCTTTTTAGTATTTTTATTTCATCGCTATCATTTGAGTGATTGCCTAGTCTATGTAGATATCTGTCACTGAATTTATTTATTTCGGCCTTAATTGTAGGTATACCAAGACCGCGATGTATATTTTCATTAGTTATAAACCAGGGAGCATTAGTAATTTATCTCAAAGTTTTGGACTGGTATCTGCAAAATTTCAATATTTGAGTTACTACCTGTTCCCCAAAGCTGTATACCAAAAGTCCAAACTGGATTAATTATAGTTTTATATAATATAACTTTATTTTCTAATGTAAGTGAAGATTTTGGCCCTAAAAGCCAGTACAACTTTTTTGTCTTATTGTTTAGTTGTTTCCGTTTGATTTTGATGTGCTCTCTCCACGTTAATCTTCTATCTAGACAAAGTCCTAGATATATTAGACAAAGTCCTAGATATATTAGACAAAGTCCTAGATATATTATATTAGTTGAGTGTGGAACATTTATTCCATTTAGAGATATAGGGGAACAATTATTTCTTCTCAATGTGAAGGTTATATGAACTGATTTATCTGTGTTTACTTTTATGTTCCATTTGTTTAGCCATTCTTGTATCAGATTTAGTCCAATTTGTAATATGTTAAAAGCTTCAGAGGGAGAATCATTAGAAGCCATTATAGCAGTATCATCTGCATATGTTGCAATGGTGAGATCATTTGTTATAGGCATATCCGATGTAAAAAGAGTATATAATACTGGACCCAAAACACTACCTTGTGGAACACCAGAGTGAATTAAGCCAAATGTTGATTTTTAATTATTTACTTTAACATAAAATTTTCTCTCATGTAAATACAATTTCAAAAGAATGTAAAAAGGAGTCGGAAGTATTTTTTTCAGTTTGTACAGGAGTCCTGAATGCCAAACTCTATCGAAGGCCTGCTGTATGTCTATAAATACGGCAGAGCAGTAACGTTTACGTTCTAAAGCATTAGAAATTTCATCCATAATTCGGTGACACTGTTCGGGAGTACCGTGTATATTCCTAAACCCAAATTGATGTTCTGGTATTACATCTTGCATTTCTAATATAGGCAACAATCTTTTCAGTAATATTTTTCCAAACAATTTTGAAATTATTGGTAGTAAGCTTATTGGTCTATAAGAACTAATTAAAGGTTCCTGTTTATTTGGTTTTTGAATCATAACAATTTTTGCATACTTCCATTGAGACGGAAAGTAATTTCATCTTAAAATAGAATTTAACAATGTGGTTAGAAAGATTATATCTTTTATAGGTAAAGACTTAATCTTTTTGGAACAAATGCTATCATAACCAGGACTTTTTTATTGTTAAGTTTTAAAACCATTTTCTGAACTTCTGACAATGTAACGTGTTTTTAAATGTATCTGCTTTGGACTGGTCTGATTTACACCAAGTTCCATAGGAATATGTTTTTTTGTTGGATGTTTGAGGTATTTTGTCGCGTTCCACAGATTGTAGTCATCATTTCGATTTGGACCTAAGTTGTTCAAGAAATCTTTAACAGAATAATTTTTAAATTCCTCTAAACGCCTTTTTAAATGATTTGATGCATTATTTAAATTATTTTTATTTAAAGGATTTCTTTTTCTTTGGTATATTTTTCGTAAGTACCGTTTATTCATTATGAGATTTCTGATTTCTCCATATATTCTTACAATATTTCCATTTTGAGGAGTAGTTATTGGTGTGGATACAAAAGCCGCTTGACATAGGAGATTAGAAAAAGATGCAACAGCATCCTCCAACTCATACTCATTTTTACTTGGTATATTCAAATTAATAATGTTTTCAATGTAATCAACAAACTTAAAAATATTAGATTTATTAATAAATATATTTTGATTTGCTGCCTCAAGTTCAACATGATTATTAAAATCTACAATATCTAAAAGCGATCTAGAAATACCATTAAAAATAACAAAATCTAAAAGATCTGGTATTTTAGTAGGGTCGCTTTGCCAATATGTGGGTTTTCCTGTAGAAAGTTTTGAAAAGTGATTCTTTAAAATGCATTTATATAGTTCTTTTCCTTTTGGGTTGGCTAAACGTGAACCCCACCATGGATGTTTCGTGTTAAAGTCACCGCCAACAATGAATTTTGGGCCGATTCTACTAAAGAAATCATCATTATGCTGACATTTAACACTGTGTCTATGTGG
Source organism: Protophormia terraenovae (assembly GCA_951394005.1). Classification (NCBI taxonomy): domain Eukaryota; kingdom Metazoa; phylum Arthropoda; class Insecta; order Diptera; family Calliphoridae; genus Protophormia; species Protophormia terraenovae. Next base: position 64,671,346 of record OX596074.1, read on the forward strand.
AAAATTTATTGAAAAAATATTAAGGTCATAATTATTGTACTTGACTTTAATTCCAGCTGCTTGTAAATAAGATTCTTCAAAGGGATCCAAAATTTCATAATTTATATTTGATTTTATTAAAATGGCAGCTCCCCCATGAGCCCTATTATCCGGATGAAAAGCATTTATGGTGTCGATTCCTTTTATTTTAAAATAATTCTTGGTCGTAAATGGGTTTCAGATATTAAAAATATATCTATGTGGTTGGTTTTAAGAAAAACTTCAGTTTCGTTTTTATGATTAGAAAGCCCTTTGGCATTCCATATTCATATTCTATAATTTATTTGCATAATTTGGTCATAATCATTGAAATCATGTTCATGAGATTTTCCATCATGTTTTCTAATTTCTCCAAACGAGATATATAGTTCGCATCAGTGCATTTAATAGCTTCAGAGTAGGATGGATGATACCGATTGTTATGTTGATTGTTCATATTACTATTTAGATTTGGATATTCTGTTGAATTTATATTGAATTGATTGGCTCTTTGAGATGACATAAAACGAGTTTGTCTTTGGGGTCTTTTTGAAATAAGATCTTGGTACACTCTACATCCTAAAAAAGTCCTCCATCATAGACGAATAGTTGGACTTGATGTATTTTGATGTGCTAAACATGAATCTGCTTTCAGTTTTTTTTCCATTAGGTGTGGATTTTTTTTATAGGCATGTCTAATATTTCGCCCATAGTAAGGCCATTACTCCAGTATATTTCATCATAACTAAAGAACGGTGTGTACGATTGACAAAAGATGCGTACTAAAAAATATCTTCAAATCATCCAAACTTAATTTTTTCATGTGTTCAATAGTTTCGAAGTTATTTTGAGTTTTCTAATTCTCATGTTAAACAGACGTGTTTTTAACTCGCTCCGCGATTTTTTAATTATTCGTCGAGATTCATCGAAATTTAATTATAAAATAATACGCGATTGGACGCTTTATAAATTTATTAAATTACCAGTGTTTATTTTATTTAATAAAAACATACAACACATAAACATATTGAATAAAACAAAAATAATTTGCATAAAATAAACAAAAGGTGTATTGCCCACCAAGATTTTCTACTTCAGTGAAATATAATTTAAAAGAGTCTATGAGTTCTCATGATGAGAGTCGACTCAGGCAGAAATGCTTATATATTTCTCAACGGGGAGAGTGTGAAAAATCAAAATATTTGTGATCCACAATATAACAAAAATTATTTAACCGCCAAACCACTTGAGAGAGCTCGCTCTTGTTCCCAAGTAATTCAATTACATGAAGAAAATACACAAACAATGTCAACATCCAAAAACTGTTTAGAACAAAACATAAAAAAAAAAATATTAAAAAACAAAACACAACAACAACACTCATGGATATAAAAACAACTCAATCATTGCCTGTTAAAACACAAGCTTGTAAACCATTAGCAACAACAACTAGTGAGAGTTTGAATTTAATTAACCCTACTGGCAGCATAGATAGAAATGATGGTACACAAAAAGGTGCAATCCCGAAAAGTAAGATAAGTACAAAATCTCCAATTCCAACAGGTATGCTTAGATATGTAAGTATTAACAAAAGAAATTTAAGCCCCCAGAAAAGTTTTACTTCTGCTAAGAAACAAAAGGTAATTGATAAACCCTTGATGAATAACCGTTTTGCCTTATTGAGTGATGACATAGAAAAAAATCATTCAAATGATAATTCTATTAAAAAATCACTTAAACCCCCACCAATATGTCCTCGCGAACCTAGTTCCAATAATTTGGTTAAAACATTTATTGAGCTTATTGGTAAAAGCAATTTTCATATTGTTCCAATAAGAAAAGGTGGCGTGCAAGAAACAAAAATTGTAGTATACACTGAGGATTATTATAGCAAAATCTCTCATTACCTAAATAATAGTAACAAAAATTTGTATACATATCAACTGAAAAGTAGTAAAGGTTTTACTGTTGTTATTAAAGGAATAGAGTCCAGTGTAGAACCAACTGAAATCAAGGAGGCCCTAGAGGAGTTAGGCTATCAAATAAAAGTTGTGGTCAATATTTTTAATAAAGATAAGATTCCCCAACCAATGTTTAGAGTTGAGTTGGAGCCGAACGAAGAGAATCTAAAGAAAAATGAAACGCATCCTATATACTCTTTGCGATATCTTTTGAATCGCAGAGTCACTATAGAGGAACCTCTTAAGAGAAAAGGACCTGTCCAATGTGGCTATTGCCAAGAGTTCGGTCATACTAAAAATTATTGTACCCTACGTACAGTATATGTAGCATGCGGAGATCTTTATTCATCATCTCAATGTGATGTTGTGAAAAAAGGTCTCAAGAGAAAATGTGGTAACTGCGGTGGCGACCATTCCGCCAATTACCGCGGATGCCCAGTATATAAGGAATTGTTGAAAAGGTTAAGAGAGAGTCAAAAGCTGAAAAGAAACGGAGTGGTTGAACTAACACCTGTTAATGCCGTTACTAATCAAATAAATCCTGGAGTTAGCGTTAGTAATGAGGGTGCGGCTTCAGTTAAGCCAAATTTCACAACAAATCAATCGAGTATAACCAGTACTGGAAATGTATCCTATGCCAATGTTTTGAGAACGAGTTTCAAACAACCTAATGTCCCCCAAAACTCGGGAGGGTTAGAAACTTTAATGCAGACTCTAACGCAAGACAGTTGCCTCTCTAAATCAAAATATGACAAACTTTGACATCCATGCAAAACACAATTCAAGAGCTTAACGAAAAAATGAGTTATTTGAGAGTATGTTTTTGGAATGCAAATGGTTTAAACCAACATAAATCGGAAATATCATACTTCATGGGGCGGCAAAATATTGATGTGATGCTAGTCTCAGAGACTCATCTCACAAATAGATACAATTTTTATATTACAGGTTATTCATTCTATTTTACAAATCATCCGGATGGAAAAGCACATGGTGGTACTGGTATATTAATTAGAAATCGAATACGACATTATGCCCTAGATGGATTCTCAAAAGATTACCTGCAGGCAACTTCTATTAACCTCGAGTGTTTCGCTGGTGGCTTAACGCTAAGCTCGGTGTATTGCCCACCAAGATTTTCTATGACCAAGAAAAAATTTGAAGAATTCTTTGAGACACTAGGAGATCGTTTCCTGGCATGTGGCGACTATAATGCCAAACATATTCACTAGGGTTCCATATTGATAAATCCCAGAGGTAGACAGCTCTATAAGGTACTAGTTGATCGCAAAAATGGCATGGATTTTGTGTCCCCTGGACATCCAACATATTGGCCGGCTGATCCTAGAAAAATTCCTGATCTCATAGATTTTGCCATATCTAAAAATATAAACCGAAATTCAATAACTACGGAAATTTCATATGATTTATTTTCTGACCATTCTCCGATAATAATAAATCATTATGGAAGGAGTAACATACCAAATTATCACTAATACTTTTTATAGGACAAATTGGTTAAAATATAGAAAATACTTCAGTAGTCATATCCACACAGATCCATATTTTCAGTGTGAGGAAGATATAAACAAATGCGTACAATACTTTACGTCGTTAATTAATTTAGCTATGAACCATTCAAAAAGTGAAACTTTTAAGAACGATAAAAAGCATATTTCTAATTATGAAGTTCAGAGACTTCTTGAAAAAAGAAAATGTAGAAGAGAATGGCAACAAACCAGATCACCAGCTGCAAAGTTGAGGCTGTCTATAGCAATTAAGAAACTAAGAAAAGCCCTTCAATTAGAAGAGGATCGCCAAAGTAGAAAATACATTGAAAGTTTAACAAATAATAAATATACAAATTTTTCGCTATGGAAGGCAACGAAAGATATTAAGCCACCTGTAGAGGCACAAAATCCTTTAAGGCTGACGGTACCTGGGCCCGTAGTTCAGAAGAGAAGGCAAATTTATTCGCACACTATTTAAGCTCTGTCTTTCAACCAAATCCCCAAACAAATAATTTTGTATTGGGAGAGACACCTGAAACTACTCTAAATAATGATTATATAATTGTTGTTAGCCGAGAGGATATTAATGCAGTAATCAAGAAAAATATAAATGTTAGAAAATCACCTGGATATGATTCGATAACACCACCCATGATTAAAAACCTACCGAATGTGGCAATTATCGTGCTTTCAATTATTTTTAATGCGATCTTAAAACTAGGAGTTTTTCCAAAAATGTGGAAAACATCTCAGATCAAAATGATACTAAAGCTAGGAAAAGATTCCACTATACCATCATCTTATAGACCTATTAGCCTTCTATCCTGTTTGTCAAAGCTGTTCGAGAAAATATTTCAAAAGGAAATTATGCCATTCCTGAACGATAGAAATATCGTCCCAGTTCACCAATTTGGCTTTCGTGAAAAACATGGAACCATAGAACAAGTGAATCGTCTAACTGGAGAGATAAGGAAATGTTTTGAATTAAAGAAGTATTGTTCAGCTATATTTTTAGATATCTCGTAAGCTTTCGACAAAGTTTGGCACAAGGGCCTAATATATAAAATTAAATGTTTACTACCACCATCATGTGCCCACAAATTGCTGGAGTCTTATTAATCTGACCGATTATTTAGAGTAAAATATAACGAATTTGTAACGGAAGAATTTGAAATAAAAGCAGGTGTACCACAGGGAAGTGTTCTTGGACCTACCTTGTACATAATTTACACTTCTGATTTACCAGTGAGCGATGGACTGACTATTTCTACGTTTGCTGATGATACGGCAATACTCAGTTCCCACGAAAACCCACACTTAGCATCTAGTCAACTTGGTACTTACCTCCGACGTGTGGAGACATGGTTGAAAAACTGGCGTATACGAGCAAATGAATTGAAAAGTATCCACGTTACATTCACCCTCAGAAGAGGAAATTGTCCTCCTGTTAAACTTAATGACATAAGTATTCCCCCAGTCAGATCACGTTACATACCTTGGTATACATTTAGATAGGCGACTAACATGGCGTCGTCATATAGAAACCAAGAGACTTCATATGAAGTTAAAAGCTTCTAGCATTCACTGGTTAATAAATAGCCAATCAAAACTAAGCCTTGACAATGAAGTTATGCTGTATAAAACCGTTTTAAAACCAATTTGGACATATGGTATCCAATTATGGGGTACAGCCAGTAAAACGAGTATCGATATTATAAAGAGGGCCCAATCAAAAATTCTTAGAACCATGACAGATGCACCATGGTATATAAGAAATGAGAATATCCATAGAGATTTAGAAGTTCCATTTGTAAAATGTGAGTTTGAGAAAAACAGTGAAAAATACATTGTAAAATTGCAGACTCACCCCAACCCGCTTGCAAGACTTCTTACTGAAGTTCAACCAAATTCAAGGCTTCGTAGAGCCGATTTTCCATCCCGTTATTAGCGAAGACAAATGATTCACTTGGGCATGCTCTCATTAGAGATAAAGTAGTCTTTAATTATTAGTTTTAAGATTTGAATACATATTGTGAGGCCTTAAAAAAGGTAGATTCAATATATAAATAAAGAAAACGTTAAAATTTTTTTTTTTTTGAAATAAATGTCTAAGAAAAATCTTTCAAGCAAAATTTTAGATTTTTTTTTTTTTTTTGTTACAAAAATTTGTTTAATAAATGAAAACATCAAAAATGTTTCAGTTTATCATATTTATTTTAAAGCTGGTAATGCTGCGAATAAAATAAGGCATGTATCTTCAAAATTATGCATGAATCTTGATTTTATTCACAGTTAAGTAAAAATACCAATGTTACATACAATTGAGTAAAAATACAGAAAGAAAAATAGGTGGACTATGTGGATTTTGACGAGTTAAACAAGAATCTGCATTCACGTTTTTTCTATCATGTACTGATTTTTTTATGGGCACATTACGGTCGCACTATAAATTTCAAGAATGGTTTGTGAAATTTAGACCATTTACAAGATTTTAATAAATGATACACCAAAAGATGCAGAAGAAAATTGTCTTCAAGGTATGTGAACAATATTTTTTATTCGCTCAAAAATTTCAGAATTATGGATCAAAATTTTTACCATTAAAAAAAAGTATTAACTGGACGAAAAATTATGTAAATTCAGCTCAAAGACAATTTAAGTCCCTATATATTGGAGTTTAATATATCTTAATAGGACAAACCGCTCTCGAGTTATACAAGTGTGACTGCTAAAGGCGGGGTCGTAGTAGTCATGCCCATAAAAAAAAATCAATATGTGATAGGAAAAAAGTAAAATCTGATTCTTATTTAGCACGTTTAATTCCATCTAATCCACCTACTTTTTTTATTTAAGACTTATATACATAGCTTTATTTACTCGTTGTTTTGTCAGCTTTGAGATAAAGATGATAAACTGAAACATTTTTGATGTTTTCACTTTTAAAAAGAAGTTTTAGTAAAAAAAAGAAATCTTGAATGTATCATGAAAAAAAAATTTTCGGACACTTATTTCGAAATATTTCCAAAAATATTGAGCGAATAAAAATTTATTAGTAGAAAGATTTAAAGCCACATATTTTGGTGTATTATTTATTATAATCGTACGCACGATGTACGTATGTTCTCGAGTTATAGTGAAATATGCTCGAGTAATGGGCTTATTTAGGACGAAATATTAGACACGCCCATAAAAAAACTCGACCTGATGGGAAAAAACTGATAGCAGATTCGAGTTTAGCATGCGGAATTCCATCTAGTTCAATTTTTTTTTTTGAAGGAGCACGAAAACAATTTTTTTTGTCGACCAGTTTAATTAGCTGTATGGTTACACAGTGCAACACGAAGAAATATAACCATACCGTAGTGGTGTCCACGTGATAAAAGACAAATAAAACCGTGTCTCCCAGTTTTGCCCAAAGTCATGCACTTTTATTTTATGGGCTCCCAAAGATTTGGGGCCTCTGTGTCATTTTTGCAAAAAAGTGATCATTTTCTCAGGCTCATATCTTGCAAACCCTTCGGAATTTTGATTTACTCTCTGAGGCAAAGTTGTAGCTCTTGTCATAAAAAACAAAAATTGTGAACATATAAAATAAAAAATAAAAAGACTTCATCTTCAAGATGAAAAATTTCCAGAACATTTTTTAATTTCATTTGTTTTTTCTTTACTTCAACATTGAGATACTATGCTATCTATTACAAAAGTTTTAAAAAGTTATTCGTATTATGTTTATAATGTTGATGGCCCTGGACTTGCAAATCGCACTCTCTTAAGTTGTGGATCCAAATCGTCATCCGAATCTGACTCTGATTCAGAACTTATGGTGTCCAGACTGCCCTCCATCATCAGCTTTTTCTACTTCAGATACTTCATTAACATCATACAGGGTGATCTTGTGACTCCACCAATATACCTGAAATGAATTATAATTCTAACTAGAAAAGAAATCAAAAAAGGAATGCAAAACAATGCATCAATAAAATTGGTATTACCTCTGCAAGCAATGCGTCGAGGCATTTGGTGAAACCGTTCTCCTTGCTCATCGGATTCGGTAGGGAGTTATTTGATAAAATCGTCGAAATGAAAATGAAGAAAATGCAGTTTTAATGTCATCGATGTGCCGATTTTCTCAAAATAATACAGCATTTCTTTCACCCATTCTCTTGCTTCCGGTTCCGCGTTTCGATCCCCTTCAAAGACTCTGGTGCATATACGCTGAAAGTAAATCCATGCCATTGAATGATTTTCATCAAACGATGAATCAAAGTTGCTCTTGAATAGCTTTCTAATGTCAGGGCCTTTTAAATGAAGACAAAAAATAAAGACAGAATAGAAAACATTAACATAGTGTAAATAGTACAATAAGGTGAACAAAAAATCGTTTTAAATTTACTACAATACCTTTTTTAATTTTGTTATCGCTACGCTTTGGGAAAACGCTTTTCAAATAGTCGAATGCGTTTGGACAATTTACAACGACCACTTCGATGAATTTTTTAACAATTCCCAATTTTATGTGGAGCGGTAGCAGCAAGATGTCTTGAGTATTGTTAATTAAAGGTGCATTCTTCAGTCTATGTTGTTTCATTTGTTCCTCCACACTTCCTCTTGGTCTCCACGAATTACATTGGAATTGATTCAAAGGTGAGCCCGAATCCCAATTACAAAGAAAACAAACGAATTTTGGAAAGCCGCCCTTATCGATGATCCATTGCAAAATGTTGATGATCTTCAAATCACAGCAAATCTTCCATTTATTTTCGTAGTATTTGATTTTTTTCACTATATCTTTCAATGTTTCATAGCTTTCTTTCATGTTAATACCCATTGCTAGCGGAATGGAAGGTTTTCGGTTCGACACATGCAACAAAACTGCTTTCAAGCTTGAAACAGAACCATCAATAAATAATCTTCACTCACTAGTGATGTAGTTCGTTCCCATTTTTACCACTAAAGATTTTATATCGTTGCAGTAAGCGAACGAATTGTCATCATTTAGAGTGTAGAGGCTCTGAAATTCAGCTTGCCGTTTGTGGTACGCCGTAAAGTTAACATTAGCATGCGTGTTTTCTTTAAAAATACTGTCAAAAATATGGCAAGTCGCTGCGATAGTCCCAATATGGCCACAATGAAATCAATTTCCATTTGTGTTTTTAGCTGTGGTCCATCAGTTGTGGTTGTTACAGTTGCTTTATAAAGCATGTCGATTTAGACGACATGTGTAATTTACGCGTGCATAGCAACTGGTTGCATCATGATCACCTGAGCGATTAATCCAGTTTACCAGCTTACAATACTTCATATTATCTTTGCCTCCACTCAACCATGCCATGAGATTGTTATAACATTGGCAACACATAGTATTAGGAGTGTAGATAGCATAGTATTTCAATGTTGAAGTAAAGAAAAAACAAATGAAATTAAAAAAAAAAATCACTTTTGCGGCTACCTTAGGGCTACCCATAGTATAATTATAAAGTATACTCGTAAGAACAGCTGTTTTAAAATTTTTTCATTGGCAAACCTCGCGGTACTGTCAAATTTTTTTTGTATTCATATGTAAAATTTTTTTCGAGTTTTTTTACTTTTCCTCTCCTTCATTCTCTCATTTTTCCGTTCAAAGCATTTTGACATTGTGGGCAGTAGTTTTACACTAACAAAATACAAGCAATTGTTGTTTTTGTAGATGTGCGAGTACTTTATTATTATATTATGGGGCTATCTAAACGGTGTTAAGAATCATTCCTAGGAAGTTCATATGTTGTAGAAAGTTGTTTATTGAGATCTTAGGTAGATTTTTGTAGTTGATTGTTTCCTTGAATTTTGAACGGTTTGCTACCTATGGACCTGAACAGGGGAAAAAAGGTAAAAGAAATCGAATTTTTTTAAAGTTTTTTGCGATTTTGATACAATGATTTTTGGCATAGTGATTACTTACATATTGAAGAATTATTGGACAAAAAATTAGACAAATCCGCCTACCGCCACGCCCATTATTAATTACCCAATTATGAAAAATAGTCAAATTTTAAAAATAGCTTCTTTTGTAATTCTTTTTCATTTGAAAATAAGTTTAATTAAAAATACAAAATAAAGATTACATAATTCATCATAATTTTTTAATGAAAGTATAAAAAAGTTTAGTAAAAAAAAAAACAAAATCATGTGGAATCTGCTCCAATATCACTGTCATTTTCACTATCAGACTCTTGTATATTATAACATGCGTTTTTTAGTACTTTCAATATATCTGGCGTTAGAGTTCGTTTTTTAACTGGTGGAGTTTTCCTGTAGCTGCAAATATAAGGATCCGATGATATTAATAGCCTTTTTATTAAATCTGCATTAGTCTCGGTCCGTGAAGTTTTCCGCGTGAACTGCAGTCTATAACGTCTATTGTCTTTATTCCTGGATTCTTGAGCTTCTTCAGATAATTGACCAATAGGAAGGATGCAATGTTCAATTATAGCTTTTCCGTGCCAAAGAATTTTGTGAACACTGACAGGCATGTAATACCAGGGATATAGTTTCAAATAAAGATTTCTTGTTTCAAATGTATAACTTTCGAATGCTTCCATGTCTATCAATAACCCCATTTTTGATCTAAATTCGTCTTGAATAAAATTTTTTTTTTGTAAAACTTTTACTTTGTTATCTTCACCTCTAACTTGCCACATTTTTATATCTATCCTGTAAGCTATATGTAGTAAACATTCCATGAATCGTATCCAGGAATGTAGAGGCGACAAGCCAAATTCCAAAACTCCAGGGTCTAAGGTTTTTTGTAACAGGGCTGAAGAGTTATTCATTTCGGAAGGCTTCGCTTCACATACATAACATATTTGTGACGAATTGTAATTCGATGAAGCAGAACAAACTTTTCCATCAATCATGCATAAAATTAATTTCGGTTTTATATAAACAGTATTTTGGATATTGTTCACGACAATATTAACCTCAGTAGCAACTAGTTTAGCTATTTGGTCCTTAATACCTTGTACTTCTTTTTTTATCAAGTCTGTTGTCTCTTTTTAAGATTAATTTTTCATAAATTATAATTTTCTCTTAATTTTTATTAATTTTCATCACTACTACCTTCTTGAATCTATTTTTGCTTATAAAGACTTTGATTAGATCCATCGCATCCCCATTTGAATAAAGCGAATATTTCCGTATATGTACTTATGTGATTTTTTATAAAATCACTATAACTTGAATATAGTCTTAAAATCGTGTGGTCTATTAGGGATTGTAATTTAATTTCAGCATAAGATTCTGTTACTGCTTTTTTTTTTTGGGTAGCATAGTTCTTTTGACCTCTTAACTAATTCATAAGAAGGGTATAAGGATCGATTATAACTCATTGTATCTTGTTTTAACATTCGATACTTGTTTGAGGATAAATCTAAAAAATCATAGCTAAAGCTTCATCCGCTGAAAGACCATTTGTTACCTCAATTGTTGACCTTAACTTCTTTATGGCTTTACCCCTTTCTGGTGAAGATAGAGCTAACTCTTCCACCAATTCAGCTGAACAGCGTTTTCCAGAGGAATGCAGATGTGTTTTAATCGCCATCACCATTTGTTCGGCACCTACTGAATGAGTTAATTCTTTTACTTTTCTTCTCTTGCTTCTTTGGCTACAATCTTCAAACTCCTTTTTTGGCCTGCCCACCTTATAATCGTCTTTTGCAGTATTTACTGTAAAACTAGAATAATCTATTAAAACTGCTAGCCAATTGTTATTGTCTTGTAGGAATCGGGGTTTTGTTCTTTTAGCTTTTGTTCATCTTTTCTGAAACTCGCTGCACATATTCAAACAAAAAGATTTTAATTTATCAAACTGTATTTTTGTTGTTGAGCCGCTCACCAAATTAGATGAAATAAAGTCAATTAAACAATCGAAACGTTCATTTTTAACACTAGATAGCCATACGTCAAAAAGTTCCATCCGAGAAATATTAACCGAATTCATCACAATTTAAAAAAAATAATCAGAGGACACACTTAAAAGTTTCTGTTTAAAATGCAGTTTAATTTACACAAAACAGAATAAAAAATATCTTCCATTATTACATTTTCCAACAACAATACAGCATAAATTTATTTACCTAAACCAAAACTTCGCTTACAAAGCTAGAATTAATGATTCTATTAATAACTTACGTTGTAATTAGTAAAGTCTAAAAATAAACAATAAAATAATATGCAAATTTTTATTTTTAGAAAAAAAGAAAAGAAAACGAGACTTCTTTGTGAAAACCATTGATGCACTTTAAAAAACTAGACAGTACACTGCAGTGGTATAGTGGGTAGAGCAATTGGCTAGCATCCGGATGGTTGTGGGTTCAACTCCTGGCTCCGACTATTTTTTTTTTTTTTTTTTAATTTTTTAATTCTTGTAAATCGTTCTATAAATAAAGAATTACTTTTGTGACATCTTAAACAAAAATAAGTTCCTTTTCTAGCAAAGAAAAGTTCCACTATATAACGGTTAATTTGCTAGATGGAATTATTCACCCGCGATCTTGTAAGCTCACAACTTAAACAAAGGTATTCATTTAAAACATACATTCTTTAAAAGCAACTTACAAATAAAATGGTATTCAATTTTTTGTTCCACTTAGAAGGATGGTGTATCTTTGTTTTGAATACTTTGTTCGGCGGGGGCAGTTTCGGGTAAAAAATTTTTTTAGTTTCTATTAAAGGTATCCCTTTAATAGAAACAATCAAAAGTTGGACCCCAGCTGATAACAGAAAAAAGTATTCGTCTATATGTTTTTGTTTTTGACTTACAATTTTTTTTTAAGAGCTTCCCTATTATATCTTTCAATATCTAAAACTATCTTCATTCAAATATATACAAAATACCTGTTTTATATTTTAAAGGAATTATATTTTCATATACAAAAAGATTTTTTTAAAAATATGCCATAGAAAATTTTTTATTCATGTTCAAAGTTTGACTAATTTTCGAGCAAAAAAAAAAATTTTTTCTTTTGTATATTTTACCCATCATTCATGTTATCGTTAGAAGCATTCATTGATCGATTTCAGCTAAAATGAGTACGGAAATGTCTAACTGAATAGTCTATTTTAATACTCGAATATAATTTTTTTCCTTCTTTAAAGTTCATTTTTGGGGTTTTGGCCAAAAATCGAACACTGTGCGAGGCCCCAAATCATTGAGAGCCCATAAAAAAAGTGCATGACTTTGGGCAAAACTGGGAGACATGTTTTTTTTTTTTTTTTTTTGTGTTTTATCACCTAGTGTTGTCCGTATATGGTTATATTTCCATGACTTAAAAAATTACACACAGTGTTATTTAAACAATGAACACAGCGTTGTGGAGTTTCAATGGGCTTAGTACATTCCATGCCACATTTAACACAGCTTAGTCTTAGCAGTTCCTCTTTACACTAGAATAGAGGTAGTTTTGGGTGATTTGAGCGATAGAATTGCCGCATGGCTGTCGACAAATAAACCTCTTTTCAAATATATATATAATAAAGAGCTGCATGATTGGCGAAAATTGAATACTGAATACATTCATCGTCAAAACAGTTAGTTCAGGTTGTGTGCTTTTTACATTATAAAATGAATGAATGAGTATTATCCACGATACCCGACTACGAAAACTCAAAACATACAAGTAGAGAATACAAAACCATACTGTACTGTATGTGCCAATATGAGTTGTGCGAATATGTTATATACAAGGTCGGAAACCGAAACGAATAACGGTATCAGTAACGGTATCGGTATTCAATTTATTTTTATTTCGGTAACGGTATCCATAACGGTATTTTAAATTATATCGGTATCGGTATACCGGTACCGAAACTAAAGTACCGGTAAATACTGTTATTATTAAAAAATATATAAAAAACTTTAAAAATTTTAATTTTTAAATAATTTTTACTTGAGTTTCGCAAAAATAATTATTAAATTACATATTTGTATATGAATACTTTTCGTTAGAGAACTTCGTACGATTTTTACAAATTCTTATTTTATGGCAACATTTAGGAATATTAAACTCGACTTTTTAAAGACAAATTGGTATCATTTTTTGCAGTACTGTAAAGTAAAAAACTTGGACAAAAAGTTTTTTAATACAGACAAAAACCGTTCAATTAATTTTGGAAAATTTTTTTATGATATGGCATACAAAATATTTTTTATTTCATCACAAGTTAACGCTACAAAAATATGGAAAATGCGTTTCGGATATCGTAGGAATAGTCGTTCCAATCACCATTAAAATGAGTAAAGAAAATACGATTCCCAAAGAGTTTTTAGGTTATAGGTAAGAGTAAGAGCTAATGTGTCAATTACAGACGATACATTTTGTAGAGGAGAAATAGTGCTACAACAAGAAATTACTAATTATGTCCATAACTCCCCATTATCCCATTTACTCAGTAGAAATTTTTTAAAGTTGCAGGATAAAACGACGCGCCATAATCATGATTAAATGGGAGTAAGCAATTTAAATGTAATTTAAACTTTGAAGTCGTTTAGAAGAAAATTTTACCGGACTTCGATGTCCCGGGATTTCACTTAAAAATGTGAGTTCAAAAGATATACAATTGTTTGTAGCTTCAATAGGGTGGTCCATTAACGTTATTGAAAATAATCAATAAAGATGTACCTAAATTATAAAATAATATTTTTCGAAAAATGTCAACTTCCTATGATGATTGGAACATGATGATATTTGGTGTGACATGACTATTTTTTTCTCTGAACTTTCTTAATATTTTTTTTTTCCAAATTTCTAGAGATTAATTCCGGATATTGTCCATAACAATGACAAATTTATATCGTATATTTAAGATGCTTACAAGATCCTTTCAATGAGTTTAAGTTTTTTTTAATTGCTGCTTATTAGTGCTGACATTATATTTATTTGAATTCATATCTTAGATTCATAGAATCAAATATCAAACAGTTAATTAAGAACCTATCATTAATTTCAACAGTACGTTCATGGGCGTCATATGATAAATAATTGAAAGCATATCGTAAATTGAAATACCCATATCTTTTTTGTGTTCTCACTAAGACTTTTCATCAAAGTGAAGTCGCACTACGTTTAAGGGATTTAAACATTTTTAAAAATATATTTATTGCAAACGATATAATCAAGAAACAAACAATAAAATAAAATTCTATAATTATTACATGAAATAAACTTTAATTTTAATTTAATAATTTTATCTTTCTTATTTTCTCAAGTAAATTATATGAGAAATCATTCTTACAATACCATGTTATGTTAAAAAAAATATATTTTTAAAATACCGAAACTAAATTACCGGTATATACCGGTACAGAGGGTGTAGCGTCCTTTTACTGTTTTATATTAAAACATTTTTCAACTTGTTATACAATATTTTATATACAATTCATTTTTATGTTTTACTTCAATTTTATGTTAAATAATTGATTATTCAATTTTTAATTTTCAAACCTAATAAAAGCATTTTATATAAAATATAAAAACTAATTTTTAATATTGATACCAAATTGGCGATCCTGCAAATCGAATCATCATCATAATCAAATAGTTAACCAATTACTTGACCAGAACAATAAATTTTATTAAATATACGTTTATCTAAAAATATAAATATTTAATATTTAAGAATAAAAAATCAAATCAAAATATAGATGATATTTAGAACAATCTTATCTAAAAATAAATAGAATCACCTTAAACAAATAAATACCGTTTGGATTCAAATATCAATCTTAATTAAAAATTGCTGTAAAAAAGAAAATACCAACTGGATTCAAATATTTAAAGAACTGTCAAGAACAACAGTATCCTAATTATCTAATTGCCTTTAATTGAATGAATCTATTTTGGACTTCAAGAATCATTAAATGTTGATAAGTAGTTAATTTCATTAGCACGTAAGATTTTTCAAATTAAATTTATAAGTCATTCAAAGACCACCACACAACAGAATTTTGTAACCTCTCTTAGAAATTTTTTTATAATATTCTATAATGGTTTTAACAAGATCAGGAAGTGGTAGTAATGATGAAACATTTCATGATGCCTCTACATTGCAACATTCTCCTGCAGACAACATAAACCCAACACAAAATAACACACAGAACATCACAACCAATCTAAAACTTCCTCAATTCTGGACATCGTGCCCACAAGCTTGGTTTATACAGATAGAAACTCAGTTTGAACTTTATAATATTGAAAATGACAATTTAAAATACCAATACGTAATCACTGTTTTGTCCCAAGATATTATTTTGAAGATACTTGACATTATTCAAAATCCTCCAGTTGTCAACAAGTATGATACTATTAAAAAAACACTTTGTGAAAGATTTTCTCTAGATGAAGAAGGCAGATTTGAGGAAATTTTTTCAGACACCCAATTGGGAGACAGAAAACCTTCGGAACTTTTTCGAGAGTTAACAAATTTAGCTACACCACTTTCATTTGTTTCTCGTGATTTGATTTTTAAGTTATGGCAAAGAAAATTACCACAAAACATTCAAATCCATCTTACTTCTTCAGGTATACAATCAATTAATGAAGTAGTAATTTTAGCCGACAAAATTTTTCATATGCAAAAAACCAACATATCAGTAATTAATTCAAATCAATCATTAGAAGGTCACGCAATACAAGATGTTCTTAAATTAACATCTGTTTTAGCTGAAAGCATAAACCAATTAACTTTAAATATTTCCCAACTGAACAATACAAATTTTAACACAAACTACAAAAGAAATAATTCTGAAAATTTTCAAAATCAATCTAAAAATACTGAGAATATTTGTTGGTATCATTCTCGTTTTGGCAAGAAGGCACGTAAATGTGAAAAATTTTGTAAATTTTTCAAAAACTTCCAGTCAAAATCTTTAAACTAAATAACCCCATTATGCTGACGGCACATAATGAGGATCATTTACCGAATTCACGTCGTCTATTTATTATTGATAAAAATACTAACATTAAATTTCTGGTAGATACTGGAGTTTCTGTATTCCCTATTACAAAATTTAAAGGCAAAAATAAAAAAAGCGAAATTTTACTTACTGCTGCAAACGGAACTTCAATTCGTACTTTTGGTTACACAAATCTTATTATAGATTTTGGTTCTGGACAAACATTTTCATTCCCATTTATTTTAGCAGATATTGAAACTCCAATTATAGGTGCAAACTTTTTAGAAAAATTTAATATTTTAGTAGATATTAAGAACAAGCAACTTATTGATACAACAAATAGAATTATATCATCTGTACAATTAGGATATTCAAATTTATTTTCATTGAAATTTACTAATATAGACTGCAATATACCACCACTTTTAAGTGAATTTCCATCCATAACTTCTGAACCGGATTATAGAAAAGTGGTAAAACATAATACAGTTCACAAACTAGAAACTAACGGATCTCTTCCATTTAGTAAACCACGTCGACTAGATCCAGTTAAAATTAATATAGCAAAAAAAGAATTCGATAATTTAGTAAAAATGGGCATATGCCGCCCATCGCGTTCGTCCGTCTGTTCACCACTTCACATGGTTCCAAAAAAAGAACAAAACGATTGGAGACCGTGTGGAGACTACAGACTATTGAATTGTGTAACCATTCCAGATCGTTATCCTCTTCCACATATTCACGATATTAATATTGACTTAGTTAATAAAAAAGTATTTTCGAAAATAGATCTCGTTCGTGCGTACCACCAAATACCAATGGCGGAAAAAGATATACATAAAACAGCCATTACAACTCCCTTTGGAATGTACGAATTTATTCGAATGCCATTTGGCCTTCGCAATAGTGCTCAGACATTCCAAAGATTCATTAACGAAGTTTTCAATGGTTTAAATTTTGTATTCACTTACGTAGATGATATACTTATCGCAAGTAAAGATGAGAAAGAACACATTATTCACTTACGTCAAGTTTTTGAAAGACTAGATAACTATGGTCTCAATATTAAATTATCAAAATGTATATTTAATGTTCCTGAGCTCGAATTCTTAGGATATAATATTTCAGAATGTGGTATATCTCCTTCAAAATCCAGAATTGAAGTTATTTTACAATATGAGCTGCCCAAAACTATCAAAAAAACTGCACCAATTCTTGGGCATTATTAATTATTACCACAGATATGTTCCTCAGTTAGCTACACACCTTATTCCTTTACACAATATTATTACTAACGCAAATAAATCAAAATCAAAAGATATTTGTTGGACCGAAAGCACTATAAATGCATTTCAGGATGTTAAAACAAAATTTGCTCAAAAAACATTACTTAACCACTTTAATAAGAACTCTAATTTATCCATAGCAGTCGATGCATCTCTCATTGCTATAGGAGCAGTCCTTCAGCAACATAATGGAGATCATTGGGAGCCATTAGCTTATTTTTCAAAAAAATTAAGTCCTACAGAAACGAAGTATTCTACGTTTGACCGAGAATTATTAGGAATTTATCTATCAATTAAACATTTCCGACACTTTTTAGAAGGTCGAGAATTTGTTATTTTTACTGATCATAAACCATTAGTAAACATACTTAATTCAAAAACTGAAAAATCTCCCCGACAAACTCGTCATCTAGAATTTATTGCTCAATTTAGCAATGATATAAGACACGTTTCTGGAAAAAACAATATTGTTGCTGATTCATTGTCTCGTTTACCTGAAATTAGTGCACTAAATTCTTTAAGTGTGAACATAGAACAAATATATTTAGAACAACAAAAAGATGATGTTTTAAAAAGTATAATTTCAAAACCAAATTCCAAATATAATCTTAAAGAAATTTCTGTTTCTGAAAACTGCAAGCTTTGGTGTGATATTTCCAGTAGCACGTATCGTCCTTATGTTCCAGTTTCACTTAGAAAATTAGTTTTCCAAACTTTACATTCACTTTCACATCCTGGAATAAGGGCTACAAGAAAATTAGTCGTAAATAGGTATTTTTGGCCTTTAATGAAAAAAGACATTAATAACTGGACTAAAGAATGTTTAACATGCCAGAAAGCTAAAATAAATGTTTATACCAAATCAATAGTTAAACCTATAGAAATACCTAAATCTCGATTTGAACACATCCACATGGACATCGTTGGACCTCTCCCTGTTTCAAATAATTTTAAATACATTTTGACAGTTATTGACAGATATTCCCGTTGGCCAGAAGCTTATCCACTTAAGGACATAACAACCTGTACTATTGCTAAAACATTTGTGTACAATTACATTCCCCGTTTTGGAGTTCCATTAAAAATTACAGTTGATAGAGGTTCTCAGTTCACTTCAAAACTTTTCAATGATATAATTACACTACTCGGTTCACATAAAATACATACATCTGCCTATCATCCCCAAGCCAATGGAATGATTGAAAGATTCCACCGACAACTAAAAACATCAATATTAACGAGCAAAAATACTGAAAAGTGGTCTGAAGTGCTACCGTTAATTTTACTTGGTTTGCGGACTTCTGTTAAAAGTGATTTAAAATGTTCACCAGCTGAACTAGTTTACGGACAATGCCTTAAAATTCCTGGTGAACTCGTTATTAAATCAGATGAACAAGTTTCCAGCGACCTATTGCTTTCAAAATTGAGAGAACATTTTTCAGAAGTAAGAACAAAAATCATATATCACAACAATGAAAAATCATATGTACCTAAATCGCTACAAAATTGTGAATACGTATTTGTAAAAATCATACAACCTTCAAAACTGTCCACACCTTTTGAAGGTCCATTTAAAGTATTAGAAAGAAATGATAAAACTTTTAAAATTCAGCATGGTACCATCATACGATCAGTTTGATACCAAAGAGGGAAACGGAATTTGAATACCAGTATTATTTTTTAACGATTTTTTACTTATATATTGAATCTGCCCTTCTTTAAAGGCCTCTCAATATGTATTCAAATCTTTAAACTAGAAACTAAACACTAATTTTTCTCTAACGGGAGAAAATAATAAAGTGGTAACATTTTTTTTCTATTATATACAAATTTTCTTAAGTAACATGTATAGTATTTATATTTTTCTGAAAGATAACTAAACACAAAATACTATAAAGGAAAAAAAGCTTTTAAAAATCGATTTTTGAGAGAACCAGGGTTTCCAAAATTATACCTATTGTTCCAACTAATTTCGAATTTTCGCCTTAATTTCTCAAATCGCAAAGCTGGAATGAAAAAAAGTTATACTTTTTATTTAGTCTAAAGTGTTTTAAATTTTTTCGAAATAGAAATTTTTGCTCCCCGTTATCGGTTGGAAAAATATAGCAAAAAAGTAAAAAATCCATTTTTTTTTTTTTTTTTTTTTGGGAATTACGGGATTTTCGTAGACAGATCTAAAAATTAATTGAATTAAGCATAATTTCTACTATCAGCATGTGAATTTCATAGAAATCGGAGTAGCCGTTCCGAAGTTCCATTATTATTTCCATTTCATTTTTTGAATCGCACACTATGTGGTGGCTTAATATCTTTCGTTGCCTTCCATAAGGAAAAATTTGTATATATATTATTTATCAAACCTTCAATGTAATTTTTACTCTGGCGATCCTCTTCTTGTTGAAGGGCTTTTCTTAGTTTCTTTATTACTGTGGACAGCCTCTGTTTTGCAGCTGGTTCGTTGCCATTCTCTTCTAAATTTTCTTTTTTCTAGAAGAAGTTTTTCAATATCATAATTGGAAATATGTTTATTATCTCTTTTTAAAGATTGACTTTTTGAATGATCCATGGCTGAATTAATTAATGACGTAAAATCGCTGACGCATTTGTTTATATCTTCCTCACACTGGAAATTGGGATTCGTGTGGATGTGACTACTGATGTATTTTCTATATTTTTAACAAAATAATTTCGGTAACGGTATCAGTTACGGTAACCAACTTTAATCGGTATCGGTATTTATAACGGTATCGGTTTCCAACCTTGGTTGTATATGATTTCATTGTACAATGAAATAGATAACTCTTTATATTTTCTTTTTCGATGTTGTTGTTATGTGTGTATAAAAAAACGCGTGGCATGACAACAACTGTTCTTTGCAACATTTCTTTTATAATTAGCTAGTTAGTTGTCTGTTTTAATGTAAGAAAAAAATAAAAAAAATAAATAGTTTAACAAAAAAAAAAAAAAGTTATTTCATGATATCTTAACAACTTATTAATTTAAAATTATTATAATTTTCTTCCAAAAAGAAATAATAAATTTATGTTATCTAAATATAAATTACTCAATTCACAAAAAATATTTTATGAGTTATAGGTATCTGTGGCAAAAAGGAAAAATTACATAATAATTATTTTTTATTACTTATCAGGCGACCGTTTTTAAAGTTAAAATAATATCTCAAGTAATACATTTTTCGAAAATAAAAATTTATATATATATATATATATATATATATATATATATATATATATATATATATATGTACTAGGGTATTCACTCGAATATTGTTTGTTCGAATAATCGACAAATTAAAATCAAATAATTGTTCGATTAAATTAAAATCAAGAATTTCGAGTAACAATTTATTCGAGCAAATTATGCCGATTAATCGAGAAATTTGAGTAAAAAATAGTTTAAATATTTCCTTTCTTTTTAGGATGTTTTAGTTTTCTAAAAAAATAGTTTAAAAACAATGTTTCAAAATTGTTATAGAATGTGTTGAATCTAAAAGTGGCGTCTCAAATTAGAATTGTATTAAAAAATTGTATTTAGTAAAAAGAACCGAATATATGTATGCCTAAATTACAACACGTAGTTAAAGGTCGTTTTTCAATTACAAAGATTAAACAACAATATAAACGTCACTTGAAAAAAATCTGATGAAAAATTCAAATAATTTTAATATAAATATATAAATAATAAGAAATAAATTGGAGGATTTTAAACTTGATTTGAAAAAATATATTATTGGTTCTACGAATGAAAGTACATAGTGGATATACCAATAAATTCTCAGTCTGGTGTAGAGGATATGATGGTGATGGCTTAAATGAAATTCGTAATATAGAAGGAATTTGGACTTAAAATTAGGTTAAGCATGTAAACATGTTCTTTATGTTAAGAATCGCTGAACTTCTTTATCTAAAATAAAGGGTGGTCCAAAGTGCTTTTTGTCATTTTCAAAATGCAATAACTCAGAAACTAATAAATATATTTTCACAATTCTTCAAATTTATAGAATTTATGCAGATTTTTTTATATTTTTGCGCCGATGTTGTTAGAAAATTAAGAGTTGCGAAACATTTTTGCACAAAATTGAACTAAAATATAATCACGAAATCGCTATAATACAAATAAGAGTAAATTATCTTAAAAACTGTATACATTTGTATAATATTAAATGATCACCTGAATGCCTTCTAAATATTGAACATAATTGAACAATGAATTACAAAACATTCTAAAGCCTTGTGCGCAGAAATTTTTCTGAGCATGATATTCTAAGTTTTTGGTTTATTTAAAACAATTCAAGTCTCAAAATAAATTTGGACATAATTTTTTTAAATTATTTAAGAAGCTAGTATCTTTTATCCTGTTGCTTTGATACTAAAGATGTTGAGATATGTTTTCGCTATAACTAAACCATTTAAAGACATTTTAGAGCCCAAACACAATCAAGCGGATTATTTTTTTTATATGAAGATTTGGCAACTAAAACAACATAGCGGAATCCGCTGAAAATTAAAATTTATATATTTTTACAACGTATTTTCAAAAGCTCTCATTTTTTCACTCTCCCTCTCTCTCGGTGTTGCCGTTGTTGCAAAATGAATCACATAGGTTTACATTAAATTTACATAAGAAAGAAAGAGATAGAAATATTTGATTTATATTTTTTATGTATGGAATTTAAGAGAGGAAGAAAAACTTTTTTATACATGTAGTTTTGTTGTTGCCAAACACAAAAAATATAAAGAAACAAAAACAAAAATGTATGTGAAATCCGCTGCTGGACGCCGTCTTCATTTAATTTGCATTTCTCTCTTAGAGCGGAAAACAGCATCTAACTCCGCTTGCTTGTGTTTGGGCTCTTAAGCTCAAAATAAATCTGGGTTTACAAACATTTTGAATGTAACTGAAAACCACTGTGTAACACATAGGTTAGTATGTGTCCAAATAAAAAAGTGAGGTTATAAGAAAAAATCGCTAACTACCACAAAGTGGATTAAAACTCATTATTAAGTTTTATTTTTATCAAAAGTATTGATATAACATAGATTTGATTTTAATTATATATTATTTTGGAAAGACTATTTCTTGTTTTAAGCTATATTTTTGTTTTCTTTTTAATAAAACACTAAAACACACAAAATGCTTGTTTTATTTTTTAAAAAGCATTAATAAAACGAGTAAAATTTTAAGCCATAATTTACTCGAATAACTCGAGTAACTCAAAAGATTTTCTCGATTATTCGAGTAAGTTAAAAACTGCACTTTCGAGTTATTTGATTATTCGAACAATGAAAAAGTCGAGTAAAATGAATACTCTAATATGTACCTATATCATGAATATGTTGAAGTACTTATACCAATTCCAAAAATATTATAAAGATAGAATTTATATCTTAAAAAACTAGGGGAAAATGGGGTATTATGGCATATGAGGTAATGTGGAAAATTTTAGTTTTTTTGCATATTTTTATTTCTTTTGCAAAAAAGACTTTACATATATGTTTGCACTTTATTTCTAAATTATATTTCATCCATGAAACCTCTGGTATTATTGATTTTCGAGAGCAAGCAAATGAAATATATAACAAGTTTTATTAAGTGCTGTTAGTTCTGATCAAGATATGTTCAAATTGTTTCACTGATTTGAACATTTGTAGAAAAATCTAATAAAACACATCAAAAGAGTGATGCCTTAGTAAAAGAAAGAATGATAGAAAATTGGAAATAACTCAGTAAACTTCATAGCGATAAGACCAAAAATTCCTTAAACTAACATATCCTTACATTGTTGAAAAGAAGCAATTTATACTTTAATTTATGTACTTGTTTTATAATTTTATATTTTGATCAATTAATCATTGTTAATATTGTTATACATTCAAATTAGAAATTTTTCACTTTTCATTCTTTTAATAAAGACGTTCTGTTATAATTTACAATAAAATACTTTGTTATAACTGTGCCAACATACGTTAGCTCATTAAAGGAGGAAAATCTGGATTTAAATATCGAGAAAAATAGTTGATTTGAAAAAATAATCTTATTATTTTTATGCAATATGTTTGACAATAATCTGTTATATATAACAGATCAGTTGCAAGATTGAGAAGATTATTAGATTATTAGTTGGTATATGATGAAAAGTCCTATAGATTTTTTTTTTTTTTTTTTTTTTTGTCAATTCGCAAAAATTTTTATTTTTTGTATTTTACGTTAAATATTTTAAAAAACTAAAATCAAACGAATGTTGTTATTTAGACTACTATCTACTACAGTAAAGTACGCAATATACATTATGTAATGAAATACAATAATTCTAAAAATTAAAAAAACGGAGAACGACATAATTTAAGTTATGTAATTTTTAATTTTGTGTTATTTGAAATAACACATTATTTATTATTTTTTAACAATGTAAAATAACATTATAACATTGTGTTTATGAGTTCTCTCAAAAATTTTAAAAATTGTTTGATTTCTTACACAAAATTCTCTCTAAAAATTTTATTTTATTTTTTTCAAATGGCTTTATTTGGAACCTATGGACAATTATGGACCAATCCCTCATTAATTCTTAAACGAAAAGCACAATAAGGAAGTTGTAAATTGTATTAAGAAATATAAAAAAATAAATCTCAATCATATAATATTCCCCTTATCATTTTAAAAATGTTAAGCATGTTTTCTGTTGCATTTACAAAACAAAAAGAAACAACAGGAATAAATAATCCATCATAATACAACATTCATCATAATCTTCTAATAATTCGAATTATTCGTGAAAAACGGTCGTACACTGACTGAAGTATGAACAGCGAAAAACCACTCACAACGAAGTACTTGCCGACATACGATCATAAAACCGACACAGAATCGTTTTTTGTTTTAGTGTTACTACTCAACCTTTCTTAGGCTGAATGAATGCTCTACATATCAATAAGCTTATTTTTTCAGTATTGTTGAGTACAATGAAGTTAATGTTTTTGTAGCTACACAAATTTTAATTTTTTATAGTTTTGACCTCCGTATACTGCTAGTCAACAGAATAGGTTCAAGATTTTCGTTACATTAAAACTCGCAACCGTTGTCCAGTTTTTTTTTTTTTTTTTTTTTTTTTTTTTTTTTTTAATTTTAGAATATATTTCCCGACATACTACATAATAATTTCGTTTAGTTTGAATATCAGTTCAACAAAGTTGAATTTTTATCTAATAAACTGCAAAACAATTCCTTTTTGCTGAAATCTGCATAATCCAAGTCGAAGACATGGCTTAGTCATACAAGTTTTGTCTATAAACCTGAAAGTTTAATTCGAACTTTTTTGAAATTTGTTTAACAACCTTTTTTAAACTTTAAAATGGAGTTTTGAAACAGTCTCAAAAAATATAAAAATTGTTTGACCAAGAATGAAAAGGTGCGGAAACAAAAACTTATTTTTTAGTAATTATGGTTCAAATTTAATTGAAAATAGCTTTTTTAAACTCCTTACACAACGCAACAACTTTATTATTTTTTGTTTACAGATTTTATTCCTTATTTGATAGATAATTATGTGTAAATAACTATTTTTTAACATTTAGTTGCAAAAGAAAGTATTTAAAAACAAAATTTTTCTAAAAAACTGTAAAAGGCAAACTTTTTACCATATTAACAGGCCCTACAAACTTCAGGTCCAATGCGGCACAGGTTAAATATCCGATTTCAGTAACATTTCACACAGTACGTTTTTGCAACCCAAAGAACAATTCTGTGGGGAGTTACGATCAAAATTCGAATGTTTATATGTGATGTTATATATTTCCAAGATATTTTTATTATATTGTTTCTTTTTACAGGTTGTTCCATTAGTTAATAATGCTAGTGAATCGTTTTTGGCATCTTTGGAAGAACATTTAATGTTACTGGTAGTTTCATTGAATCAAGCTGTGGTTTCCAGTTGTGTATCTTGCCTAGGTGCGGTGGTAAATAAGATAACAAAAAACTATAAATTAATTCGAGACTGCTTCCACAAGTAAGTTTTTTGATTCACACTATTTGATTTAACCTACGTATTTTTGATAGGAAACCAACTAAATATCAACGTTTAATATTAAAATGTGAATGAGGTATATAAAAGCGCTTCCTTTTATATACCTACACGCTTCGCTTTAATAACTAATTCTCAAAAAAAAAAAAAAATATTTTTTTTTTAAAAGAATTCTTATTGTTATTTTTTAAAGCGCCCTTGATTTTAGTATAAATCTTGAACAAACCATGCTATCGAGTCATATTTTGTGGATTTTAAGACGGGCGCCTGTCTTGATGCTTGGCCCGCGCACGCAAAGAAAAAATATGGTTCCTGTGACCATAAACTAAGAGCAACATACTATGATTGTAATATATGATTCCATGTTACAATAAGTATATTTCTACGTAATCATTATTATGATTCCAATTTATAATTTATTAGTAAGGTTCATAACCTTATTAATAACTTTTAGTAAGTTTTATAACCTTTTCTTAAGTATTGCTTTCAATTTCATCATGTTTTTATCATTTAATAATTCCATTTTATTATATATATAAACTAATTTCATCATATATATAATTCCATTTTATCATATATAAAATAATTTCATCATATATATAATTCCATTTTATTATATATATTATTCCATTCTATCATATATATGAACTAATTCCATCATAAGTATAATTCCATATTATCATATATATAATCCCATGTTATCATATATATAATTCCATTTTATCATATATATAATTCCATGTTATCATATATATGAACAAATTTCATCATATATATAATCCCATTTTATCATATATATGATCCCATATTTTCATATTTATATTCATTTGTACCACGATATGTGGTACAATCATCATACTGAATAAAAACAAAACTTATCAATTTATATTTGTTCATATATAAACTAAATGAGAATTATAACTACTGGACTGATACACAAAAATGTGTATTCAAAAGGCATTAAAAGTTAATGGCTTAATGGTTGTAGAATTAACCAAATTTGTAAAATGAAATGAATGGTTATGTAATTAACTAAATAGTTGTAGAATTCACTAAATGATTGGATTTATTCATAAATATGATTTCATATAAACATATTTAAATACATATTATAATTCAGTGAACCATATTAAAATTTTGATTGTGGGTAATCATTAAATGATTAAACAGAATCATAAACGTTGCTTTCATGAACACAGTATATTCAAATCAATGAAAAACGGCTATATAATCATTGAATAGTTGTGGTGATCATGCTGTAACCATGTTTTTTCTCTGCGTGCGGGCCTTGGATGCGGCCAAGCAAAAAACAGACCAAAAAGGAATTTCCAGAGTCATTCCATTTAAAACCAACCAGCTGATTTCTTCACATCTTCCGAATTTGATAATATTTGGTACAATCATTATTCTAAGACTAATTCAAAATTTCAGATAATTTCATAGTGGTTCGCGAAAAATCACGATTTGAAAGTGCAAAATAGCTCAAAAAATGTACAAAGTTTTATACACAAAATTACAAATATCTTTCAAAGTATTTATGATATTAGATTTATTGAGATGTCATATTAAAGGTATCAATTTTTTTGCCTTTAATATGACGTATAACATGACTTTTTCTCAACATCAAAATGGTCCATGTTTTTTTCGCGGGTAAATATCTCGAAAAATTGTCTTTTTAAAAATTTAAAAAAAAATATATATGTTAATGGTGAAAATATTTTCTATAACCGTGTTAAGTGGCATTCTGGGACTCGCATTTTTTAATAATTATTACAAATGTCATAATAAATACGAAATATTTATTTTAATTTGTATTATTTTGTTTATAATAAAACAGAAAATTGCTTCCAAAAGTTATAGGAATGTAATGAAATTCGGCAAGAATATAAACATTGGCGCTAATAACGCAAATACCGAGCTTTAGCTTGATTTCCGCTATGACTCGCGATTTATAGTATCTCAAAAATAAGATAAATTCTCATTTTAAAAATACGAATATCTTCCAAAATATTTACGTTACCACTAGAGATTGTAACCTGGGATTTCCCGTCCCGGAATTCCCGGGAAATTTCAATTTTTCTTGTCCCGCTTTCTCGGGAATTTCGTCCGGGATTCCCGGTAATTTTAAAATCACTTAAGTGGAAGAAAACTGCATGAATTTTAACAAAAACTTATATATTTGAGTACTGTCAAAGAATATTCATATATAGAATGCGCATCATGTAGAAACAAAATTTCTTATGGCGGGTTCTAATCATAGTACCTGCTCTCATGTAATTCTCGCTCTCAACATTTTGCGATGATGAGGGGGATAAGTAACAAGGGAAAACTAAATCCACCACCAAAACAGAGAGAGAGAAAGAGTTTAAGTATATGTGTTTGTACATGTGTGTATTCCTTATAAAGAATTGCAAATAAAAACACGCACACATATATATAAGATTGTACATGTATATCTTTATTTCAAATTGAAAGAAACAATTTGTTTCTTGTATTTTGAAAAAAGTGCCAACAGAATTTTTAGTTGTTTATTTACTAATGGAAAACATATGAACGTTAATATTACAGTAGGGCATAGCATACATGTTTTGTTGTTTTACAAGTAGAAATACTTTGATCTGCACCGACGTGCTTATACCATTCTTAGTGACGTGACAAATTTTTATATGATTTCGAAGTTGTCAATTTATATTTTATAGTTATATTTTTGATAACTAATAATTGTTATATTTTACTTTTATATATTATATTTTTATATATTTCATAAAATGTGCATATAATTTGTTTTTGGTGTTTTTTTATTATTATTAAAAAAAAGTTTTTATAGAGAATTTTTAGTTTTTGAAATTATTATTTAAAAAAAATATTTAAATTTTTTCATTTTTAAAAGTATATATTTTTCCATTTTTTGGATTTTTTAGAAAGAAAAATAAAAATAAAGTAAATAGTAAATAAAAGTTTTTCCTTTTTTTCGGAAAAAAATTATTTTGTGATTTTTTCCATGTTTTTGAGTTGTATTTTATTTGAATCAAGAAATTGTTATTAAAATATACATTTTTTAGAAATAAATAATATTAATATTTTCAATTTTAAAACTTATTTTTAAATAATTTATATTTTATTTAGTAAAAAAATAGTTTTGAATAAAAAAAGTATTTCATTTCTTTTATTTTTGGGCAGAAATAACATTTATTTTGAAAAATAAAGAAGTTTTTTTGATTTCCTTTTTCTAAGCAAAAAGTTATTATTTTTTTTTTATACAAAAAGAAATAAATATTCATACAGCAAAGATTCAATTTATAGACCTAAATTTTTTTATAAACAAAAATACTGATTTTTTTTAATATATAAGTTATTTTTTTGGCAGGAAATAAGTTATTTTTTATTTATTCATTTATTTATTTTTGTCATAATAATTTTTTTATATAGAAGGTATATTATACAAATTAAATATTTTTTCAAAAGATCTTTTTTCAATATAATTCCACCTTCTTTACAGAATAAAACAAAATTATTAAAGAAAAATCTAATTTTTTTGGTGACAAATTTGTTATGAATAAAAAAAATAAAAATATTTTTTTATATTTTTTTCAAGTGGATATAATTTTATATTTTTGTTTTTATTTATTTAATTAATTAATATACTTAACTTTAACATCTGTTACTTTGAATACATAAGTAACAAAACTACACAAATCAAATTTTAAAATACAAATTTGATATTCTGAAAGTATATTTACATAAGCTCATATGACGTTTAAAAAGGTATAAGTAGTTCGGTGACGATTAAAGTATTTCTATTTTTAAAACAACAAAACACATATGCTATGCCCTACACTAACATACACGATCGTATTTTATCTCCTTTAGTAAATAAACGACCAATTCCTTGTTTCTACTTTTTTATAGGCACTACACCAGCGATCGCCACACTCATACATTCACAATTATGTTTGTGTATGTTTTGTTTTTCCCATTATGAAATTATACACCAAAAAAATAACATCATTTTTATAGTAATTTTATTTTGAAAGTTTCTTCGTCAATTCAAGACTTGTAAGTGGAAATACACGTTACTAGTTTAGAATTTTAATAGTAATAACCAGGGATCGCAACGATTACCATAGTAATCATAAAAATTAAGATTTAATGTTTATTTTTTCTATTATTTGATTAAAAAAATATAACGATAAATTATTAATTTAGGATTTTAATTTCTTATTAAAAAATATCGAATAATTCAGCACGAACGATTATTTCAGATTTGTATTTTATAATAAAAAATTAATTGTAGTACATTATTAATTAAAAAAAGATAGTTATATAATTAAAAAATCATATTAATTAATCCTACTTAATATTAAATATTTTTCATGAGTGTATCTCAAGCAACAAGCAATAACACAACATTCTTGCTTGAATGCTCGTGCGAGACTGACTTTCTTGTGTGTTTTTTATTCATTTCAAGAGCATAACAAAAGAGATAAAAAACACGCAAGCTTCATTTCCTTTTGCCTTCCCTCCCGCATCATGAAATACTTTTAAAAAATATTTCAGTTTTCATTGACATGCGCCTTCTATATGTTGTATATTCTTTGGTACTGTTTTAAAGAGATTAAGCTAAAAATCCAACTGGAATTATATTTTAACCACGTTGTCGTAGACATAGCTGTTTCTTGTGAATAAAATAAAAAATGAAAATACATTTATTTTATTTCCATTTCTTATTTATAATTTAAAATATTTGTTAATAAATTTATTAATTTTAAAATAAAAGCATTAAGGATTTCTTTTTATAATAAATCAATTAGATTTATTATAATTTTGTATCTGATTGAACAAAATAAATTAAAAAAGAAAATATTTTATTTAATCAAAAGTAAAACAACTAATTTTTTAAAAGATAATCAAATGTGTTTTATTGGATTATTCTAACTTTAAATAATATTCATATGTGTTTTATTTAAATAAAAAAATTAAATTTGTATGATTTTTATATGAAAACAATATACTCATATGACTTGTTAGCAAATGAAATAATATTTAAATAATTTTAATTTAAATTAATTTCAAGTAACTGAAATTACAAAGAGTATAAAATGATTTGAAACTGTTTTATTTCCAAAAATTTTAATAAAATATTAAAATAATTTGTTTTTATCGAATATTTTGTATGGAAATATTCACAGTGAACAGCTATAGTCATTAATAAGGTTTTATATACAATTCATTAGATAATTTATATGAATTGACTCTATAGCATGAATTCAATTTAACATCTTATTAAAATCTCAGTATTAAAACCCAGCAATGAAAAAGTAAAATTGTTTGAAACATTCCTGTAGACATCCAAAACATAGAATTTTAAATTAAGTAGATAGTAGTGTATACAACATGCGAAATTTATCTCATAGAAATTAAGAAAGTTAAAAAAAAAAAAGTATGTAGTGAATCCCTCACATCTTAGTTATTCATATTATATTCAAGTAAAAAAAAAAAGAAAACAAATTGTAATAAAATGTAATTTTATTTCGATGACCGTGTAGAAAATTGAAATAGGTCCAGGTATTACACATGATGTTTGCTTTCATACAATGTTGGATCACCCATTGAAGCTACAAACAATTTAATATTGTTTTAACTCACATTTGAATTACCTCTAAGTTTTCGGAAAAGACATAAAGACAATAATTGTTAAATTTTATTACTGATATGTTTAATTCTTGTAGCAAATACGATATTGTTTTATGGTACATATCTTTTAAATAAGATTACTGCTCAATATTGTGTCGATATCAATAAAACTCTTTCACAATAGCATTTACTAGAGATTATTAAGCAATTGATCAAATTTCTTTTTCTCAGTACATTTACAATTCTATTTTAAATCAGCTAATGCGAAAATGTATATCCCTTTTGGGTCTAAGTTGTTCAACTAATGATAGTAGTATTACTTATAGATTTTTAATCCGGGATCCCGGAAAATCAAAAAGTCCGGGAAATTGCGATCCCTAGTTACCACTTTCATTGAGGCGAATAGTTAAAGGAATTGAAATAACCTTTAAAATGATACGAATTAAATGTCACGGTCGCGTATCTCCAAAAATGGTATTTTTAAAAACGCGAAAAATATATATGTAGAGGATGGAGCCATTATGAATGTTCTCTGATTCTCAAATTGAAAAAAAAAAAAAAAAATTGAAAAAAATCACACCGAATAAAGTGAACAAATTCATGTTAGAAATTTCTTTCAAAATATTTATTTTTTTTAGTTTCACACTGCATTATATTTTTTGTAATAACTCAGAAGCCATTGAGAGTCCCAGCACGATACTTACAAAAAAACATACAGAATGGCTCCACCCTGTACATATATATATATTCTTTTTTCACGAATTTAAAAATACCATTTTTGGAGATACGCGACCGCGAAATTTAATTCGAGAATTTTCCACCAATAAAATTCAACATAAAAACATGTTGCAGGTATCATTTTAAAGGTAATTTCATTTCCTTTAACTATTCGCCTCAATGAACGTTGTAACGTAAATATTCATATTTTGAAAAAGACAATTTATCTTATTTTTGAGATAATATAAATCGCGAACCATCGCGGAAATCAAGTTAAAACTCGGTATTTGCGTTATCAGCGTCAATGTTAATATTCTTGCCGAATGGATGATTTTTGGATCCAATTGGCGATTTTTCTGTTTTATTATAAACAAAACAATACAAATTGAAATAAATATTTCGTATTTATTATGACATTTGTTGTAATAATTCATAAAATATTGCGAGTACCAGAATGCCACTTACCACGGTTATAGGAAACTTTTTCACCATTAACATATATTTTTTTTTAAGTTTTAAAAAGACCATTTTTCGAGATATTTACCCGCGAACTAAAAATCGCGAAATATGGACCATTTTGATGTTGAGAAAAAAGTCATGTTATACATCATATTAAAGGTAATTTTGATACTTCTAAATACTTCGAAAGATATTTGTAATTTTGTGTATACCACTTTGTACCTTTTTTGAGCTATTTTGCACTTTCAAATCGTGATATTTCGCGAACCACTTGATGAAATTATCTGAAATTTTGAATTAGTCTTAATTTTGACAAGAATAATTGTGTCGAATATTATTAAATTCGGAGAGGTAAGACCAAAATTGCAATTTTTCTTGTTTGTTTTAAATGGAATGACTCTCCAAAAAATTTATTTTAAACGACAAAAAATGTTAATAATTCCTTAGAAAATTTAAATTCGCAAGTTTTAAAGTATTTTTAAATGTCTATTCATACACAGAAAAAAAAGTACATATATTTAAACAATTTGTTCATAAATATTATGAATCGAACATGACTTTTTTCCCCAAACTTTTTTTAATAAAAAATAAAATTTGATATTATTAAATTGTTCTTTATGAAAATTTTAGGGATTTTGCAAAAATTTTGCTAGTTAAAATAGAAAATATTAGCAATAAATGGCAATTTTCCAAGAAAAAGTTGCTAGAAAATAATGTTTAGAAATTTGCGCAAATTTGATACCATTCTGTGGCTAAAAATAATTAAAAACTATCTTTACAAATGAAAATATTAAATAAAATTTAAACAATTTGTTTGAGTCTTCTTGATATTTGATTCATATAGAAAAAAGTTTTAATATTTAAAAAATTATTCTTAAATATGATGAACCAAAATCAATGAAACAAAATTTTTAAATTTATGTACAAAGAATGGAAGAATGGATAATTTGCAAAAAAAAAAAAAAAAATAAAATAAAAAATAAAAAAATAAAAACTGCAAAATCCTATGAAAATCTGCAAGAAATGTGGTTAACAGTTTGATATACAGTGGGGTGCACAAATGAGTACATGTTTGTAATTTGTGCACTTGACATTTTATGTTTAATATAATTAATATAATTCATAATTCAAAAACAAAAGCATCAAGCTCTAAGAAAAAATCCAAAAAAACGAAAGCAACTCACACGTACTCAATTTTGCACATGAGGGATTTTGTAGTATTTTTAAAATATTTTTTTACAACATTAAAAATATATTGGAATATAATATAGTGTAGTTTATAGATATGGGTTAGTAGATTATAATACCATTTTTAAAATTTCAAGATTGGGAGCTACATCCGAAAGACCAATTTTCCAGAATTCGCTGATTTAAAATGATATATATAAAATACCAGTTGACCAAATTAAATTTTTTAAACTATATTTAGTTTTTTCTTCTATTATTTTGAATTTACATCTATTTTTGACCCACACTTTATTAAAAGATATATATATATATATATATATATATATATTCGTCACCGAAAATGCTAAACAACGTAACATCACTTTTCATAACTTTACAGGATGCACAAAAAACTTTCTAAAATCTAAACGAATTGTCCTACAAACAAGATTTTTGGGTTATTACATCCTTAAATACTGCCTAATATATTGATGATATATATATATATATATATATATATATATATATATATATATATATATATATATATATATATATATATATATATATATCATCAATATATTAGGCAGTATTTAAGGATGTAATAACCCAAAAATCTTGTTTGTAGGACAATTCGTTTAGATTTTTTATATATATATATATATATATATATATATATATATATATATATATATATATATATATATATATATATATATATATATATATATATATATATATATATATATATATATATATATATATATATATATTGGAAAAAGCGGGTAAAATTGAAAATTGTGAGCAGATTAAACCTAATGTGCTCGATAGCTACTGTTTCAAGGATTTCAGAACTATATAGTTTATATTCAGAAATTATTTCAGATTTGAGAAATTTAACTTTGAAAACTGAGAACTTTTGCATTTACTAGGTGCTATATAGAAAATTGAAAATTAGGGTAAAATTAAAAATTGTGCGTGGATTAGACCTAATATGCTCGAAAGCTATTGTTTCAAGGATTTCAGAACTATATAGTTTATTTTCAGAATTTATATCGGATTTGAGAAATTTAACTTTGAAAATTGAGAATTTTTGCATTTACTAGAGGTGCTATATAGAAAATTGGAAAAATCGGGTAAAATTAAAAATTGTGCGCGGATTAGATCTAATGTGCTCGAAAGCTACTGTTTCAAGGATTTCAGAACTATATAGCTTGTATTTAGAATTTATTTCAGATCTGAGAAATTTAGCTTTGAAAAAGGGGGAATTTTCAAAGGGGTGCTAAGGAGTGCGATCGAAAAAATCTTAACACACGTTTTGTTTCATAGCTTTTTTCGGAATCAATATTAGATTCTAGTTATCATGGAAAAATACGTCAGTTATTATTTTTAATAACAACCATGTTGATTTGTCGGGATTTCCATCAAAATGAGTGACGAAAAAGATGTACGTGCTACAAATTATTAAAAAAAATTCAAAAAAATCCAAATAGGTCCTACAAATAATTGCCCACAGAATTAAATTTCTGTCATCAAACTGTTTCTAATGTTATTAAACAGTATCAGGAGAATTTGATCATTGATAGGAAATCCGCTTCGGTATGAAAAAAGGTCCACATGATATTGGGAAGGCCAGAAAATTAAAAGCATATTGAAAGGAACTCCAAACACGTCTGGTAGTGTTGTTGTTGTTGTAACAGCTACAGTTACATATTTCTAATCGGGGTGTTCAGCTTGAAGGTCAAGGCCAAGAAATTGTGCCACTTCTTCAGGATGAGTCCACAAATTCATAGGACTGAGTGAAGTGGGGTTGGCCGGACAGCTAAATATGTGGTGGGTGTCATGGGGACCCTGTCCACATGCTGGGCATATATTAGGGACGGCACGGTCTATGCGAGACCAGTAGGCATTGAGCCTGTTGCTCCATCCTGACCTTAGTTGTGCCAGAACAACTCTTGTCTTCCGCGGAAGGTTCTTCTCATTTTCTGCGATAGGCGGTGGGCGGCCTCCAAGTACGACATTCATGCGGTGGCTTGCAACCGCGGAATTTGTGGCGTCTCTATAAATGTCGTTCAAAGCTGCCATATACGAGGTACGATCAAAAGGATCCTGCACATACCTTTGTATGTTCTCCTCGTATATGCGAAGGTCTTTTCTGACATGCCTCGGGGGAGTCTCCAACTGTGTGATGTCGAAGTTTGGATGATTTCTCCG
Organism: Protophormia terraenovae; assembly: GCA_951394005.1. Lineage (NCBI taxonomy): Eukaryota > Metazoa > Arthropoda > Insecta > Diptera > Calliphoridae > Protophormia > Protophormia terraenovae. The sequence continues at coordinate 64,707,282 of OX596074.1, forward strand.
ATGACATCCCAGAAGGAACTGCTGACTTAACATCGCGTTGTGTTCCTTAACCGGAAGAACCTTCGTTTCCTCGTGTAGATGGTGTGGTGAGGAGATTTATAAACAGCCTGTTACGGTTCTTAAGGCTGCATTTTGGCAGCTTTGAATATTTCTCCACTGGGTGTCACTCAGCGAAGGAGTCCACACTGGAGCAGCATTATTTATCACTGACCGACCAATCGTCTTATATGTAGCCAATAAGGTTTCTTTATCCATACCCCAAGTGCTGCCGGCAAGCGCTTTGAGGACCTTATTTCTACTTCGCAATTTATGCATGATTGCAGTGGCGTGAGCTGAGGAGGTAAAGAGGCTATCGAAAGTGACCCCCATGATCTTTGGGTGGTTCACAGTCGGAATTTGGACTCCATCGACTACGATGCCTAGGTTCATTTTTACCTCCTTCGTCCAGATGGTAAAGAGTGTTGCTGTCGACTTCGCTGGTGACAATTTCAAGCTACGCGCAGTGAAGAAATTGTGGATTTCAGTGAGATAACCATTTACCAAACCGCATAGGTCATCAACATTATGGCCAGTCGCCGCAATGGTGCAGTCGTCCGCATAGGATATCACGTCAACTCCTGGTGGAGGCGCTGGGAGTTTCGAGAGGTAGAAATTAAACAAGAGTGGTGACAGGACTCCGCCCTGAGGAACTCGTTGTTTAACTCTACGAGGTTTTGAACATTTGTCTCGAAACTCAACGAACGACTGACGGCCACTCAAATAATTCACTATCCATCTCTTCAAGTTGTTTGGCACTGTGGACTGCAGGATGTCCTGGAAGAGAGTAGCGTGACTGACGGTGTCAAAGGCTTTTGACAGGTCAAGTGCTACGAGGATAGTCCGTTCACATGGCCTCTGCTGGTTTAAGCCATGTGCGATTTGAGTGGCTACGGCGGTTAATGCTGTGGTGGTGCTATGCATCTTACGGAAACCATACTGATGACGAGCTGCTGGTAGGTGACAGGTCAGCTGGGGGAGGAGAAGGGCCTCGAGAGTCTTCGCGACAGGTGACAGGAGGGAAATTGGCCTGTATGATTGTCCCTCATTCGCGTTTTTCCCGGGTTTTAAAATCGGGATGACTCTACCCATTTTCCAGGCATTGGGTATGACCAGGCTTCTCACTGACAGGTTAAAAACCATTGTCAGGTACTCAACTCCCCGCTCGCCCAGGTTCTTAAGCATCAGCATGGAAATTCCATCTGGCCCAATCGTCTTGGATGGCTTGGCGTTGTTGATGGCCTCTGCAACTTCAGTTGGTGTGAATAGTTGTGGTATGTCCGTGACTAGAAGGTTGTGAAGTTTGCGAACAACACTTCGTTTCGCCTTGTCTCTCTCCGGATGCTCAATAAACTGTCGGTAAAAGGCACGCGAGCATTCCTTAGGGTCGGTAATGGTGGTGTCTGCAAACTTAATCGCAACCCTATCATCCTTCTTCTTCGGGTTCGAGAGAGATCGAACAGTTGACCACAACTTACCAACTCCTGTGCTCAAGTTGCAGTTGTTTAAATGATCTAACCATTTTTTCCGCTTGTCCTCATTTACCAACCTGCTGATGTCACGGTTCAGCTGGGCGATCCTAGGATCGTCAGGGTTGGTAGTTCGGATGTCATCACGTTCGTCTGCGAGTCTAGCAGCTTCGGCTGGGAAGTGTGGGCGCACTACGGATATTCGACCAGCAGGAACGAAGCGTGCGACTGCTGCGGTGATGATTTCGCGGAACTTCCTCTCAGCGGTGTATACATTGGAGGGTACAGGTAGATCATTAAAACGGCGGTTGGTAAATTCTCTGAAGCCGTGCCAGTCTGCTTTCTTTTGGTTCATGTACGTGCGGCGTTCAGAGACGATGAAATCGTTGGGTCGGTCCAGTGTAACGATTATGGGTAGATGGTCTGATCCCAGAGATACGACTGCACCCCAGGTTGCGCAGTTAATCAGACCAGGGCTCGCAATGGTGATATCCGGCGAGCTTGCGCATGTACCCATAATCCGTGTGGGGGCATCATCATTCAAAGTGCAGAAGGTGGATTCGTCAATTTGTTCCACTAACGACGCACCTCTCTGGTCATCCCCAAGATTTGAGTGCCAGAGTTGATGGTGCGCGTTAAAATCCCCAAGGACCAATCGGGTGTCGCCATCCAATATGGCCCTAATGTCGGGATGGTAGCCTGTTGGACAGCTGGCTACTGGCGGAATGTAGACGTTATAGAGCTCTAATTCGGCGTCTCCCGATCTGACCGCAGTACCTTGGACCTCAAGATATTGATCTCTGGAATTCAGATCGAGAGAGAGAGCTCTATACTAACTAACTACGTCTGGTAGTAAAGCAGCCTAGTTAGATGAGTGCTTTGACTATTTAGTGCGAAAATTTAAAGCTAATGCAGAGTTGATAACATATAAAGTCCAAAAAGTTCCAAACAGGAATGCTGCAAAAAATTTAAAAGCCAAGAATAGAACACGAAAATTGAAACCAAATTTCATACAAAAATACTCAAGTTGTATGTGCTGGCAGAATTTTCGCAGCTTCTGTGTCAAAACTTTTATATTGTTAATGCTCGAGGCAATGTTAAAGATAAGTTTAAGGCCCAAAAGCAAAAAAAATGCTTACAAAATTCCTGGTATAACAAGCATTTTGCAGTTACATCAAGAAATATTTGAAAAAAAAGCCTTCTTCCTTTCATAAGAGAGCACAACGTGTCCACACATTTTTAGTAGTTCTGAATGGTTCTGAAATTATGGCTTTCAATCACATTTGGTCTAATCCGCGCATAATTTTTAAATTTACTCGATTTTAATTTTCTATATAGCACCTCTAGTAAATGCAAAAATTCTCAATTTTCAAAGTTAAATTTCTCAAATCTGAAATAAATTCTGAATATAAGCTATACAATTCTGAAATCCTTTAAACAGTAGCTTTCGAGCACATTAGGTCAAATCCGAGCACAATTTTTAATTGTACCCGATTTTTCCAATTTTTTTTAATATATATTATTATTTATATAGAAGTACATATACTTTCAGGGTTGCATTTCATAGTATAAGCATACGTTTTTTGTACTTTATTACAACAAATCAACTATATTAGTAAAAAAGTAACAAAGTTATAGTCGGTCAAGTCCAAACGTGTGATCCATCCGAAATTTTCAAAGAGGGTTTAAATGTCGACCTACAACAACCTATTATGTATACGTACATACATAATAAAATTATATTGATAATAACATTAATAGAAAATTGTTTCCCACTTCTCATATAATGTGGCTATTGGTTTTTTACTCTTATTAAAAATATTCGTAAATATACATATTCGTATCAGTAGTAACTACGATACAGAAATCTATCAGGAAATCATTCCCGATAAAGTGATGTTCAAAAGTAAAGATTATATGGTGGCTATTGTCATATATGGACACATTGTACTGAAATTTAGAATTCAAAGTTGAACTTGTATAACATTTAATATAATAGAAGCGAATTAAAGATGTATGATTTTGTGAAACAATAATGCCTTTTGAATGGTTAAACATTTTTTCTTAATACTATTTCTTGATATTTTATTCAGCAGTTTTAAACAACAAATTTATTTATTGCCGGATGAATATTGAAATCAGCTGAAAACAAAAACGAAATATAACAGAAAGAAAGAAATTTGAAAAGTTAAATATAAACTATTTCATATCTTTCATTTTACTGAACCGTTCAATTGAAATATTTCTTTCATTAATGACCAATGTTGTAGGAATCGGTAGTTCATATTACACAACCAATTTAAATTATCCAAAATTCAAAAAATTACACAAAGATGCAAATTTCTTAAAAATTATAAAAAATTTAGATTTATGTTGTCTTAGCTCTGTGATCTCCAAAATATAAATATCCCAGCAAAAAAAGCACCGTAAAAGCGATGATTTTAACAACGTGTTGTCATTGGGAGGGAGTTTTTAGAGCTGAAAAATAACTGCAGTATCCTACCAATGACAAATCTTTTTATTTACACTGCTTCTCTTAAAAATAATGTTTATAACATTATTTAATTAAAATGTTGTTTTGTTTTAGGTTTATTAAAAGATAATAAAAATAGCTTTTAAATTTGCGAAATTTTAATTTTCTTAGAAATTAACCTTTCCCTGCTAATAATACATTGATTTTAACTTTTTTGTAAATAATTATTAACAACTTCCAAAATTTCTTCTCCTTTTGCAATCTTGTATTAGAATACCACGATGTTTTTGATCCTTAATTTTTTAAATTCATTGGAGCATTTTTGTTTTATAAAAAATATACAATTAGAGACTTTTTATGAATAGTAAATTTACTATTTTACGAAATGAACTTCTACTGAAATTACGCAAAAATTACACAGAAATTTCATTATCCAAAAATTATCCAAGAAATTTTTCAATACTATTCCTCCTTGGCACAATATATTGTCTTATCCCAAATTTGACACAGATAAAAAAATTATTAGACAGACAAATATTCTTAAATATAATCTGGATGTGATTCTGAAGCGATTATTATTGGAGTAATAATTTTCGGTGTAACAAACATCAGCACAAACGCATAATAACCTCCCACTTGTTTTATTCGTAAATGCCTATGTGATAATGATTTGAAGGCTATAACAAATAAAACAAAGTTTTATAAATTCAATAAACTGAAAACATTTAAATTTCTTCTTAAAATTACAAATAAAAAAGTTTGCCTTTTGTAAATATGAAACATATTCTGTAATTTAAAGAAATCCCAAAAGTATTGAGTAGTATCGAATACTCAAATAAAAAGTATTGAGTATTCAAAAGTACTCAAAATTTACAGCTCTATTTTGAATCATATAGAGCGTATTTGAATAAAAAGCAAATAGTTATTATCGCAACAAAAAAAGAATTAAAAGAAAAGTTTTAGTTAGTAATCATAGATAAAATCGTAAAAGTTCCACAGCTTTTGTCTGAATTGAAAATACTAAATCTTCCAATGTTTAAAAAATAAAAATTATTATATCGTTTTATAGCCTTTTATAGAAATAGCAGTTACTCAAAAAATGTTGTTTAAAAATTTGTTGTTTAAATGAAGAACTAACTCCGCGACAAATAACGACTGATCGATTTAAGGGTTTATAGAGAACTGAAAAATTTTATTTACGAAACTTAGAGCCTTTTTACATTGGGGATTATCGCAGCATTTTTTAATTATATTTTGTTTAGAAGTTGCTTCCAAATCCCTTCTGCATTTACACATATAAATTTGTATTGTGAAATTTTTTCAAAAATGTTTGACAAAAAACAACAAATCATAAAAATTTAAAATAAATTTGAAAAAATTTCATGAAATTTTTTGGCTTTGCGACGACATGCAACTTTTTTTACCCCGCTTGCTTCTCTACACCTCTTGCCTACAAACGTAAAAGTTGCAGCGATTTTTTCCAGGGAAAATCCCCAATGTAAATGAGCTCTTATTCTAAACTAACTATACTAAATTTAAAAGTAATAAAATTTTTCAACATGCGGTATCCACATGAATTACAAAATTATGTATTTCCCTCACATTACATTCTCTGTGGGAAAACACTTCTTAGATCTATTGATAATACATAAAACCTTTTTAACTATAAATACACTAAAAATGAAAGGACATGCAAAATGTACATCATAAATATGCATTTTGTTACCTGATTGTGCGCAAATGTTTTTAGAAAATTCATTGTTAGTTCCAAGGTTTTAGACAATTTTTAAATAAGAAACAAACAAAAAACACATTTTAAATTAAACAGTTTTGTACAGTTGCTACTAAACTAAACATTATATTTCACAAAAACAACAAATGTATACAGTTGAAAAGCCTGATTCTTCAAAGTACTTTCCAAATTTAAAATGAAAAATCAACAAAAGAATAACAAAAGAATTGCAAATTTTTAAAACCTGTCCATTGCCCCATGTGTAACTAATTTTGAAAACCCAGCATACTGGAGCATACTTTAATCTAACTTCAATAAAATTCCAACCCTGCAATAGATCTGTTATACAGAATGGATTATTTTTTAACGTTTTGCATAAAAATAATATGATTCTTTTGGTATTGTTTTTAGACGTTCCTTCAAATCAATTTTGGGGTAAAAGGGGAAATGTAGGGGTAATATGGGACATAATAAAAATGGCAAGTTTAAGTTTATTTTATGTTTATTAATTTTTTTTTATGATTTTTGTATTTACGAAACCACTCGAATATCAAAATTCAAGAATGTGATTAAAAAAGATAGGTAATAATTAATAAAACTAATAGAATATAATAAATCAAAATTTATAAACAGGGAAACAACAATATGCAATTGCATGTTTTTTCCTGGACGTTGAATGAAGCCATCGATTAAATATTTATCATTTTGGCATCGATTTGTTAGTGCATATTTTTGCATATTTTACTCTTAACGGCATATTTTTCATTTGGCAATTTTTAGTGCATATTTTGTTATTTTTAGGTCATAATTAACCCTCTTAGAGCATATTTTGATATATTTTAAGGATAATGTTTTTATAAATCATGAAATGTTTTTCAAATTTGATTTTATAAAAAATGAGAAAACCAAAAAAAAAAAAAAAAATTAATATTATGATTGAAGTTTATGTTGTAAAAACAATTTTTTTTTTATGAAAGCATATCGAGTCTTAACCGCAAAAATGTCGTAAGTGCAGAAAACAAAACATTATACATTATTGTTTACACATTGCTATATGTATGTCACTTACGATAAAATTACTTTCGCTATAAATCTGAAATGACACTTGATACGTCGATGAAATTTTGACAAATGATGTGAATGTTTCTAAATTATAGATTTTCCTCAAAAGACGAATTTCGAAAATATTGTTGATTACGATATTTTGGCGGTCAGTGATCAGTATGATAATTTTAATTATTTCTGAACTAATAAGGGAATCAAATTTCGACGAGGTTGATAAATTTCAGTCTTACCTTATTTTAAAACGTTGAAACATTAATAAAACCCTTTGTTTTAATGAAAATCATAATTTTTGTTACAAAATTATACAAAATCTCTGTTTCTTAAGTGCATATTTTCGCGTTTTTTAGAGCATATTTTTCGTTTGTTATTGCATATTTAATGTGCATAAACCTAGAGCATATTTTGGTTTCCCTGTTTATAAAAATAGGCAGTTATTTTTCGTATTCGTATAAAAAATCTAACCCAAAGGTGTAATAAATTGTCATAATATTCACACATTTTAAGTGCACAGATCATTTGCATGAGTTTCATCATACTAAATGTGTATTTTTACAGCTAATGTAAGAATACATATTGCTTTTAGGATTTTTAAAGGGTGGTCCGAAGTGGTTTTGTAATTTTCAAAATTCAATAACTCAGAAACTAATAAATATATTTTCACAATTCTTTCACAACCTAACTGATATAATTTCCAAATAATGTGTGTATAAAATATTGTACTGGTCGGACTAGTAGTTACTGAGATAATAAAAATAGAAAGAAGAGAGAAATGACAACAATATACAGAAAGAAGTAAAATTCAATTAATGTATTTAGGGTTTTTATCCCGAGAATTCCAGGGAATTTTGGAAATTTTTTACTTCCCGATTCCCGTTTTTTTTTCGGGAATCCCGGGAATAAAAATATACTAAAAAATGTGCAACTTTACCATTTTTAAAGATCAATAATTCTGATTTATTATAACACAGGTCAACACTAATATTGTAGGGGACCAAAGAAAATATGGTTCCATGCTGAGTTTTTATGTTATAAATTTCAAGTAATTGGTAGAGGAGGTTAGTCACTCATGTTTTATAGCCAAGACATGGGGCTACAAAAATGTATTTAGTCAACTCTCTAATTTGTGACACATCGCCCCTAGAAGTCTTTGAAGTTGTAAAAATTAGGAAATTCTCTTTTAACCCTCATATATCATTGAAGAATGAGGGTAAGGAGTGGGTATAGAGTAACTAACAAAAGACCGTAGATCTAAAAATTGGTAAAATTTTTAAAATCGCACTGACAAAAAATGCGTAGCCATCAAAAATATGAAAAAAATAAAAATACCAATTTAAATAATAGAGTTAAAAAATAAAAAATTATGAGAAAAATATATTGTGAATAATTCGGCCTAATTTTAACTTCTTCCACTAAATATAGTGCAGAAAGTTAAATAAAACATTTCTATGATGTCACAATTTTAAAATATGTATTTTGTTTTATTTTGTATTTTATTGAAAAATATATGAATATTTTTTCTTAAATTAGGATTTAAGAATGTAGTAGAATTCCATATGCGTTGATATAATCTCTCAGTAACAGCATTTTGGTGTAAAAGCTCCCATTGTTCTTCGCTTATTTTTTCTATTTTTTAGTGCTTTTAGCAATTTTAAAGACTTTTAGGTGCTATGGAGGGCATGTTAGTGACATTGCTTGGTTGTTGCATTATACCTTCTCTATAAAATAGGGATACATAATATGCTCTATCTATTACCCAGAAAAGTATATAACTTAAAAATTTCTTAGAGGTACATTTGGTCATCAATAGGATAAAAGTGTGATGTGATGGAAATGCTTTATGTAACTTTTTTCACTACATTTAGTCTAAGGAGTATAAATTAAACAAAATTATTCAAGATGTAATTATACCCACCATCAAAAAGATGGGGGGTATATTGATTTTGTCATTCCGTGTGTAACATGTCGAAGGAATCATCTAAGACCCCACAAAGTATATATTTTCTGGGTCCTGGTTAGATTCTGAGTCGATCTAGCTATGTCCGTCCGTCTGTCTGTCTGTTGAAAGCAAGATAGAGCTCGAACGGGGCAACGTAGGGAGAAATTTGGCACAAATATTTGTCTTATATAAGGTTTGTTTGGTATTGAAAATGGGCAAAATCGGTTAATAAACAAAAAAGTTAAAAACTAGAAACACAGGGTGTCCGTTTCATACTTTTTTTGCTGATATTTCTTCAATAAAAGCACGTACGACAACGAAATTTTGTACGTATGGTTCGGGGATCGATATAAACCAAAAATGGGCGTGGTCCGCCCACCTCCCATATAAGGTGAAAATCAACGAAATGGTGTTCAAATAGTTCAAGGACCAATGTAAACTCGAAAAAAATGGGCGTGGTCCGCCCACTTTACCGCCCTCTTCCATATAACGTAAAATTGGAAAAAGTTGATGGTGGGTATATAGATTTGGCAGAGCCGAATATAACATTCGCGTTTTATTATTGTTTTATTATTATTATTATTTTTTTTTTGTATGGAAAAGGGTGGCTCGCCATAGCGAATGCAATCGGAGACCATAAGGCCCATTGTGATACCCTAGAAAGAGAAATGATATATAGTATTATATTACTCCACCTAATATCAACGATATACTATTCGATTGGATCATATTGAAACCAGCCCGCACTTCTGAAAAACTTAATCAGGTTTGTTAGTAGCATGTCATTAAGACAGTACATATCGTTATAGAGTTATCGACCGAGAAATCTCAGTCTACGCTCTTGTAGTGCTGGACATTCAAATTCCCCGGGTGGCCCATATGCTCCGGCATACGTCCAATCATACAGTGCCCTGTTATTATGCCTACGAGAAGCCTTATAGAAATTATATCAAAGGATATACTGCACTAGTCCCATTAAGGCCATAATATCCTTGATACTCTACAAGTGGTGATTGAGTGTCATTTCTCATTAGATAAAGAGACGAAGGGGATGAAATGTCATCGCAAGCTGCATTAGCGTCCAAGAACAATGCATTTACTGCACATTCGTCGGCCCTTTCGTTGCCATGAATACCCTCACGGCCCGGAACCCACACCAGCTCGACTTGGTAATGGTAATGACTGAGCAGAGCTAAAGAGCGTATGCAATCGTTAGTGCATTTGGACTATATCGTATGGAAATTTAGAGCAGTAAGACTGTCCACATATATACCAGTGCTCGGAGATATTTCTGATGAAAATATCAAGGGGAAAAAAATATTCCATCCTCTCTAGTGTATCCTCAATAGTACCGACCACATCATGCAGTGCTGTTTCCACCGACATAAACTTCAGATAGGCATGTTGTGTCCTGCAGAAATTACTCGGTGAGAGGATTCCCCTGACATAGACTAGTCTTTCCAGAGTTTTCAACAAAAACGATGACATACTAATTGGTCTATAATCCTTTGCGGTACTGTGGTTTATTTTTCCCGCTTTAGGAATAAATACCACCGTAACCTCCCTCCATACCCTAGAAATATACTCTAATTCGAGACTACTCCTAAAGATCAGAATCAGTCATGGCATAATGGCTGATAAGGCCCTCTGTAATAGCGTCGGGAAAATGCCATATGGCCCCGGTGATTTATAGGGTTCAAAAGATTAAACCGCCCACTGTGGATTGGTGACGCTGTGAGGCTTCCTGATTCGGACTCCTCATTTTCATCTTCCCTGCAACCCGGAAAGTGTGTGCTCATTAGTAATTCCAGAATCTCCTTACTACTTTCTGTAAAGGTGCCGTCCGGGTTCATAAGAAATCCGGACGTGCCAGAATCCTTGAATAATACCTTACGTAGCCTAGATGCGTCCGTGGTATTCTCCAAGTCTCCACAGAAACGTTCCCAAGATTCCTTTTTTGCCCTTCTGGTCTCCCTTTTGAAAGTATTGAAACTGCGACGGTAGTTATCCCAGTTTGTCGAATCGTTTTCCCTTTTCGCCTTATTAAAAAGTTTCCTGCATTCATTCCTTAACTGCTTAAGCCTAGGACACCACCACGGCTGCTAAAGTTTACTAGAACCATGCCGTTCCCAACATGACGCAAAGTAAGCACTTTTCAGTGCCCTAGTTATATGACTCACAGATTCGTCCAGATCCTGTCTGCCGACCAACCCTTCCTTCGCCGGTGGTTATGGCATCCACAAGGTTACTGAATTTGTCCCAGTCGGTTTTCCTAGGATTCCTAAAAGATTTGTCCTGTTCAAAGTTCAATCGTGAAAAGAATTCGCATATGGTCGGAGAAGGAGCATTCCGTAGATACTCTCCAATCAAAAATTCTAACTGAATCAAAGCAATATCAATGACTTGTTCCCTGATCCTACTGAAAAGCGTTGGTCTATTACTCTTATTGCAAATGCTAAGATTAGTAGATTTTTGCCTAGCCCCTTATTCTGACGTTTTATCAGCGTAAGTATGGCTTCATCCTCCAAGATAGGAGGAGGAACCCATAATCTAACCGTCGTCCGAAAAGGTACTTGATGCCAGAGTTCGCAGTGCAGTTTTTGAGAAAGTCTAACGCTTGCTCGTTACCACATCCGATGATCTTGACACCCTTTAACCATTTGGAGCCATCGAACGCAGTGAAGGAGTCATCCTCACTGCGCCTGAGTTTGTCAACTTGTTTCACCCTTAACGGGTTCATGGTTCTCCGATTTTTGTCCGTCAGCGTGCAGCTTTTCGGAGGATACCATGCGAAGGTCTTCCTCATCGGTTTCGTAGAGGTTCAATCCTTTGAGACCTTCGAGGTAGTCGGTACAGTCTACGTCTCTGTTCGTACTGTCCAAACTATCCTGTCTAATCAAGAACCTGTCCTTTTGTCTACCCCAGTCGCAGAACGACCTGTCGGACCCGGGGTATTCGTCCGTTCAGTCGTCACTGTAGATCCAGTGGCACTCAGACGTGTGGCCTCCTCCTGATTACTCACGTTACTCCTGGAGATTTTAGCACCCTCGACCAGGGACATAGGGCCGTTTTCATTTTCCGTATTCATCATATTTTGAGGGGGTTAGCAGTTTTATCCTTTGCCAAAGAAGAAGTGCCACTCCTTTGGAGTCAGACGCAGACCAGGATGCCGCTTAATATGGGAACAGACGCATCCTGGATTTGGTAAAAGACCTTGCCTTGCAGACAGACCGTATCAGAGCTGGTTGAACCATTGCAGCAGTACCGGACAGACAAATTGTGCGGACAGGGAGACTCAGTAGCCGACCTTGACATAGGTAACAGACGCTACTAAGTGGGGTCGTGACAAGTTAGAGACTTGACTAGTACTACATTTTTGTAGCCCCATGTCTTGCCTGTAAAACATGAGTGACTATATTCTACCTATTACCTGGAAAATTTTATAACCTAGAAACTCCTCAAGGAAGCAAATTTTTTTTTTTTTGGTCCTCAATGTTTAAAAAAGTGACGTAATGGAAAATTTTCATTTGACTTTCTACACTATATCAAGCCTAAGATAATAATTTTGCAAAATTATTCGAGATATAAAACTTTTTGGGATTTTGTTGACCTGTGTAATTAAGCAAAAATGTATATAAATACTGGAACACTTCCTTTGAAAAAATCCGAATTTGACAGTATGAAATTTTCTATCCTAGAAAACTTCGCCAATGTATTACTTACTTTAAGCCCAAAATTCGTCGAATGCGAACGGATATTTCTATTATAGTAAAGTTAGAAATCGATTCTCTGATAATGCAATTAATTCATTAGTTGCTTTAAATCATCATTTCATCTCGCTTCGAAAATATTTCAGTACATAATTTTGTTAATTTTCAAAAATGTATTTGAAAAAATTAAAGGAGATTTAAAAAGGGCATTTAATTCAAAAGAGCAACTAAAGAAATACTCTATATAAAATTTGAGTTATAAATTCTAAAAAAAAAACAAAGCAAAGCTCAAGAGATAATTTACATAAATCAACAAATGTATTGCATATAATTTTACGTATTTTTTGTTCCTTGTCTCAGATATAGTGTAAATTAAACAATAATTAAAAAAAAAACAATTTTCTCTTAATCCAAATCAATATTTTTCTATACAAAATAAATCCTAAGCAATAAAAAATAATTCAACAAAATCAATTACAGATCCGAGTTCTCGGAGGTATATTGATTTTGCCATTCCGTGTGTAACATGTCGAAGGAATCATCTAAGACCCCATAAAGTATATTCTTAGATTCTGAGTCGATCTAGCTATGTCCGTCCGTCTGTCCGTCTGTTGAAAGCAGGATAGTGCTCGAACGAAGTAACGTAGGGAGACGAAATTTGGCACAAATATTTGTCTTATATAAGGTTTATTTGGGATTGAAAATGGGCAAAATCGGTTAATAAACAAAAAAGTTATGGGCTAAAAACTAGAAACACAGGGTGTCCGTTTCATACTTTTCTGCTGATATTTCTTCAACAAAAGCATGTACGACAACGAAATTTTGTATGTATAGTACGGGGATCGATATAAACTCGGAAACCAAAAACCACTTTACCGCCCACCTCCCATATAAGGTGAAAATCGACGAAATTGTGTTCAAATAGTTCAAGGACCAATGTAAACACGGAAACCAAAAATCGGCATGGTCCGCCCACTTTACCGCCCCTCCCATATAACGAAAATTTGAAAAAGTTGATGGTGGGTATATAGATTTGGCCGGGCCGAATATAAATCGCGCTTGTTTTGTGTTTAGTTTAAATGCTTTTTGAACAATATTGTATTTTTCCCCGGGAATACCTAAAATAAAACCCGATTCCCGGGAGTTGAAAAAGGTCGGGAAATTAAAAACTATATGTATTCAACCACTCAATTAAAAGTAGAAAAAAGGACTTCTTAAGCACTCAAATAGTTTATAAAGTTAGAAAAATCTTTTAATTTAAAATTATTAGAATTTTTAAATTTTTTCGTGATTTTAGTTTTTTACTATGAGTATTTTTGTGTATTTATATTGCAATTCTGACTAAATTTACAAAAAATATATCTTTTATATCTGGAATATCAATATTTTATATCAATATTTTAATAAAATGCGATTAATCGTTAATCGCTATAAATTGTATATCTTTTAATCGTAGTCGCGATTATGGAAAATTGCGGTTATTTGCAAACCCTAGTTCAAATCAATAAATTTAGAACAGTAAGAAATACTATTATTTATTATATTTTCTGCAAACTTACAAAAATTGGATGGAAAATTTATAAAATTATACATCCCATTTTACCTCAATATATATTACATTACCCCAAATCCATAATTTTTGTTTTGAGAGAAATCTAAAAAAATCTTATATTTTTGGGGCAAAACCTGTTTGCAATTTTGTAATACTTTTTATTTGATTGCTCTCGAACAGCAATAATACCAGAGGTTTCATGGATGAAATATAATTTCGAAATTCCCCTAAAAAAGCTCGCGTATATATATATATATATATATATATATATATATATATATATATATATATATATATATATATATATATACGCGAACTTTTTTAAATTTATTAACGATATTTGATCAAAAAATAGATTTAGAACGATTTGACACAAAACTATTTCCCGCCCGGCCAAAAACGAATGCAGGAGAGCAGATTTCATGAAAAAAGTAAATTTTTTAAACGACTTTTAGTTGCATAAAAAAGCATATTAGCATAATATTTTCGCCATTATTTATTAAATAATGAATAAAATATACAGTAGCGAGCGTAAAAAATGCAACGCTAGGCTATATGATTTTTGATCGTATTGATTAGGGCTAGAACGTCATTAAATTAGCCAATTCTATTGTGATTTTATTCTTTGCGGCCTTAGCCAACTATTGTATGTCATTTTGTTCCAAATTGTTACGCATACGAACAGTTAAAAATATTTTTTTTTAAAAATGTTGTAAATTTAAGGGAGCAAAGAAAATGCAACTCCTAAAAAGTCATCGGATTTTTTAAATTTTGATAAAAATAATTATTGAAAAATTATGAAAACTATAATTTTGTAGTATTACCACTAATTACTACCAAAACATATAAATTTAAGGTAATTTTAACTACAAAGGATATTAATAATGTTAAAAAACACTCTTTTCTACATACTTTTTAAAAATTTTCGAATATTTTTGAATAACATTCTGATAATTGCAGTGAAATAATATTAATATGTAGTTTTAATATGAAGATTCTTAAAAATTATCTTAAAGAAACAATATTGAAACGATCATGCCTGTAACAATTGATACAAGTCATTTAACAGTAGATATTTTATATTATCTGAATGACTACATTTGGCCATTCAAGCTACTAATGCCAGCAGTCGTTGATTTAATAATGTAAAAATGGTAACTGGATATCCTTCTAACAAAACACATATTATTTACTTGTATTAAACTACCACCTTTACTTTTAGAGGCAGGTCCTTTATTATTTTTACGAGTACTGTATAATGGAAATAAGATCCTATTACGATAACTTGAATTAATTTGACTCTAAACCCATATATTTCAATTTTAGACGGTCTAGGTAGACATACTTTCTTAAATATTAATTTCCAATAGTAAACAAGTCTAATAGTCCAATCATCACGAAGGATGCACTTTCAATTTTTCAACATATGAAGAGTTCAAAATAGGTATATTTCTTAACTGTTTTTCCTTGTGTTAGAATTTGTTCCAGGACCAAAATCAAGGGATATTTGAACATTATAGCGATACAGGGCATTCGATAATGTCATATCATTGCGAAAAATTTTTTAAGCTGTTGATTCCATCTCAATAACGATCAAAAGTGGTTGCGTTATTTCGGTCGAAAGGTCATACTCAATTATAAATTATGAAGTTAAGCTAAACTATCAAAAATATTTGATCGCTTATTTATAGAAAATGTTTGTTGGTTTTAAAACAACTAACAAAATAACTAATAATTCCAAAAATATCAATCTCTATTGAAAAATTTCCAAAATAGTTCAGAAAAATATCAAAATTTAATAAAATTGAAATTTATTGCAAATATTTATATTATTTGTAGATTTCATGTATCTTAGACAATATGCAACGATAGAAAATCATGTTTTTTAACAACACTATAGTTTCCAACCATTTCCAATCAAAATTTTTATCAAAATTTTAAAAATCATTCTTATTTGTTTAGAGTTGCATTTTTTTTGCTCGCTCACATTTTCAACTGCTTTTACTAAACGTTCAATAATTTTCGTTACGTACAAAAATATTCAACAAAATTATATGCAACAGGTATCTATTACCACAAATAATAAAATCACATTAGTACTGTTACATTAAGACTTGCTATAAGCAAAATATAAGCGAACAAAGATCATATCACATAGCGCACAGTGGGGTCAAACGCAAATTTTTTGGTAATAAATCTGTATCTCCTAAACTACTGGTTGGATTAAATTGAAATATATGAAAGAGTTTCAGAGGAGGACCTAAGCTTTGAGAAAAGTCACCCTGTGATAACACAAGAAAATCTACAGGGTGTCAAAATTGACTACCTCGAGTATGTAAAAGTTTAAAAAAATCGTAACTTATACAAATGAAGTCCGATTTTAAAGACTTTTATATTTCTGTAAAGTGCTTGGCAAGATAAAGAAAAAATAAGCTTACTTACCCAAGTTATCTCTTACAGTTAAAAAGATATTTACACTTGAATTTTAAATTTTTGATTTTTTGGCTCGACTTTCTTTCGTTTTTCGGGAATAAGTCCTGAGGTATATGAAGTAAAAATTTTATAAAAATATTTTGTAATTTGCTATATATTTCAAAATATAATACTGAAAGAATTTTTGGATTATCTCAATGCGTCTAGACGTGAAAAATATTCAAAGTCAACATTCTGAAACTGGTATGAAAAATGGCTCATTTTTAACAAAAATATAGTACAATTCTTTCACTTTTTCCTCAAAGTTCCGTTTAAGAAAAAAATTCTTCTTTATATATTTCAAAAGACAAGTTTTCACAAATGACTAATATAGAAATTTTGAACAGATTTAGGCTTGCACCCTACATCAGGCATTGGTCGAAAATGGTGAATTTTGGAAAAGGTTAAATTTTTTATCGATTAATATAAAAAATGTCACGCGAGCTTTTTTAAATTTTTTGATGATATTTCATAAAAAAATAGATTTAGAACGATTTGACGCTAAACTGCTTCCCGCCCGGCCAAAAAACGAATGCAGGAGAGCAGATTTCATGAAAAAAGTCAATTTTTTAAACGACTTTTACTAATTGCATGAAAAAGCATATTCGCATGATATTCTAGCCATTATTTCTTAAGTAGTGTATAAAATATATATTGATCTTTCACTCCTGCAAAAATCATTAAAAAAACTTTACAAATAAATTTTTGGCAATTATTCAGAAATAAACAATATTTAATAAATGTAAGCGATTATTGCGAATATTATCTCGTTCAACAACCAAAACGTGCCAATACAATTGTTTGTTACGTATACGCACATATGGAAATATTGTAAATCAATTAATTTGGTGAGAGTTTACCTAAGTTGTCAGTTTTGAGACCATGATATAATGCTTTTAAAACAATCTATATATACATATTATACATCAATGAATTGGTAAATAAGTCTATTTTTATATTCTTGTAATATTTTATTATTTTTTGGAAAATAAGCGGAGTTTTGCTTTAAAAACATTATTTTTTTGGTTTTTATAACTTTTTTATATTTTTTAAATTTGAAAAATTGCCAAAAATTTATTTATTAAGCTTTTTTAATGCTTTTTGCAGGAGAGAAAGATCGATACGTATTTTATATACTACATTAGAAATAAATGTGAAATTATTATGCTGATATTTTATTTTATTTATCGATAAAAATTTAACTTTTTCCAAAATTCACCATTTTCGACCAATGCCTGATGTAGGGTGAAAGCCTAAATCAGTTCAAAATTTCTGTATTAAGCATTTATGAAGTCTTATCTTTTGAAATATATAAAGAAAAAAGTTTTTTCTTTAATGAAACTTTGAGAAAAAAAATAAAGAATTGTATTATATTTTTGCAAAAAATAGCCATTTTTCATACCAGTTTCAGAGTGCTGACTTTGAATATTTTTCACGTCTAGACGCATTGAGATAATCCAAAAATTCTTTCAGTATGATATTTTGAAATATATAGCAAATTACAAGATATTTTTAAAAAATTGTTACTACATATACCTCAGGACTTATTCCCGAAAAACGAAAGAAAGTCGAGCCGAAAAATCAAAAATTTAAAATTCAAGTGTAAATATCTTTTTAACTGAGATAACTTAGGTGAGTATGCTTATTTTTTCTTTATCTTGAAAAGCACTTTACAGATATATAAAAATCTTTAAAATCGGACTTCATTTGTATAAGTTAAGATTTTTTTAAACTTTTACATACTCGAGGTAGTCAATTTTGACACCCTGTAGATTTTCTTGTGTTATCACAGGGTGACTACAGGATGATTTTTCTCAAAGCTTAGGTCCTCCTCTGAAACTCTTTCATATATTTCAATTTAATCCAACCAGTAGTTTAGGAGATACAGATTTATTACCAAAAAATTTACGTTTGACCCCACTGTGTAGCGTTGCATTTTTAATGCTCGCTACTGTATATAGATCTTTCACTCCTGCAAAAATCATTAAAAAATCTTTACAAATAAATTTTTGGCAATTTTTCAAAAATAAATAATATTTAATAAATATAAGCGATTACAATTTTTCAAAAATAAATAATATTTAATAAATATAAGCGATTACTACGAATATTATCTCCTTCAAAAAAATTTTATTTGGTCAACTGGTATTTTATATATAACATTTTAAGTCCGTGAAGTCCGGAAAATCGGTTTTACGGATATAGCTCCCGATCTTAAAAGTATATTTAAAATTACTGACCCATATCTATAAACTACACTATATTATATTCCAATATATTTTTATTGTTGTAAAAAGTATTTTAAAAATACTATAAAATCCCTCAGGTGCAAAACTGAGTACATGCGAGTTGTTTTCGTTTTGTTGGATTTTTTCTTATAGTTTGATGTTTTTGTTTTTAAATTATAAATTATTTTATTAAATACTTAACATAAAATAAATTAAAGAAAAAAATTTTGGATTTGCTTTATTATTTTAATTTTTATGCAATGTCAAGTGCACAAATTACAAACATGTACCCTTTGTGCTCCCCACTGTACATATTATACGTCAATGAATTGGTAAATAAGTCTATTTTTATATTCTTATAATATTTTATTAGTTTTTGGAAAGTTGGCGGAGTTTTGCTTTACAAAACATTATTTTTTTGGTTTTTATATCTTTTTATACTTTTTAATTTTGAAAAATTGCCAAAAATTTATTTGGAAAGCTTTTTAAATGATTTTTGCAGAAATGAAAGATCGATATATATTTTATAGTTTTATATATTTTATACATTACATAAGAAATAATGGCAATAATATTATGCTATTATACTTTTTTATGCAATTAAAAAAAAGTAGTTAAAAAAGTTTTTCCATAAAATCTCCACTCCTGGATTCGTTTTTGGTCGGGCTGGAAGCAGTTTAGTGTGAAATCGTTCTAAATCTATTTTTTTCTTGATAAAATTTTGTCAATAAATTTAAAAAAGCTCACATAACATTGTTTTTATTAATCGATAAAAATTAAACTTTTTTCTAAAATTCACTATTTTCGACCAATGCTGGATGTAGGGTGTAAGCCTAAATCAGTTCAAAATTTCTATATTAGCCATTTATGAAGTCTTATCTGTTGAATTGAAAATATTTTTTTTTATTAACGGAACTTTGGGAAAAAAGTTAAAGAATTGAACTATGTTTGTGTTAAAAAATAGCCATTTTTCAAACTAATTTCAGTGTGCTGACTGAATATTTTTAACGTCTAGATGAATTGGGATAATCCAAAAATTCTTTCAGCATACTATTTTGGAGTATAAAAAAAATTACAAAGTATTTTTAAAAAAATTTTACCTCATATACCTCAGGATTTATTTCCGAAAAAAGAAAGAAAGTCGGGGCAAAAAATTAAAAATTCAAATTTCAAGTGTAAATATCTTTTTAATTGTAAGAGATAACTGAGGTCAGTAAGCTTATTTTTTTTTTTGTTAAATCGGAGTTCATTTGTAGTTGCGATTTTTTTTACATACTCGAGCCAATTTTGACACCCTGTAGCTTGTGTTATCACAGGGTGACTACAAGATGATATTTCTAAAAGCACAGGTCCTCCTCTACAACTCTTCCGTACATTCCAATTTAATCCGAGCAGTAGTTTTGGAGATACAGATTTATTACCAAAAAATTTGCGTTTGACCCCACTGCGTGACTGATTGCAAGATTTTTTTCTTTCATATTTCATTTAGGTAAGGTTAGATTAGGTTGAAAAAGGTGGCGTATTCACGCCTCCGCCCAGAGACTAAAATGGTCCATTGTGATCCCTTTAAGAAATAGAAAGAAATAGAAAACAGAAAAAGAGAATAAATCTTAGATAAAGAAGAGAAGAGTGGAACCTAAACCCTAGCAATTAGCTCTGATTGCCCCTAAGCCATCTTATTCCCTACGCCGCTGAAGTCCTACGCAATGACAGAGAATGTGCTCCACTGTCTCTAGCTCATCTACATCATCGTACGACCTGCAAAAATCTGTCGTGCCAATGTCCCATTTACTCATCATATTCCCTAGTGAGAAGTGACCAGTAATCATTCCTACTATGATTCTTATACTACTACGACTCATACCCAGAAGGTGTTTCGAATCTGACAGTTTAAGACTAGGCCATAATGCTCTAGATATCCTGCAGTCCGTTCTATTCCTCCAGGCTCGATTCGTGTTGTCCAGAATCCACTCCCTTATGGCCCTGAAGTAGGACCCAATTGGAATTCTAACAAATGTCTCGAAAGACCTATCCAGTCCCGAGCCAATGCGAGCCAGCTCATCAGCTATTTCGTTGCCGTCGCAGTGTCCTGGAACCCAACAGAGTCTTATTTTATAAACATTCATTAGTCTTCTCAATTCCCTCTTACACTCAAAGACCAATCTGGACCTAACATAGTGACTTTTCAGGGCCAATAATGCTGCCTGACTGTCAACGTATATAGTGATCTCAGAATTCCGTGGAGCTTTTCTACTCCAACCCAGAGGACTAGAAAGGACCCCTCCTTGCGGTGTGCCCCTTGTCACAAGCTTCCTCACACAAGTGTCCCCCATACTCGAGTTGATAACTCTACTGCTCAGCATTAGAGTTATCCACTCAATTAGGAATTCACTTGCGTTGATTGAAACCAGTGCCTCCTAATCCTAATATTATTAAAGGCCCCTTCAAAGTCGAGGAAAGCTGCCATATGTAACTCACTACATCATGTAAAGCACTCTCTACAGACTTACCCTTCAGGTAGGCGTGCTGAGCGTCACTGATTAAGTGAGTCCCCAATCTATTCCTGAGATGCAGATCAATCAGTCTCTCCATTGTCTTCAATAAGAAAGACGATAGGCTGATTGGCCTGTAATCCATGGGTTTCGACTGAGTCGGCCTTGGGTATGAAGATGACTCTTACCTCTCTCCACCCCATGGGAATGTATCCTAACCTAAGACACTCCCTAAATATATCCACAAGTAGTGAGATGACCATATCATTGACATTCTGCAACATGGCCGGAAAGATTCCATCTGGGCCCGGTGATTTATATGGCTCAAATGTACTCACCGCCCATGTTACTTTATCTCTAGTAACCATCTCTCTAATTGTGTCGTTATCTCTCTCATCCGAGCCGGATAAATGTAGGTTATCACTGACACTACCAGATCGCGGCCCAGACTCAATATCAGTCAGCCTGGGAAATATGTCTCCATAAGTAAACTGAGGGACTCTGAGCTAGACTCTGTCCACGAATTGTCCGCGCGTTGTATATATCCAGGTGCCACAGGGTCCTTGGATAATACCCGTCTAAATCTAGACAACTCGTTCACAGAGTCCACGGACTCACAGAAATTTACCCATGATGTCCGTTTCGCTCTCCTTATGTCCTTCTTGGCTTGGCCCTATTAAACAACCTCCTAACTGTAGACCGCTGGTTCCCTAAGTTCCCTGGTCCACCATCTTGGCTGTTTGCATTTGCCCGGATATACCAACGGACAGCTGAGCTCAAAACTATTTCTGATCACATTCGTTAAATTATCCACTACTGCCTCGATACCCTCAGCCGAATTCCTCCAGCTATCAGTATCCCTTAAATCCCTACTCATTAACTCACTAAAAGGCTTCCAGTCTGTCTTCCTAGAGTTCCTATAGGGCTTTCCCTTCGATCCTACAAGATCCAAACTGAAGGATATCATGTTATGATCCGAGAAGGAGTAGTCCATGTTTACCCTCCAGTCCCTAACGAAATCGCCCCACCGGTTTGCTAGCGTTATATCTATAACTGTTTCGCTATCTTTCGTTCTGAACGTGGGTTCACTCCCCCTATTACAGATATGAAGATCATAATCACCCTTTTTATTGACGTCCCTGCTACCCCATTGATAATGGTGAGCGTTCGCATCACATCCTAGGATCATGTACAATCCTCTCCTCCTGCTGTGCTCCGCCAACTGCTGCAGAGCGATGCCTGGTGGATCGGCCGCCTCATATGACATGTACACTGATGCCAGTACAAGCTTCCTGTTTCCAGTAGCTTCCCATTGTACAACCGTTAGAAGATTAGCGTTTAAATCCTTCCTAACCATTATACATTACAGTGCCTTGATTTGTATGGGGACAAAAGAAGTTGCAAATGTACCCCCCTAAAATTAAAGTTTGATATGTTTTAAACTCATTCCGAAAATATTTCGATTCAATTTTTTCATTTACGTGAGCTGGACCATTTTTAAAAAACCTCCAAAAATATAGTTTTCGATCAACTGTATGCACAATTTTTAACTTTTTGTCAAAAATATTACAACATATGATAGAAAAACGAAGTCTAATACATATTGAACAAAAAATAATTTAAAATTTGTTTTCATTCTCGCGAAATTGAAATTTTAGTAAAATTTTCAATGATTTTATTGTAAACAGTATTTTATTAAAGTTTGAATATTTTGGAAGTTTTTCATCGTAAATTATATTTTAGCACATCATTGAAAAGCTCTTATTAAGTACTATTGATATGTACATTCATTTAACCCTTTAGTTGCACAAATAATATTTTCGGATTTCCAGTCCATAATTGGTTAAGTTAATTTTAATATCAAATAAATGGTTAGTTAGGGACATACATGTCCTCAAAAGCATAAACTTATCAAAAAAAGCGGCGAATCGGTGTAAAATGGCGGTTCAATTTAAAAAAAACTCCTCCTTTATTCTATTATTGTCGCGGTATTAAGTGAACTTGTTATGTTTTTCATAAATTTATCAAAATTTAAGTGTAATAAGTACTTCCATGCGATTTATTTGCAAAAATTTATTTGCAAATTTAAGCTTTTGGGAACTAAATGCATAAAATTGACCCTCTAGCTCATAATGGGTTAATTACGTATTATCTTCAATAGAAGTAGGATAGACCATTCCTATGGTACATTAAAACCGAAATATTTAAAATTACATGTTTTAAAAAAAGAAAATATGATAAAAAATGTTAGTAAAATCTTAATATTCTGCGACTGAAAAAAAAAATATAATAATTATTTAAATGAATATTCAAGTTCGTGGTAAACCTCTATTATAATTTGAAGTTAATTTTCTTATGACTAAAATTTTGATAATAATATTGAAATAAATACGTAATTTCAGAGGTGTTTTAAAAATGGTCCAGCTCAAGAAATCTTAACATTGAGATGTAATATTTTGGGAATCATATAAGAACATACTAATCTTCATTTCTAGAGGGGTACATTTGCAACTGTTTTCCCTTTACCAATGTGGATGGTATGAACAGATTGTAGCCTATAGCTCTTAGTCCTCATACCCTGGTGTTGTTAATCCAAGGTTCCTGGATAAGAGCTACATCCACATTGGAGTCAATAAGGAGTTTTATCAATTCGGTTCGGCTGCCTCACAGTGGTGCAAATTAATTTGCAACACTTTTGTCCTCTTTGGTTTTATCAGACTTAGAGTATCTAAACCTGATAACCCCAAACCCGAAATTGACAACTCCCCTTAGTGACTCCAGCTTCTATAGAGACTCCTGATCCTCTGCGAATCTGAAGTCCCTACCTTGGTTCTCCTTACAGATCAAGGTGTTGACAAGCTTTCATTGACCTGTAAGAAGACCTTCGTTCTGGTTCTCCAATACTGTCAGAATGGTTCCAACCTCTAGAATGGGTGGTGGGAACCATGCTGTCACTATTGAACGTAGGGGCAACTCGGATGCTAGTATCACCTCGAGTTTCGCCTCTGGATAAAGTGCGTCGCACTTAGCAACTGCGTTTCTAAGAAATTCAAAAGATTTCTTATTACCGCAGTTGATGGTTTTGACACCCTTCAACCAGTCTGCGGCTCTGAATGCTACCTCATCCGGCCTTCCTTTCACGAGAGCGATTTACTCAATGAGCCTGTGCTCAATCTGTCGCCATTGCTCAACGCTGATCCTCCCATCTGAATCAGCCTTGTCAATGACAGCAGCTTGAATACAATCTTGCATCACTGAATCCCTCGCCTTTTTTGATGTGGATGGCTGTTCATATCCCGAACCAGCTCTATTAGTTACATCCTTATGGAGGCCCCTAAGAGAGCTAGAGGGCGTATGGACAGCCTTCTTTGCCACCGAAGTTTGTTGGTCATCCCCAGACCTGGCCCTCTTAATGACTCCTTTTTGGGAGCCCTTAAGAGTGCCGGATGGATTCTGGACAACACTCTTCGATGAAGATGACCTCATGTCAGAAGTTTTGGCAACTGCATCAGTATTGTCCTTACGGGTTACACCGGTGGAGTTGGTAGGCTTCTGACATGTCGCCATCTTACTGGTTGAGGGCTGATCATACCAAAACGATCCTGATTCCTTATATTTGAACCGATTTTTATATGCGAGGATTCTGCCAGTCGATATCTACAAAAAACATCATCGCATGCCTATGTTATCTCTTTTTGTTTAAGAGATATTAAGCTTCAAAAAATAAAATTTTTACTCTTTAGCCTGTCTTGGTGAAGTTTTTTTCGCTAAGTGGGATCAATTTTAACCCCATTGTTTTAAAAATTTTCTTATTTCATTAAAAACAAATAGAAAAGTTGTGCAAAGAAAGAATTTTGAAAAAATATTTACGCAGTCAAAAGTTACAAGCATTTAAATTTAAACTTTCAAAAAAAGTTGATTTTTTTCCCGTTTTTTTTTTTTTGCCAAAAAAGTGGTAACATTATTTTTCTGTTATATAAAAATTTTCTTTAGCAACATATATAGTATTTATATTTTTCTGAAAGATAACTAAACATAAAATACTTTAAAGGAAAAAAAGTTTTTAAAAATCTTTTTTTGCGAGAACCAGGGTTTCCCAAATTTGACCTTTTTTTCCAACTAATTTCGAATTTTCGGCTTAATTTCTCAAATCGCAAAACTGGAATCAAAAAAAAAAAAATATATATATATACTTTTTATTTAGTCTAAAGTGTTAATTTTTTCGCAATAGAAATTTTTACTCCCCGTTATCGCTTGGAAAGATATAGCAAAAAATTTTAAAAATCCCATGCATATTTTTTTATTTTTAATAATGCAATAAAATTCTTGTTAGTGAATATTTTTAAATGAAATTTCACACATAAGTAGATTTTTTAATGTTTAATTCAAAGCGCTATTCACTTTTTTAGACTTGTCTACAAAAATCCCGTAATTCCCAAAAAACTTTAAAAAATTTACAAAAATGGGATTTTTTACCTTTTTTGCTATATTTTTCCAAGCGATAACGGGGAGCAAAAATTTCTATTGCGAAAAAAATTAAAACACTTTAGACTAAATAAAAAGTATATAAATATTTTTTTTTTTTTTTTGATTTCAGCTTTGCGATTTGAGAAATTAAGCCGAAAATTCGAAATTAGTTGGAAAAATAGGTCAAATTTGGGAAACCCTGGTTCTCGCAAAAAAAACTTCACCAAGACGGGCTAAGGAGTAAAAATTTTATTTTTTGAAGCTTAATATCTCTTAAACAAAAAGAAATCGGTCTTTGAAATCGGTTGAGATATAAGGAATCAGGATCGGTTTTAATAAATTGTATACCCGAGGTGTCCAACTTTGGGACCCTGTGGACTCGCCCCCTGTAGGTCTATGTGGTCCAAGCTCAGCATGTGAAATTTCATGGAAATCGGAGCAGCCGTTCCAAAGTTCCATAATTATTTCCATTTCATTTTTTAAATCGCACACTGTGCTTTGGTAGAGTTTGGTTTACCTGCTGTAACCCGCTGTTCCATAAGGGTTGCAGGTTTAGCAGGTTCGCCTCTACCGTCCCTACTAGCTCCGGCGGGGATCGATGAGCATGTAGACTTTCCTCCTGTGACACCTCTGGAGTACGGTTTACATCCACATCTGATTCTTCAGGATAAGACATTCCCAAGGAGTCGCAGATAGGTCCGTAGATCCGTTCGAATCTTTTGACGTTCCTTCTGTTCGTTTTGGTAAGGTACTTATCCTTGCCTGAAAGTGTCGAAGGGTCTCTGTTGCAGATAGATAAGAGAGGCTCTTGCGCCACTTTGCACTTTCTCCTCTTTGGTTCGGCAATTCTCAACGGTTGTCGCATTAAGCATTACCGCATCTTGTCGAACCAAAGTACTGCCGGGCGTATGATCCTCCTGATCACTCGAGCAATCCTTCCGCTCCGACCTGACCTCAATACTCTGGTTCTTCTCTTGACCCTGAGAGCGAGTTGAGATTACAGTGATCTCAAGCTCATCTTCAGAGCCACGGGTATTTGTAGAGTAAATTTTCGTCCCACGAGTATGCCAGTATTGGGAAAGACCATCTCGCGCAGTGACGGCCTGTGCGGACTAGGCTAGAGATTACAACCAACCCGTGCCATGGGCGTTGGAGGGGAGCTGTTAACTGTTAGTTTGTTTAGGCACCAACTAACCATTCAGGTCCTCAGCACTGCTACCTACCACCTTGACCTTAAAGTGCGCTACATTTATTTGGTTCGCAAGAGACTTAAGAAGTCCTAGGACCGGATATAATACCCATGATGAACCGTCAAGCAATGGTCCAAAATTCCCCATATGATAGAGTGTTCATATCATGTGCCTTATATCCAATCCCCCCGATCCGCCACCTGGGGACGCGTCCGATAGGAGTAAATGTAGCAGAAAAACTCCCACGGATCATATTTCATTTACTGAAGTATGAATAGAATAGAAACGAGTAAACGATATTTGTTTTTCTTCTCGTTCATATTTCATTTACTGAAGTATGAATGAAATAAAAACGAATGAAAGACGTTTGTTTTTGTGAAACAATAATGCCTACTGAATGGTTAAGCATTTTTTTTTTAATATTATTTCTTGATATGTTATTCAGCTGATTTGAACATGCTACATTTTTGTATTATTTATATCAAATTTACTATTTGTTGCCGCAGAATATTCAAATCAGCTGAAAAGAAAATTGAAATATCAAAAATTTTTGATTTTAACCCTGAAAGGGCTTCGTTAGTCGTTTCGACTAACAACAATGCTATTTTGAGTGATATTTCTTTTTTCGTTGCATATTTTTGGAATTCTAGTATAACACCTGCCGTAAATAAGATCTTGAAGTGTCCAGAAGTATGTTGCTGTGAGCGGTCTGGAAGTTAGTATTTTGAGCAACCTTGTTAGTCGAAACGACTAACGAAGCACTTAGTGTGACTTTTTGAACTTTTAGCGATAAAGTGATTTAGTAGATATAGAAATGCGGTGTATTTAATATTTTTTCTTATAGTGTGAAATATATTTTTTGAGGGAAAATAAATACATTATGATTCCAGAAATAATTTTAGCAATATATAAGTATATATATATATATATATATATATATATATATTTTTTTTTTTTTTTTTTTTTTTTTTTTTTGTCACATAATGCAATGATAATGAGGAAGCTCTATATCCTATAATAGAAAAGGTACGCGGAAGACTGAATAAAGCCATTTTATAAAGTACTAACGATTACAGTTTTATATAATAAAACCTAAGAACGTGATTGATATTTTCGACCAAATATGCAATGAAATATACTAAATCAAGACTTATGGGTGCTGCTCTATGTATTCTGCATCAAAATAAACATTATTTATATTAATAGTTTATTCAAAAAATATTTTAAAAAAATTAAAGAACCATTTTTTTTTAATTTCCTTAAAAACTGCATAAGGATCTAGATAAGCGACAAATGTCTTATCGATTTTGTTCTACTCCCAATATATCAACCAAGCACGGACGCCGCTACAGTCAAAGTTGACCACCTCGAGGGTGAAAAATATAACGGGGCTTATAACTTTTACAAATATAAACCGATTTTAAATATTTTTCTTTCTGTGCCAAATTATCTCGTATGATTTAAAAGATATTTAACTTCAAAAAATAAATTTTTCATTTTTGGCCCTGACTTTTTTTCGATTTTTTCCCTATAACTTTTAAAATAAAATTTATAAAATTTTTTTAAAAATATGTGGAAATTCTCTACAATTGTCTAAATTATGCTAATAGAAGATTTTTTTGTGAATTAAACTATATAGTTCAATATGTTCTTAAAGGTTTTGCAAAAAGTTATAACAGCCTACTGGTAAATTTAATTACACGAGGCAATTTTCCGAAAATACCCAAATTTTCAATAATAAAAACTTCGACCTTTAAAAATATATAGTAAAATTATATATATTTTTCTGATTTCACATTTATCAATTCTCCATTAAATATTTTATATCATGTGAATATGTTGATACCTATAAGCATTTAGAAATTATTCAGTCTCAAATTTTTGAACTATGTGCATTAGAGTATCCCGAGAACATCCTTTTTCGAAATTTCGATGTAGGAAAACCCCTCAAACGATGTGTAAAAATTTGCTTCGTAAGAAAAAATAATTTAAAAAATTTTTTAAATTGGTCTTCAGTTCCCTACCAGCGATTGAAAAATCATGAGTCCCATACATATTGGTCAAAAAAAAAAAAGTTTCGATTTTTTAATCGGAATGGGTATCAAAAAATTCGTCATTTTTTGCTGGTTATGGAAAAAATATTTTAAAAATTTTTTCATTTGGATTTTGTTTCGCTAGAGAAATTTTTAAGGTATTTTGATGAAAATTTTTTTTTAAAAAATCTGGAAAATTATATATTATCAACAGTACTTACTACAATGCAAATTCTTTATATTTTAGCCTTAAAAGGAACAAAATTATAAAATTCTTATTCGTTTTTTAAGAAAAATATCGAAAATTTTTTTCGCATGATGTACTAAAATGACGGTTTATGGACCAAAATTTTTGCGAAATTTTTTTTTTTTAAATATATTTTCTATAATTTGCTTAAAATTACGAATTTTTTGATACCCATTTCAAGACAAAACTCAATACTATTTTTGGGACGAAATGTTCTAGACCAGTAACTTTCAATCGCTGGTAGGGAACTAAAGATCAATTTTAAAAATTTTTTTAATATTTTTCCCATATTCATCTTATTTTTACGCATCGTTTGAGGGATGTTCCAATAAAATTTTTGTCTACGGGACACTCTAATGTCCATATAAACATAATTTGCATTTGTTCGTATTGTTTCAAGAAAAGTGTGCTAAAAATATTAAAATAATGAAATTTATTATACATAGTTTTAAAGAAGACACGATTTCCTTTAAAATGATATATAATATGTCTATTTTGAGTTTATTAAGTTTATAGTAAATCAATTTCAAATAAGCTAAACGCAAAAAATTGTGAGATCTTCATGTTACCTTCTATTTTTGGAAATGCAGTGGGATAAGACAGTGCGGTAAGGCCGTATAAAAAACAACATGAAAAAACGAAAGATTTTACAATTTGCAACTCTTTGCTAATTTAAAATTTATTTACAAGAAACGTTGCAAACACCACATAGTCATATTATATATTTTAAAGGAAATTGTGTCTTCTTTAAAACTATGTATAATAATTTTAAAAATATTTAAAATCGGTTATTATTTGTAAAAGTTATAAGCCCCGATATGATTTCCACCCTCGAGGTGGTCAACTTTGGCCCACTGTAGCGGCGTCTGTGCTGCAGCTACAGACTCTAACAATATTCTGAAAGTCTAACTCCTCCTCTATCGATGTTCCAAGTTTTATCTAAATTGGTTCAGTAAGTTTTCTGCCTCTGCGGCTAAAAAAAACTCTGAACTACTAAGGTATACTGTAAAAAAATGCAAAAAAGTATCACAAATTTGAAATATGCACAGAATATGCAAAAACATTTATTTTTAAACTCTTTTTTGGTTAGAATATTCATAGGATGCACACATTTAAAAAACGTGTGTTGCCTATTCCAATTTTTTTACACAACTAGCACAAAGGGTACTTATGTAACACCATCTCTGAAAAAGTACAAAAATTGAGGACTATTTAGTTTTTGCTTAATATTTTGATAACAACGGAAAGTATTTAGGAATTTTTGCTTTTATTTTATTTAAATTAATTTATCAACCAAAAATCAATTATTTTATTTTTCATTTTAAAGATACGTCTTGAAATATTTTGAATAAAAGTTAGTGTTAGTCGAAGGGTAAAAATATCGAAGATCTTCCAGTGTTAAGCCTTAAGAAAAAAATTATTATTATTTTATTATTATTTTTTTGATGGATCATTAAAAACCATTTGTACAAATATAAAGTGACTCGAATGTATGAAGAATCAGTTCGCGTTAATCATTTTGTGCGGGGTCACGAAAGTTGTAGCGGTTTTAAGTTGAACATATAAATTAAATTTATGATATTTTCAATGTTTGATGGTATTAGTGAGGCATATTTAAGGATTTCCTAGTAAAATTTTAATAATTTTCTTTATAATAAAACTCGCGATTTATAAAAATTTTGCGAATAATGTGCATTGAATCTAAGTTATTTCTCCATGTAGTATACGAAAATATAATTAATCACAGCTTATTACAAAGAAATGCTATTTAATATTGCGATCCCATTTTTACCCTATTAAATATTGTTTGGTCCATACAATTTTTTTCTTATAATGCCAATTATAATTAATTTCGTGCTGTCCACACGATGTGGCTAAGCAAAAGGTATTTTGACAAAAGTGTTCCGATTTCAACTATCAAAGAGATTCGACTTAAATTTTTCGTCCTAATAAATTATATCCGTTGTTTGGATGTTATAATTAGAACACGATTGTTATCGGAACAAATTGTACGAAAGAAGAAGCTTTATTTAAGAGTGTAACAATAATAAACGGAAATGTGTAAAATAAAAAGGAATTTCAAAAAAGAAGTATAATAGAGTTGCATGAAAGTGCAATAGATCACTACTAAAAGGATGGCAGATTTTCTTACTTAAAATTAAAAAAATCTTGTCATCAAAATTTGGTTACCCTGCATTTTAACTGCTGAAAGTCTGCACAATAAAAGAGATGGTGCAGAATTTATTCACAAAGTCCGATTAGTTCATGCATGGTAGAATGAGATCAAAAAGTATAAACGCGCAAACAAAAAGTTTAGAAGAATGGGAAAAACTTAAATAATTTTTACCCGTTTTTCTAAGTTTTAGAACTTTGAACAACAATCACGACTGTAAGAAGAAACCTATGGTGCTAAAATTTTGCACTCTATTAGTTTCAAGTATTGTGAGTTCAGATATGTAACCAATTTTTTAAATTAAGGATTTAAGTCAGTTTCAACCAGGATAAAAATTTTTGATAACGGCTTATATGTATGACAAAAAGAAAAGTGAAATATAAATATGAAAGATTGTGAACTATTTCATATCTTTCATTTTACTGAATCGTTCAATTGAAATATTATTTTCATACACGGCACAACTCTATCGCGTACTCTTATATGCTACTGACATTATCGCTCTACAAAAGAAATTGTTGTTTTGCATTTCAAAATATCCCAATATATTTTTGAAGAAATTTTTTTCTTATGTGGGATATTTTCCATGTTATGGGCCTGTGTGAAACGATTTGCATGTTAGTAAATTATTTACTGTAACGAGGTGAATAAAATTTTACTAGCTCATGGGGCTAGTGAAACTTTTAACAAATGTATTTAAATTTTTGACCTTTTAAATTTTATAGAAAATATTTTAAAAATATAAAATTTTTAGAAAATGTATAATTAGTTTTATGTTTTCAAACACATTTATTCATATATTAAATGGACTTAAAATGGCCCCAAAGAGGGTCAAAAAGAATTTGAAATAGAAAGAAATCATTTTTTTTTTGCAATAGTATTTTTTATTTTTTTGTTATTCTGTTTGTGCATTTACTTTTTTTTAATTTTTTAATAATAAAAATTTAATTTGTAAATATTTTACAAAACTTTCATTTTACACAGCAGAAATACTAATATTTCTGACCATAGTAAAAATATTTTTTTACCATAGTACTTTCCGACCGTTTCACACAGGCTCTATCTACGCAACGTTTTTTTTTTTTTTTTTTCTCTCTTTTTGTTTGTATATGTATTTTCTTAAACTAAAAAGACCCCTGCTGTCAATGATGACTGTCCGAAACCAGTTACTTGACTGACTACATTAGGGCACCACTAGTCACTTTACTAACCACCTGACTAGTCACTTTAACATGGGAATGTCCTAGGAAGAAGTGTATTGGCACCAAAGAACCAAAAGGTGGCGATATATATTGAATAGTACTAAAAAGTACTATTCACTATATTTTTTATTTAATAATTCTTTTTATTTTATTTTCATATATTATTTTATATTAATCACTTTAATTAATTTTTACATATTTAAATTTTTTTATGTCGACACCCAGACTCGAACTCACATCCTTATGTTTTATAGTCATACGCGCTAACCACTCAGCCACAGAGCATTCTTACTAGGGTATTCACTCGAATATTGTTTGCTCGATTAATCGACAAATAAAAATCAAATATTGGTTCGATTAAATATAAATCAAGAATTTCGAGTAAAAGTTTATTCGAGCAAATTATGCCGATTAATCGAATAATTCGAATAAAAAATTATTTTAAATAGTTCCTTTCTTGACTATTTTTTAGGATGGTTAAATTTATTAAAAAAAAATTATCTTGAAAACAATGCTTCAAAATTTTCAAAGAATGTTTAGAATCTAAAAGTAGCTGCACAACTCGGAAGTTTATTAAAAAAAAATATTTAGTAAAAATAACATAATATACATATGTCTAAATTACAACCCTAGTTAAAGGTCGTTTTTTAATCACAAAAATTAAACAACAAAAATACAAACGTCCCTTTAAAAATTTATAATGTAAAATTCAAATAGTTTTTTATTATTTTTAATAATATAAGAAGAATAAAGAAAATTGATTCTCCTTTTTATATTAAATGTTTTATAAGAAATAAATTGAAGGATTAATAACTTGATTTAGAAAAACATATTAATAAATTCTCATTCTGGCGTGGAGGATATGATGGTGAAGGCTTAGATGAAATCAAAAATAGGAAGAGAGGAAAAATAAAATATTAAACATTTTGGGTAAAATTTATTGTTAATTTAGAATTAGAGCCAATTATAATTCTTATGCGTACATTTGGGAGAAAGAATTATATATTTCAAGTTTTCAATAAATTTGTGTATTAAATGAAGAAAAGTTATTCTAATTAACTTTACAAGTTTATAGAATTTATAAATAAAATTAAGAATTGCGAAAAATTTTTGCACAAAACAGAACTAACATAATCACTGGATCACTATAATGTGAATAAGAGTAACATCCTTAAAAACTATGTGCATTTGTACAATATTAAATGACTATCAAAAAATTTATTTGGCTATGTTTGGCTATGAGTCATTGTAGTATATGGGTAAAATGTTCCCAAACTTCAATTTGTGTAGTTTTGATACTAAAGATATTGAGATATGTTTTCGCTATAACTAAAGACATTTAATGCTCAAAATAAAACTGGGTTTGGTTGATTTCCGATACTTAAAAATTGCGCATATATTTCTTATATAGCTGAAAACCTCAGTGTAGCACATAGATTATTATGTGTCCAAATTGAAAATTGAGGTTATGATACAAAATCGCTAATTATTTCAAAGTCTAGACCTATTTAGTTTACTATCAATTAATATAATAGTCAAATAATCAATAAAGACAAATATTCATAAATATTTAGGCAAATTTTAATTATTTTGGAAAGACTATTTCTTGTTTTAAGCTATATTTTTGTTTTATTTTTTAATAATCATTGAAAACAAACGAGTAAAATTCTAAGCTATAATTTACACGAATAACTCGAGTAACTTAAAAGATTTAATCGATTAATCGAGTAACTTAAAAACTGCATTTTCGAGTTATTTGATTATTCGAACAATGAAAACGTCGAGTAAAATTAATACTCTAATTCTTACATACATTGCACTTTTTGTTGTTTTAATGAGCATGTTGATTTATTGTGGCTATTGCTTCCACTTTAGTCAACCTTTGGAAGTCGTTCCTTTTACTAGTTTCATTCACTTTACCAATTAGGTGACTAGTCACTTTAGAATGGGGATGTCTTAGGAGGAAGTCTATTGACACCCCAGGACCAAAAAGTGGCGATATTGTGACTAGTACGAAAAAGTCAATTTAAAAAAACACAAATTCAGAATAATTGATTTCTTTAATAAATTGAAAATTCTAATTAGCAAGACTGGGTTTTGTATTATATAAAATAATTGAGAGGTAATTCATTTCTATTAATTAATGTAGTACGCATAACATAAAAATATAAAAAAAAAAAAACATTATTAACTTTTTTCTTACAACGTAAAATACTAAAGACTCTGTTAAGCACCAAGGATTCAATAAAATGATATTTGACACTACACACGTCTGAAAAAATGCATCAGAGCCAAATGTCATACCATGTATTTATTGCCGTTAGTCAAGTAGCCCAATCTGTACTGCCAATTGATGAACTATTTACATTTTTGACGTTTTTGTGACCTATAAAAAAAACAATCGCCACCCCCACGCTCACCAAAGGGTCAATAAAGTATAAATCGCCACCTCCACGCTTTCTAAAGAGTCAATAAAAGGTGCGATAGCTTAACTATCGCTCACAAAATATGCGAAGTTAGGGTAAATAAAAAAACGTACACATTTGCATGAGTTAGGTGGGTAGTTACAAATGAACATTACTGTACAAAAGCGGGTAAATCGACACCGAAAAAACTGCTGGGACGTACAAATGTGAATAAAATTTTAAATAAATAAGAAGTTGGTGTTTTGGATATGCACATTAGGGTGGTCCATATTGCATGAAAAAATAAAGTGTATGGCACCTTTAAACGTACATCAAGTTATGAAAGAGGAAATCATTTCGAATATATTTGCAAAATTTCAACTATGGTTTGAAAAAGATGCTACACCACCATTTAAGTTGCTGATTCCGGAACAAATCATACAAATAATTTTCTCACCAAAATTAATGATATATATCAAACGATAGCTAATAAAAAATCATTATACCCGTGATTTTTCGAAAAAATTTAATATGAACGAAGACAGGACATTTTATATCAAATTTGTTAGTAAAATTTTACTTTTTGTACGTAATTTTAATATGTTATTTTTAATAAAATTACGATTTTATCCTTCCAATATATTTATTTTTCTTTAGCTATCGTTTGTTTTATAAATAATTAATAATTAATTAAAAAAATTTTAAGATTTTTTTCTAGGATCATCAACATAAGTAGCCGTGTAGCATCCTGTTCCAACCATCTTAGAATGTTAAAATTTTGAAAATAAGTTATAAATGGCATTCCCTAACATAATTTTAGATACGTTTAAATGTAGCTCGAAAAAAAGCACATGTATCATTAATTTTGTATTCGTAAATAATTTTCTATTAAAATTTTATATATTATTTCAGATTCTATCGAATTTTAGATCATAGTCGAAATCAAGTTTCCCAAAATCATCAAACTGTGGAATCAATTTATACTCCAATGTTTCGGAGAAGTTTGTTTACTATAGGCATTTTGATGAGATATTTTGATTTTAAAGCACCTTATCTTATTGGTAAGTATATATTCATTTAAACATTTTTATGACATCCCAAAATCCGAAAACGCTTACTTTTTATTATTTCGGTATATCGATCACATAGTTTAAAATAACAACACTTTGAGGTTTAATAAAGTTAATAAAAATCATTTAAACTTTTCATATTTCGTATTTATTAGAGAACACATTTAAACAAATGAAATAAGTTTAATATTAAAGTTATTCAGAATAACAGATATTAATATAAGATGACTGGAATAAGTTACAAAGTAATATATTTTACAGTTTTTTCTACAGATTTATTATAACAACAATAACGGATAAATTAATTATTGAATATAATTTTGCTGAATATGCGGCTGTCATCTTTAGTTTAAAATTTGTCAATGTTTAGAATTAGCCTTTCTTAATTCTCTTTTGACAAAGGCCCAATATCTTTCAATTGGCTGATGTCCTGGGCAGTTTGGAGGGTTGGAATTTTTCTGAACAAAATTCACATTATGTTTACTATACCATTCTAAAATACTTTTCTGTAATGTCACGATACCAAATTAGGCCAAAAGAATGTTAAGACTCTACGTTTTCTTATAAATGGAAGTAGTCTTCTTTGTAGACACTTCTTGATATAAACATCCGCGTTTATTGTGCCAGATGTTACATGCGATTTAATAATATCACCACAGATGTATATAGGTTACCAAACAAAGTTTTTGGGAAATTTTGATTATTTTTTGATACGGAACATTTCCTCTAACATCTGCTACGTTAAACTTTCGTCCAAGAAGCTATGAGAAGTAAGAAATGACGTACATTTCATTAACTATTACACAACATTTTAACATTAACTTTACATTTGAAACGTCTAGCCACTTCGCTTAGGGAAATGTTTCACCACGAAACGGTATTTTATCTTTACCTGTTCCAGATAAGATCATTGTTGAACTTTCTTAACACTCCACAGTGGGGCAGAATCGAAATTTTTTGGAAATAAATCTGTATCTTCTGATTGGCTGGTTGGATTTGCATGAAATTTGGTACAGGCGTGGCAGAGGAGTGCTCAATGTTGAGTTTAGAAGGGAGACCGAACATAAACCTCAGGAGCGGAGCTAAAGGGGCTCAAAGTTGGGTACCTCTGACATAAATTTTTTTAATCGCTTGCCAAATTGTTTTTTGTTTCTCGTCCGATTTCAAATATTTTTATAGATTATTGTAGGCACCAATAAGACCTACAAACATGCTTACATGTCATATTTATCTCTTATAGTTTTTCATTTATTTGCGTTTGAATTTTTAAGTACCTCAATTTTGCATGTTCTTGATCCAGGTTTTTTCTTATATAACCTAGTATTTCCGACCGATTTTATTTATTAAAAAAAAATTCAATTCGACCCATTTTATATGAAAGTTTTGACTTTAGTCTATATTTTCTCAAATCCCAAAGCACGAATCAGCAAGCGGAATACAGTTTAAGAATCTGCAATATGTTGTTAAAAGTTTTCAATCAAAATCTACGGGACTTCGGAAAAATGTGGATTTTATAGCGTTTGAATTTTTAACCTTTTTTTTAAATATGACATGCTAGCATGTTTTTTGTAGATCTTATTGGTGCCTACGATAATCTATAAAAATATTTGAAATCGGACGAGAAACAAAAATTTGGCAAGCGATTAAACAAATTTTATGTCAGAGGTACCCAACTTTGAGCCCCTTTAGCTCCGCCCCTGAAGGGTATGTTCGGTCCCCCTTTCTAAACTTAACATTGAGCACTCCTCTGCCACACCTGTACCAAAATTTCATGCATCCAGCCAGCCGATCAGAAGTTACAGATTTATTTCCAAAAAATTTCGATTCTGCCCCACTGTGCACTCTAGAAACTAATTGTCTGCAGACACGTAGCTCTTTTCCAATTTTATTTAAGTTCAATTATAAAAATCTGGAATATTTTTCAAAGATATATACAGTTGGGAACATATACACAAGAAACTTTTTCTAGATGGTAAAGTATTTGAGATAATTGTAGCACCAGAACGTTTATATCCTTTATGTTCAATTGCCTTTTTTGAGTTATGGTCAAATCTCGCATGAGCATGCGCTTTATTATGAGCGCCAATAATATCGGAAACTGACTCCAATTTTGGATATCTAGTAGTGAGAAACTCATCAACTGCACTGCATTTTGGTAAACCGGAGCTAGTTCATTGGGCCTGTTCCCAAAGTCCGAGAGTGACTTCAGGTAATCGGGTCGAACAAATAATTACGAAAATTATGTGAAAATTTTGAGTTTACAAATTCGATATACAATCATTAATCGTCCGTTGCAAACTTTTAATAGCAGGACCGGATTTAGTGTATTCAAAACCCGAAACCGGTTTTTTAATTTAAAAAAATCGACCTATTTCGAATAATTTCTGCTTTCGAATTATTCGACATGTCAGTTTTTTTTCTGTCGGTTAACCGGTTTTTTAATGGAAGGTATTTTTTAGGTTTTTTACAAACACCCAGTTTTTTCATTTATTATTGGGGGATTCACAAAGTGTCTTATCATGTCGTATTTTCATAGTTTAAAAATTATATATAAAAATATAATTTTTCCAGTGACGACAAAAGTTACCACTCCCCCCCCCCCCCTCCCAAATGCTTTGGCTGGATCCGCACCTGCTTTACTTTGTTTTAACAAAACAGATAAAGTAGGTATTTTAGCTTTACCAGTAGTACTTATTGTATGTTGAGAAGAAATATATGAGCACATATTAATATGAAGTCTGTATTACAGGCATCAAATAAATGTGTACATATGTATATGATTTTTTAAAAATGTAACGACAAAAATTTCGAAAATTAAAACATTTTTAAAAATATTTGAGAGATTCACAAAGTGTCGTATTGTCATATGTCGTAAAATATTTCAATGTATAAAAAATACTGTTATTGCTTTTCCTTTGTAAAATTTTATGACATTATGACAATACGACATGATAGCACACTTTGTGAAACCCCTATATATGTATATTCATATACATATACAACACATAGATACAATTTATACCAAAAATCAAATGAACGAAGAAAAGAATGATATTGGAGATTCATCGGAAGATGAACATGATTACGACGATTACCAAAATACAGAAGCAGTTATCAATAATGATAATACTTTAACAATATGTTGCCAGGTCGTAGTAGTAATTATAAAATTACGTAAATATGTAAAATTCTTCAACAAATCGAGTGAAAAACGAATGTGTTAATCATGCGTTGTTAGAGTTTGGTATAAGTCCCTTTACAAATCTTGAAAAAGATGCACTACATAATCTTTGGAAAACTTTTCAACCATTAGAAATAGCTATTAAGGAGCTTTTAAAAGATTCTGCAACACTAATAGAGGGAGAAGCAATTCATAAGTTTTTGTATAACAAATTAATGATCGCAGAATTAAAGTTTTAAATACACTTACTGTTTATTTAAGTTCAGGAAATTTTCGATGTAATGATGTTTTGAAATACTCCACAAAAACAGAAACTAAGGAATTCGCTGTTGATGTATATAATCGTCTATTTTTAAATGATGTAGATAAAAATACAGATTCTGATAAAGATTCTAGTTTGAATACTGAAAACTCGAATAGCTAATTTTGTGATTCAAGTTACACCGTAAGCAGCATTAAAAACCCCAAAAAAAAAAGACCTACAATCGCATTTTTCGTTATATGAGAACTTTTTATACCTGGACAAATGCAACAAAAGAACAGAAAAATTGGCAAAGTTGCATTATTGCCTTTTGACAATTTGTCCAACCTCCTTGTAACTTGTATTTTCTATTTCTACTTTAATAAAAAATAAACAAAAATATCGGCTCAAATGTCATCATCTTAACTATATATTATTTTTAATATATTATTTAAAAAAACAATAACTTATTATTTGTGTATTTTAAAAATGTAAAATTATCTCTTTCTTTATTTTAAAAAGAAATTCTTTAGTAAATATTTTCTAAATGAAAAATAAATTGAAATCAATACTAGTTCTTATTTACAAAAAAATAAATTTAAGAATTTTAATTTATTACTATTTCATAAGGAGTGCGATCAAAAAAATCTTAACACACGTTTTGCCTCATAACTTTTTTCGGAATCAATATTAACAATCTTTTTTTTTTTGATCTAGTTATCATGGAAAAACACTTCAGTTATTATTTTTAATAACAACCATGTTGATTTGTGGTAATTTTCATCAAAATGAGTAACGAAAAAGATGTTCGTGCTACAAATTATTAAAAAAATTTAAAAAAAAAAACTGTATTTGTCCTACAAATAATTGGCCACAGAATTAAATTTCTGCCGTCAAACTGTTTCTAATGTTATTACACAGTATCAGGAGAATTTGACCAAGATATGAAATCTAGTTCGGAAAGAAAAAAAGGTCCACATGATATTGGGAAGGCCAGAAAATTAAAAGCATATTAAAAGGAACTCCAAACACATCTGGTAGAAAATCAGCTCAGTTTTCTCAGTGCTTCGACTATTAGGTGCGAAAATTTAAAGCTAATGGGAAAGTTGATAACATATAAAGTTCAAAAAATTCCAAACTGGAATTCTGCAAAAAAAATTACAAGCCAAAAATAGGACTCGGAATTTACAACCAAAAGTGTATAATTGACGAAGAAACGTAGGTGCTGGCAGAATCTTCGCAGTTTGTGTCTTAAAATTTTTTATTGCTAATGCTCGAAGCATTGTTGGAGATAAGTTTAAAACCCAAAAGCAGCAAAAATTTCTTACAAAATTCATGGTATGACAAGCTTTTTGCAGTTGCAGCAAAACAGGAAAGTCATTTAATACATTCGGATCTATAAATACCAAATTATACATAAAGGAATATTTGCAAAAAAGACTTCTTTTCTTAAGAAAGCACAATGTGTCCACATATTTTTGGACCCATTTGGTATCATGTCACTACGATAAGAAAGCTCTGGAGTGGTACCAAATCAATAACATAGTTTTAGTACCAAGAGAGATATTGAGCTCTTGTGAAAAGTGAATTCAAGAGCACAAAAAAGGTGTCCCAAAATACCGAAGATTTTAACAGAAGATGTGCACACTGTTCCAAAAAAGTGACTGAAGCAACTATCAAATCTCCAAAGAAAGGGTTTTAAAAAATGGTCCACAATTTTATAATTAGTGGTTAGAACCATAAAAATTATATATTTCTGTAATCTGTGCTAAATTATCAAATGATTAAAAAAAATAATGAAAACTCTAAGATCAACCGTTTCGAAGTTATTGAATATTATGTAAAGAATTTTTCGATCCACTCCTTATTACCATGAAATTTATCACATGGCTAGTGAGCATAATGGTAAATGTAATCCAATTAACAGAATTATTTATTTTTCACCACATCAAAAGTTATAAGCCCAAGAGCATGCATGGATTTTAAATATTTTTTAAAATTTTTATGAAATAAGTTTAAATTTTTTTGGTATTAATCTTCAGAAATCCTTACGAATCCTTAGTCCGGTAAAAGCAATTTTTGTTCTATTTTTATATCTAATAGAATGTTAGTTTTTGAAAAAAGTTGCCCAAACATGCTCCAAATGATAAATGACCAAATCACAATTATCTATAATAGTGTCCGTAGATTAAAAAAAAACATAAATTTTAAGAAGACATTTAGATATTTTTTCAAATAAATTTCAAAAAATCAGAATTGCTGCAAGGAAAATTTCCTTATGTGAACGCCGACTTAGTAAACATACACAGAAAAAAGTAAAAAATGGACTTCAATTACGAAATTGCTTTATTATATTGCTCCAATCATCAAAATGATAATACTAATTAACTTGAATAATTGATTTCATTATTACTGTTTTTTTTCTTAAGCAGATATAATGAGCTAAAAATTGTTGGAAATTGACTTAAATTTATTTTATTTCTATATTTTTATAGACAAATTCTTAATTTTTCTTTACATTTTTTTAAGAGCTTCCAATTTATAAAAAAATGTGAACTAATTAGAAAGTTAATTATATTAATAAATAATATAATTAAATTTCAATATAAAGTTAGTTAATCATTTTATTAAAAAATAATTTGAAATATTTGTTTCTGTGTATATTATCGGAGAGAGGATCTGTAATTTTGTAGTCACAAATGTTAACAAAAGAAAACTTTACTTTGGTTCAATTGTTTTTATAAATTTTCGAAGTTGGTTGGTTTTTCAATAACAAGATTTTTTAATATCACAATTTTTTGTAAAACAATGTGAATCTGAAATGGAGTCTTTTATTTAAACCAAAATAAGTCGTTGACTAGCATCAACAGAAGATCGTTAATTGGTAAAGCATTTCATTTCTTATTATTCGAATGTTAAGAAAACTTCGTATTTTCGGAGTTCTGGGAAAATGCTGTTAAAAAAGACATACATATATTGGTAGTGTGTTAGCTATTTAGTTTTCAGAAGTTTTTACAACGATTCAAAAAACATTTTAGGTCTATTAAAAAAAAAAAAAAAAAAATCAGTAATAATAAAATCAATTATTTTAGTTAATTAGTATTATCATTTTGATGATTGGAGCAAAATTAATATAAGCGATTTCGTAATTGAAGTCCCTTTTTTTTTTTTTTTTTGTATGTTTACTAAGCAATGGAAATGTTATGGTAATATCAGAATTTTCAGTATTAAGTTAAGTAATTTCAAATGTAATAATATTTATTTAAAAGGCAGAATTTATAAAAAAAACATCAAGAGTTTTTTGATTATCCACAGCCATTCAATGAAATGGGATTATACGTCGCACATTGTGCGAATCAAAAACTGAAATGGAAATAATTATGAAACTTCGGAACGGCTGTTCTGATTTTCATGAAATTTCACATGGTAATAGTTTAAGTTTTGAATTTGGACCATATAGACCTACAGAGGGCGAGTCCTTAGGGTCACAAAATTGGACACCTCGGATATACAATTTTTGATTCCTTATATCTGAACTGATTTGAAAGATTTTTAGATAGAAGGATTCTGCTAGTCGAGATCTACAAAAAACGTCGTATGCATATATTATCTCTTAGTTTAAGTGATATTGAGTTTCAAAGATTAAAATTTTTACTTTTTAGCCTGTTTTGGTGAAGTTTTTTCGCTACAGCGGGTCCAACTTTCACCCGATTTTGTTTAATTTATTTCATTAACAATGAATACAAAATTTGTGCAAATTAAGAATTTTGACAAAAAAAAAAAAATATTTACGGAGTCAAAAGTTACAAGCATTTAAAATTGAACTTTGCCAAAAAAAAAGTGGTCATATTCTTTTTCTGTTATATAAAAATTTTCTACACTTCAGTTAAATTGTTAAAAAACGTTTATTTAATATTTACACTTTATTGTCTTGAGGTTCTTATGAAACTAAACTTAAATTATTTTACAATGTTTTTATAAGCTTAAAACTAAAGCATGTAAATGAAAAAAATTGTACATTTTCAAATGTAAATATTTAGGAACCTATATTGGGTATCTCAAAAATATTATATTTTTATGAAACAAATATGCTAATTATTTTTTGGACATGCTTTTTACATCATTTCTTAAGAACATTTGTAAAGTTTCACAATTTTTTTACATTTTACAAGTTTTTTTGACACAGTTTTAATCTGGGATGTAAAATTTTTTAACTGATTTTGATCCTTATTAATTTTTTATGACACCCTTATGCAGTGCGTTTTACCGTTTTGTTTTATCATAACTCTTTTCCCGATTCACTTTTCGATGCCAAATTTAACCCGAGTGTTAATCAACACATTATTTAGTATTTAAGTTGATAGATTATGACATTGTCTTTTCTTTGATGTATCATTTACCAAAATTGTCATTGTTAAACTAGGATTTTATTTTACTTGAAGTTGGTTGACGCAGTGTTCAAAAAATTTTCTCAAAATTAATTTTCTGTTATTTTCCAATTTTTAAGAATATGAATTAACAGTTTGGATATCATAAAAAAGTATCACATATTAAAAATCATCGGGCTTCGCAAATTCAGAAAAGTATCCGATCTATATCATATTGCTTATAGCGACTGAAATATTTACAGTTGCGAGCATAAAAAATGAAACGCTAGGCTAAATGATTTTTGATCGTATGGATTAGGGCTAGAACGTCATTAAATTAGCCAATTCTGTTTTTTATTTTATTCTTTGCGACCCTAGCCACTATTTTATGTCATTTTGTTCCAAATTGTTACGCATACGAACAGTTAATAGAATTGTTACGCATACGAACTGTTAATAGAATTTTTTTTTTTTAAGTTGTAAGTTTAGGGGAGCAAAAAAATGCAACTCCTAAAAAATCACCGGATTTTTATATTTTGCTAAAAATAATTACTGAAAAATGCTGAAAACTATAATTTAGTAGTATTACCACTAATTACTACCAATACATATACATTTAAGGTAATTTTAACTACAAAGGATATTAATAATATTAAAAAAACACTCTTTTCTCCATACTTTTTAAGAATTTTAGAATATTTTTCTATAACATTCTGATAATGGCAGTGGAATAATATTAATATGTAGTTCTAATATGAAGATTCTTAAAAATTATCTTAAAGAAACAATATTGAAACGAT
The DNA here is from genome assembly GCA_951394005.1 of Protophormia terraenovae. Taxonomy (NCBI): domain Eukaryota; kingdom Metazoa; phylum Arthropoda; class Insecta; order Diptera; family Calliphoridae; genus Protophormia; species Protophormia terraenovae. Next base: position 64,751,823 of record OX596074.1, read on the forward strand.
CATGCCTGTAACAATTGATACAAGTCATTTAACAGTAGATATTTTATATTATCTGAATGAACACATTTGGCCCATTTAAAGCTACTATTGCTCGCAATCGTTGATTTATTCAATTATTCACGATTTTAACTATTTAAATTCCTGATTAATCATAATTTTGAACAAATGAAATCAAAATTATTCGATTAATCATTTTTATTTATTTATTTAAGTCTACGGAAAAAAATTTCCTTCAGACCATTATATAAAAAATACAATATATACATAATTATTTACGCATACAATTTTAAATAATTTAGTTATTCAGAAAAATAATAATATTTCGTTTAACAACATTTAAATTCTGAGCGTAATCAATAAATTGATATAATTCATTAAAAGTGGCACAAATTCTCCTTAATGAATCAGCATTAGCATAGTTGGTGCGAAAAAATTTAATTTGAATTGGTTGATAGTTCCGCGATGGACGAATAGGAACGTTGAATAAGATGTTTTTCAAAAGAAATTCAGAATCCACATTTCCTTTGATAAGGTTAAGCAGAAAAGTAACATTCAGCATAATTCTGCGGCTTCTAAGAGTTGGTAGTTTAATTAATGCTAATCTACTTGTATAAGGCGGCAAAACTACTGACGAACTCCAGTGTAAGCTTCGCAAGCAGAAAATTAGGAACTGTTTCTGGATAGATTCGATGTGATCAATATGTATATTATAAAACGGATCCCACACAACTGAACCATATTCCAATATTGGTCTAACCAAAGACGTATATAATGTCTTCGTGATGTAGGGATCATAGAATTCTTTTGCCCACCTTTTTATAAAAGCAAGAACACCTCTGGCCTTATTAATAGTCATATTTATATGCGGTATAAAACTAAGATTTGCATCGAGCATAATACCCAGATCAAGAAAAGAATGGACTAATTCTAACGGTTGTCCGCCCAACAAAAAATTTACATCAAAAGCGTTTTTTCTGTAGAACCTCATATGTTTGCATTTATTCGTGTTAAGCTCCATCAAATTAGTAGTGCACCATTTGTAGAAATTATTTAAATCATTTTGTAGAAATACTTGATGGGATATATCATTAAATGTGAGGAATATTTTAACATCATCGGCAAACATTAATATGCTACAGTGAGTCAAAACTTCCGGCAAATCATTTATGAAAAGAGTGAAAAGTAATGGTCCAAGATGACTACCTTGGGGAACTCCGGAGGTAACATTAACATATTTAGAGTTGCAATTTTTATAACGAACATACTGTATTCGGCCATTCAAGTACGATTTTATCCATTCTAAGCAGATTTGGGAAAATCCCAACAAGTTTAATAGCCTGTTTCTCTATGTCGAACGAAAGCTTTCTTTCGCCTTCTAAGCGAACGAAAACTGATTTGGGTTTCTCTAACTCACTTCTATGCGAACAATGAGTCGAACGACAAGTCGAAAGAAAACGTAAGTGTTTTCATATAAAATTGGGTTTCTGTATTTCGAACGATAAGAAGATAAATGTCAAAATCAGTTACTTGCTATTTTGCTTTCGAATGGTTGAATTTCTTAAAGAAAAATAGGAAAAATACTCATTAGGACATTGCATATGTTCCTTAATCATGTTTATTATTCATTTTATAGCCTGTTTCTCTATGTCGAATGAAAATCTAAGCGAACGAAAGCAAGTCGAACGAATTCGAATCATTTTGGGTTTCTGTATTTCCTACGCTTTCGTTCGCATAGAGTTACGTTTTTTCACATTGTTTTTGTATTATTTCTTATTCAGAGTAATCTTTTTTCGTAAAATATTAAAAATACTACTAAATTGCTTACACGTAGATGCAACCAAGTCAAGAAACAAAAATAAATAAAAAACGAAAAAAATAATAAAAACAAAATATTTTAAAATTTTTCCTTTTTAAATTGAATTTTGAAGCACGATGGATGTCCTAATGAATAACAAACAAGATTAAGGAACATTTGCAATGTTCAGGTAGGTAATTTTCTTATTTTCCATTGAAAAATTCAACCAGTCGAAAGCTAAATAGCAAGTGACTGATTTTGACATTTTTGTTCTTATCGTTCGACATACAGAAACCCAATTTTGTATGAAAACACTTACGTTTTCGTTCGACTTGTCGTTCGACTCATTGTTCGCATAGAAGTGAGTTAAAGAAACCCAAATCAGTTTTCTTTCGCTTAGAAGGCGAAAGAAAGCATTCGTTCGACATAGAGAAACAGGCTATTAATGTATTTGGTATCCATAAATGATGATTTTGTGTCTAAAAAACAATTTCTAAAAAAAATCAAAAAATTTTTTATTTTTTTATTATTTTAATTTTGTTTGTTTATTTACTTGGTTGTATATACGTTTAAACAATTTAGTAGTACTTTTAATATTTTTACGAAAAAAAGTTACTCTGAAAGAAAAATAAAACAAAAACAATACGAAAAGACGTAACTCCGTACGAACGAAAGCGTAGGAAATACAGAAACCCAAATTGATTCGAATTCGTTCGACTTGCTTTCGATCGCTTATATTTTCGTTCGACATAGAGAAACAGGCTATAACTTATTAATAAGAAGTGTATGGTTAACTTTGTCGAAGGCTTTACTAAAGTCTGTGTATATCACATCAGTTTGTTGGTTTTTTTAAAATCCTTCATTAATGATGGTAGTTAATTGTAGAATATTTGTTGTAGTTGAGCAACCTTTTCTAAAGCCATGCTGCTGCGGTGACAGTAAAAATGAAATTTTGAAGCTTAAATATTTAGTAACGAATTTTTCAAAAAGTTTAGGAATATAGCTAAGTTTTGCAATTCCTCTGTAATTTTTTATATCAGACCTACTTCCAGATTTAAATAAGGGAATGATAAAAGAATTTCTCCATCTACTTGGAAAATATTTGAGAGATATGTTAAAAATTTTTGATAAAGGCTTAGAAAGACTCTTTGCACAGTTTTTCAACAAACAGCTTGGTATGCCATCTGGTCCATGGTTCACTGTCGATTTAAGACACTTTAGTTCTTGTTCTACTTCGGCACAATCGATCAAGGGAATATTAATAGTTTGGTATGAAGCAATATTATACGGATAATGAATATTATTATAGTTGGCATTAGAATATGTTGAGGAAAAGAAGTCAGCAAACATATTTGCAATGACTGTTTCATCATCAGATTCGCTATTTTGAAATTTCATAACAGGTGGGAATTCATTAGATCTTCTTTTTAGGTTTACGAAGTTGTAGAAACTTTTTGGATCACTTTTAAAGTTTGATTTTATTCTGTTGATATAATTTTTGTAAAGTGTAATATTTAATCGATTATAATCAGCACGGCAAATAGAATATTTTCCATAATCAAAAGTAGTTCCACATTTTTTATATTTTTTGTAGAGTTTATTCTTTTTATTTTTCAAATTCGATAATTGTTTAGTACTCCAGGGAGGTCCGGTTCTTTTGTAAACAATACGTTTTGGGATACATTTTTCCATAATGGAGAAAATAGATATATAAAATTTATCAACTACAACATCAATATTTAAGGTACTACCATATTCCATTGACAACAAATTACTCCAATCTACATTATTTAAATAATTATTTATCATGTAGTAATTTGCTTTATTAAAGCAAAACTGTTTAACATTATTTGAAACTGTGTTGCTTATACCAGGAAATGAAAAAGAGCAGCTTATTTCTAAGCTGGGATGATAACGATCTTCCGGATAAGTAATTGGGCTAGAACGAGTTACACTGCATTCATTCGGTTCATTTACAAATATCAAATCTAGCAATTTGTTATTAACATTCACAATATTATTCATTTGATAAAGACATAAATCAAATATATTGTCTAGAAAGTTATTTGAATTCAGTGGAATCAAATTTGGAGAATCCGGCAAGATATTCCATGAAATAGATGGTAAGTTAAAATCGCCAAATACTAGTACATAATCCGTAGAATTTAGTGAATTTACATTGTGTTTTATCGCTTCAAAATGTTTATCATAAATGACATTCTCAGAATTTGGTGGAACATAAGAGCAGCATACAAATAATATACCGTTTTTCAGTTTTATTTTTACAGAAATGAATTCAATATCCTCACCGGACCAAAATACTTCAGAAGGCAGTAGACTAGAGACAGCAATAAGCACTCCTCCTCCTTTGCGGTTGTCAGATCTATCACTCCTATAAATTTGATAACGCTCAGAGAGTATTTCCATATTATAAATACTATCTTTTAGCCAAGTTTCAGTAAAAACAATAATATGATAATTTAAATCAAAACTTTTAATAAACAGTGTAGTTAATTTGGTGTTAAGACCTCGAACGTTCTGGTAAACAATATTGAGATTGTTGTCGGTATACGTATTTAGTTTTTTGAATAATTATTAATATCCGGTGTAAGTCTGACGACATTGTTCGTTCTAGGATTATTCCTTATTACGTACTCACGAACAAACGTATTATTAGGCCAAAACACAGGATCAATAATTGTTTCGAATAGATCATTAGGAACAGTTAACTTAAATGAAGTAACATTTCTCGGCTCAGAATAAGTAAATTTCTTAATTAAAATATCTGGACTGAAGTTCAATTTTGATTTTATATAATTATCAATATTTTCGGTTGTGGTATCAAAAGCGAAGCGTGATATGAAAATTGATTTTCTTGGAGGGATAATTTTTAGTTCACAAGGAGATATATGAGGTTTTGGGACAGATGTGTCTGATTGTAAGTTAAAATTTGATGCATTAGATACTGTATTGATTTCATTTGGAACTGAAATTGAACTTATAGATGATTGTGTATTATCGGAATTTACAGAAGATTTGTTCGAATTTAATTTTTCAATATTTGAATATTTGGAACTAGATGGACCATTTTCCTGAGGAGGATTAGGTTTATTAAGATTTCTTGCAGATTTCCGACGTTTTGGTGAAGATTGAGTTGGTGAATTTAAGGAATTTAAAGATTTATAGTCTTCAAACAACTTTCCATATGAGTTTATACGATTAGATAAATCAGAAATATTGTTTTGAATTTCAAGGAAATGTGTTTTAGTACCTTGAAAAAATCGGTAAAAGTCAACGCCAATTTTTCTGCAGCCATTACAGCACCATTGAAGTCCTTTGTGTTTTGTTAAAGATTCAGCTACTAATACAGGAAGACCACTACATTTAAAATGGCATAAACCATGGCATAGCCAGCAAACGATATATCTTTCATCATCAGAAACAATAGAACAGTTTTTATTTAAACAGTTTATTTCACTAATACCAGACATAATTATTTTTTATTTTGTTCAGTGTAAATTGGTAGTGCAGTAAAAGGGTAATGTAGTAAAATGATAATGCAATAAATTGGTAATGCAGTTGTTAATAAATACAACACTGTTTAATTGGAAACAATGAATGGTAATTCCGTATTGACACAAAAATAAACAGATGATTGATTGTTTATATCGTAAATTGTAATGATAATTAAGAATGTTTACAATATTTGATTTAAGAATTTGCAAAATTTATAACAAAAAGATCTTTAAAATAAATAGTTTTTATCACTGTCCAATATAATTCACCGGTGCACAATAAGTTTACGTATAAAATTATTCCAGTGAAAACACGGTTTATAGAGTTTATATAGTAATTTTTTTAGATTCAATAGAGACCACTTTTAAACACGTCTTATAACCACAGAGGATAGATTACTTAATGATGTAACATAACATATATTATTTACTAAAATCAATCTACCACCTTTACTTTTAGAGGTAGGTCCTTTATTATTTTTACGAGTATTGTATAATGAAAATGAGAGCCTATTGCGATAACTTGAATTAATTTGACTCTAAACCGTCTAAAATCGGGTTTAGGTAGACATACTTACTTAAATATTAATTTCCAATAGTAAACAAGCGAAGGATGTATTTCAACATACTGTCTTTCCTTGTGTTAGAATTTGTTCCAGGACCAAAATCAATGGGTATTTGAACATTATAGCGATACCGGGCATTCGGTAATGTCATATCATTGCGATAACAAATTTTAAAGCTGTTGATTCTATCACAATAACGATCGAAAGTGGTTGTGTTATTTCGGCCGAAAGGTTACACTCAATTATAAATTATGAAGTTATATAAAAATGTTTGTTGGATTTAAAATAACTAACAAAATAAATAATAATTCCAAAAATATCAATCTCTATTGAAAAATGTCCAAAATAGTTTAGAAAAATATCAAAATTTGTTAAAATTGGAATTTATTGCTAATATTTATATTAAGGGCTGCGCACGAAAAAATCCGTGCATGCAAATCTGCTTATAGAAGCTAAACAAGTGAGCGAATTTTTTAAAAATTATATTTTTATTAATGACTGTTATGTTCAAGTTGTTCTAAACATAAAATATTAAATTAGTTCCTGTTGGTTTTTAAGAAAATATCTGATATTTCCCAGAATTATTATAATTGAGGGTTTTATTGTATTTCACTCACTTTTTTGCTCGAATAAGTTCACTTATTATTAAACTCCATTTCATTTTACACGGAGTTCCCGAAAATTTTATGGATAAGTCTCTTTCGGCACAAATACTTCAATATCTTTCAATTGTACAGAGTTTCGGACAATTTGATGGATTAGCCTCTATCGGTACAAACTCTTACAATTTCTTTGTTACCACTCCATTGTTTCGTTGTTGTAATGAGAAGAAGCGAGAACAGACCAGAATACAGCGGATTCACTGTATTTTCTTAATTAATGGGGAACTCTTTTCCAAAGGCACTCATTCACGTATATTTCTGTCTTAATCCAACCATTTTTTAAGAATGAAGTGCTTCATTCCTGCGTATACATATGACTTCCTAAATCAAAAACTTTGTTGGGAATTTTGATTTCTTTGATACACGAAATATTTCTGCCATAATCCCTCTAGCATCTGCGACATAGAAATTCTGGCTAGGAAGTTGAAAAAAATCACCCTGTACGAACGTTTCATTGTCTATTATACAGAAACAAAATTTCCGAAAAAATTTCTCCGAAGAACTTTAATGTTATTTATTTCCCCCAAATTCTTGCTTGCGTTTCTATTAGGATTTTTTATACCCACCATCAAAAAGATGGGGGGTATTTTGATTTTGTCATTCCGTGTGTAACATGTCGAAGGAATCATCTAAGACTCCACAAAGTATATATTTTCTGGGTCCTATGATGGCCCAAGAAACTGTATTTTGCGGCACAACAGCCTTCTTTGCAATTATTTTAAATGACCAATGCAAGTTTTCATGAAAAATTTTATTTATGTGTTTCTGTTTTTTTGTTAAACTTCCATTTTAAGAAAAACCAATTTTGCTATTACCATGAAACTTAGCGCGTGGCAAATGAGCGTAATTGCAAATACAAACCAGTTAACAGAATTATTAATTTTTACAACATCAAAAGTTATAAGCCCAAGAGCATGCACGGATTTTTTCGTGCGCAGTCCTTATTTGTAGATTTCATGTATTTTAGTCTATATGCAACGATAGAAAATCATGTTTTTTAACAGTACTATAGTTTCCAACCATTTACAATAAAAATTTGTATGAAAATTTTTAAAATCATGTTTATTTGTTTAGAGTTGCATTTTTTTTTGCTCGCTCAAATTTACAACTGCTTTTACTAAACGTTCAATAATTTTCCTTACGTACAAAAATATTCGACAAAATTATATGCAACAGGTGTCTATGACCACAAATAAAATCACAATAGTACTGTTACATTAGGACTTTTTATAAGCAAAATATATGCGAACAAAGATCATATCACATAGCGTTTCATTTTTAATGCTCGCCACTGTACGTTTAAAAATGTAAAAAATTTTACATTTTTTTTTTTAAGAAATTTGTCCAAAACTTTTTTTCTCATATTTTGCAGTTTTTAAGATATTTTTTTGACTGATATCTCGAAACTCAAAATGTAAATGTACATATATTCTCAAGACTACAAAATCAGAAACCTTTTAGCTTTTTCCAATACTATATACTGTGGCTTAAATATATGCAAATGAAAATGTAAAAAAAAATTTCGTTTACATGCTTTATTTTGTATTGTTTATTAATTAAAACTGTCGTAGACATTCAGTCAGCAGTTTTACATTTAAAAAGAAATATGAGTAGTTTGTTTATAAAATATTTTTATGCATGCATACTTCTTTTTGTTTTTATATTTCAATTATTTATGCTGACACTTAAAAGTCTTAATCAGTTGTTTATTAAATTAAGCAAACGGGAGTTTACTCTTGTGTATGGGTTGTGTATCCATAACACCCCGGACGAAGATGCTTGCCCATTTTCCAAAGGAATTATGGGTAAGTTAACTGTAACTTGAGTTTTCTTATTTTCTTGAATCTTAATATAGGTGTAGACTAGATTACCCATGAACACAAAATTTTTGATTTTACTTGCTCCACCGGCAGTTTTTGGAAAATGGGGCTATAAAAATAATATGTGTGTAAAAATTGGGTCGATCGGTCGTAAACCGGCCAGTCGGCTTTGACCTTTGTCCTAAAACAAGGCTTAAAAGTAACTAATATCTTTATTGCGCCATAACTCTCTAATTTAACATTTTTCGATAAAATACTATATAAGCTTTTCGATTCAGAATAAAATGCACAAATTTTTGGCATATAACTTTTTAGCCTACTATGACTTGTTGTGATGTTATAAGCAATCAAAATAAAAATTTTTTCATGAACTTTTTTTAAAAAAGGCCTGGTTTTAATATGGGCCTAGCCTGCTAGAAACGGATTTTATTACTTTGTAGAGCAGGATTTGTAGTTTTTATAAATCGATCAGTTTTATCACATTTGCTTAATATATTAGGGTAGATGGACCAAAATCTGAATTTGGGGTATACATTTTTTACTTATTATACAAATATTGGTACTAAATGTAGGGTGTAGCATGAAATTTTTAATCATTTCAGAGATTGTTTTTAAATAGTTATCGAATTAAACTGCTACTCGAAATTTAGGTGTTGCCGATTAACCAATAATTGTAAAAGTTGACATGTTAATATTTTTACATATAAACAACTTTTTTATCTCTTTTACCTTAAAAATCGGAGAAATATATTAAAAACATAAAACTTTTTTAACAACAGCTTGCAAAAACGGTAAGTAATTATGTCTAATATTAATAAAAATGTTCATTATTATTCGTAAAAATTTTGAATTAAAACAGCAAGTAATGATGAGGAATTTCTAAATGTAGAATGGAAGTAATTAGTTTATAAAACCTTGTATTTAAGTAAATATTTAAATACCATGTATGTACTTCTTGATAAATACATTGAAACTGAGATCAAAAATTATAATTTAACTGTTCAAGACAATGCATTACGGAAATAAAAAGGTTTACTTTTAATTAACCTTTATGATGTCATGTACTCTCAAAAGGGGTAAATTATAAAATAAATTGCATAATTATTCCTTTCTGAAAGAAAACGAAACAGCAACAGACAAAAGATACATCACATGGAATCGAAACAAAACTAAATTCCGTGGTTCTATGAATTTAATTCATATAAGTTAATTTACTAGTTCTTTTGAAAATATATTTTTATTTATTTCCTAGCTATTGTGAGAAATGTTATCTATTTTTAATATATATCACCGATTTTTAAGCTAAAAGAGATAAAAAAGTTGTTTATATGTAAAAATATTAACATGTCAACTTTTACAATTTTTTGTTAATCGGCAACACTTAAATTTCGAGTAGCAGTTTAATTCGACAACTATTTAAAAACAATCTCTGAAATGATTAAAAATTTCATGCTACACCCTACATTTAGTACCAATATTTGTATAATAAGTAAAAAATGTATACCCCAAATTCAGATTTTGGTCCATCTACCCTAATATATTAAGCAAATGTGATAAAACTGATCGATTTATAAAAACTACAAATCCTGCTCTACAAAGTAATAAAATCCGTTTCTAGCAGGCTAGGCCCATATTAAAACCATGGCTTTTTTAAAAAAAATTCATGAAAAATTTTTACTTTGATTGCTTATAACATCACAACAAGTCATAGTAGGCTAAAAAATTATATGTCAAAAATTTCTGAATTTTATTCTGAATCGAAAAGCTAATATAGTATTTTATCGGAAAATGTTAAATTAAAGAGTTATAGCACAATAAAAATATTAGTTACTTTTAAGCCTTGTTTTAGGACAAAGGTCAAAGTCGACTGGCCGGTTTACGACCGATCGACCCAATTTTTGCACACATATTACTTTTAAAGTCCCATCTACCAGAAACTGCTGGTGGAGCAAGCAAAATCAAGACTTTTGTAAAATCCATACATTTTATGGGTAATCTAGTGTAGACACATAAGACAATAATAATAGTGGTAATAGATACATACTGTATTTTTTCATGATATTTTAATTCTTTGATAATTTTGATATTTTCAATATGTTTGTAATGTAATTCTTCCAAAGTTATTGATTTATTAGTGGTTATATTTCTAATAGAATTTGGAACAATAATAGTGTCTTAATAGTTTTTCTTATTATATCATTTATCGAAATCAATTTGACAATTTTCAATATAAAATAAATAATTTCCATTTAAAGTAAGTGGGAACTTATTACAAGTATGATTTACATAAAAGTTTCCGTTAATTACTACAATAACATTAATTCCAATCTCTATCACCTCCGTTAAAGTGTTAATTTCATAATTACATGTCATTTGATTTTGATTAAATATATTTTGAATACAGTTATCATGAACTTTCTTTAAATCTGATTTTTTGTTAGTTTTTTCATAAACAATGTTGTACTGAACAACATAGTTCTTATTATCTAATACAATTTATTTTTTATTTTTGTTTGGAATTGGTTGTTTATTTTGTTTGCAATGCAACATCCAATTCAATGTTTTCAAGTTTGTCTATTGTAGTGTTAAAGTCGTTAATCTCTTGATCGGTAAGTATGTCTCTATTAAGAGTCCTTAATTTAGAAGCCAATAATAATTCTCTGACTTGTTCAATTATTTTTTCTTTATGATCTAATTCGTATTGTAATTAAAATTTTTTAATTTGTGTTAGAGTTTCATTTATTTATTTTGTATTATATTGTAAATTTCCCAAGTTAGCCAGTTTTATAAGTTGATTTTCAAAATGTTCGTTTATTGTAACTTGTTCGATAATGTTTTTGTTATTTTCTGTTATGATGTTTAATTTAGAATCTATTTCAATTCGGTCGTTATCATCCATAACACCGGATATCCATTTAAGTCCCGTTCCAAGTACGTTTACTAGTCCTCTAATCTGTCTAATTTGATGATTTAAATATTCGTTCTTTAGTCGGAATATTTTTCTGTGTTGAATATATGTAGTATTTTAGAATAATTTTCAATAAGAGCTACTTCTCCTGTTTGTATTAAAATAAATCCGTTTCCATAACTCAAATCAGTTGTCAGTTGTTTTTGTGCTAGAGCCAGGTTGATCGTCACTGATCTTTATGATAAAGATTTTTCTTATGAATATACTTTCTAGGATTAATTTGTTTAGCCTTAACTTTCTTAATTTTTTGATCCAATTTTCCGTCTTTTCCTACGTTTTTGGCATATTTAGTATTGATAGATTTATTATGTCTATTTCTAATTATGTAATCTAAAGTTTTTTGTTTTTTATTGTCCATTCTCTAATGTATTTCTTTTGTGTCAACTCTATTTGAAAAATGTAAATCTATTGGCTTTTTGCCAGTAGTTGAATGTGTCAAATTGTTATAAGCACTTAAGGCTTGTATGGGTAAATCAATATTAAAGTTAATGTCATTTTCCTGTTCTCTAATCTTCAAAATTCTTATCTCTTCATTCAAGGTTCCATTAAGTCTTTCGACATCTGATGTCTATTTGGAGTAGTAAAATTATATTCAATATTTTGTTTTTCCAAAAAATTTGTTAATGGTCACCTAAAACCACCTTCATTATTCAATATAATTTTATTCGGTTTTTCATCAAAAGAAACAGTTTTAAATAAGCTTTAATTAATGTCATTGTTGTTCTTTCAGGAATTTCTTCAATCATTGCATATTTTGTAAATTTATCTATCATTGTTACGTACATTTTAATTATTATTTATATACCATATATCTGAATGATATATTTGAAAAGGTTCTGTTGGAGTTTCTGTTTTCTCCAAAGGTAGCTTAACAGGGTTTCTTTCATGTTTAAAGTTACAAATGTGGCAATTGTTAATAAATTTAGTTATTTCTTTTTTAAGGTATGGATAGTAATATGATTGTTTTAAATCTTCATAAGTTTTGTTTATTCCAGGGTGATTATTATCAAACTTATGATGTTTAGCTATTATTTCTAATATTTCTTCAATATTCTTTTCTTCAATAATATGATTAGTTAAGAATACTTCAGCTTCAATAATATTATTAGGGTTAGATTTTCTGTTTTTGAATTCATTTTGGAGTTTTATTAAATTCTCTTTGTCAGGACAATATAATGCCACTGTTTTAAATAGTATGATTTTGTCTAATATTTGTGCTACTAGATCAGAATCATGTTCTGTATAGTTATATATTATTGTATTATCAGAAAATATTATATCTTCATCAATTCTAGATAAATCTCCTTTTTTTAAGGATTTGATTTTTAAAACTCTGAAAAGGTTTTTCTGTAACCTTAAACAAGTCTGAACTGTCTTCTTCAGCAGAATGTGCAGTTTGGTTGTCATCTTCAATGACTGGAATGCTTTCTAAAATGTCTACTTTACTAGTTGTTTGTTTTTTACTATAAGGGTTTCTTGGATTTTTCACAAGATCTTCCCTAGAGTGTATTTCTCTTAAATGTTTATTTAATGCACTTATTGTTGCATAAGTTTTTCCACATAAAGGGCAATTTGATTTTCCAGCGAATAAGTTTAGAATTGGGTTCTTTAAGGTTTGCTAACCATATTAAAGGTTAGTGATCTGTATGTAAATCAAATCTTCTTCCGTAAAGGTAATGTCTAAATTGTATTATTGCCCATACTATTGACAGCAATTCTTTCTCTAATTTTGCACAAGCATGAAGTACAGTTGTATTAATATTATATATATATATATATATATATATATATATATATATATATATATATATATATATAAAGGACATTACTTTAAAAATTATTTATAGTGAGTTACTTTAGATCGAGAGTTCAAAGGTCAAAATAAGACTTACAAAAAATAAAGCGTTATATCTCCGACAACGATATTTTTAAAATGTAAAAAAAAAAAAAAAAAAATATATATATATATATATATATATATATATATATATATATACAGTTAGGGACAAAACTATTTGTACACCCATGCATTTCGTATATCTTCAATAATTTATAAAGAATAAAAAATTATTATATGTAGTTTTAATTCAAGTCCATTTTTATTGAATTATTTGATAAAAAATAAATTAATATATAACACATTGTTAAAAAAAAAGTACAATTTAAGTAAAAATCTTTGGGACAAAAGTATTTGTACATCAGTACTTTGTACAATTATTTGTACGTTGGACTCTTGTATGATGATTTTTTTAAATACCGTTATATTTTCTTCGTTAATCGAGTTTTATTTTACAAAATAAGAAGTTGGTTTTAACGTTTTGAATAATAAGCACATCAAAAATGGGAAAGCGAAAAGAGTTGAGTTTGGATATTAAAAATTTAATTATTGATGAACATAAAAAGGAAAATCTCTCCGGAATATAAGTAATTTAGTAAATTTGCAACATTCTACAGTACAATACATTGTAAGCAAGTATAAACACAGCGGATCTGTTGAAAATGTGCGTGAAGGTATACGAAATATATGAGGTGTACAAATAGTTTTGTCCCTAACTGTATATATATATATATATATATATATATATAATTTTCTTATCTCCAACTTTTGCCTTTGAACTTTTGATGTAAAAAACTTTGAATATGTCGCACAGTGGGGTCAAACGCAAATTTTTTGGTAATAAATTTGTATCTCCAAAACTACTGCTCGGATTAAATTGAAATGTATGGAAGAGTTGCGGAGGAGGACTTAAGCTTTCGAAAAATCGTCTTGTGGTCACCCTGTGATAACACAAGACAAGCTACAGGGTGGCAAATTTGACTACCTCGAATATGTTAAAGTTTAAAAAAATCGTAACTTCTACAAATGAAGTCCGATTTTAAAGATTTTTATATTTCTATAAAGTGTTTGGCAAGATAAAGAAAAAATAAGCTTACTTACCTAAGTTATCTCTTACTGTTAAAAAGATATTTACTTTTGAATTTTATATTTTTTGCCTCGACTTTCTTTCGTTTTTCGGTAATAAGTCCTGAAATATATGAGGTCAAATTTTTTTAAAAATATCCTGTAATTTGCTTTATATATTTTTAAATAACATACTGAAAGAATTTTTGGATTATCTCAATGCGTCTAGACGTGAAAAATATTCAAAGTCAGCACTCTGAAATTGTATGAAAAATTACTATTTTTTACAAAAATATAGTACAATTCTTTCACTTTTTACTCAAAGTTCCGTCTAAGAAAAAAAATTTTCTTTATATATTTCAAAAGACAAGGTTTCACAAATGGCTAAAATATAAATTTTGAACTGATTTAGGCTTGCACCCTACATCAGGCATTGGTCGAAAATGGTAAATTTTGGAAAAAGTTAAATTTTTATCGATTAATAAAAAAAATGTCACTCGAGCTTTTTTAAACGTATTGACGATATTTCATCAAAAAATAGATTTAGAACGAGTTTACACTAAACTGCTTCCCGCCCGGACAAAAACGAATGCAGGAGAGCAGATTTCATGAAAAAGTAAATTTTTTAAACAACTTTTTTTTAATTGCATAAAAAGACATATTAGCATGACATTTTCGCAATTATTTCTTATGTAGTATATAAAATACATATTGATCTTTCTCTCCTGCAAAAATCATTAAAAAAGCTCCACAAATAAATTTTTGGAAATTTTTCAAAATTAAAAAATATAAAAAGGATATAAAAAACAAAAAAATAATGTTTTGTAAAGCAAAACTCCGCCTTTTTCAAAAAACTAATAAAATATTACAAGAATATAAAAATAGACTTATTTACCAATTCATTGATGTATAATATGTATATATAGATCATTTTAAAAGCATTATATCATGGTCTCAAATCTGACAACTTAGGTCAACTTTCACAAAATTCATTGTTATACAATATTTCCATGTGTGCGTATACGTAACACACAATTGTATTGGCACGTTTTGGTTGCTGAACGAGATAATATTCGTAATAATCGCTTATATTTATTAAATATTGTTTATTTTTGAAAAATTGCCAAAAATTTATTTGTAAAGTTTTTTTTAATGATTTTTACAGGAGTGAAAGATCAATATATATTTTATACACTACATAAGAAATAATGGCGAAAATATTATGCAAATATCCTTTATTATGCAATTAAAAAAAAGTCGTTTAAAAATTTGACTTTTTTTCATGAAATCTACTCTCCTACATTCGTTTTTGTCCGGGCGGGAAGCAGTTTAGTGTCAAATCATTCTAAATCAATTTTTTTTATGAAATATCGTCAAAAAAATTAAAAAAGCTTGCGTGACATTTTTTTAATTAATCGATAAAAAATTTAACTTTTTCCAAAATTCACCATTTTCGACCAATGCCTGATGTAGGGTGCAGGCTTAAATCAGTTCAAAATTTCTATTTTAGCCATTTGTGAAACCTTGTCTCTTGAAATATATAAAGAAAATTTTTTTTCTTAAACGGAACTTTGAGTAAAAAGTGAAAGAACTGTACTATATTTTTGTAAAAAATAGCCATTTTTCATACTAATTTAAGAGTGCTGAATTTGAATATTTTTTACGTCTAGACACATTGAGATAATCCAAAAATTTTTTCAGTATGTTATTTAGAAATATATAGCAAATTACAGGATATTTTTAAAAAATTTTTACCTGATATATTTCAGGACTTATTCCCGAAAAACGAAAGAAAGTCGAGCCAAAAAATCAAAAATTCAAAAGTTAATATCTTTTTAACTGTAACAGATAACTTGGGTGAGTAAGTTTATTTTTTCTTTATCTTGCCAAGCACTTTACAGAAATATAAAAATCTTTAAAATCGGACTTCATTTGTATAAGTTACGATTTTTAAACTTTTACATACTTGAGGTAGCCAATTTTGACACCCTGTACATTTTCTTGTGTTATCACAGGGTGACCACAAGATGATTTTTCTGAAAGCTTAAGCCCTCCTTGCAACTTTTCCATACATTTTGGAGATACAGATTTATTACCAAAAAATTTGCGTTTGACCCCACTGTGTGTCGTTATGAAGGTAATATCTTTGTCCTTTCAGCAACAACTTAAAATCTACCATGTATATTTAAGAAGTTATTAAAAGTTTAATAAGTATTCATTTTTAAAGTTTTTAAAATTTTTTCGTTTTTTAAACCATCATATTTCCGGACCGAAAAGAAACATGGGTCTGAAATTTCATGTTTTCAGAAACACTTTCAATGGTCAATGCTTGTAGTGAATTTCATTGAAATCGGAGATGTCAGATCCGATTGCTGTCCGTTTTCACTTGGAATCACTCCTTATGCCTTCGTTCGTAACTATATGTCCCAGAAATTCAGTTTCTTTTTTCAAGAACTCGCTTTTATTCAAAGATACTTTTAAGTTTGCTTTCCTCAATGTAGTAAATATTTTCTTTGTTACCTATTTTGTCCTCTTTTTTTAGGGACAATCCATGTGGGTGCGTTATATGGTGAATTTGAATGTATTATGATTCCCTGTTCTAACATTTCGTTCATTTGTTTTTCTACTTCTTCTGTATGAATACTAGGTTATCTATATGTTTTGGGATATATGGGACCTGCCAGTCATGTATCAATTTTATGTTTTACTTCATTTGTAAAAGTCAAATCATCACCTTTATGATAGAAAACATCTTCATGTTTCTGAATCAAGACACGAAAAGCTTTTGATTCTTCGGAATTCAAATGGTCTAAACGTAAAGGATCATTAGTATTACCTAATTGCTCAATACTATAAAATTCTGGTAACCAATTTATATCATCTGAAACTGTAGTCTCTTCGTAATCTCCTTCATAATATAACTTTAATGTCCTTCCATTTAATTTTAAAGTCTTTTCTTCGTAATTAAAAGTCCATGGAAAAAATCATGAAATTCGTATAAACCGAAAGTGGTATCTGAAACTAATGGTATTTGCATACTGTCTTTTGGTATAGTACCTTCGTGGGAAATATTAAAAGTTCCTGATGCTTCCTTGATTTTCCTCTAAAAAGGATATATGGGAGTCCGAGTCTCCCGGGTCTTTTGGCTAAGAGGCCATTACAGGAAAATTTCCTGGTTCATGAGACTCATAACTCTGTCTGTCCTGTCCAACACAATTTTTGTAATCAAAATTCAAACAATTACATTCCGCTTCTCTGGACTGCTGACTATGATGGTTTTGTCTTCTCGTCTGAGTTGTTGAAAAGTCCATCGGTTCCGGTTGTTGCTGTGTTGTTGGTGTGTAAAACTTAGGTTGCCACTTGTTATGTTGATCATTATTTTGTTGCCATCTATTGTTTTGTTGCCACCAGTTGTTTTGTTGCCTGTTGTTGTGTTGTCTGTTGTCCTGTTATTTGTTATAATTGGTCTTAGGCTGCCAATTATTTCTTCCTTCCTTCTTATCGGTGCCCTTCTTCTTCATTCAAGAACCCTGATTGGGCCAACTCATGCATAGATTCCTCCATGGATCGAGGTTTTAGAGAACAAAGAACTGTTCTCATGTGTACGGGTAATCTTGTTGTGAACAGCTTTAGTGCAGTTTGTATGTTCCTTTCAACATCCTGCATTTTTCCTTCTTGTCTGCTTTGGAAGTTTATTGTACTTCCTCTGTATTGCGCCGCTCGCAATTCTTCATATAATTGATCAGCTGTTTGGAAACCTCCAAAATTGGTTTCCAACATTGCCTTAATTTCACTCCAGTTATTTAAGTGTGGATGTATTTCCATTGCTCTTCGAGCCTTACCCATCAGTTTACTTTTTATTATGTTAATGCACATCCTTTGTGCTTGTTCATTATACAACATTAGGGTAGGAATTATATCATCAACGTTGGTGCAAGAAGTGCACAAATCTTCCTTCAGTCAAAGGTTTTTAGAGAATTAATATCTAGAGTTCGTATACCCGGTCGCTGTGGTGCTGCAGCTAGGATTGGGTTCGGTTGGTTTACCGCTAGTGCTTATAAAAAACCGGTTTGACGGGTAACCGAAAATTTTGCAAAATTAAAAGACCGGGTTTTCGGTTAACCGTCCACTTAAAAACCGGTTAACCGACATTTTAATAATTGCGCTAATTTGAAGCTTAATAAAAATATTTTTGGGTAAAAAAGTGTTTTTCAGCTTATTAGTTTAACCATGTACCAAATAATAAACACTGTTCCTTATAAATAGCTACTGATTTACATCGAAAGTTCATACTATTTTTTTCAGGCTTTAGTTTAATAAAAACAATTTTTTGGCATCTTTTAGTACAGATTTTGAAGCTTTATAATGATTTAAAATTATTCTATAAAGTATTTTTAATATTATTTTTTTTTTTTTTTTTTTTTTTCTAATTTAAAAATAAAATTTAATTTTCGAAATTTTAATTTTAAAGCATCTCAACAAAAAAGAATCCTCAGACATAGGACTTTAAATTATGATTTATATTCACCGCTTTTGAAGTTTTTCTCTTAAAGAAATGTTAATATAATTTTTATAAAAAAATTAAAATTGGAAAAATATTAAAATTTTTTTAAATAGATTTGTTATTGATTTTTAGAAGAATTATTAATCATTTAAAAGTATATTTTCTGCACTTACGTAGTTCTATTTTTGAAGTCTTTCTTTTTTCCCTATTATCCTACATAAAATCTTATTTTTCTCTTAAGATATATGTTAGCTGTAATGTTATTTTCTTCTTTTGGAAAATTTCATTCGCATGAAATTAGAGTTTTTGTAAATGGAATGCTTAATTATCTATCTTATTTTATTATACATTTTTAAAATATATTTAACTTCCAACAAGTAAATATATCACCTGATTACTTGTTAACTCAAACAGCAAGAATTTTTAGTTGTTTTAAAAAATTTTCTTATTTTTTAAATTCAGAAAAATATAATAAAAAGAGGAAATTTAGTGATATTTTTAGCAAATTTTTAAACCCGGTTAACCGACACAAAAAAAACGGATAAACCGGGTAAACGAAATTGAATATGTCAAATTAACCGGTTCGCAAATAACCGAAATTTAAAGTAAAAACCGGTTTTTAGGTTAACCGATTTATAAACACTATTTACCGCCATGTTTTCACAACTTTAAAGGAACACGTAAAACAGAATCCGTGTGAAAACGTTTTTATAAATATATTTTTTATAATCTTCAACACAGGTGTAAAGGGTATATATAAGTTTGTCATTCCGTTTGTAATTCCCACAATTTTCGTCGGAGAGCAAAAAAGTTTACATTTTCGGGATCCTTGTAAGAAATGATGACGATAGGACCATGTCCGTCCGTGTATCGATTGAAATGGCGTTTATGAAGCCCACCGATAACTGACATATATAATATATATATCAAACGATCGGAAATGCTTTCGAGAATTTTGCTATTGGAATTCAGCAAGATCGGTTCATACAATGCGGAGATATGTTAAAAAAACCGGTTTTTAGAACCGGTTTTCCAGTTTCTGAAGCCTCTGTATATACTAGGGACTTCGTTTTTACAAAGAAGTCTCGGACATTTTTTTCTGAATTTTTGTTCTGAAAAAATGAAATAAATCGGTTCAATAATAACTGAGATATCGGACAAAACGCATTTTTTATTTTTTGAAGCCCTGGTTTAAGCTATAGATTTTTATTTTTATACAGATCGGTCACAAATATTTTTTTAAAATTTCGGTTTTTTGAATCAGCAGGATCGGTTTATAAGTGGCGGAGATATGCTTTAAAAACCGGTTTTTGGAACCGGTTTTTCATTTTCTGAAGCCTCTGCATATACCAGGAACTTCGAATTTTTAAAGGGGGCTCGGAAATTATTTTCCGAATTTTTTTTCTGAAAAAATGAAATAAATCGGTTCAGTAATAACTGAGATATCGGGGAAAAATATTTTTTTATTTTTGAAGCCCTTGTTCAAGCTACAGATTTTTATTTTTATATAGATCAGTCATAAATATTTTTATAAAATTTCGCTTTTTTTAATAAACCAAATTCGTTCACAATCAACAGAGTTATGGCCCAAAAACAAATCTGTTAAGAATATAAATACACACACAAACATGTATATTAAGCATTGTAATGACTATTAGTGACGTTTTTGCCTATAAGACAAGTAGTTTAGTTAGCAACAGAAGTAATATAATGAATAACAGTGTTGTTGTTGTTCTTTGTATATGCAGTCAGTTTGTATATACACACATAAAAAAATAAATAAATATGGAATTGTTGTTGTTTATTTTTTAAAAGCAAAGCCTGCTATGATTGTTTTTTTTTCATATTCAAATTTTCGTAGTTTGAAAAAAATTTAGATTTAAATATGTGAAAATATGAAAGCATACGTTAAGGCGAAAATTTTATTATTTGTCGGTAATATGGTAATATGATGTCGATAAGATGGTAAGATGGTAATATGGTGAAGGGTATCAATGATTCGGCACAGCCGAATCTTTTTTCAATTTCATTTTATATTCAAATTTTCGTAGTTTGAAAAAAATGTAGATTTATAAATGTGAAATAATGAAAGCATACGTTAAGGCGAAAATTTAATTATTTGTCGGTAAGATGGTGAAGGGTATCAAAGATTCGGCACAGCCGAATCTTTTTTTAATTAATTTTTTTTTTTTTTTTTTTTTTCGAATACTCGGTGAAAAATGTTAAAACACTTAATATCGTTTGCTTCTCAGCATATATAATTTGCACTATATATACGAAATATACACAAGGATACCCGAGTATCTTACCGACTGCGCCAGTTAAATCGTTAAAAAACGTTTATTTAATATTTAGACTTTATTGTCTTGAGATTCTTATGAAACTAAACTTGAATTATTTTACAATGTTCTTATAAGCTTAAAACTATTTTGTATAGTTTATTAATTAAAACTATGATAGACATTCAGTCAGCAGTTTTACATTTAAAAAGAAATATGAGTAATTTGTTTATAAAATATTTTTTATGCATGCATACTTCATTTTATTTTTATATTTCAATGTATTTATGCTGACACTTAAAAGTCTTAATCAGTTGTTTATTAAATTAAGCAAATGGGTTGTGTATCCATAATACTTCTACTATCACCATCATCCATAATTATTTCCATTTAATTTTTTGAATCGCACACTGTGCGTCGTTAAAGATTTAGAACAAAAAGAAATTAAAATAAATATGGTAGATGTTAAGTGTATTCATACTAAATTTCAGAATGAAACAATTGTTATTACCCTTTTGCATTAATACTTTCAATATACACGTAAAATTAAACAAAATATATAAATAAAATAAGTAAAAAAAAAGCATTGAAAAATCGTTTTACTAGTTGTAAATTCAAACGTTGGCAAACCGTTTTGTTTTATTTGTAAAAAATATTTTGCCAGCGCTTGATGTTTCGTACGGTTGGCAGTTTCTGCCGGGGTACATACAAAAATATGTAATAAATATTTAATGAAGCTATGATTGTTTAATTTTTTTCATATTTAAATTTTTGTAGTTTTGAAAAAAAAATGTGAACAGGCAGCATACTTTAAGGCAAACATTTTTTTTTGTCGGTAAAGGGTATAAAAGATTCGGCACAGCCGAATATAGCCCCGATGTCGTTTTATCTAACCCAAAAATGCGTACTTTATATATATATTAAAGTGCCTTGATTTGTATGGGGACAAAAAAAATTGCAAATGTACCGCTCTTAAATTAAAGATTGATATGTTTTAAGCTTATTCTCAAAATATTTCAATTCAATTGTTTCATTTACGTGAGCTGGACCATTTTTAAAACACTTCCAGAAATATGGTTTTCGATCAACAGTATACACAATTTTTAAAACACGACGTCTAATATATATTGAGCAAAAAATATTTTAAATTTTGTTTTCATTCTTGCGAAATTGAAATTTAAGTAAAATATTCAATGATTTTATTGTAAGTAGTATTTTATTAAACTGAATATTTTGGACATTCTCCATGGTAAATTATATTTTAGGGCATCATTGAAAAGGTCACATTAAATGCTCTTGATATGTGCATTCATTTAATTGCGTGTGTTAAAATCCAATATATGTTGAAAAAGTTCCGAAATATATAAAATTACATATTTCAGTAAAGAAAATATGACAAAAAAAGTATATAAAATCTTAATATTCCGCGACTAAAAAGAGACATATTATTTAAATGAATATTCAAGGTCGTAGTATGCCTCTATAATAATTTGAAGTTAATTTTCTTACAACTAACATATTGATAGTGATATTGAAAGAAATACGTAATTGTAGGTGTTTTAAAAATGGTCCAGCTCACGTAAATTTAAACATTGAGATGTAATATTTTAGGAATCATATAAGAACATAGTAGTCTTCATTTCTAGAGGGGTACATTTGCAACTTTTTTTCGTGATGCACTTTTATATACATATTAGGGTGATCGACGCGGTTTTCCAACCGGTTTTAAAACCGGTTTTTTTAGTCAATGTGCTGTCGGTTTTTTCAAAATGTTCATTTTTCGAATGTCGAATAGACCGGTTTTTTTAAACACAAAAAACCGGTTTTAAAACCGGTTTTCAGAAAACATGTACTAAATAGTAATAGTGATATTTGAAAATTTAGGAATAATAATAATTTTTTAAATATTCTTAAAGACTGATTTCTTATGTTTTTAAAAATAGTTTAAGTCTAAATTGGAATTTATTCTGTAATATTAAACATATAAATAATTAATAATTATCCTGTATGACCCAATTTAATTTTTTTTGATCCAATATTTCTTTTATTTTTTAAAGGTGTTGTGTTAAAAAGTTTCGTTTCAATTGAGACAGGCTTCCATATTAAGCCATGATTTCTGTTTACGCTAACTAAAATTTACATGATCCTTTCTACAATTTTGAAACATAATTATATTCTAGTCATCTAGATATATAATTTGCTTAACATTTTTTCTCTTTCCAGAGCTTTCTGAAGCTACCAAACGACATAGAAAATTAAAATTTGGCTTAATTATAAAAATTTTTGTCCAACAAATCCTAATGGAGCCATATTTTGAAATTTTTATCAGGGAGCGGATATAAGAGGATTTATGTGTCTTTTTCGAAGAATTTGTTCTCTTTTCAGAGCTTTCTAAAGCTCCCAGAAGACATAGACAATTAAAATTCAGCTTAATTATAACCCTATTCGGGTTAATCCTAATCTCTATCAGGGAGAGAAAATACGTGGATCTATATATATATAGGAAAGATATAGGATATATATATATATAGGAAAGGATATAGGAAAGATATATTTAAATCCATATATATATATATATATATATATATATATATATATATATATATATATATATATATATATATATATATATATATATATATATGGATTTAAATATATCTTTCCTAAGCAATGTTTCCTTTCCAGAGCTTTCTGAAGCTCCCAGATGACGTAAGAGAATAAAAATCGGCATACTTATAAAACTATTCGTTCAACAAATTCTAACAGTGCCAGATGTTTCTATCAGGGACCAAAAAGTCTGTTTTGGTATTAAGAACTTTTGAGTTGTTATACTCATTGTTTGCTCTCCAAATCCTATAAAAATTAATTCTGTATTTCGGCCAGGGAGCACATTTACGACGATTTTTTTATTTTGAAAGGTTTACGAATTTAAAACTTTAATCAATATAATTCCAATCAATTTGAACGTCTTCAAATAATTGACTTCGATTAGGGAGAGGAAGGTGTCTAAATGTTGTTCATATTTTTTTCTTTTAATTTTCGGATTTGTTTGTGCATATTTTAATTATTATATTATTTTTCCTGACATTGTTAGGCTTTTACGCTTGTATTTAATAAATTTTAACTTAATTATAAGAATTGATTTTTTTAAAGAAATGTAGTCTTTTGATATAAATATTAACTTCTGCAAAAAACCGGTTAACCGGTTTTTTTCTGAATTTCAAAAAGTGCAACCGGTTTTTTTAAAATACCAACTATTCGAACTATTCGAAAACCGGTTTCTCAAAAAAGTCGAATAATCGATCACCCTAATACATATGTGCATATCTTAGTCCAATAACGCTCTATATAAAAAATTAAAAAAAAAATATTTCCTAAATTTGTTGATAACTCGGGGATTATTTTGTCGCAGACGTTTAGACTCCGCCTGTTGTTTGCTTAAGGGAGAGTATTCTTCTCCCCGACGTTTTCCGTTGAGGCTATGCTGTAGAGAGGATTTTTCCTTGTTATTAAGTTAATCGTCAGGTTTGTATCCAAACTTGTCGACCATGCGTTAGGCGACGCTCCATTTCATAAATGCCATGCTTCTATTTCTTTCAACAAATTTTGATTTAAATTTTAATGATTTAGACTTTTTATTCACTTTATTTATTTATTTATTTTTTTTTTTAGGTGAGTCCAATAACCTTTCTCCAACTATATGTGATGATGCTTTTGACTGCATTATGTTTTTCACTCAATGTTCTAACTACGAGATTCGAAAACAGTCTCTAATTGCTTTAGGTTCATTTTGCGTAATGAACGATGATTACTTAATAAGGCCAGAGCTAAAACAGTTTTACTGTGATATACTAAGTTCGGAAAAATCCGAGCCTAGTGTAAAAATAATATGTATGCGCAATATATGGATTTATTTAACTGAATCAGAAATGTATATGTACAATAAGGAAAAAGAATGTACGTAAAAATAATTTTAAAAAATTTTGAATGTTAACATATTTATATATATTTTATGTGTTTAGGGGAAAAGCAATCAAAAAATGAAGATCTTAAAGAAATGAACGATGTTTCTTCTGGAATGGCTAGCAGAGTGATTCAGCTTTATTTGCAAGAAATTTTGGATTGTTTTCTAAACCGAGATGATGCTGTCCGTCTTTGGGCTGTGAAAGTAGTACAAATTGTTTTACGACAAGGGCTAGTTCATCCAGTGCGAATGGTACCATATTTAATTTGTTTAAGTACAGATTGCAAACTTGAGGTATTTATAATATTATTATTATATTAAACTTAATAATTTATAATTTTTAAATGTTTTTGTATATATAGTCAGCGCATAGAGCAGATGCTTTATTAAAGGATATTGATAGAACGTATTCTGGATTTGTAAATATGAAAGTTCAGTTTGGATTACAGCTATGTTTCAAGCTACAGGAAATATTGCAATACAATAACAAGTCAAAAAGTAACATTATAAGAGGCTACGTGTAAGTAATTTCATAGTTAAAAAAAATAAATATAAAAGTTTTATATAATTTTCAGGCAGGTTAAAATTTTTAACCTGGCTGAAACTGACTGCTCTTTAATAAGCTTTGTGATAATACTATTTTAAACAACCGGGTTACAAATCTGAACTCAGGAGACTTGAAACTAATAGTGCCAAATTTTAACAACTTAATTCTAATTTTATTATCATGATTGTTGTTTAAATTCAAATTACTTAATTTTTGCACATTCTTCCACATTTTTTGTTTGCTCGTTTATACTTTTTGATCTCATTCGATTTTTAAATAACTTATCGGACTTTGTGGAATTTGTTGTTCCGCAGACTTTCAACAGCTATTTTTTTTTTTTTTTTTTTGGCGAGGTATATGTGTCAACGGAATACAAATTCTGGATTAGGGATTGATACTTGTTGTTATGTTGTTGTTAACGTAGTAGATATTTCGAACAAGAGCGTACATTTTTCAAAAAGTTTCATATAGAAAAGCATGATTTAATAATTTAATAAAAAAGATTGTATGATTAAGTTACGGAAAATTCCACCTTTTGTATTTTGATACATCAAATTGCAATTTTTACAAATCTTGGAATTACAGATATAAAAACGGCGATAAATATAATTGATAAGGATCAAAAATTTAATTTACATGTCGTTGATAGTTTGACAAATCAGTTTTTGCAAAATCGCATGGACAGCACGAAATTGACTGTAATTGGCATAAAAAGGCGATGTTTGTAATGCCTAATGAAAATATAGAGGCAACCAAACAAATTTAGAAAGATAAAAATTTTATTGGCCAAAAAAAAAATAAAATAAATAAACTCTAATGAAATATACAGTGTTGGAAAATTTTTTTTATTTACTATTCCATAAATATTAAAAAGAATATACATAAAATTAAATAACTTCAAATATTTTAACATAAAGTAAAACTAATTAACTAGTTCTGCCAAAAAAATATATTTTTTTTAAAAAGGCCTAGAAAAAATAATAGGGACACTTAAAGTTTTGGAAAAAATATTTATTTTTTTTAACATTACCATAAGACTTCTACTAAATGTAAAATAAAATATACAAATACAGAATAATGCGTTGATAATAACATCTAGATGATTTTATGCACTATAGGGAAATTCCCAGAAGTGGGTTTATATTGGAGCTATGGTAAATTATGGACCGATTCTCATAAATTTTGCAATATTGTATATACTTACATAAAACTTATTTGTGTAGAAAATAAACTCGATACTAACATTCGTATGGGATTTATGCACGTTAAAGTGATTTTCGGAAGAGGGTACTTATATGTCATAAAATTTGGTACAAAGATTGATACTTGTACAGAACTTCTTTGCACCAAATTTTATTATTTAATTAAAATATTCTTGTGACGGATCACCAAGGATGATAAATGTGATTTTCAGTATTGTACTAAACTAAATATAAAATTGTACTTTTTGATCCGTAATTGTACTAAAATATTCACCCCTATCATGAATACTTTTTCCCTCGAAATTTGCAATCGTGAACAAATTCCCCGTGAATAATTTCATGCTAAAAATAAAATTCCTCTAATCGTGAATGATTTTTTTCCCCCGAGTTTTTTCACTTTTCCCTTTAATTTGTTCACTTTATTTTTGTTGGGGAACAGAACAGAAAATGTAAGTAGATCTTCTTATACTTCGGGTATTAAAGTTATTTTAAGGGCACGATCAGTTAATAAGACACAAACTGATATATTGCTCAACATTAAATAAAATTATTGTTCCAATTCTAAACATAAAGTACACTTTAATTTGTTATAATTAAATTTTTGTTGGGTTTCCTACAATTTTCCGAATTATTTTGCTACATAAAAGTTAAATTGCAATAAACTAATTTTGCAATAAAACTATCACTCTAACACTAAATATCTTGCTTTGTTTTTTTCACTTTAAAATATTAGTATATACGTGCATATTTTAAAAAAAAAAAAAAAACTTTATTTTGACTTTTATTTTAATTTTCTTCCTTTTTACATTCACTGAGAACTGATAGCGGGAAAAATTGTTCACGTTAGATTCACGATAGCATTTTTCCCTTCTAGGGAAATAAAAATTTCATGGGAACAAAAATTCCACTTGTTATTCACGATAGGGGTGATTAAGAACTTCTCCCGAAGATATACTCTTTACTATTAATGACAAGATTTTAAAAGTAGAGTTTGGAAAATTCCACCAAATTTTTTGAAGTAAATAATAAAATGTTCTTAAAATATTAAACTATTCGATGGTAAGTAATGAAAAGTAAGAATAACTTTTTTTTTATATTTTTTATTTATTTATTGAATACAGTGCACGAAAAAACCTAAGCATACAGAGTAAAACTTTACATATTTTGCTACCTATAAATATAATTAAAATATGAATTATGTTTTTAGAAACTGCAATCTAAGTGCATTAAAGAGTTTATGGAAAATGTAATATTTTATATGGTTTATTTGGAAAAATATAAGCATTTTTAAAAACTCCGAACGAAATAACCTAAGCATATAAAATAAAATTTTGAGATAATCATGATTCATTAGGCAGCGTTTAAATAAAATAACACATTTTGCTATTAATGTTTCCCTAGTAATTGAGCCCTGTGTGATTTAAAATGTTTCATTGTATTAATGTAGCAGTAATTAACGAATTGTCCCATTGAATCTATTGAATTAAATAACACTCCGCCAGGTTGACAGCATACAGAGAATGTGGCTGGATTTTTTGTCAAATATCTAAAAATTAATCCGAAATAAAGGTTATCATATTTATGTGTCCAAACAATTACGAAAGTTACCGAAAAAACAGTTTTGAAAAAAGAAATAAAAAAATTTTAATAAAAATATTATGGACAAAAGAATTCGCACTAAAAAAAGAAGTATCGCCTTGCTAAGTATGAACCATTTTTAAACTGATATTATCTTTGAGTTGTATTCATACATTTTAAAATTATATCCCAACATATAGTATGCGAAAAGGGATACTAAAATTTAAATCTTTGAACTCTCACAAAGCACCAAGACTGTCGTTCACCGTAAATCAAAAATTTTGGGCCAAAATTGGAGGAAGATGTTTTGAGTGAAAAAAAAAAAATATTTAATTTGTATTACTAGATGGTTCTTTCGTGTATTGATACAAAATAAACGGCGGGATGAGAAAATCAGAAACTTACCAAATCACTGGAAGGATTTATTATAGAATATCATGCAAATAGTTACAATAAAACATTACTAAAGTACAGAAAATAATGATAAAAGTCTCTTTTCTTATAAAAAGGACTATTGGAACTTGGTCCATACATTTCAGCGAGAGATCGACACATCAAATAATAAAAGTCAACAAAAAAAATTTTTTTGTGGAAAAAAATTGTTTTAATAGGGCATGAGCCAGTTTTTCCATAGAGCTGAATTATTCCGAGAGTATGCGAGGAGTTATATGCCAAACAGTTTTTGCTGAAAGGAGCCGCTTTAACACTATAAAGGCCCTAAAAAAATGCATTGACAATAATAATGCTATGTTGACGTATATTTTGCATACAGACTTCTTTATCAATGCCATTACGATTGAAATATTTTATAAGGAATGCAATTAGCCATAAAGACTGTTAAACTGCTATAACATTGTATTTAGTGTTTATAAACCGGTTAACCGGTTAACCGAAAAACCGGTTTTTTCTTCAAATTTCGGTTATTTGCGAACCGGTTAATTTGAAATATTCAATTTCGGTTAACCGGTTTACCCGGTTTTTTTATGTCAGTTAACCGGTTTCAAAATTTGCTAAAAATATCACTAAATTTCGTCTTTTTTATTTTTTTCTGAATTTAAAATATAAGAAAATATTTTGAAACTTCCAAAAAAAGCTTGCTATTTGAGTTAACAAGTAGTCAGTTGATAGATATACTTCTGTGAAGTTAAATATATTTTAAAACTTTATGTATAATAAATCAGATAGATAATTAAGCATTCCATTTACAAAAACTTTAATTTCATGCGAAAGAAATTTTCCAAAAGAAGAAAATAACTTTATACCTAATGTATAGCTTATGAGAAAATAAGATTTTATATAGGATAATAGGAAAAAATAAAGACTTCAAAAGTAGAACTAAATAAGTGCAGAAAATTTACTTTTAAATAATCAATAATTCTTCTAAAAATTAAAAACAAATCCGTTTTTAGCAGAAAAAATATTAATTATTTTTCCAATTTTATGCAGGTATTTTTATCACATTTTTTTTTATAAGAATTATATAAACTTTTCCTTGAGAGAAAAACTTTAAAAGAGGTGAATATAAATCATAATATAAAGTACATTATCCTAGGTCTAAAGCTTCCTTTTTATAAAATTTTGATAATTTAATTTTATTTTTAAGCTAGAAAAATTAAAAAAAAAAAAAATGAAAAAAATCTTTATAGAATAATTTTAGATCATTATAAAGCTTCAAAAGCTGTGCTATAAGATGCCAAAAAAAAATGTTTTTATAAATTATATTAAAACTAGTCTAAAGGCTGAAAAAAAAAATATTATACATTTTCTATGTAAATCAATCGCAATTTATAAAGAACACTGCAGTGCACTGTTTATTATATGGTGCATGGTTAAACCAATAAGTTGAAAAACACTTTTTTCAACCAAAAATATTTTTATTAAGCTTCAAATTAGAGCAATTATTAAAATGTCGGTTAACCGGTTTAACCGGTTTTTAAGTAGACGGTTAACCGAAAAACCGGTTTTTTAATTTTACTCAATTTTCGGTTAACCGTCAAACCGGTTTTTTGAAAAGTCGGTTTTTTATAAACACTAATTGTATTTAATTTTAAAAAAAGCCTGCTAATATAATTTGTATGCTTATGTTATTTCGTTCTACTCTTTTCAATTGCATCATATTTCTTAAAAGTGATCTTAAGTTTTGTAATTTCAGTGTCAAAATATGTAACTGCAAATAGTTCAAAATAAAATGTAGAATATACTTTTTCGCTATAAAATAAATAAAGAGGTTTTTCTTATATTTTTATTGTATATGCTTAGGATATTTCGCACACTGTATAATATATTTTACATTTCATATTACTTAATTCTAATCCCGCGAAGCAATTATGGCTTGTCTGCAGGATGTAATAATAAGATAATATAATAAATACAATATTCATTGCGTACTTATGAAGTGTTTTTTAATACAGATTTTTCTTTTAAAAGGATTTTCTATATTAAGTATTGAAATAGGCAGTTTGTTAGTAATACTAGGTAGAGTAACATTTAGGGTATTCTTGCCATAGTTGTTATGGTATCTCTCTACTTTAAACCTTCCTTCTGCCCTCCGCCTAGTGTTATAATTGTGATCAATTGGAATTAGAAATCTTCTGTCATTGTAAAACTCATTTAGTAAGGTTATGTAGTATATGCTTCTTACATTGAGTATCTGTAACTTGGTTGCTATGTTAGTTGCTGTTTGGGTTTTCCTGGCTCTTGGATTGTTGGCGGTTCTGTTGTTGCTACTGAGAGTGTTGTTTGGTATTGTGATGTTGATAGGAATATGGTTGTTGTTTGTGTTGTTGGTATTTGCGTTTATGTTGTTTGTGTTGTTTATTTTGTTTAAATTTGAATATGTGTTGCTGGTATTTGTGTGTAAGTTGTTTGAGTGTGTGTTGTATATGTTTGTGTGTGTGTTTCTGGTATTTCCCTGCAGTCAAAGGTGACTGTCCGAAACCGGTTACTTGACTGACGAAATTGGGTCACCACTAGTCACTTTACCTATCACCTGACTAGTCACTTTAACATGGGGATGTCCTAGGAAGGAGTGTATCGCCACCAAAGGACCAAAAGGTGGCGATATAGTGACTAGTACGAAAAAGTCAATTCATACTAGTCCTTTTACTGGTGAAATTGAGTCAGTCACCTGACAATCTTTTTAACTGGTCACTTTACTAATCACCTGACTAGTCACTTTAACATGGGGGTGTCCTAGGAAGGAGTGTATTGCCACCAAAGGACCAAAAGGTGGCGATATAGTGACTAGTACGAAAAAGTCAATCTTTAAATTAGTGATTTTCAGAATGAAAAAAAAATTTAAAAAAATTTTTGCGTATATTTTTTTATTTCTATTTTTTTTTTTTTTATCTTATTATTTTTTTTTTTTTTGTAAATTTCTTTTTTTTTTTTTTTTTTTTGTTTGTGTTGTTTGACAATCATTTTAACTGGTCTCTTTACTAATCACCTGACTAGTCACTTTAACATGGGGATGTCCTAGGAAGAGGTGTATTGCCACCAAAGGACCAAAAAGTGGCGATATTGTGACTAGTACAAAAAAGTCAATAAAAAAAAACACAATTGCAGAATAATTGATTTTTTTTATTAATTGTAAAATCCTAATTAGCAAGACTAGTACCACAATTCCGTAACTTTTTTCATATACTACCGATATCGTTAATTAATGAAATTTTTCGGTTGTTTTTGATTTTGCTATTCTCTACTAAAGTTAGCGATTTTTTCGTAAGTATATTTTAACGACAAATATCGATAGAAATGATAGAACATCATTATTTGAAAAAAATTTAAATTTTAATTGGATTTTTATTTAAAAACAAAACAATTGTCTTGAAAAAAATATGAGAAAAGTGTAAATATTATATAAATGTGTGCAGATTTTTCTAACAATTAACCAATATGAGTATATGTATTGTATGTTGTTGGAAATATTTTTAAAATTAATTTAATGTTAAATGTTTCTTATATTAGACCCGTTCATTAAAAATTTGCTTTAAACTTTAAAATAACATAACTATGGAAACTTATGTTTAAAAACTCGTTAATATTTTTCGTTTAAACAAATTATTCAAATATTTTATTTCATCTAAAAATACCAACTCTCACAAAAGTTCTAATATTTGAAAAATTAAATTTTTTTGCAAATAAATTAAAATTTTCTAAAAAGGAAAAATTTATAATAAGAATCAAAATTTTTAAAAAATTCTGAAATTTTTCTTAAAATTTAATTTTTTTATTAAAAATTAAAAATTTTACCAAAATTTTGTATTTTCAGTAAAATAAATTTTTTCACTAAGAACTGAATGTAATTAAAACTTAATAACAAATCAGTTTCAAAATTCTAAAAACTCAGTTATAAACTCTCATTTGAATCTCTACATTTTTGCTAAAATTCAGTAAAAACATTTAATAAACGAAAACTTTAACGAAAAAAGCATCGCCACCTCCACGCTCACCAAAGGATCAATAAAATATAAATCGCCACTTCCACGCTCTCAAAAGAGTCAATAAATGGTGCTATCGCCACCTCAGCGCTTTCAAAAGAGTCAATAAATAGTGCTATCGCCACCTCCACGCTCACCAAAGGGTCAATAAAGTATAAATCGCCACCTCAACGCTTTCAAAAGAGTCAATAAATGGTGCTATCGCCACCTCAACGCTTTCAAAAGAGTCAATTAATAGTGCTATCGCCACCTCCACGCTCACCAAAGGGTCAATAAAGTATAAATCGCTACCTCAACGCTTTCAAAAGAGTCAATAAATAGTGCTATCGCCACCTCAACGCTTTCAAAAGAGTCAATAAAAGGTACAATAGCTTAACTATCGCTCATAATTACCGTGCTAAAGCGGGTGAATTGACACCGAAAAAACTGCTGGGTTGTGTTGTTTGTATTTATAATTGTGTATGTATTGTTGGCATTTGTATGTGTGTTGTTTGCGTTGTTGATGTTATTGTTGACAAGTGTGTTACTAGTATTTGTCTTGACGTATATGGTGTTAGCGTTAGCGCTAATGTATACTATTTCTGTTTGAAGTTCTTGTTGATTGTGTTGTTTATTTTTCCATAATATTTTTAAAATTTGGTTTTGTGTTTGTTGTAACGATTTACAATAAGTTGAGTTTCCCCAAGCTGTGATTCCATGTCTAATATAAGACTCTACTAAGGAGAAATACGCTTATTTCAAAACTTCAAATGTTGAACAGTTGCTTAAGTGATATAAGCTATAGGCTGCTTTTCGAATTTACTTGCTTAGGTTTTGTATTTGAGCAAGCCATTTAAAATTTTCATCTACATATACACCAAGATATTTGTACGTTTTAACCACCTCTATTGTAGTAGCGCAAGTATCTGCTGCACTACCCATGTTATTATAGTTGTGAAGGCAATTATAGTCATGAAAAACGATTTTAACATTCGTGTTTGCGAGATGTTGCGGTTTTATGTACATTATTTTGGTTTTTGATGCGTTAATTACGAGATCATTATCGTGACACCATTTAGAAACTTCGTTTAGTTGTGACTGCATATTTTTGCAAGCAATCTCTATATTTTTGTATGATACGATAATCGCCGTGTCATCAGCATACGCAAACGATGAACAGTTCCTAAGCATATTTAACATTTCGTTTGAGTATATCAGGTAAAGTATAGGCCCAAGTTTGGAACCCTGAGGCACACCATATCTAGAATGTGTTTCGTTGCTTAGAGTGTTACATATTTTAACTCTGTATGTTCTTAGCTCTAGATAATTTTTAAACCATTCAAGACTTCTACCCCTTATTCCATTTCGTTCCAGTATGTTAATTAAGTTACTGTATGACAACGTATCGAACGCTTTACTAAAATCAATGAAAAGAGCAAGGCAGTGTAAATTTTTTCCTAGACACGAATTTATGTGGTTCGAGAAGTTTCCTAATAATTTGTTTATGTTTTTTCCCTTCTGGAAGCATATTTGTTAGGATTTATAATATTATATTTACGTAAAAATTCGTTTAGCCTTCGTACTAGTATCTCTTCTAAAACTTTATCAATTATTGGTAATATGGCAATGGATCTATAATTATTGTAATCATTTCTAGTACCGTTTTTATATATAGGGCGTATAAGTGAGATTTTCAATAACTTTGGTATAATACCGCTATCAAGACTTGTTTATAAACGTCGTGATCACAGGTGTTAAAGTTACTGAATTATATTTTAAATCTTTCGGCCTGATTTCATCAACTCCTGGGCTTTTATTTATTTCCAGATTTTTTAATGTATTATACACTTCTTCATCTCATGTAGGAGCCATAAACATTGAGTTTTGTATTCTTATTGGTTTACTTTGACATGTTTTGATGTCACATTTATGTATTACTTTGAGTACATTGTTATTAAAATTATTAGCCAAGTTATTAGCAATATTTATTATATTTTAATTTTAAAATTATTAATTAATGTTGTATTTATATTATTAGATTTGTTCCCTAAAATTTCATTAATTAGTAGCCACGTAGTTCTCATGTTCGTTTTATTCTCCATGAATTTAATTCTAAAATAATTATTTTTCGCGTAGTAAGTTTCTTATTTAAACAATTTAAACAATATTTTATTAAATATTTCATCAGTGTTCATATTTTGATTAACAAGTTGATTGTTTTAATATTTTTGTTTATTTTATAGTTATTGAGCCTAGTTACATTGTCACCCTGCAAAATTAGGTTTTCCCCACCCTGGTTTAGATCTTCTTTTTCTTCTTGCATACAACAAAACAGAGAGTAATGATCAGAGATATCTGTCCTCACTACTAAAGCTTGTGTTTGTGTGTTTGCTTTATTATTGTTTCTTATATGCAAGTGGTCAATGCATGTTGTTGTTTTCTTCGTTACATCTTCTCTTGTTGGTTCATTTATTACACATTGTAACCTGTTTGACAAGATCATCTCAATATATTTTGTTGTTGTATAATTCTGGTTGAGTATATTAATATTAATATCTCCAATTTCTATAACATCTTGTTTACTCTTAATGATGTTTATTGTTTTATTCAATTCTGTTATGAACTCATTTACATTACTTCTTGGTGGTCGACAAATTGCAAATAAAGATATTGTTTTGGTTTTAATTGTAACATCTAATTGTATTGATTCAAAGAAAGATGTATTTAAGGGAATATTTGTGTGTGTTATGTTTTCTCTTATGTACACAGCTACACCTCCATCTCGACCTTCTCTGTTTAAAAAATATGCGTTGAATCCATTTATATTGTAAGCGTGTTGTTCTTCATTAGTTATGTTTGTTTCTACTAGGATTATAAAATTTATATTATTTATTATAGTATTCAGGCTGGCCAAGAATGGTATAAAATTTAAAGGCAGTGAACGAATGTTCATATATATGATTGTTGCGGGATAACTTAAAAATTTTTGGCTTATTTGGTTGAAATTATATAATATTTTATTGGAATTTTGATTCATATTTTTATTTAAATTGCTGATGTTATTAATTCAATATCTGCGGCATTAGCTATGATAATGGGATTTGAGATTTCATTTTTCTTTGCATATAAATAAACGCATATGCGATAATACTTTCCAAAAAGATAACATTCGGGTCTAAGAATGTCTAAATGATTAAAAATTCGTATGCAAAAATTTAGTTGTATTTATGAAAAACAAATTATACGAGGAATGCCTTTTATTGTTTCCTAGAGTAGAATTCATGACAGTCAATACCTTTTTTGATACAACTCAAAACACGTATATTTGTTCATTAACAAATTTTCTAAGTGTCAAAATAAGTTATTCACTCAATTTATTTTAATACTGGGTAATGCAATGAAATTATTGTATAATAAATAATAGTTGTATGATGGAAAGTACTACAATTTGATGTTAACGATGACAATATTGGCGTTTTTTCAAACGCAGTGTAAAAGCTAGTATTATAGTAGTCAAGAATGATCCGATATTAACAGATAATTTTCCTTACTTCTTGAAAGACTTTTGGCAAACAAATGATGGTATACCATTCACAACAAATAGTACTTTTATTGCCAAAGTGTCCTGACTTCTCAAGAAACAAATGACAACGTAATATTAAATGCTTTGTCTGGGTTGAAGTTTGTAGGGTTGCACAAATTTTGATGAAGCAATACTTTGGACTTTTATTTTGTTCCGGAAAATTACGCATACATTTTGTCATTCGTAACAAACTCATAAAACCACTTCAAAGTCATTGGACGAATTTGTTCTTTCTTTGCTTGCAACAATATTTATTCTTGAGCCAATAGTATCCATGAAAGTTTAGTAAAAACATTGCTTGAATATTATTATTCCAATATTAAATTTTTTGACGAAATCAATTTTTTAAGAATCTTTAGGATACAGACATAGTCCTCGTATAAAAAATTTTTCTAAGAACATAAGGCCTTACATAATATTTCACAAAATATAAAAGACACACCGTAAATACTATCCTAAAATGATTTCTAAAGTAATCCAAAAAGAACTTTTACTTCAAATCAATTAAAAACTTTATTTATAATTGTACTAAACTAATCACTGGAGTACTGCTGTACTTTTGAATAGCCATTTGTACTGAAAAAATTACAATTGTACTAAATTTATCATCCCTGCGGATCACAACCAATTTCAATAGGCTTTGTCCTTGTAATTCAATTTCATTGAATTATCTTCAAAATTGAGACCTGTACTTTGTGCACAAGGTTTACATGGACAGCCAGCCAGAGGGACATCGTTAGAAAGTGATTCTTAGTCGATTGGTATACTTTAAGGTAGGTGTTAAATAACTTTTTCTATGCGTTAAAAACATCAGCACAAACACATAATACCCCAACCACCTATGGTGATGTAGGGTATAAAAACCAAAAAAATATAGAAAATTTTATTTTGATTAGTAAAATAAATGTGAAGTGTTATTGCTTTATATATTATTTGTTAATAACATTTAAATAAAAGTCGATTTATTAAAATATAATTTTTAACCAAAACACAAAAAAGCTGAAACGCTAACATGGCATCTCTTAAAATGATGTTCAATACAAAATTAAAACTTATAAATTAATTTTTATCTAATTTTTGAACATAAATCTAAAAAAATATGAATTGCAAATATTTTATTGCATTTATTTCTGTAAATTTTAGCAGAATTTGAGTTTTAATAAATTAAATTTCTTTGTTTACTTTTGTAAACAAATGATCATATGTTTTTTTTTTTAACGTATGTTTTTATTGATGCAAGTTGATGGAAGAAAAACATCTAGAAACTTTTTTAAATTTCTCTATCAATGAACTGTTAAATTTTGTCTCTCTCTTGCTCTCACTTTTGAGAAATTGGGAATCCTAAAGATATTTGGAAAAAGAAGCTAATAAACGGGAGCTATTAGATGTGATTTCTTTTAATAGAAACCCAGCTGATTCGAGAGTTTTTATCAGCTCATTTAGGGCTACCAGAGCTTCGTTTATAGAATGACTTCCAGTGATATACACTATCGGACAAAATAAAGTGCGGTTTTTTACTCTTGCTATTTAGTTCATAATTATTGTCTTCTAGGTGCATAATAGTCTACATTTTTGGTGTCCAGGTATTTGTCATATTATATTCTTTAAATTAATATGCAAAAAAAGTTTTTGAAATATGTGTATTTCAAATATGGGGCAAAAGTGTTGTGTTGGTCATGCATTTTGTGCGACATAATAAAGTAACACTTTACATTATTTCCTAAATTTTGGAAAATGGAAGACATATTCTTAAGAAGTGCTAAATTTTATTATTCTATTCATAAATTCTATTAAAATTATTGCATTTGAAAAGTAAGGATAAATTCAGCCATATTATCAGTAAGTCTTCGACCACAATCCAGTAAGATTTCTTGATTCCTGATAGAGAAAATGAATTAAGATTAACGTAATTGTCTTTAAAGTGTAATATTTTAGAATCTGAGGTCAAAAAACCACTTCATTATACAAAATTACAATTTAGAATAAAA
This sequence comes from Protophormia terraenovae, assembly GCA_951394005.1. Taxonomy (NCBI): domain Eukaryota; kingdom Metazoa; phylum Arthropoda; class Insecta; order Diptera; family Calliphoridae; genus Protophormia; species Protophormia terraenovae. The sequence continues at coordinate 64,790,114 of OX596074.1, forward strand.
ATAATAAGAAATTGAGGGCCTGAAACCCTAATACTGCGAAGTAAAGTCGTAGCTGTATCGCAATTCTCGCCGAAAAGAATCTCATATTTCTAAGCGGAGAGGTAAAGGAGGAAGTAACTTACATTATTATAAGCCTAACTGTCCAGACAAGGTTCAAACAAATGGGTTTCATATATACCAAATTTAAGAAAATAGTTTTTATACGATCTTCTAATACAAAAATGAAAAAGATTTTTCCATGACTATTTCCAAAATTTTCTCAGTTTTTTTTAAGTTTAAGGGCCGTTATTATAGCCTACCTATAAGGTGTCAGATAGTTAAAGGTAAGATAAACTAAAGTGAACTTTATCTACTTTCGGTTTTTACAACTTGGTTTTAAGGTAAATTTAATAATTTTGATAGTACGGCAATGTCAAAGCAAAAACCGATTACTTTTGGCCACTTAACATAGTGGTAACATGTACTATTTGAACGTAACTGCCACTAACAGAAATATAAACAAATAAAAAACAAAAAAATATTTAAAATAAATGAGTTTAAGCTAACTAAAAGACACCGCCAGAGCAAATATAAATATAGACAGACAAATTACTAAAAACTACAGATGAATAAATATGATTTTATTTATTTATTTTATAAAGCAGAAAATATGGCAGCTCTGAATACATAAACCTTCCGATAAAAGTTAATGGTCAGATGTTCTTACTTTTAGCTTATTGGTCACTTTTGGCTTAACGTATACTTATAACAGCCAAAAACAGTTAAAGTGAACGATAACATCCTAACTTTAGTTATTGGAAAGTTATAATAACGGGCCTTAATAAGATTTATGTTTATTCATCCAAATAACTGCATTTTAGAATGGTTCTGGGACTTTAACGATTATTTTCTATTACGGGTCGCTTTGTTATATTAGCACAAAAATGATGTGACTTTTACTTAGAATAGGTACTTCTAAAACTCCTATGTTTGAGCTTTTTCCTGGCAGTAAAAGCTAATATATTTATAATTACTTCTTTCTTTATGTATTTAAATGATGAAACTCATTCTCTTTTGGCGAGAATATTGATATCGTTACGATTTTACTTCGTAGTCTTAGGGTTTCTGCCCTCTCAATTTCTTATTATTTTGATTCTAAATTGTAATTTTGTATAATGAAATGGTTTTTTTTTTTGGCGTCAGATTATAAAATGTTGCACTTTAAAGACAATTACATTAATGTTAATAATTTTTCTCTATCTGGAATCAAGAAATCTTACTGCATTGTGGTCGAAGACTTACCGATAATATGGGCGAATTTATCCTTATTTTTCAAATGCAATAATAATTTTAATACAATTTAATGAATAGAATAATAAAATTGAGCACTTCTTAAGAATATGCCTTCCATTTTGTATCAAAAAATTAAAAAAATTTTAGGAAATAATGTAAAGTGTTACTTTATTATGTCGCACAAAATGCATGACCAACACCACACTTTTGCCCCAAACTCGAATTACACATATTTCAAAAACTTCTTTTGCATATTAATTTAAAGAATATAATACGACAAATACCTGGACACCAAAAATGTAGACCATTATGAACCTAGAAGACAATAATTATGAACTAAATAGCTTTTGGAAAAAAACTTGAGCATCCGACTTTTAGTAATCTTTGACATCACGGGGGAATTTTTGGAAAAGAATTCTATGGAATGGTCTCTACTGAAAACGTACTTATAAAATTGCCAATTTAAAATAACCGTATTAAATCATTTGATGAAAATCCGGACTGTTCTGCGGAAAGCATTAAAAACTACTCTAACTTTTGTTGTTTTACTTTCGGGTCGTACAACGGAATGGTGTGGAAGAGCACATTGAATGAGAGCCATGAACCTTGATGGGCTAAAAATCTATCTTTTCGAAAATCCTGTCTAATTGGTAATCGACCATTTGGTAATCGCTTAGTGGATTTTAATACATTAGAGATTAATACACTCAAACCTCGTTTTATGCGATTAATTCGTTTCGCAAAAAATCGCATAATTCAAATTCGCATAAAACGATACACTATCTCCATACAAAAAGCACTAATTGGTTTCTCATTAGGAAAAAAACAATGAATGAAATAATAGGAATTTCAAATAATGAATAAAATATACATATTAATTTTTAAAAAATAAAAATTATATTAATTTCCAATAAAAAAAATTATATTACTTTAGGTACAAATCATTTGAACTGGACTTTATAAATCAGAATCAGAATTGCTAAAAAATTCCAAAACGCTTGCATCACTAGATGTAAAAGACATATTATCATCTGGAATATCATCATCTCCATCACTAGAAATATTTTCAATAGGTTCAACAGGCGAAGAATTTTCAGGAGTGGTATTTTTTTCTTTCCTTTGGAAATATTTTGTCACTAATGTTTGTGATTTCTTTTGTATTAGTTGTTTATACAACACCTGGTATCCTGAAAAGATATCTCCAAGTCCGCGTTGGATCTTTAATGCTCTCTCCGTATCGGGGTCCATATTTAAAATTTCTTTTTCTAGAATAGCAACTTTGTTAAGAACTTGAAAAATTTTTTGGGATGTGAGAGGTTCTACACTTTCCTCTAAATTATTTTCGCAAGGATTTTCTTCAACATTAGTTGTTGTTAAATTAATAATGTCTTCGTCGGACAATGGTTCTTCGGCAAGCAGTTTTTCTAAATCCTGATTATTAAGTGAATCAAATCCTTCACCTCCAATTTGTTGAGCTAGGTTTAAAATTTCATCTGTTAACGAAGATATTTCATTATCATGACTGTTTTCAACGCAATCGGGCCATACAGCTTTCCAACATGCATTTAGTGTTTTCGGTTTTATTTTTGATATGGCGGATGAAACCTGAAGTATACAGTCAAAAATATAAAATTCCTTCCAAGCTTCGTTTAAAGTTAATTCCTCCTTTTCAATTTTATTCAAAATAAGTCTGTATGTGTTTTTTATGTAATATTTTTTAAAAGTAGAAATAATTCCCTGATCCTGAGGCTGAAGAATGCTGGTAGTATTGGGGGGCAAAAATTCAATTCGAATGTTCGGATGTTCCAAATGAGGATGTCCAGGAGCGTTGTCTATAAGGAGCAAAATTTTAAATTCAATGCCTTTATTCTTTACATAAGTTTCAACTTCAGGTACAAAACATTTGTAGAACCATTCGGAAAATATTGCTGATGTTACCCAGGCCTTAGGGTTTGCCATCCAGGCAAGCATTTTAAATCTTCGCCACTAAGAGCTCATGGTTTTAAAAATTTATTTATAGTAAAAGGGTTAATCTTTCTTTACTTGCTTTAAAACCTCTGGCTTGCGTTTCTAATTTTGCAATATAAGTTCTAGTTGGCATTTTTTTCCAAAAAAGATCTGTCTCGTCAGCGTTAAAAACTTGTTCTGGACTGTACTCTCCACTTTCTATAATGTTTTTAAAATGTTCGGGGTAATTTGCGCATGCCTCCTCATCGGCTGATGCGGATTCGCCTCTTATTTGCACATTGTGCAGATTTGATCTTTTTAGGAATCGTGTCAACCATCCATTGCTTGCTACAAATTCTTTAGGTGTGGAAGTTGACGCCTCTGTATGTCTTATTTTTTCATAAAATACTAACGCCATTTCTTTTATCATGTGCCAACTAATTGGAATTCTTTTCCTTGTTAAATCTTCAATCCAAAGGACGATACAAGATTCCATTTTTTTCAATTATAGTATCCCTTGTATAAAAAGTATTTTTTGAGGATAACTTTGTTCCACAAATGACCGACTTCCATATGCTCTCTTTTTTTTTTAATAGATCTTATAGTTGACTCCCCTAATTTGTACTCCTTCCCCAACGCAGTGCAGTTCGCTCCGTTTGATAAACGATCTAAAATTTCGATTTTTTTCTCTAATGAGATCCTTTGCCTATTTTTCTTATTTTTATCCATAGCTAATAAATATCTAAAAATGTTGAAATTTTTACAATAAAAGCGTACTTTTTTTTATAAACTTACCTTCCTCAAACTTAAAAAGGAAATTAATAAAACAAAAGCCAATTTGTTTTATTAATTTCCACTGTTATATAAAAACATTCACTTTTTTCCTATTAAAAACGGGTTTTCCCCACAAATATATATATAAAAAACATAGAGTTCTAAGCTCAAAATTGTTTTTCTAGCGCCGTCGCGTAAGATTTTCAGTGTTACCATTTTACAAAAAAATCATTGTAAAACTCACTAGAACAAGATTGATTCAACATTTTTCAGTTATGATTTTTCTTCATAGTTGAAACAATGTTAATTCAATATCGTTACACATTAAATGTAAAATAAAAATGTTTGCTTTTAAAATAACTATAAACTTTGTTGATTTAACATTACAATCTGTTTTGAAATAACTATACACTTCATATGAATTCAATATCCTTTACAGTTGAAATAACGTGAATCAATATTTTTTAAATGTTAAAATAACATTATTTAAATGTTGATTTAATACGTATTCCCCTTAAAATTAATATTCTCGTACCTTTAAAATAAAATGTTAAGTTAACATGAATATTCATTCATAACATTGCAAATTTTTTAGGTATATTTCTTTAACGGGTTTTACCAGAAAAAAAAATTCATTATGAATGTAATTACGAAAATACAACAACAAAAACTACACATACCCTTTAATCTACCTGTCAAGAAAATGTTTTTACATTTGCGTTTTTTTTCGCTATGTGAAACAATTTTTGAACTTTGGGATGTATTATTGCCAACAAATTGTCTGTGTGATAATTTTAATCACATAGTATGTGTTCAAATCCATGATATATATTACGAGTAATCCATAAATTATATATTAAGTAAGTCAAGAGAAAAAACTCCAGATCATAAACCTATTTGGGGTTTTTATAGCCTCCAATTCGGGAAAATTATTAAAGATATTGTAAAAATGTATTCCTTATTAAGATATATATTTAATAGAATATTAATATATGATTGATATTGATATCTCTTAATATCCATCTTCTTCAAATATTTGGCAGAGTTAAACTTAGAAAAATTAAGAAAAATTTGAATATATCCACTAGGGCTTATAATAAAGTGCTGTGGAAAGGGTATATCAATTTTATCTTCCAAGAAACAATGAAAAAACACAGATGGATTACAATTACAGATGGAAAAATACATGGGAAGAAATACTCTTATGGGGACAAAGTATTCAGCAGTTATAATCATTCCCAATGATTTAAGTTGATAAGCTTAAAAAGTTATGGAACGAATTTTGTGTTGTACAGGAATGTTTATACTATATAATACAAGTTAATAAGTCAGAATACGCCGAAAACCTTCAAAATCCTTTACAAAGCATTTAGAAAATTAAATAATAAATATTCATACTTTCGTATTTAAAAGATATTGTTAAATACAGATAAATTTTATTAAAAATATTTGGAAAATCGGTTTTATTATGAAATAAAACAGGTGTGCAGTAACATTTCTAGACTTTTAAAGCTCATTTAAGAAAAAGTGTTAATAAATATGAGTTTATGAAGGATGAAAACTAATATTCAAGTCATGAGAAAAAGTAATGACTCCAAGCATATACAGTGTCTCACTAAAGTATTTTAATTTTTTTAATTAATAATAAAAACGGTTTTATTGCGTGATTTTAAAAAATAATTTTTAGATTTATTAACTGAATTGTGTTTGTCTATTTGTTAACTATATATTGCAAAAAACTGCAATCAAAAATATTACTTTGTTTCCAAGTTATTCCAGAAATAGTATGAAAATTCATCGAATTTACCTCACAAAAGTATTTGAATTTTTATCACCTTTGTATTTGAGAATGTCAAACAAAATAAAAATATAAGAAATTCTTGAAATTTTTTGTTAATAATGGGTCATAAGTATCACCATTAAATGTTTACTGATTTATTTCCCCAATTTGGAGATAAAGTTTGAGGGATTTTTAGTCCAATTTTTTATTTAATGGATTTTGAAGGTTGATTTAGGAAGAACACGCTTATTTTTCGTCTATAAATGACAAATATGATAATATTTTTTATCATTATAGAAAAAAAATAATAAATATTTAGTTCCTTATAAGTTTTTTTGTTAAAACGCCATATATGAAGGATCCAAGTCGTTAATTATGGGGCATTGCACCATTAAAAATAGAATATCTCAAATATCAAGACCATTTTGGTTCCCTTTCAATAAAAAATTTATTTCAAAATGTTGGAAAATATCTTCCCGATATATAGCCATTGATAAATTCGGAGACCAAAACACCTGACTTTACGATATAGCTGCAAAATATACCACGACATAATTGTACATGGTTTTATTTCTCTAAATACTTAGCCATATTATTTCTGGATCAATAACTAGCACTCCAGAAATGTTGGAGCGGGAAACTTTCAACTTTATCTTCATCAACACAAGTAATATTAACAGAATAGTAAACTTTTTCGGATATTTTTACCTTTTTATAGTGTCCCTATAGCTTGAAAGACATATAGTTTTGTAACCTAAAATATACCTCTTGTCGCGTTTTGTACTATAGCCCCAATTGGCTTTGTATTTTTGTAGCCGGTATCCAAGTCTCCCATTTTATAACAGCTAATACCTACAGAAACACAATCTGAAAGTTTTGTTAAAATATGTGGTCCAATATTTCAGTAAAATGGGCTTAATGTTGAAGATTTTTCATTTTTAACAAAATAATGAACCAATGTACACCGCTTGGAATGTCAATATTTAGAACTTTTGCAGTAAAAATTATTTTTCGAAGACATAATAAAGTCCATTTATATTTCCAAATAAAATAAATTAAATTAAAGAAATAATTTAGGAAAAATTATCCGATTATTCCAATTTTCTTTTTTGTAAGGTACATGTAAAGAAATTTCACTAAATTTCCCCAAATTTTGACCCCCAAATTTATAAATATAATTAGTAAATGCTTATCAGTGTTATTTAATAACAATTAATATAAAAAACATATCTTTTTAAATCTTTTTTTTTTTTTCTTTTTTGAGTATCTTCAAATATAGAAAATTAAAAAATTCAAATACTTTTGTGAGGTACCTGGAATGACTGCACGTGTTATTTTTCTCAATTTCTCGGAAACGATTTAACATTTTGTGCTACTTTTTGCAGCATTTGGTAGATGATAGAACAGGCAAAAAATCCAATTCATAAAAATTGATTATTGTTTTTTATTTACCTAATGTTATAAATAAAAAATAACTAATTTTTTATTTAAAAATTAAAATTCACTAACTTATGTGAGACACTGTATGTGCAAATAATGATAATGCAGCAAAATTTATTTACAAAAAGCTTTAAATATACCAGCATAAGGTCCAAACTTTCATCCCACATCATTTTTTTCTCCTTATTTGAAGAACAAAGTGACAAAAAGGTATTACAGGACCACAATGAACTAAAAAAACGCACTAATGTTGGAATATACAAAATTCCAATTGACTGTTTATTAATAATTTTATTTGATGAAAAAGGTTCCACAAGCAGTTATATATGCCAGCTGTTACCATTTTAAATTAAAAATTCCGAAAATGTTTGATTTTCTTAAGCAGTTTTATAAATGTAAAAAGAATTTCTTGACACTAAGATTTTTGTGTTTGTTTAGTTTTTGGTCCATTTCTAATAGTTTAAATCATTAAATATTAAGTTTCTTTGAGTTATATAATAATAAATATATTAATTAACAAATTCGTATTAAAAATTTTTACATTAGCAAAAAATTATATCGTCCATTCCATGAAAGAACGCCCAAAAATATACCAAATGTCCTCCGATTTTTATAAAATTTTATACGTATAAGGTCTATGGGTGTCTATAAATATTTCCGTTTTCATATTCGCTAAATTCAGAAAATTCGCGATTTTATTTCACTTTTTCATTTTTGAAAAAATCTAAAAAATCTCAAAACTATACAACTTTAAATACAAATATTTCTGGGAAGGCTTTGCAGAAATTTGTGATTTAAACGTCGTTTGAATTGTAATTATGTTAGCTTAAACATGAATATTTTATAAATAAAAAATATTTTTTAAAAATTCATTTTAATGCAATTGCATTTTTTAAATGCATTTTTCTTTAAATATGCTATTAAAATTTTTTAATTTTTTAACATAAATTAAAAGTTTGGAATCTTTACATTAAAATAAAAATCTAAAATTTTTGGGACGGACACATGTACTGTGCATAATTTCCCCTTTTCTTCAACTAGTTTAAATTTTTTCATATAAACATTATATTTTTCTGGTATTATGAGTATTTTGTTTAAAAAAATTTATTGTGTTATTTTTTACAAAATCCTGAAAAATAGCAAAACTTTATGTATCAGACTATTTATTGTTTTAAGTTATAATAAACAAAGCATTTATAAATACACTTTTGAAAAATTAAAATTTAATAGATTCGCAACTAACAAAAATGCATCTAAAAACTGCATTTATATTTTTAAAATATTATGAATCGAAGACGTGGTCTTTGAAATGCTGACGAAATTACACAAAAAATATACAATGGCCTTTTAAATACTTTTTAAATTACAGAAATCCATCAATAACTTCAAGAGATATGAATATTTAAAATTGCATACTTTTTATATTTTGTTAACTTTTATAAAAATTTTAAAGAAAATTTCAAAAACAAGAAAAAATTTAAATTTTATATGAAAAATTTTAAACATGTTTTTATAAAAATTGGATTATGCATATAAGATTTTCGCGTCCCAAAAATTTGACACTTTTATTTTAATGTAAGGATTCCAAACTTTTCACTTATGTTAAAAAATTAACAAATTTTAATAGCATATTTAAAGAAAAATGCATTTGAAAAATGCAATTGCATTAAAATGCATTTTAAAAAAATCTTTTTTATTTTTAAAATGTTCGTCGTAAAGCCGCCATATGCGAAATTCAAAAGCAGTTTAAATCATTAAAATTCACAAAGCCTTCTCAGAGATATTGCTATTCAAAGTTACATACTTTTGAAATTTTTTTTTTGTTTTTGAGAAAGTAAAAAAGCGAAATAAATTCGCGAGTTTTTGCAATTTCACGAAACTGAAACTGAAATTGATAAAAGACTTAATGGAGTTTGTGTATACAAATTATTATCGAAATTGAAAGCCATCAAGTAAAAAAAAATACTCTTTATTGGGCGTTCTTTCCAGGAATGGTCGATATAGTTTTTTAAAGCCAAACTTCGACAAATTCATGTCTTCTTTTAATGTAAAAACATTTTCTTGACATACTGTATATATAAATTTTTTTAAGTGTATTTATTTGTTTATTATTATCAAATACATACATATTCGTGTAATAATAAGAAAATTAAAATAATTATAAATACTCATTTCCAAAATATATTTTACCATTATTAAGTGGAAAAAGGTGTAAGGGTGGGCTGGTGAAGTTTATATATGGCAATAATTTACCAACTTTATATGACTGAAAATGATCATTAAAGTTTATAATTTCAACTTCATTACATATAACAACAATTTTATTTTGATATTTCGCATGATATAATATTTTATATAAATTTAAACATTGTTTGCTAATAGCGACATAACAATTTTTTGTATAAACTCTTCCTAAAAACGTTATTTTTTCATTAAATACAACATTATCAAAATCAATATTTTCTTGTGCAAATAAATGTTTTAAATCATAAATAGGTTCAATTATATTTGAAGTACTAAATTCCAAAGCATTAGGAAATCCATTTCCATGATCTACAAGAAATTTTGCAAAATTTAAAGCAGCCTTTGTACAAAGTGTTAAAGGAACGTTAAACCTGCAGTTAATATTATTACAGTATCTTTTTGTGTCTCTATGTTTAGTTTCAAATCTTAAGCTCCACAAACATTTTGGTGGACCACATTTTTTAATAATTGTGACATAATAAATTAAAAAATGTGCTTTCGGTTTAAGTGATCCATAAAGTTCTACGTAAATATGGTTATGTTCGTATACCAACGATTTAAGCATATCTGTCTGAATATTTGTTTTTTAACAACATATCCAAAATTTTAACAAGAGCAACCAATAGCTTCCAGTGTGGACTATTTTTGGGTACTAAGTCCCCAATAATAAGAAGAATAAAATCCGTCAATGTCCACATTTCCCGAGCGGTAATTTTTATGTTATATGTTTGAAGTGCTTTTTGTGATATATCGGGGCCTATATTTCCAATCTCGTCCTCACCATATGAAAATAGTCTTCTAAAATTATTGAAAACTATCTAATGAAAATATTTGACTATTAGTTAACGATATTAATGTACTACAAATATCATATATACACACACCTTCTAAAAGGTCGTGCATTAGATCTAAAGATGTATTTTTGAGTGACGTGAAAAGCCTTTAGTTCATTAAAAATACAATTTTCTCTGACCCCATTATAATTATCATAATTTCTTAATGAACTAATAAATTCAATATTATCCTTTTGCATTTCACCATGCGACGGCAAATTCTACAAAACCTTTTTGAATCGAAAGATTTAACAAAACCTAATATTGAATTCAATCCCAAATTGTCTCCAAGGATTAAACCCACAGTAAAATATATTCGGTATGCTTTCGTTGGAGTAATTATTTCCAGTCCTTCTTCTAAAAACTTTAGATCTTGTATTAAATGATAAAATATTTTATGGTTTCCAAATTTTTTTATATCGGAACTGTTTATGTACCCCAAATGAAAAATAAAATTTAATTTAGATATCACATGCTCAGGTAAAGTAGAAAAGCTATAATTTTTTTTTTCTTTAGCTAATTAAAGAACAAAATTATCTATTGAATAAAAAAAATTTGAAGTTGATATCTTTACCGAGTCCAAAAATAAGCGATTTTGTATTTGAAAATTGCAAAAATGACGACTTTTTGTGTTTTTTTGGCGGAAAAAGTATCTTCACTATTTTTTCTCTAAAATTAAATTTTCTTTAACAACATATAATAATTTTATATTTTTCTGAAAGGTATCTTCACAGAGAAGACTTCAAAATAAAAAACAAGCCCAATAACTAAAATGGTCTAGGTACACACCCTCCGAATTCGACCCATTTTATATGAAAGTTTTGAATTTAGCGTATATTTTCTCAAATCCCAAAGCACGAATCGGCAAACGGAATGCAGTTTAGGAATCTGTAATAGGTTGTTAAAAGTTTTCAATTAAAATCTACGGGACTTCGGAAAAATGTGGATTTTATATCCGAAAATGTGAAAAGAACCCATTTTTGGGATTTTCGGCGTTTTTTTGGGAATTGTGGGATTCCTTTTAAAAGAATCTTAAAGTTTTTACCACATTCTCCTTTTATGCAATATCCACCGAAAATTTAGTTAAGATAGCTTTAATAACAAAGATTTTATTACAGATAAAATATTTAGAGTTTCTCAAAAATCCGCTTTTTTACAAAAATTTTACTTTAATTGCAAAAATCAGAAAAACTATAAATTCGATTTTTTCATCTAAATATCCAAAACTTTCATATAAAATGGGTCGAATTCGGAAGGGTGTGTACCTAGACCATTTTAGTTATTGGGCTTGTTTTTTATTTTGAAGTCTTCTCTGTGAAGATACCTTTCAGAAAAATGTAAAATTATTATATGTTGTTAAAGAAAATTTAATTTAAGAGAAAAAAGAGTGAAGATACTTTTTCGGCCAAAAAAACACAAAAAGTCGTAATTTTTTCAATTTTCAAATTCAAAATCGCTTATTTTTGGACTCAGTAAAGATATCAACTTCAATTTTTTTTATTCAATAGATAATTTTATTCTTTAATTAGCTAAAGAAAAAACAAATGAAATCGGTAGGAAATACTAGGATACATATGAAAGAAACTGGACCAAGAACATGCAAAATTGAGGTACTTAAAAATTCAAATGCAAATAACTCAAAAACCATAAGAGATAAATAGGACATGCAAGCATGTTTTTTGTAGGCCTTTTCAGTACATACAATAATGTATAAAAGTATTTGAAATTGGACTAGAAACAAAAATTTGGCAAGCGATTAACAAATTTGTATGTCAGAGGTACCCAACTTTGAGCAACTTTAGCTCCGCCCCTGAGGGGTCTGTTCGGTCCCCTTTCCAAATTAAACATTGTAAGCTTCTCTCCTATGCCAGATTTATTTCCAAAAAATTTCGATTCTGCCCCACTGTGTATTGTAAGGACATTTCCAAAATTTCAGAAATTTCAAACAATTTTTTTAATTAAAATTTAATGGGCATAAAAAAACAGCTGAAGGTTTTAACATTCAAATCAGGGTTTCCTTGTCTTACACATTCAGAAATTTGGTTTGAAATAGTGACGAGTGTGGGTTCTTCATAATATTGTTTTTCTTTTAATATTTTGAAAAATTTATGCTCAGTTGATATTTCTATAAATGGATTTTTTAAAAATTCTAGTAAATTATTAATATTTGTGCTTGGATTTTGAGATTTGGTAGCTTCTCTTATACACTCTTCAATATTAGAGAATATATTTAGTATTTGTCTTTGCACATTTTGAATTTCTTTTCTTGGCATTAACGGTTCAGAGTACAAAAATAACGAAAAATTAAATGCTACATTTTTTAAGTTAGAAATTTTTAAGGCTACTTCAGATTCATCATAATTTATCGTATTTTCTTCACCTTCAATTGCCATATTATGATCGGTAAAAGAACTCTGATTAACTGGTTCAATTATATTACATTGATTAGGATTAGAAGTTTTTACATGTTTACGAATAATGTGAGCCTTTAATGATTTGAAACATGAAAATGTTTGAGAACAATCATCCTGTGTGCACTGTATTGTACTAAATGAATGAAGAAAATTAATGATCTGACAATGTTGTATTAGGTTGTCCAGTTCGACGACTATCTTATTGTTACATATAAAGCAAATAAACATATTGATTTTAAATTATATTTTTAAATAGTTTAGTAAGGAATAAATGCTTGATATATTTGAATTATTAATACTTTTAATTTCGTAAAAATATTCTTGTATAAAAAGCCACGGACCTTGACAACCTTTAGGATACTCTAAAGACAATGTATGTATAATTTTAAAGCAAATGTCCAAGCTTTTTATAAAAGAGTCAAATTTTAAGTTTATTATATATACTATGACCTACCACTATTATAAAGGGTTGAATAGTTAAACCCCTGTTGTAATACTTTTCTTTAAGTTGGGATATTACATTTTCATAATCATTTATGGTAGTAAGGTGTACTACGAAACTCTCGTTAGCATCTGGTATAGAAATTTTCTTAAAATTCTTTCAATTTTATTGGAGAAACGGAGAATTGTATATATATATATAATCTATGGAATCTGAAAAAAGAATAAATATATAATAATTAGATTAGGAATTTAAAAACATACATTCAATAATTTCTTTTGTCGGTAACACTCTTTGAATTTAAGAGAACTTGTTTCGATGTTTTGTCTTTTATATTTAGATTATAAAAATGTTCAATTTTTTCCATAAATACGTTCCATTTACTGAACAGAAGATGGCCTTTATTTGGATGCTGTAAATCGAAATCTATATTTATATAAAAGGATAAAAATTAGAAAATTAATATATTTGAATATAACAAATTTAACTTAATAGTTCGTTACATTTAACATTAGAAAAAAGTGGCCATTCGTTAAGGTATTCGTAATTAGTTTTAGAAGATTTTAAATCTTTTTGTCTTAATGAAAATGTTCGTTTACATTTGTCTTTAACGTCATCCCAATTAGGTAAATCTCTCGAAGGTGAAATTTCCAAAGCCATCAAAATTGATTCATATTATCTGTTGGTGAAGTAAAATCCAACGCTTGTAAATTAACTCCAGATTGGACAAAGGATCGTGCTCGTTTTGCTTTTTGGTTGACGTATTTGTCCCACAATTTACCACGTGGATTAGCTAGTAGTACAAAGTAGTATTCCTAATACAGTAATTAAAAACATTGTTGTAATTCTGTATAATAGTGTTATATTTAACCAAAAGTTCTTACTCTTAATTCATTAGGAAAATTTACTATAATTTCATCTACTATTGTTGGCAAATGTTTTGGCGAAATTTGCAATCACGATTAAAAAAATCTTCTAAAATTACGTTGATTAAGTCTGCTCGAAAGGAATCTGTCAAATTTCCAATATTTTTGTAAAAATTAATTATAGATTTTCCTTTTAAGCTTTGTTCCAAAATTAAATTAAGACTCTAAATTAAAACAATAGAAAATAATTATTACACAAGAAATAAATAAAAAAAAAAAAACTTAATGTATTTTACCTTAGATAGCTTTGAGTTTCCACCTGATGTGGAAACAGATGATGTTCAAATAGTAGTTTGGTTTTGTAACCACGAACTTAGTTTGTTGGGAATTGATGCAGATAATGCTTCATCATCTATGCCATGCTGATTGTAATTATTTCTTTTTTAATAAGTAATTTTATATGTATATCAGTTTTGTGCCTCACCACGTGTTTTCTCCAAATAAACAATTTTTCCCGAAAACAAGCTCGAAGACCAATAGGCGGTATAGCTTCTTTAATGTCCTCCTTTGATAAATACTTCAAACTTTCAAATGTGATTTCCGCTTCTAGTAAAACAAATTTAAGTTAAAAATTTATTTTATTTGTTATTATTATAAAACTCACTCGTCAAATAAGGTTTTATTTCAGTTAAGTTGAAAGTTTTTAATAACTCGTCCAATTGTGAATTTTCAGAAGTTTTAGTAACATATATAATATTGCCACCTTCGTCACTTACAAAATAGTTATTATCTTATATTGATAAAATTTCTTGCACAACACTTGATAAATTAGTATTATTATAGTTTTGTTCAGTCATATTTAAATAAAAATTTTACTTACTCAAAAATAAGAGCATTATAGGTCAGCTCGTTTGTAAGCTATTCTTACTAGTTTTAATATTTTTGCAAGTATTTTACTCAAAAAGCGTTTCTGTGCACATAAAAGTAGTAAACATTTCAAGATAAAATAATTTTCTCTTTTGCTATATTTTACTTGAGTATTTTGTACGAGAAAAACTAGTAAAATATTTTATTTTCAAATTCCTATTGAATTTTAATTTAAGCCAATATGTTTAATCAATTTTGAACGAAGTTGCAAGTTTTGGATTTATGATTTATACTTTTATAAAACTTACGTATACATAATTGCATTGTAATACTAATTTGTGCACCTTTTTGATTATTGGAAAGGGCCTGTTTATAGGAGCCGTAGTCAATTATGGGCTGATCAATTTAAAAATTGTTAGATTGATTTGTATTAAAAATTATGTGCTAATTCGTCGACACATTGATATTTTTGCCTTATTAATGCACGTTTAAGTAAATTAGGAGAGGTCCTTGTATGAGGTTTATGGTTTATTATAGTCCAATGTTAAAAAAATTTGATTTGGTAGTTTAAGGTTACAAAAGATTTTATTTGTGTTGAATTCTACCACATAGGGTCAAACTCTATTCTGGAAAGACATCTTCCAAATCAACTTATAGTTTACGTGGATGGACATTAACTATTGATGATATTCGTCAAGGCTTAAAATCATACATATCGTTATAAAAAAGAAATATTTTAAGAAATATGTGAAAAATTATTTGCAAAGGAACATTTTTGAGATGTTTCCAGGAATCCATAATATAAGTTAAAAATTAAATAAACATTTTATTTTTTATTGACACAAAAATTTATTTTACTATTTTCAGTTTTCTTACTTTTTCAAGTAAAAGCTTGTTTCTTAGATTTTTTTTTTTTTTTTAATTTCTCTTTTTTACTAGTTTTACTAGAATTTCAAACGAACAAACATTATGTTTTGTTTTTAAAAATAGGAATGAATCTTTTTAATTGAAATATGTATAAAAAGTTATTTTTTCCTTATATTTAAAATTTGTTTTTATATGAAATATCAATCCCGAATCCCGAAAAATCCCGGGATCCCGGGATTTGAAATTATAAAATCCCGAATCTCGAGTCCCGATTGGCATCCCTAATTAAAACTAAAAGTTTCTAAATGTTAATTCAACATGTAGCAATATTAGTTTTGCGATGTTGATTTTATATTGATTCATGTTGTTTTAACTAAATCCATTGTTAATTTTACTTTACACCATAGATGCCCACGCACACTAACACAACACATGTAGTTGTGTTAGTAAAATAAAATAAAAAATGCACTAAAAGAAAAAATGAGTGAATTAAATAAAATAGGTCCTCAAGTTTAATCGTTAAAAAATAAATACTAAACAATCGAAAAATAACACAAATAATATTTATTGAAACTTCATTGCTAAATTTAAAAAATAAGAAAATTAATGATGTTATTTTTATATTTAATATAACAAAATATAATGTAAGTATTAACCTTATATTATTTGGAAGGCTTAATTATAAACATATATTGCTAAAATATTTTCCCTTGTCCAGTCATTTATATCTAATGTAAAAATCTAATACAATTTTATAAAAACAATGTTTAACTGGAAAAATTCAAAATTGTTTTCATACATAATGTACAATTTTTTTCAGTGCATTTGTGTACTCATCGCTCTCTCAGCGAAGAATAAATGAAAGAGAATAAGAATATGTGTGAAGCTCTCAGCACAAATGTGCTTGAAGTGGGCATCTATGCTTTACACAATATTGATTTGACTACAAAAAAATAATTAAAAATAATTTACATTGTGCAATCTTAACATAAGATTTTTTTTTACTTTATGTTAATTTAAATAAATGCAAATTTATATCAACATGAGTAGCGTTAAATCAACTCTCTTCAATATTAATTAAACATTTTTTAATATTAATTTAATACGAAAAAGCCTTAAAATTAATTTTTTTGAACTGGCTTTCAGAAAATCATCATTTTTTTAAATCAACATTTGAAAATCTTAATTTTACATTAGAATTTTTCTCTGTGTACCGGGTTGCGCGACGTTGCGTATACGGTCATAGTGGATACATATAAATATTGTTATACCCACCATCAAAAAGATGGGGGGTATATTGATTTTGTCATTCCGTGTGTAACATGTCGAAGGAATCATCCAAGACCCCACAAAGTATATATTTTCTGGGTCCTTGTTAGATTCTGAGTCGATCTAGCTATGTCCGTCCGTCTGTTGAAAGCAGGCCTCGAACGGCAAAACGTAGGTGGACGAAATTTGGCACAAATGTTTGTCTTATATAAGGTTTGTTTGGGATTGAAAATGGGCAAAATCGGTTAATAAACAAAAAAGTTATGGGCTAAGAACTTGAAACACAGGGTGTCCATTTTATACTTTTCTGCTGATATTTCTTCAATAAAAGCATGTACGACAACGAAATTTTGTACGTATAGTTCGGGGATCGGTATAAATATTACCGCCCACCTCCCATATAAGCTGAAAATCAACGAAATTGTGTTCAAATAGTTCAAGGACCAATGTAAACTCGAAAACAGAAAATGGGCGTGGTCCGCCCACTTTACTGCCCACTTTAATTAATTTTGTTTATTTCAAGAAGAAAGCAACGTATTTATATGAAATTATAAATTATATTAGAGGAATAAAAAATGTACCTTTATTGAATAAGCTTTTCAGTGAGCAGTGCTATATTGCTTAGCCTGTAACTTCTTTAAATGCATTCAATGGACTTTGAGTTTAGTATACAGTGCACGAAAAAACCTAAGCATACAGAGTAAAAGTTAACATATTTTGCTACCTATAAATGTAATAAAAATATGAATTATCTTTTTTAACACTGCAATCTAAGTGCATTAAGGGGTTCATGGAAAATGTTACATTTTATATTGTTTATTTAGAAAATATAAAAATCTTGAAAATCTTCGAACGCATACAAAATAAAATTTTGTGATTGTTGTTTTTAGTGACAATAAAATATTTAATTTGTATTACTACATGGTTCTTCCGCAAATTAATACAAAATAAACGGCGGGATGAGAAATTCAGATTGCTGGAAGGATTATTATAGAATATCGTGCAAATAGTTACAATAAAATATTACTAAAGGGTTTTATTAGTACAGAAAATAATGATAAACGTTCCTTTTCTTATAAAAATGATTTTTGGAACTTGGTTCATACATTTCAGCGAGATATCGCCTCATCAAAAATTAAAAGTTAACAAAAAAAAAAATGTTTGAGGAAACTGATAGGACATGAGCCAGTTTTTTCATAAACCTGAGTCCGCGAGGAGTTATATGCGAAACAGTTTTTGCTGAAAGCAGACGCTTTAACACTAAAAAGGCCTTAAAAAAAATGCATAGACAATAATAATGCAATGTTGACGTATATTTTGCCTTCAGACTTCTTTATCAATGCCGTTACGATTGGAATATGTTATAAGGAATGCAGTTAGCCATAAAAACTATTAAACCGCTATAATACTGAATACAATTTTAAATAAACCATACTAATATAATTTGTATGCTTAGGTTATTTCGTTCTACTCTTTACACATATGTCTTAACAGTGATGTTAAATTTTGTAATTTCAATGTCAAAATACATCGCATCATCGGACAAACGTTAGTCTGATATGTATGTGCTTAAAACTTAAAAAGAAAATATTGAATATATGTTTTTTACTTTTATTTACACTCAACATTACAATAATAAATACAATAATACCGTTATTTTTCATGATAACGGTAATTTTATAAAGAAAAAGAAAATTAACTCAATTTTTTGCGCTCAACGCATAATCGGACAAAGAAGAGCACCATTGCTAAAAATGACGAAAGAGAACAATAAATACTTTGTGGCATATCCTTTGTTCTCAAGAACGGCCTGTAAACGTTTTGCAATTGATATTACCAAATTTTGGCATACCTCAGGTTCTATGGAGTTCCACGCTTCCAGTAAAGCCTCCACGCTTCCAGTAAAGCCGCCTTAAGCTGATTCAAAGTGTTAAATTGTTGTTGGGATACTCTTCTAGCTAATTCTTCTCGAAGATGTTCAATTACGTTGAGATCTGGACGGGGTTTCTATAAGTTTGGGGCAATTATGGATCAACCAAAGCTTTGCCACACCTGAAGTGTGCTTGGAATCATTGTCCTGGTAAAAAGCAAAATCATTCGCAATGCCTAATTTCTCGGCACATTGCTTTACATTTTCCTTCAAAATGTTGAGGTAGCCAAATTTGTTCATTTTACCATTTGTCAATAAAATGCAAATTGCTCACCCCAGCACTCGACATGCAGCCCCAAACCATAACAGAGCCTCCTCCATGCTTAACATTAGCTTTCGTATTTTGAGGATTAAATTCTGCATTTGGTTTACGCCACACACATCTTGCCATCTGAACCATGCAAATTGAATTTGTTCTCGTCAGTGAACAGAACCTTAACGAATAAAAACTATCAGCAAAAATGTATTTTAAGATATCTTTACACCAAATTACCTTATTCCAAAAATCTTCTGTTTTAAGCAAATACTCTTTAACAAATTGTATTCTCTTGTTTTTATTCTTAGGGGTAATAAATGGCTATTTATTAGCCCTAACTCTACCATGGTAGTTATATTTGTGCAATGTATTAGTATTTAAGCAAACATCTTTTCCACTGCTGTTTTTTAAAGATATTTTTAGTTCTTTTGCAGTTTTAAAAGGATCATGTTTGATTTCCTTCAACAAAGAACGCTCTTCACGATCAGTTTATATTTTGCATTGACCTTCTCTACTATTATTAGCTAACCTAAACTCATCACGGAATCTCTTAATAACGTCGTGGACAGTGGACTTGCTTCTTCCAACTAATTCAGCAATTTCTCTCACTGTTTTACCCTCAAAATTCAATTTCACTATTAATTGTCTTATTTCGACAGCACATTGCTTTCCCTTCGGAGCCATTTCTAATAGATTTTTACTTATTGTTAGAACTAGAAATGTCTGCCAATAAATGCAAGTTATGACTAAATGTGAGAAAAAAAAAAAAAAACTTAGCTTTGTGCATATATGTATATATGTAAATTAACGGTATTTTTATTATTGATGTTTTACTTTGTCCGATTATGCGTTGAGTACAAAAATTGAGTTAATTTTGTTTTTCTATGTAAATTTACAGTTATCATGGATAATGTTGTTATTTTTTTTATATTTGGAAAGATAACTCCAATCTAGAGAGTGCAAATAAAAACAAAAAACAAAAAAAATAAAAAATTATTACGATTTGTTTTAGTTCAGAAAACGTAAATATCATACAAACACTTGTCCGATTATGCGATGGAGCCACTGTATGTAACTGCAAATAGTTTAAAATAGAATGTGGAACATACTTTTTTGATATAAAATAAATAAAGTGGTTTTTCTTATATTTTTATTGTATATGCTTAGGTTTTTTCGCGCACTGTATATTAAACCTTAGAGACTATATAACCTATCTATGTAGACAAATCCGTTTTTATAACGTATTACCTACTTATTTTTAATAATATCTGAACGAAGTTTTTAGAAGTCCTTTTACATGCACTGAAAAGTCATATTGTGTAATTTTTTACAATTGGAAATTTTGTTGCCTTTGATATGCTCACTTTCATATAGAGAACATATAATATTTTTCTCTTTTTTGCGAAAAGAAAGAAGATCACATCTTCTAAGGTGCAAATGTTTGTTAGCACTCAAATGTGTTAACGATGTTATGAAATTAGTTTTGTTCTAAATACTTTAAAAAATAATTCAACATTTAGGATAACTTTAATTTTGTTGCTTATATTCTGCACAGCTCTGTATATGGCTTTTTTAAAGTTTTTAGAAAATTTAGCTTCTAAATACTTTGTTTTGCAACTAAATGTTAAAAAAATTATTATATATCTATCAAATAAGATATAAAAAGAGCAAATCAGTTTAAAAACGTTAAAGTTAATACGAATTCACCAGATCATAAATGTTTTTTAGAACACTTGTGTAAAGAGTGTGCAACGAAATTTTTATTTTTTGATAAATATTTAAATAAAAAGCTATTTTTAATTAAATTTGTAGCATGATAGATAGATAGATAGATAGATAGATAGATAGATAGATAGATAGATAGATAGATAGATAGATAGATAGATAGATAGATAGATAGATAGATAGATAGATAGATAGATAGATAGATAGATAGATAGATAGATAGATAGATAGATAGATAGATAGATAGATAGATAGATAGATAGATAGATAGATAGATAGATAGATAGATAGATAGATAGATAGATAGATAGATAGATAGATAGATAGATAGATAGATAGATAGATAGATAGATAGATAGATAGATAGATAGATAGATAGATAGATAGATAGATAGATAGATAGATAGATAGATAGATAGATAGATAGATAGATAGATAGATAGATAGATAGATAGATAGATAGATAGATAGATAGATAGATAGATAGATAGATAGATAGATAGATAGATAGATAGATAGATAGATAGATAGATAGATAGATAGATAGATAGATAGATAGATAGATAGATAGATAGATAGATAGATAGATAGATAGATAGATAGATAGATAGATAGATAGATAGATAGATAGATAGATAGATAGATAGATAGATAGATAGATAGATAGATAGATAGATAGATAGATAGATAGATAGATAGATAGATAGATAGATAGATAGATAGATAGATAGATAGATAGATAGATAGATAGATAGATAGATAGATAGATAGATAGATAGATAGATAGATAGATAGATAGATAGATAGATAGATAGATAGATAGATAGATAGATAGATAGATAGATAGATAGATAGATAGATAGATAGATAGATAGATAGATAGATAGATAGATAGATAGATAGATAGATAGATAGATAGATAGATAGATAGATAGATAGATAGATAGATAGATAGATAGATAGATAGATAGATAGATAGATAGATAGATAGATAGATAGATAGATAGATAGATAGATAGATAGATAGATAGATAGATAGATAGATAGATAGATAGATAGATAGAGAAGGTTTATGTGATACAGTATCATATCTCCACCCAGAGACTAATGTCGGTCCATTGTGAGCCTTCAATGTTAGAAAGAAGAAAGAGAAAAGTTTCAGAAAATAGTATAAGAGGAAGAAACTAAAGAAGTTATCAGGGGTATACTCCTAACGCCCACGGAGCCACCCAATTCCCATAACGAAGCCTAACTGCCTAACCATTTCATCCTGCGATGTTATAATCGTCCTGACACATTCTACAAAAATCGGAATTGCTGCCGAACCATCTTCCCTATCATGCAGTGTGACACCTATCATAGTCCTTAGACTTTTCCTACTCAAGGTAAAGAGAGTACTTGTGTCTGCCCTTACAAAATATAAATTCAACTTTTTCTGAACTGATGTTCAAACCAAGGTTTAATTTTTCTACTATAGTAGCTCTCATTTATTATAAATATCAACTACTAACAAACGCCATACTAAAATATATATTCACTGTTTAACATTTTGTGTTCCATACTACTACAAACTGCAGCATTATTTTCATGTACAACATACTTAAACAGTATTCAACTTGTTTGTCAAATATATAAACTACAACCTCGTGCTGTAGTATGGCTATTTATTAGCCCTAACTCTACCATGGTAGTTATATTTGTGCAATGTATTAGTATTTAAGCAAACATCTTTTCCACTGCTGTTTTTTAAAGATATTTTTAGTTCTTTTGCAGTTTTAAAAGGATCATGTTTGATTTCCTTCAACAAAGAACGCTCTTCACGATCAGTTTATATTTTGCATTGACCTTCTCTACTATTATTAGCTAACCTAAACTCATCACGGAATCTCTTAATAACGTCGTGGACAGTGGACTTGCTTCTTCCAACTAATTCAGCAATTTCTCTCACTGTTTTACCCTCAAAATTCAATTTCACTATTAATTGTCTTATTTCGACAGCACATTGCTTTCCCTTCGGAGCCATTTCTAATAGATTTTTACTTATTGTTAGAACTAGAAATGTCTGCCAATAAATGCAAGTTATGACTAAATGTGAGAAAAAAAAAAAAAACTTAGCTTTGTGCATATATGTATATATGTAAATTAACGGTATTTTTATTATTGATGTTTTACTTTGTCCGATTATGCGTTGAGTACAAAAATTGAGTTAATTTTGTTTTTCTATGTAAATTTACAGTTATCATGGATAATGTTGTTATTTTTTTTATATTTGGAAAGATAACTCCAATCTAGAGAGTGCAAATAAAAACAAAAAACAAAAAAAATAAAAAATTATTACGATTTGTTTTAGTTCAGAAAACGTAAATATCATACAAACACTTGTCCGATTATGCGATGGAGCCACTGTATGTAACTGCAAATAGTTTAAAATAGAATGTGGAACATACTTTTTTGATATAAAATAAATAAAGTGGTTTTTCTTATATTTTTATTGTATATGCTTAGGTTTTTTCGCGCACTGTATATTAAACCTTAGAGACTATATAACCTATCTATGTAGACAAATCCGTTTTTATAACGTATTACCTACTTATTTTTAATAATATCTGAACGAAGTTTTTAGAAGTCCTTTTACATGCACTGAAAAGTCATATTGTGTAATTTTTTACAATTGGAAATTTTGTTGCCTTTGATATGCTCACTTTCATATAGAGAACATATAATATTTTTCTCTTTTTTGCGAAAAGAAAGAAGATCACATCTTCTAAGGTGCAAATGTTTGTTAGCACTCAAATGTGTTAACGATGTTATGAAATTAGTTTTGTTCTAAATACTTTAAAAAATAATTCAACATTTAGGATAACTTTAATTTTGTTGCTTATATTCTGCACAGCTCTGTATATGGCTTTTTTAAAGTTTTTAGAAAATTTAGCTTCTAAATACTTTGTTTTGCAACTAAATGTTAAAAAAATTATTATATATCTATCAAATAAGATATAAAAAGAGCAAATCAGTTTAAAAACGTTAAAGTTAATACGAATTCACCAGATCATAAATGTTTTTTAGAACACTTGTGTAAAGAGTGTGCAACGAAATTTTTATTTTTTGATAAATATTTAAATAAAAAGCTATTTTTAATTAAATTTGTAGCATGATAGATAGATAGATAGATAGATAGATAGATAGATAGATAGATAGATAGATAGATAGATAGATAGATAGATAGATAGATAGATAGATAGATAGATAGATAGATAGATAGATAGATAGATAGATAGATAGATAGATAGATAGATAGATAGATAGATAGATAGATAGATAGATAGATAGATAGATAGATAGATAGATAGATAGATAGATAGATAGATAGATAGATAGATAGATAGATAGATAGATAGATAGATAGATAGATAGATAGATAGATAGATAGATAGATAGATAGATAGATAGATAGATAGATAGATAGATAGATAGATAGATAGATAGATAGATAGATAGATAGATAGATAGATAGATAGATAGATAGATAGATAGATAGATAGATAGATAGATAGATAGATAGATAGATAGATAGATAGATAGATAGATAGATAGATAGATAGATAGATAGATAGATAGATAGATAGATAGATAGATAGATAGATAGATAGATAGATAGATAGATAGATAGATAGATAGATAGATAGATAGATAGATAGATAGATAGATAGATAGATAGATAGATAGATAGATAGATAGATAGATAGATAGATAGATAGATAGATAGATAGATAGATAGATAGATAGATAGATAGATAGATAGATAGATAGATAGATAGATAGATAGATAGATAGATAGATAGATAGATAGATAGATAGATAGATAGATAGATAGATAGATAGATAGATAGATAGATAGATAGATAGATAGATAGATAGATAGATAGATAGATAGATAGATAGATAGATAGATAGATAGATAGATAGATAGATAGATAGATAGATAGATAGATAGATAGATAGATAGATAGATAGATAGATAGATAGATAGATAGATAGATAGATAGATAGATAGATAGATAGATAGATAGATAGATAGATAGATAGATAGATAGATAGATAGATAGATAGATAGATAGATAGATAGATAGATAGATAGATAGATAGATAGATAGATAGATAGATAGATAGATAGATAGATAGATAGATAGATAGATAGATAGATAGATAGATAGATAGATAGATAGATAGATAGATAGATAGATAGATAGATAGATAGATAGATAGATAGATAGATAGATAGATAGATAGATAGATAGATAGATAGATAAATAGATAGATAGATAGATAGATAGATAGATAGATAGATAGATAGATAGATAGATAGATAGATAGATAGATAGATAGATAGATAGATAGATAGATAGATAGATAGAGAAGGTTTATGTGATACAGTATCATATCTCCACCCAGAGACTAATGTCGGTCCATTGTGAGCCTTCAATGTTAGAAAGAAGAAAGAGAAAAGTTTCAGAAAATAGTATAAGAGGAAGAAACTAAAGAAGTTATCAGGGGTATACTCCTAACGCCCACGGAGCCACCCAATTCCCATAACGAAGCCTAACTGCCTAACCATTTCATCCTGCGATGTTATAATCGTCCTGACACATTCTACAAAAATCGGAATTGCTGCCGAACCATCTTCCCTATCATGCAGTGTGACACCTATCATAGTCCTTAGACTTTTCCTACTCAAGGTAAAGAGAGTACTTGTGTCTGCCCTTACAAAATATAAATTCAACTTTTTCTGAACTGATGTTCAAACCAAGGTTTAATTTTTCTACTATAGTAGCTCTCATTTATTATAAATATCAACTACTAACAAACGCCATACTAAAATATATATTCACTGTTTAACATTTTGTGTTCCATACTACTACAAACTGCAGCATTATTTTCATGTACAACATACTTAAACAGTATTCAACTTGTTTGTCAAATATATAAACTACAACCTCGTGCTGTAGTATGCTCGTAGAATTTTGCCGAAAATATATTACACACCAGTCAGCGTATTATTTGTTATGCTGGATATTTTTCTCTATTTGAAAATTTGCGCTTTGATTTTTCCGCAATAGTGGGTAATTTAGCTTTGTGAGTAATTTCGAAGCTTTGTGTGTAAAATAAAACACATAAGGGTTGAAATGTATGTTGATATGTACGTTTGTATATATGTTGGTATGTACGTTTGTATATATGTAGTGTGTATGTTCGTAAGTATGTTTATGTTTTTTATCTTTCACACAAAAATGTCTAGCAGCAATGAAATTGTCAACAAAAAGGCTGTTATAATTTACAGGCATATCTTCCTCTAATTTTTTCAAATTCTTCTTTTACTAATGTTACTTCTAAGTCTCTGTGGATGTTCTCGTTCCCTATGTACCATGGCGCGCCTGTCATAGTCCTAAGGATTTTCGATTGTGCCCTCTGTATAAGATCAATACTAGTGTTACTTGCCGTTCCCAATAATTGGATACCATACGTCCAAATTGGTTTTAAGATAGTCTTATACAGGATGACTTTACAGTCAAAGCTTAATTTCGATTTGTTGCTGATCAGCCAATGGAGATTGGAAGCTTTAATTTTCATATGAAGCCTCTTGGCTTCAATGTGCCGACGCCATGTAAGACGCCTGTCTAAATGAATACCAAGTTAATTTACATGATCAGATTGTGGGATATTTACGTTGTTAAGCGAAACTGGTGGACAGTTGCCCCACCTTAATGCAAACGTAACGTGTTTACTTTTGAGTTCATTTACTCGTATTCTCCAATTTTTCAACCACGTCTCCACATTTTTAAGGTATTTATCTAGTTATTTAGATGCTATACATGGGTCCACGTGAGAACTTAAAATAGCAGTATCATCGGCAAATTTTGATATAGTCAAGCTGGTACTTATAGGTAAATCCGAGGTGTAAATTAGATACAGCAATCGTCCAAGGACACTGCCCTGTGGAACTCCAGTACTAATTGCATAATTTTCCGTAATATAGTCACACTGTTTTACACGAAACACCCTATTTGTTAGGTAGGACTCTAATAATTTATGAGTACTTGGTGGCAACAGACATTTAATTTTATATATAAGGCCCTTATGCCAAACTTTGTCAAAAGCTTGGGCGACGTCCAAGAAGATTGCAGAGATTTCCTCATTTCTCCAGTTAAACGGTTTACCTGCTCGATAGTTCCATGTTGTTCACGGAAACCGAACTGATGAACTGGGATGACATTTTGCTCATTTAATAATGGTATGTGGAATACTTTCTCAAATAGCTTAGATAAGCATGATAGTAGACTAATTGGTCTGTACGACGTTGGTACTGTCAAATCTTTTCCTGGCTTTGGTATCATAATGATCTGCGAAGTTTTCCATGCTTTTGGAAAATCACCTTGTGATTTTCCAAAAAAAATTAAATAATGCAGTCAGAAATATTATAGCCACATTTGGCAGGTTTTTGATCATAGATGGTGATATAAAATCATAGCCTGGTGATTTCTTCAGTTTAAGATTCTCATTTATAACATTTCGTATGTCCTCTTGAGTTATAGTTAACGATTCTCTACCTGAAAATATATGATTGTGAGGCTCCCCCAAAACAAAGTCATTCATTGGGGGGTTTGGTTAAAAAACATTACTTAAGTGGTAAGCAAATATTAAGGCTTTACCTTTAGCGCTCCGTGCCCAGGTGCCGTCCGCTTTTCTCTACCCTCTACTGGTGGTTTAATATTTCTAACTACTTTGCAGAGGGAGAAGTTAGTATACTTGGTATTTGTCAGGCTCTTAATGTAGTTTCTATTTCTGCGATCCTCTTCTAATAGAAGGGCACTTCTGAGTATTTTACTTGCAGCAGACAGCCTCTGCTTTGCCGCAGGAGATCTGTGTTTTTGCCATTCTCTTCTTCGTTTTCTTTTTTCAATGATTAGTCTTTCTATTTCAGAGTTTGAAATTTCTGTATGTTTTTTTGGAGTGATTTGAATCTTAGAATGATCTAAAGCCGAGATTATTAGTGATGTTAAATCATTTGTGGATTTATCAATATCTTCCTCACACTGAATATTAGGGTTCATGTGGATGTGACTGCTTTTAAATAATGGAGTTTCAAAATTAGTTTCCCATAGACGGTTATTTCTACTGAGGAATGGTCAGAAGATAGATCGTTCGAAATTTCCACTGTTATTGAGTTTCGGTGTACGTTTTTACATATCACAAAATCTATAAGATCTGGAATTTTTCTAGGATCAGTTGGCCAATATGTAGGTTGTCCTGGTGATATAAAATCCAAGCCGTTTTTACGATCAACTAGAGTATTGTACAGCTGTCTGCCTTTGGGATTCATTAGTCGCGAGCCCCAATATTGTAAGAAAACTTATTATTCAATTTGTTTTTTGGGACAGGTGCATCCGATTTTTATGAAACCGCGCCACATGATGTTTATAATACTCGCTAACATTATCAAATAAAAATAATTAATGTCGGTTCCTTTTTTTACTAATTTTTTATTTTTTAAAACAATAACTTAAAAAACATTCGGTCAAAAAAATAGCACTAGATTATTTGGCAATAAAATATAAGTACTTAAATTATAAATAAATTGAATTAAATGAAAGATTTTAAATTATTATTCATTCACATTTCAAAATTAATATTTTGTTGCATTTCCTTTATTGGCTATAACCGCTAAACAGCGCCTGTGCATCGAATTTACAAGTTTCTGACATCTTTCAACTGAAATTTCGTTCCAGATTTGCTGGACAGCCTCCCAATGCGCTTCATTATTAGTCGGTTGTATTGGAGATACCCCCTTCTTTATGTCAGTCCACAAGTTCTCAATGGGATTGAGATCGGGTGACTGAGCGGGCTTACCTTCTACTTTTATGGCGTTATTTTAATAATTTAATTGATTTTTTCTTATTTTAAACAAAGATGTTACTAAGTGGTGCTATTTTAATGACTGCGCCAAAACAGAAAATTTTTCGTAACAATCGATCATGGGAAAAGAACCGTTAATTTTTTTGGAAATAAAAAGTGCTCTCTGAGAGAATATATAAAAAATAATGTTATTCTGCAGTGATGTGCAAATTCTAATGGCATGATTTTATGTTATATTAAATTGAAAAATCATTTTGTCATTGGTGCTATTTTTTTGACCGCAGCTGTATGTTTGGCGTTATAGTCACCACAAGCCAAGAAACGATCTCCCAACGTACCAAAGATTTGTTCAAACTTTTCCTTTGATACTGAAAATTTTGGGGGACAGTATACTGAGCTTAGAGTTAGTTTTCCACATTCAATATGTATTAAGGTTGCCTGCAAGTATTTCTCTGAAAAGTTATTCATGGGATAATGTGTTATTCTATTTCTTACTAATATACCAGTACCACCATTAGCCTTTCCTTCTGGGTGGTTTGTATAATGAAATCTATAACCTGGAATAGAAAAATTATATATATTTGTAAGATGAGTCTCTGAGATCATCATTATGTCAATACATTTATTTTGGATAAAATTGGTCAATTCGGATTTATGTTGGTTCAAGCCGTTTGCATTTCAGAAACAAATTTTCAAATAACTCATTTCTTTGTTAAGAGTATTTGTATCATTTTGTTGACTGCTAGAGTTTAAAACACTGGCATAAGATGAAGATCCAGATTTCATTGTAGTTTGGCTATCTTGTCGGATTTTTGTTTCCGGCAAAACTTTTTCATGACTGAATGTAATCTTACCTGGTTTAGAAGCAGTGTATACGTCTACGATTGGGAATTCTAAAATTTCACCTCTTCCTAACTTTTGCCTCTCTCTTAATCTTTTCAACAATGCTTTATAAACGGGGCATCCGCGATAATTTGCGGAGTGGTCACCACCGCAGTTTCCGCATTTTCTTCCGAGACCTTTTTTGATTATATCACATTCTGTAGAAGAATGTAGGTCTCCGCATGCAATGCAAACAGTACGTAAAGTACAGTAGTTCTTGGTGTGTCCGAATTTTTGACAGTTACCACATTGGACTGGGTTGATACGTTTTATAGGCTCATCAATTGTTATCCTACGATATTGCTCTCATTAGATTTTGTTTCCAGTGGATTGATAAAAGCTTTATTTATGTCTGCATTTTTAAGTGTAGGTGTATTTGGTTGTGCATTATTATTTTTCATATTTTCTTTTATGTTATATTCTACACAAGTAATATTGTGTGTTGTTGGTTGAATATTATTTGTTTGTAATGTGGGGGAACAAGATCGAGCTCTCTCAATTGGTTTGGCGGTTAAATAATTTGTATTGTAATTGGGATCACTTATATTCTCCCTACTGAGAAATATATAGGCATTTCTGCCATTTAAACTGAGCCTGTTCTCTTCATGAAAACTCATATGCTATGTTTACAAAAATAAATTATTAAAACAAAAGAAAATAAGAAGCTTATAAACTTATGATTTAGATTGTCACTGATTTAAATAATATATTTTCTGTTTATAATATTTAATAAACAAAACACAATATGTTTATTATTTAGTGCGTCCATTCCCATATATTAATATTTCTTTTGTAACACTAAAATCACAAATAACACGAAGCTATTTAATGTAACACGTCTATCTCTCATGAAGATAATCAAAATTAAACATAGAAATCATTGCATCGAAATCTATATATAAAAATAAATTATTTTTGGTTATGTTTTCCTTAAAAATTTTAATTTTTTTCTAATTTTGACTTTCGTATTCTAGATGTTATCCTTGTCCATTTTTTTTTTTTTTTTAACTTTAGAATGTATTTCCTGACATATGTTTTACTCCATTATATAATACAGTAGGGCCTCGATTATCCATGACTCGATTAACCGGCAACGTCGATTATCCGGGAAAGAAAATTTGTAATTGTTTTCTTTTTTTCATTTTTTAATTTTTGCATCGATTAACCGCGATTACCTCTATTATCCGGGATTCTAAGCATAATTTTTTTTCGATTGCTTTTGAACAATCAAACACAATGTGAATAAAAAAAGAGAATTCCCTTGTTTGAATAAAATAATTCAAAGCAAGGTAAAAGGCAAGTTTTCTGCATGCATGAAAAGCTAGTTAACGAAAATATTTATTTGAAAAAGAATTGTTCAAATACATATTATATTTTGTAAACATTTACATATATTAAATCCTTGAATAATTGAATTATATAACTAAAAAATGTTTAAAAATAGGACTCAAAATGTTTACTCAATTAACTGGGAAAATTGATTAACCGGAATGATTCCGGTCCCGACCGTTACGGATAATCGAGTTCCTACTGTTTAAACATCAGTTCAAAAAAATTTTAAATTGTATCTAAAATACTACAAAAAAAGCCTTTTAGCCGAAATCTGCAGAATTCAAATCGCATGTACGGCTTAGTCATATAAGGTATTGACCTAATTCTTGTTTAATTTTTTTATTTTTTGAAATAAATTTTATTTTTTGAAATTTGTTTAACAAACTTTTTTAAAGTTTGAAAAAGGCGTTTTGAAACAGTCTTAAAAAATGTAAACATTTTTTTAACCGAGCATGGAGAGTTGTTTGGATCATCCTGCGAAAACAAAAAAATATTTTTCAGTAATTATAAGTAGTTCAAATTTAATTGAAAATAGATTTTTATTTAAACATTTATCAAAAAATTCAAAATTTCATTGTACACTACTTACATACATTAATGGTCTGGGGAATTCGTAGTAACTTAAACATTTTTTAACCAATTATAGTATTTAATTAAGTATTTATCCAAGTATTAATAGCGAATTTTTTATAAAAACTGTAAAAAGGCCAAATTTTTCTTATATAAATGTACCCTACGAACTTTAGGTCCGAAACGCACGGGCTAACGATATCCGATTTCACAAATATTTCACACAGTACGTTTTTGCAACCTAAAGAACAATTCTAGGAGAAGTTACGGTCAAAATTCGAAAGTTGGTAAATTTTGGTGCAGTCTAATCTCTCACTATTGCCAAGAATTAGATCGATAGGAGTTGAGGCATTAAAATGAGGATCAGCCAAATCTAGGTTTGTTACCTTAAATGATGTTGAATGGATCTTATTTGTTACTTTTGGTAGAATAATTGCCGTAATTTTAAACCGGAAGTTCTTAATTTTTGTTACTAAAACCGAATCGCATTCTCTTTCTGCAATTTGGATTTGACCCCCGATCCCGATGATTTCAAAATGAGAATTTCTGGATAGTATGTTTAGCCGATTTCAAATTTTTTCGGACAGAAATGTTTTTTCCGACCCGGGGTCAATCAGAGCGCGAATTGTAAATAATTCGCCTCTACATTCGATATGAACTAGTGTGGTTCGTAGTAATACGTTTGTACTATTTGCAGAATAATTGGCATGAAAGGGGTCAATCAGAGCGCGAATTGTAAATAACTCGCCTCTACATTCGATATGAACTAATGCGATTTGTAGTAATATGCTTGTACTATTTGCAGAATAATTGGCATGAATTTATGCTGATTTTGATGTTTGAGAAGTAGAAGGTCTTTGTTCTGTTTCGCTTAACTCAAGATTTTTAGGAATAGATCGATTATTTTGATTCGTTTGACCATTTTTATTTTGAACATTTTGGTCATTATTGTAACGGAAACTATTAAACGATCGAAAATATACTATTATGTATTAAAAGTATGCCAAATGAATTTTGTATTTGATGTTTTAACCCTAGAAGGGTTTCGTTAGTCGTTTCGACTAACAACAATGCTATTTTTAGTGATATTCATTCGTTGCATATTTTTTCTGAGAGTTTTGGTATAACACCTGCCGTAAATAAGATTGTGTCCAGACGTTTGTTGCTGTGAGTGGTCTGGAAGTTAGTATTTTAAGCAACCTTGTTAGTCGAAACGACTAACGAAGCACTTAATGTGACTTTTTGAACTTTTAGCGATAAAGTAATTTAATAAATAATGTAAAAATTTTTTATTAAAACAACTTTGAGAAAAAAAGTGAAAGAATAGTACTATATTTTTGTAAAAAAAATAGGAATTTTTCATACTAAATTCAGAGTACTGACTTATATTTTTCACGTCTAGACGAATTGAGATAATCGAACAATTTTTCAGCTTATTATTTCGAAATATATTCCAAATTACACAAAAAAAAAATTCCCTCTTATCCTTATTCCGAAAAACGAAATAAAGTCGAGACTGTAAGAGATAATTTAGGTGAGTAACCGTAATCTAAATCGCAGCGTTTTATCTGCGATTATGGTTAAAATTAAAATAATAAATACATACTGTAGTTATTAAATAATAAAAATACATTCTGAAATTGTTTTTTTTTAGAAATTAAACAAAATTTTTTAGTGGATTTTTTTAAATTTCTAATTTTATCATAAGTTAATCAAGTGTGTGTTATCTGAATTAGGTGTTATCTGAATAATGTTTACCGAAAATTTGATTTTTAAAATTTTATTTATTATTAAAAACCAAATACAGTAATTTCGAGAATCTGAATAATTACTGTCGACTTAAATCCGGATTGTCGAAATGCTTTTTTCTTATTTTTATCTTTTATTTAATATGTGAAACACTTAAGTTAAAATTTAAACTAACATTCCATATTTAAATATTTTTTGTACTCTTTTTACTGAAGCATTTTTGGAACATTTACATTAAACATTTTTGCGTATTTATCCACAAAAAAATCAAGATATTTTATATTTAACAGAAATTTTCGATTGCGGGGCTTCACACTCCAAATATTAAATAACTTAACAAATTTTATGGACTTACTTCTAATAGAAATTATTTGAGGAGTCGCAGAACAAAACGTACTTTTTTTTTATTTTTCAGAAATTGCTTGTTTGTTATTTTTGCATTATATGGGTTGAACTCTATCAGAAAAAACTGATAGGATAATTTTTTCATTTTATTGTGCAAGAAATTTATTTTTTGAAAAAAAAAAAAAAAAAATCGCACTTCATATTTTTTTTTTAATTTTCTTAAGAACAAAAATTTTTGTAAGTTATTTTGATTCAAAATTTTTTCGAACTGTTCATTTAATAAATTCTTGAAACATATTTCATTTAAAATACAAATAAATTTTTCCAATTTTTTTTTTTTTAACAAAACGTACTTTTTTACATTTAAAAGTCCTTTGATCTCACAAATTCTTAAGATTTGTTGTGGTGAATTGATGTCATTCGATGCATTTATGGAAAGGATAACGCTTCTTACCATTTTCTGATTCAAACTGCTTTGTAAGGGAACGAAAAAATTAATCCTCAATTTCCCAGCAAATTCCAATAATGAAAAAGTACGTTTTGATCTGCGTCTCCTCATTTATTAATATAATTACAAACATTTTTGGAAATGCTTAATGAAAAAGGAATTATAGTTCAAAAATAACAAAAAATCACTTTAAAACATTGGATTATTTTTCAAATGAAATATAATATATAGGAT
The DNA here is from genome assembly GCA_951394005.1 of Protophormia terraenovae. Taxonomy (NCBI): domain Eukaryota; kingdom Metazoa; phylum Arthropoda; class Insecta; order Diptera; family Calliphoridae; genus Protophormia; species Protophormia terraenovae. Next base: position 64,824,511 of record OX596074.1, read on the forward strand.
TGTATGGGATTTTTTGCTGGCAGGCGTTCTATATTTTACATTATTACAATTACATTTTTTTTAATATAAAAAAAATGACGACAACTAAAAAAATAAAAAATAAATATTATATATTTTCTGGCCTTATTTTAAATTTTTGTTTAAATATGTACTTATAAATATTTTAATTTTCAAGGAGATTCAAAATTGATAAATTTTTTTTTTATTTTGATTAATGACATCGAAGCAAACTCGATGTTATTTTACCATAACTATTTCTTACAACAAAAGAATTGTAGTTTACTATGCTGCTAAAATTTTATTTGCTAGGTTAACTATTTATAATTGTTTTGGTTTTTACAAAGTTTATTTAGCTAAACACACTTAAAGATCGCATTAGTTACCATCGTTATAAACATAATTTTAGTTGCAGATAGGATTCCCATGACGACGAATCCTATCAAGTTACCTAGATCGATCATTGATACTTTATCCAATTCGTCGGCGCATCGACTGCCTGAAAGGAGCTTTCAATTTCGTAGCCTATACGATGCCCTGACGTTCTTCTCACTGAGTATCGGTATTCACTGATGAATCCATTTTGGACTACCGATGCGTAAATCCAGTGAGACCATCGGTTTGAGGCCCCAATTCTTACCTATGGAGTTTCTGCATGTGTAGTAGACGTTGAGACCTCTTTTAAGCCTTTCCTGTGTATTCCTCTTCCAAGAAAGCTTACTATAAAGAAACAGATATTTGGTTTCGTTCGCCAATTTAAGTTCAATTCCCTCTAGTACCGGTAGCCTAAATTGCTCAATCTTGTACCTTCCGCTTTCTCCGGGTTAACACCTAAATCTTTACTAGTAGCCCATGAGGACAGTTCGTTGAGTTCAGACTGCATGACGTCGCTGATCATGGGAAGAAATTTCCCTGTGACCAATATAACAACGTAGAAAACAATTTTTCACCCTCTTGTGTTAAATTGTCTTAAAATGGTATTGACGGCTAAGAGCCATAGTAAAGGAGAGGGAACTCGTCCTTGCGGAGTTCCTCTAGTCACTAGCTTCCTTTTTTCCTGTCTCTATCCTATATTTATACGACCGTTAGGTATCCATTAATAAATGGCAGAATCCACACTGTCACTATCGGCCTCAGGGGCAACTCGGACGCAAGTATCACATCAAGTTTCGCCTCTGGACAAAGGTTGCCGCACTTGGCAATTGTGGTGTTGAGAAATTTAAACGATTTCTCATTACCACAATTGACAGTCTTGACTCCGTTTGACCTGTCCGCGTCTTTGTAGGACACTTCATCTGGTCTTCCCTTCACCAAGGCGATCTCGGCGATGAACCTATCTTCAATCGACCTCCATAGATCCGTGCTGATTCTCCCATCTGTTTCAGATAGATAATTAAGCATTCTATTTACAAAAACTTAAATTTCATGCGAATGAAATTTTCCAAGAAGAAAATAACATTACACCTACTAATGTATAGCTTAAAAGAAAAATAAGATTTTATATAGGATAATAGGAAAAAAATAAAGACTTCAAACGTAAAAGTACAGAATGATTAATAATTCTTCTAAAAATTAAAAACAAATCCGAAAAAATGTCAATTATTTTTCCAATTTTATACAGATATTTTTATTAATTACAGTTTTTTATAAAAATTGAATAACATTTCTTTAAGATAAAGACTTCAAAAGCGGTGAATATAAATCATAATATAAAGGTCTGAAGCTTTCTTTTTGTTGTTAATTTTTCTTTTTCTGTCATTATACCCTTCACCAAAGGTGTAAAGGGTATATTTAAGTTTGTCATTCCGTTTGTAATTCCCACAATTTTCGTCGGAGAGCAAAAAAGTTGACATTTTCGGGATCCTTGTAAGAAATGATGACGATAAGACCATGTCCGTCCGACCGTCCGTCCGTCCGTGTGTCGGTTGAAATGGCGTTTATGAAGCCCACCGATAACTGACATATATAATATATATATCAAACGATCGGAAATGCTTTCGAGAATTTTGCTATTGGAATTCAGCAAGATCGGTTCATACAATGCGGAGATATGTTAAAAAAACCGGTTTTTAGAACCGGTTTTCCAGTTTCTGAAGCCTCTGTATATACTAGGGACTTCGTTTTTACAAAGATGTCTCGGACATTTTTTTCTGAATTTTTGTTCTGAAAAAATGAAATAAATCGGTTCAATAATAACTGAGATATCGGACAAAACGCATTTTTTATTTTTTGAAGCCCTGGTTTAAGCTATAGATTTTTATTTTTATACAGATCGGTCACAAATATTTTTTTAAAATTTCGGTTTTTTGAATCAGCAGGATCGGTTTATAAGTGGCGGAGATATGCTTTAAAAACCGGTTTTTGGAACCGGTTTTTCATTTTCTGAAGCCTCTGCATATACCAGGAACTTCGAATTTTTAAAGGGGGCTCGGAAATTATTTTCCGAATTTTTTTTCTGAAAAAATGAAATAAATCGGTTCAGTAATAACTGAGATATCGAGGAAAAATATTTTTTTATTTTTGAAGCCCTTGTTCAAGCTACAGATTTTTATTTTTATATAGATCAGTCATAAATATTTTTATAAAATTTCGCTTTTTTTAATAAACCAAATTCGTTCACAATCAACAGAGTTATGGCCCAAAAACAAATCTGTTAAGAATATAAATACACACACAAACATGTATATTAAGCATTGTAATGACTATTAGTGACGTTTTTGCCTATAAGACAAGTAGTTTAGTTAGCAACAGAAGTAATATAATGAATAACAGTGTTGTTGTTGTTCTTTGTATATGCAGTAAACATCTGCATCAAATCATTTGCTTTTCAATTCACAGTAATGTTTTTTAATACATGCTCTCACTTTACTGCTAAAATAAAAAACAAAACAATACAAAACAAACCACGCAAAAAAATATTATTTGAATTGAGTTGAATTGAAATGATGAAACAAAAACAAATCATGTTATGTTCTCTTTGAGAAATTGTTTGTCATAAGAATTTTTTTTCAAAAACAGTAATGTTTAATAAAAAACATAAAATCAAAACTGTGAATTACTGTCATTCCCTTACTTTAATATGAAAAAATGCATGGAAAGTAACAATTATTTATTTTTAAATAAAAAATAGATTATGATTACGTTTGCATTAAATTTTTTTGCTAAGAAAATTTAATTATTTTTTATTTCAATTATAATTAATTATATCTTAAATGAAATAAAATTTATTTTATTTATGATATTTTTATTTACTTTTAATTACAAATCTATACTATTTAAATTTTTTTCATTTAATATTTCCTTCACTTCAAAATTTGTAAACAAAAAACAAACAAATGACAGTATTGCATTTTATATTTAATTCAATTCAATTCAGTTGCAAATGATTTGTTGCTAAATTGTTTTTATGACTCCCTGCACAAATGATTTTGTTTGTTTTTGTTTTGGTTTCTTTGTCTTTTCCATCCGTACGCACACACAGCGAATTGATTTTATGTTTAAAAAACAATAACAGTCAACAATTGAAAAGAAAGGGAATCATTAAAAATGAGTTACAAATGAATTGATGCAGATGTTTAATATGCAGTCAGTTTGTATATACACCAGAGACCTGCGCCGACCGGCTGAAATTCGGCTAAGCCGAGCCGCCGAAGAAATTTTGGAAGCCGCCGCCGCCGAAAAATTTGCGGCTTAACTCGGCTTAAAAACAGCCGCCGTTTTGAAATTATTTTTGAAAAATATGTTAAAAAGAACACACTTTTTCATTATTTGAAACCGTCATTTCCCACTTATGTATTATTGCTATTAAAAAAGATTTTTTTTTCGTTAAACTAGTTATTTTTTCTTGTTTTTAAGTTGTCAATGCCAGAAACAAAAAACCATAGAGTAGCATATAGAGACGAAATTCTCGATTGACATTTAAACAAAATTGTTGTTTTGTAAACAAAAATGTGTTTTTATTTTCTTTTGCCAACAACAAAATGTATTTGATTACATGTATTTTGTTATTGCATGAGTTAGGTTTTTGACAACCGACTTAGGTTTTTGACAATTAGTTTCGTCTCTTGTTACTCTTTGCAAAAAACATTATAAAAATGCAAAAGGCCGTATCCATAAGTTTAATTTTTTTGCTTTGTTAATCATTCACTTAATGCATAAAATAATCTTCGAACCAAATTTTTCTTAAATGAAAAAAGTTTGACAACGGTTTCGTTTATGAAATTGATGTTACAGCCTTTTGACTTTTGTTAATATTGATGTCATTTTTGAAGATATGAATATGAAGTTTTTTGTATAGATGTAGTTTGGATCAGTGCATTATAATACAGTAAAAAACCAACATTTGATATTTCAGTGGTAACGGCCTTTTGCGTTTTATGTGACGATATTTTCCTCTTAAAAGCTGCTTGAATATAATATATAAATTAAAATAAAATCTTCCATATTGCTAAAAAAAAAAATTATTCCTATGTTAATGAAAAATGTTCAATGGGGAATGAAAATAAGTTTTTTTTTTTAATTAGAAAATGTATGCTTAATTTCAGCCGGCTGACAGCCGATTTTAAGCCGCCGCCGAAGCCTTTTTACACAAGCCGCCGCCGCCGATAAAATTCCTCGGCGCAGGTCTCTGATATACACACATAAAAAAATAAATAAATATGGAATTGTTGTTGTTTATTTTTTAAAAGCAAAGCCTGCTATGATTGTTTTTTTTTTTCATATTCAAATTTTCGTAGTTTGAAAAAAATTTAGATTTAAATATGTGAAAATATGAAAGCATACGTTAAGGCGAAAATTTTATTATTTGTCGGTAATATGGTAATATGATGTCGATAAGATGGTAAGATGGTAATATGGTGAAGGGTATCAAAGATTCGGCACAGCCGAATCTTTTTTCAATTTCATTTTATTTTATTCTTAAATTAGAAAAATTGAAAAAAAGCTAATATTAAAAATACTTTATAGAATAATTTTAGATCGTTATAAAGCTTCAAAAGCTGTGCTAAAATATGCCAAAAAAAAGTGTTTTTATAAATTATAATCAAACTAGTCTAAAGGCTGAAAAAAGTTTTATAAACGTTAGATGTAAATCTGTCGCTATTTATAAAGAACAGTGTTTATTATTTGGTGCCTGGTTAAACCAATATGTTGAAAAACACTTTTTTAACCAAAAATATTTTTATTAAGCTTCAAATTAGAGCAATTATTAAAATGTTGGTTAACTGGTTTTACCGGTTTTAAGTAGACGGGTAACCGAAAAACCGTTTTTTTAATTTTAGCCAATTTTCGGTTAACCGTCAAACCGGTTTTTTGAAAAGTCGGTTTTTTATAAACACTACTCTCAATGATTGGATGTGATATTTGTCTCCTATAGTTTTCAAGTTATTTGCATTTGAAATTTCCAGTTAATATATGGTCCAATAGTCCAAAAATAAAAGATTTCGAATTTAAAAATTGCAAAAATTGTAATGTACAGACCATACCAAATTTGACTTATTTTAAATGAAAATTTTGATTTTATGTTCTAAAATCCCAAAGTCTAATTCTGCAAAACCGTTTGCAGTTTCGAAACCTCTAATGTGTTCCAAAGAGTTTGTCAATGGCTTTTTTCAAACCTGCAATAAATGTGGACTTTATGGGCAAAATTAAAAAAAAAAAATTTGTCATTTTCGCCGGTTTTTTGGGAATTGTGGGATTTTCTTTACATAAATCTTGCGTTTTGCCATTTCAAATGATAAAGTCAAGAATTTGAAAATTTCGTTAAGATATCTTAACAAAATACAATTCGAAAAATCAGAAAAACTATGAACTGTATGTACAAAAAGAATGAAGTCAATATATTTTATAGAACCAAAATATTACCCTTTATGCTTATTTTAGCACAAACACACCTTGCACAGAAGGCCAGGGAGATTGATTTTTGACCAAAACTCTTTATCGTTGCCGAATATGGCATAAAATTCATATCTCAAGGTTATTGGGCTAGCTGACTCCAAAAAGAAACTAAAAAATAAAAATGGCGGAACCAAAAGGTTGCCGAAATCTTTTAAAAATTTTGTGTAAAGGCAACTTTAAAGTTACTTAATGTGAAACTGAAATCAGAATAAAAAAACTAAATGGCGGACTCAACATGTTTCCTTAAATTATGTTAATTTCTTCAAAAATCATTTTTATATCATCGATAAATTAAAAAAATAAAAAATACAGGAAAAATTTGAAATCTGTATTCTATAAAGTTATTGAGAAATTTTAATTTTTTTGTAACCGTATCTTTCTAAAATTAAGTTTTCTGTTTGGTTTTGGAGTTACTGAAAAAAAAACCTAAGAAAGTTATAGTCGGTCTAGCCCGACATTATGAAACCCTATACCATTGCGTTTGTGCATTATTACAATGATTTTCGAAATTTTCGGAAATGGACCTAATATGAAATTAGTTTATATGATTTTTGCTTATATTGAACTTGGTTGTGTCAAATATCATGATACAGCTATGTGCGATAAGTTTAAGTTTAATTTAAAATATTCACTTTTCTTACCCATAAGAAACTTCTGTTGTCTATGTCGGATGAAATTAATAAAGTTTTTACAAATACATTTTCGGTCGCCAAAAAGATGTCAAGTGAAATTATTAAACAGCTCTTTGTTTATGTTTTTAATGACAATTTATAACTCTTTGGAACAAAAGCAGTTTATTTTTGCCTTAAATGATATATTTTTGGTCCTTTTCAACCTCCTTCATACAAGTACTTCATGATGTATAAATAATAGGATTCGTTTCGAAAAGAAAAATTTCTTTTGATACCTTTTTAGAATGTTTTTGCAGCAGTAAAAATAATGGCGTATTTTGTTTTTTTAAACTCCAACTCCTTCCCCTGCATATCTGCTGCTATAAACGCACATTTTGAAAATAATTCAGTAACTAAAGAACCGTTAAAGGTATCTCAATAAAACTTAAAACAACTGAGGTGTTTTCGAGTTGATTTCCAGGAGTACGAGCCCCTAGCGGGTCAGGGTGGAAGTCGGTGCGCCTCCAAAGTTGTCCATCTCGGGTATGTAATTTTTTCAAAAAATCCCCAAAAATTAATTTATGATATGACATAAAAGAAATTTTACATATAAATTTCTACAAAAAATACGCTTACATGTGTAGGTTATCTCATTTAGTTTAAGAGAAATTCGGGTCGAAATAATTTTTAACCTCATTTTTTTCCTCGTTTTTTTAGTTTTTTAACTTGGCGGGCTTAATATTTCCCCCAGAATATTTTTAAAATATTTGAAAAAGGTGGCAATATTTATTCAGTGATAAAATTTGTTTTTTGTTCTAGGCTTTATCATATTTTTAATGCTTTCAAAAGAAATCTTAATGTAAATGCGTGTAAAATAAATTCGGAGGAGTTTGGGACAAAGGTTTGCCCATGAGCCCTATCCAAATTTTGTAAATTTTGGAAAAATTTGTTTTCTTTTTTGTTATGTTCTCAAGTCGCAAAGCTAGACTTGGTCGACTTAAAATTATTTTAATTTTTTAGCCCTATATATAAGGTATACAACCAAAAAGTATTTTCTGACGGAGGCTCCTCAACGACAGGGTGACCATTTCAATGAAAAAAGTCAATTCTTGAAGCAAGCTTTCCCCGAACTATAATTTTGGGTATTTCGGAGTAAGAAAATGGGAATCTATTATCTACTTTTATATACCTTATATATAGGGCTAAAAAATTAAAATAATTTTAAGTCGATCCCAGCTTTGCGATTTGAGAACATAACAAAAAAAAGTTCCAACTTAAAGTTATATTCGAAAGACCGATTTTCCGAACTTCGCGGATTTAATATGTTATATATAAAATACCAGTTGACCAAATTAAAATTTTTAAACTATATTAGAAAGACAAGAAATTATCCTTTTTAAAAAGTATATACGGATTTAAATTAACAGCAAAACTATTTTGAATATTTAAGACACAAATTCAGTTTTTGAATTTTTTCTTCTATTATTTTGAATTTACATTTATTTTTGACCCACTCCTTATTAAAAGACATACTCTCATTAATACATAATATAATTCTATACACAATTTAAAAACTAAAAGTCATCGCTTAATAAAATCGGATGAGTATTGTAGATTCTATAAAGTTTTTAAAATGTGTACAACTCATAAAATCTTGTAATTTTATTTTTATATGGCTTTTTCCATTACTTGTGATGCATGAAAATTTTACGTGATTTACAACTTTTTAAAAAATTCATAGGACCCACAATTTTCGTCCGATTTTATCAACCTATACCTTTTTGTGTTTCCAATGAAGTATAGAATTAGATTATGTATTAAAAAAAGTATGTCTTTTAATAAAGAGTGGGTCAAAAATAGATGTAAATTCAAAATAATAGAAGAAAAAATTCAATAACAGAATTTGTGTCTTAAATATTCAACATAGTTTTGCTGTTAATTTAAATCCGTATATACTTTTTAAAAAGGATAATTTCTTGTCTTTCTAATATAGTTTAAAAATTTTAATTTGGTCAACTGGTATTTTATATATAACATTTTAAATCCGCGAAGTTCGGAAAATCGGTCTTTCAGATATAGCTCCCGATCTTAAAGGTATATTAAAAATTCTCAAAATGGTATAATAATTTACTGACCCATATCTATAAACTACACTTTATTATATTCCAATATACTTTATTGTTGTAAAAAATATTTTAAAAATACTATAAAATTCCTCAGGTGCAAAAGTGAGTAGATGCGAGTTGTTTTCATTTTGTTGGATTTTTACTTAGAGCTTGATTCTTTTGTTTTTAAATTATAAATTATTTTATTAAATACTAAACATTAAATAAATTAAAGAAAAAAATATTGGATTTGCTTTATTATTTTAATTTTTATGCAATGTCAAGTGCACAAATTACAACCATGTACTCAATTGTGATCCCCACTGTACATTTTTCCATGCAGTACTAACAAATATACCTGTTTTTATTGGACTAAAGTTGTTTTTAAGAAAAGGCTTGTACATATTATTACCTAATGTATTTCATATATACTATAAATTAAATTATGAATATCTTTCAACAGTTATTTTAAAAGTGTCCTTGTGTTCAGAATTGATTTTTTGTGCTCCAATAAATTATTTGTTTTCATAATCGTGTTTAAATTCATATACAATATCTTCGTATACTTTATTATGGCAGAAAGTAATGTTAAGAAATAAAATTAAATTTTTAAAGTTATTTTACTAAACAAAATATATCATATTTATGCATTCAATACGAATCAATGGATCAATGCACAGCGGGCAGAATCGAAATTTTTTGGAAATAAATCTGTAACTTCAGATCGGCTAGTTGGATTTGCATGAAATTTGGTATATGTATAACAGAGGTGTGTACAATGTTAAGTTTGGAATGGGGACGGAACAACAGAAATCAGAAAAAGTATAAACTCGATTTTTTTCATCTAAATTACATTGCATAGCTGACATAATTCTTTGTTAAACCGAAAATTGAAATCAATATCTTTTACAGAACCGAAACAATGCCACTTTAAAGTTTATTAAGTCACGGAAATTCCATTTTTGCTTATTTTTGCAGAAACACACATTCGAACATTGGCTAAGGGAACAAATTATTTATGTTGTTATGGCTTTTTCACATCCAAAATAGCACAATGCCTTTGGATTTTTCCGTGACTTGATAAACTTTAAAATGGCATAGTTTTGGTTCTTCGATTTCAATCTTTTTCTGTGTAACAAGGAATTACGTCAGCTATGCAATGTAATTTAGATGAAAAAAAAATCGAGTTTATACTTTTTCTGATTTTTGAAATTAAAGTAAAATTTTTGTGAAAAAGTGTTTTTTTGAGAAACTCCAAATATTTTATATGTAATAAAATCTTTGTTATTAGAGATATCTTAACGAAATTTTCGGTGAATGTAGACTTTATCGTGAAAAATGAGAAAGAAAAAAATTTAGGATTTTACTAAAAGGAATCTCACAATTCCCAAAAGAACGCCAAAAATCCCAAAATTGTTTTTTTCACATTTTCGGCTATAAAATCCACATTTTTCCGAAGTCCCGTAGATTTTGATTAAAAATTTCTAAAAACATATTGCGGATTCTTGAACTATATTCCGTTTGCCGATTCGTGCTTTTGGATTTGAGAAAATGTAGTCTAAAGTCAAAACTTTCATATAAAATGGGTCGAATTCGGTAGGGTGTGTACCTTGAGCACTTGCACAGAAAAAAATGAATTTCAAAATCAAACAAAAAATTCGTAAACTCAAGTATTTTTTTTACTAAAATAGGACCTATCACGAAATTCATAAAATCAAGTACTCAAATTCGTAAATTGTTTATTGAAAAAATTTTCAAATTTTTCTTATTAAAATAATATACTATTTACTAAAAATTGTGTTTAAAAATGTACAAAAAATTTTAACAAAATATTTGTTAAAAACTAACAACAAAAGTAAATGGTTTTATTTTCATATTCAGACAAATTGTTTTTTGAGTCAAACAAATCTTTGTTTATGAATTAATCATAATTTCAATAAACTTCTTTTATAAAATCAAATAATAAAATTATTGAGTTTTATAAATACAACTTATTAAAATAATACACTATTATTAAATATAGTGTTTGAAAATCTACACAAATTCCTAACAACATATTTGTTAAAATCTAACAATAAAAATAAATGGTTTTACATGCATTTTCAAACAACTTGTTTTTTGATCCAAACAAATCTTTGTTTGTGAATTAGCCATAATTTCAAACAATTTGTTTTATAAAATCAAATAACAAAATTATTGAAAATATCTTTTAAAAACAATAAAAATTTTAATAAAAAAAGTAAAAATTTGTGTTGTTTTTTCAATAAAATTTTTTATTAATTCAAATTTATATAAAATTTATAGAAATATTTTTATTTATAAATGAGAAAATGTTTAGCATTTATATATTAATATTTTACATTTTTAAAATTATTTACTTTTTAAAATACATACATAAATCATTTATTATTTATCAATCATTTATTTATTTATAAATATGTATCTATTTTATTTGAACATTTTAAAATTAATACTTTAATATATGTATATTGTATAATTAATATTCACGAGTTAATATATTTATAAATTTTAAAATAAATATTTACATTTCAAAATATTTATAGTTTTTATATACATATTTTTAATAATATATATTTTAAATTTAATGTTTTTATGAAAAAAACACTTTTACATTTCAAAATTAATATTAAATTTAAATTAACATTAAAAAATGTATATATTTTATAAAAATGTATTTTAAAAATTAAATAACAAATTAAAAGATTTTTGGTGTTCAATTATTTAAAATATCATGTTTTACAGTTGACACTTTTGAATATTTTTTGGATGTTGTTAAATCATAAAAAAAAATTTTCTATAAAAACGTAAAATACTTCTGATTCCTCAGGATATTTCAAGTTAAATACAAAAAAAATTTTAAATAATACATCTACAGCATTTAAAATTCTTAAAATTGGATATTTAACATCATCGATATATATATATATTTGAAGTATTTTATATATTTCACCAACAATCATTAATTTTGGCTGAATATTTCGTCCTTGCAATTTTAGTAAGCTAATTTTGGCCTCCAGTTCTTCTTTAGATCCAGCCATCATTACAAAGCCGTCTTGGGAGTCAGCGATTGTAAATTTTTTTCTAATTTTTGCACCACTTCCATCTGTCTGCACTTTTTGTGGTGGAGGGAAAAGGTGATGCATATTCAAAAATGTTAAAAAAATTTTAGATTCTGAAAATAAATTTATATACAAAGATACATACATATTATTTATTTTTTTATTTATTTATTTATTTATTTATTTATTTATTGTGAATATTATCATACATACCATTATCTATTGTTTCTGTCATTTGTAGTTGTTTAGAAACAGACGCATTCGATACTTTTGTTTTTAACAAACAAATAATTTTATCGCCAAATTGTGACCATCTATCCTGAAGCGATTTAGCATTAGGGAATTTTAGTGAAAAATCAATGTCGATCTGCAAATATATGAATATATGTATATATGTTTACAAAAATAACATTTAATTCGAAGTTATGTGAACTTACCAATTGAAACCCGGACGGTTTAATATATTCAGGCCATAGATTAAATATTTCAGCAGTGCTCTTGGAATCGATTATTTGTTTAAATCGATATGATGCACATTTTCTCCAATATAAATCGAACTCATCTGCAGTAATGGAGCCATTTTTAATTTGTTGAATATAAAAAGAACAATCGTCTTCTAAATCTATAAATAAAAGAAAGTTATTTTTTATTATTATTATTATTTTTTTTTTTTTTGTAAAATTTTAAACGAACCTGGAGTTAAATTTTCGGTAGATATAGATTCGTTCTTCTTAAAAATATCTTTGGCAAGTCTTTTTAAATAGGCAAGCTTGTTATATATTTTTCCTCGTTTTCCATTTCCATAAAATTCCTATAGAAGTAAATATAAATAATAGTAAATATGTAATATACAATTATATATATATTAAAACTTACTAAATGTTCTGTAGGAAAAATTGAGCAGATTTGGTTTTCTATTTCAGAACACTCAGAAATGCTGAAATCGACGCCTCTTGCCTCTAGAAATTTGGTAATAGTACATATTAAAAGGTTTCTTTGTTCTTCATGTAGAACCTTATTTTTTTCATAAAAATTAAGTATTTCTTTTCCATTGTATGTATTAGAGAGAATTTCCATTACAGAAATTTTATTATTTTTAGTTTCAGTTGAATGAGTAGTTGAAAAAGCTATATTTTGAGATTCTGAAACTAATAATGGTTCATTTTTCCATTTTTTTAAATTATCTTCAAATGTAGCTTGATCTCCTATTGTAAAGTCCGCCAAAAGTTTTTCAATATGTGTAGGTGTTAGAATCTTTAAAGTGCCCATTGTAATATTTTGTTCTGCAAAAAATATTGTAAAAATTAAAACTTAATCTAGGTATTAGTTAGAATTTTCTGCTGAATCCGAATCTGACCTCTTCATATCAGGTTCTCGAGATATATTAGTCTCTGTTATATCTAGTACCTTTTTGATGCGAAATTTATTTTTTTATTTCAAATGTTAGTTCAAGGTATCTCAAAAAAGGAACAAGATATAACAGAGCATATATTTTTATTTCGAATTTCAAATATGTAAAAATGTTTTTACCTGTTGTGATGGAGAAATTTTGAGGACAGATTCCGATTCAGTGCAGCACAATCCTCTAAAAAAAATTATAAAAACTTGCCTTTAAATTTGATATAAAAATGTTCCAATTTCCATTTAATTAAAAGCTTTTTGAGTTCATCATAATCATCCATTTTAATTTCTATAAATATTTTTATAATATTCTTTAATTTTAAAAAAATATTTATTTTTTGGGCTTTGTATTTGTTTTTTTTTAGATTACATTAAGAGGATTATTATTTTATAGATATTTTTTTTTAAATTACAACACTTAGGCCCGTAATCTCATTCTCCGGTTATCGTTTAACCGGTAGATATACTGCCGGTTAAAATAATTTTTGTATGAAAACTGTCAATATATCGTTTCGATAAAAAATAACAAGATATTGAAAAAACGGGGGTTAATTTAATTGACAACTAATTAGAACGACTGATTTTATTGATGATCGTGGAAAAACTGAAGTGCAATGAGAAGATAAAAAGAAAGGCATAACATTGTGCAAAGAATTTTTTGTTAATAGAGCAGTTGCCAGAGTAGTATTAATGGATTTCCATTATTAAGAAATTAGACTATAGACTAGACTACAGACTAGATTATAGACTAGATTCTAGACTAGACTATATATTGTAGACTAGACTACAGACTAGACTCGACTATACACTGGACTAAACTATAGCTTTAACTTTTATTTCCATTTTTACCTTTAAGTTATTTTTTTCCCTTATGTTAGTTGAATATCGTTCTTTAATTTTTTATGTGATTTATTTATTTTATTTTATTTATTTTACCTGTTTTTTCGTTAAATAATTTCCACAGATGTTATTCACACACACGTTAAATAATAGGTATGTACAAGTGTCACCGCTGGTCTAAATGTAAAGAAAAAGAACATTTTAAATAGACTAGACTATGATTAGACTATAGACTAGACCATAGACTAGACTATAGACTAGACTATTAACTAGACTATAGACTAGATTATAGGCTAGATTATAGACTAGATTATAGGCTAGATTATAGACTAGACTACAGACTAGACCATAGACTAGACTATATACTAGATTATAGACTAGACTATGGACTAGACTACAGACTGTACTATAGACTAGACTATAGACTAGACTATAGACTAGACTATAGACTAGATTATAAACTAGACTATGCCCTAGATTATAGGCTAGATTATAGACTAGATTACAAACTAGACTACAGACTGGACTATAGACTAGATTACAGACTAGACTACAGACTAGACTATAGACTAGATTATAGGCTAGATTGTTGACTAGACCACAGACTAGACTATAGACTAGACTAGATTATAGGCTAGACTATACTATAGACTAAACTATAACATTTTTACCTTTAAGTTATTTTCTTTCCTTTATGTTAGTTGAATATCGTTTTTTAACTTTTTTATGAGATTTATTTGTTTTATTTATATATTTGATTTAATTTATTTTACCACTTTTTCGTTAAATAATTTTCACAAATGTTATTCACTCACGTTAAATAATATATACAAGTGTCACTGATGGTCTAAATGTAAGTAAAAAGAAAATCTTAAATTTGCTTCTTCAGGGTGAAGTTGGTATACACACATTTTTTCCCGTTAGTTTTCGTAAAGTTTAAAAAATTTCTATAGTAAAATAGAATGGGCGATGCAGACGACTTAAATAAAATTGAAGGATACACCTTACAATTGCGTATGTTGTTTTTCGTTCACAGCCACAATTGCGATCGTTAACAAACATTAGAAGGGAACAATGTTACCAATTATTTGAAATTAAAAGATTACACATGGCTGAACAAAAACGCACTCAAACTCATACTTACCTATATTAAGAAGAGGATTCATCAAAGTTTATCTTTTACACAATGCAAGCGATTATATTCAGTGTGGTAACTCTGAGCAACTCTTTTACTTCTCCCACGGTTTTTTTCTTTTCCAATAGTAAAAACAACAACAATTACTTAAAAGACAAAGTCAAGGCAGCAAAAGAGCGAAGAGAGGATTTTTAATTCGTTTTTTATAGACATCTTATATTAGGGTATTCCGAATATGATTTTAAAAAAGCATTTCTATTTATTGTAAAATATATGCATATATACAATATATACATACATATGTATGTACCGTATTTTTATTGTTTTTAAGGAGTCTTGCACTCTCTTTATATTATTTATATATTTTTATTTATTTATATTTTTCTTTCTTTGCAAAAACAATTTACTTCCCTAATTTTTAGACATGATGAAGTGTTGCTAATTATTGCAGATTTCAACACTAAATTAAAAACGCTGTTGGTATATTATGTATAAATGACTAAAGTTATTAAAGTTAAAATTCAATTTATACTTTTTAACAATAGTCAACACTGACAATAGCTAAAAAATGTAGAAATGTAAAAATCAAACAAATACATTTATAAAACCAAGTAATATTGTTTATAAAAGACGATATTAATTTTGAACAAACGATTGTTAGGAAAAAAATTGTGCATATTTTTTTCTGTGTGAGTTATTTGGCTTGTTTTTTATCTTAGAGTCTTCTCTGTGAAGATAACTTTCAGAAAATAATAAAATTATTATATGTTGTTTAAGAAAATGTTATTGTAGAGAAAAAATACTGTAGATACTTTTTCGGGCAAAATAACACAAAAAGTCGCAATTTTTGCAATTTTCAAATTCAAAATCGTTTATCTTTGGACTCGATAAAGATATCGACTTCGATATTCGATAGATAATTTTGTTCTTTAATTAGTAAAAGAAAAAACAAATGAAATCAGTCAGAAACACTGGGATATATATAAATAAAACTGGACCAAGAACATGCAAAATTGAGGTACTTAAAAATTCAAATAGAAATAACTCAAAAAATATAAGAGATTTGTAGCTCTTATCAGTGCCTATAATAATGTATAAGAATATTTGAAATTGGATGAGAAACAAAAAAAAATTCTATGTCAGAGATACCCAACTTTGAGCCCTTTTAGCTCCGCCCCTGAGGGGACTGTTCCGTCCCCTTCCAAACTTAACATTGTACACACCTCTGCTATACATATACCAAATTTCATGCAAATCCAACTAGCCGATCAGAAGTTACATATTTATTTCCATAAAATTTCGATTCTGCCCCACTGTGCAATGTACGAAAAACTGTTTAGTAATAAAAATTATTGCACGTTTTTTCAATGTTATAATTATTTTCTAATTTTTCTTCAATATGTATATAATTAGTAATAATATTATAAATAATTCTTTTAAACGACTGTTTTGCTTAAGAAAATACTATCACCCTGCAAACATTTTCTATTGCGGAAGTGGCTAAGAAGAGGTTTCCAGAAGTTGAAACTCATTGCCATAACTATTGCCAAAGTATCATTAAAATCATCTTCCATCGGGAAGAACTGTTCCTCGTGGAAGTGTCAAAGAAGACTCTTCTGGTCGCCACCCGGAAGATGATCACAGAAGTGTCATCTTAGTCTTTTCTAGAAGATGATTTTGTATTTTTTTATTTCTGTATTTATAATTAAAATTAAAGTTTTTTATATTTTATAATTATCTTTATTTCACAACTATTTATATGACATCACAACAAATTAATTTTACATCTAATAATATAATCTTCATGAGAAACTTCTGGTGAAAGACTTTTCTTTAAAAGAAGAAAAGAATATTAATAATAATTTTTATAGTTAAATTGTATTTAAATTACCTTTTTTTGCAAAGAATGCGATAAGACACTTTTACAGGCAAAGTTTTGTCTGTTTGATTAAGTTTTTCCTAAAACAAATATAAATTGCGAGTAAAATCCGATATTACCAAATAAAAGTTTACTTACCTTTTAAAAGTATTCTTTGTTAATAATTTCCAAATTATGATATTATTAACGATAAAAAACACATGTAATTAACAGGAATATTTTTCATCTTATATTTAATATTGCAGCCAAACTGTACTAAAGTTAAATTACTATTGAAATGCATGAATGCATCTTTATTGTGTTGTTTTCTTTCCATAAAAAAACTTACAATCTTCCTACACACGCCAAGAAGATTATTGCGCAATAGTAATGTGTTTTGTTTTTGTTAAATTCGCATTATCATCTTATTATCTTCCAGAAGTGACTTCAAATATACTATTGGAAGATGAAAGGACGATAGTAATGTATTTTGTTTTTGTAAATTTCGTAAACACTTCTGACAATCTTCTGGAAGTTACTAAGAAGTGACGTCTGGACGATTAATGCGCAATAACAATGTATATTGTTTTTGTATTTTTCGAACAGTCTTCCGACAATCATGCAGAAGTCACTAAGAAGTGACGTTTGGAAGATTAGCAACAAATTTATCTTCCAAATGTTTAAAGGGCATTTACACAGTCATGAACACCCACACGAATATAATGTTCATATAAAAGAAAACAGAAAAAATGTTTTCCGAAAACAAGTGGTTCTTATATTATGTGAGCGATCGAACTTAGGGTTCCCAGATTTTTTCGAGACATATCCCCAAATATTGAATTTTCATCCCCAAATAACTACTAAAATAATACCTTCAATATTAGTATAAACTACATTTCCTTTTATTTGTGCTTCAATAAATTTTTTCCAAATAATCAATATTAAAAGAGAAAATGTTATAGAGATTAAAAAAAAAAGGATTTTGTGGAAATTTTAAACTTTTTATAGTTAACATAATGACCGAAAATTACGTTTATAATTATCAAATATATGAAAATATGATTCCATTGCTTCAATTATTCCATTGCTTCAATTATTTTTGACTTTCATTAATTTTTAAACAATTACCGCTAAAAAAAAACATTCAACTTAACTACCGTTACTTTTAAAATACCTTTACCGAAATAGCTCAAAATACCGATATCATCTAAAATACCGATAACGCTAAAATACCGTTACCGAAATAGTTCGAAATACCGATAACGCCAAAATACCGTAATTTTTAAGTTTGAGAAAAATTATTATTTCTAATAAAATAAAAATAATAAAAGTGTTATGGTTATCCCAGCCCGACCTTACAATACTTGACTCCACTTTATATTTCATCGTTAAGAACTAATTATTTCAAAATTTCTGAAACAACTCAAAATAAAGATAACGCTAAAAAATTTTACTGAAATAACGCGAAATATCGATAACGCTAAAACAACGTTACCGAAGCAATTCAAAATATCTATAATGCCAAAATACCCTTAACGAAATAATTCAAAATACCATTACCGTTACCTTTTTGAATCGCTTGCCAACCTTGATTTAAACTCTTATTTACTATTACAATAACAATAATGGAACATCAATTACTCAAAAATTACCTTCAAAGACAATCCGTACAATAATCATTTTGTTTCGGAGATAATTTTTTAGACTTTATAGTACCAATTTAGTATAACAGACACTTTTAATTGTCCTCAGTGCACTGTTGAAATAAATATAGTTTAATCTTACCAAAAACTTCATATCCATCTGGAAATTATGTTTTTTCTATTGTTTTTGAGTTAAAAAGGAAAATTTTTTAAAATAAAAATCCCCAAAAATCTTAAAAAAATCCCCAAGCCTTTTAAAATATCCCCAACAAATCCCCTTATCCCCAATCCAAATTTTTCATCCCCATTTCCAAAAATAAGTCCTTATTTTGGGGATAAATTCTCTAATATGACAACTCTGATCGCACTCACATGTCAAGTTGAACAGCACAAGCTGTATTTATATAGTTTTAAGTTAGGGATGTCAATTTCATAGCACAATTGTGCTGGCTGACTTCACACGTAGTCTTACGCTCTTTATTTAATCGTTGCTGAGAGTAAAAAGAGTAGAAAATGCACTGGAAAAAAATTATAGAATGAATTGTTTAGTAAACAATTTCTTTGATATTAATGTAAGATAAAATTGTAGGGATGGTAATAATATTTTTTATGGCAATATTAATAGGTTTAAGTGAAAGGAAAGTGAAAGTGCATAAAAATAATAAGTATTGTATAATAAATCTCTAATGTATTTCGTTTACTAAACGAAATTTTCTTTGAGTGCATTTTTTCCACTCTCACAAATACAACTATATTTTTAGTCATTGACATCTCTATTTTAAGTATCTGCGAAACAGTGTTTATTTCTCCGCTCACACACTGATTTAAAGCACTTGAAAAATAACAAGTGGCTTGTAATGTCTTATAAGACATAGTTTGCAGGGCTCTAATAAGAATACATCCTTAAATTTATATGCAAAAAAAAAAAAAAAAACGTTTAGTTACTTAAATTTTACAAAAGTAATTTAAATATTTTAAAGTAGGAATGAACCTACATTAAACCTATTTTAAGTGACATTATGGTACATTTCCATTTTTTGTTTAAGCTTTGCAAAGAGTATTCGCTTGATCCGCCCAATTCCATTCTTCTATATATTAATTCCTGATTAGATCGTTATTTTTAATAATTATAGGTACGATTTTTTTAAACCTACACAAATATATAGACGAAAAACTAAAAAAAAAAAAATCATAAAAGTACATAAAATGTTTTAGTGATGTACTTCAAAACAATCAAAATTGGTTGTGCGAATAATTATTTTATCCGCTACCAAAAATGAATCGTATTTATTTTTTTAACTTCTTTATTTTCTTTTATTTTTGTATTTTTACCAAGTAATTTTAATAACATAAACAATATATTTAAAACAATTCATTTTATGCTTAAAAAAAGAAATTTTTAATTCATTTATCTTTATTTATTGAATCTTCACGATATAAGGTGAACTAACAATAAGTATTCAAATCTTAAATCTAAATCTTAATTTATATTAAGTCCAACCCCTGTTTAGCTTCTGCGGAGGTCTGTTGTGTTCCTTCTTCTCAAACGGTTGTAGCCATTGCCTTATTATGTTTCGAGCAAGTGGGTTTGGGTGTACTTCAAGCTTCCTCAAATACGATTCTGCGTGTTTACTTATTTCATTTTTGACAATCCTTGTGATTGTTATCATTTTTCACATACCAGGTTGATTTTGTCAATAACATTTGCTGTTATCATTCGTAGTATTTTATTTTGGAGTCTTTGAATTTTTTCAATATTTGAAGCAGAGGCCGTGCCCTATAATTGGATACCATAGCACCATATAGGCTTTATAATTAAGTTAAAGATCAACAGTTTACAATCTAGACTTAATTTTGAATTTCTACCAATTAACCAGTTAATTTGGAGTAATAACTTAATTTTTGTTAATTTTGTTTCTATATGTGTTTTCCAAGTAAGACGTCGATCTAGATGCATACCAAGGTATTTTACTTCTGTTTGTTGGGGTATAATCTGATTATTTATCAAGATTGGGGGACACGAATCTCTTGAAAGAGTTTAGATGCTTCTTGGAGGTTTTCATGCACGCCTAAAATAGCTGTGTCATCTGCAAATGTTGATATATGGGTTTGACTACAAGTTGGCATATCAGAAGTGATTATGAAGTATAGAAAGGGACCCAGTATACTTCCTTGGGATACGCCTGCTTCAATGGAGTGCGGTGAGCTTATAAAGTCTACCTCATTAAGAACAAACTTTCGATGAGTTAATATAGCTTTATAACAGCTTATGCATATTTGTGGGTAAATATTGTTTAATTTTATATGATAATCCTTCATGCCATACTTTATCGAAGGCTTGAGAGACATCAATGAAGAGAGCGGAACAATATTTATTTTCTTCAAACGTCTTAGATATAATATTTATAGGTCTGTGTGTTTGTTCTATGGTGCTATGTTTTTCTCTAAAACCAAATTGATGTGTTGGAATACAATCGAAACGATTCACTGTCGGTTTCAACTTGTTCATCAATAGCTTTTCAAATAGCTTTGATATATTAGACAATAGGCTAATGGGCCTATTCGATTCTACTTTAGTGTGATCTTTTCCAGGCTTAGGAATCATTGTTACCAATGAGACTTTCCATTCTGGTGGATAATATTCAAGGCGTAATATAGCATTAAAAAAAAGTATTATTCTTATTGTTATCCGGGGTAGCTCCAAAAGCATCTTGTTACTGATTTTGTCAATACCTGTAGTGCGATTCAGTAACTTTTAACGATTTTGTCAATAACATTTGTTGTTTGTAGTAACGATTGTATGATTCACTAAGTATTCTTAAACGATTTTATATAACTATTATTGTCATGTGGCATCTCTCTATAAGGAAATACTAAAAAAAAGTAAAGTTCCAAATCAAATAAAAAAGAAAAACAAAAAAATTGAAGACAAATCGAAATTTTTTAAAAATTTTAAGACGGCGATTGATTAAATTATGCCTTTGATATAGATTAATATATGTTTCAGTTAATGGTTTTCTTAAAAATGACCACTACTTTCAAAAAACGTGGAAGCATGGACTATAACCTTGGAAGTACATATTACATCCGCAAAAGAGCGACTTAGTCGTAGGGTTGACTTCTTGGCTACTTTTTGTTTTTAATATAACAACACAAAAATTTTTGTCTTTAGGTTAACCCAAACAAGTATCGTTAAAAGTGTTACAGAATAACGAAATCGACAATTTTGTTGTTTAATATTTTTAACGATTCGATTATCGTTAAAACAAGTTACTGAATCGCACTACTGGTGCTTTTTTGGAGTTTAAATCAACAATAGCCTTGTCGATCTCTCGAATCTCAAAACAAAGGGGTTCAACTGCTCTAAAATTGGGTACAACTGGTAGCAACTCTATTATATTATCTGATCAATTAGGAGTAAACACATTCTTTAGATGGTTAACGAATAGATTCCCCTTTTCGCTATCGTTTGTTGCCCAACGATATCGAAAAGGGGAATATTTTATTAGAACTTTGAATTCATTTATCTTACCTTATAAGGGGTCATTTCTAGTCCGTTTTAAGGAAATGACAATAAAGTCAATTTAAACTTGAGTTTAGTGGATTAAATTGTTCTACAGATATTTTCTTCTTCAAATTTTACTAGGGGTCTCCAAAGATAAAAAACTCATCATATGTATGTTGTTTAAAAACAAAATTATGAAATTTTCCCGCATTTCTTATATAAACTCCTTAAACTAGGCAATGAAATATAACATAAAATTAAAATTTTTGTACAAATCGTAAACAAAATGAATAATCATTTCATCAATATCATTTCTTTGGATAAATGTTTCACCGTAAGAACTTTGGACCTTCGGTAACTTCTAGTGAAATTCGACGTAAAAATTTGTAAAATATTTTAACCCATTAAACTCAAGTTTTAATGGACTTTTGTTTAAACTGACTAGAAATGACCCCATATAATCAGAGATGGATGAATAGAAGGTTCTAATGAATTATTGCCATTTAAATGTTCTAAACATTTATGTTTAAATATTTTAGCTTCGAACTATATTTATGTTATTTTTTTCTATTTAACTGAAACTACTTTCGTGAATAAATAGTTTTAGTTTAAGTGGTCATAAAACAAAAAATTTGCCAACAAGCGAAAAATCCTTTGGAGGGTTTGTTACATATATCAATAGCTATCAATTGCAATCGGAATGATTCCGCCCCCACGCGATGATCATCAATTTGCAGCGTTTTTTATATTTTGTTTTATGATTTAAAAAAAGCCTGCAACCTGTCAAGTCCTCAGAAATTAACCTAAAAAAATAAAATTTAAATTAGTACATTTTTAAGTTTCAATGAAACTGAAATGAATAAGAGACCACCTATGCCGATGAAAAATGTAGCGGCACAGACAATACGTATTGCACCGCTGGTGTCTATCCACAAATTCTACTTTGGTAACGCCAAAAAGAGATAACAAGGCAATTTACGATTGCAAACTTGTTTAGTAGATTTAAGTAGATTTTTAATTTTTCTTGTTTTTACAAATAAAATCAAAATTTCGTCGCCGAAATTTTTAAAATATTTTTTTTTTGTAAGTAATAAAATAAGAACACTTCAATTGCAAAAAAAAATAATAATAATAATAATTTATTTGTTTTATTCGAATATTCGATATAAAAATATTCGAATTATTCGTTATTCGAAAAATACCATTTTAAAATTCTTCGAATAATTATTCGTAATAATTGTTCAAATAATTTAAACGAACATTATTTGAATGAATACTATATATTCTAAAATCTGGATCAAACAGAACAGTTTCGGAAACTTGTTGTATGAATAACGTGACCAGAGCGTTTTTTGTCAAAAAGCGGGACCCGAACGACTAAAAAGCGGGACTTTGAACAAAATTGTATGGAAAAAGCGGGATTTTGAAAAGTTTTGTAAGAAAAGAGGTATTTTCTTTTTATATCTTAATTAAAAATCTAAATCAGCTGTTCGCTCGCAAGCACTTGGTTCACGACTCAATTGAGACGTTACAAATTCATCAAAATTTTGGAACATCGAAGTAAGTAATTATATCCCTATCAACTGAAACATTAAATATTATAATTATAACGTGTTTCTCGAAATGTTTTCAAAATAATCCTAGTTAAATTTTAAGATGAATTCAAATACGGATTGATAAAAAAACTTGATACTTTTTGAATTTGATAGCAATAGTTTTTCTTAAATAAGTCTTAGACCCGTTAACAAAAAAACCATTCAACTTGACTACCGTTACCCCTAAAATACAGTTACCGAAATAATTAAAAATACGGTTACAGCTAAAATATATAACGCTAAAAACCGTTACCGAAATAGCACGAAATACCGATAACGCTAAAATACCATTAGCGTTATTTGTGGTTTTAAGAAATATTATTTTTAATAAAGTAATATTTTATGGTTCTGAACCGATGCTTCGAAATTTCTGAAACAACAGTTACCCATAAAATACCATTACTGAAATTACTCGAAATATCGGTAACGCTAAATACCGTTACCAAAATAACTAAAAATACCGTTATCTCTAAAAAACCGTTATCAAAATAATCCTTTATACTGTTACCTTTTCACCTTTTTAAATCGGCTGCCAACAAGTTAAACACTAATATTCAGTTAAAACAAAAAATTAAAATAAGATCATTAACACAAGGTTTTCGTAAGCACTATCTTTAAGTACATTTAATCGTAAACATTGTTCCAGATATTTCTATTACTTTCAGTTAATACAAAAATAAAAAAAGTATCCAATCCGAATATCCATGTTAACCTTGAAATCAAAGTTCATGACAAAACAAAATTTTAAACCTATTTCTGGAAAATATATATATATATATATATACAAAGTGAGCTTACCACGTTTTTTAACATTTCGACAACGGATGTGTATGAAATTTGAATAACACACCGTTATCAGTTTCACAACAATCGTTAAAATTTTCACAACGCATTGTTTTTATTCCAACAACGCGTCGTTATCATTTTATTATTTATTATTTTTGCAACTCATCGTTGTCGTTTAGACAACACATTGTTATTATTTTAACGACATATAGTTGTCATTTCCACATCGCATCGTTATTATTTCGATGACGTATCGTTGTCATTTCGGCAACGCATCATTTTCATTTTAGTAATTCATTGTTGTCATTTTGAGAAAAAAAAAACAATTACAATCCCGACCGGTATTAAAACAACCATAATATACATTTTATTAATTTTTATTTATTTTTACAATGAATTATAAGCCCATAAAGCCAAATAAAATTATATATAATTTCATATAAATATTACACATATTTTATTCTAAAATAAGTTTTAGCATTATTCATTGAATATAAATGAAAAGGAAGACTTATAAAATCTACAATTGGTTTTATATAAAGTTCTTTATTTAGAGATCCTATTTCATACGACTGTAAATGAAAATCAAATTTTCTTATAATTATAGAATAACATAAAACATAAACTAAAGAATTTGAAATTAGGAAACTTTTTATCTTATACAATTCAATATCTTTTAAATTTGCAGCTATATAATAGTTTTCTTTGTAACGAGTTCCCTTAAAAATTATTTCACTACTTATCTCACAAACCTTAAAATTTATTTTATTTGGAGTACAAATATTTTGGAAATATTCCTCTTTGGGTAGGTCAATTAATCTAGATGAATTTATAACAAACAAAGATTCTAAATAATCTTCATGATTCAATAAAAAGCTTGAAAATTTAAGACCCGCCTTTAATGCTAATGAAAAACAAGGATTTAGTCTTGACGTAGTGTTATTAAAATACATTTTTGCCTCTTTATGTTTTGCTTCAAATCTCATACTCCAAAGGTGTTTGAGTGGTCCACATCTTCTTATTGCGGTTGGATAATGGACTAAAAAATGGTGCTTAGGTTTTAAAGAACCATACAATTCCGTGTAAAGAGAATGGTGCATTTTAATTAATTCTTCCAATCTTGTTATATCTTCATCTTCATAACTGGTTTTCAAAAGTAAATCAAATATTTGCAACAAAGATGTGAAAACTTCCCAATGTTTGTTATCTGATGGAATTAAATCCCCTATCATTAATGGCAAAAGGTGAATAAAGCAACTAATTTCACTTGCGGTCATTTTTAAATTGAATTTTTTTAATCTATTATAGTCCAGAGGTATAGAATTGTTACCTATCTCAATTTCCCCATATTGAAACAACAATTTCCTACTATTTATTTCCTCTAAAGTTAAAACTTTATCTTTTATTAAACCTAAAAGCACATTACATACATCATACACGCAGACACCTTCGAACATATCGTGCATAATGTCAAAACAAAAATTGTCTGAAACGTGAAAGCTTTTTATGTTTTCGAAAATACATACATTTTTGATTCCCGTTTCTTGAAAGTCATTTTGTAACAAATCGTTTTGGTAATTTAATCTATTTCTTAAATAATGTTGAACTTCTGATGTATCGCACTGCATTTCAGTCTTTGTTCTCTTACAAACACGACAATACCTCTTAGAATTAAATGATTGTACGAAACCCAATATACTATTTACAGCTAAATTATCACCAACAACTAATCCTAAAATAAAATACACCTTTCGAACTTCACCTCCAATGTCTATTTCAATTCCGTTTTTTTAACTCTTCTGCTAAATGATAAAACGTTCGCTCATTCCCATTTATTTTTACACATTTGGACGATATGAAGGCAACTGGAAAAATGTATTCTAATTTAGACAAAAGGTATTGAGGCATTGATGGAAAATTTAAATAACATCCACATATAGAATATGTGTGACTGCCTAAAGGATTGTTTATTTGAAAATCGTCAAAGTAAATAATATAAGGAATAATTAGTCTTTCCTTCAATTGTTTCTTTTTAAACAGTTCTCCACTTGCAAAATTATTCAAAATATTTTCCTCTAAAAATGCTTTCGTGTTTTCCAACGTATAATCTAAAAGCTTTGGAATTTGAAATATTTTTTAAACATAAATTCTAAAGGCATAATATAAATGTTGGCAGATTTCGGTCCTAAAGTAGGACTGCCATTAATAACTACATCTGATATCTCGTTACGAATTAAAAATGCTTGAGGATCTTGGTATAAATTGAGTTCTTTTAAAATTTTAAACATCCTGTGTTCTGTTTTAGTATCTTCAAATGGATTTTGACAAAATATTAGCAAGCACTTTAAATCTTCATTAATTTCGTTTATATTTAATTGTCCCTCTATAGCAATTGATATTGAAGATAATAGGGTCGTAACCATATTTTGAAGTTCAACAGCGTAACTTCTAGGCATATTATTTTGTTTATATAAACATAAACAAAAATGTATAGCTCTTTTTTTAGAATATCTATGTTAAGAACTTTAGCTTCAGTAGTAATAGGAATTTCATGTAAAATTGAACATTAATTTTGAGAAATATTATTTTTTTCCTGTATTTCAAAACATGAACTTTCTAAAGATTGCGTCAAAGAACTAAATGCATGTACGAATTCTAAATGACGTCGGAATGTATTAAATGTTGTAAATGTTTGGTCACAGCCATTCTGTACGCATTTAATTTTTAACATTTTTGTAGATAAATTGTGATCGACTTTAAAATGATTTATTAAAATATTTGCTTTTTGAAAAATTTTTGAACATAAGAAGCACATGCAAAATATTTCCTTTAATTGTCAATTACTAGTATTTAAAAAACTGATAAGAGATGTAATATTTACTGATTTTAAATCAAACGGTGTATCAATATTATAAAAAAATTTTTGTATGAATTGCCATGGTTGTTCACAAGCTTCAGGATATTTTA
This sequence comes from Protophormia terraenovae, assembly GCA_951394005.1. Taxonomy (NCBI): domain Eukaryota; kingdom Metazoa; phylum Arthropoda; class Insecta; order Diptera; family Calliphoridae; genus Protophormia; species Protophormia terraenovae. The sequence goes on from OX596074.1 coordinate 64,851,929, forward strand.
AGGATAGTGTATGGAAAATTTTAAAGCATGTATCCAGGCACTCAATAAAAGAATTTAATTTTAATAAATTGTTATTAAAATATACATAAAAACCTTTTATTTCAGTGTCAGTTAAACCCTCTACAATGATGAATGGTTGTATGGTTAATCCAGCAGAATAATATTTGTTTATTACTGTATTAATTTGTCTTTGATAGTCATTTATGCATGTCAACCGCAAAACAAAACTTTCTTGGGAGTCAACTATAGTAACTCGTTTATTACGTTTTCCTATTTGGTTTTTAAATCTTGCTGGTGAAAGTAAAACAGCAGTTAACAGTAATGTGTATATAAAATCCTCCGAATCTGGAAGCAAAATAAGAAAAAATAAATATTAAAAATGTAAATATAAAAAAATATTATAAAACATAATTCAATATTTACCTGTACGTTTAGATGATGTAATTTTAGATTGTAATTGTTTACAAAATTCATTATGCACATGACTGTCATAATAAGGCTTTATTTTTTGTTTGAATAATTCCCATTTTGATATCAGTAAATGTCCCTTTTTGGGGTGCATTGCATCAAAGTCAATATTTATCTAAAATTAAAAAATTAATATTTAATATAAATAAAATATTAATATATTACCAATTCCGGAGCTCTAGAATCAGACAATTTGGACCAAGCTTTTAGAAACTCAAGACTCGTTAAGTTTTTTATGTCGTTTTGCCGAATATGATAAGTTTTTTTCCACTTGTCACAAACTTCTATCCAATTTGCACTGTCTCTATTAAGTGAGTTTTTTAAAGCCATTGATATTGATTCATCAAATTCTACGGGTTCTGTTTCAGACACTTGACTGGTTGTAGGGCTGATGCTCTGAGTACAAGCCATAAGTTTTCTCCTTTTTGTACATTTATTTCTGTATTTGAAATACAATTTTCCACCCGCATTATTTTTCTCTTTTCTTGGGATATAATAAAAATCCTAAAATATGAAGAAAAATATTTTAAAATTAAAAAAAAAAAGTTAAACCCATCACCGCAGTGTATTTGTCTAATAGAATTTGGATCCCGAAAATATCTGGCGATGGGACTCCTACTTTTTTATAATTATTATTTTTTTTTTTCTTACCTTCACATTATTTTCAAACGGAAATATTGAGCAAATTTCTGCTGTTAGACGTTCAAAATCACTAGCATAAAGCACACTATTGCTAGATATGACATCTTCAATTATTATGTTAACTATTTCATCCCTTTGTTGACAATTTATTTTTTTGTTTTTGTTGGCAAAGTTTAGAATGTCTCTTCCTTTTGTTGATTCATTTAACAAAGACATCAAATCCTAAAATATGAATATTGAAATTATGAAATTATCACGATAGAGTCCGAACGGAAATAGCTAAGGAGCTGAAATTTTCCACATATACTCTCTATAGATAAGGTTTGTTTGGTATTGAAAATAGACAACATTGGGGCATTTTTAACCCTAGCCCCATACAAATGTCCCCCGGAATATTGTGAAAACATGCTTAAATGGTGATAAACTCGTCGAATACGCGGCAATTGCAATGCAAGTTTTATGAAACAAAATCTATGTACTAAATTTTATAAGGATCGGACCATAATTGACCCTACCCCCATATAAGATCCCTTTCAGAAAATAACATTAAATACTAGCAGGAAATATGTACTTTGATGGTGGGTATATAAGATTCAGCATGGCCGAATATAACACTCTTGTTGAAAACCACTTACCTTTTAATGTATCAAACATGGATACCATCTGAATAGATTCCAGGAATTTTTTTAATTTCTTATCGTCATCCACTAATTCCTTATCGTCATCAATGCTTAATTTCAATACATTTTGACTCACACAGTTGTTATCACTACTTATTTCATCTATTAGGAAATTTATTTCACTTTCATATATATAATTTTCTACGTTTTCCATTTTTGTATATTGTTTGTGGCGTACTCACTAACGATAGACAATTAAATGCATGTCAAATGTACAAAGTAGATAACTTGAACGTCGATTAATAGCCACCGCCGTCGCATACGAAGCCGTCGCCGAAGTTAACGGCTTAATTGGCAAATATTTTAATTCGGACACATCAGCTAACAAATTATAAAGAATTAAATTTAGTGGTTAATATTTTAAATGGCTAACCTACTTCGAATGAATTTTTTAATTTTATTACAACCTTTTATTCCATTTAAATAAAGTTTCGATATGTCAAAACTTGCAAATTAATTTTAAAACAGTTTAAATCATAAAAAATATTAAAAATGTGGTCAGTTACACTTACATTTTCCAATGTTGAACTTAAACATTTTGAAAATAATTTTAAAATTTTCGCAGTTAGTCGCCGATAGTCGTAAATCGTATCGGCGTTTAGAACCTAACAACGTAAGGTATTTTATAATTTTCGTTGTCGATCTGACAAGGTTGGGTATTTTTTTGATCTTCGTTGTTGATATAACAAACATGCCTTCATTAAGTTGACAACGGATGTTATCGAAAATTTGTAAATACTTTGTTGTCAATTTGATATTTTCGTTTGTGATTTTTTAACGTATTTTTTCCCTCTGTATATATATATATATATATATATATATATATATATATATATATATATATATATATATATATATATATATATATATATATATATATATATATATATATATATATATATATATATATATATATATATTTTTTTTTTTTTTTTGGTCTAAATATATCAGACAGATTTTTCATTCACTGGTAGAGAACTGTAGGTATATTAAAAAATTTTCTTCCTACATCGAAGTCATCAAAAAAAAACACAAAGTACATTTAAAATTAGTCAGTCGAGAGGATGATCAGCGTAACAAAATATTTAAAACTTTTATTTATTTGTAAAAAATTACACTGGTCGACAAAAAAAAATTTTTTCGAACTCCTTAAAAAAAAAAAATATGTAGACTAGATGGAATTCCGCATGCTAAACTCGAATCTGCTTTCAGTTTTTTTTTCCATCAGGTCGGGATTTTTTTTTATGGGCGTGTCTATTATTGTGCCTTAAATATGCCGATTAATCGAGTATATTTCACTATTACACTATCACTATTATTAAAATATTTAAGTTTATCACCTTTATCTTAAAGCTGGCAAAACTACGAGAAAATAAAGTTACGTATCATGAAAATTGATGCACAAATCTTGATTTTATTTACAGTTAAGTTTGGATACCCATGCATAACTATAGCTAAGTGAAAATACACTAGTGGGCAAAAAAAATGTTTTTTTCGTCTTAAATAGTAGGTGGATTAGATGGAATTCAACGTGTTAAGTAAGAATCAGCTTTTACTTTTTTTCTATCACGCATTGTTTTTTTTTTATGGGCATGACTACTATGACCCCGCCTTTAGGCAGTCACACTTGTATAACTCGAGAACAGTCTGTCCAACTAAGATAAATTGAACTTTAATATATAGCGACCTAAATTGTATTTGAGCTGAATTTATATAATTTTTCGTCCAGTTAATATTTCCGAAGTTATTCGGTAATTAGTACCGACAATTTTAAAATTTATTTTTTTTTTTTTTTGAAGAATGGTGAAAATTTTGCACAAAAAAAAAAAAAAAAAATTAGTACCCGATAGAAAAAAAGTGAATGCAGATTCTTGTTTAGCTTGTCAAAATCCACCTAGTCCACCTATTTTTGTTTTAAGAAAAAATAATTTTTTTTTTTTTTTTTTTGGCTACCACTGTATTTCTATTCAATTGTATGTAACATGGGTATTTTTACTTAACTGGGAATAAAATATTTGTGCATTAATTTTGAAGATACATGCCTTATTTTATTCGCAGCATCACCAGCTTTAAAAAAAGATGATAAACTGTAACATTTTAGATGTTTTCATTTATTAAAAGAAATTTTAGTAACAAAAAAATGTAAAATTTTGAATGAAAATGATTTTTTTCGGACACTTATTTCAAAATAACTCCGAAACTATTGAGCACAAAAAAAATTAAGTTTGGGTGATTTGAAAATATTTTTAGTACGCATCTTTTGGTGTATCACTTTGATCAACCGTACACACCGTTCTTGTGTTATGAGGAAATGTACTAGAGTAATGGCCTTACTATGGGCGAAATATTAGACACGCCCATAAAAAAAAATCCAGACCTGATGGAAAAAAATTTAAAGCAGATTCGAGTTTAGCACATCAAAATTCATCAAGTCCAACTATTCGTCTATGGGGGAGGATTTTTTTTGTTGACCAGTGTTATCAACTTTCCAGTGGAAAAAAATACTTTTAGTACACTTAAATATTGGTAAGAATGTCATAGAAAACGTAAATAAGGAAATCGAATAAGTAATTGTTAGAGTTAAAAAAGCGGGATTTCTCAATAAAAAGCGGGAAAAATATTTTAGGCGGGATCGAAGTTTAAAAAGCGGGATGTCTGGTCACGTTATGTATGAACAATATTCAAAAAAATCCGACGGTGTTTTAGAAATTGCAGAAATTGTTTTACAAAAATCTTCAAATGATGATTTCAAATGATTAAGGCAACTTTCACGGACAATTTTGTTAGGATGTCTTAAAAGATTTTATTACAAATACTATATTAATAGTTTCTTCAAAAAGCTAATTAAAAAAAAAAAAATACTTTAATACCAAAAACCAGAAAACCTATGGACTATAATTTTTTCCAATAAATTCACTTTTTTCTTTGCTATGCCTGTGTGATTTTTTTTTTTAATCCAACCAGTCTTTTATATGTTACAGATTTATTTCCAAAAATGTTTGATTCTGTCCCACTTTGCATTGTTAAATATTAAAATCCTTAAAACTTTGCAATGCATAATTTTTTTTTTTTTGTTTTTTTTTTTTTTTTTTTCAGCAAGCGTGAATCTGACACAATGCCAACAGCATTAAATGACTTTTTGTACACATTGTTACGAACAACAAAACCTCAAAGGCGTGCATTAGTACAAACTGTCACAAAACAATTTGATGATCAAAAAACTCCACTACGTCAGATGCTTTTTATTGCGGACAATTTAGCTTACTTTCCATATGTAGTTCAAGACGAGCCCTTATATCTTATTCATCAAATTGATTTGCTTATTTCAATGGCTGGTACCAATATATTAGCAACATTTAAGGAATGCCTAAAACCTAATGAAAATGCAGTTGATATATTAGAAGATGACGATGACGAAGAAGATCCAGATGTACTTTTTAAACGATTACCTGATGATATTATGGAAATACAGAAATGCATAACATCAGCCCAAGCATGTATGCTATTATTGATATTAAAAGAGCATTTAAAAGACATGTACAGTTTAACAGATAGTAAAATTTCCCGATATTCTCCATCAGAACCTAAAATTCATGAAAAAGCTGTATCAAGAAAAAATGTACCAGATTTTAACCCAAAAACTACAATAGATGAAATAAAAAAACAACAGGAACAAAGTAGCGACGAATCTGATATAAAACAACTTTCTGAAAAGGAGAAAATGGATCTTGTTTTAAAATATTTAGATGTAAGTATTTTTTTTTTTTTCTATTAAATATTTTTTTAATATATCTTTTAATTCCTCATTTTGGTAGTTTAAACAATTGATGTTGAAACTTGATCCGGATGACGCTGATTCTGATGAAGATACGAGGGAAAAGGTAAAATTAAACACAACTGTGAAAATAGATACATCTCCAACCACTTCGATATTACCATCAACAGTACCTTTGCAGTCTCTAAATGAAATTGGACACACAATAGATAGTGCCACTTTGACCCCAAATGCAAATAATAAAGCTGAAAACAATAATATTACAGTGCATACCATAAAGGTACATAAATGATAAATATACATTATATATACAGTATAGTTACATAATTAAATTTTTTATTTAACTTGAAAATAGAAAGTACCAAAAATGTTCCTGTGTATATAATTATCGTAAAAATTTTTCCATTTAGTTAATGTCTATTCGATTTTGTTTTCGGAATTTATTTTCCCTCGAAATACTCGTATTTTCATAAGTTTCTGTTTTCTAAAATGTAAGTTTTGAATAGATACTTTTATATACTTTTTATTCAAAGGTTTATTTAATTGTTTGCTTTTATAATGCAATAAAAAATAAAGATTTGTATATTAATTGAAAACATATTGTGTATTTTGTTTACATAAACTGCACGTTAAAACAAAAAATAATAACAAATAATATGATAAATGATAAGTATCCTCGATAACACTGGTCGACAAAAAAAAAGTTTCGTCCTCCTTCAAAAAAAAAAAATAATATGTGGATTAAATAGAATTCTACATGCTAAACACAAAATCTTTCATTTTTTTTCCATCAGGTCGAGATTTTTATTTATGGGCATGTCTAATATTTCATCCTAAATAAGCCGATTACTCGAGTATATTTCACGATTTATATAAGTGCGGAATAAAATTGGCTTTAAGTTATTTTAATATCTAATTTTTATACGCTAAATAGTTTTGGAGTTATTTCAAAATAAGTGTCCGAAAAAAAAAATGTTCATGCAAAATTTATTTAATTTTTTTTTTTTTTCTAAAATTTCTTTTTAAAAGTGCCCATAAAAAATCAGTACGTGATAGAAAAAAAGTGAAAACAAATTCTTTTAAGCTCGTCAAATTTCTTCTAGTCCACCTATTTTTGTTTAATGAAGAGAAAAAATTTTTGTTTTTGCCTACCACTCTATTTTTACTTAATTGTAGGTATACGTGGGTATTTTAACTTAACTTTGAATAAGATTTGTGCATCAATTTTGATGATAATTGCCTTATTTTGTTCGCAGCAGAAATTTTTGTAACAAAATAATCTTAAATTTTGCATGATTTTTTTTCGGACACTAATTTCGAAAGATCTCCGAAACTATTGAGCACATAAAAAAATTAAGTTAGGGTTGTTTGAAGATATTTTTAGTCCGCATCTTATGTCAATTTTATACACCGTTCTAGAGTTATGGTTAAATATACTAGAGTAATGGCCTTACTATGTGCGAAATATTAGACACGCTCATAAAAAAACCCAGACCTAATGGAAAAAACTGAGAACAGATTCGTGTTTAGCACATCAAAATCCATCAAGTCCAAGTATTCGTCTTTGGGGGAGGATTTTTTTTTTTGTCAACCAGTGTAATCAATGAAAAGTAGTACTTATATTCCATTTTATTAATACTCAATACTTATAAATATACAAGAAAACATCGCATTGTGGGGCCAAACGCAAAATGCGTTTAGATTTTTGCTGAAATGAAAGTCATTTAAAATATAAATTGTCAAAATATTATGCTAATCAGGGCTGTCATAGAATCCAAGTCGGATTTGTTTTTTATCGGAATTACAAACCAATATTGATTTCATTTCGTGTCTTGAAACCGTATTGGTTTTGGTATTTTCGAATGTAAACAAAACCGATGTTCGAATCAGCTGTTTCATACATTTGTTCGTTTGTTTACAATTTTTATATCAAATTTTTTTTAGAAAATTTGTAAGCAATAGTGTTTTTGTTGAATTATTATTAAAAATTATTGAGTTTATATTAAAACATTATTTAAAAAATATTTAAAAAAAAAAAATTACAATAGAATAAACAAAATAACATTTGCAGTTGTAGTATTTTTGTTAGAAGAGGAATGCTCAAAGAAGGAGGCGATAAAAATTTCAAGAGATTGTGGCAAAACGCTTGTTTAGCTGCCGGAGATTGTAATTACTTTGTTTATTCTGTGCATTTTAATATATGTAAAGCTTTTTTGAAGATTCACAGTCCATTATCGGTTAAATAAAAACTATTTCCGTATGAATCTTGGCATTTCTAACTTAATAAAATTCCGTCAATGTTGTAACTAGCAGCTTTGCATTTGTTATCTAAACGATCGAATAAGAAATCAGTTGAAAACGACTCTACAGTCCAGTGATTCTGCCAATTGGATTCTAGAGTAGGCTTTTTAAGCAGTGAAACACATTTCAATGATATACATATTTTGCAATAAACCTTATAATTGTGGAGTTTTTATTTTTAAGTGTTTTCTTACAGTAAATAAAAAATATTATTTTCCTTTTATAAAATATCTATGAATTTACTTACATTTTGCCAAAATATTCAATAAACAAAAGCTTGTTAATGTTGTTGTTGTAACAGCTACAGTTACATATTTCTCTATTTCTCTTCTGCCTGAAGGTCAAGGCCAATAAATTGTGCCACTTCTTCGGGATGAGTCCACAAATCCATTGGACTGAGTGAAGTGGGGTTGGCCGGACAGCTAAATATGTGATGGGTGTCATGGGGACCATGTCCACATGATGGGCATATATTAGGGACGGCACGGTCTATGCTAGACCAGTAGGCATTGAGCCTGTTGATCCATCCCGACCTTAGTTGTGCCAGAACGACTCTTATCTTCCGCGGCAGGTTCTTCTCATTTTCTGCGATAGGCGGTGGGCGGCCTCCAAGTACGACATTCATACGGTAGCTTGCAACCGCGGAATTTGTGGCGTCTCTATGAATGTCGTTCAAAGCTGCCATATACGAGGTACGATCGAAAGGATCCTGCACATACCTTTGTATGTTCTCCTCGTATATGCGAAGGTCTTTTCTGACATGCCTCGGGGGAGTCTCCAACTGTGTGATGTCGAAGTTTGGATGATTTCTCCGATGACATCCCAGAAGGAACTGCTGAATTAACATCACGTTGTGTTCCATAACCGGAAGAACCTTCGTTTCCTCGTGTATTTCTCCACTTGGTGTCACTCATCGAAGGAGTCCACACTGGAGCAGCATTATTTATCACTGACCGACCAATCGTCTTATATGTAGCCAATAAGGTTTCTTTATCCATACCCCAAGTGCTGCCGGCAAGCGCTTTGAGGACCTTATTTCTACTTCGCAATTTATGCGTGATTGCAGTGGCGTGAGCTGAGGAGGTAAAGAGGCTATCGAAAGTGACCCCCAGGATCTTTGGGTGGTTCACAGTCGGAATTTGGACTCCATCGACTACGATGGCTAGGTTCATTTTTACCTCCTTCGTCCAGGTGGTAAAGAGTGTTGCTGTCGACTTCGCTGGTGACAATTTCAAGCTACGCGCAGTGAAGAAATTGTGGATTTCAGTGATATAACCATTTACCAAACCGCATAGGTCATCAACATTATGGCCAGTCGCCGTTGTCTCACGACAACTCCTGGTGGAGGCGCTGGGAGTTTCGAGAGGTAGAAATTAAACAAGAGTGGCGACAGGACCCCGCCCTGAGGAACTCCTTGTTTAACTCTACGAGTTTTTGAGCATTTGTCTCGAAACTCAACGAACGACTGACGGCCACTCAAATAATTCATTATCCATCTCTTCAAGTTGTTTGGCATTGTGGACTGTAGGATGTCCTGGAAGAGAGTAGCATGACTGACAGTGTCAAAGGCTTTTGACAGGTCAAGTGCTACGAGGATAGTCCGTTCACATGGCCTCTGCTGGTTTAAGCCATGTGCGATTTGAGTGGCTACGGCGGTAAATGCTGTGGTGGTGCTATGCATCTTACGGAATCCATGCTGGTAGGTGACAGGTCAGCTGGGGGAGGAGAAGTGTCTCGAGAGTCTTCGCGACAGGCGACAAGAGGGAAATTGGACTGTATGATTGTCCCTCATTCGCGTTTTTCCCGGGTTTTAAAATCGGGATGACTCTACCCATTTTCCAGGCATTGGGTATGACCAGGCTCCTCACTGACAGGTTAAAAACCATTGTCAGGTACTCAACTCCCCGCTCGCCCAGGTTCTTAAGCATCAGCATGGAAATTCCATCTGGTCCAATCGCCTTGGAAGGCTTAGCGTTGTTGATGGCCTCTGCAACTTCAGTTGGTGTGAATAGTTATGATATGTCCGTGACTAGAAGGTTAAAGCTTGTTAATGAAATCCGACAGCTGTTAGCTGCTTGGTTTGTTTCCAATAGAAAAACCGATAAAATTGGATTCTGTGACACCTAAAACCGACACTAATTTAGATTCGAACATAAAACCGATAATATTGGAATTCATAACACCGAAGTAATTTTTCTGTCGTTTTTAAATCCAATTCCGACAACAATTGGATTTTATGACAGCCCTGAATATGTTTTTTATGTAATTTGAAAAAAGTCGTTTTAAATTTAAAATTAACCATTCATGAAGCATTGCCTTTAAAAATATGTAAAGAAAAAATTTTTATTAAAAAAAAAAAAATTGAGAAAAATGTGAAAAAATAGTAGGGGAAACTAAGGTATTGTGGCGTATGTGGTAATGTAGAAAATCTTAATTTTTCGCTTATTTTTATCATACTCTACACCATAGGTGTAAAGGGTATATATAAGTTTGTCATTCCATTTGTAATTTTCACAATTTTCGTCGGAGAGAATAAAATTTTACATTTTCTTGATCCCTATAAGAAATGATATCGATAGGACGATGTCCGTCTGTCCGTGTGTGTCCGTCGGTTGAAATGGCGTTTATGAAGCCCACCGACAACTGCCATATATAATATATACCGTGGCGGCCATGAGGTTAGCACACTTGCTACTGCCTATCTTTAAAAGCAAATATTTCCTGTATTTCTTTATTTTTTTTAATATTTCTTTTATATACGTGTAACATGTCGCTAAGATCACGTCACAATATATTCATTGTCATTCCTATATATATCTTTGCTGTTTTTCTGTTCAGAACAGAATAACCGTCAAAAAACACTGGACAGTATTTTAGCACAAAATAAAAAAAATTTATTCACATTAAAAAAAAAGTAACAAAACAAAAAAACTTATTTCACTGAAAACTTAGTACTTAGTTGGGTATCCATTATTTTTTATTACAGCTGCCAATCTCCTTGGCATACTTTCCACAAATCCCATACAGCGCTCCACTGAAATACCATACTAAGCTTTTTCTATTTCTGTCCATAAATCGGCCAAATTTTTAAGTTTTGCTCTCATTACGTGCTGCTCCACATCATTCCAAAGGTTCTCAATAGGATTGAGATCCATAGATTGGGTTGGCCATTTTAACACGTTAATATTGTTCTCTTCCAAGCAACTCCTCACTAAGCCTGAGGAGTGTTTTGGGTCATTGTCGTGCATAAAACTCCACCTAAGTGGCATGTTGTCCTCTGCATATGGCATCATTGTATTTAGTAGTATATTCTGGTATACATATTGGTCCATACGTGTATCAATCTTGCATATAGGACTAACGCCATGCCCAGAAAAAGCTGCCCACACCATCACATTTCCTCGACCGTGTTTTATTGTTTTAGAAGTGTACTTTGGATTGTGTTGCATGTTTGGAGGACGCCATACATACCTCTTACCATCCGAACCGAATCTACAAAACTTGGATTCATCACTCCAGAGGACATTTTTCCAAAAAACTAATGGCTTTTCCAAATGCTCACGAGCAAAGCACAACCGATCCCGTAGGTTCTTATCTTACTGAGAAATGCATCCACGTAAATTTTTTTCATTAAGTCTTCTTCTTATTGTTCTGCAAGACACGTTGATACCATATTTTCTTGAAATTTCCCTCTGGATTACGGTAGAGCTTTTAAAAGGATCTTCGACAGAGGTTCTCTTTACGTGACGTTTTTCTTGGCCTAGGAGCCTGTGTAACATTTTTAAATGTTTCATACTTCCGAATACGGTTTAGTGCATTATAAACCATCTTTCTAGAACATTCCAAAGTATTAGCAATCTCACTTATGCTTATTCCTCTTGAGCACATCTGTTGAATAATCTTACGTTGTTCCTCTGTACACCACTTTTTTTTGGGTACTAACAAACATTTTTACCTTAGAAGATGTGATTTTCTTTCTTTTCACAAAAACCAGAAAAATATTGTATGTTCTCTATATAAAAGTGTGCATATCAAAAGCAACAAAACTTCCAATTGTAAAAACTGACAAAAAAAAATTTAAAATTTATATTTTTTTTAAGTAAATGGCAGTTTTATAGTACATTCAGCCATTATTTACACATATTTTTGTTATTTTTATACCCACTATCAAAAAGATGTGGGTATATTGATTTTGTCATTCCGTGTGTAACATGTCGAAGGAATCATTTAAGACCCCACAAAGTATATATTTTCTGGGTGCTGGTTTGATTTTAAGTCGATCTAGCTATGTCCGTCTGTATGTTGAAAGCAGGATAGGGCTCGAACGGGACAACAAAATGGGCAAAATCGGTTAATAAACTAAAATTTTATGGGCTAAAAACTAGAAACACAGGGTGTCCTTTTCATACTTTTCTGCTGATAAAGTTTGGTACGCAAACTTTACCGCCTACTTTGCCGCCCACCTCCCATATAAAGTAAAATGTGAAAAAGTTGATGGTGGCTATATAGATTCGGCCGAGCCGAATATAACATTCGCGCTTGTTGTTTTTATTTATAGTTTTTTAATAAGAGATTATTTGTGACAATATAGGCCGATGCTAACAATTTTTAGTTTATTTGGAATAAGAAAAGTTGAAAGTAACTTTGTTTTATAATACAAATTATACAATACTGCTTAATTAAGGTAAATTAATATATTTTGGAAGCACAATTTAAAAAATTATGACTTTTCAGTGCATATAAAAGGACTTACGCTAAAAACTTCGTTCAGATATTATTAAAAATAAATGGGTAACACGTTATAAAAGCGGATTTGTCTACATAGATAGGTTTTATAGTCTCTAAGGTTTAATATATACTATACTCAAAGTCCATTGAAAGCATTTAAAGAAGTTACAGGCTAAGCAAAAATAAAGGTACATTTTTTTATTTCTGTTTTTATACAAGAAACAATTTATAATTTCATATAAATACGTTGCATTTTTCCTGAAATTAACAAAATTAATCATATTAAAAATGAAAAGTACTTAATATAAAACAATATTTATATGTATCCACAATGACCGGATACGCAACGTCGCGCAATCCGGTATACTGTCAAGGTGTACATCTTAAACCGCACAAGATGTAATAATGACTGTACTTGAATTCTAGCGAAAAAATATGTAATTTTCCTAGAAATCGAATGAAATTTTGATATTTTTAGGTTAATAGGTTATTAAAAAGCACAGAAATTTCGTTTATACATAGAGAAATATCTTCTTAAATTCAACGTTTTTGGGAATGCGAAATATATTTTAAAACTTTTGAAGGATTGGATTAAACGTCATTGCTTAACATTTTTTAACCATGAGGTCTAATACTCAGACGCAAGATCTGTGGAAGATTTTTTATGCTGCTTCAATATTAGTGCAGTTCAAAGTGTTGTTTAGTCAACAAATTCAGATGGAAATTATTCCAGAGAAATCAATTAACAATTTAATCGCATTAAAACTACTTTAAAATATAGAACAAAATGAAGCAAAATATGAATATGTTGCTATTGTTGTGCACACTCCTATATAAAGATTGTAAAATTATTTTTGTTATAAACCAAATATTCTAAAAAATAAAACTATTTTTAGGTTTACCTTAATTTTGTTGCTTTTGTTCTGCACAGCACTATATATATATACAGTGAAAGCTCCCATAGGCGGACAGCGATCGTCACGCTGATTTTGTCCGTTATCGGGAGTCCGTCTATGGGATATTTTTACAAGGGGTAATTCAGTACTATATCTTTTTATTTCAAGATCCAAGATTGATTGTAATGAATTAATTTTCAGATATACATATACTTATTTATACGTATGTATTCTCAACTAAAATGCAAAAGGCCGTAATCACTTAAAAATCAAATGTTGGTTTTAATTACTGGATTATAATGTACTGACTCAAACTACATTTATACAAAAAATGTCATGCTCATATCTTCAAAAATTATATCAATATTGACAAAAGTCAAAAGATCGTAACATTACTTCATAAACGAAACAGTCATAAAATTTGTTCCATTTAAGAAAAATTTTATTTGAAAAGTGTTTTATGATTTATCTATTTTTGCATTAAGTTAACGTTTGAAAAATTTTGCTTAATAGCTAAATTTTGAAGCAAAAAAAATAAAAATTATGTTTTTTCTTTTGCTTCTACGGCAACGACGTTTTGCATTTTCATTTAGACATTATTTGCAATAAATTATAATTTCATAAAATTTATATTGTATCTTTGAGCTATTGTATCTTTGAGCTAAACAGACGTGTTTTATTTTTACTCCGAATTAAATCGTTATTTTAATGATAATATCGGTCAAAAATATAAATTATACCCGTTCAATACATATTAGCCAATGGACGCGTTTATTTTTATAAAATATTTTAAATAAAAAATAGAATAAAGCCCTATTTAAATTGAAAAAGAAATTAAATATAATCTGTGCCATTTATTTCATATTTCTTTGTGTGGTTATTTGTGTAATCCTAATTAAAATAAAGTGCACAAGTGTTAATAAAAGTATTTGCATACACTCTTTATGAGTCTCTTAAACGCAAATGCTAATGAGCGAAGGCTTAGTGTAAACGGCAGAAATGCATATGTGACTGTGAATGTTGATGATAATTTAATAAATAAAACAAATAAAAGAACTGATGACAGCTTGTATTTAACCGCCAAGCCAGTCAATCGTGCTCGCTCCTGCTCCCCCGCTTTGTTGACAATTAATAATTGTTCAACAAAAGAAAGCAACTCAGCTGTTGATAGAAAGTTGCCAGAAAACAATAATATTTTATCTGCGTCTGAAGTTATGCTAGGTAAATCAACTTCAGAAAAGAAATCATTCACAGTAAGTACAGAAACAATTAACCCTTCAACTGGTGCTATACCCAAATTCCCAAATTCAAGTTGGAATGGATCGATACATTACAGTTTTAAAACGTGGACGAAGCCCTAAGTCCTCGAAAATAGCACCCTTGGCAAAATTATCTAAAGAAAGTAACTTTGATAGACGAACAATGAAAATCGTTTTTCTATTTTGCAATGTGAAGGCAATGAGCCCGCTAATATAATTAGGCCAGCCAAACCACCACCAATTTATTTAAGAGAAATTAACTCGAACACTTTGGTTCGAAATTTGATTTCATTAATAGGTGAAAACTCCTTTTATGTCACCCCCATTAGAAGAGGTACAATTCATGAGACCAAAATATAGGTAAATAGTGAAAACGATTATCGTAAGGTTGTGACAGATTTCGAAACCCATAGGAAAAGCTTTTATACTTATCAACTGAAAGGTAGCAAGGGTCTACAGATTATTATAAAGGGTGTTGACTCTAGTGTCGAACCTGCTGAAATCAAGAAAAGCTTGGAGGACAAAGGCTTCAAGATAAAAAATGTTATAAACATTCGAAATCGGGAGAAAATTCCTCAACCGCTCTTTCGTGTGGAATTAGAACCCGGCGATATGAAACTGAAAAAAAATGAAACTCACCCTATTTATAACATAAAATATTTATTACACCGCAAAATCACTGTAGAAGAACCACATAAACGATCGGGCCCAGTCCAATGTATAAATTGTCAAGAATATGGTCATACCAAGGCTTATTGCAGATTGCCACCCGTATGTGTTGTTTGTGGAGAGTTACACAATTCATCGCAATGTAATAAATCTAAAGATGACTCTAAATTGAAAAAATGTAGTAATTGTGGAGGAAACCATACTGCAAACTACAGAGGCTGTCCTGTATACTCTATCGTTAAAAAATCACTAAGCCAGAAATCGAGAATTTCCCCCGTTCAACCATTAAATACGCTCAAGGTAAATTACCCCCCGTTACAACAGTCCTCTGACAATAAAGCCTCGTACGCAAACATCCTTAAAAACAACCAAGCTTTACCGCAGGACTATCAACACCAAAATAAATTTAATCGCAATTTGAACCCAGAGGCAAGAGAGCAAATGCCCGCTTTCAATTTTACCCGGCTAGAAGCTACAATCGATTCTCTCGTCCAATCGGTAAATAATTTTACAAATTCAATGAGCAATATGATGCAAGAAATGCTTAAAATGCAATCTATGTTATTGCAGGCTGTGCTGAACAAACCATGAACTGCCTAAAAATAAGTTTTTGGAACGCCAACGGCATTCGCCAACACAAAAATGAACTCGAATATTTTCTTAGAAGTCATGATCTAGATATAATGTTTGTCTTGGAAACCCATTTGACGTCCAGAAGCTTATTTAGGATAAATGGATATGCTTTTTATGACACTAAAGATCCAAGAGATATAGCATGTGGAGGCTTCGGCATTTTAATAAAAACCCGAATCAAACACTACTTAATGTGTGATCTTCGTGAAGATTATCTTCAAGCTACAACAATCTGTATTGATGATTGTTATAGAAACTTAGTGATTTCATCGATATATTCACCCCCCAGGTTTTCAATTTCAGAAAATCAATATGAAAATTTTTATAAATCACTAGGACCCCGTTTCCTGGCAGCTGGCGATTATAACGCTAAGCATACATTCTGGGGATCACGACTTATAACCCCTAAAGGTCGTGCATTGTTTAATACAATTTCTAAAATAGGTTTGAATGTTATTTCGAGCGGAGAACCAACATACTGGCCTACTGACTCAAATAAAATACCGGATGTTATCGATTTCGCTGTCACGAGGAATTTACCAAGGGAATTAATTCATGTTAAATCTTCATTAGAATTATCTTCAGATCATTCACCCAATTTTGTTACTATATTGAACCCCCGAGAAATTGTAAACCCCACTGGTATCTCAGCGATATCTAACACAAAAATAAACTGGTTGAAATATAAAAAATATATTAGCACTCATTGCACGGAAAATATATCGCTGAGAACACCAGAAGATATCGATCTCTCTCTCAATAATTTTGAAAAAAGTTTAAAACTTGCTGCTGAACATGCTACCCGAACCCCCCCACCAAAACAGATATAATATAATTTGTTCTGTGGATGTCGAACGGCTCTTGACTGAAAAAAGAAGAGTTCGAAGAGAGTGGCAACTGCACAGATCTCCTCAACTCAAATCGAAGCTAAGAGAATGCCAAAAGCGCCTTAATAAGCTACTAGAGTATCAAAAAACTGAATCACTGAATGAATATTTGGAAAACCTAGATGCCACCCCGTATTCGAATTACTCACTATGGCGAGCTACGAAGAAGTTAAAAAGACCAGTTACAAGTAGGCCCCCTCTACGAAATACAAATGGAGGCTGGGCAAGAAATGATACCGAAAAGGGGAATCTGTTTGTTAGTCATCTAAAGAACGTGTTTCCCCAAATTTATCAGATGACATAATGGAGTTGCCACTTGTTGTACCCCGTTTTAGAGCAGTTGAACCCCTTTGTTTTGAGATTCGAGAGATCGACAAGGCTATTGTTGATTTAAACTCCAAAAAAGCACCTGGTATTGACAAGATCAGTAACAAAATGCTTTTGGAGCTACCCCGGGTAGCAATAAGAATAATACTTTTTATTTTTAATGCTATATTACGCCTTGAATATTATCCACCAGAATGGAAGGTCTCATTGGTTACAATGATACCTAAGCCCGGAAAAGATCACACTAAAGTAGAATCGTATAGGCCTATTAGCCTGTTGTCGAATATATCAAAGCTATTAATGAAAAAATTGAAACCGATAGTTATTCGTTTCGATTGTATTCCAACACATCAATTTGGTTTTAGAGAAAAACATAGCACCATAGAACAAACTCACAGGCTTATAAATGTTATATCTAAGACATTTGAAGAAAAGAAATATTGCTCTGCTCTCTTCATTGACGTTTCTCAAGCCTTCGATAAAGTATGGCACGAAGGATTATTATTTAAAATTAAACAATATTTACCCACAAATACGCATAAGCTGCTAGAAAGCTATTTAACTCATTGAAAGTTTGTTCTTAAAGAGGGAGACTTTATAAGCTCTCCGCAGTCCATTGGAGCAGGTGTACCCCAAGGCAGTATACTGGGTCCCTTTTTATATTTAATATACACTTCTGATATGCCAACTAATAGTCGTACCCATATATCAACATTTGCAGATGACACAGCAATTCTAGGCGTTCATGAAAACCCCCAAGAAGCATCTAAACTCTTGCAGGATCATATACTATTTTTAGAAAAATGGTTGAAGCAATGGAGAATAAAAGTGAATGAACAGAAATGTATACATATTACATTCACATTGCGGAGAGATTCGTGCCCCCCAATCCTGATAAATAATCAGATTATACCCCAACAAACGGAAGTAAAATACCTTGGTATGCATCTAGATCGACGTCTTACGTGGAAATCACATATAGATAAAAAATTAACCCAAATGAAGTTGAAATCACTTCAGATTAACTGGCTAATTGGTAGAAATTCTAAATTAAGTCTGGACTGCAAACTGTTGATCTATAACTCAATTATAAAGCCAATATGGTGCTATGGTATCCAACTATGGGGCACGGCCTCAGCTTCAAATGTTGAAAAAATTCAAAGATTCCAAAATAAAATACTTCGAATGATAACCGCAGCACCCTGGTATATAAAAAATGATAATATTCACAAGGACCTCAATGTTCCTATTGTTAAAGATAAAATAAGAAAACACGCAGAATCGTATTTGAGGAAGCTTGAAGTACATCCTAACCCACTTGCTCGAAACATAATAAGAAGCGATGGCTACAACCGTTTGAGAAGAAGGAACACAACAGACCTCCGCCTAAGCTAAACTCTTTGATTACATATAGTTTTTCGTCCGACAGTGGTTGGACTTAATATAAATTAAGATTTATAGTTAAGATTTGTATACTTATTGTTAGTTCACTTAATTTAGTGAAGATTCAATAAATAAATTTAGATGAAAAAAAAAAAAAAATAATAAAATTTATTTTATCGAATTTGTGGCTACAGTTCGCTTCTCTCCGTTTTCATTTTTCGTACGCGAAAAAAATTATCTCTTAATTGGCTAAGGGTCAGACTTCTTTCAATAGCATTTTAACTAACGATTTTTCCACGAAATTTTAAAAATTAAAAGCATGTTGATGACAAGTTTGACAACAAAGTGATCTACATATGTTGGCATTTAAAAAAAACAGGATTAACTTGGGAAAATGATGTTGGTGGCCTGGCCTCGATCTTAACCAGCACCTTATTACTTTTTTATATGACTTATGACAACAAGAGCAGAATTTCTATACGCTTTGTTCAAAAAAGTTGTCAAGATTTTTAGGAATCTGCCACCATTGTGTTGTACGAAAAGTCATGGATCCATCATCGAAACTGTCTTCAGGACATAAATAACTATTTTTAGGGATCAAGTTTTCATTTTCTTTTTTCTAGCATGAAAAATTTTTAATGAAAGTCAAAATTAAATTAAAAAACTAGTTTTTGCTCAAAACCAGCAAATAAACTATAAACTGACCGTATTTACAATTATATTAAACTTTTTAATTGAATTTTATTGAGGACAATTTATGGGGGCTAGGTGAAATAATTGATGATAGTATTCAATATGTGCCAAATATGAAAGAGCAATCTGCTTTAAAGGACAAATTTTCATTTTATTTTATTCAGTATGATAATACTTTTAGGTGGGAAACAGATATTTGTAAAATTTTTACATATTAATTAAGGCTTATAAAGGATTTATTAGTGCCAAATTTTAAAAATAGCATTGAAACCCGATTCCGAGATGTCATCGGAGGTGGCACAAAGTTTGCATCAACAGACAACCTGCCAAAAGTACTAATAGACATCGTTAAATCCACTAAGGATGTGATTCCGAGTCAAATAATATAAGTTATATATTTTCTATTAGAATAATAAATTTGTTTTCTTTTTCCATTATTTTTATTTTATTTTTATAAAAATAGTTTCCTGTCAGTTACTTAAACAAATAAAAATGAAATCGATGAAAAATGAAATCGAATATGATTTCGTTCGTTAATAGATGCAATGAGCAGAAAATTTTTGAAAATTTACTAAAATGTATTTTATTTCTGTACTTTTAGATCGATTTTATTTTTACTTTCGATTTGAAATCACCTCGAAATACAGAACATGACCGTATGTGTTTTTTATAGCAAGATATGATAAATGACTAATTTTGTTTTGAAAGTAATACAAAATTACATACAGGTAAACCTCGATAAACAATAGTGGCAAACTTTGAATTGCGCAAATTACGGTGCGTATTGGAAAGAATTTATTGAAAAAATAGATTATTTAATGAAATAATAGATACAAAATAAAAAAATGTATATTATAAGCGTAATGTTGCATAATTGCATACATTTTTTTGTATGATTAAAAAAGGGGAAACGGCAAAATATGCAACAAGATTATAAAACTTGAATAAAAGTACAATAAGAGCAATCCCATAAGTATGTATACATATAATCATACTTAATAGGTAATGTGTACTTGATTTTCATAATATGCCACCAATATAAAATTCATGTAATTTTTATTAATTTATTTTTAATTGTAATTTAATTTTTCACCAGAAAAAGCATAAAAACTGTTCATTAACATATAAAATGGGTAGTTTTTCATATTGACGATTTTTTGACGATTTCAAATAGTTGATTTGACGATTTTTTTCTCCAAATTTGACGATTTTTCACCAAATTTATCTGGCAATTATGAATATGAATGCAAACACGGACAAAAATGATAATAAGTAGCATCTTATAATAAAATATTCGGTACATACATTTCTTTTACGGTTTATGATTTTTGTCCGCGTCCGCCTAGCGGAGATTAATTTATTTTAAAAATGCCACCTAATCCATGGGACCTAAAAATTGTACGCCTACCGGAGATGTCCGCCTATGGGAGCTGTCCGTTAGGGGAACTTTTACTGTATATATATATATATATATATATATATACAGTACTGTGCAAAATAATAGACTTATTTTTATTTGGTAAATATTTTCCATTATGAATGATATTTAAATTTATTTTTTATTTATTTAAGAACTGTACTAAAAGATACACCAACCACAAATGTTTTTGTTTTTTTTTATGACTTTATTTAAATAAAAAATTAAAAAAAATTACACAGAAAAAAGTAAAAATGGACTTCAATTACGAAATTTGTAATATTAAATAATTTTTAATTGATTTTGCTCCTATCATCAAAATGATAATATTAATAACTAGAATAATTGATATTATTACTTTTTTTCCTTAAATAGATGCAATGAGCAGAAAATTTTAGAAAATTTACTAAAATGTATTTTATTTCTGTACTTTTATAGACAAATATTTAAATCTTCTTTATATTTCATAAACAGCTGTCAATTTATTAAAAAACAAAACTGAAAACCAATTAGAATATTATTTATATTGATAAATCATATAATTAAATTCCAATATGGAGTTAATTAATAATTTTATTAAAAAATTATTTGAAATATTTTTTTCTGTGTAATTTTCCCATGATTCAAAATAATAGACTTATTCAATATTTCTTAAACAGATATATATATATATATATATATATATATATATATATATATATATATATATATTTTTTTTTTTCATTAAAGATTAAATTTTCTACTAATATTGAATATTATAATAATATGCCAAGTTAATTCAATAACCTGAATGACCGCCATTGTTGTTTAAAACGCACTGATCTCTTCTGGGCATTGATTCTATAAATTTTTCTATAGAAATTTCCTCCCATTTCTTTTTAACCTCACGCAAAGAAAAAACATGGTTGGTCAAATCATAATCGGTAACTATCATTAATCTTTAGGTTTATGATTCCCTCAATCAAATCAGTTATTATACCCTTTTGTGAACATAATATTGTCCTATCCAATATTAATATAATATGAACCTCACAATCATAACATTTATATGTGCTAGTCCTCACAACCATACTGCATAAATATAACATGATCCCTATATCAAATATTATAATACCCCCAATCATAATACTATGCATACGATTAAAATGTATTTATATTTATTATTATTTTTTTAATTTAAATTTTGCGAATAGAAAATAATTAAAAAACGACTGGACGATGTCGTTCAAGAAAATTCATCTTCACATTCACACACCTAAAAGAAAATTTGTACAAATACATTTTTTTATTTTTATATTTTACCGCACAGAATTATTGATATTTATTGTACTTACCGAAAAATATTTCCAATTTTAAATTTGGCCATTGATGATTTGCTCCGTCAGCACTCCGTGGATCTCGTTATTAAAAAATAATAATAAAGTTTTTTAGTAAAAATTTTGTGAACCTTTTTAAACGTTTTTCTTCACTTTACGTCCGTCACATTTAAGATTTCATTACTGACTGAGTAAATTATTTCGAAAGAGAGATAACAATAAAGACGAGCATATTATTGTCACCCCTCGCATTAAAATATTACATACAAATATTTCATTGAAATAATATGTTACTATGAAACATATTATTCTTTTAGTACACCGACTTTATATTATTACAAAGTACCATATGTTAAAATGATCAGAACAAAAAATAATTGATTCAGTTTAGTCAAAAACACAATAATTTGATTGTGTTAGCCATATAAACTATTTAGGAACATCACCTGATTTCCGCGAGCATTTCGGAATCATGTTTTTTCTTTGCGTGCTCTTCCCAAAGTTGATTTTTATTTCGAAATGTCTTCCCATCTGGACCTCTCTTCAGTTCAAAGGTTCTCAATAGGCCATTCTAAAACACATACATTGTTAGCACGATTTAACTAATTTTGAGGAGTTCTTAGGATCATTGTCCTGTTAAAAAGTCCATTCTGGTGGCATATTGTTCTTCGCATAGGGTAGCATAATATCCTTCAAAATATCACGGTACATTTCTTTGTTCATTATTTCTGTTATCTGATAAAGAGGGCCAACACCATGCAAAGAAAATGCACCCCACACCATTATACTTCCTCCGCCGTGTTTTACAGTCTTTTTTGTAAAACGATCATCTAGTTCCTTTCCGTTTGGTCTTCTAACATTTCTGCGACTATCTGACCCGAACAAGTTAATTTTTGTCTCGTCGCTCCATAAATGTTCTTAAAATGATGGCTTCCATTTGATCGCGTTTCTGACGAAATGATGAGACCTTCCCAGCAATTCCACAATAAAATCAAGTGTTTTTCCTTGGTCATGTAATTTGTTCACTATTCGCCTTTCTTCAGGAGTGCAATGTACATTATGACCCATCTTTTCGTAAAAATAATATTATTTTATAATATTTTTTCAACAATAATATTTCATTTACCTTACATTTAATTATTTTCAGAAAATTTATCCAAATTATAAGGTAAATTAAAACAAAAAATGTAAAAATGTTTAAATAAAGTATATGAAATGTCTTTCGTTTTCTGGCTCAAATACGACATTTTTTGAAACATGTCTGATATATGTATGAATAACGATTGTGCGGATATCCAAAAACGTGTTTCACAATGTATAAGTCAAAATTCATTTAATTTCAAAAATCAGTACAATAACAATAATTTAAATTTATTTTTCTCTGTATATTTACAACTGTGTTTAAACCTGATATTGGAAGGATTCATCTCCTTTTTGGTTTCAGTTATTGAACTAATGATTTAAGAGATAATTAAAGTATTTAATCCGCGATACCGGGGAGATCAAAAAGTCCGGGAAATTTCTCCTGAGCGTTTTCAGAGTTTGAATTACATTTGAATTTCTTACTTTCATTCAATCATGGTTATGGCGCGTCGTTTTAATCCTGCAACTTTAAAAACTTCTAGTGAGTAAATTGAACATAATTAGTACTTTCTTGCTAGAGCACTATTTATCCTCTACAAAATCTCTCGTCCGAAATTCTTTTTCGCGGTATTATGTTTTTTGTGCTACTCCACAGATCTTTCGCATGATTGTACATTTTGCAATTTTTATAATAAAATTAGCTTTTTTGTGAAAAATTGTTTGCAAAATGCATGGAACGATTTTTGTCTTTATTAAAATCTGTGGTAAATACAAATTTTGTCCAAATTTTTAACTTCACTGTACTGCAAAAAATTATACCAATTTAAATTTAATAAGTCGAGTTTAGGAATAAATGCTTTGGTGCCATAAAACGAGCAATTGTAAAAATTTTATGAAGTTCTCTAACGAAAAATATTCATATTTCAAATATTTCAAGAGAAAATTATTAAATTAAATATTTTTTATTTTTTTAAATTAAATATATAAATATGTAATTGAATCATTTTTTCGCGAAATTTAATTAAAAATTATTTAAAAATGTAACTTGTTTAAGATTTTTCGACTTTTTTAATAATAACGGTATTTACCGGTATTTTTATTTCGGTACCGGTATACCGATACCGATATAATTTAAAATACCGTTATCGATACCGTTACCGAAATAAAAATAAATTGAATACCGATACCGTTACCGATACTGTTATTCGTTTCGGTTTCCAACCTTGGTTTTTAGAAAAATAAACAACAACAATTCCATATTTATTTATTTTTGTATGTGTGTATATACAAACTGACTGCATATACATCCCAGCAGTTTTTTCGGTGTCAATTCACCCGCTTTAGCATAGTAAAGTTCATTTGTGACTACCCACCTGACTCATTCAAATGTGTACGTTTTTTTATACACCCTAACTTCGCATATATTGTGAGCGATATTTAAGTTATCGTACCTTTTATTGACTCTTTTGAAAGCGTTGAGGTGGCGATAGCACTATTTATTGACTCTTTTGAAAGCGTTGAGGTGGCGATTTATACTTTATTGACCCTTTGGTGAGCGTGGAGGTGGCGATAGCACTATTTATTGACCCTTTTGAAAGCGTTGAGGTGGCGATAGCACCATTTATTGACTCTTTTGAAAGCGTGGAAGTGGCGATTTATACTTTATTGACCCTTTGGTGAGCGTGGAGGTGGCGATTGGTTTTTTTAAGTCACAAAAACGTCAAAAAAGTGAATAGTTCATCTATTGGCAGTACAGGTTGGGTTACTTGACTAACGGCAATAAATATATGGTTTTTTAGATCAATGTATTGACTCCATGGTGCTTAACAGAGTCTTTAGTATTTTACTTTGTAAGAAAAAAGTTAATTATATTTTTATGTTAACGACAAAAATTTGTCGTTAAGTATCGAAAATTCGTTAGTTAGCAAATTTTGTCGTTAAGTATTATTCTGTAGTAAAATTTTACCGATTTTTGTCGTTAAACACATTGGTAGTTAACGAAAACTTCGGTAAGCTAACTGCAAAAAAATAGCTGTCGTAAAACCATAACGATAAAGAAGCTAATTTTGGCTATTAAATATAATTTTTTTAATTTTGATAACATTGTTTTATAAATAATGTAATTAGAAAAAATATAATGAATAATAAGTGCTTTCTTTTTTCGTAAGTTTTCGTTTATTAAATGTTTTTACTGAATTTTAGCAAAAATTTAGAAATTAAAATGAGAGTTTATAACTGAGTTTTTAGAATTTTGAAACTGATTTGTTATTATTAAGTTTTAGTTACATTCAGTTCTTAGTGAGATTTTTTT
This sequence comes from Protophormia terraenovae, assembly GCA_951394005.1. NCBI lineage: Eukaryota > Metazoa > Arthropoda > Insecta > Diptera > Calliphoridae > Protophormia > Protophormia terraenovae. The sequence continues at coordinate 64,877,397 of OX596074.1, forward strand.
TTTTTTTTAGTAAAAAAATTTATTTTACTGAAAATACAGAATTTTGGTAAAATTTTTAATAAAAAAATTAAATTTTAAGAAAACTCAGAATTTTTAAAAATTTTGATTCTTATTAAAAATTTCTCCTTTTTAGAAAATTTTAATTTATTTGCAAAAAAATTTAATTTTTCAAAAATTAGAACTTTTTTGAGTATTAGTATTTTTAGAGGGAATAAAATATTTGAATAATTTGTTTAAACGAAAAATATTAAGGAGTTTTTAAACATAAGTTTCCATAGTTATGTTATTTTAAAATTTAAAGCAAGTTTTCAATGAACGGGTGTAATATAAGAAACATTTAACATTAAATTAATTTTAAAAATATTTCCAACAACATACCCATACATATACTCATATTGGTTAATTGTTGGAAGACAATCTGCACACATTTATATAATATTTACACTTTTTTCACATTTTTTTCAAGACAATTGTTTTGTTTTTAAATAAAAATCCAATTAAAATTTAAATTTTTTTTAAAATAATGACGTTCTATTATTTCTATCGATATTTGTCGTTAAAATATACTTACGAAAAAAATCGCTAACTTATATTAGAGAATAGCAAAATCAAAAACAACCGAAAAATTTTGTTAATTAACGATATCGGCAGTAAATGAAAAAAGTTACGGAATTGCGGTACTAGTCTTGCTAATTAGGATTTTACAATTAATAAAGAAATCAATTATTCTGCATTTGTGTGTGTGTGTGTTTTTTTTTAATTGACTTTTTCGTACTAGTCACAATATCGCCACTTTTTGGTCCTTTGGTGGGAATACACCTCTTCCTAGGACATCCCCTTGTTAAAGTGACTAGTTAGGTGATTAGTAAAGTGACCAGTTAAAAAGATTGTCAGGTGACTGACTCAATTTCACCAGTAAAAGGATCGACTTCTAAAGGGTAAATAAAGTGGAAGCAACAGCCACCTCACGCTTACAAAGGGTCAATAAATCAACATGCTCATTAAAACAACAAATAATGCAATACATGTAAAAATGCTCTGTGGCTGAGTGGTTAGCACGTATGACTATAAAACATAACGATGTTAGTTCGAGCCGGGGGTGTGCCATAAACAAAAATGTAAAAATATTAAATTGATTAATATAAAATAATATGAAAAGAAAATGAACAAATTTTAATAAATAATAAAATATAAATAAAAAAAAAATTAAAAAAAAAAAAATAAATAAATTTACAAAAAAAAAAAAAGAAATTTACAAAAAAAAAAAAAAAAGAAATTTACAAAAAAAAAATAAATAAAAAAAAGAATATAAATAAAAAAATATACGCAAAAAAATCTTTTAATTTTTTTTACATTCTGAAAATTACTAATTTAAAGATTGACTTTTTCGTACTAGTCACTATATCGCCACCTTTTGGTCCTTTGGTGGCAATACACTCCTTCCTATGATAGGTAAAGTGACTAGTGGTGACCCAATGTCGTCAGTCAAGTAACCGGTTTCGGACAGTCACCTTTGACTGCAGGGAAAGAACAACAACATTGTTATTCATTATATTACTGCTGTTGCTAACTAAACTACTTGCCTGTTCATTATGTACAAATTTGGTTTATAAACAAAACCGAAATTTTATAAAAATATTTATGACCGATCTATATAAAAACGAGAGAAGATATAGTCGGTCAAGCCCGAATATATGATACCCTACACCATTTCGATCCACATAATTTTGTTTTTACTTATATACAACTTACTTGTGTTAAATATTAACATAATACTAACATTTGTATGGGATTTATGCACGTTAGTGATTTTCGGGAGATGAGTTTATATGGGAGCTATGGTCAGTTATGGACCGATCTTCATGAAATTTGGCAAGCAGATATAAAACTTATTTGTACTAAATTTCATTAAAATATTCCTATTTTTAAGGCATCTATAAGTGTTAAAATTCTATTCCGGGAGGACATTTGTATGGGGGCTAGGTGAAATAATGGGCCGATCATAACCAATTTCAATAGCCTTCGTCCTTGTGTTGAAAAAAAAAAAACAAATTTCATCAAATTATCTTCAAAATTGCGACCTGTACTTTGCGCACAAGCTTTACGTGGACAGCCAGCCAGCCGACCAGACGGACGGACGGACGTACATCGTTAAATAGACTCAGAAAGTGATTCTGAGTCGAACGGTATACTTTAAGGTGGGGGTCAGAAGATTTTTTTCTCTGCGTTACAACTTCTGCACAAACACATAATACCCCAACCACCTTTGGTGGTGTAGGGTATAAAAAAAATCTATAGCTTAAACAAGGGCTTCAAAAAATTAAAAATGCGTTTTGCCCGATATCTCAGTTATTATGAACCGATTTATTTCATTTTTTTAGCAAAAAAAAAATCAGAAAAAAATGTCCGAGCCTTCTTTGTAAAAACGAAGTCCCTAGTATATACAGAGACTTCGGAAACTGGAAAACCGTTTCTGAAAATCGGTTTTTAAGCATATCTCCGCAATGTATGAACCGATCTTGCTGAATTTCAATAGCAAAATTTTCGAAAGGATTTCCGATCGTTTGACATACAGTGTTGGAAAAAATAATAGGGACACTCTAATTTTTCAATATATTCTTATTTATTTACTATTCCATAAATATTAAAAAGTATATACATAAAATTAAATAACTTCAAATATTTTAACTTATAATGCAAAAATAAGGAACTAGTTCTGCCAAAAAATATATATATATATTTTTTTTAAAGGCCTGGAAAAAATAATAGGCACTTAATGTTTTGTAATTTTTTTTTTTTTTTTTAACATTACACAGTGGTTCCAAAACGCTTTTTTTTTAATATTTCAGTAACTAAAGAACCGTTAGAGGTATCTCAATAAAATTTCACATGGGTTTCGAGTTGCTTGGAGGAGTACAGACCACTAGCGGGTCAGGGGAGAAGTGGGCGGCCCTCCAAAGTTGCCCATCTCGGGTATTTCATTTTTTAAAAAATCGCCAAAAATTCATTTATGATATGACAGAAAAGAAATATTATATATAGATAATCCTTGTAAATCTCTACAAAAAATATTTCACCTCATTTTTAGCCTCGCCTTTTTTTAGTTTCTTAAACTTGGCGGGCTTAATTTTTCCCCTAGAATTTGTCAAAAATGTTTGCCAAATTCCCTATAAAATTCTAAATAATATTACTGCAAAAATCATATAATTATATGAATCCGTTAAAAAGTTATATTAATCTATATTTGGAACTTTAAACAAATTTAAAATTTTTTGTGTTTTTTTCCAAAAAGCTGGCAATATTTATTCAGTGAAAAAAATAGTTTTTTGTTCTGAGCTTTATCATTTTTTTAATGTTTTCAAAAGTAATCTTAATGTAAATGCGTGTAAAGTAAATCCGGAGGAGTAAGGGAGATAGGTCTGCCAACGAGCCCTATCCAAATTTAGTCAATTTTGATATTTAGCTTTTTCTTTTTTTGTTATATTCTCAAATCGCAAAGCTGGGATCGAATTAGAATTATTTTAATTTTTTAGCTCTATATGTAAGGTATACACCCAAAAAGTATTTTCTGACGGAGGCCCCTTATAACGACAGGGTGACCATTTGAATGAAAAAAATAAATTTTTGAAGGAATCTTTCCCTGAACTGGAATTTTGGGTATTTTGGAGTAAGAAAATGGGAATATATTTGTTTTTTTCTTTTAAAGACAAATTTTTTTATATTATACTAAAATTTTATAATGATAGCTTAATTAATGTAGATTTTATTTAAGTTCAAATATAAAATTTTTTTGAGAAATAACATTAAATACAAAATTTTTTCGTTTTTTGATCAATTTAATGAACAAATTTAGTTCAAATACTTTATTATTTACATATTATTATTTTTCAAGTAATATCCTTTCCAATGATACCAAATACTTGCATAAATCCTTTACACAATCGTTTAAATACTTACTGAAACTTGACCCCCCCCTTCAGCTAAATGTGCACATTTTCCTTAATTTCCATAGTAAATGTGTGCTGCAGCATTCCATATACATAAGTGCACAGCAGTTTCAACGTGTTTTTTTAAATAATTTTGTGCAACTTTTGAACCGTTAAATATATTTCAAATGAGGTAGTTTCCAACTATTTTGGAGGAGCACAAGTTTCTAGGTGGTCTTGGGGCAGGTGGGAGGACCTCCGAAATGGGTAACCTCGGATATTATATAAGAAATAATTAAAAGAGTTTACCACTTTCGGAGGTTCTCCTCCTGCCCACATACCAGCTAGAAACTTCTAATCTTTAAAAATATTTTTTACAGAGATTTGCAAGGACTATCTATATATAAAATTTCTTTTCTGTTATATCATAAATTAATTTTTGGCGATTTTTTAAAAAAATGACATACCCGAGATGGACATCTTTGGAGGGCCACCCACTTCCCCACTGACCCGATAGGGTCCTCCAAATCAACTCGAAAACACTTCAGCTCTGACCATGTGAAATTTTATTGAGATACCTCTAACGGTTCTTTAGTTACTGAATTATTTCCAAAAAAAAAGCACAGTGGTTCCAGTGCATTATCATCATTTTCAAATACTTTTTCAATACTTGGTTGAAGATCCTTTCATTTTTATAACCTCCTGACAACGGCGATTCATAGATCCCACAAGATTAGCACATACCTCGGACGGAATTGAGTACCAGGTTTCTTGAATTTTTTCCCACAACTCTTGTTTATTTTTCGATTTAAAGCTACCAATTTTATTTTTGAGGACTCCCCAGAGATGCTCAATGGGGTTTAAGTCCGGTGATTGGGACTGCCACTCCATTACAGACACCTCATTCTGCTGAAACCACGTTTTGACGCTTCTAGCGGAATGCTTGGGATCATTATCCTACATGAATTCCCATTTTAGTGGCATTTCATCCTCAGCAAATGGAAGCATTTTATTCTGGAAAATGTCTATATAGTCAGCAACATTAATTTTTCCCTGAATCCAAACTATTGGACCAACTCCAGAGGCCGAAAAACATTCCCATAGCATTATAGAACCACCACCGTGTTTGACGGTTTTTTTGGTATATTTTGGAAATGATTTTCCGTCAGATCCAAATAAATTGACTTTTGTTTCGTCTGACCATAGTACGTTGTTCCAGTTTTTACGGCACAGGTGTCGCCTGGCAAAATTCAACCTTTTTTGTATGTTTTTCTTGCTCAACAGTGGTACTTTTCTCGGACTGAGTCCCATTAATCCGACTTCCTGCAGCCTATTTCTTATTGTTCGACTTGTCACTGAAGCACACAATTCATTTTTAAGGCTTTTTGATGACATAAAGGGGTTATTTTTGGAAAGTCGAACTAAACGTTGGTCAAAACGTGCTGACTTTTTACGCTTTCTACCTCTAGTTTCATGACTTTTTTTCGAATGAATGGCATTGAATACTTTAGTTTTGGAACACTTCATTATCTGTGCAATTTTTCTAATTGATAACCCGTCCGAATTCAATTTAAGAATAACATTTTTTTCAGATTCAATACAATAAACACCACGACCCATTTTCAAATTTATTTACCTAAGATATAAATCATAAACACAAAACCAATATGATTAAATTAATCATATAAACTTTGCTTTACGGATTTTTAATATGTTTATGTTAAAAATAATAATTTTTATTGACTAATGGTAATTTTTTGTAGTGCGTCCCTATTATTTTTTCCAATTGAAATTACAACTTCACTGATTTTATTTTTTTGCAAATAAATATAAAATAACAGCGCAAAAGAGAAAAAGTAAACAAATAATGAAATTCCGTTATTTTAGGAACAGTTAAATAGAGGGACCCCAAAAAAAAAAAAACTTAATATAAAGAAACTGCATCTGTTTGCAAAAGTATATATATTATATATGCCTGTTATCGGTGGGCTTCATAAACGCCATTTCAACCGAAACACGGACGGACGGACATGGTCCTATCGTCACCGCTTCTCACAAGGATCCCGAAAATATAATCTTTTTTGTTCTCCGACGAAAATTGTGGAAATTACAAGCGGAATGACAAACTTATATATACTAGATAAAAACTAGATTTTGCTAAAAACCAGAAAAAGTTAAGTAAAAAACGAAAAATAAACTACATATTTAACTTCAAAAAATGTAAGTAAAGATTATATATGAATACAAACACTGCACAGTGGTTCCAAAACGCTTGTATGAAAAATAGCATAATTTGGCTAGAGGAGGCCAAGTTTCTATTAAGTTTTAAGCAAAAATATAAACTTTTTATACAAGTATTTGGTATCTAAGAAAACTTTAGAATATGGAGATTGATAATTTATAAAATAAAAGTTAGTGGAATTTAGTTTGATAGCAGAATTTCTTGAAGGACTAGAAATTTAGCATTTTTAGAGTTTTTTCAAAACATAAAAGTAATATTTAAACATTAACAAAATTTATACGAATAGCGATATTGTATTGAAACTTCAGTACAATATGTATAAACTTATCATGAAATCAGAGAATTAAAAAAATTCCCGTTTGTAATTTTTGTTGAACTTTTATAGAGTTTTTAGAATTTATATTATTCGGGCTCAAGTTCATTGAATAATTGTAGAAGAATACATTGTAAAAGTTTATTGGACACTCGGCAGAATGGAATGCATTTTCTAGTCAGCCACGACCGTCATCAGCACTTTTCAGTGTCCCACCGTGGTGTTCTCTGTAAACATCATCTATTTAACTTACAACTTTTAGGAAATGGAATCTGTGACTTCTATTCCTAAATGTTATTAAGTTAGACGAATGGTTTACGATAAAGCTTTTTACAATTATTTGTGTTCTCCTTTTTACAATTATTACATGAAAATACCTAAAATCCCAATCCGTATAAAACGTGTTAAAAAAATTTACTTTTTCCATTGAAATGGTCACCTTGTCGTTATAAGAGGCGTCCGTCAGAAACGCCTCTTATAACATACCTTACATATGGAGCTATAAAATTAAGATAATTTTAAGTCGATTTGAGAACATAACAAAAAAAAAAGAACAAAAATTTCCAAAATTTACAAAATTTGGATAAGGCTTGTGGGCAGACCTTTGCACCAAACTCCGGATTTACTTTACACGCATTTGCATTAAGATTTCTTTTGAAAACATTAAAAAAATTATAAAGCCCAGAACAAAAAACTATTTTTATCAGTGAATAAATATTGCCACCTTTTTAGAAAAAAACCCAAAAAATTTAAAATTTTTTTAAGTTCTAAATTTAGATTAATATAACTTTTTAACGGTTTCATATATTTATATGATTCTTGCAGCAATGTTATTTAGAATTTTGTAAGGAATCTGGTGAATATTTTAAAAACATTTTAGGGGCAATATTAAGCCCGCCAACCTACACATGTAAGCTTATTTTATGTAGATATTTACGAGGACTATCTATATATTTTTTGCCATATCATAGAAGAATTTTTGGAGATTTTTCAAAAAAATTGCATACCCTAAATGGGCAACTTTGGAGGGCCACCCACTTCCCTGCTAGGATCCTCCAAATCAATTCGAAAACACCTCAGCTCTGACCATGTGAAATTTTATTGAGATATCTTTAACGGTTCAATAGTTGCTGAATTATTTCCAAAAAAAAAAAGCGTTTTGGATCCAGTGTGCACTGTCAAAAATGAAAATAAGATGCATCTCATTACAGGAAATTCTGTACATTTCTTTAAGCGAGTGTGATTTTTGTCCGGCTACGAGATATGTTTGCTTTAAAAACAGGTGTCCGCGTCCGTTCAAGAGAGCGTCCGCTTAGTAGAGATTTCTTTATTCTAAAAATGCCACCTAAACCATGGGACCGAAAAAATTGTCCGCCTGTCGGTCCGTTAAGGGAACTTTTAATGTATATATATTAAACCCCTGCGTAAGATGATTTGAAAAGTAAATCCACTTGCTTTTCAAGTGTGTTGTTCATAGCCAACATGTACAAAAACAACAATAATGTTGAGTTCTTATCTACTATGGAATAATTTGCGGTTTTGTCTCATAGCCTCACTTTTTACTTCTACACAGAGGTTTTTAGATATATTAAAAATGCCTTTACACTATTTTTAAGTATCGGAGATCTACTAAAGCCTGATTTTTTTTTTTTTTTTTGAGCATAAAATGACTATATGGTTTAGTTATAGCGAAATCTTATCTCAACATATTTAGTATCAAATTTTAATTCATTGTTTAATTATGTTCAATATTTAGAAGGCATTCAAATGATCATTTATTATACAATGTATACAGTTTTTAAGATAATTTACTCTTATTTGTATTATAATGATCCAGTGATTATGTTTTAGTACATACGACTCCGACCAGTATAATAATTTACACAAACATTATATGGACTTGTGTCAGTTATGCTGTGAAAGAAAATATGTTTATTAGTTTCTGAGTTATTGCATTTTGAAAATGACAAAAAGCACTTCGGACCACCCTTTAGCAAAATGAAAAACTAATTGCAATAAAATTTAATTTTATTTCGATGACCGTATAGGAAATTGAAACTAGTTATAGATATTATATATGATGTTCAATACTTTATGAAGGTACGCTAAAATTTGGGATATTTTCATATAATGTTGCATCACTCATTGAAGCTACAAACAATTTAGTATAGTTTTAACACATATTTGAATTACCCCAAAGGTTTTCGGTAAAGACAAAGCTCTTTCACAACACGATTCACTAGAGTTAATTAATCAGTAGGTTAAGCAATTGATCAAATTTCTTTTTCTTAGTACATTTACAATTCTTTTTTAAATCTGCTAATGCAAAAATACACATCTCTTTAGGTTTATGTTGTTCAACTAATGAGAGTAGTATTACTTATAGTTCTACTCCGGGATCCCGGGAAGTCGAAAATTTTTTCCCGCTATCCCGGGAAATCAAAAAGTCCGGGAAATTGCGATCCCTATTATCTATACATACATAACACTACAAAAGAAATAATTCACACAAAAATGAATTTTACATTTAATAATAAAATCCTCATAAGAAACTTCTGAAATTTACATAAAGCATGTAAACGAAAAATTGTTTACATTTTCATTTACATATATTTAAGCCACAGTATTAAGTATTGGAAAATGCTAGAAGATTTCTGATTCTGTAAAGTCTTGAGAATATACAGTGGGGAGCACAAATGAGTACATGTTTGTAATTTGTGCACTTGATATTGCATAAAAATTAAAATAATAAAGCAAATTCAACATTTTTTTCTTTAATTTATTTTATGTTTAGTATTTAATAAAATAATTTATAATTTAAAAACATAATCATCAAGCTCTAAGAAAAAATCCAACAAAACGAAAACAACTCGCACGTACTCAATTTTGCACCTAAGGGATTTAATAGTATTTTTAAAATATTTTTTTTACAACAATAAAAATATATTGGAATATAATATAGTGTAGTTTATAGATATGGGTCAGTAGATTATTATACCATTTTTTATAATTTTAAATATACCTTTAAGATCGGGAGCTATATCCGAAAGACCGATTTTTCGGACTTCGCGGATTTAAAATGTTATATATAAAATACCAGTTGATCAAAATACATTTAACACTATACATTTAAACTATATTGGAAAGACAAGAAATGATGCTTTTTAAAAAGTATATACGGATTTAAATTAACAATATTTAAGACACAAATTCAGCTTTTGAATTTTTTCCTCTATTATTTTGAATTTACATCTATTTTTGACCCACACTTTATTAAAAGACACACTTTTGTAATACATAATCTAATTCTAAACTTCATTGGTAAAACAAAAAGGTATCGCTTGATAAAATCGGATGAAAATTGTTGATTCTATGAAGTTTTTGAATTTGCTTTATTATTTTAATTTTTATGCAATGTCAAGTGCACAAATTACAAACATGTACTCATTTGTGCTCCCCACTGCATATACAGTTACTTTTGGAGTTTCGAGATATCAGTCAACGAAATATCTTAAAAATTGCAAAACTACAGACAAAATTTTTGGACAAATTTCTTAAAAAATTGTGTAAACGAAAATTTTTTTACATTTTAAAACATAAATATTTCAGTCGCTATAAGCAATATGATATACATCGAATACTTTTCTGAAATTGCGAAGTCCGAAAATTTTAAATATTTAATACTTTTTTATTAAATCCAAACTGTTAATTCATATTCTTAAAAATTGGAAAATAACAGAAAATTAATTTAGAGCAAATTTTTTTGAACACTGCATCAACCAACTTCAAGTCAAAAAAAATCCTAGTTTAACAATGATAATTTTTGTAAATGATAGATCAAAGAAAAGACAATGCCATAATCTATCAATTGGAATACTAAATAATGTGTTGATTAAGAGCTCATTTATATTGGGAATTTTCCCTGGAAAAAATCGCTGCAACTTTTACGTTTGTAGGCAAGAGGTGTAGAGAAGCAAGCGGGGTAAGAAAAGTTGCATGTCGTCGCAAAGGCAAAAAATTTCTTGAAATAACAATACAAATTTATATGTGTAAATGCAGAAGGGATTTGGAAGCAACTTCAAAACAAAATATCATTAAAAAATGCTGCGCTAATCCCCAATGTAAATAGGCTCTAACACTCCGGCTATATTTGGCATCGAAAAGTGAATCGATAAAAAGTTTATGATAAAAAACCGTAAAACACACTGAATATGGGTATCATACAAAATTAACAAGGATCAAAACCAGTTAAAAAATTTTACATCCAAGGTTGACATAGCGTCAAAAAAAAAAGAAAACGTGTAAAATATAAAAAAATTTTGAACCTTTACAAAAGTTCTTAAGAAATGGTGTGAAAAACGTTTTCAAAAATTTTTTTCCGAATTTTTCAATTTTCATATTTATTCAGCGACTGATAATTTTAAACAAAAATAATAAGCATATTTGTATTTTTTGTCTCTTGTTTCATAAAAATACATCATTTTTGAGATACCCTATATTGGTACTTAAATATTTACACTTGAAAATGTAAACTTTTTTTCGTTTACATGCTTTACTTGTCTGTTTGATGGAGTTTTCCCTAAAATAAATTTAAATTGTGAGTAAAATCCGATATTACTAAATAAAAGTTTAAGAAGATTTGCTTACCTTTTAAAAATATTCTTTGTTAATAATTTTCAAATTATGATATTATTTACAAAAAACACTTAAAACACTTATGTAATTATCAGGAAAATTTTTCATTTTATATATAACGAGCTGTAAACCCGCCACTTCGTTAGCGGAAATTTTTTATAAAAACCTTACTATATAATAAATTTAAACTAAGATTCTTAACTCTCTTGGGAACAATTTTAATAATCGTGTTATGCCATCCATAAATAACAATATCTCTTTAATTTCAGGTTTATAATCTTAGAATAATGAAAAATAAATATCAGAATTACGAAAAAGTATATTAAAATAAAGAAAAAGGACCACAAAATCCATTTTAAGGTTTCTGATTCACTTAGGAATTTACATCTTCAATTTTATGTTTCTAAGGATGAAAATTGCAGAAGTACTATTCGAAGAACGAAAAAAGATACCACAAAGTTCCTTCGTATGAATTACCATTCATTTAGGACCACATATCCTTATTTCATGTTTCTAGGTTAAATATTACCGAAAATAAAAAAGTACCATTGGAAGATCAAAAAAGTACCACAAAGTCCCCTCTAATGAATTCTAATTCATTTAGGACCACATATCCTTAATTTCATGTTTCTAAGGTCATAATTATAGAAAATTCAAAAAGTACCATTAGAAGAAAAGTACCATATAAGACCTCATATCATTAATTTAATGTCTGTGTTAAATATTATAGAAAATTCAAAAAGTACCATTAGAAGAACGAAAAAGTACCACAAAGTTCTCTCTTATGGATTCTCATTCAATTAGCATTTCATGTCCTTAATTTCATATTTCTAGGTTAAATATTATAGAAAATTCAAAAAGTACCATTAAAATAGTAAAAAAGTACCACAACATCCCCTCTTATGGATTCTCATTAACTAAGGACCACATATCCCTAATTTCATGTTTCTAGGTTCACAATCATAGAAAATTCAAAAAGTAACATTAGAAGATCGAAAAAGTACCACAAAGTCCCCCTTGTGAATTCTTTCCAACATCGGACCATGCGTATTTAATTTCATGTTTCTAGGTTAAATATTACAGAAAATGCAAAAAAGTACCATAGGAAGAACAAAAAAGTACCACAAAGTCCCTTCATATGGATTTCCATTCATTTAGGACCACATATCCTTATTTCTTGTTTCTAGGTAAAATAATACCGACAATTAAAAAAGTACCATTTGAAGAACAAAAAAGTACTACAAAGTTCTCTCTTATGGATTCTCATTAACTAAGGACCACATATTCCTAATTTCATGTTTCTAAGTTCATAATTATAGAAAATTCAAAAAGTACCATTAGAAGACCGAAAAAGTACCACAAAGTTCCCCTTGTGAATTCTTTTCAATTTCAGACCATACGTATTTAATTTCATGTTTCTAGGTCAAATATTACAAAAAATGCAAAAAAAGTACCAATAGAAGAAGAAAAAAGTACCACAAAGTCCATCCTTTGAATTCTTACCCACAGGCCATGTATCTTCAAGTACCACAAATTCCACTCTTGTGAATTCTTATCTACATTTTCTTAATTTCATGTTTCTATGTTTAATATAATTGAAAATTCATTATTAAGTTTAAATAAAATGTAATTTCCCACCTTTACCCCTTTTTTTGGTACTTTTTTTCACCCATCGAAGTATAGGAAATTGTATTCCAATGAGTTTCTTAATTGTAGTGGTATCCCATATTAAAATACTCATATGAATATTTCAATAAATATAAAAAAAGGTTTTATGAAAAAAGTACCAAAAATAGGTACGATTTTTACCCCTTATACGTTTAAATTTCTAAAAAGTACCAAATTTGTGTTTCTCATTTTTTGATAAGTTATGAATACGATATAAATTTTATCTGTATGTTGAATGGTTTCAAAGATACATATGGTGCCAAAAAAGTACCAAAATACAGTTTTTACCCGTTTTCTCCCTAAAACGGCCGATTTTCAAAGAAGTACCAGACACCTGTCCAATTATTTTTTAAATGAATTAAGATAACTATTCAACTTTTTTTGTATCTCCATTAGTTTAGGAGATATAAAGTTACCGATTTTACCCGTTTTTACCCCTTTTTTACCCCCTAAACATTCGAATTTCCAAAAATCCCGTCTTAGTGGATCTATATGAAGGGAGACCTACCTACGTTCCAAATTTCGTTTCTCTAGCTTCAGCCGTTTGGGCAGTGGGATGATGAATTATTCAGTCAGTCAGTCAGTAACGTTACTCTTTTATATATATAGTAAAGGGCTGCATGAATGCCGAAAAATGAATGCTGAATACATTCATCGTAAAAACAGTTAGTTCATGTTGTGTGCTTTTTCATTGTGAAATGAATGAATGAGTATTATCCACAATAACTGACCAGGAAAACTCAAAACATATGAGTAGAGAATGCAAAACCATATAGTACAGAACCTATGTGAGTTGTGTGGATATGTTGTATACGATTTCATTGTGCAATGAAATAGATAATTCATTGTATTTTCTTTTTCGCTTTTGTTTTGATTTGTATATAAAAAGTGCGTGGCAAAAGCAAAGACAAAATCCACCACCAAAGAAGCACAAAAAAATATCAAAAGCCATATATGAGTTCGTACATGTATGTACTACCCATAAAGAAATACAAAAAATACAGAGCAATACATTAGTTTATACATGTGTGTTCTTTTTATAACGTTCTTTAATTTGAAGTTTTGGTTGTTTGTTTACTAATGGACGAGTTGTGACCTTTTTGTTACTGTAGGGTATAGCATATACGTGTTTTATTGTTTTACAAGTTGAAATACGTTGATCCGCACCGAGTTGATTATACCTTTCTCAGTGACATATCTACTTTTAAAAAGGTCAATTTATATCTTAAACTTTATAAATTTAATTTAAATGTTATTTGAAAATTTGATAATTGTTTAAGAAATTATTATTTGATTTTTATTGAAAGTAAAATTTTCCATTATTTTGTTTTGTATTTCTCTGATGAAAATAAGTTTTATTTCTGTTAAACTAATAATTGTTATTTCAATCTTTTATATATAATATAATAAGTTTTGAATGTTTGTGAATATTTTCATCTAAAATATTTGTTAAAAATAAATTATTTTATGTAGTTTATTTATATTTTAGATGTAAAATAAAAAAAATGTAAAATATTCTTCAATTGCTTGAAAATAATTTGAAATAAAATTTTTTAAATATTTTTCTATTTGTCATATAAAATAAAAATTTTAAATCAAATTCCAAAGTCTTCAACTGAATTTCAACTAAATCACACTTTATATACATATCTTATTTCCTTAGGTTGAATACAATTAATCTATATTTTATATTCAATTTTAAAAAATCTTTTTCAAAACATTTAAATTTTTCTATTCTTAGAAAATATTTGAATATTTTTGATCATCATTAATATTTTGTAATATTTTTAAATTTGACTGGAATAATAAAAATAAGTAATATTTTAATTTTTATACTTAAATATTTGAAAAAAACTATGTAACTTTTTTTTCAAACCTTCTGTGGCTGAATATTTTTATTTCTTTGGAATTTTTGCTTAATAAAATTATTTTTTTTTCTATTTAAATATATTGTTTTGCAATCAAAATCATAAAAATTTGTTGAATTTTTTTCATTTAAATAAAATATATATGAAAATTATTTAAGATTACAATAATCATATAAAAACGTATGAATATCTTCTTAAGAAAAAATATTTGTTTTAATTTTGATTAAATTAAATATGTTCTTCTTTAATTATTTTTTTTTTTTAATAAAATAGAAAATTATAACAAATTTAATTTTCGTATTATAAATAAAAATACAATTAAAATATCCCAATATTTCATTTTGTAACTATATCAATATGTAAAATCTTTAGGATGTTACCATAAACTTCTGTTTTTTTTTTTTTACTACGTTATAAAGCAACCACCAAACAAGCAAAACATAATATCCATCACATAAAGCATAAACATTCACAGTATCTACTGATAATTCGAATTATTCATGAAAATGGTCGTACACTGAGTGAAGTTGATACGAACAGCGAAAAAAAACTCACAACGAAGTAACTGTTAGCCTACGATCATTGCCAAAACATACACAGAATTGTTTTTTTATTTTCGTTTTATCTACTCACACTTTCTTATAATGAATGAATGGTATACTTATCTATACACATAATTTTTCACTATAACAGAGTTCATTGAAGTGAATGTTTTACGCCGGCAAGAAAATGAATGTGTTTGCGCAGCCCTTTAATATATAGATAGATATCGCAACCAAACTGTATCAAAGTTAGATTATTACTGAAATGCATGATTTTACCTGCTTCTTTATTTTGTTGTTTTCTTTTTATAAGAAACTGACAATCTTCCCAACACACGCCAAGAAGATTATTGCGCAATAGTAATGTATTTTGTTTTTGTTATCATCTTATTATCTTCCAGAAGTGACTTCAAAGTATACTATTGGAAGATGAAAGGACGATAGTAATATATTTTGTAAATTTCGTACACACTTCTGACAATCATCTGGATGTCACTAAAAAGTGACGTCTGAACGATAATTGCGCAATAGCAATGTATTTTGTTTTTGTATTTTTCGAACAATCTTCCGACAATCATCTAGAAGTCACTAAGAAGTGACGTCTGGAAGATAAGCAACAAATTTATCTTCCAAATGTTTGATGGGTGTTGTTTATAAATGTTCTTGCATACACTCATACATATGTATGTCTATATTTTATTGTTGGTTTTTCTATTTTGAATAAATGTAAAAGGTTTAATTTATATAGTAATTAAAAAATGCCCTTAATTAAGAATTAAAAAAGTTATTAAAACCTAGAAATTAAAGTTATTAAAATGTTTACTTAATACCTTCGATTTTTAAACCTTCTGGTCAAAATAACACGTAAAATAAAAACCCACTAATTTATTCATATAAAATTTATGATATTTTCAATGTTTGAAGGTGTTAGTGCAGCAAATTTTAGGGTTTCCTAGTAAAATTTAAAAAATTTTCATTGCAATAAAAATCGCGATTTTTAAAAATTTTGCGAAAAATGGGGATCGAATCTAAGTTATTTCTCCATATATTGAATGAAAATATATTTTGTTAGAGTTTATTGCAAAGAAATGCTATTTAATATTGTGATCCTTTTTTAACACAAGTAAATATTTTTTTGGTCCATAAAATGATTACACTGTTCGACAAAAAAAAAATTTTTTTGAGCTCCTTCGAAAAAAAATATGTAGACTAGATGGAATTCCGCATGCTAAACACGAATCTACTTTCAGTTTTTTTCCATCAGGTCGGGATTTCTTTTTATGGGCGTGTCTAATATTGTGCCTTAAATATGCCGATTACTCGAGTATATTTCACTATAACTGGAGAACGGTATGCACGATTTATACAAATAATACACCAAAATATTGGCTTTAAGTTGCTTTACTATCAAATTTTTATCCGCCCAATAGTTTAGGAGATATTTCGAAAAAAGTGTCGGAAAACATTTTTTTCATGCAAAATTCAAGATTTCTTTTTTTTACTAAAACTTCTTTTTAAAAGTGAAAACATCAAAAATATTTAAGTTTATCACCTATATCTCAAAGCTGACAAAACTACTAGTAAATAAAGTCACTTATCATAAAAATTTATGCACAAATCTTGAATGGATATTCACAGTTAAGTTTGGATACCCATGCATACCTCTACCTATAGTTGAAATACACTAGTGGACAAAAAAAAATTTTTGTTTTCGTCTTAAATAAAAAAATAATTGGATTAGATGTAATTTAACGTGCTAAATAAGAATCAGCTTTTACTTTTTTTTCTATCACGCATTGACTTTTTTATGGGCATTACTACTATGACCACGCCTTTAGGCAGTCACACTTGTATAACTCGAGAACAGTTTGTCCAATTAAGACAAATTGAACTTTAATATATAGCGACCTAAATTGTCTTTGAGCTGAATTTATATAATTTTATGTCCAGTTAATATTTCCGTAGTTATTCGGTAATTAGTACCGAAAATTTTAAAATTTATTTTTTTGAAAAGTGGTGAAAATTTTGATTCATAACTCTGAAATTCTTCAGAGAATAAAAAATATTGTGAACGTACCTTAAAGACAATTGAAGACAAGTATGCATCTTTTGATGTATCACTTATCAAAATCGTGTAAAGGGTTCTTGAGTTATAGCCTAAGTTTGACAAACCATTCTCGAATTTTATAGTGTGACCGCTGAATAACGTGATGATATTAATCATGCTCATAAAAAGAATTAGTACCCGATAGAAAAAAGTGAATGCAGATTCTTGTTTAACTCGTCAGTATCCACCTAGTCCACCTATTTTTGTTTCAAGAAAAAAATAAAAAAAAAAAATTTTGGCCACCACTGTATTTCTACTCAATTGTATGTAACATGGGTATTTTTACTTAACTGGGAATAAAATTTAGATTTCTGCATCAATTTTTAAGATACATGCCTTATTTTTCCGCAGCATTACCAGCTTTATGACAAAGATGATAAACTGTAACATTTTAGATGCTTTCATTTATTTTTAAACGAAAATTTATTAAACGAAATTTAAGTAACAAAAAAATCTAAAATTTTGCATGAAAATGATTTCTTTCGGACACTTATTTCGAAATAACTCCAAAACTATTGAGCACATAAAAAAACTAATTAAGGGGAATTTAAAAATTTCTTGAGTTACGAGGAAATATACTAGAGCAGATTCGTGTTTAGCACATCAAAATACATCAAGTCCAACTATTCGTCTATGGGGGAGGATTTTTTTGTTGACCAGTGTTATCTTACGAAATTTTTTGATGCGCCTCCGCATTTTTATTAAGCATAACAAACACCTACTAATTATGTCAATTATAGTTAATTTCATGCTGTCCACACGATGTGCATTATCTAAATGTGTTTTGACAAAAGTGTCCCGTTTTCAATTATCAACGACATTATACTTAAATTTATGATCCCGATCAAAAAAACAAAACAAAAAGTGCAATTTTTGCATAATTTTCAAAAAGGCCATAAAATTCTTGTATTAAATATTTTTTAATGCTTTTCCGATTTTGCTATGCAAAATAACAAAAACCTAAGTTCACGCAGTAATCCATAATTCCATATGAAAATGTGAATGTACCCCGCGAAAAACTGACTTCTTGAAAAATTTTCGCACTTGTTTTCCAAACTACTTTGACTAAGGAGTGAGATTGAAAAAATCTTAACACCCATTTTGCCTCATAACTTTTTCGGAATCAATATTCTAAATTTTTTTTGATCTAGTTATCATGGAAAAATGCTTCAGTTATTATTTTAATAACAACCATGTTAATTTGTGCTTATTTTCATCAAAATAAGTGACGAAAAAGATTTACGTCCTACAAGTTATTAAAAAATTTCAAAAAATCCAAATAGGTCTTACAAATAATTGGCCACAGAATAAAATGTCGTCCGTAAAACCGTTTCTTGAAATTTCTTGAGAAGATTGGTGTCTACTATGGACAAATATGGAATTACACATGTATACCACTATATAGGGATGGTAGTCCATAAGGTCCATAATAAAGCCCTATTAGTCGAATTTCTGAAATAATTTTGAAATTTGAGAAAATCAATTTTGAAAAAATCACTTTCTGAAAAAAATTGAAATTTCTTGAGAAGATTGGTGTCTACTATGGACAAATATGGAATTGCACATGTATACCTCTATATAGAGATGATAGTCCATAGGGTCCATAATAAAGCCCTATTAGTCGTATTTCTGAAATAATTTTGGAATTTGAGAAAATAAATTTTGAAAAAATCACTTTTTGAAAAAACTTGAAATTTCTTAAGAAGATTGTTGTCCATTAAGGACAAATATAGAATTGCACATGTATACCACTATATAGGGATGGTAGTCCATAGTGTTCATAATAAAGCCCTATTAGTCGAATTTCTGAAATAATTTTGGAATTTGAGAAAATTAATTTTGAAAAAATCACTTTTTGAAAAAACTTGAAATTTCTTGAGAAGATTGGTGTCCACTATGGACAAATATGGAATTGCACATGTATACCACTATATAGGGATGGTAGTCCATAGGGTCCATAATAAAGCCCTATTAGTCTAATTTCTGAAATAATTTTGGAATTTGAGAAAATTAATTTTGAAAAAATCACTTTTTGAAAAAACTTTAAATTTCTTGAGAAGATTGGTGTCTATTATGGACAAATATGGAATTGCACATGTATACCTCTATATAGAGATGGTAAGTCCATAGGGTCCATAATAAAGCCCTATTAGTCGAATTTCTGAAATAATTTTGGAATTTGAGAAAATTAATTTTGAAAAAATCACTTTTTGAAAAAACTTTAAATTTCTTGAGAATATTGTTGTCTACTATGGACAAATATGGAATTGCACATGTATACCACTATATAGGGATGGTAGTCCATAAGGTCCATAATAAAGCCCTATTAGTCGAATTTCTGAAATAATTTTGGAATTTGAAAAAATTAATTTTGAAAAAATCACTTTTTGAAAAAACTTTAAATTTCTTGAGAAGATTGGTGTCTACTATGGACAAATATGGAATTGCACATGTATACCACTATATAGGGATGGTAGTCCATAAGGTCCATAATAAAGCCCTATTAGTCGAATTTCTGAAATAATTTTGGAATTTGAAAAAATCACTTTTTGAAAAACTTTAAATTTCTTGAGAAGATTGGTGTCTACTATGAATAAATATGGAATTGCACATGTATACCACTATATAGGGATGGTAGTCCATAGGGTTCATAATAAAGCCCTATTAGTCTAATTTCTGAAGTAATTTTGGAATTTGAGAAAATTAATTTTGAAAAAATCACTTTTTGAAAAAACTTTAAATTTCTTGAGAAGATTGGTGTCTACTATGGACAAATATGGAATTGCACATGTATACCACTATATAGGGATGGTAGTCCATAAGGTCCATAATAAAGCCCTATTAGTCGAATTCCTGAAATAATTTTGGAATTTGAAAAAATCACTTTTTGAAAAAACTTGAAATTTCTTGAGAAGATTGTTGTCCATTATGGACAAATATGGAATAGCACATGTATACCACTATATAGGGATGGTAGTCCATAGGGTCCATAATGATGCCCTTTTAGTGGAACTTCTGAAATAATTTTGGAATTTGAGAAAATTAATTTTGAAAAAATCACTTTTTGAAAAAATTTCTTGAGAAGATTGGTGTCCACTATGGACAAATGTGAAATGGCACATGTAGACCACTATATAGGGATGGTAGTCCATAGGGTCCATAATGATGCCATATTAGTCTAATTTCTGAAATAATTTTGGAATTTGAGAAAATTAATTTTGAAAAAATCAATTTTGAAAAAACTTGAAATTTCTTGAGAAGATTGTTGTCCATTATGGACAAATATGGAATAGCACATGTATACCACTATATAGGGATGGTAGTCCATTTTTTCAAAATTAATTTTATAAAATGGACCCTATGGACTACCATCCCTATATAGTGGTATACATGTGAAATTCCGTATTTGTCCATAGTAGTGTTGAAGAATGTACACTTTATTTTTTTATATGGCAACACGATTGCAAAATATCTGTTATTTTAAAATGAAACATTAATATGTAATAATATAAGACTGGCAATATTGTTAAATATTCTAATTTACATGGTAATACTAATTTCTAGAATTATCTGTTCCTAATTTTACTTTTAGCTTTTATGAGTTGTTTTTAGTCTCTAATAAACTTGAAAACGAACAAGTTGTGTTTTATTTATATATGTGCGGGACAATAGAGTATTAAAATCTCTAACATAGGTTATGGGCCCAGGTCACCTGCAATTGTGTTAAGTAATATAAAAGAAAAAGTGTGAAGTGAAAAATATAAAAATAAAGTGTGATTTTAAGTAAAAAAAGAAATAAAAACGTTAAAAATGAGTTTGTACCAAAATGATAGACTTGACGGAAAAAATTACGATACCTGGTGCAATCATATGAAAAGTGTATTGATCCATGCAGGTTACTGGGATGTGGTGAATGGTAAAGAAACAAAAGAAAAGGCTGCAGAAGTTTCTAAGTGGGAGGAAAAAGATGAAAAAGCGCTGGCTACAATTACATTATGCATACAAGCATCGCAGCTAAACCACATAAAGAATTGTAAAACGTCGGCAGAGGCATGGAATACGTTGCAGGAAGTATTTCGTCCCATAAATAAGGTGTATCTGTACAAACAGTTACTAAGTGCACGCATGTCTGATAATGGAAATATGTCGGAACACATCAATAATTTTATGAGTATTGTGGACTAATTAGCTGAGGCTGGCATCGAATTGTATGAAGAACTTATAACGATAAAATTACTATCAAGTTTGCCTGCACAATATGAGCAATTCGTTGTTGCCGTGGAGACTCGAGACAGTTTGCCATCCCTGCAAAATTTAAAAGTGAAACTTCTAGAAGAAAGTGAAAGAAAATCACAGAAAGAAGAAGAAAAATCATTACAAACAGCATTCAATGCAAAAACAAAAACACACAACAACCATCGTTATAAAAAACAAAACAACGAAAAAAGAACCCAGCAACAAGAAAAGAAAAAAGGTGGTTGTTTTATTTGTGGTAAACAAGGACATTTTGCTGCCAACTGTTACTCAAAGGAGAAAAAAAGAAAATAAAAAACCTTTGAAAGAAAAAGTTTGGTGTATTGACAGTGGCGCAACCCCACATATGTCTGGTGATTGTTCGTGCTTTACAGCAATAAGAGAGCACAAGGAGAAAATCACTTTAGCACGAGAGAATTATATTTGTGCAGAGGGAATTGGCGACATTAACATCATAACAGCAGACGGCGATATATTTTACGTGAAGTTCTCTACGTAACAAATTTAATTGAAAACTTTGTGTCTGTGAGCAGAGCTGTTGATAAAGGAATTTGTGTTAAATTCGAAAGAGAAAAAGCAGAATTTTTTAGATAAAGACAGTAAAGTGTTTTTATGTGCAAAGAAAAAAGACAATTTGTTTATGTTTGAAAATGAAAAAGAAAATAAAATATTTTATATTAAAAACAGTGAAGATATTAAATGGCATAATAGATATGGGCATTTAAATTATGAATATTTGATTAAATTAAAACAAAAAGAAATGGTGCGTGGTTTAGAAAAAGTAATGTTCAAAGACAATTTAAACTGTATTACGTGTATGAAAACAAAAATTCATGTGATGCCATTTAATACTAATAATGAAATAAAATCAAATAATATATTTGATGAGTGTGGAGAAAACAACAACACAGTAGATATAAAAGGCGCAAAATCTGATTTGTCTCAGCAGAACAACAACACAATTGACATCAGCAAGTTCTTAGTAGATTTGAATGAAGCAGAAAAAACAACAATTGAGTAAGAACACAACAGCAGCAGCGAGCAAAATGAAGAGCAATATAATAGCGAGTATGAAAGCGTTGATGAGATGCAAAGTGAGGAGGAGCAGCAGCAGAGAGTTGGGCCTGGAAGACCGATGATTGTGCGAACTGGTAAGCCAGGCAGACCGAAGAAGGTGTACAACACATTGAACGCACTACAAGAAATAGCAAATATAGCTATCCCAAATTCAGTTGCAGAGGCTGTAAATAGTGAGTATAAAAATGAATGGAAAGAAGCAATGCAAAATGAGTATGATTCATTATTAAAAAATAAGACATGAAGAGAAACAAAGACGGTAGCGTTGACAAATTTAAAGGCCGGGTTAGTTGGTTGTTTATGTAATGTTGATGTCCCGTTTATTTACGGGAATAATTTTGTGCAATTATACAAAATTAATAACGTGACATATGTTTTTGACATTTGTTAGAAAAAAAAAAACAGAATTACCGTAAATTATTTACTAGAAAAAGCCTAAAAATGCAACTCTGATTGAAATGAAACATGCCAAATATTTATTTATTTAATTGTTTGTGTATTTAATTATTTTTGTTCATTTATTTCCTTTTTTATTTAGTTGTGCGCAAAAGTATGGTGTAAATTATAAAGAGAATTTTTCACCAGTAATTAGGTATGCAACTATACGCATGTTGTTAGCACTTTCGGTTGAGTATAACTTGTTTTTAGAGCAAATGGATGTTTGCACAGCATATTTGAATGGTGATTTGCACGAGGTTGTGTACATGCTACAGCCGGAATGTTTTGTTGACAGAAATTACCCCTAACGTGTATTAAGGCTTGATAAAGCAATATACGTACTAAAAAAGGCAGGTCGAGAGTGATACATGAAACTTGACGAGGTATTACGTTTAATGAATTTTACACCATTAGAGAGTGAAAAGTGTTTGTATAAACACAATGACGGAGACAAAATTATATTTATTGCAGTTTATGTTGACATTATTATTGCGTCTGAGTCGAAGGAATTTATTCAAAGTTTTTATACGGAATTTAGTACTCATTTTGATTGTGTTGACAAGGGACAACTTAATTATTTTCTAGGTATTGAGATAGAACGAAATGGCGAGTTAGGTGAAATTTCTATTAGTCAAAGAAATTATATTGAGGATCTACTTCAGGAGAGTAATATGATACATTTTAGGAAAGTTAGTACACCATTGGACGCAGGATTTCAGGTGAAATGTGACAATAGTAATTGTGAGAGGGTTGATGCCAACGAGTATCAGTCACTTATAGGTTCATTAATGTATTTGGCACTTTCGACAAGACCGGACATTTTGCATTCAGTAACAAAGTTAGCACAACGTAATACAGATCCACATAGGGAACATTTGGGTGGTGTCAAACATGTTTTAAGGTATTTGTCAGCGACTAAAGATTACAAGCTAACGTACAGAAAGACAGGGCAACCAATTGTTGGCTACGTTGATTCCGACTGGGGAAGCGACACATCTGATAGGAAATCATATACAGGTTATGCATTTTTTATTGGTGGTAGTGTATTTTCATGGGAGTCGCGAAAACAACAGACGGTAGCGCTCAGCAGTACAGAGGCAGAATTTGTTGCATTGTCAACGGCGGCGAAAGAGGCAATTTATTTGCGTAAACTTATGAAAGAGATAGGTTTGACAGACAGTGACGAACCAATAGTTTTATATGGAGATAACTTAAGTGCGCAGCAATTACCAAAAAACCATACATATCATTCACGCACAAAGCATATAGATATAAAATATAATTTTGAAAGAGATGTTGTAAAAGATAATTTATCAAAAATATAATATGTTCCTACTAATAATATGCTTGCAGATGTTTTAACAAAGAATTTAACAAAAGTCAAACATTGTAACTTTATTGATGTTAGGTTTAAAATAAGAGAATATTAATTTGTGAACAAATATCTAAGTTAAGAGAAATATATGAAAATTATTGTATTTGAGTTAGATTTTTGTTTTAGTTACTATGTATGCACTCGTGTTGAGGAGGAGTGTTGAAGAATGTACACTTTATGTTTTTATATGGCAACACGATTGCATAATATCTGTTATTTTAAAATGAAACATTAATATGTAATAATATAAGACTGGCAATATTATTAAATATTCTAATTTACATAGAAATACTAATTTCTAGAATTATCTGTTCCTAATTTTACTTTTAGCTTTTAAGAGTTGTTTTTAGTCTCTAATAAACTTGAAAACGAACAAGTTGTGTTTTATTTATATGTGTGCGGGAGAAGAGAGTACTAAAAACTCTAACACCAATTTTCTCAAGAAATTTTTTAAAAAGATTTTTTCAAAATTAATTGAAAAAATCTGAAATTATTTCAGAAATTAGACTTTATTATGGGCTTTATTATGGACCCTATGGACTACCATCTCTATATAGTGGTATACAAGTGCAATTCCATATTTGTCCATAGTGGACACCAATCTTCTCAAGAAATTTTTTCAAAAGTAATTTTTTCAAAATTAATTTTATCAAATTCCAAAATTATTTCAGAAATTCGACTAATAGGGCTTCATTATGAACCCTATGGACTACCATCCCTATATAGTGGTATACATGTGCAATTTCATATTTGTCCACAATGGAAACCAATCTTCTCAAGAAATTTTTTCAAAAGTAATTTTTTCAAAAGTAATTTTTTCAAAATTAATTTTATCAAATTTCAAAATTATTTCAGAAATTCGACTAACAGGGCTTTATTATGGACCCTATGGACTACCATCCCTATATAGTGGTATACATGTGCAATTCCATATTTATTCATAGTAGACACCAATCTTCTCAAGAAATTTAAAGTTTTTTCAAAAAGTGATTTTTTCAATATTAATTTTTTCAAAATTAATTTTTTCAAATTTCAAAATTATTTCAGAAATTCGACTAATAGGGCTTCATTATGGACTTTATGGACTGCCATCCCTATATAGTGGTATACATGTGCAATTCCATATTTGTCCATAATGGCCACTAATCTTCACAAGGAATTTCATATATAGATTTGTTTATTTAAAGCAAAGGGAATAACTATTTGCAAAATATTTGTAAATTTTTTTTTTATACCTAAAATTTTTAAGGAAAAAAAATTTTCCCATATTGACCACAAATCTTCTCCAGAAGTTGAGATATTACTGCTGTTAAATAATTAACAGTGCTCTGTTCACTGCAATGTGAACGATTTCGGTTTGTGTCTTTGCTAGTTAAATTCGAATTTAACTTCACATATACATATATATATTATATATGGCAGTCTAATAAAACTTTTTTTTTTTTGGCTTAAAAATGCTGTAAATAGTGTTTATAAAGCCTTCCGATAACATAGATACATGATATATATTTCAAAAGATCAGAAATTTCTTCATAAATTGTTCTATTGAATTAAAAAAAAATCGGTTCAAAGATGGCCGTGATATTTTTAAAACCGCACCTGAGGGGTCTGTTGGATCGCCCTTCTACATTTAACATTGTACACTCCTCTTCTACGCCTATACCTAATTTCATGCAAAACCAACCATCAAGTTACAGATTTATTTCCAAAAATTGTCCATTCTGCCCCACTATGCAATATTAATATTCTTGCCCAATTGCGATTTTTTAATTTTATTATAAACAAAACAATATAAATTTAAATAAATATTTCGTATACATATATGATGACATTTTTTGTAATAATTCCTAAAATTCCTAAAAAATCTCAGAGTGCCACTTACCACGGTTATAGAATGTCTATCATATGTCATAAGTATGTTCTTATAATAAATAAAAATAAATATATAAATATTAAACAAATAGACAAACAAAACTTAACAATTCCATAAAAAAATTAATATAAAATATTACTTATTTTGTAAATAACCGCTCTCTCTTGCTTTCCACACATGTGGGCTGAATTTTTAAAAGGGCACAGTATAAAATGTCAATATTTTTTATTTTTTTTTTCTACTTGCTTCAAAAAATGTCAATTATATTTTCAATGAGTCCCTTTCTTTAATCTACATTTCCTTTTACAATTGCATCTTTTATGGTTTGTTCAAAGGTTTTTTCGGGTCGAACATATACATATGTACATCGCTTTTAACTTCGCTTTTAATGTCAATTTCAAACTGATGTCAATTTCAAACTGATTTTCCGGACATAGCAATATTATTTGACGCAAATAAGTTTTATATGAAAAGAAAACCTAGTGCCAAGTTTTATACAAATTATACCATCAAATCTTATAAGAACAAGCTGATAATTGACCATAGGTTCCCAAGGCATGTTTACTATAAGGAAAACACAGCTTGCTTGTCTTTACCGTCAAATGTTGTTTTTTGTTGGGGTAAAAGGGGTCGAATTAATTCAGAGAAAGGTGATGGCGTTTAATTCAGGGAAAGGTGATATCAATATTTTAATGATCACGTTTTATTTTTTATTAATTATTAGTTAAAAAAATCCACTTTTAGAATTTTAAGATTTTTTTAGCAGAACGGTAATGTCTGTCCGTCCGTCTATACATAAGAGTTAAATGGGTCGAAAATAATGCATAATTCATAGAATGGTGGTACCAACACTTTAATGATCACGTTTAATTTTTCTATTTATTAGTAAGTAAGAAAATGCATTATTAGAATTATAAGACGGTAATGTCCGTCCGTCCGTCTATACATTTGG
This sequence comes from Protophormia terraenovae, assembly GCA_951394005.1. Lineage (NCBI taxonomy): Eukaryota > Metazoa > Arthropoda > Insecta > Diptera > Calliphoridae > Protophormia > Protophormia terraenovae. The sequence continues at coordinate 64,904,667 of OX596074.1, forward strand.
GTTATATGGGACGAAAATGACGCTTAATTCAGGAGGTGGTGATATCCAAATTTTAATGATCACATTCTATTTTTTCTATTTATTAGTTAGTAAAAAAATGTTTTTTTAAATTTCTAAAATATTTTTTGGCAGCAAGGCAATGTCCGTCCGAACGTGTCGAAAATGCCACTTAATTCAGGGAAAGGTGATATCAAAATTTTTAATACTTTCATTTGGTTTTCATAATAATCGAAAAGTGGAAAAAAAAATATTTTTCGAATTTTAAGATTTTTTGAAAGAATTCAAATGTCCGTCCATCTGTCCTTCTGTTTGTTAATTTTTTAAAACTTTCCAATACAAAATCGTTTAACTTTTGACTCAATAAAGATAACGACTCAAAATTTTCAATAGGTAATTTTGCTCTTTAACCAACTACATAAAATATAATAAAATCGGTTGAAAACATTTGGCTATATATGGACAAATATATGGACAAACCAAGATCTTGTAAAATTGAGATTTTTAAATTTTCATGTAAATCCAATCAGCCGATTATAAGTTACAGATTTTTTTTGTTGATCCTTCCCCTCTGTGTAATGTTTAACAAAGCAAACGAAATGTCTGCAATTAAGCTGTTATTTAAAAAAAAAAATTATTTTCTCAAATCAGGCTATTTTGCGCACTATTTTTTTTTCACAATATTAAAGTGGACAATATATACTATTTTTCAGAAAATTTTGAGAACAAACATCCTGTAACATTTTAAGTTGCATTCCATGAAAGTTGAAAATTAGTGTAATTTTCAAAAAAAAAAAAAAAATTTTTTGCATAAGATTTATTAAAAATGTGTAAATGATGTCTTCTTAAAATGTATTTTATTAAAAAATAAATAAATATTAAATAAAATATCTTAAAAATAGAAAAAAAAAATAACAATTTAAGAACAATTGCATCTATTTATTTTGCTTTATACGGTAGTGGCAAGTTTGCAATTCTTAAATATTCGCCCTCACTTTTTAACTACATGGGTATCCACAAATTTATCTTATTATTATTTTTTTTTTTTTTTTTTGATTACATTTAATTTTAAAATATTATAAACAGTGGCTTATAAACATTTGGCACAAATCTGTCACGTCTTTTTGGTGATTTTCAAAAATTTTTAGTTTTTATGATTACTCAAAATAATGCGAAATGACAAATGAAAAGAATAACGGTATATTTTATTTACTCCCTAGAATTTACAATATTTCATAAAATATTTTAATTTGCTTTCGAATAATTTATATTTATTTGTTCGTTAAAATGAGTACATAATGAATTTTTTGTTCGCTATATAAGCGAATGTTCGTTAAACCGGAAAACTACTGTACTTGAAGAAAAGTATACTTAAATATCTGAAGTTGATGGTTTCATTTTAAATTTTTACCTTAAAAGACTTTTTATTTAAAATAACTACACTGAAAGCTTATGAAAATTTATTTTTTTTACTATTTTTCAAAAATGTAAAAAAATTCTTAACTTTGACATCTCCTTATAAGAAAACAACACAACCTAGCTTAAAGATTTTAATTGATATTGATATATAATTTTGTCTATTTTTGTTGGATACCTAACTTTATTACAAAACTTTAAATTTTAAAATTCAATTAAGCGCCACTTTTCACACATTTTACCCCAACGTGCGGTGTTTGTATCTTTGTATGTTTGTTTACATTTTTTATTTCATCTTTGTTATTGTTTCAATGAATAAAATTTGACATTTATAACCAGCAATTGAGAGAAAAAACCTTCTCCGGAAATATTAAAAATGCGCAGTGTAGGGTATCAAGTGATCGAATTTGACCGATTACATATTGTTTACTTGTTTTTTAGAATAAATTTGCCGAAATTATCAAAATCACATCATTTTATTATATTATTTTTATGATTATAAATTAAAACTCACAAGATAATACAATCTTTGGCAATATACATACATAAGTAAATATTGCATAAATTGTTATATGATATGTTTTCTTTCTATTCTGAAGTTCATGTTTGATCGGAGTAATAGATTGTACTTCTTTTATTCAAAAACAACTAAAAATCCCAGAAGAAAATTAGTATGAAATAATAAAAATTATAAAATCATACCTTTTTTTATTTTTGAAATGGGACACTGTGCGTTGATTACTTTTTTTTATTTACAGCTGCGTTCATAATAATAGGAGTGGTGACAAACCAAACTTTCTTAAGTAATAACTTATACTACTTGATTACTTAAAACCTCGTCAAATTTTAACGGTATTTACAACGGAATGTAAAAAGTTAAAAACAAAAGGAATAATCTCAAAAACAATTGCGTTTACGATTTAATTCACAATTGTTTAATTTTTCGTTCAATGTGCATTGATCATAAAAATAGGAGTGATGGTGAATTCTTAAAAATGAAAGTCTTTACGTTAAAAATTGTTTAATTAAATTAAATACTAATTATGAGAAAGTGAGCTAAGCATATTTAAAATAGATTTTTTTAATAAAACAGTTATTTGTTTAATAGTGGGATGAGGAAAACGCTCTTCTGAGGAAAAGCGAAATTAATAAAATAAAATCGTAGAAATCATGGACTTTTTTTTAGAGAAATCAACTAGATGTTATCATGTGTCGATAAAATGATGGCAAATGCATTATCTTACAAAAAGAAAGTGGAAATGTTAAGCCGAAGCGAAAAATATTGAGTTCGGATGACCTTCGTGTAGTCCTTTTTAGTAAAATAGACTATTTTCTGTCAGCAAGTAACATCTAAAAGAAGCAAAATTTGTCAGTTAGTGCTCTTACTATTCGTAGACGCTTAATTAAAAATAATTTATTTGCTCGTAGTCCTCGAAAAACACCACTGCTATCCAAAAAACACGCAGCCTACAGCTTGAAGTTCTCACAAGAGCACATTAACTGGTCAAAAGAAAAATGAATGAACATTCTGTGGTCAGACAAAAGGAAAATTGGTAGAATTAGACTCCGAGAGTATGTCCAATGCCTTTCCGACATAGTATTTTAATCACAATATAAAAAAACACTGTTAATCATGTTGGTGCTAAAGTGATAATATAGTGAGTTTTATAATACAATGGAGTTGATCCAATACACCATGTAAAAGGATAATGGATCAACGGTTACGTGTGGAAACAATGAATAATTTAAGGCTGAGTACAATATCCCTTTCAATTGGGACACAGGATAACGATCCTAAAAACATCCATTTAATGGTTTTGGATTGGTTTCGTACCAATGGGGGCTGAGGTTATGTCGTAGCTTTCTTAGTTCCCTGACCTCAATTACTTATAAAATATATGGAGAGACGTTAAAAAATGTGTAACGGAAAAAATACTGTCAAACGCTGACGAATTGTGGACCTTAGTGTGAGATAATTGGTGAAAAATTCTAATTTTTAAAAAATGTATACTACTCCTATTTTTATGAACAACCAGTTTTGAAATATTTTTGTTAAAATATCGTTTTTTTTATTAAATATAGTTTTAATTACATTGTAAATTATTCTATTACAACAATAATAAATTAGTCATTATTGTTACTCATAAAACTTCAATAAAAAATATGTTGTTTGTTTAAAAATTTAAACTTAGTTTCTTATATAAGGGCACTCCTATTTTTATGAACGCAACTGTAATTCACCCATCTTTTCTTTAAGTAGATTTTTGTTTGTTTTTTACTAACACAATTACGGTTTTGTCATGGGCATCTATGCTTTAAAGCAGCCAAAGGCAGAGAAACAAGCCGACTATATTTTATCGGCGGCGCACAGTGGGGTCAAACGCAAATTTTTTCGTAATAAATCTGTATCTCCTAAACTACTGGTTGAATTAAATTGAAATGTATGAAAAAGTTTCAGAGGAGGACCTAAGCTTTGAGAAAAATCATACTGTAATCACCCTGTGATAACACAAGAAAATCTACAGGGTGTCAAAATTGACTACCTCGAGTATGTAAAAGTTTAAAAAAATCGTAACTTATACAAATGAAGTCAGATTTTAAAGATTTGTATATTTCTGTAAAGTGCTTGGCAAGATAAAGAAAAAATAAGCTTACTCACTCAAGTTATCTCTTACAATTAAAAAGATATTTACACTTGAATTTTGATTTTTTGGCTCGACTTTCTTTCGTTTTTCGGAAATAAGTCCTGAGGTATATGAAGTAAACATTTTTTAAAAATATCCTGTTATTTGCTATATATTTCAAAATAACATACTGAAAGAATTTTTGGATTATCTCAATGCGCATAGACGTGAAAAATATTCAAAGTCAGCACTCTGAAATTGATATGAAAAATGGCTATTTTTTACAAAAATATAGTAAAATTCTTTCACTTTTTACTCAAAGTTCCGTTTAAGAAAAAAATTTTTCTCTATATATTTCCAAAGACAAGGTTTCACAAATGGCTAGTATGGAAATTTTGAACTGATTTAAGCCTGCACCCTACATCAGGCATTGGTCGAAAATGATGAATTTTGGAAAAAGTTAAATTTTTTATCGATTAATAAAAAAAATGTCACGCAAGATTTTTTTAATTTTTTGACGATATTTCATAAAAAAATATATTTAAAATGATTTGACACTAAACTGCTTGCCGCCCGGCCAAAAACGAATGCAGGAGAGCAGTTTTCATGAAAAAGTAAATTTTTTAAACGACTTTCTTTTAACTGCATAAAAAAGCATATTAGCAAAATATTTTCGCCATTATTTCTTATGTAGTATATAAAATACATACCGATCTTTTTTTCCTGCAAAAATCATTAAAAAAGCATCACAAATAAATTTTTGGCAATTTTTCAAAATTAAAAATTATAAAAAATATATAAAAACCAATATTTTTATGAAATATTGTCAAAAAATTTAAAAAAGCTCGCGTGACATTTTTTTTTATTAATCGATAAAAAAATTTAACTTTTTCCAAAATTCACCATTTTCGACCAATGCCTGATGTAGGGTGCAGGGCTAAATCAGTTCAAAATTTCTATATTACCCATTTGTGAAACCTTGTCTTTTGAAATATATAGGGAAACAATTTTTTTCTTAAACGGAACTTTGAGTAAAAAGTGAAAGAATTGTATTATATTTTTGTAAAAAATAGCCATTTTTTATATCAATTTCAGAGTGCTGACTTTGAATATTTTTCACGTCTAGGCGCATTGAGATAATCCAAAAATTCTTTCAGTATGTTATTTTGAAATATATAGCAAATGACAGGATATTTTTAAAAAATTTTTACTTCATATTCCTCAGGACTTATTCCCGAAAAACGAAAGAAAGTCGAGCCAAAAAATCAAAAATTAAAAATTCAAGTGTAAATATCTTTTTAATTGTAAGAAATAACTTGAGTGAGTAAGCTTATTTTTTCTTTATCTTGCCAAGCACTTTACAGAAATATACAAATCTTTAAAATCGGACTTCATTTGTATAAGTTACGATTTTTTTAAACTTTTACATACTCGAGGTAGTCAATTTTGACACCCTGTAGATTTTCTTGTGTTATCACAGGGTGATTACAGTATGATTTTTCTCAAAGCTTAGGTCCTCCTCTGAAACTCTTCCATACATTTCAATTTAATCCAACCAGTATTTTAGGAGATACAGATTTATTACCAAAAAATTTGCGTCAAACGCAGGGTTTTTCTTAATATTTCAACGTTATAAAATAAGGCAAGACTATCAACCGCGTAAGTGAAATTTTCATACATATAACAATGTGTAAACAATAACAAAAAATGCTTCTTCTGTAAAGTTTTGCTTTCTGCACTTACGATATTTTCGCGGTTAGGGCTCGATATGCTTTCATAAAAAAATATTTTTTTTCCAACTTAAACTTCAATCATAATATTCGATCTTGTTGCTACAAGACAAGCTTTTCAACGATAAAATGGTATCCATTCTTTAATGGATTAACTTTTTAATTTTATTTTATTTTATTTTTTTTTTTTTTTGAAAAACTTTTCAAGAGGTATATAAAAATTAAAATGGTTAAATATGACCTAATAATAACAAGATAAATATGCACTAAAAATCGCCAAATGCAAAAATATGCCGTTAAGAATAAAATATGCAAAAATATGCACTAACAAATCGATGCCAAAATGATTTATTTGTTCTGAAACGGATTATTTAATCGATGGATTCATTCAACGTCCGGGAATAAACATGCAATTAATAATTTGTGGTTTCCCTGGAATTATGTAATTTCATTACATAATAAATAAATTAAACACTATTATAATTCAATACGATTTATTTGAAAACATAACGAAAGAGCCTGACATTTTTAATTAAAAAGTTTTTTTTTTATGTTATTAATGTTTTATCAATAAAAATGTAACTAATCCTTTGATGATAATTTTCCCATTGGGCACGACAAATAAAGAAATATATTTCTTTGTGCATTTTGCGTATAAACAGTAAGTTATTTATTCACAAGTTATTTTAATTTGCATTAATCGTGCGTATAAACGTAATAATAATGTTAGTATGTAAAATTAGCTTAGTCGTTTATATCGACTTAGCCGATTAAAACGGTTGGCACGTAAAAGTTCATCGACTTAGCGGCCAGCCGCCGGTCAAGCCGATACGGCTTGTTTCTTTGGCAAAGGCAGAAAGAGGCATATAAACATTTGAATGTGTTTGCGTACTTTAATTGTTTACGCTCTTTGTTGAAAATGTGTTTGTTAGATCTAGCACATAGAAAAATAAACATTTTTTTGCGCTCTTTGTTATGTGTTTTGTTTCTGCTTAACCATGCGACATAATCTTGCTTTGTTGAAAGCTAGAACACAACTAAATGATTTTAGTTTTATATCAGTGTTCCCCAAAACCGTGCACGCGTGCATTTTGTCTCTTGTGTTATTCTCTTGAAATGAATAAAAAACACTCAAATCAACTCAGTCTCGCACACAAAGTAGAACAGAGTAGTCATATCGAGGCTTCAAATTTGCCAAAATCATTTGGTTAGAATATGGCGGGAGAAAGAGATAGAAATATTATATAAATATAAAATTTACGAATGTAAAAGTGATACGATGATGTATGTGTTGGAATTTTGAAACGAAGCAGAAAACCAAAACAAACAAAAATCACATTATACATAACAAACAAATTTAACAAGCAAATTTTAAATAATTTACATTTTTTAAAAACAAACTATATAATATAATATAATAAAATAAATTTGGCATTTCTAATATTTTAAAATTGAGTTTTATTGTTATTTAAACGATTTAAAAAGTAAAAAAATAATAAATCGAGAATGATCAAAACAAAACGCCGTTAGAGAATTTAGTGTGAATGAAAAGCAATAGTATACATTTTCTGTCTATGTTTTCTTACACAACTGTATGTATACTGTGGTCTCACACGAGCATTCAAAAAATATGGTTGCTTGAGATACACTCATAAAAAATGTTTAATGTAAAGAGGCAGTATGAGTGCTTGATGGATGAATAAATAATGATTGTTTTAGATTTTTATTATTTACTCAAATAAAGATTTCGATCTTTTGTCTTATATACTAAGAATATAAATTTTGTTATATTCTAAGTTAAAGTCACATAAAACTATTATATTTTAAGCAAATACAAAAATATAGTCATTAACCCCCTGTTTTTATAAAACGAACGAAAAATTCGTTTCGACAATTTATATTGAAAACAACAAATAAATTTGAAATTTATTTGTTGTTTTCCATACATTTTGACAAAACGAATTTTTCGTTCGTTTTATAAAAACAGGGCGTAAATCATCATGTTTAGGGTCGCTGTTTATTACTATTCAAATTCTAAACTATTTAAGTTTATTTTCTTTTACATATCTTATATTCACGTAGAAACAATTAAATTACTACAAACATGAGGTTAATTTTTTGGTGTATAATTTCAAAGTGAGAGAGTTAGACAAAACATACACAAAGACAATTGTGTATGTATGAGTGTGGGGATCACTGTTTTATATTCATACTCAGTTGTTATCTTCGTTAAAATTCTGTATGTGAAAATGCCGAAAACACTAGGCTCCGGAGTGCTATGAGCACTTTTGCTTGCTTTAATGTCATTATTTCGGTGAAATTTACGGATATTTAAAATTATTTTTGCATAAATATGTGTAAATTGGTTACTAAAGCAATATTGTGTAAAAAAACGCATTTTACACAGTGGAATCCGCAGCTAAAAAAACTTAAAACTTAATTGGCTTTAATACATGAATCAATTAATCTAATACAATAATATTGCTTTCAATCCAAATTTTTATGTACTGGAATGGAAATTAACAAAAAAAAATAAAAATCCTGGGAATTTCCGCATCAAAAAGCGGGAAATGAAAACAATTGAATTTCTTCTAATGGAGGCTGTTTTAAAGAAAATAAAAACTCAGGTTTATTTATTAATTTATTCTTTTTATTAAACGTAATAAATCTTTAGAAAAAGGCCCTAAAATATATTGTTTCATTCATAACACAGCTTTGTAAATTGAAAAAATGTTTCTACGGTACGAGGTTTCACAGTCAATTCGGATACTCGGTATTAATTAGTACTGAGCCTCTGATCTAGAACTAGAGTCTATTCAAAAAGTGGATTTGAGGCTTAAGACTTATTAATATTTGGGTGTTGTGTTTTATTCAAACTTTACTTTAGATATTGCAATATATTTTTTTATAAAAAAATAGGAGTAAAAATTTTGAACTAAATTTTACACAGACTAAAAGAAAATAAAAAATAACCCGTTTTTTCCTTAAACATTTTTTAAAATCTATTCAATTCTGTATTTTTTTCACGTCTTTAAAAAGGGAATTTTGGCGATTATTTTTTTTTTTCTACACTTTGACGCACAGTATTCGTCGGCAAAAAAAATCACGACTTCCTTCAAAAAAATAAAGAAATATGTGGACTGATGGAATTCGACATGCTAAACACGAATCAGCTTTCAGTTCTTTCCCATCAGATCCTAAATAAGCCGATTACTCGAGTATATTTCGTTCTGATATCAAATTTTTATTCGCTTAATAGTTTCGGAATTATTTCAAAGTAAGTGTCCGAAAAAAATTTTTTCATGTAAAATTATTATATAATTATTAATAAAATTATAATTATTACCAAAATTTCTTTTGAAAAGTAAAACATCAAAAATGTTTCTGGTAAGACTACGAGTAAAATAAACTACTTATGTATCTTCAAAATGGATGCACATATATTGATTTAATTCACAGTTTAGTAAAGATATCTTCAAAATTGATATACAAATCTTGATTTTATTCACAGTTAAGTGAAAATACCCATGGATACATACAATTAAGTGCTGATAAACTGGTGGGCAAAAAAATTTCTTCTTTAAACAAAAATAGGTGGACTTGATGGAATTTGACATGCTATACAAGAATCTGCTTTCACCTTTTTTCTATCACGTATTGATTTTATTTTATGGGCATGACTACTATGACCTCGCTTTTAGGCAGTCGCACTTGTATAAATCAAAAAAGGTTTTCAATTTAGATAAATTAAACTCCAGCAGATTCAAATTATCTGAGTTATATTCACCTAATTTTTTTATTTTTTTTTTTTCAATTAATATTACCGTAGTTATTCGGAAATTAATAGCGAAAAATTTAGAAAAAAATAATGAAAAATCGGCAAAATTTTAATTGCTAACTCTGAAATTATTGAGCGAATAAAAAGTAATGTTGACCTGAATTGAAGACAATTTTCATCTTTTGGTGTATCATTTATCAAAATCGTACAAACGGTTCTTGATTTATAGTCTTAATTGTCTGAATAAGGTGCCCATAAAAAAATCTGTACGTGATGAGCATATTCTTGTTAAGCTCGTCATATTCCATCTCGTCTACCTATTTTTGTTTAAAGAAGAAAGAAAAAAAATATGTTTTTGCCCACCACTGTATTTATACTTAATTGTAGGTATACATGGGTATTTTCACTTAACTGTGAATAAAATCAAGATTTGAACATCAATTTTGAAGATATATGTACATATGTCTTATTTTATTTGCAGCATAACCAGCTTTAAGGTGATAAACTAAAACACTCTGAAACTATTGAGCACATAAAGAAATGAAGTTAGGGTGGCTGGAAGATATTTTTCTTCCGCATCTTTTGGGGTATCACTTATGTCAATCGTACACACCTTTCTTGTTATGGGCGAAATATTAGACATAAAAAATCCAGAACTGATGGATAAAAAGCTGATTCATATTTAGCACATCATAATCCATCAAGTTCAACTATTCGTCTTTGTGGAAGGATTTTTTTGCCGACTAAGGAGTGCGTTCGAAAAAATCTTAACATATATAATATTCAATAACTTGGAAATGGTTAATCTTCGAGTTTTCATTCTTTTTTTATTTAATTGATAACTTGTTACTGATCACAGAAAAATATAACTTTTATAGTTCTAACCACTATTTATGTACTTGTGGACCATTTTTGGTAACCCTTCCGTTAGAGATTTGATAGTTGTTTCATTCACTTTTTTGGAACAGTGTGCATTTCTTATTTTAAAGTCTTCGGTATTTTAGGACACCTTTTTTGTGCTCTTCAATTCACTTTTCACAAGAGCTCTACACTGGTCTAAGCTATGGACAATATTGAAAATTGACCTCCCTTGGTACAAAAACTATGTTATTGTTTTGGTAACACTCCAGAGCTTTCTTACCGTAGTGGCATGTTACCAAATGGGTCCAAAAATTTGTAAGAAAGTTTTTCTGCTTTTGGGTCCTAAACTTATCTTTAACATTGAGTCGAGTATTCACAATAAAAAGTTTTGAAACATAAGCTGCGAAAATTCTGCCAGCACATACGTTTCTTCGTCAATTATACAACTTGAGTATTTTCCGTGTCCTATTCTTGGCTTCTAAATTTTTTGCAGCATTCCCGTTTGGAACTTTTTGGACTTTATATGTTCTTAACTCATCATAAGCTTTAACTTTTCGCACCAAATAGCACTGAGCTAACTAGGCTTGTTTTCTACCAAATGTGTTTGGAGTTCTTTTCAATATGCTTTCAATTTTCTTGGCCTTACCGATATCATGTGGACCTTTTTTATTCTCGAACCATGTTTCCTATTAATAGTCAAATTCTCATGATACTATTTAATAACATTAGAAACAGTTTGACCACAGAAATTTAATTCTGTGGCCAATTAATTGTGGTACCTATTTGGATTTTTTTGAAATTTTTTAATAATTTGTAGAACGTATGTAGATCTTTTTCGTCACTCATTTTGATGAAAATCACGAGAAATCAACATGGTTGTTATTAAAAATAATAACTGACGTATTTTTCCATTATGTATAACTAGATAAAAAAAAATCAATATTGATTCCCAAAATAGTTATGAGGCAAAACGTGTGTGAAGATTTTTTCGATCGCACTCCTTATTCCAAGCAAAAAAGGAACAGAAAAAGAGTTGAATTTAACATTGTGTTGTCATTTGAAAGAAGTACTTAATGGTGCAAAAGTGCTGCAGAAGTTCTTTTTTAACCTACGGTTGTCATTGGTAGGATGTTCTTCTTTTATACTTCTTATTAATTTCTTTTGAGGTACTTCCTTTAAAACTGTATTTGTTTTTTTTTTTTTTATTCTGTTTTAGCCTTATTAAAAGATAATAAAAATGCTTTAAAATTTGTGAAATTTTAATTTTCTTTTTCACTTTTTTGATAGCAATTATTATGAACTTTCAAAAAAGTTCAAAATAGGCAATATATTCCACTTTTGAAGTGGTAAAAATGTTCTTTTTTGAAGCACTGATCGTTTTTTTGCTGGGTTGTTATTCACAAGCAGGGAAAACCTAAACTTTTTTATTCATATCTACTTTTGCAATTATATTAGCTTTTCAGAAATGTAAAATTTATTAATATTTGAGGTATATTATTTTTTATTTTTGCCTTTGGAACAAAGTGCGATGTCGCCTGAATGGCGAAGACAACCTCAAGTTCGACCAGAATAGAGTCCATTGCTTATGGAACGCTCCGGATGCTGATTTTACCCCATTAGGTAAACGACTCAAAATATTGGGAGAAAACCTAATTGTTGTGAGGCCTGTTCGTTAAACCGAAAAGTTCGTAATATACAACACTAACTTAAAGTAAATTTTTTGCACAAATTTTTTACTAGGGGGCGGATTTTTATGAATTTATTTTTGGAAAATATGTGCTTATAAAATGCACTTAAAAATTCAAAATATTCCCTAAAAAATTAAAAAATATGCATTTATTTTTTTTTATTTTTTTTATTTTTATTAAATAAAATGAAATTAGTTACTTTATAAGAAAAAACTAAAATCAGTCCATCTTAAGCTAAGAAATGCAATACATTTTGTATTTTTAAAGGTTAAAGCTATGTTTTAAAAGATCAATACTAATTATTTGTACTTTCTTAAATTTGTTCTCTTTAAGATCACATTTTTTTAAACTTATATTAGTGACATTGAGTTTAATACCTTAGTTAGATAGGTTTTTATTTATATACTACACAAACATATTTTTTTACTAAGTTGTCAAATGTAAATGATTGTCTATTTTGGGGTAAAAAATTTTTATACATAGAAAATGATCTTTCAACCTCAACAGAAGTGAAAGGAGCGTATTTGAATAATTGTAGTTCAGAAGAAGAGTATTCTTCTAAACACGAAACATCAACGTAAAGTAATTGATTTTGATTTTTTTTTTTTTAATTTTCTCAAATTCTTTATTTTTTTAATAACAGCTTGCAACTTTAATTTTATTTTTTCAGCAACGGAGCCTTCTACAATAGCAGTATCAATTAAACTGATTTGAGTACTTAATGAATAGAAACCATGTAATTTAGTAACAGTTTAAAAAAATCCATAGTTGGAAGAAACAATTAAGAGTTTATTTTGAATATTGCTTGATGTTAGTACTCGTTTAACTTTTTTTATACCCACCATCAAAAAGATGGGGGTATATTGATTTTGTCATTCCGTATGTAACATGCCGAAGGAATCATCTAAGACCCCACATAGTATATATTTTCTGGGTCCTGGTTAGATTCTGAGTCGATCTAGCTATGTTCGTCCGTCTGTCCGTCTGTTGAAAGCAGGATAGGGCTCGAACGGAAAAATGTAGGGGGACGAAATTTGGCACAAATGTTTGTCTTATATAAGGTTTGTTTGGGATTGAAAATGGGCATCGGTTAATAAACAAAAAAGTTATGGGCTAAAAACTAGACACAGGGTGTCCGTTTTATACTTTTCTGCTGATATTTCTTCAACAAAAGCATGTACGACAACGAAATTTTGTACGTATAGTTCGGTGATCGATGTAAACTCGGAAACCAAAAATGGGAGTGGTCCGCCCACTTTACCGCCCACCTCCAATATAAGGTGAGAATCAACGAAATTGTGTTCAAATAGTTCAAGGACCAATGTAAACTCGGAAACAAACAATGGGCGTGGTCCGCCCACTTTACTGCCCACTTTCCCGCCCCCTCCCATATAACGTAAAATTTGAAAAAGTTGATGGTGGGTATATAGATTCGGCCGGGCCGAATATAACATTCGCGCTTGTTATAGCTTTAGAGTCGTTATCATTCAACTCATCCACAGCATTTTTGAAATCATCAATATATTGTTCGTAGTATTTTACAACATCAAACCAAGATACCCAACTCGTAATAACTGTTTGAGGCGGAAGTGGCAAATTGGGATAATTTTCTTTTAATTTTTCAACGCGTGTAGGAAGTTTCAAATATATCTGTTTTCCCTAAGAAATCAGCGAATCAATGTGATCAAAATGATTGCACACCTCCTCCGCAACTCGGTGTAATGCGTAGGCTAAGCAGGTTACATGCAAAATTTTTGGATAAAAAATCTTAATAGCTTTTGCGGATTTTACTATAATGGAGCCGCGCCCGATAAAAATAAAAGAATTTGATTCTTCTTAAAATCCTCTCCCTACAATTAAACTGACTCATGAAACGTACGGGCAATTGTTTTGTGGTTCACATATTCGAGTTCTACAATATGAATCAAAAACTTTCGTTTGCTCAACTCTACGTCGAGATCCAAAATTCCAACAATTACATTAACACTGTATCGGCCGGTAATGTTAGTTGTTTCGTCCATACTTATCCGTAGAAATTTATTTTTTAAAAAAGATTTTATTTCTTCTAGCTGAATACTGTACAATTTTTCCACATAACTAAGCGTTGAATCGGATGGAATACGTTCATTTGTGTACGTCTTTAAGAAATTCAATAAAATTGGATGAGATAGTTTTTTTAAAGGGATGTCTGCAGATATAAAGACTTCACATAAATCTAAGATGAAATTTTTTTGCGAGTTTATCGTCAACAACAATTCGAAGCATTCTGACAAAAATTTTAAAAATGCATCCTAAAAGTACATTATGAATGCATTTTTAAATGATAATATTATTTTTAAATTACTTCATTTATAGTAGACCTTTAATGTTCAAAAAATAATAAAAATCCATCATCTATTTTTTTTTTTTATTTTCATCAATAGTTAAATTTTTTTCATCATGATCGAAATAAAAAATATAAATATCTTGTGATAAGTATAAAATTATTTTCAACTTTTTTCATCTGATGAAAAAATTTTAAACAACAATTTCATTGAATAAAAAAATATTTTTGAAACATCATTTGAAATGTTTTCTATACTGATAATTATTTTTAAAGATATTAATCGTTAAAGATATTTATTATTTTCATCATGATGGATATTTTCTTCAACAAATGAAAAATTATTTTTTGAACAGTAAAGATATTTATATTGATTGAAAAATAAAAATAAAAAGTTTTCGGGTGCTTGCATTTTACCTCAAAATGAGAAATATAAAAATAAGATTGTAAAAAAAAGATTTAAAAACCCAAAAAATTAAAAATATGCATTATTAGGTAAAATATGCAAAAATATTCATTTTCAACAAAATATGCAAAAATATGCACTAACAAACTGAGTACAGAATGAATTTTTAGTTCGCTTTATAAGATACTCAATAAAAAAATATTGCTCGTTCGTTAAATGCTATGTTTTTAAAACCGAATGTTCGTTAAACCTGAAAACTACTGTATTTTCTTTTCGAATCGAATAACACAATAATCCTTTTTTAAGACGAAGCTTTTTTTATTATATTCTCAATATATTATATATGTATTTTATCTTCTAGGATAACCCAATAACTCCCGCATACCAACATTCAAAAACCATTAATTCATTAAAACCAGCAATACGGAAACCATCTCATCGAACTAAACGCAAAAAACGTAAGGTAATCTCATCAGACGAAGATGAAGAATACAGTGACGATTAAATATCTGAAGCAACTGCTAATGCTTTACACTGTATACAAACGTATATGAAGAGAAAATTTGGATTGTATGTATTAATTTTAAAATGCAGAAAATGTTATATATTAAATTTAATTTACAAAGTAAACATAATATTATATGATATTATGTAATGCATAAAAAATAAAAGTTAAGATTGTATAAGACTTTAATATTAAATAAAAATTTTTGGAAAATTCGTATTTTAAATGAATATTCAATTAAGGTACATGAAACAATTCTTATTTTTTATTTTAAATAAATCACACTTAGTATAATTGAAAGTAAAATAGTACATATATATGTAATTCGAACATTGGAATAATTCAGTAGATGCACAGTGGTTTCAAAACTTTTTTGGAAATAATTCTGTAACTTGTGAACCATTGGATATATCTCAATAAAATTTCACACGGTAAAATTCGTAGCGGGTCAGGTGGATTGGACATGTCATTTTTTTAAATCGCCAAAAATTCGTTTATGATATGGAAGAAAAGAAATTGTATATGTAGATAGTCCTTGTAAATCTCTACAAAAAAATACGATTACTATGTAGTTATCTCTTTTAGTTTAAGAGATATTCAGGTCGAAATAAATTTTTCTATATTTTTTAGTTTTTTATTTTATTATTATTTTTTTTTTATTTTTGTATTTTTTTTTTTTTTTACTTTTTTTTCAAAAGGGAGGCAATATTTATTCACTCATAAAATTTGTTTTTAGTTCCGGTCTATATTATTTTTTAAGTTTTTTAAAAGAAATCTTAACGCAAATGCGTGTAAATTCGGAGGACATTAAAATAGGTGTGAATTTCTTCAAATGAAAATATTTTAAAATTGTATAAACTCACATTTATGTTTTATTTATAAAATATAACTAACCAGGAAATAAAAAAATAATTTTAGGATTAACTTATACTGGACTTAAAGATCGGAACAGTTTTTTTGGAAGAAAACACATGTTTTTCCGTTGTCAATAAAATAGGTGTGTTTTCCAAAAATTTAAAGTTACATAATAATTTCCTATTTTTAAACTTAATAACCCCTATCGTGAATAACAAGATAAATTTTTGTTCCCATTCCCCTCGAAGGGAAAAATCCTCGTGAATCTCCCGTGAAAATTTTTCCCGCTATCAGTTCTCAGTGAATGTAAAAAGGAATAAAATAAAAATCAAAGTAAAGTTTTTACAAAAATAAACACGTACATACTAACTAATATTTTAAAGAAAAGTAAAAAAAAAAAAAACAAATCAAAATATTTAGTATTGGAGTGATAGTTTTATTGTACTATTTATCTTTCATGTAGCAAAATAATTCGGCTAATTTTTGGAAACCCAATAAAAAAAATGATTATAACAAATTAAAGTGTACAATATGTTGTAGGACCCAAAATAATTCTTTTATATAGACAAATTAATGTTTATTGATTGAATATTTTAATTATAATAAATTTCAAAAGTTTTCAATTCAAAAACAATAGAACAAAATATTTCTAGTTAAAATTATAAAATATGTACACAAAGTATTTTGTGAAATGATTCATTAACACATGCTGAAATTAATTTTAATACATTAAGAAAGGAACAGGAACATGAAATTTCTGACAATATAGTAAACGAAAAATTCAGAATTAAACACAATATTAGAGAATTTAAAATTCCTAATTATGATTTCAACATATTATGTTAAGTAACAGGAAAACACGCTAGACCATATATACATGAAAACATGAGAAAAACAATTTTTGAAAAAATTCATTCACTTTCGCATCCAGGTTCTCGTGCTTCTAGGAAATTAATTCAAAGTAGATATTTTGGCCTTCTACGAATACAAATATCAATTTATATTTGTATCATCGAAAATATTTAAACACACTAAATCTGCTAATGTTGAAATTAAAATTCCGAAATGTAGATTTGAACAGTAGAACCTTTGCCAGTATCAAGAGGTTACAAATATATATTGACAATTATAGATAGAACGACTAGATGGCCTGAAGCTTATCCATTAAAGGATATTACATCTGACACCATCGTAAAAATTTTTATTCAGAATTATATCTCACGTTTCGGTATTCCATTGCAAATTACAGTTGATCGTGGTTCTCAATTTACTTCTAACTTATTTTCAAATTTAACAAATATACTTGGTATACAAAAAAGTCATACCACGGCTTACCATCCCCAATAAAATGTTATCATTGAAAGATTCCATCGTCAACTTAAAACATCGATTACATCATCTAAGTATGTTGTACACTGGTCTGATGAACTACCTATTATATTGTTAGCTTTACGAAATCAAGTTAAAGAAGATCTTAAATGTTGTCCTGCGGAAATGGTTTACGGTCAGACTCTAAGAATTCCTGGTGAATTAGTTATAGCATCTCAAAGTTCTGAAAATTCTTGTGAATTTCTACTCTTAAAATTAAGCGAAAATTTCTCTTCTATCCGTAATAATATATCTCATTACGGTAAAACTACAGTTACATTCCCCCAAATTTAATGAACTGCTCGTATGTTTTTCTTAATAAAAAAGTTGGATTACATTATCATTTTTAAGGACCATATAAAGTTTTATTTAAAAATGATAAATATTTTAAAATTCAGAAAGGAAATTCAACTGTGACAGTTGCTATTGATCATCTTAAACCAGCATTTATAGAAAAATCTGAAATAAGTGATGAAATTACTAATAAAAGTTTAGACAAAAAAGGGTGACATTTAATTTAAATTAAAATATAAATAAAAACAAAATATACGTTTTTAGATGGCGGGAGAGTAGATGTAGAAACTTAGGAACTTGTTCACAAAATACTTTGTATAAATATTTTATAATTTTAACTAGAAATATTTTGTTCTATTGTTTTTGAATTGAAAACTTTTGAAATTTATTATAATTAAAATATTCAATGAATAAACATTAATTTGTTTATATAAAATAATTATTTTGGGTCCTACATATGTCTAGAATTGGAACAATAATTTTGTTTAATGTTGAGCAATATATCAGTTTGTGTCTTATTAACTGATCGTGCCCTTACAATAACTTTAATATCCGAATTATAAGAAGATCTACGTACATTTTCTGTTCTGTTCCCCCAGCAAAAATAAAGTGAACAAATTAAAGGGAAAAGTGAAAAAACTAGGGGGGAAAAATCATTCACGATTAGGGGAATTTTATTTTTAGCATGAAATTATTACGGGGAATTTTTTCACGATTGCAAATTTGGGAAAGGGAAAACATTTCGAGGGAAAAAGTATTCATGAAACGTCCATAATGGCATAATAAGACATAACTACGTTTTTGAGTTTCCTTTATTATCCTTCCAATAGCGAAGACATACAGTCTAAACGTCCTTGCTAGGATATTATACTGTTATTATTAAAATATACTGATTTCTTATTAATTAGGTTGGAATTTTTCAGAAACATTTATTTTGAGTTTATTTAACAATTTCAGCCAGAATTTTAATCATGGGCACTGATAAGACATACAAAAAAATGCTTGCATGTCCTATTTATCTCTTACAGTTTTTGAGTAAATTGCGTTTGAATTTTTAAGTTCCTCAATTTTGCATGTTCTTGGTCCAGTTTTTTTCATATATATCCTAGTATTTCCGACCGATTTTATTTGTCTTTTCTTTAGATAAATAAATTTTTCCGAAGTCCCGTAGATTTTGATTGAAAACTCTTAACAACATATTATAGATTCTTAAACTACATTCTGTTTTCCGATTCCTACTTTGGGATTTCAGAAAAATATAGACTAGTCAAAACTTTTATATAAAATAGGTCAAATTCGGGAGGGTGTGTACCTTTACCACTTGAGTTATTGGCCTTGTTTTTTATTTTAAAGTTTGAAGAAAAGTGTGAAGATACCTTTCAGAAAAGTATAAAATTATTATATGTTGTTAAAGAAAATTTTATTAAAAAAAAAAAAAAACAGTGTAGATACTTTTTCGGCCAAAAAACACAAAAAGTCATAATATTTGCAATTTTCAAATTCAAAATCGTTTATTTTTGGACCCGGTAAAGATATCGACTTAAATTTTTTTTATTCAGTAGATAATTTTGTTCTTACATTATCTAAAGAAAAAACAAATAAATTCGGTCGGAAATACTAGGATATGTATAAAAAACTGGACCAAGAACATGCAAAATAGAGGTAAGGACTGCGCACGAAAAAATCCGTGCATGCTTTTGGGCTTATAACTTTTAATGTGGTGAAAAATTAATAATTTTGTTAACTGGTTTGTATTTGCCATTTATGCTCACTTGCCATGTGCGAAGGTTCATGGTAATAGCAAAATTGGTCTTTCTTAAAATGGAAGTTTAACAAAAAACACATAAACACATAATTCAAATTTTTCATGAAATCTTCCATTGGTCATATAAAATAATTGCAACGAAGGCTGCTGTGCCGGAAAATACAGTTTCTTTGGTCATAATATTATACATAGATGTTATGATCACTGAATGGTAACCTGTTAATGGAAGACAAATAGTATCTTCAGGCTGTAGGATTCAGGCAAAATAGAAAGGATTTTGAGAAAAAATCCCCTCACCTCTGGAAGAAAAGTGTCACAAAAAGTTAATTGGTTTTAATCTTTATCAGAAAAGTTGAATGGAAATCTAGCCTGAAGACGTATAAAGTACAAAAAAATCCTAATGGAAATGAAAGCAAGAATTTGAAAGTAAAAAAATAACGTGAAAGTATTTTAGACGAATTTTTTTCATAATTATGATTAGTGTATAATAGACGATGAAACGTTCATAGAAGCTGACTTTTTTCAACTTTCTGGCCTGGAATTTTATGTTGCAGATGCTAGGGGGAATGTGGCAGATTAATATCGTGTATCAAAGAAATCAAAATTCATAAGA
Organism: Protophormia terraenovae; assembly: GCA_951394005.1. Lineage (NCBI taxonomy): Eukaryota > Metazoa > Arthropoda > Insecta > Diptera > Calliphoridae > Protophormia > Protophormia terraenovae. Next base: position 64,924,890 of record OX596074.1, read on the forward strand.
AAGCTTTTGATTTGGGAACCCATATGCAAATGAAGAAGAAGCACTTCATTCATAAAAAATGGTTCCATTAACACAAAAATATACGTGAATGAGTGCCTTTGGAAAAGATTTCTCCCTTTCCTAATAAAATTCAGTGTATCGCCTGTTTTTTGGCCTGTTCCCGCTTCTTCTCATTACAACAACAAAACAATGGAGTTATAACAAAGAAATTGTAAGAGCTTGTACCGATAGAGACTAATCCATCAAATTGTCCGAAACTCCGTGCAGTTGAAAGATATTGGACTCTAGTAAAAAATAATTTAAAGGACATTATAAGCTCAGCATAAAATGAAACGGAGTTTAAAAATAAGTTCACTTATTCGAGCAAAAAAGTGACCGAAACACAATAAAACCTTTAATTATAATAATTCTGGAAAAGATCAGATATTTCCTTAAAAACCAACAGGAACTAATTTATTGTTTTATGTTTAGAACTTGAACATAACAGTCATTAATAAAAATATCATTAAAAAAAAAAAATTCGCCCACTGGCTTAGTTTCTATATGCAGATTTGCATGCACGGATTTTTTCGTGCGCAGTCCTTACTTAAAAATTCAAACGCAAATAACTCAAAAACTGTATGAGTTAAATAGAACATATAGGTCTTATACCTACAATAATATATAAAAATAAAATGTTATGTCAAAGGTACCCATCTTTGAGCCCCTTTAGCTCCGCCCCTGAGGGGTCTGTTCGGTCCTCCTTTCAAGCTTAACATTGTACACTGCTCTGCTACGCCTATGCCAAATAGCCGATCAGAAGTTACAGATTTATTTCGAAAAATGTTCAATTCTGCCCCACTGTGCAATATAATATAGTACAAATAATAAAAATATAATTTTATTGTAGAGACAAAAATCTGTCTAATGAAAAAAAGTTTAAAAACAATTAAAGATCATTGAAAGGAAGATATCCTCATATTATATGAATAAAATGATTTATGGTAATAAGTCGTAGTATGTGAGTGCATTTGGTCGGGACGAGTCGGCCTAAAACATTTAAGTCAAAAGAATTGGAAATAATCGTGTAACCCTAATCTGAGTAAAATGTTTCGTTTTTATAGAGACTTTGGAACAATAACGACTTTAATCGTTCACAAGTATGGTGAACTCTGAGAATATAATATGGATGTTTTTAAATAAACAAGTACATTCTGTATTATAAATTCTACATAATATCCTTATACATACATAAATCAATAATTTAAGATGTATTCTCGCTCATTTAATAAGGAAAGAATCATATTTTTATTTAATAATAACGGCAATATATCCCATCAAGAACTTTTGGGTTGTGTGTCTCCGCTAAGCTAGGGATAATCAAGGAAATTCCAAAAAATAATTATGTTTTTTCATACTATTGTTGCATTTTATTAGTATTTAGTTTCACAAATAGAAAATAATTTTGTAATTTTAAAGTTTTTGCGAACACCTATTTTGTTGTCCAGAGAAAAAATGGATTTTCATCATAAAAACCTCTTCTATTTATGAAATAAAACATAAAAATATAAGCATAAAAAGTGTATATATATACTCTGGTTCAAGAAGCTTCCACTATATAAATTAAACGAAGAAATGCTCAATTTCAAAACATGTTCAATAAGGGTTCAGTAATTCCCAACGAAACTAAGAAAAAAGAGGGTTCAGCAATTCCCAACATAAATTCTCACAGCCCTATTGATAAACTAATTGAAACCATGAACAGTTTCATGTCAAATACGCAGAATATATTACAACAATTAATGCAAACTCAAAGCATGCTCATCTAGATTTTGCTAAGTAAAAATTAATTACTTAATAATATGTTACTAGAATGTTAACGGCCTTAGCCAACATCAACACGAAGTTCAACAATTTTTACAGCTGGTAGATATTGATGTGCTATTGGTATCTGAACTCACTTTACTCAAAAGAATTGTTTCAGAATAAATGGCTAAGCAGCCTAACGGTAGGGCATGCGGAGGGACAGCAATATTAGTTCGTAAAGATATAAAGCATTTTCAAATGCCATAATAAAGAACGGATCACATTCAGGTCACTTCAATAAATATTTCCGATAAATATATAACTATATATTGTTCTCCAAGATATCCTATTAATCGTAATCAGTTGATCCTAAAGTTGCAAAATAATCGCAACTTTAGGCCCAAGATTTATAGAAGCAGGGTACTTTAACGCAAAACATATATTTTGGGGCTCTCGCCTAATAACTCCCAGAGGTAGGCAATTATCCTACCAGCAAACTAAAATATCTTGTGGCCAACGTACTTACTAGCCTACAAAACGTGAATGCATATCAGAGATTCCAGAGTATATATCTTTCGTCAGACCATACATCAATGATCCTTACATTATAACTCTTTAGGGAGCATGGATACATATAGTTCTTGTTTTCCAGACAAGAAAACTAATTGGCTAAAGTACAAAATGTACGTTACTCGATACTTGCCCCCAAATATCTTACCAAAAATTTAACATGAGATTCAGACTGCAGTTGATATTTTTATCGATATTCTTACTAATGCCGCTGTAGAAACCTGTAGGTGTAGAAACTATACACCTTCAGGTTTTTCGAAAAATAAAAAATACATGAAATGTCCTAAAGATATTGAGGATCTTATAAGGAAAAAAAAAAGAAATCTTAGGACCCAATGGCAGGAGTTCAGATCAGTGTAGCTTTGAAAAACCAAAAAGAATTTGAATTTAAGAACTATCTGAGAAATAAATTATGCGATGCCCTATCGTGTACGAGTCTCCTATAAAAAAATAATACTGAAAAAGAAGAGACGTTCGCCACTCACATAGAGACTGTTTTCACTCCAAATAGCACGAACTCTTGAGTTTCACCTACTTTTACACTGGTCGTCAAAAAAATCCTCCCCAAAGACAAATAGTTGGACTTGATGGATTTTGATGTGCTAAACACGAATCTACTTTCAGTTTTTTTCCTTCAGGTCTGGATTTTTTTATGTCTAATATTTCGCCCATTCAATAATTGTGTGTACTAAATTAATTTTTTTATATGCTCAATAGTTTCGGAGTTATATCGAATTTTTATTACTTATACTTTTATAGCGTATTTGGAATATTAAAGTATGGTGTCGGAATTGAATAAGATTTTTGTTTATTTCAAGTGTTATGGATACACAACCCATACACTAGTAAACTCCCGTTTGCCTAATTTAATAAACTACTGATTAAGACTTTAAGTCAGCATAAATGCATTGAAATATAAAAACAAAAAGAAGTATGCATGCATAAAAATCATTTATAAACAAACTACTCATATTTCTGTAAAACTGCTGACTGAATGTCTACCACAGTTTTTATTAATAAACAATTCTTAATAATCTTAAGCTTATAAGAATATTGTAAAATAATTTAAGTTTTAGTTTTATAAGAACCTCAAGACAATAAAATCAAAATATTAAATAAACGTTTTTTTAACGATTTAACTGGCGCAGTCGGTAGGATACTCGGGTATCCTTGTGTATACTTCGTATATATAAGTGCAAATTATATATGCTGAGAAGCAAGCGATATTAAGTGTTTCAACATTTTTTACCGAGTATTCGAAAAAATATATATATATATATATATATATATATATATATATATATATATATATATATATATATATATATATATATATATATATATATATATATATATATATATATATATATATATATATATATATTTATAAAAACGTTTTCACACGGATTCCATTTTATGTGTTCCTTTAAAGTTGTGAAAACATGGCAGTAAACCAACCAAACCCAATCCTAGCTGCAGCAGCACAGCGACCGGGTATACGGACTCTGGATATTAATCCGCTAAAATATCTTGAAAAGATTCAAACCTTTGACGGAAGGAAAGAAGATTTGTGCACTTTTTGCACCAACGTTGATGATATAATTCCTACCCTAATGTTGTATAATGAACAAGCACAAAGGATGTGCATCAACATAATAAAAAGTAAACTGATGGGTAAGGCTCGAAGAGCAATGGAAATACATCCACACTTAAATAATTGGAGTGAAATAAAGGCAATGTTGGAAACCAATTTCGGAGGTTTTCAAACAGCTGATCAGTTATATGAAGAATTGCGATCGGCGCAATACAGAGGAAGTACATATTTTAAAACAGTAAAACACTTTATGCAGGCAACTTTGTTTGCTATTTCGGCTCCTTCCTGGTTTACAATCTTTCCAAATGTGTCCCAAATCTTGCTTCTGCCTCTTTTCGTAGTTATTTTGAATGTTCCTGACAGGATATTTTGTTTGATGCTGGCACGAATAGATGATATATTAGACAAACTAGGTAGAGCGAATTATTTTTCGACATTGGATCTTACCAAAGGATTCTATCAAATAGAAGTAGAACCTGAAGACCGCGAAAAAACAGCTTTCTCTACACATAATGGTCATTTTGAGTTCATTCGAATGCCTTTTGGACTTAAGAATGCTCCATCGACTTTTCAGCGCATGATGAACAATGTTCTTAGGGAACATGTTAATAAAATCTGTGTTATTTACATGGACGACATCTTAGTATTTTCGACTTCCTTACAAGAACACATTAGTAACGTAGAAAAAATATTTACTACATTGAGGAAAGCAAACTTAAAAGTGTCTTTGAATAAAAGCGAGTTCTTGAAAAAAGAAACTGAATTTCTGGGACATATAGTTACGAACGAAGGCATAAGGCCAAATCCTAATAAAATAGAAGCTATTAAAAAACAACTCATTCCAAAAACGGTTAAGGAAATACAAAGTTTCTTAGGAATGAGCGGTTGTTATAGAAAATTTATACCGAATTATTCCAAAATTGCAAAACCTTTAACGATCCGTCTTAAAAAGGACGCAGTTATTAACGTAAATGATAAGGATTATAGGGAGAGTTTTGAGAAATTAAAAAAATATTCTAATGTCAGATATGATATTAAAGTATCCTGACTTTAATCAGAAATTTATATTGACAACGGATGCATGTAATTATGCCTTATGCGCAGTACTTTCACAAAAGAAAGGGCCAATAGCATTTGCGTCAAGAACGCTAAATAAACATGAATGTAATTATTCAACTATCGAGAAAGAATTGCTGTCAATAGTATGGGCAGTAAAACAATTTAGACATTACCTTTACGGAAGAAGATTTGATTTACATACAGATCACAAACCTTTAATATGGTTAGCAAACTTAAAAGAACCCAATTCTAAACTTATTCGATGGAAAATCAAGCTCAATGAATATGAGTTCGATATATCGCATGTACAAGGTAAAGAAAACAAAGTAGCGGATGCGCTTTCAAGAATTAGAGAAACTAACGTAAACCAAAAATACTATTCACAATGCCAAATATGTGGTAAAAATAACAGAGATAAAACTAGCGAAAATCAACTTATGTTGATGCATGAGGGAAAAACAAATTGCCCTTTATGTGAAAAAACTTATGCAACAATAAGTGCATTAAATAAACATTTAAGAGAAATACACTCTAGGAAAGATCTTGTGAAAAACCCAAGAAACTCTTATAGTAAAAGACAAACAACTAGTAGAGTAGACATTTTAAAAGCATTCCAGTCATTGAAGATGACAATCAAACTGTACATTCTGCTGAAGAAGACAGTTCAGACTTGTTTAAGGTTACAGAAAAACCTTTTCAAAGTTTTAAAAATCAAATTATCCTTAAAAAAGGAGATTTATGTAGAATTGACGAAGATATAATATTTTCTAATAATAGAATAGTATATAACTATACAGAACTTGATTCTGATCTAGTAGCGCAAATATTAGACAAAATCATACTATTTAAAACAGTGGCATTATATTGTCCTGACAAAGAGGATTTAATAAAACTTCAAAATGAATTCAAAAACAGGAAATCTAACCCTAATAATATTATTGAAGCTGAAGTATTCTTAACTAATCATATTATTGAAGACAAGAAATATTAGAAATAATAGCTAAACATCATAGGTTTGATAATAATCAACCTGGAATAAACAAAACTTATGAAGATTTAAAACAATCATATTACTATCCAAACCTGAAAAAAGAAATAACTAAATTTATTAACAATTGCCACATTTGTAACTTTAAACATGAAAGAAACCCTGTTAAGCTACCTTTGGAGAAAACAGAAACTCCAACAGGACCTTTTCAAATATATCATTCAGATATATGGTATATAAATAACAATCAAATGTACGTAATAGTCTCCTGCGCAAGATGATTTGAAAAGCAAACACACTTGAATTTCAAGTGTGTGTTTCATAGCCAACATGTGCAAAAACAACAATAAATACTGTTCGTACTCATAGTAAAATAATAAAGTACTCGCACATCTACAAAAACAAAAATTGCTTGTATTTTGTTAGTGGAAAACTACTGCCCACAATGTCAGAATGCTTTGAACGGAAAAATGAGAGAACGAAAGAGAGCAAGAGAAAAAAACTCAAAAAATATTTTACATGTGAATACAAAAACAATTTGACAGTACCGCGAGGTTTGCCAATGAAAAAATTGTAAAACAGCTGGTCTTACGAGTATACTTTATTATTATACTATGGTTCGTACTGTTCGCTGCCCGAAGCAAAGCAAGTGTGTACTGTGTATGAGCGACTGCAAATCCGTGCGTTCAAATCATTTATCGTAAACAAGTGGTGCAAGTGGTGTGGCAAAAAAAAGCAAATCATACAAGACGTTGAGAAATGATTTAAAGATTTCAAGTGGGCTTAATGATTTGTTTGTTTTTTGTAATACGTAGTTGCTGTGTGTGGCAAAAAATCTTCATAATGTGTAAAAAGTGGTTGTTTATAAATATTCTTGCATACACACACATATATACAGTATGTCTATATTTTATTGTTGGTTCTTCTTTTCTAAATAAATGTAAAAGGGTGAATTCATAAAGTTATTAAAAAATACTCTTTATTAAGAGTTAAAAAAGTAAAAAAATTAAAGTTGACATTTGAAACTGTCAGTTACATATGTAAGTTAGAAAATTTTTATCTTTAGTATTTATTTATATTTTCAATAAAGTTAGTCTTATAATTAATTGTATGTTTATAAAAAATTTTAAAATTGTACTTATTTATATTATGATAGATTTTATTGCATTTAATTTATATTTACTAAGTAATCATTCTATTTTAAAACTAAAAGGAAATAATATAGAACAATGTCTTTTCATTTTTCAAATTCGTTTCCATATACGTTTACTCCTTGACTAATAAATTTTCCCAAATGTTAAGAATACGATGGAACATCTGCACTGTAATAAAATTATAAATGCAATATTTTAAGACGTTTACCTAAATTGTGTGTCCCGTCATATGTACATGTTCAATATATAATCAAGTAAAGGATGCTGTTTTACCTGATTGTAAGCGAACTCAATTCGTGGTTTTATAAAAAATAAATTTACATTTTTTACAGTGCAGAACATATGTACCTGTTTCTTATTGATCTATTTAGGTGCTTCTACAGATTTTATTGCCAAATTCTTGCTGTTTTAAATAAATTTTTTACACTAAGAAATATACCTGTTTTTATTGGACTAAAGTTATTTTTAGAAAAGGCTTATACATATAATTACCTAATGTAAAAATGAGTTTATAAATAAAATATAATATTATTACCTAATATATTTCATATATGCTATAAATGAAGTTATGAATGAAAATCTTTCAACAGTTATTTCAAAAGTGTTCTCGTGTTCAGAATTGAATTTTTTGTGCTCCAACAAATTATTTGTTTTCACAATCGTGTTAAAATATACATATCTTCGTATACTTATAATGGCAGAAGTAATGGTAAGAAATAAAATTATTTTTAATATATATATATATATATATATATATATATATATATATATATATATATATATATATATATATATATATATATATATATATATATATATATTTATAAAAACGTTTTCACACGGATTCCATTTTATGTGTTCCTTTAAAGTTGTGAAAACATGGCAGTAAACCAACCAAACCCAATCCTAGCTGCAGCAGCACAGCGACCGGGTATACGGACTCTGGATATTAATCCGCTAAAATATCTTGAAAAGATTCAAACCTTTGACGGAAGGAAAGAAGATTTGTGCACTTTTTGCACCAACGTTGATGATATAATTCCTACCCTAATGTTGTATAATGAACAAGCACAAAGGATGTGCATCAACATAATAAAAAGTAAACTGATGGGTAAGGCTCGAAGAGCAATGGAAATACATCCACACTTAAATAATTGGAGTGAAATAAAGGCAATGTTGGAAACCAATTTCGGAGGTTTTCAAACAGCTGATCAGTTATATGAAGAATTGCGATCGGCGCAATACAGAGGAAGTACATATTTTAAAACAGTAAAACACTTTATGCAGGCAACTTTGTTTGCTATTTCGGCTCCTTCCTGGTTTACAATCTTTCCAAATGTGTCCCAAATCTTGCTTCTGCCTCTTTTCGTAGTTATTTTGAATGTTCCTGACAGGATATTTTGTTTGATGCTGGCAGCGTCCATTGATTCAGTAGGAGTTGAATTCTAAATACATAAATATGATATATTTTGTTTAGTAAAGTAACTTTAAAAAATAATTTTATTTCTTACCATTACTTCTGCCATTATAAGTATACGAAGATATGTATATTTTAACACGATTGTGAAAACAAATAATTTGTTGGAGCACAAAAAATTCAATTCTGAACACGAGAACACTTTTGAAATAACTGTTGAAAGATTTTCATTCATAACTTCATTTATAGCATATATGAAATATATTAGGTAATAATATTATATTTTATTTATAAACTCATTTTTACATTAGGTAATAATATGTATAAGCCTTTTCTAAAAATAACTTTAGTCCAATAAAAACAGGTATATTTCTTAGTGTAAAAAATTTATTTAAAACAGCAAGAATTTGGCAATAAAATCTGTAGAAGCACCTAAATAGATCAATAAGAAACAGGTACATATGTTCTGCACTGTAAAAAATGTAAATTTATTTTTTATAAAACCACGAATTGAGTTCGCTTACAATCAGGTAAAACAGCATCCTTTACTTGATTATATATTGAACATGTACATATGACGGGACACACAATTTAGGTAAACGTCTTAAAATATTGCATTTATAATTTTATTACAGTGCAGATGTTCCATCGTATTCTTAACATTTGGGAAAATTTATTAGTCAAGGAGTAAACGTATATGGAAACGAATTTGAAAAATGAAAAGACATTGTTCTATATTATTTCCTTTTAGTTTTAAAATAGAATGATTACTTAGTAAATATAAATTAAATGCAATAAAATCTATCATAATATAAATAAGTACAATTTTAAAATTTTTTATAAACATACAATTAATTATAAGACTAACTTTATTGAAAATATAAATAAATACTAAAGATAAAAATTTTCTAACTTACATATGTAACTGACAGTTTCAAATGTCAACTTTAATTTTTTTACTTTTTTAACTCTTAATAAAGAGTATTTTTTAATAACTTTATGAATTCACCCTTTTACATTTATTTAGAAAAGAAGAACCAACAATAAAATATAGACATACTGTATATATGTGTGTGTATGCAAGAATATTTATAAACAACCACTTTTTACACATTATGAAGATTTTTTGCCACACACAGCAACTACGTATTACAAAAAACAAACAAATCATTAAGCCCACTTGAAATCTTTAAATCATTTCTCAACGTCTTGTATGATTTGCTTTTTTTTGCCACACCACTTGCACCACTTGTTTACGATAAATGATTTGAACGCACGGATTTGCAGTCGCTCATACACAGTACACACTTGCTTTGCTTCGGGCAGCGAACAGTACGAACCATAGTATAATAATAAAGTATACTCGTAAGACCAGCTGTTTTACAATTTTTTCATTGGCAAACCTCGCGGTACTGTCAAATTGTTTTTGTATTCACATGTAAAATATTTTTTGAGTTTTTTTCTCTTGCTCTCTTTCGTTCTCTCATTTTTCCGTTCAAAGCATTCTGACATTGTGGGCAGTAGTTTTCCACTAACAAAATACAAGCAATTTTTGTTTTTGTAGATGTGCGAGTACTTTATTATTTTACTATGAGTACGAACAGTATTTATTGTTGTTTTTGCACATGTTGGCTATGAAACACACACTTGAAATTCAAGTGTGTTTGCTTTTCAAATCATCTTGCGCAGGAGACTATTACGTACATTTGATTGTTATTTATATACCATATATCTGAATGATATATTTGAAAAGGTCCTGTTGGAGTTTCTGTTTTCTCCAAAGGTAGCTTAACAGGGTTTCTTTCATGTTTAAAGTTACAAATGTGGCAATTGTTAATAAATTTAGTTATTTCTTTTTTCAGGTTTGGATAGTAATATGATTGTTTTAAATCTTCATAAGTTTTGTTTATTCCAGGTTGATTATTATCAAACCTATGATGTTTAGCTATTATTTCTAATATTTCTTGTCTTCAATAATATGATTAGTTAAGAATACTTCAGCTTCAATAATATTATTAGGGTTAGATTTCCTGTTTTTGAATTCATTTTGAAGTTTTATTAAATCCTCTTTGTCAGGACAATATAATGCCACTGTTTTAAATAGTATGATTTTGTCTAATATTTGCGCTACTAGATCAGAATCAAGTTCTGTATAGTTATATACTATTCTATTATTAGAAAATATTATATCTTCGTCAATTCTACATAAATCTCCTTTTTTAAGGATAATTTGATTTTTAAAACTTTGAAAAGGTTTTTCTGTAACCTTAAACAAGTCTGAACTGTCTTCTTCAGCAGAATGTACAGTTTGATTGTCATCTTCAATGACTGGAATGCTTTTAAAATGTCTACTCTACTAGTTGTTTGTCTTTTACTATAAGAGTTTCTTGGGTTTTTCACAAGATCTTTCCTAGAGTGTATTTCTCTTAAATGTTTATTTAATGCACTTATTGTTGCATAAGTTTTTTCACATAAAGGGCAATTTGTTTTTCCCTCATGCATCAACATAAGTTGATTTTCGCTAGTTTTATCTCTGTTATTTTTACCACATATTTGGCATTGTGAATAGTATTTTTGGTTTACGTTAGTTTCTCTAATTCTTGAAAGCGCATCCGCTACTTTGTTTTCTTTACCTTGTACATGCGATATATCGAACTCATATTCATTGAGCTTGATTTTCCATCGAATAAGTTTAGAATTGGGTTCTTTTAAGTTTGCTAACCATATTAAAGGTTTGTGATCTGTATGTAAATCAAATCTTCTTCCGTAAAGGTAATGTCTAAATTGTTTTACTGCCCATACTATTGACAGCAATTCTTTCTCGATAGTTGAATAATTACATTCATGTTTATTTAGCGTTCTTGACGCAAATGCTATTGGCCCTTTCTTTTGTGAAAGTACTGCGCATAAGGCATAATTACATGCATCCGTTGTCAATATAAATTTCTGATTAAAGTCAGGATACTTTAATATCATATCTGACATTAGAATATTTTTTTAATTTCTCAAAACTCTCCCTATAATCCTTATCATTTACGTTAATAACTGCGTCCTTTTTAAGACGGATCGTTAAAGGTTTTGCAATTTTGGAATAATTCGGTATAAATTTTCTATAACAACCGCTCATTCCTAAGAAACTTTGTATTTCCTTAACCGTTTTTGGAATGAGTTGTTTTTTAATAGCTTCTATTTTATTAGGATTTGGCCTTATGCCTTCGTTCGTAACTATATGTCCCAGAAATTCAGTTTCTTTTTTCAAGAACTCGCTTTTATTCAAAGACACTTTTAAGTTTGCTTTCCTCAATGTAGTAAATATTTTTTCTACGTTACTAATGTGTTCTTGTAAGGAAGTCGAAAATACTAAGATGTCGTCCATGTAAATAACACAGATTTTATTAACATGTTCCCTAAGAACATTGTTCATCATGCGCTGAAAAGTCGATGGAGCATTCTTAAGTCCAAAAGGCATTCGAATGAACTCAAAATGACCATTATGTGTAGAGAAAGCTGTTTTTTCGCGGTCTTCAGGTTCTACTTCTATTTGATAGAATCCTTTGGTAAGATCCAATGTCGAAAAATAATTCGCTCTACCTAGTTTGTCTAATATATCATCTATTCGTGGTATATGATATTTATCTTCCTTAGTAACCTGATTCAATTTGCGGTAATCTATGACTATACGCCATTCTTTGTTACCTACTTTGTCTTCTTTTTTAGGGACAATCCATATGGGTGCGTTATATGGTGAATTTGAATGTTTTATGATTCCCTGTTCTAACATTTCGTTCATTTGTTTTTCATTTGTTTTTCTACTTCCTGTCAGTCCTGTATCAATTTTATGTTTTACTTCATTTGTAAAGGTCAAATCATCACCTTTATGATAGAAAACATCTTCGTGTTTCTGAATCAAGATACGAATAGCTTTTGATTCTTCGGAATTCAAATGGTCTAAACGTAAAGGATCATTAGTGTTACCTAATTGCTCAATACTATAAAATTCTGGTAACCGATTCATATCATCTGAAACTGTCGTCTCCTCGTCATCTCCTTCATAATATAACTTTAATGTCCTTCCATTTATTTTTAAAGTTTTTTCTTCGTAACTAATTGTTGCTTTGTTTAATCTTAAAGTCAAATGTCCTAAAAGTCCATGGAAAAAATCATGAAATTTGTATAAACCGAAAGTGGTATCTGAAACTAATGGTATTTGCATACTGTCTTTTGGTATAGTACCTTCGTGGGAAATATTAAAAGTTCCTGAAGCTGTTTTAATCGATATGGGTTTTTCTAACCTTTTGATAAATTGTGGGGGACAGTGGTCAATATTTAAAAAGTCGCAAGGACCTTGATTTTCCTCTAAATAGGATATATGGGAGTCCGAGTCTCCCGGATCTTTTGGCTGAGAGGCCATTACAGGAAAATTTCCTGGTTCATGAGGTTCGTAATTCTGTCTGTTCTGTCCAACATAATTTTTATAATCAAAATTCAAACACTTACAATTACATTCCGCTTCTCTGGACTGCTGACCATGATGGTTTTGTCTTCTCGTCTGAATTGTTGAAACGTCCATCGGTTCTGGTTGTTGCTGTGTTGTTGGTGTGTAAAACTTAGGTTGCCAATTGTTATGTTGATCATTATTTTGTAGACATCTATTGTTTTGTTGCCATCTGTTGTTTTGTTGCCTATTGTTGTGTTGTTTGTTGTCCTGTTGTTTGTTATAATTGGTCTTAGGCTGCCAATTATTTTTTCCTTCCTTCTTGTCGGTGCCCTTTTCTTCATTCAAGAACACTGGTTGGGCCAACTCGTGCATAGCTTCCTACATGGTTCGAGGTTTTAGAGAACAAAGAACCGTTCTCATGTGTACGGGTAATCTTGTTGTAAACACCTTTAGTGCAGTTTGTATGTTACGTTCAACGTCCTGCATATTTCCTTCTTGCCTGCTTTTTTGGTTCACAATTGCCAACTTTTGTAATATATAGTTGTGGAAGTTTATTGTACTTCCTCTGTATTGCGCCGATCGCAATTCTTCATATAACTGATCAGCTGTTTGAAAACCTCCGAAATTGGTTTCCAACATTGCCTTTATTTCACTCCAATTATTTAAGTGTGGATGTATTTCCATTGCTCTTCGAGCCTTACCCATCAGTTTACTTTTTATTATGTTGATGCACATCCTTTGTGCTTGTTCATTATACAACATTAGGGTAGGAATTATATCATCAACGTTGGTGCAAAAAGTGCACAAATCTTCTTTCCTTCCGTCAAAGGTTTGAATCTTTTCAAGATATTTTAGCGGATTAATATCCAGAGTCCGTATACCCGGTCGCTGTGCTGCTGCAGCTAGGATTGGGTTTGGTTGGTTTACTGCCATGTTTTCACAACTTTAAAGGAACACATAAAATGGAATCCGTGTGAAAACGTTTTTATAAATATATATATATATTTATAAAAACGTTTTCACACGGATATATATATATATATATTTATAAAAACGTTTTCACACGGATTCCATTTTATGTGTTCCTTTAAAGTTGTGAAAACATGGCAGTAAACCAACCAAACCCAATCCTAGCTGCAGCAGCACAGCGACCGGGTATACGGACTCTGGATATTAATCCGCTAAAATATCTTGAAAAGATTCAAACCTTTGACGGAAGGAAAGAAGATTTGTGCACTTTTTGCACCAACGTTGATGATATAATTCCTACCCTAATGTTGTATAATGAACAAGCACAAAGGATGTGCATCAACATAATAAAAAGTAAACTGATGGGTAAGGCTCGAAGAGCAATGGAAATACATCCACACTTAAATAATTGGAGTGAAATAAAGGCAATGTTGGAAACCAATTTCGGAGGTTTTCAAACAGCTGATCAGTTATATGAAGAATTGCGATCGGCGCAATACAGAGGAAGTACAATAAACTTCCACAACTATATATTACAAAAGTTGGCAATTGTGAACCAAAAAAGCAGGCAAGAAGGAAATATGCAGGACGTTGAACGTAACATACAAACTGCACTAAAGGTGTTTACAACAAGATTACCCGTACACATGAGAACGGTTCTTTGTTCTCTAAAACCTCGAACCATGTAGGAAGCTATGCACGAGTTGGCCCAACCAGTGTTCTTGAATGAAGAAAAGGGCACCGACAAGAAGGAAGGAAAAAATAATTGGCAGCCTAAGACCAATTATAACAAACAACAGGACAACAAACAACACAACAATAGGCAACAAAACAACAGATGGCAACAAAACAATAGATGTCTACAAAATAATGATCAACATAACAATTGGCAACCTAAGTTTTACACACCAACAACACAGCAACAACCAGAACCGATGGACGTTTCAACAATTCAGACGAGAAGACAAAACCATCATGGTCAGCAGTCCAGAGAAGCGGAATGTAATTGTAAGTGTTTGAATTTTGATTATAAAAATTATGTTGGACAGAACAGACAGAATTACGAACCTCATGAACCAGGAAATTTTCCTGTAATGGCCTCTCAGCCAAAAGATCCGGGAGACTCGGACTCCCATATATCCTATTTAGAGGAAAATCAAGGTCCTTGCGACTTTTTAAATATTGACCACTGTCCCCCACAATTTATCAAAAGGTTAGAAAAACCCATATCGATTAAAACAGCTTCAGGAACTTTTAATATTTCCCACGAAGGTACTATACCAAAAGACAGTATGCAAATACCATTAGTTTCAGATACCACTTTCGGTTTATACAAATTTCATGATTTTTTCCATGGACTTTTAGGACATTTGACTTTAAGATTAAACAAAGCAACAATTAGTTACGAAGAAAAAACTTTAAAAATAAATGGAAGGACATTAAAGTTATATTATGAAGGAGATGACGAGGAGACGACAGTTTCAGATGATATGAATCGGTTACCAGAATTTTATAGTATTGAGCAATTAGGTAACACTAATGATCCTTTACGTTTAGACCATTTGAATTCCGAAGAATCAAAAGCTATTCGTATCTTGATTCAGAAACACGAAGATGTTTTCTATCATAAAGGTGATGATTTGACCTTTACAAATGAAGTAAAACATAAAATTGATACAGGACTGACAGGAAGTAGAAAAACAAATGAAAAACAAATGAACGAAATGTTAGAACAGGGAATCATAAAACATTCAAATTCACCATATAACGCACCCATATGGATTGTCCCTAAAAAAGAAGACAAAGTAGGTAACAAAGAATGGCGTATAGTCATAGATTACCGCAAATTGAATCAGGTTACTAAGGAAGATAAATATCCTATACCACGAATAGATGATATATTAGACAAACTAGGTAGAGCGAATTATTTTTCGACATTGGATCTTACCAAAGGATTCTATCAAATAGAAGTAGAACCTGAAGACCGCGAAAAAACAGCTTTCTCTACACATAATGGTCATTTTGAGTTCATTCGAATGCCTTTTGGACTTAAGAATGCTCCATCGACTTTTCAGCGCATGATGAACAATGTTCTTAGGGAACATGTTAATAAAATCTGTGTTATTTACATGGACGACATCTTAGTATTTTCGACTTCCTTACAAGAACACATTAGTAACGTAGAAAAAATATTTACTACATTGAGGAAAGCAAACTTAAAAGTGTCTTTGAATAAAAGCGAGTTCTTGAAAAAAGAAACTGAATTTCTGGGACATATAGTTACGAACGAAGGCATAAGGCCAAATCCTAATAAAATAGAAGCTATTAAAAAACAACTCATTCCAAAAACGGTTAAGGAAATACAAAGTTTCTTAGGAATGAGCGGTTGTTATAGAAAATTTATACCGAATTATTCCAAAATTGCAAAACCTTTAACGATCCGTCTTAAAAAGGACGCAGTTATTAACGTAAATGATAAGGATTATAGGGAGAGTTTTGAGAAATTAAAAAAATATTCTAATGTCAGATATGATATTAAAGTATCCTGACTTTAATCAGAAATTTATATTGACAACGGATGCATGTAATTATGCCTTATGCGCAGTACTTTCACAAAAGAAAGGGCCAATAGCATTTGCGTCAAGAACGCTAAATAAACATGAATGTAATTATTCAACTATCGAGAAAGAATTGCTGTCAATAGTATGGGCAGTAAAACAATTTAGACATTACCTTTACGGAAGAAGATTTGATTTACATACAGATCACAAACCTTTAATATGGTTAGCAAACTTAAAAGAACCCAATTCTAAACTTATTCGATGGAAAATCAAGCTCAATGAATATGAGTTCGATATATCGCATGTACAAGGTAAAGAAAACAAAGTAGCGGATGCGCTTTCAAGAATTAGAGAAACTAACGTAAACCAAAAATACTATTCACAATGCCAAATATGTGGTAAAAATAACAGAGATAAAACTAGCGAAAATCAACTTATGTTGATGCATGAGGGAAAAACAAATTGCCCTTTATGTGAAAAAACTTATGCAACAATAAGTGCATTAAATAAACATTTAAGAGAAATACACTCTAGGAAAGATCTTGTGAAAAACCCAAGAAACTCTTATAGTAAAAGACAAACAACTAGTAGAGTAGACATTTTAAAAGCATTCCAGTCATTGAAGATGACAATCAAACTGTACATTCTGCTGAAGAAGACAGTTCAGACTTGTTTAAGGTTACAGAAAAACCTTTTCAAAGTTTTAAAAATCAAATTATCCTTAAAAAAGGAGATTTATGTAGAATTGACGAAGATATAATATTTTCTAATAATAGAATAGTATATAACTATACAGAACTTGATTCTGATCTAGTAGCGCAAATATTAGACAAAATCATACTATTTAAAACAGTGGCATTATATTGTCCTGACAAAGAGGATTTAATAAAACTTCAAAATGAATTCAAAAACAGGAAATCTAACCCTAATAATATTATTGAAGCTGAAGTATTCTTAACTAATCATATTATTGAAGACAAGAAATATTAGAAATAATAGCTAAACATCATAGGTTTGATAATAATCAACCTGGAATAAACAAAACTTATGAAGATTTAAAACAATCATATTACTATCCAAACCTGAAAAAAGAAATAACTAAATTTATTAACAATTGCCACATTTGTAACTTTAAACATGAAAGAAACCCTGTTAAGCTACCTTTGGAGAAAACAGAAACTCCAACAGGACCTTTTCAAATATATCATTCAGATATATGGTATATAAATAACAATCAAATGTACGTAATAGTCTCCTGCGCAAGATGATTTGAAAAGCAAACACACTTGAATTTCAAGTGTGTGTTTCATAGCCAACATGTGCAAAAACAACAATAAATACTGTTCGTACTCATAGTAAAATAATAAAGTACTCGCACATCTACAAAAACAAAAATTGCTTGTATTTTGTTAGTGGAAAACTACTGCCCACAATGTCAGAATGCTTTGAACGGAAAAATGAGAGAACGAAAGAGAGCAAGAGAAAAAAACTCAAAAAATATTTTACATGTGAATACAAAAACAATTTGACAGTACCGCGAGGTTTGCCAATGAAAAAATTGTAAAACAGCTGGTCTTACGAGTATACTTTATTATTATACTATGGTTCGTACTGTTCGCTGCCCGAAGCAAAGCAAGTGTGTACTGTGTATGAGCGACTGCAAATCCGTGCGTTCAAATCATTTATCGTAAACAAGTGGTGCAAGTGGTGTGGCAAAAAAAAGCAAATCATACAAGACGTTGAGAAATGATTTAAAGATTTCAAGTGGGCTTAATGATTTGTTTGTTTTTTGTAATACGTAGTTGCTGTGTGTGGCAAAAAATCTTCATAATGTGTAAAAAGTGGTTGTTTATAAATATTCTTGCATACACACACATATATACAGTATGTCTATATTTTATTGTTGGTTCTTCTTTTCTAAATAAATGTAAAAGGGTGAATTCATAAAGTTATTAAAAAATACTCTTTATTAAGAGTTAAAAAAGTAAAAAAATTAAAGTTGACATTTGAAACTGTCAGTTACATATGTAAGTTAGAAAATTTTTATCTTTAGTATTTATTTATATTTTCAATAAAGTTAGTCTTATAATTAATTGTATGTTTATAAAAAATTTTAAAATTGTACTTATTTATATTATGATAGATTTTATTGCATTTAATTTATATTTACTAAGTAATCATTCTATTTTAAAACTAAAAGGAAATAATATAGAACAATGTCTTTTCATTTTTCAAATTCGTTTCCATATACGTTTACTCCTTGACTAATAAATTTTCCCAAATGTTAAGAATACGATGGAACATCTGCACTGTAATAAAATTATAAATGCAATATTTTAAGACGTTTACCTAAATTGTGTGTCCCGTCATATGTACATGTTCAATATATAATCAAGTAAAGGATGCTGTTTTACCTGATTGTAAGCGAACTCAATTCGTGGTTTTATAAAAAATAAATTTACATTTTTTACAGTGCAGAACATATGTACCTGTTTCTTATTGATCTATTTAGGTGCTTCTACAGATTTTATTGCCAAATTCTTGCTGTTTTAAATAAATTTTTTACACTAAGAAATATACCTGTTTTTATTGGACTAAAGTTATTTTTAGAAAAGGCTTATACATATTATTACCTAATGTAAAAATGAGTTTATAAATAAAATATAATATTATTACCTAATATATTTCATATATGCTATAAATGAAGTTATGAATGAAAATCTTTCAACAGTTATTTCAAAAGTGTTCTCGTGTTCAGAATTGAATTTTTTGTGCTCCAACAAATTATTTGTTTTCACAATCGTGTTAAAATATACATATCTTCGTATACTTATAATGGCAGAAGTAATGGTAAGAAATAAAATTATTTTTTAAAGTTACTTTACTAAACAAAATATATCATATTTATGTATTTAGAATTCAACTCCTACTGAATCAATGGACGCTGCCAGCATCAAACAAAATATCCTGTCAGGAACATTCAAAATAACTACGAAAAGAGGCAGAAGCAAGATTTGGGACACATTTGGAAAGATTGTAAACCAGGAAGGAGCCGAAATAGCAAACAAAGTTGCCTGCATAAAGTGTTTTACTGTTTTAAAATATGATTCGAGAACCACATCGAACTTGGTGAGACATAAGTGCTACTACACCACGAAGGAAACTAATACAGAAAAAGTAGAGGTTAACAACGAGACGAAAAAAAAAGCAACGCGATTATTTTCCGAATGGTGTATAAAAAATTGTCGGCCTTTTCAATTTGTTCAAGATACCGGTCTAATGCAGATTTCGGAGTTCTTGATTTCAATTGGAGCGAAGTATGGACCAAATGTTGATGTAGAAAAATTATTGCCACATCCTACCACAATATCGCGGAATATTGAAAAAATATATGAAGCAACATTCCTAAATGTTAAACATGAAATCAATGCTGTCTGCAAAAATGGTTTTGGATTAACTTCAGATATATGGACGGACAACTATTTACGGAAAAGTTATATCTCTCTAACTATCCATTATACAAAAAATGACCAATTGATTTCCAGGTTGATAGGTCTTAATTCAATGAATGGGGAAAGATGTACGCGTAAGTAAATTTAAACAGTTATATTACTATTACATAAATGAAAAAATGAATACCAAATGAACCACATATCTTTAATAATTATTTATTTTAGATGATGCCATTAGATTTAAAGCTCAAACTTTACTAGGAAGATATGATTGCAAACTGGAAGATGGAGTTATGGTAACAGACAGAGGTTCCAACATGGTTGCTGCGTTCAATTGTTTTCCACACATATATTGCATTAACCATTTACTTAATAATGTAATCGAAAAGGCTATTAAAAATGTAGAGGAACTAAATGAACTGTGTAATTTATGCTCGAAATTGGTTAAATATTTCAAGAAATCTGGCGATAGTTGCAAATTAAGCCAAACATTAAAAAGTCATTGTCCTACACGGTGGAACACAATGTATTACCTTTTGGTAATAATATTGCAGCAAAAAAATGAGCTTCAAAAAGTCGAAAAAATAAACATAAGCCACATTAAAGGAATTGTGAACGTCATGAGACAATTTGAACAGGCGTCCAAAACTTTAGAAGGAGAAAAATATGCTACATTACATCTAGTTTATGCATACATCAATGGATTGAGGGACACTTGCATATCAGAAGATGATGATATTGAACTCGTAAAAAAATTTAAGGAAGCATTATTTGAAAATATACAGACAACTGTATTTTTAAATATATCCATGACGCATAAAATTGCACATTTCCTTTTTCCACCCGCGAATAAACTGTTACAATTTTCAAAAGACGAAATGGATAATATAAAATCAAAATGTGCAGAGGAGTTAAAAATTCTCTGGCAAAATGAAGGTGAAGAAATCATGGAATCACCAACATCAACTAAAACATCAGTAATATCATCATATTTCAAGAATTTTGTATCGCCAACATCAAATCTAACATGGGATGATAAAATAGCTAGAGAAATTCAAACATACCAAAACCTGGATGTTCCCTTCGAAGAAAACTTTAATGTCATCAGTTGGTGGTATTTACATCGAACACAGTTGCCTTTGTTGTATAAATTAAGCTGCAAACTATTGGCTACTCCAGCAAGTAGTGCAAGTTCCGAAAGAGTTTTTTCAATTGCTAGACAATTGTTATCGGAAAAAAGAACGAATCTTTCCTCCAACTCAACCATCTTTTCACAGATTATGTTTCTTCACATGAATACAGACAACATTATTATCTGTGATATAGTTTAAGTATTTATATACATATGTATAAGAAAGTAGTATATAAGTAATTAAGTATATATTTGTTTTAAGTAATAATATAAAAAAACCTTGTAAAAAACTTTAAATATTTAATAAAATCTGTTTACTAATAAAACTTAATGCATGTTTCTTTAAATTGTTATAACTAGTAACATTAATAATTTATTTGATCGTAAATAACAATAAGTTTATAAACAATACTTTTAAACGACTGTTTTACTTACGAAATTACTTTATACAGTCATGAACGCACACACACACATATAATTTTAATAAAAAAGAAAACACAATTTTTTTCCTTATTGAAGCAAACAAGTGGTCAAAAGGCTTGTATTTTTTTATACAAGCCTTTGAGAGGCTTGTTTGGTCGCTATCATAGCACACTCATGATTTGTTCATAAAGTTGAAGCACACACGCAGTATTTGTATGGTTTTAAGTGCCTGCAGAACAGTATTTATTACTCCGCACACACACTGATAACAACACTTGAAAAATATCAAGTGGCTTGTACAGCCTTATAAGACACAGTTTGCAGGGCTCTAGTACGTAACAATGATAGACAAATTTACAAAATACGCAATGATTGAAGAAATTTCTGAAAGAACAACTTTGACATTGATTAAAGCTTATTTAAAACTGTTTCTTTTGATGAAAAAACCGAATAAAATTATATTGGATAATGAAGGCGGCTTTAGGTCGCCATTGTTTACAGATTTTTTGGAAAAACAAAATATTGAATATCATTTTACTACTCCAAATAGACACACAGGTAATTCTGATGTCGAAAGACTTAATGGAACCTTGAATGAACAGATAAGAATTTTGAAGATTAGAGAACAGGAAAATGACATTAACTTTAATATTGATTTACCCATACAAGCCTTAAGTGCTTATAACAATTTGATACATTCAAATACTGGCAAAAAGCCAATAGATTTACATTTTTCAAATAGAGTTGACACAAAAGAAATATATGAGAGAATGGACAATAAAAAACAAAAAACTTTAGATTACATAAATAGAAATAGACACGATGATAGAATTAATACTAAATATGCCAAAAACGTAGGAAAAGATGGAAAATTGGATCAAAAAATTAAGAAAGTTAAGGCAAAACAAATTAATCCTAGAAAGTATATTCATAAGCAAAATCTTTATCATAAGGATCAGTTTATTAAAGAGAAAAAATATATTTCTAGATCTTTGGAGGTTTTTGTTGACGATACTGACGATCAACCTGGCCCTAGCACAAAAACTACTGACAACTGATTTGAGTTATAGAAATGGATTTACTTTGATACAAACAGGAGAAGTAACTCTTATTGAAAATTATTCTAAAATACTACATTTATTCAACACAGAAAAATATTCCGAATATGTGAAGAAATTGATTTTTAAAATAGAACCATTAAAGAACGAATATTTAAATCATCAAATTACACATATCGAAAATCAATTATATTCGATTATACCAAGACATAGACAGATTAGAGGACTAGTAAACGTACTTGGAACGGGACTTAAATGGATATTAGGTGTTATGGATGATAACGACCGAATTGAAATAGAAACTAAGTTAAATATCATAACAGAAAATAACGAAAACATTATCGAACAAGTAAATAAACAAGTTACAATAAAGGAACATTTTGAAAATCAACTTACAAAACTGGCTAAACTTGGGAAATTTACAAACTTTATCTATTTTACAAAATAAACAATTAATCAATGAAACTCTAACACAAATTAAAAAATTTGAATTACAATACGAATTAGATCACATAAAAAAAATAATCGAACAAGTCAGAGAATTATTATTGGCTTCTAAATTAAGGACTCTTAATAGAGACATACTTACCGATTAAGAGATTAACGACTTTAACATTACAATAGACAAACTTGAAAACATCGAATTGGATGTTGCTTTGCATGATAAAAACATAATTTTTGTAATTAGGATTCCTAATATGGAAACTGAAACCTATAAAAAAATTGTAATCCAGCCAATTCCAAACAAAAATAAAAAACAAATTGTATTAGATAATAAGAACTATATTGTTAAGCAAAACACTGTTTATGAAAAAACTAACAAAAAATCAGATTTAAAGAAAATTCAAGATAACTGTATTCAAAATATATTTAATCAAAATCAAATGATATGTAATTATGAAATTAACACTTTAACGGAGGTGATAGAGATTGGAATTAATGTTATTGTGGTATTTAACGGAAACTTTGATGTAAATCATACTTGTAATAAGTTCCCACTTACTTTAAATGGAAATTATTTATTTTATATTGAAAATTGTCAAATTGATTTGGATAAATGATATAATAAGAAAAACTATTAAGACACTATTATTGTTCCAAATTCTATTAGAAATATAACCACTAATAAATCAATAACTTTGGAAGAATTACATTACAAACATATTGAAAATATCAAAATTATCAAAGAATTAAAATATCATGAAAAAATACAGTATGTATCTATTACCACTGTTATAATAATAATTATTATTGTCTTATGTATCTATACCTATATTAAGATTAAAGGAAATAAGAAAACTCAAGTTACAGTGAACTTACCCATAATACCAGGCCAGTAAAATGTTCTTCGTATGAGGTCTAAGTTTTTATTATACCTCCATATGCCGCTGTTGGTGTATTATGAGCAGTTTTAATAACATCATTTCGAAGTCTTGTTGGAATCCACAGTTTCTATGGTTGTTGTTCTTGGTCATTATCACCTGAATAGTGCTCCATTCTATGGTATATAAAATTATCACCACTTTTATGTCTGGATATTTGTTTTCATTTAAACTAATTTTACTTTTTAATTCTTCATAGTCTTTGTCGTTAAAATAGGGTAATTCAAGGTCGACTGCTGATTCAGCTAATTCAATTGCAAGTACCTTGCCTTTGCGATGACTTACTGTAAATTTGTAACTCTGCAACTTGAAACCCCATTTAGCCAGTCTTCCGCTGAGATCAGGCTGTCTCATTAACCAAATCAAACTTGGCTTCTACTGCTGCCAAACATTCCCGTTCTGTGACGGAGTAATTACGTTGTGCCGAGTTCAGTTTCTTGCTCATGTATGCGATAGGTTTTTCCTGTCCTTCATCATCTATCTGTACCAGGACCGCGCCAATGCCGTAATCACTCGCGTCACAGTGCAGGTAAAATTTCTTAGAAAAATCGGGATTACTTAAGACAGGAGCTGAGGTGAGCAACTTTTTCACTCGTTCGAAAGCGGTCTGTGCTGCATTGGTCCAATTAAATTTCTTTTTTGTTGATAAAACTTCTGTTATGGGAAAGATTTCAGATGAAAAAAATTCTATAAAACGGCGACACCACCCCGCCAGTCCAACGAATCCTCGAACCTGTTTTATATTTTTAGGGATGGGAAAATTGGTGATTGAATAGATTTCATCTATCAATCTGCGCATAGTCTGTTGTGGGTCATTACACAGCCCGAAAGGCATTACCACAAATTCCAGGAACTGTTAATGCCGTCAGGTGTTCAGATGAATCACGATCTGCTTTAATTCTCTCAAAATTTGGTATGGTAAACGAGGATAAATTATACCCAAAGAATTGTTGGTTATGTTTCCTGGTTGATTATCATATACATTATAATTTTCCGTAGAAAGTTTCAAAATTGTAATCGCCGTTGGACTTCATTTTTGATTTGTTTCGTCAGGGTAAAAGGTTTGTGATTTACAAGGTGTTATGTCAGATGAATGTAATTTGGAATTTGATAAACATTTTGCTTGTGTAGTTATGGGTTCTCCTTGGAATTGATTAAAGTTCGTAAGTTTCTTGAAAAGTTTTTCTTCCGGATTGCACATTTTATACAGTTAGGTTTATATACTTGTTTTGTCCCAGAGGCGTAGCAAAATATACTTCGTTCTTTGAGGCAGTCTTCCCAATGATGACCAGTTTCATCACAGTTCCAGCATCGGTTAATATTTTCGGGTGTTTGTAACGCATCCACGGACATACACATCTGCTCAAAATAATAGATACACCTAGTGGGATGATGTTAAAGTGATGATAACTTTGGAAAATTTTTCAGAAATACTTAGATTTTTTTTCTTTTAGTAAACAATTTGATCTGGCAATGATATTTTAATGAAAAATATGGCAATTATGTGCATAAAAATGTATTTTCACATACGTTTTCGATTTAAATACAAAAATTATTGCTCATAATAATAGATACAGTTAATTTATTTCTATTTTTTTATATTAAATCGAATTCTATTGTACTTTTATAATAGAATAAGACAAGTTTCATTTAGGTTGAAAATATTATAAAGAAATAGTATTCTGGCACAGAAACAATCAGTGTATCAAATAGTGGAGAAAAATGGTTCAAAACATTGAATTTGCTTTAATTTGCAAGTAGGGGTTTAGGAAAATATCTATGTTATCTATAAAATGTTTTTGTATGATTGAAACTTGCAATAGACTTCATAAAATAACTCCAAAATCAGGTAGAAGGATTATTTTATAGGCTATTTCAGCTGAAATTTTTGATGGAATAGGTCCGAAAAGAGTTAGTTTTCGTTTTGTGCAATATCCCAATATATCCCAGTACCCATATGCATTTATTGTATTTATCAATATGATAAATAAGACAATTTGAATTTAATTAAAATCATTTCCAAACCTTTATATTTTCACCTCACTCTAAAACAGTCATATTTGTGAATTTAACGTGGAATTTTTTCGCTACAGGGAGGCAAATACCTCTTCGGAAGTCATTTCCTAACAAATTATTTTTCATTTCGCCAAAAAAATTATGTCTCTCCCTTTTTTTGCCGAGTTTAAATTCGGACTAAAGTAAATTTATATTAAGAAGTTTTAACAGTATCTTAAAATTTTGTATACGCATAGGTAAAACTTTTTTGGCAATTTTTTCCGGAAATTTGTTTTGCAGACGACCAAGCCACTTTATTTGCGGACCTACTTCATTAAAAATTATAGCGGAAATAGCCTTCAAAGAAATGACGGGTTCCCGTTTTTGCCTATACAGTAATCCTCCTTTCCGTTTCTGGGGTTCTTTAAGAGGGATAATACGAGTTTATGTCATTTATTTTTTAGATAATGTATTTTTCGCAAAATAAAGATTTTTTCCTGAGCCCCTTTTTGCCATTTCAAGCAACGACTTTGCAGTTTTCGCTTGTTTTGAATCATTTTTCTATCCTATTTGGTGCACTGATGGTTTCTTCGCATTTTCTGTGCCAGAATACTATTTCTTTATAATATTTTCAACCTAAAGGAAACTTGTATTATTCTATTATTTAAAAGTAATCAAAAAAGTACAATAGAATTCGATTTAATATAAAAAAGAAATAAATTAACTGTATCTATTATTATGAGCAACAATTTTTGGTATTTAAATTGAAAACATATGTTTAAATTAATTTTTATGCACATACGTACCATATTTTTCATTAAAATATCATTGCAAGGTCAAATTGTTTACTAAAAGAAAAAATTCGAAGTATTTCTGAAGAATTTTCTAAAGTTATAGTCACTTAAATATCATCCCACTAGGTGTATCTATTATTTTGAGCAGATGTGTAGTTGTTTCTCCAAATGTTTCTACGCAATCAACCGACTCACAGTGTGCGATTTAGAAAATGAAATGGAAATAATTATGGAACTTTGGAACGCTGCTCCGATTTCTATGAAATTTCACACGGTGATAGTAGAGGTGTAGGTGAGTTTAAGTTTTGAACTTGAACCATATAGACCTACAGGGGCGAATCCACAGGGTCCCAAAGTTTTACACCTCGGGTATAAAATTTATTAAAAACGAACCTGATTCCTTATATCTGAACCGATTTCAAAGATTTTTATATGGAAGGATTCTGCTAGTCAAGATCTACAAAAAACATGGTCGTATGTATATATTATCTGCTAGTCAAGATCTACAAAAAACATCGTCGTATGTATATATTATATTTTTTAGTTTAAGAGATATTGAGCTTCAAATATTACAATTTTTACTTTTTAGCCTGTCTTGGTGAATTTTTTTTTATATCTGAACCGATTTCAAAGATTTTTTATATGGAAGGATTCTGCTAGTCAAGATCTACAAAATCATGGTCGTATGTATATATTATCTCTTTTAGTTTAAGAGATATTGAGCTTCAAAGCTTACAATTTTTACTTTTTAGCCTGTCTTGGTGAAGTTTTTTCGCTACAGTGGGTTCAAATTTCACCCGATTTTTTTTTTTTAATTTTTCAATTTCATTAATAACAAATAGAAAAATTTTGCGAATAAAGAATTTTGAAAAAATATTTACGGAGTCAAAAGTTACAAGCATTTAAATTTAAACTTTCAAAATTTGTCTTCTTTTTAACTATGTAAAAAATTTTTAAAACTCTAAAATTTGTTGAAGACTTTTTGCAAAAAACACTGAGAAGGCATGGATTTGTGATTTTTTGCATATTTTTCATTTTTAATTATGCAATAAAATTCTTTTTAGTGAATATTTTTGAATGAAATTTCACACATAAGTAAATTTTTTGGTGCTTAATTGAAAGCACCATTCACTTTTTTAGATTTGTCTACAAAAATCCCGTAATTCCTAAAAAACTTAAAAAATTTCCAAAAATGGTATTTTTACGCTTTCTGCAATATCTTTCCAACCGATAACGGGGAGCAAAAATTTCTATTGCGAAAGAAAATAAAACACTTTAGACTAAGTAAAAAGTATAACTCCTTTGTGATTCCATCTTTGCGATTTGAGAAATTAAGGTGAATGTTCGAAATTAGTTGAAAAAATAGGTCAAATTTGGGAAACCCTGGTTCTAGGAAAATTCGATTTTTAAAAGCGTTTTTCCCTTTGGAGTATTTTGTGTTTAGTTATCTTTCAGAAAAATATAAATACTATATATGTTACTTAAGAAAATTTTTCTATAACAGAAAAAGAATGTTACAGCTTTTTTGGCAAAAAAAAAAAAAAAAACGGGAAAAAATCAACTTTTTTTGAAAGTTTAAATTTAAATGCTTGTAACTTTTGACTCCGTAAATATTTTTTCAAGATTCTTTATTCGCAAAATTTTTCTATTTGTTATTAATGAAATTGAAAAATTAAAAAAAAAATCGGGTGAAATTTGAACCCGCTGTAGCGAAAAAACTTCACCAAGACAGGCTAAAAAGTAAAAATTTTAATCTTTGAAGAGATAATATATACATACGACGATTTTTTGTAGATCTTGACTAGCAGAATCCTCCCATATAAAAATCCTTGAAATCGGTTCAGATATAAGGAATCAGGATCGTTTTTAATAAATTTTATACCCGAGGTGTCCAACTTTGGGACCCTGTAAACTCGCCTACACCTCTACTACCATGTGAAATTTCTTAGAAATCGGAGCAGCCGTTCCAAAGTTCCATAATTATTTCCATTTCATTTTCTAATCGCACACTGTGCGACTCTGGCTCAACTACTTCTGCAATACGACGGGAAAAATTCATATTTGGATTTCTTAAATTAAAATTTCTACGAACGTGTTCCTCAGCAAGAAAGTTCTCACGCATTTGAACAAGCTTACGTAGGTGGGGGAAAGGAGTGAACTTGCGTCCAGAAATGCGACAAATCTTGTCGGACTTCTGGACGCAAGTTTCGAGCTAGAATCTCGATGAGTTCGATTTCGGACATTAGAGTAGGTAATTTATCAGTAATAGTAGATATGGCTTCAAAGAAAGCATCAAATGTTTCGCCTGGCTTCTGTTTACGATTGCGAATTTCCTTGACTTGAACTCCCTATACTGACACCTAGTGGCTTCACAAAAGTCTTTCCAATATATTGTCTTTACACTTTGTGGTACCGCCAGAACCAATCTCTTGCCTTGCCTGTTAGTAATTTATGCAAGTTACGACATATAACTGAAAAATCTCCGTTAAAATTATCTTTCGTCAACGATCTAAATCTATATAGAAACTCCTCTATTTTAAGCCCAATAGGAATGCAATCAAATTTCAAGTTACAGTTTTGAATTATTGATGCTTCTTTATCCGGGTGTAATGTACTATAGTTATTATTGGAAGACACATTAAAATGCGTGGAAGTATTAGAATTATATTGTAGTCGATGTTCTTGTGCGTTAGGACTTAAATCTTCTGCACTATTACGTCGTTGAGATGTATTTATATTGGAGTTATGTAAAAACCGTGAAATGTTTTGTTCAATTATACGATTGATTTCTGGTGTTTGTTCAACTGCAGGTTGAGAAGTAGTAGAATGGTCATTAATCGGGTTATTTATATCAGGAGTTACAATTTGATCTGTGGAAACATGTGCATTTGCATTCTGAGACTGTTGAAATAAATTTCTACTCACGCTACGAGTCTTATATGGTTTGGATATAGCTCCTCGACCTATACCTCTAAGAGAGCTTGAAGCTGATTTTGAACGAATTGTAAGTTTCCTAAGATCATAAAGTCGACATGCATTTTTACAAACTGGACATTCTGCCGATTTAGAAAGATGAGATTCTATACATAAACGGTGATACGCATTCAAAAATGATTAGACACTCTTGACTTTCTGTCATAGTTTGAGTACATACAGTGACGGCCATGAGGCCGTCACTGTATTTCTAATATTTCCTGTATTTCCTGTATTTCTTTATTTTTTTTAATATTTCTTTTATATACGTGTAACATGTCTTGCTAAGATCACGTCACAATATATGCATTGTCATTCCTATATATCTTTGCTGTTTTTCTGTTCAGAATAGAATAACCGTCAAAAAAGTATTTTAACACAAAATAAAAAAAATTATTCACATTTAAAAAAAAGTAACAAAACAAAAAACTTATTTCACTATAAACTTAGTACTTAGTTGGGTATCCATTATTTTTTATTACAGCTGCCAATCTCCTTGGCATACTTTCCACAAGTCCCATACAGCGCTCCCCTGAAATAGCATACCAAGCTTTTTCTATTTCTGTCCATAAATCGGCCAAATTTTTAGGTTTTGCTCTCATTACGTGCTGCTCCACATCATTACAAAGGTTCTCAATAGGATTGAGATCCGGAGATTGGGCTGGCCATTTTAACACGTTAATATTGTTCTCTTCCAAGCAACTCCTCACTAAGCGTGAGGAGTGTTTTGGATCATTGTCGTGCATAAAACTCCACCTAAGTGGCATGTTGTCCCCTGCATATGGCATCATTGTATTTAGTAGTATACTCTGGTATACATATTGGTCCATACGTGTATCAATTTTGCATATAGAACCAACGCTATGCTGCCCACACCATCACATTTCCTCCACCGTGTTTTATGGCCTTATTCTGTAACTTTTCGTTCATTCTGTTTATATACAGTAACGAAAACGATAACAGAAAAATTTTGTATTCTGTAACACTCGTGATTGATAACATTTACCCAGAGACCAGAAATTACGAACAAAAAACATAAAATTTTAAGTTTTCATTGAAAAAATAAAAAACACTTAAGTTCAAAATAGAATATTTTTCTTAACTGTTCAAAAACAAAATAATAAAATTATTAAAACAAAAATTTTAAGTAAAGTACAAAATAATTTTGTACTTTAAAAAAATGTTTAAAAAAAAAAAAAAATTTTTATAATTTAAAAATATCAATTTAGATAAAATGAAAAGTATCGATGTTCCCATCTCAAATGAAAATTTTATTCATTTTAGGGTACCGTTTCTCAAAATTTTGGGCCTGAAATTATCCTTTCGTGAGCTAGATCAAAATGAAAATAGGTTCTCTTTTCGGGGTTTTCGGATTTTTTCATATTTCTACCAAAGAAACAATAAAAAAAAGTTGGCACCGTAAGAAAGGACTTTGGAGTGCGCATTTAAAATTTTGCTTCGGGCTTGTGTTGAAGAAAGCATATGTACCAAATTTCATCAAGTTATCTTTAAATTGCGCCCTATACTTTGCGCATAAGCTTTATATGTACAGCCAGCCAGCAAGAAAGCCGACCAGATGAACATCATTAGATCGACTCAGAAAGTGATTCTGAGTCGAACTGTGTACTTTAAGGTGTGGTTCCAAAGATTCTGCTCTGCGTTACAATTTCTGCACAAAAAATAATACCGCAACCACTTATAGTGATGTAGAAAATAAAAACAGAATAATTGCAAAATTTTGAACTTTTTTGGACCTGGTCCTAAATTTTTGTTAGGTCATTAAATGCGAGCCCCAAAGTCCTTTCTTGCGATCCCATATTTTCATATAGTTCCTTTGGCAGAAATATAAATCAAACTTTTGAAAAGCGGTACCTTAGAATGAAATAAAATTTTATTTGAGATGAGAACATCTTTATCAGATAAAATATTCCACACAAACATCCATAGGAATTTATCTTAGTTTATGATGAAAACATTTGATAATAATGAAAAACGTCATTTGAAAATAATAAATTTTTCATTATTTGTCTTAAAAATTTACATGTATTAAATTTCATAAATGTTTGACTGAAATGAAAAATAATTGTACAAAAAGGAAAGTTTTTTTGTGTTTTGTTTTCTTTAGCAATTTTTTTTTTCGAGAACTTTATTATTTTGTACTTGAAGAAAAACTTTTTTTAAAACCTTTTTTTATATTTTTTTTTGTTTTAGTATGTTATAAAATAATTTTTAACTTCAATGAAAATATTTTTTTGTAAAAAACAAAATAAAAAATGTTTCCGGTCCTTGCATTTACCATTTTGGTTTGTGAATTTGAAAAACAATTTCTAATTACCAGATACAAATTTTTTTCATGTTTAAAGTTTATTTAAAAAAATTTTGTTTCGAGTTTTGATTTCTTTTTGTTTTGGTAATATATTTTAAAATTTAACTTTAAATGGTAACAACAAATAATTGTCATAATAAATAAAATATATTTGTTTACTTTTTTTATTACTTTTTTGATAAAAAATTTAAAAATAAAAATTGTGTATTGTATATTGTAATATTATTCTAATTTGATAATACTTTCATTTCTACATACGTAATATATTAGTGCATAATGAAAAATACGAGAAAATGCTAATTTTAATAAAGAATTTGCCATTCTATGGTACTTGGAAAATAAAATACAAATATAATAACATGTGACTTCATATAATTAAAGAAATGTCAACCAGATTTGTTATAAATATCCTAATATGCAAAAGGAAATGGATATTTTGATTGATTTCTTCAATACTTATTGTAAGTAAAAGCCTAAAACATATTTTGTTCTATCTAAAACAAACATTTTATGCAGTTTTTGACCCTATCACCACTTAAAATCCTAAGGTTGAAATTGACAGTCAATGTGATGTTAACATGTTTTACAGAATGAAACTTTTTTTTGAAACTAACAGCTTTTCGTCAATAACATATATTTATTCTGTTAAATTTGAAATAAATTATTTATAGAATACAAAACAGTATATTTTTATGTTATTGACGATAACAGATCGAACGTTTAGGTTACAGAATAAGGGTATTATTGTTTTAGAAGTGTACTTTCGATTGTGTTGCATGTTTGGAGAACGCCATACATACCTCTTACCCTCCGATCCGAATCTACAAAACTTGGATTCATCACTCCAGAGGACATTTTTCCAAAAAACTAATGGCTTTTCCAAATGCTCACGAGCAAAGCACAACCGATCCCGTAGGTTCTTATTTGAAACGTGTGGCTTATGCTGAGAAATGCATCCACGTAAATTTTTTTCATTAAGTCTTCTTCTTATTGTTCTGCAGGACATGTTGATACCATATTTTCTTGAAATTTCCCTCTGGATTACGGTGGAGCTTTTAAAAGGATTTTCGACAGAGGTTCTATATATTAAAGAATCCTACGTTACGTTTTTCTTGGCCTAGGAGCCTGTGTAACATTTTTAAATGTTTCATACTTCCGAATACGGTTTAGTGCATTATAAACCATCTTTCTGGAACATTCCAAAGCATTAGCAATCTCACTTATGCTTATTCCTCTTGAGTACATCTGTTGAATAATCTTACGTTGTTCCTCTGTAAACCACTTTTTTTAGACATGTCTAAATAATGTTTATTTAATTTTTTATCTTCATTGATGAAATAATATCTAAACTTACCAATTAATTATTTATATTCACAAAAAACATATAAAAAATTTAAATATACTTGCTTGTGCTAAAATTGTGACCAGCTTATTTTGCCTATTACTGCACTTTAATTAAAAATTAAAAGAGAATTGCGATAGAATGCAAAAAAAAGTAACGGGACTTATTGCAGACACCATAAACAACACTAAAAAGCAAAAATTTTAGTAAATAATTGTAATGAGACGAAATAATTTTCTTTTAAAAACAGTAGATATGATGTGTGCTAACTTCATGGCCACCACTGTATATGACATACAGATGGCTCAATAACGACTGGAGCTAAAGGTAGTGG
Organism: Protophormia terraenovae; assembly: GCA_951394005.1. Lineage (NCBI taxonomy): Eukaryota > Metazoa > Arthropoda > Insecta > Diptera > Calliphoridae > Protophormia > Protophormia terraenovae. Next base: position 64,958,636 of record OX596074.1, read on the forward strand.
TGGTGGTGGTGGCAATGTTACCGGTGGTGGTGTATTTTCACCAGACATGGTAAAAAGATTTAGGAACCTTAAAAAATGAAATTACTACTGTGAAGACAAACTCAACGAATAATATGTTTAAGCAATTTTAAAGTATTTAGATAAAAGTTCAATAATTTTTTTGGGTATAACCACGTATGGTATAAAAAAAATGTAACTTCAAAAGTTCACGTAAAGATTAAATTGGAAAAATTATTAAAAATAATATATAAATATATAGTTAAAATTGAGGTGCTCTCAATGTAAATTTTATTTCTCTCAAAATTTGAATTAAGAAAATATTAGCAGAATATAAATTCAAATTATATTCTACACTAGGTTTCACGAAAAATAACAACATCAAATATAATATTAAGTGGCTTCTTATGAAATGTTACTGAGTGCATCTTCTCGTTTTACTTTAATTAAATGAGGACATTTCGAGAGAAAAATAAATATATTATAAAGCAAATTTGTCTATTGAATTGTATAATTGTATCAAATAAGATTTAATTAATACCATTCTTGCTAAACATCTATAAAAAAATTTAGCACAAAGACGTACTCATATCCTTGTCGGTCAGCAATTGCAGACAGCAAATAGTTGATATCCTGATATGGATTGAGTGGCCGAATCCTTGTCATAAACTAAACCATTTTGACACACTTATTTAGCTTACGAAAAGCAAAAGATATTTCCTAATTGTATTACTACTATGAGAAAACACCTTTACTGACTGCAGGGTTAACATATTCGAACCTTGTCTCTTCAAATAGTTAAATATCCAGTGCAGCGTAAAGCTATGTATACACGGTTGTCAGATCTAACAATGTTGGCAGATCTGACAATGTAATGCCAATGAACTGACAATGAAAAATTGTTAGCAACAGGTAAATTGCCAGTTTAGACGATCGTAAGAAAACCTTACAATTTCATTGCCAGTCAATTGTCAGACAATAAATTTATCTGCCAACAAAAATTGTCAGTTTACACTGTTGGCAGGTTGTTGTATGGCAAAAGTTACCAGATCCGTCGTCAGACGGATAAACTTTGCTGTTTAATGTGCAGCGTTGCCATTACAAATGATTTATCTGACAATGGCGCCATTGTCAAGCTATGTATACACGGTTGTCAGATTTAACAATGTTGGCAGATCTGACAATGTAATGCCAATGTACTGACAAAGAAAAATTGTTAGCAACAGGTAAATTGCCAGTTTAGACGATCGTAAGAAAACCTTACAATTTCATTGCCAGTCAATTGTCAGACAATAAATTTATCTGCCAACAAAAATTGTCAGTTTACACTGTTGGCAGGTTGTTGTATGGCAAAAGTTACCAGATCCGCCGTCAGACGGATAAACTTTGCTGTTTAATGTGCAGCGTTGCCATTATAAATGATTTATCTGATAATGGCGCCATTGTCAGAACGCACGAGAAAATAACAAACGTGCCCAACAAACTTTCTGCACAATTCGGTGGGAGAGAGAGAGAAATTTACTCTTCTTTACAGAAAAAAATATAATTTCTCAACAAACTCTCTTGTGCAGACTAAAAATGAGAATTTTCAACTTTGCAGACAGAAATTTAAGTGCTACCAAGTCAAATTTTATGAATTTAGTACTATATTTTATAAAAAATGGCAATACCATTGCAAATATTAGAAATATGTAAAAGTTTGTTGAATGAATTCTAACAAACTTTTTACGAAAAATGTTTTAAAACATTGTAAATTAATTTTTGTTGAAAAATTTATGGAATAAATAAATTACATTTCTTTTATTTTTTTTATTCAAATAAGTATTATTTTTAGCACTGAAATTGCTCAAAAAATCTGTTTTATTACATTGTTCGACCTATTGAGTCCAAACAGTAACATGTGACAAAAATCGGAATATACCATCTGATAGAGGAAGTTCTTGGCTACATTTCCACATACTTGGTTTTTCCCGTAGAACCCTTGTGTTCGAACAAAATTTTCAAAAAACTGTTTAAAAACAAGTTACTCATACCACTTTTTGACCTACAGCGTAAACACAGGGACATGTGACAAAAATCGGAATATACCATCTGATAGAGGAAGATCTTGGCTACATTTCCTCATACTTGGTTTTTCCCGTAGAACCCTTCTGTTCGAACAAAATTTTCAAAAAACTGTTTAAAAACAAGTTACTCATACCACTTTTTGACCTACAGCGTAAACACAGGGACATGTGACAAAAATCGGAATATACCATCTGATAGAGGAAGTTCTTGGCTACATTTCCTCATACTTGGTTTTTCCCGTAGAACCCTTCTGTTCGAACAAAATTTTCAAAAAACTGTTTAAAAACAAGTTACTCATACCACTATTTCACCTACAGCGTAAACACAGGGACATGTGACAAAAATCGGAATATACCGATTTTTAGAGGAGAGTCTTGGCTACATTTCCTCATACTTGGTTTTTCCCGTAGAACCCTTCTGTTCGAACAAAATTTTCAAAAAACTGTTTAAAAACAAGTTACTCATACCACTTTTTGACCTACAGCGTAAACACAGGAACATGTGACAAAAATCGGAATATACCATCTGATAGAGGAAGATCTTGGCTACATTTCCCCATACCTGGTTTTTCTCGTAGAACCCTTGTGTTCATACAAAATTTTCAAAAATCTGTTTATAAAAAATTTACTCACTTTTTGACCTACAGCGTCAAAAGAGGGACATGTGACAAAAATCGGAATATACCATCTGATAGAGGAAGGTCTTGGCTACATTTCCTCATACTTGGTTTTTCCCGTAGAACCCTTCTGTTCGAACAAAATTTTCAAAAAACTGTTTATAAAAAATTTACTCACTTTTTGACCTACAGCGTCAAAAGAGGGACATGTGACAAAAATCGGAATATACCATCTGATAGAGGAAGGTCTTGGCTACATTTCCTCATACTTAGTTTTTCCCGTAGAACCCTTGTGTTCGAACAAAATTTTCAAAAAACTGTTTAAATACAAGTTACTCATACCACTTTTTGACCTACAGCGTCAAAACAGGGACATGTGACAAAAAACGGAATATGCCGATTTTTAGAGGAGAGTCTTGGCTACATTTCCTCATACTTGGTTTTTCCCGTAGAACCCTTCTGTTCGAACAAAATTTTCAAAAAACTGTTTAAAAACAAGTTACTCATACCACTATTTCACCTACAGCGTAAACACAGGGACATGTGACAAAAATCGGAATATACCGATTTTTAGAGGAGAGTCTTGGCTACATTTCCTCATACTTGGTTTTTCCCGTAGAACCCTTGTGTACATACAAAATTTTCAAAAAACTGTTTAAAAACAAGTTACTCATACCACTATTTGACCTACAGCGTAAACACAGGGACATGTGACAAAAATCGGAATATACCATCTGATAGAGGAAGATCTTGGCTACATTTCTTTATACTTGGTTTTCCCCGTAGAACACTTGTGTTCCAACAAAAATTTCAAAAAACTGTTTAAAAACACGTTACTCATACCACTATTTGACCTACAGCGTCAAAACAGGGACATGTGACAAAAATCGGAATATACCATCTGATAGAGGATGGTCTTGGATACATTTCCTCATACTTAGTTTTTCTCGTAGAACCCTTGTGTTCGAACAAAATTTTAAAGAATCTCTATAGTTACTCATACCGTCAAAAAGGGGACATGTGGCAAAAGTATAATTCAAGATGTTTTTCGTAAAAAATCAAAGAAGAAATTAATTTATCCTTACCCTAATTTTTGTAAGGATGCTGAATGAAAGTTCCGGAAATAATTATATAAAGCCATTCATCTGTTTAAAGAGAAATGAGTACTTATCAAAATAATAGAGTCCCTTTTACTTTAATCACGTTTTGAAAGCATTTAAAAGATTAATGAAAAAATAAAAATTTGTTATACGTCAAAAATCGGAATAAACCGCATTAAAATTTACTTAATTATGAAGATCTATTTAAATTGAAGTGTATTTTTGTTGAGATTGTAAAAAAGATATCATTAAATATTAGGCTTTATGCTATAATACCACTAATATAGACTTATGCTTTATTAAAAAACGAGTTGTAAACCCGTTACTTCGTTAGCGGAACTTTTTTTTAATAAAAAACATACTATATAATAAATTTAAACTAAGATTCTTAACTCCCGTGGGAACATTTTTAATAATGGTGTTGTGTCGGAATTAACAACAATAAACTTTTTAAATATTTTACTTATAAAACTACCAGAAATTACAGTAAAAAATAGGATTTTCGAAAAGTACAAAAGGCACAGTGTTGCCAGAAGATATAATTGGTAAAGTGCTATAACGTCCAAAAAATTATGCTAAATTGTTCTACAGCAGCAAATGACAATGCTAAATTGTTTTGTAAAGAAAAATTAATATAGTTCAAATGACAACTTATAGAAATGTTTTCTTCAGAGTTAATGGTAATATTGGAAAATAAAGCCAAAATAGGGCTTATATTTTAAAACTGACAATTAATAACGTCAAATTTACTAAGAAATTCCTTAAAAAAAATCCAAAAGTATTTAATTAAAAATTGCTGTAAGAAAGTGCTAAAAAGCATTTAGCATATTATTATAAATTGCCAGTTCATCTTAACCTCTTCAAATGCCAAATCTAGCACTGAAAGTGCTAAAATGGCAACACTGAAAAGACATGTTTGATATATTTCTGATAAAAAAGATAATATTTTAAATTTATTTCTACGCTTTTGATTTAGAATAACGAATAACGAAAAATAAATATTACAATTACGAGAAAGTATATTAGAACGAGCTGTAAACCCGCTACTTCGTTAGCGGAAATTTTTTTATAAAAACCATACTATATAATAAATTTAAACTAAGATTCTTAACTCCCTTGGGAACATTTTTGATAATGGTGTTATGTCATCCATAAATAACAATATCTCTTTAATTTCAGGTTTATAATCTTAGAATAATGAAAAATAAATATCAGAATTACGAAAATTTATAATAGAATAAAGAAAAAGGACCACAAAATCCATTTTAAGGTTTCTGATACACTTATGACCTCACATCTTCAATTTTATGTTTCTAAGGATGAAAATTGCAGAAAATTCAAGAAGTACTATTAGAAGAACGAAAAAAGATGCCACAAAGTCCCTTCTTATGGATTCTCATTCATTTAGGACCACATATCTTTAATTTCATGATTCTAGATTCAGAATTATAGAAAATTAAAAAAGTACCATTAGAAGAACAAAAATGTACCACAAAAACCTCTCTTATGGATTCTTATTCATTTAGGACCAAATATCTTTAATTTCATATTTCTACGTTAAATATTATAGAAAATTCAAAAAGTACCATAAAAATAACAAAAAAGTACCACAACGTCCCCTCTTATGGATTCTCATTAACTAAGAACCACATATCCCTAATTTCCTGTTTCTAGGTTCATAATTATAGAAAATTCAAAAAGTACCATTAGAAGAACGAAAAAGTACCACAAAAACCTCTCTTACGGATTCTTATTCATTTAAGACCACATATCTTTAATTTCATGTTTCTGGGTTAAATATTATAGAAAATTCAAAAAGTACCATTAGAAGAACAAAAAAGTACCACAAAGTCCCTTCTTATGGATTCTTATTCATTTAGGACCACATATCCTTAATTTCATGTTTCTAGATTCATAATTATAGAATATTCAAAAAGTACCATTAGTAGAACAAAAAAGTACCACAAAGTTCCCTCTTATGGATTCTCATTCACTTAGCATTACATGTTCTTAATTTCATGTTTCTAGGTTCATAATTATAGAAAATTCAAAAAGTACCATTAGAAGTACAAAAAAGTACCACAAAGTCCCCTCTAATGAATTCTCATTCATTTAGGACCAAATATCTTTAATTTTATGTTTCTATGTTAAATATTACAGAAAATTCAAAAAGTACCATTAGAAGAACGAAAAAGCACCACAAAGTTCTCTCTTATGGATTCTCATTCACTTAGCACCCCATGTCCTTAATTTCATGTTTCTAGGTTAAATATTTTAGAAAATTCAAAAAGTACCATAAAAATAACAAAAAAGTACCACAACGTTCCCTCTTATGCATTCTCATTAACTAAGGACCTCATATCCCTAATTTCATGTTTCTATGTTCATAATTATAGAAAATTCAAAAAGTACCATTAGAAGAACGAAAAAGTACCATTACGAAAAAGTGAATTTTTTCCAACATCGGACCATGCGTATTTAATTTCATGTTTCTAGGTTAAATATTACACAAAATGCAAAAAAGTACCAATAGAAAAAAAAAGTACCACAAAGTCCATCCTCTTGAATTTTTACCCACAGGTTCATGTATCATTAAGTACCACAAATTCCACTCTTGTGAATTCCTATCTACATTTTCTTAATTTCATGTTTCTATGTTTAATTTAATTGAAAATTCATTATTAAGTTTGAATAAAATGTAATTTCCCGCCTTTACCCCTTTTTTTTGGTACTTTTTTTTCAACCATCGAAGTATCAAAAATTGTATTCCAATTAATTTCTAAATTGTAGTGGTATCCCATATTAAAATACTCATATAAATATCTCAATAAATATAAAAAAAGGTTTTATGAAAAAATGTTGATTGGTTTCAAAGATACATATGGTGCCAAAAAAGTACCAAAATACAGTTTTTACCCGTTTTCTCCCTAAAACGGCCGATTTTCAAAAAAGTACCAGACACCTGTCCAATTATTTTTTAAATGAATAACGATAACTATTCAACTTTTTTCGTATCTCCATTAGTTTAGGAGATATAAAGTTACCGATTTTACCCTTTTTTACCCCCTAAACATTCGAATTTCCAAAAATCCCGTCTTAGTGGATCTATATGGAGGGAGACCTACCCACGTTCCAAATTTCGTCTCTCTAGCTTCAGCCGTTTGGGCTGTGGGATGATGAATCAGTCAGTCAGTCACGTTACTCTTTTATATATATAGATAACGAAAAAGTACAACAAAATTCGTTTTAAGGATTCTGATTCACTTAGGACCTTACATCTTCAATTTAATGCTTCTAGGATGAATATTACAGAATTTTCAAGAAGTACTATTAGAAGAACCAAAAAGTACCACAAAGTCTTTTTATGGATTATCATTTTCTTAGGACCACATATCATTAATTTCATGTTTCTAGGTTAACTATTATAAGAAATTCAAAAAGTACCATTAGAAGAACAAGAAGGTACCACAAAGTGAAAAGGGCCCTATTATTTCAGTTAATACTAATTTCTCCTTAGGCAGACAAATGGTTTTCTATTGATATTTCTGAATGCTTTATTCAGCATCCTTACAAAAATTAAATTCATACTTTCAGTAAGAATAAAATAATTTCTTCATTGATTTATTACGAAAACATCTTAAATTATATTGGAAAATTTGTAACAACAATTAAGTAAACAACAGCAATTTAAAACGCAACAAATTTAAAAAAATTAGATTTTTCAATAATGTACGCACACTTTTGCTGTATAATTATATCACTTTATTTTAATATTTTTGGAAAACCGCGAATCTATTCACTTTTCTAAAGTTGATGTTTTACTTAAATGTTGTTAAAGATTTAAGCTATCATATAGAGCTATAAAAAATCCGAAAATCTTAAAGGATATATAGAAAACTTGCGTCAATAATGTCTTTCATATGTTCGTACACAGACTTCTGCTTCCTAGAGTATATGCATACATACATTTTAAATTATTTTGTATTAAAATCATAAACACAAACAGGAAAAAGTATATACTGAGTGATTAAAATATCAACTTTCCGGCTGCCGGCATGTCAACCCAATATTCGCCACAATCGCTTATGTTTAACTTTGGCATTGCTTTTTGTTACCATGTAATTCCAAATAATACTTTATTTGGAATTAAATCTTAGATTAACATGTAATTAATCTATCATATCAACTCCGGGTTAAAATTTATGCATTTAAACAGAAAAATTATCAAAATAGTTAAATTTTATCAAAATTTCAACAAAAATTATGTAAACAAAACAAAATATGAAATAGTGATGCTGATTTTATCACAAAATATTCGTTATTCGGATACATACAATTACATCCAACAAAAATTAAATAAAATTATTTTTTTTTTTACATATTAGTATATTTATGTAAGCTAAATAAAGGTTTTTTCCAAAATAAAAAACTTATTTATCGTCAAAAACATACTAGAACATCAAAATTAAAAATGGAATAAAACAGTTAACGAATAATTTATTCTTACTACTAACAACACTGCATAAAACGTAGTACTAAATTCACAAAATGTGACTTGGTGGCACTTAAATTTTTGTCTGCAAAGTTGAAAATTTTCATTTCTAGTCAGCAAAAGAGAGCTTGTTTGAAAAATCTGTTACTCTCTGAAATGTATAACAGTGTTGCCATCTAAAATGTTGCTAACTACACATAACCGATGTCCAAATTACACATCTGAAGAAAAACTACACATGAAATTTTATTTTTACATAGATAACCATTAAACATATCATACATTTTTATAAATACAATGTAATATTATTTAAAAAAAAATCAATAATTTTTAGAATAAAAATATGTTGTCGAACTATGTTCCAATTTATTATTTCGAAGTATTCCTTCCTTTGTAAAAAAATTGTTTAGATTGCTTCGGAGTATATTTTATCTGTTTTCAAATTAATTAGATTATTAAATATTATTCAAAAAAATTTGTTAATTTATGTTTAATACACATACTAGCTAATTTGTCTCTATATGTATTTATTAAGAAAATCGTATTCAAAAAACTATTTACTGTCTATATTAACTAAAAACTGTTTTTTTTTTTTTTTTTGTTTATGTGGCAACCCTTCTCAGTTCCTCTCGCATTCCTATTGTTAGTGTTGTTAGCAGTAAGAATAAATTATTCGTTAACTGTTTTATTCTATTATTAATTTTGATATTCTAGTATGTTTTTGACGATAAATAAGTTTTTTTATTTTGGAAAAAACCTTTATTTAGCTTACATAAATATACTAATGTATAAAAGAAATAATTTTATTTTATTTTTGTTGGATGTAATTGTATGTATCCGAATAACGAACACTCTGTGATAAAATCAGCATCACTATTTCATAATTTGTTTTGTTTACATAATTTTTGTTGAAATTTTGATAGAATTTAACTATTTTTATAATTTTTCTGTTTAAATGCATAAATTTTAACTCGGAGTTGATATGATAGATTAATTACATCTTAATCTAGGATTACGTGGTAACAAAAAGCAATGAAAATGTTGAACATATGCGATTGTGGCGAACATAGGGGTTCTCATGCCGGCAGCCGGAGTGATGGAATTTTAATCCAAAAAGCACCCAGAATATACTTGTTCCTACGGCTACTTGTTTCACAGATATTAATATGTAATTTGTATAACTTTAAATTGGGTATGGCTAGTTGTTTTACAGATTTTCTTTTAAAAATCTTAAATTTTTATGAACTGTCGATCTTGTAAACAGATTTTTGAAAATTTTGTTTGAACACAAGGGTTCTACGGGAAAATCCAAGTATGAGGAAATGTAGCCAAGATCTTCCTCTATCAGATAGTATATTCCGATTTTTGTCACATGTCCCTGTGTTTCCGCTGTAGGTCAAATAGTGGTATGAGTAACGTGTTTTTAAACAGTTTTTTGAAAATTTTGTTCGAACACAAGGGTTCTACGGGAAAAACTAAGTATGAGGAAATGTAGCCAAGACCTTCCTCTATCAGATGGTATATTCCGATTTTTGTCACATGTCCCTCTTTTGACGCTGTAGGTCAAAAAGTGAGTAAATTTTTTATAAACAGATTTTTGAAAATTTTGTATGAAAACAAGGGTTCTACGGGAAAAACCAAGTATGAGGAAATGTAGCCAAGATCTTCCTCTATCTGATGGTATATTCCGATTTTTGTCACATGTCCCTCTTTTGACGCTGTAGGTCAAAAAGTGGTATGAGAAACTTGTTTTTAAACAGTTTTTTGAAAATTTTGTTCGAACACAAGGGTTCTACGGGAAAAACCAAGTATGAGGAAATATAGCCAAGACCTTCCTCTATCAGATGGTATATTCCGATTTTTGTCACATGTCCCTCTTTTGACGCTGTAGGTCAAAAAGTGAGTAAATTTTTTATAAACAGATTTTTGAAAATTTTGTATGAAAACAAGGGTTCTACGGGAAAAACCAAGTATGAGGAAATGTAGCCAAGACCTTCCTCTATCAGATGGTATATTCCGATTTTTGTCACATGTCCCTCTTTTGACGCTGTAGGTCAAAAAGTTAGTAAATTTTTTATAAACAGATTTTTGAAAATTTTGTATGAACACAAGGGTTCTACGGGAAAAACTAAGTATGAGGAAATGTAGCCAAGACCTTCCTCTATCAGATGGTATATTCCGATTTTTGTCACATGTCCCTGTGTTTACGCTGTAGGTCAAATAGTGGTATGAGTAACGTGTTTTTAAACAGTTGTTTGAAAATTTTGTATGAACACAAGGGTTCTACGGGAAAAACCAAGTATGAGGAAATGTAGCCAAGACCTTCCTCTATCAGATGGTATATTCCGATTTTTGTCACATGTCCCTGTGTTTACGCTGTAGGTCAAAAAGTGGTATGAGTAACTTGTTTTTAAACAGTTTTTTGAAAATTTTGTTCGAACACAAGGGTTCTACGGGAAAAACCAAGTATGAGGAAATGTAGCCAAGACCTTCCTCTATCAGATGGTATATTCCGATTTTTGTCACATGTCCCTGTTTTGACGCTGTAGGTCAAAAAGTGGTATGAGTAACTTGTTTTTAAACAGTTTTTTGAAAATTTTGTTCGAACACAAGGGTTCTACGGGAAAAACCAAGTATGAGGAAATGTAGCCAAGACCTTCCTCTATCAGATGGTATATTCCGATTTTTGTCACATGTCCCTGTTTTGACGCTGTAGGTCAAAAAGTGGTATGAGTAACTTGTTTTTAAACAGTTTTTTGAAAATTTTGTTCGAACACAAGGGTTCTACGGGGAAAACCAAGTATGAGGAAATGTAGCCAAGACTTTCCTCTATCAGATGGTATATTCCGATTTTTGTCACATGTCCCTGTGTTTACGCTGTAGGTCAAATAGTGGTATGAGTAACGTGTTTTTAAACAGTTTTTTGAAAATTTTGTATGAACACAAGGGTTCTACGGGAAAAACCAAGTATGAGTAAATGTAGCCAAGACCTTTTTCTATCAGATGGTATATTCCAATTTTTGTCACATGTTCCTGTTTGGACTCAATAGGTCGAACAATGTAATAAAACAGATTTTTTGAGCAATTTCAATGCTAAAAATAATACTTATTTGAATAAAAAAAATAAAAGAAATGTAATTTATTTATTCCATACATTTTTCAACAAAAATTAATTTACAATGTTTTAAAACATTTTTCGTAAAAAGTTTGTTAGAATTCATTCAACAAACTTTTACATATTTCTTATATTTGCAATGGTATTGCCATTTTTTATATAGAATATTGTACTAAATTCATCAAATTTGACTTGGTAGCACTTAAATTTTTGTCTGCAAGGTTGAAAATTCTCATTTCTGGTCTGCAAAAGAGAGTTTGTTGAAAAAGTTTGTTGAAAAGTTTGTTACTCTCTGAAAAAGGAAGAAGAAGAAAAAGTTTGTTATCTTCACGGACATATTGTCAGATGCATAAAATTCGCACAGCTGACAATTAAAATTGTCAGACAATTATCTGCCAATGGCAACGTTATGTGTTTACACGATTGTCAGATGTCTAACAATATTGTTGGGTTACAATTTATTGACAATGCATTTTCTAACAACGTTGTAAGACATAAATTGTAAGTTTACAAGGTTGTTAGACATTTTCTGAACATTTTTCTGCCAACATTGTTAGATCTGACAATCTTGTATACATAGCTTAAAAGTTATTCTCACAGAAGTTTTCAACAAAAAATATCTTTAAGCTTTCTAAAACTTAATGATATTTAAATAATAAGAAAAAATAGGACGTTGGGCGCCATTTAATCTAATGTGAATTGCATCAAAAAAAAAAAAAAAAAAATTTTACTGGGTATAGAAATGCCAGATTTAAATGATTAGCGAATTTGCATCAAACAGTAATTAAAGGAGTAACATTGGGAGCCATTGGGAAACTAGCTTACAGTCGTGTGGTGTGGGATCTTGTTACTCTTTTTCCACTACAATATCTCAATCACTTTGCTCTTTATTTATTATAGACTCCCACTTAGCCTTCTATTATTATCTACACGAGTCATTAGCTGGTAATATTCTTTAAAAATAAACAATTTAGGTTTAAATATAATATAAATTAATTTTAACTCAATCGAACTGACCTATTTCCCCCAAGATGTCACTGGCGTATTTCGACTCAAGACCCTCGCCATCCATTGTTCTAGTGGCGTTTATAAATATTTGTACCAGAACCAGAGACCTGCGCCGAGCACTTTTCAACGGCGGCGGCGGCTGAAGTAAAATTTGTCGGCGGCGGCTCAAAATCGGCTGCAGCCGGCTGAAAATACATACAAACACATCATCACGTAAAATTCAAAAGGACGAAAACACTGACAAATCGAATGTTGTTTACTGGATTATAATATTGAAAAATATTAGTTGAAAAATAGCTGTGTTTTGTTGCTGCCGTTGAGTGTTAACGTTGATAGTTAGCAAGAAAACGATATTTACCCGAATTGGTAGAACTTAATATTGAAACAACCAAATCACAAAGAAATCTCTCAATTTAAATTTCTAAAAATAATAATTTAAATTTATTTTATTTTAATTTAAATTTGTTTTTATATTTTTTTTATTTATTGACATTAAAAAGTTCATGATTGTATTGTTGTTCATACTTTATCGAAGTTAAAGTTAACATGTATAATTCTACACGTTAACTCCTAACGTATATAAATTTTGTATGAAATTGCCTATGAACGTTAGCAACAAAACACAGCAAATAATAGTATTGTATAAAGTTTAAAACCAAAAAATTATGTATACTATGGAGCAAAAGTGAACACTTTTCTTTTGACTATTTTTTTGCTCCATCTAAGAAAAAAAATTTTAAAAACAGGCCATGCATTTATTTTTGCGAAATATGATATGATGTGTCATGGACTCCACAAATGTTTCACAATGACTAAAAGCAATTTCATTCCACTATATCATTATACTCTCTGGCTGAAGTTGGATGTATCCCCATTTTAGTATTTAATGCGAATTACACATTTTTATATGAGTTTTAGTCTGGGCTTTTTTCGTATCCCTCTTTAACCTGTCACTCCAGGTTTTAAACGAGTTTCCGACAAATTTGAATAAGTAAGGACTTGGGTTTGGAGTGAAGTTTGGGATCTGTATTATTCTGTAACGCAATGTCTTCGACATTATATTCCCAGAAACTGGAAAAATGTTAGCGAACAGTACAGGAAAATTTTCTTAGCACACAATGCAAATAATTAGTACCATCGGATCAACTTTTGAGTATGTAAAACTTCTTTCTTAGCCTAGTAATACTGCCACGCGATTATTATATGAACCGAAATAAGTTGTTTAATTCAGACAAAAATATTTTTGTGTTTGTCTCTTCTGCCAACTTAACTTGTTTCCAGTTTTCCACGGTACAGAATTTATATAATTTTTGGAAATTTAAAAGGAAAATAAAACTTTATCTGATGGCTAGTTCAGTTCTTTGGAATTTTTGTCGCAATAGCGCCATTTTTCTCAAGATATCAGGATCGTGCCCAAACACTAGCATTGCAGTTATTAATTTTAATAAGTTTTTTGGGGGATTTAATTTTCCCTCATCTTTGTTCATAACTATCCTTAATCGCTCATTTTTTCGAAAATTCCTGCATTTTTTCACGTTTCTTTACTTTTATTATCAACGATTGAGAAAGTTCCAAGTTTTTGCAAATTTTTGTTGGAAGAAATATATCTTGAAATATATTTTTAATATTTTTCGATTTCCGGACTCAATCAGGCTATTTCGTATTTAAATATTTTTAACAGAATCCGAAGAATTTTATTTTTTCACTAGGCGATCTTAGCTGAATTATATATTTTTATGTAATTTCTTTCGCAAATTTAAACAACAGAAATAGTAGTGGTTATTAATTAAATATGGAAGTGATGCAAAAGTGAAAACTTTCATATTTTATACATTTCGTTATTTTTTATATCAGCCAAACAAATAGTTTAATATTTATTATTTAAATATTCTAAATTAGACCCTAGGGATTATATTCTACTATTTTTATTTTATTTCGGATCTATCGTTTAGAAGATAATGCCAAAAAAAGTAAATTGTCATAAAAAAGTGTTCACTTTTGCTCCATAGTTCCATTCCCAAAATATTACATCTCAGCCTTTAAATTTAAATGAGCTAGACCATTTTAAAACACCTCTAAAATTACGTATTTTGTTCATATCATTATCAAAATTTAAGTTATAAGAAAATTAACTTCAAATTATAATAAAGGCATACTATGGCCATGAATATTCATTTAAATTATTATGTCTCTTTTCAGCCGCGAAATATAAAGATTTTACTAAAATTTTTAATCATATTTTCTTCGTAAACATTTCAAATAGAATTGGCTACACTCTTCCAAACTTTTTTAAACTGATACACAAGAAATTTGTAAATGTAGATGTACAAATGCGACAAAAAAAAATATTTTGGAAAAAATCGACGGCGGCTTATTTCAAGCTGACAGAGGCCGACATTTTTGTCGGCGGCGGCGGCTTATTTCAAGCTGACAGAGGCCGACATTTTTGTCGGCGGCGGCTATTGAAAATCTTCGGCGGCTCGGCTCAGTCGGCTGATTTACCGGCTGGCGCAGGTCTCTGACTAGAACCCCTAACAAAAATACGTTACCCTGCACTCATTATATATTCAAGAAGAAGGCCACAAATAATTTAGTTACCAATTCATTTTAGAATATACTAATATTTATTCAATTCACATTAAATTGTAATATATTTATAATTAATAATTTAGCATTAAATTACAAAATTTTCTTTTAAACTTAAAAAGTATTCATATTTTCATTTAAAATTTAGAAAACAAAATGTAAAGTAGAATTTTGCGAAATAAATATGAAAGTATACCAAGTAGATCTTACATACTATTCACACGTAAGTGATATTATAGTTTCATTAATTATCCAAAAGAAATTTATTAAACTATAACTGTGTTTTTTTATGTTTTTCTTTCCTCTTCTTATAACATTTGATTATTTTATTTTTTTTATTTTTATTTTATTTCACATTTACCATATGACAGACATACGGCCAGTTTTACGTTCTTGAGTGCATTCTTTTTCCTATGAGAAGTGCCAATAGATGTTCAATTTAAGAAATTTAACACTTGAGCAAAAGAGCACTTTTGGTGATGTGCACACACGTTTATTCAAATTTAGTTTCTGGTTTCTTGAGTTTTCTTTTTCTTTCGACAGATTATAAGTTTTGATGACACAGACAGACTCTTGAATGTAATTCTATAATCCACTGTATAATTGTGTAAACCATTAACACTGCGCTTATACCACGCTTGTAAAATATTAAACAGATTTTGTATGCCAAGTTGATGTGGATTTCCAATATTTTATGAATATATTTATTAAGGTAAATTTGAAAATTTTGATTTTTGGATGTCATACCTTTTTTTTTAATTTTCCAACTCCTTCCCCTGCATATCTGCGGCTAAAAACGCACATTTTGAGCTCCATTTTGCCAAAGGCAAATCGGGTTGATTTATAAAAAAATTATTTTATACATCGATTTAACATTAAATTTTAGTAAGAATGAGCATTATTCGACCCGTTTAAAATAAAGCGTGTTGTAAATAGGGTGTTCGAAAAATTTACTTTTTTCCAAAAAGTTTTAAAAATATATTTTTTTATAAATACAATAAAAATATACTATTTGCTTAGAAATATAACGCAATATTTACATTAACACTTTTTGCTTTAAAGTTATAAGGTATTAAAATTTTCATATAAATTTTTATTTAAACGAAAATTAAAAATATTGAATATTGTAACTGTAAAATGCAGAGGCTACTGTGAATTATAATGCTCATGTTTTAATATTTTTTAATAACAATTATTTTTTAAGATATTTATTTTTTATAGTTATTATTTGAAAATTTCATAGTCTTATAATTCTAAAGCAAAAAGTCGTCGATTAATTATTTTTGCGCCATTTTATAAAGCAAATAGTATATTTTCACTGTATTTGTAAAAAACTATATTTTTAAAACTTTTTTAAAAAAAGTATATTTTTCGGACACCCTAATTGGAACACGACGCATTTAAAGCGGGTTTAATAGTGCTCATTCTTACTAAAATTGTATGTAGAATTGATGTATAAAAGAAATTTTTTTATAAATCAATTGGATTCGTCTCTGCGCAAAATGGCGCTCAAAATGTTTTTGACCGCAGATATGCAGGGGAAGGAGTTGGAATTAAAAAAAAAACAAAATACGCCATTATTTTTACTGCTGCAAAAACCTTCTAAAAAGGTATGATATCCAAATATCAAACGAAATTTATCTTTTCGAAACGAACCCTATTGTTTATACATTTAGAAAAAATTCTTAATTTGGTTGTGGTCGCTTCAATGGCTGGACCAAAAAGGAAATGTCGTTCAGTTAAGAAAAATAACGAAACTCGTAATGAAAGTAATTTGTAATAGATCAGTTCTGAACTGTCAAAAGATGTAGGCATTGCCATATTAAGATTTATTCCATTTCAGCGATTTTACATACGAATAATATTTAGTAGTTAAATAATCAATAAAATGAATACTATTTTTTTTTTTTTCTTTTAACGTAAATCTTATTCTTGAAAAGATATTAACTAAAACAATATTCATTGCGATATGCTCTTATGAAAACATTCACTATAAGACAATTTTGGTATTAAGAATCAATTTCCTTTTTCCTAGTTGTTATTTTAAAAATGAATAAAATGAAATATGTACTACCAAAAAAATTTTAAAAAATTCTTAAAAATTTAAGTATTTCTCTGTACTAACAAGGAGTTGGACACATACGATAAAAATATTATTTCATGATAAATTTGGATTCAAATTTAAAGAAATAAATTAATAAATTGTGTTTCATTTCTTTACAAATTGTGGGAATTTTGCGTTGTCAGCATAAACGACCATTACAAAATGCATACATTTTTCAAGTTTATGATGATGATATAGTATGTGTGGTGTGCTTGAATCATTAGAATATTTACGAAACTTCCATTTAATTTATTTGGATCTGCTATACCACTATTACATTCACTGAATGAAAAAGGTACATAAATACAATGAAAAAGTTCATTCTTTCAATGAATTTGTACACAAAATTTGACCCTATATACAAGTACATTGAAACAATGTTTCTATACATTAATATTAAAATTTAATGTACAAGTTCATTGATTCAGTTCATTCGTACATTTATTCGATGAACACGTTCGATAAATAAAACAAATAATTCCAGTGGACAGTACATTGATTTCAATATACTTATATTTTGTCCCAATGAAACTATAAATTGAAGACCTGTTCTGAACTTTTGGTGGTTACTTTATTTCAAATTTAATTATATTCAGTTAATACCCAATAAGCTTTTTTGCTGGAATTCAAGTTAAAACCAAATGTATTTCAATCCTTGCATTGAATTAAAATAGTATTACACTTTAATTCCATAGCATTCTCTAGTGAAAAGAAACTAAATTCCAGTCAAATTTATTTTACTTGAAAAATTTTATTTTTTTCAATAATATTTAGTGTTTATAAACCGGTTAACCGGTTAACCGAAAAACCGGTTTTTTCTTCAAATTTCGGTTATTTGCGAACCGGTTAATTTGAAATATTCAATTTCGGTTAACCGGTTTACCCGGTTTTTTTATGTCAGTTAACCGGTTTCAAAATTTGCTAAAAATATCACTAAATTTCGTCTTTTTTATTTTTTTCTGAATTTAAAATATAAGAAAATATTTTGAAACTTCCAAAAAAAGCTTGCTATTTGAGTTAACAAGTAGTCAGTTGATAGATATACTTCTGTGAAGTTAAATATATTTTAAAACTGTATGTATAATAAATCAGATAGATAATTAAGCATTCCATTTACAAAAACTTTAATTTCATGCGAAAGAAATTTTCCAAAAGAAGAAAATAACTTTATACCTAATGTATAGCTTATGAGAAAATAAGATTTTATATAGGATAATAGGAAAAAATAAAGACTTCAAAAGTAGAACTAAATAAGTGCAGAAAATTTACTTTTAAATAATCAATAATTCTTCTAAAAATTAAAAACAAATCCGTTTTTAGCAGAAAAAATATTAATTATTTTTCCAATTTTATGCAGGTATTTTTATCACATTTTTTTTTATAAGAATTATATAAACTTTTCCTTGAGAGAAAAACTTTAAAAGAGGTGAATATAAATCATAATATAAAGTACATTATCCTAGGTCTAAAGCTTCCTTTTTATAAAATTTTGATAATTTAATTTTATTTTTAAGCTAGAAAAATTAAAAAAAAAAAAATGAAAAAAATCTTTATAGAATAATTTTAGATCATTATAAAGCTTCAAAAGCTGTGCTATAAGATGCCAAAAAAAATGTTTTTATAAATTATATTAAAACTAGTCTAAAGGCTGAAAAAAAAAATATTATACATTTTCTATGTAAATCAATCGCAATTTATAAAGAACACTGCAGTGCACTGTTTATTATATGGTGCATGGTTAAACCAATAAGTTGAAAAACACTTTTTTCAACCAAAAATATTTTTATTAAGCTTCAAATTAGAGCAATTATTAAAATGTCGGTTAACCGGTTTAACCGGTTTTTAAGTAGACGGTTAACCGAAAAACCGGTTTTTTAATTTTACTCAATTTTCGGTTAACCGTCAAACCGGTTTTTTGAAAAGTCGGTTTTTTATAAACACTAATAATATTTCATGTTTAAAATATTTTAATATTTGAATTAATGTCGGACTCCAGCAAAATTTTCCAAGTCTTGAATTTTTGAAATATGTGTGATTATTGGGTAAACATAAGTAAAAGTTAAATATAATTCTTTTAATATATGCAGATGCCATAAATATAACACAGTGTATATTACATTTTACTAAATAATTTAAATAAACAAAATACATGTTACAGATGAGATCGTGAACATCTTGTTCGTTTTTTCATTTATTTTATACAAGGAAGTAGTTCCTGAACAGGAAGTAGTTCAGGTGTGTCATAGAATCCAATTGTTGTCGGAATTGGATTTGAAAACGACAAAAAAAGTTCTTTGGTGTCATGAATTCCAATTGGTTTCATGTTCAAATTAATATTAGTGTCGGTTTTAGGTGTCACAGACACCAATGTTATCGGTTTTTCTATTGGAAACAAACCAAGCAGCAAACAGCTGTTGGATTTCATTAACGTGCTTTTGTTTTTTGAATATTTTGGTAAAATCCAAGAAAATTAATATTTATTTTACAAAAAGAAATGTATATTTTTTATTTACATATAAGAGAACACATAAAAATAAGACAAAACTCCAAAATTATGAGGTTTATGGAAAAATTCGTAGATTATTGCAAAGTTCTTCATAGCTTTATAAGTCAACTGTAGTATCCAATTGGCTGAATCACAAAACTGTTCAGAGTCGTTTCTAACCGATCTCTTATAAAATCATTCAGATAAAATTTCAAAGCTGCTTGTTGCAACATTGACGGAATTGTAGAAAGCTCCAAATGTCCTCAAGTTGCGTCAAGTATCATACGGAAAGCGTATTTATTTAACCGATAATAGGCTACGAATCTTCAAAATAGATTTAGACATAATACGGCACACAGTGGGGTTAAACGCAAATTTTTTGGTAATAAATCTGCATCTCCTAAACTACTGCTCGGATTAAATTGAAATGTATGGAAAAGTTGTAGAGGAGGACCTAAGCTTTCAGCAAAATTATCTTGTAGTCACTCTGATAACGCTAGATAAGCTACAGGGTGTCAAATATGTAAAAGCTTCAAAAAATCGTATCTTCTACAAATGAAGTTAAAGATTTTTATATTTCTGTAAAGTGCTTGGCAAGATAAAGAAAAAATAAGCTTACTCACCATAGTTATCTTTTACAGTTAAAAAGATATTTACACTTGAATTTTGAATTTTTTGCCTCGATTTTCTTTCGTTTTTCGGGAATAAGTCCTGAGGTATATGAGGCAAAATTTTTTTAAAAATACTTTGTAATTTTTTATATACTCCAAAATAATATGCTGGATTATCTCAATTCGTCAAGACGTGAAAAATATTCAAAGTCAGCACTCTGAAATTAGTTTGAAAAATGGCTATTTTTTTTAACACATAGTTCAATTCTTTAACTTTTTTCTCAAAGTTCCGTAAATAAAAAAATATTTTCTTTATATATTTCAAAAGATAAGACTTCATAAATGGCTAATATAGAAACTTTGAACTGATTTAGGCTTACACCCTACATCCAGCATTGGTCGAAAATGGTGAATTTTAATTAAAAGTTCAATTTTTATCGATTAATAAAAAAAATGTTACGCGAGCTTTTGTAAATTTATTGACAAAATCATAATATAAATAGATCTAGAACGATTTGACACTAAACTGCTTCCCGCCCGGCCAAAAACGAATGCAGGAGAGAAGATTTCATGAAAAAAGTAAATTTTTTAAACGACTTTTTTTAATTGCATAAAAAAGCATATTCGCATAATATTTTCGCCATTTTTTCTTATGCAGTGTATAGAATATATATCGATCTTTTACTCCTGCAAAAATCATTAAAAAAACTTTACAAATCAATTTTTTGCAATTTTTCAAATATAAAAAATATAAAACCAAAAAAAAAAAAAAAATAATAATCTTTTGTAAAGCCAAACTCAGCCTATTTTCCAAAAACTTATAAAATATCACAATATACAAATTCATTAATGTATAATATGTATATATAGATCGTTTTAAAAACATTATATAATGGTCTCAAAACTGACGACTTAAGCCAACTCTCACCAAATTCACTGTTTTACATTATTTCCATATGTGCGTAAACGTAACACACGGCTATATTGGTGCGTTTTGGCTGTTGAACGAGATAACCCAGCAGGAAAATATGTTAGTGCTTCCTCCCAACAGGCCTTTCTGAATGCCTGCGAACAAACTTTAAACACATTTTTTAAAAAGAAATCCGGTACTAATTCTTGTTTCAATTTCATTAGATGCGAAATAGAAGGTATCACTCACCTACTAACTTTCTCATTACAAACAAAAAATTGTAACTTCGAGACTTACAAAGCTCAAACTCATTTAGTTTTGTTTTAAGTGTCGATAAGGAAGGTAGTCCGCATGTCTTTTTTTTAATATATTTCATACTATTTTTTAATAGCATTGAAAATAAAAGAAAATTGAGTTTCTTCTCGAAATTGTCGCAAATAACTCATTCATTGTGTCTCTTTTCTTTATTTATCACGACTTACTGGAAGTCTTGTTTCAAATAAACGTAAGTAACTTTTTACTTAACATCATTTTACATTATTTGTTAATTATTAGTTATTTAATGGACAAATTCATATTAGCAAAGCTGAAAAGATTTCATTGATGTCGTGTTGGTTTGTGGGTTGTACAAAAATGATCATTGGTGAAGTAGTCAGCAGACTTCAATGTTTTTAAGTGCGGTGTTCCTAACACATGTCAAACATTAGTTATTTATTTGTATCTTTTGCATTAAAGTTAAGATTTTTAGTTGGTAAAATAATAATTTTTATATCCTGATATCTGATATCCTAGTTATTTGTAACCTAAAATGTAAGTGTTCCTATTGGTTTTACTAATAATGACTTCAATAATACTTAAAAATCAACGAGTTATTGAACAGCTTGAAAGTAATTAGTCATTGTAATGACTTCCTAAAATGTTTACTTGTAATAATATAAGGTAATAAGTTGCCTCTAATATCATCACCGGGTTACAATAATGATTTATTCAGCTACATGGCAACCAAAGTTTCGCTGGGTAATGTAAACTCCTTATGCTCAAGAGCATTTTCTATGTGCCCTACAAGCGAGTGTAATGAAGTCTCAACAGATCTGTCTTTCATATAGGCATGTTGAGACGCTGATAGCAGGTTGGGGTTGATTGTTCTATCAACCTTTCCAGTGTTTTCAAGAGGAAGGACGATAGACAGATAGGTCTGAAGTCTTTCGGTCTCGTCTGTAAGGTCCTTCCTCCTTGTGTCAAATGCGTTTGTTAGCGTTTCCAATTTTTTTCCTCCTGTTCTGAAAGGGTTAAACAGACTTCAATGTTGAAGTCGATATATAAGTGATCAGAGAAAAATATTCAGAATATCTAAACTACTAAAAAGAATAAAATCATATAAAGACTCAACCCTTGTAATTGTGTCAGAGCTTCCCCAAACAACATGATGGGCGTTGGCTCCAATTACAAGCGGAATGTTTCTATCTTTAGCCGCCTTTGTTATTTCGCGTACCTTCTTACTTGATGGTGGGTATCTATGGTCGTGGGCCATGTAGCTGGAGACAATGTTTATTGCTTGCTACTATACAAGATCGTATCCTACCTGATCCTGTAGCAGCTTGAAGTTATCCGTACGTAGTCCGCAAACTCTTTTACCAACGATCCAGGGTTCATGGACTAGTGCTAGCTCCTCCCCTCTTTGTACCAATCGGAGGAGCAGGCCACCCGAAGCTGCTTTGGAATGGTGAAGATTAACTTGTGTTATCTTTCTCACGAAGGGGTGACAGTGACTCCTTGTTCATCACGATCATAATCTTTCTGGAAGCACCGTCAGATTCGGAATCTCTGGTCATCTTCCAATCGCTTGTAGGGATCTCAGGATTTCCGAATTGAATGAGCTCCAGAATTGGATGGTTCGTCAAGTATGCGGCCATGGCTCTAGGCCGACGTTGAATCTCGTCAATAGAGACCACGTCCAGTCTAGCGCCTTCTCATAGACCGTCAAAAAGAGCGATCGCCTGCTTCAAGAGCAATGCTGATCGTTCGTTTGAGCAGGGCATTAATTTAACAAGGCTACGGTATCATCCTGCAACCCAGCAAAGAACGATGAAGTTCTTCCAAAAAAAGAGCTTTTTCACTACTTCAAAAGTGGAACAAAGTGCATATTTTGAACTTTTTTGTTCTTAATAATTACTTCCAAAAAAGTGAAAATAAATGAATTTTTAGCGGGAAAAAGGTTAATAATTTCTAAGACAATTAAAATTTTACAAATTTTTAAAGCATTTCTATTATCTTTTAATAAGGCTAAAGCGGAATTTTTGGTAAAAAAAAATGTATAAACATAGTTTTAAGGGAAGTACTTCAAAAGAAATGAACTAGAAGTATAAAAGAAGAACATTCTACCAATGACAACCATGGGCTAAAAAAAGAACTTCTGCAGCTCTTTTTCACCACTAAGTACTTCCTTCCAATGACAACACAATGTTAAAATCATGACTTTTCGTTCTTTTTTAGCTGGGAATGCTCCCATCAGCTTTCTTCGTACTATATCCCAGTTTGTATAAGATGGCCTTTGGCCACTTCACTTTACGATTCCGGAAACCGAAGGCTGCTCCGCATTTCCTTCTCTGGCAGGGGGAATTAATGTTTGGGAGCCAGAAGACTTGTTCGCAACTCCTTTAGTTACAGTAGGCACTGGGGTCGCTGCTACTCGAGTTGGTTTCGAGCAGGCAGTACCCGAAGCAGGGGGTTTTGCTGATCTTGTGTCGGTGCGGGCCAAAGCAGCTTTTTCGGCGCTTGGTTTAAGGCACAGAGGCATCTCGCTGCCTTTTGTTTTGCTTCCCTGTTTGGAAGCTGTTTTTCCGCAGTCGGTAGACGCCTGTAGCTCGCAGATTAGCCCGGTGCCTTCACCAGACTAACCTGAACTTTAGCTGCTCTCGATTCACCACAGCCCGATGTTAGCGCCGTGGGAATAGGGTCCCCGGAGATTGTAAGGCCCCCGACCGGATACATGGGGCACGATTTCTTTTCAGACATTTCGGACAGATTCCATTTTATACTTATTTCCAAGTTTCATAACTGCCGCCCTACTGGGGTCAAACAGACCACCAAGCCACCCACTATGGGAACAGACGCTGGTGGATTTGACGTACACAATAAGTGTGGACATATGGATACAATTGATCCGACGGACTGTTACCTCGGGACGTCCATTCCTTGCAAGAATGGAAAAACGTCGAGAGGGAACGTCTGATAGCCGCCCCTACTGGGAAAACAGACGGTATCAGACAGGGGTGCATAGTGCTTTGTGCTCGCCATGAGCCCCTCTTGTATGGATATCCCTACCAGTGTGGCTTCATGAGTCCTTGCAGATAAGCCCTCGTACCGCGTCAAGATGACTACCCCTTAAAATAGGTTAGATGTGCTAGTCATGAAAAAGCTGGTTTATTTGGGACGTCAAAATCAAGTTTTTTAATGTATGTATACTAAACCTCGCAAAGTATACGCAGTTTTGATGTTCTCGTCTTCTGTAAATTTTAGAGCAGCATGAAGTATTTTGTGATTATGAGGAGTTAGATTTTCATTCACATAAATTGGCTCAACACTGTCAAAACTGGCATGTTTAAGACATAAAGAAGTTTTGTTATAACGTTTAACTTGGCAATTGTTTTTAAAATGAAATTATTTTCATATGGAGAAAGCAATTTTATAGCTATAACTACATCATTCGGTGAGTAAGGTTTATTTTCCCTATATATTTTTCGTAGCCTATATATTTTTTTCAAGGTATACCACGTATTCGCATACTACTGACTACTTACTTGCTTCGATTGTTTTCTTTTAAGCTCAATTATCTCATTTTCACTTAAGATTTCACTTAAGAGTTCATTTTTACGTTATTTAAATTTCTTTGTTATCATTTCTAAATATGAATAGTAATATTATAGTAATAAACAAAGTAGGTAGAACGCTAATTTTGATTCGTTCGGAACATAATTTTTATCAGCGAATTTTATTTTTTTGTTTGCAAATTTAATTTTTAAATTAGTTCGAAGATCAAAAATTTTATTTTCGAAAATAAAAATATTATTTAGGAATTAACCCGAAACGAATCAATCGAATTGAAATCGTGTAACGGTATAGAAATGTGTTGATTTATGTTGAAAGAAAGATGTGTGGTGGATGTTTAAAACATTTGTACATGTGATTGTGTGTTTAAGAAAGCTTCAGTTTTTTTTTTGTTTTGTTACTGCTGAATTGTTTAAAATAAAACAACAACACAATGTTAAGGCAGTAGTTAATTGAGTGTGTGTGTTTTCTATTTGCATATTTATGTATCCATGTAAATATGTATGTAAATCCATGTTTTCAATTAGAGATATGGGAAAATTAGAACTTATTAAACATTTATGTATGTATGTACATACAAGTAAACATGTATGTCTGTATGTATGTATGTATTTGTTAAAAAATACCATTATTTTTTACGACCGCTACTCTTTAAATAATTATTTGCATGAGAGCCAAAAAATCATTTGATATACTTGCATACATACAAACTTACAAATTTAAAATAAAAATATCATTGGAGTTTTTATAGTCGTTTTTTTCAGCAGTTCATACCGCTAAAAATTATTTTTTTATACATACATATCTTCATGTATGTATAAATGTACATGCACACAACGACTTTTTTTTTGCATTTTTTCAACCACTTTCTTGCGTACATCCATAGTATAATAAAGTATACTCGTAAGACCAGCTGTTTTACAATTTTTTCATTGGCAAACCTCGCGGTACTGTCAAATTGTTTTTGTATTCACATGTAAAATATTTTTTGAGTTTTTTTCTCTTGCTCTCTTTCGTTCTCTCATTTTTCCGTTCAAAGCATTCTGACATTGTGGGCAGTAGTTTTACACTAACAAAATACAAGCAATTTTTGTTTTTGTAGATGTGCGAGTACTTTATTATTTTACTATGCGTACATCATTGTACCTTGTGTGTGGCGAACGAACCGTTTGTATTCGTAAAATAACGATTTTCCACATACACTGTCAGACAAAATAATAATTATTGTCTTCTAGGTGCATAGTAGTCTACATTTTTGGTGTCCAAATATTTGTCGTATTATATTCTTTAAATTAATATGCAAAAGAAGTTTTTGAAATATGTGTATTTTAAATATGGGGCAAAAGTGTTATGTTGGTCATGCATTCTGTGCGACATAATAAAGTGACACTTTACATTATTTCCTAAATTTTTTTAAATTTTTTGATACAAAATGGAAGGCATATTCTAAAGAAGTGCTAAATTCATATTACCATATAACCTGGTAACCTCGTAAAGTTCGGTTGTGAAAATTCTTGTGTTGCGATTCTGTAAAACTTTATTAATTTAAAATACCAACAATAATTGTTTTTCTGGTTAATTTCTATAAGATAAGTATTATAAATATATATCTTAAATAATGAATATTGAATTTCATTGAATTTGATTTATAATTAAGTCATAATTAAATTTGTTTTATTTATTGTTTTGAACAACAACAATAATAAATCTTAATTAAAGACATGTTTTTTGCATGCAATTGTTTTTGCATGTTTCTTTGACATATATTTGATATAATTCTGTTTGTCAAATTGATTAACTTGTCAAATAAAATAACTCCGTTTTATATTTTTCCTTAATATTACCACTCCGTTTTTCCATTATTAAGATCAATATTAAAATTAGTGTCCTTGCTAATTATTCGCAGTATTGCTATTCAATTACTTATCACCGGTTTTAATCCTAGATAATTATTTTTTTTAGTGTGTATCCTTAATATTAGTTTGATGTGGACTGTATGAATAGGAACTGCAGTATTTCCGGCGAAGAACGTATGGTTTCCTGTTGGTTGTGTTTGGGAAGCTACCACTTAAAAAGTTGTGGCCTCAAAACTCGTGATGCTGATGCATTATCCGACAATACCAGAAACTTGCAATGGAATTGTCCAAATTGCAGAGTAATTGGCGTTGAATTTTACAACTTTTTATAAAGCTAAGTTCGATAGAATTAAAAAAGACATTTCTTCTCTGCAAGAAAAACTAACTAAATATGGTGAACTTTTTTTCCACATTCACAAATTTAGATAGTTTTGCTGCCAAAGCCAAAACGTAAAAGAACAGCAAAGTAATCATCAACACCCCCTTGTATTTCTAAAAATAGTCCTAAAGAATCTGTTGAGGATCTCCGACCAGCGACCTCCTATTGCAATTGAGGGTGTTTTTTTACCGTTTCTGTTATATTGTTTATATTTCAATTGTCAAAAGTGGATCGCAATTATAGAATGTCAATTAGTACGATGGATGATAATGCAGGGTGATTGTCAAATGACGGTATTGCCAGAAAGAAGGAGTTGCCATAAGATATATGAAGGAAGAGAATGTTCAATTGGTATTAATTTATTTTTCTCTTTAGGAAAACAATGTTTTAAAAAAATATGAAATCAAGGCCAAGCATAAAGGTGCATTGGCCCTAACGTATTTGCGTATTTGTGTATTAGCTACGGTATTTCGTTTTTTGTTGGTACTTGCTTTCAGTTATTTTTAAAGGAAATTTTTGTAAG
Source organism: Protophormia terraenovae (assembly GCA_951394005.1). Classification (NCBI taxonomy): domain Eukaryota; kingdom Metazoa; phylum Arthropoda; class Insecta; order Diptera; family Calliphoridae; genus Protophormia; species Protophormia terraenovae. Next base: position 64,986,313 of record OX596074.1, read on the forward strand.
TGGTCAAAAGTATTATTAATATAATCAGAAAACATTTATCAAGTGGCAAGTGAATAGCGTAAACCTTACAATAAGGATAGAACAAATTGAAAGACATTAAAAGTTTAAATAAAAAATAAAAAACAGAATAATCATTCGGTGTTAAATACAAAATACTTCAAAAATTTTACATTTTTTAAAAACAATTAAATAAACGTAAGTTTCTTTCAAATAAAAATAAATAAAAAGGAATTTTGTATCAGAATGAAAGAAAAAATGTCTTTTATATAGCGTGGTGCAAATAAGTAATTAACCCGGATAATAAGAAACGGAAGGAATATGGTATTGGAAAGGACTCCCCATAATATTTTTTCGTGCCACGGTTGGAAGAAATTTTAAATGGTAACAGTCCGGAATGTAAGGTAACGAAGTGCCAATTGATAAATAAGTTACAGTGGGATTGTTTGCGAGAGCCCTCTGTTTGTGAAAAAAATACAATCAAGAAAATATATTAAATTTAACGTAGACCAGAACCAGTCAAATTATAGAATATATAAATAAATCTGTTTATTATAGTAAAGTGGCATTAGGGTGATATAAGTTATTGTAGGGTAAATTATTTATAGGAAATTCAAAAAAATAGTTTTAAAAATTTGTGTTTTTGTGTAAAAGGGTCACATCAATAGTTAAATAAAGAATTCGGTATACGAAGGCATAATTAGAAAGGTCCTCATAAATAGAATCCTTCATAGAGCTCTATTAGGGATGAGAAAATAATAAATCGTGATTGATAAATAGGTATAAAAATAAAGCTTTTAATAAGATATTAGCTGATCCTTAGTGTAGATGTCCAATATTTGCGTGGTTAAAAATAATTTTTTTATTAAGTAATTAAGTTAGATATAGATAATTAAGATTTTGAGATAGGGCCGAAATATAGTATAAAAAAAGGAAACAAATGAAAATTTAACTTTTAATTAAATCAACAATAATTTTGATAATTTTGTACCCAAAAATTATTAATATATCTATTCAAATTGAAACCATATCAAAAGAATTTATTTACCAAAAAGGTCATTATAAAAGAAATTGAATTGATAAAAGAATATAAGAACATATAGCTAGAAAACAAATCTGGCATCCGGAATATTAGTTATTCAAAACCGTTCGATATAAAAAAAGACAAAAAAAATAAGTAACATCTTTCTCAGGATTAGGTGATCAGTCAGTTAAAATTTGATATTTTAAAATTTTGTTTTATTATTCGAAACTGTGATGAGTGATAATTAGGAGAAGCAAAGGTTTCGTAACAATAAATGGCGCCCAATGGAAAAATAAACAATATCTATTAGTTTAATTTATTCATATAGTCTTAGTACTGATAGTATTGCTGATATGGGTAATAATAATTAATAGAATATTTTTGAACAAATTACTTATGTCTTAATTCAGGATCAAAATAGAATTATTTGCCATAGTAATCGTAGAAATATACATTGCATAATTTAGCATAACAAAAATTTAGAATCCTATGTAAGGTGAATAAAATCATAGTTGTTCTAGATGTTATAATATTGATCACAAGTTGGAAACGTCACAAATAACACGCATAACCTACAACAATATGTTCTTTTTTTTTATTTAAAAAAAAAGAACTAAGCAAATACCCTACTATTTATGTTAAATTTTGTTTTGAAAGTTTAGATTTAAATGTTATAGATTTTAATATTTAAATGTTGAATGTTGGAATTATGTCATATATATATATACATATATATATATATATATATATATATATATATATATATATATATATATATATATATATATATATAAACAAACATTTAATATTTTTTTATTGATATATTCGAACGTCCATAAAAAAAAACGTTTCGCGATTTAATTACCAGTATAATTTAGGAGTTTTATGTTTATTAAATTTAAATTCTTTTATTTTATAATTTGAGGAAGATAATTATTAGGTATATTTATAATTTTATTATTTACATATTTTTTTTTTGTGGAGTGTAGAAATAGTTTTTTTTTTTATATATAACAAAATGCCGCTTGGAAGAACACCATTAGGGAATAATGATCCACCTAGAAATACAGGAGATATTATTGATATGTCAGGGACTATCGGTAATCCAAATACTCACGGTTTAGGAGAAAGAAATGAAGTTTCAGATCACCAAACAGGAACTATACCTGAAACAGTACCACCACCTCGTACATTTAATGTTCCACCACCAAATGTATCAAATGTTCAAAAAGGATTTTCCATAGGAAATAGTCCTCGTTCATATACTGGGTTGGTGAAAGAATTGATAACTGAATCAAATAGAGAGTATAGGGCAGAATTGGAACAAAAGCTAGACAACAGAATACAGAATAGCCTTCAAGAAGGATTCTCTAAAATAATAGAAGAGATAAAAAGAATGAATATCAGTAATAAGGTTAGTGAAGCGATTAGTTCATTATCTAGTGAGGAAAAAGGGAGAGGATCAAATGATTTAACTAAAGTCCAGAAAAGGGAAAGAATAGATGTACAAACAGTATCGCAAAGAAGATTGGAATTTCAGGAATCTGTTAATTTGAGCAATTCTTTTCAAACATCACCAGCGAGCATGCCAATACTAGATAGAGCTGAAAAGCATGATAATATACCACAAATTCCCTTTAATATTACTTTCCGTGTTGATAAGTGGGACATTAGTTTTGATGGCAATGTAGACAAAATAAATATTTAAGAATTCATATTTCGTATAGAATATTTGCGTAAATATCATAATACTTCATGGTCAGAGTTACAGGGACAATTCCATAAACTATTGAAAGGGGATGCCAAAGATTGGTACTGGTTGTTAGTTCAGCACAAAACCATAAAAAATTGGGAAGAGCTAAAAAAGGAATTACGCGTTCAATATGGATCTAACAGAAGCGAGTATGAATTTATGAGAGACTTAGAAGAGCGACGTCAGCGCCCAGGGGAATCGATAGACGAATATTTTCAGGCAATGAGAAAACTAAGATGTCGATTAAGAAACCCATTACCCGAATATGAAGTGGTCCGCATAATAAAACGTAATTTGCGCCAAAACTTATCACAAATTGTCTATCCCATACAAGTCTACTCAGTGGAGCATTTGAGGAACGAATGTAAAGAAGTTGAAAGGAATTACTTTCGAAGAGACAATAATCCAATTCATTCACAGCCACGATTAACAAACATTAGAAGACAAGTCGATGAGCTAAATAATGAACAATATAAAGAACTCCATGAGGCAGTACCTGTGGACGAAATATACTATGGAAAAGAAAAAAACAGTTCAGAAAAGCAAACAAAAAGTGGAAATAAAGTTATATGTTAGAATTGCAGATTGCCCGGACATATCTTCACAGATTGTCCAAGCATGCAAAGAAATCTATTTTGTTACAAATGTGAGATGATTGGAGAAGTCACGCTTACATGTCCAAAATGTGGGGAAATCCATTCGGAGAGTGTGAAGAAAATGGCGGAAGCAGGCTCTACACCAACATCCGCCGAGCACCAATTAAAATAGATATGTCCGGAAAGTATGTTTTATTAACTAGAGCAATCAATAAGGGAAATATAGGAAAAGAAAATCAGGATAATACTTATAAAATAGGAACTTGTGAAGATAATACTTATAAAATAGGAACTTATGAGAAACGTTTAGAAAGATATAATAAAGAAAGGGATCGAATTTTTAATGCTGATCTAGATGATAGGAAATTAAAACAAGTAAGGAATACTAGAAACAGGTTTAAGAATAAAAGAAATACACATAGTTGAATGAGCTTGATTGTCAAGATATTTTAGGTCTTGTCAAGTTTCAAGTTAAAATACAATTTGTCAAGCTAAAAATATTCTACACTACTTTAAAATATTCTACAATTTAAATTTCTTAAAAAATATAATAAATTTAGTCAATGTAAAAGTTTGGTTTCCTCCGTTACAGATTGTATGCATTTTTGTCTATCACTGACATGATTATAAAGCTTTATTTTATTGTGAAATTTGTGAGTACTTAATATCAAATATATTTGTGAGAAAAAATTAAAATTAAAAAGCGGCATTGTCACAAAAAAATTCAAAATCCATTTAAAATTTTGTTGTACCGGCAGTATTAAAGTGTGAATCATTTGATTCAAAGGTTGAATTATTACTTGTTTTTCATAATATTCAGCCCTGACCACCAAAATATCGTAACCGACAACATTTTCGAAATCCGTGTTTTGATGAAAATATAAAATTTAGAATCATTTACATCATCTGTCATAATTTCATCGACGTATAAAGTGTCATTTACAGATTTATAGCGAAAGCAATTATATCGTAAGTGGCATTTATAACAATAACAATATGTAAACAATCACAAAAATGCTTCTCTTCAAGTTTTAAATTTTTTACCATTTGTGGTTATGTCAAGTTGATTTGTTTAAAATCAAGTTGATTTTTCGAAATGTCAAGTTAAACTACCAAATAATTCTGGCAACCCTAATGTAATGCCATAGACAGTAGAGAAATAGATCCAAGAGTTTTTGTAGAGGTGAAATTAGGAAAAATTAAAATTAAAGGTTTACTTTATAGCGGAGCTTCCATAAGTATTTTAGGACATGATTGCGAGAAAATAATAAAAGATTTGAATTCAAAAGTAATACCAATTTTATCTGAAATCAAAACAGCAGGAGGAAAAAAATATCAAATTTTAGGAAAAATTAATACCTTTGTTGAATACATTGGCAAGAGGAAAGAATTGGAATTTTATTCATGTCCTAAATTGTTGCAAGAGGCATACTTGGGGATAGATTTTTGGAAACTTTTTGAAATTGCACCTCAAATATTTAACACAGATGAGATTAATCCTGAAATTATTGAGCATAAATTCCCTTTACAACTTAATAATGTGGTACAACATGAACTCACAGAAGCGCAGAGAGTTAGGTTAGAAAATGTAAATGCAAAATTTAAAACATTTGAGAAGAATGGACTAGGAAAAACGTACTTGGAAATACATACCATAGAACTTATTGAAGGGACAACGCCAGTCAAAGATAGGTATTATCCAATATCACCCGCTGTCAAAGAATTAATGTATGCTGAAAAGACAAAATGTTAGATTTAGGAGTTATTGAAACCAACAATAGTTCCTGGAGCAATAGATGCACTTTGGTACGAAAACCTGAAAAAAATAGATTATGTCTAGATGCTAGAAAATTAAATAAAAGGACTGTTAAAGATGCATATCCGATCCAAAACATCGAAGGAATATTAAGCAGATTAGATGAAACACAATATATAAGCAGTGTAGACCTAAACTATGCCTTCTGGAAATTGAAAATAGATGAAAAATCCAAATCTTACACAGCCTTTACAATACCCGGTCGTCCATTGTACCAGTACGTTGTAATGCCTTTTGGCTTATGCAATGCGGCGCAAAGGCAGTGTAGATTGATGGATAAGGTAATTCCCCAGGAACTCAAACTAAATGTTTTTATATACCTAGATGACTTGCTGGTCATATCTGCAGATTTCGATATTCATATGGTTTTGTTAGAAAAAGTAGCAAATTACCTAAGCCAGGCCAATCTAACAATAGGGATGGAAAAGTCTAAATTTTGCTTTAAAGAGCTATGTTATTTAGGATTTATTGTAGGAGGGGGATTCTTAAAAACCGATCCGAAGAAAATAGAAGCCATAAGAGCAATACCACCGCCAAGAACTGTAAGGAAAGTCCGCAGCTTTTTAGGTACAGCAGGCTGGTATAGGCGATTTATACAAATTTTTTCAAATTTAACAGCACCGCTATAAATTTACTTAGGAAAGGATATAAATTTAAACTAAGTGAAAAAGATTTACAAATTTTTAATAAATTAAAACAAGCACTAACCACCGCACCTGTCCTAGCTCACCCAAACTTCAAGGAAAGATTTTTTGTACAATATGATGCCTCTAGTTATGGAATAGGAGTAGTCTTGTATCAAAAGGATGAGACTGGGAATGAGAAACCTATTTCCTATTTTTCTCAGAAGTTGAATAAAGCACAAATGAATTATAGCGTAACTGAAAAGGAATGTTTAGCAGCTGTTTTAGCTATCAAAAGATTTAGACCATATATAGAGCTAATGCCATTTACCGTGATAACAGATCAGGCGAGTCTAAAATGGCTCATGTCCCTTAAAGATCTTAAAGATTGGCAAGGTGGGCTCTACAACTACAAGCATATGACTTTCAGATAGAACACCGAAAATGTTCAGAAAACGTTGTAGCTGATATATTGTCTAGGTTGATTAAAGAGGTTCAAATATCTAAAGAGGAAATCTTAGGTTTCAAAACTACGGAATTTGATTCTCAGGAGTTCAAAGATTTAATAAATACAATATCGACGAATAAGGAACAATTTCCGGATATTATGGTAGCTAATGGTTTAGTTTTCAAAATGAAGAATTTAGGTGGAAATTATGGATTCCTAGTACATTAACACAGGCAATGATAAGTGAGGCACATGAGGATAATGTACATAGTGGTATTGGTAAAACTTTAGAAAAGTTACGAGTAAAATATTATTGGCCTAATATGATCATTCAGGTGAAAGAATATATTAACAATTATATTATCTGTAAAAAAACAAAACCTACTAATATGAATTTAAAACCAGGTATAGACGAAGATGTAGTAACTGATACGCTTTCCAGAAGTTATATGTAGATTTTCTAGGAAAATATCCCAGATCTAAAAACGGAAATGCTTATATATTTATTAGGGTAAGTTTGAAAATTTTGATTTTGAGATATCATACCTTTTTAGAAGGTTTTTGCATCAGTAAAAATAATGGCGTATTTTGTTTTTTAAAATTCCAACTCCTTCCCCTGCATATCTTCGGCTATGCTATGTGTTTATAAAAAAAACATATTTTTAAAACTTTTTTGAAAAAAGTCAATTTTTCGGACACCCTAATTGGAAAACGATGCATGTTAAGCGGGTTGAATAGTGCTCATTATTACTAAAATTTTTTGTAGAATTGATGTATAAAAGAAATTTTTTTATAAATCGATTGGATTCGTCTCTGCGCAAAATGGCGCTCAAAATTTGCATTTTTAGCCGATGCAAAAACCTTCTAAAAAGGTATGATATCCAAATATCAAAAGAAATGTTTCTTTTCGAAACGAACCCTAATATTTATAGCAGTAGATCATATGACCAAATTCGTGTTTTTGAAGGCAATGAAGGAGGCTGCGTCTTCTAATGTAGTGAAATTTTTAAGGGAACAAGTTTTCCACATATTTGGCGTACCAGAAACTATCCATTCTGACAACGGACAACAGTTCACTTCGAAGGAATTTGCAAAAATGGCAGAAACATATAAAATAAACCATATGAGAACTGCAGTTCACTAGCCTCAGTCAAATGCTTCTGAGAGAGTAAACCAGAGCGTACTGGCTGCTACAAGAGTTTACTTGGACAACGATCACAGGGAATGGGACATAAATTTGGCTAAAATAGAATTAGCATTACTCATAGCGATACATTCTGCTACAGGCGTGAGTCCATTTTTTGCATTATTCGACCACAATATGTTCACTTTCGGTTCCGATTATAAATTAGCTCGAAAGCTAAAGGCGTTAGAAGATAATGAGATAATTATTGAGAATCCTGATAGGATAAGATTAATTAGAGAGAAAATTAAAGAGAATCTTCACAATGCCTATGAGAAAAGTGCATTGCGTTATAACCGTGGAGCACGTATAGTTAAATTCGTATCGGGACAGGAAGTTTACAAACGCAATTTTATCCTAAGTGATTTTAAGAGTAATATAAACTCAAAATTCTGTAGAAAATTTACTAAATGTAGGATTTTGAGAGTTAAAGGTAATAATATGTATGAATTAGAAACTTTAACAGGTACACCATTGGGTATATATCATGCCAAGGACATTAAACAATAAGGATATAGTGAAATATAGTTTAAGTTAGAATAAATGAGTGCAATATTTTGACGATAGATAAAACAGAGTTACTTACAGTTGCAATATTATTTTTTTCTTGCAATACTAAGTTTGAGTTTGTGTGTTCGTCTTCAGATTATTTGCAATTATTTATCTTTTTAACTTTACACTAATTGTCATCTTGTCCATTGTTTAATGTTATTACAGTACATAAGGGGAAGGATAATAAGAGTTCCAAGTTTGTCTAATATGACATAGTAACACAATGAATGCCCGGCTAAGTCAGTCGAGTGTAAACGTGGGTGTAACCTACGTTGGGCACCGCATACAGGCTTATGAGTATCCAAATACAAAAATTAAAATACTGTCATCTCTACGCCAGGTCTTGATAAGACAGAGTTTTGTTGAGGATCTCCGACCAGAGAACGAAGCCGATGTGAAAAAGTCGGCGGCTAAGGCCGAATTAAATCGGCGGCAGCTAATAGCCGGCTATAGCTGGAATAAGCATCACACAAGGTTTTCAAAAACAAATTCAATTCAATTTATTAAAATTAAAGCAAACATATTTCATTGTAAATAACAAAAAATAAAAATTATCACAGAAATTTAAAAATTTTAAATATATACTAATTAAATTAAAAAAAATAATCCAAAGACAAAAATGGTTCAACAATATTTCTGTTGTCGTGAATAAATAACTGCATTTTAACGGTAGACGGATTAAGGCGGCTTCTTTTTTCATAAATGCAATTTCCGGCTGATGAAAAAGCTTGCTCGGAAGAGGCTGAAGTTGCGGGAATACCGAAACAAATATTGGCCAATTTTGCAATTTTGGAGAAACTCTGAAAATAATATGGATTACTTTTTTATGTTTACTTAAAACGTTTATTTTAATACCTCCTTATTTTGTTGCCACCAGTCTAATGCTTCGTTTTGTTGTACTTGCATACCAAAATATTTATTTATTTCTGACTCTAATTGGTCGCTAACCACATTATTTATTTATTTTCGGAATTATTTATTTTATTTATTTATTTATTTACATTAGGTAATTACAATACAACAAGAACAAGTCTTATATTATAGTATTGGGTAGAAATTGGCATAAATTGTGTGTTAGAAGTAACATTAAATTAACAAAAGTGTAATAAATTTAAATTTAACATATGATTTTTAAAAGTTAATATATATAGAATCAATTGAATGTTTGTAATAGTAACATATGTAATATAATTAAAAAAAATTAACCAAAGTATTTGGCAATGGCAGATTTAAATTGCTTTGCATTGCTTATAGTTTGAATTTGAGGGGGTATTTGGTTCCAAAGACGAATAGCGTTTATAAAGAAATGCTGCTCAGAAAATGACTTTTTATATTTAATATTATTAATTTTGTTACCTCTGTTTGATCTAGAGAAAGTAATTCTGCGGAACAGGTAGTTAGGTTGTCCAGTATAGATAATTTTATGTAAAAATATCAGTGTTCGATATGATAGTAAATTCTCCAATGTCATGTTATAAATTTGCTTCGAATACTTAGAGATACTGCAGTTTCTTTTAATACCATAAATATATCTGGCAATGTTATTGTATGCTACTTTTAGTCGCCTTTTGCTAAGACCATCGCAGCTGGAAAAAAGCTCACATCCATATAACAGGGTAGGCAATAGATAAGTTTTGGCAAGTAGCATTCGGATATGTATTGGGGTATAATACTGTGACATCCATAAATTCCTTAACATTCCAAATATTTTGCAACAATTTGATTTAACATGATCTGCCCAATCAAGCTTTTTATTAAATATGACGCCTAAGTTTTTTGCTGTATTAACAATGTCAATTTTAGAGTTATTTATCATTATTGATGGTAGACAAGTTAAAATATGCTTTGATTGACCAATAAGTATAGCTACAGATTTCGTTGAATTAAGGCTGAGACCATTTGCTGATGCCCATAGGTGAATGTTGCGAAGATCCTCGTTAATCAATTTAATACAATTGGAGATGTTTTGTGTATTGCAATTTATATAAAGCTGCACATCATCGGCATACATCTGTACACTGCAATGCTTGAGATATAAAGGGAGGTCATTAGCATAGATGGAATACAACAATGGTCCAAGGATCGAGCCCTGTGGCACTCCTCTAGGCATCAAACTGCGGTTGGATACATCTGAACCGGAATAAACAGACTGACTTCTATCACGTAGATAAGAACAAATTAGTTTTACAGCTGTTGATGAGAAATTAAACATTTTTTTCAGTTTGAGGCAGAGAATAGAGTGGTGAACGGTGTCAAAAGCTTTCGAATGATCAAGAAGTACTAAAAATGCTATTGAGTTTGGTTTATCAATTTTGTTTCGTATTTCTTCTGAAACATCAAGCAAAGTAGTAATGCAACTATGTTTTGGTCTAAAACCAGATTGCCTATCAGTAAGTAAGGAGTTTGAATACAAGAATTCACTCATTTGTTCATGGATTAGTTTTTCAAAAACTTTCGAGAGGTAAGGCAATATAGCAATTGGCCTATAGTTCTTATCAGCCTTCGGGATAGGTATAATTTTGGCGTGTTTCCAATTTGTTGGAAACGTAGACATTGTTACAATCGTATTAAATAGATGCGTAATATATGGCAAAATATGTGGTAATATAAGTTTAATAAACTTTGGATGGACGCCATCATGACCAACAGAGTTCGATTTAACATCAAGGAACGATTTTACCACATCTTCATGAGTGAAGTGCTTAAAATTAAAAGATTGTGCATGCCGACTTATATTATTAGTTAAATCATTGTAAAAATTAGTACATATCTGAGGCATTGGTATATTTGCAAATTGCAAATTCAGTTCATTTACATCAATGTTATTTTCATTTTTAGCGTTATTATTAGTAATACCCATTTTTCTAATTTCCGTCCATTTCCTTTTTGAGTCAATTGCTTTATTAAATTTGTGTTGATAATACATTGTCTTTGCCATTCTAATTTTTGAGTTCACCGTTGATCTCGCTATCTTAAAGGCATCGTATAGGTAGGATGTTCTAAATCTTTTCCACCGTTTATAGGCACGGTTTCTATGCTCAATCAGATTTTTTATTTCAAGTGTAAACCAAGGCTTCTCATTACGTATAATTTTTGTTTTAATTGGAATATATTTTTCATACAAGTAGTTTATATTTTGGTTCAGGAAATTTAGTTGTGCATCAACTGTAGGCATATAAAAAATACTGTTCCATGTTATATTTGACATTTCCAAATAAAGTGATTGGGAGTCGATGTTATTAAAATTTCTAAATTGCACAGTTTTACATGTTTCTCCAGATACAGCATTATACTCATATGACAAAAACAGTAGATCATGCTTTGAGAACATAGAAGCAGATAGCTGATCAAATAAGAGTACGCGTTGGTTGTTATTAACGAAACAGAGATCAAGTAATGTACTTGAGGTGGACGTGAAATGAGTGGGTTCAGTAGAGTTTACTAGATGAAGACCAATTGCGTTCATGTCTTCCATTAAGCTTTTGTCTTCCAGAATATTTGCATTGAAGTCACCGATAATCACAATATCATTATAACCAAGAGTATATCTGCTTAGTTTTTCAACTAAGGCTTCCATATTAATATTTCTGTTAGGCCTGTATACAACTCCAACAAGAATTTTTTCATTGTTATTGACGATTTCAGTGAAAATGTATTCAATGTTATCACCTTCCTGATTCCTATATTTCTCTTTGCTTAAAATATTTGATTTAATATATATATATGGCAACACCGCCTGCATTGGAAGATCTATCCGAGCGATAAAGACGATAACCACATAGATTGTATATAGTATCACTGACATCTGGGTAAAACCAGGTTTCTGAGATACATACTATATCTATATTAGAATCTTCAAAAACTAGCTGAAACTCATCCATTTTGTTGTTCAAGCTCTGAGCATTTATGTGGCAAATTTTTAGACCTGGGGTACTCTTAGATATTACTCTGACCATAGTGTTGAGATTATCTTTGGAATCCACCCTCATATTATTAGGACTCAAAATAATTATTAAAAATGATTATTTTAGCAATGCAAGCAAAAATGGTTATATAAAAAGATAGGACACAATTTGAAATGAGAAAAATATATATAAATAGTTTGATAATTTTAAAAGTTAAAAAATTAGGCATTAGTACAAGATTCCTACAAACTAGGTGATACATTTCTATTATGTGGGCTGGGAGGTCGAAAAAACATGTTCAGTGAATCTATCTCATCAATTCGAACCGGTTCATCATTTTCATGGTTTTTTATATAAACTATTCCACGACTTGTAAAGGCGTCGGATATTATTTTCTCACTTTTAAGACGACGTGCTCGTAGAAAAATTCGATGATTTTCGGGAGTAAGGTTTTCATTTACATAAAAAAAGGTGTAGAGCTATCAAAACCAATACGATCAATACACAAAGGACCCTTTTGAGCATTGATATAACTCTTTCTTAATCGCTTTGAGTTAGAGGAAGATGTTGATACAAATTTGAGCATCTGTTGCCGAGAACTGGAAATTTTCTAGAATTGATAAAAATATAAGTTAAATTAGTTTTTAAATTTTTTAATCAATGCTATATACCTATTTTTTATTACAGTGTTGCAAAGATTTTTGACTTGTTGATGGTTCATGGTTTTCGTCATCAAGAAATATTTCCATTCTTTCAATTTCCTTGCGGACTAGATTTTCTTTTGTTACAGAGTTTTCGACGTTATTTTTTAATTCAAAAGAATTCGGAACTGACTTGGGGATTTTTTTAATGTATTTTTGCAGCAAGGTCCAGTTTTTTTGGCAGGGGTCCATTAGGGCAGCAACAACATGCATTTTGTAAATTTTAAATCTTTTTGTAAAAGTTTCTCTCGCATAGTTGCATAATTGAATTGTTAGTTCAAAGCAAGAATTTTTTTCTGTTTCCTCCAGTGCACTCAATACGCTTTCTAAAAAGTAAATGCAGGAAGAAATTGTAGGATATTGTTGACCCTGAAGATACTGTGTAGCATCCTCGAAAATTTTTAAAAAAATACCAAATTCTTCTATTATTTTCTTTTCCATATCAGGTATTATTAGGAGCTCCTGGTTAACTTTAAGTAACGCTATATTTATAATTTTTAAGTTTTTGGAAAAACTCTCTATCATAGTAAGCAGTGAATTCCAACGTGTTGGAACAGAGTTCTTTAGCGACGGCAGGAGATCAATTTTTATGTTACTTTCGATTTCATCGAATCCATTTGGAAATGCATCGTAGCATTGTATGCCTTCAATGATAATTTGGGCTTCCAAAATTATTTTTGTCAATTCATCCTGCTCCTGCAAATTTTGAAGTCTTGCAAGTTCGTCTGAGCTGTATATTAGGCTTCTATACACCTGCTTCAATTTTCCCAAAATGGTATTAATATGCTTAAAACTTTCATTATTTAATATATCATGCATTAAAAATCTATCCAAACTATGCGCACTGCATGCATATCGTGCAATATTTTTAATTTTTAATGCAGAAATTATATTGCTGCCCCCATCCGTAACGGCACAGATACTTTTGTTTAAAAGATTAAACTCGGACAATGCATCGCTTATTTTAGCCGAAACCGCAGCGGCGGTGTGTGGCCGGGGAAAGACTTCAGTTTTCAGCGAAACTACTTTTATATTAAAATTCTGGCAGAAATGAATTTTAATGTTTATGTACGACAAGTGCTTGTACTTGTCAGACCACATATCAAGCACCAACGTTACATTTTGTGACGATTCTGCAAGAACGTTTTTCACATGGTTTAAATACAATTCGTATACATCCCTTAAAGCTGCTGTAGACACTGTGCGGTCTGTTGGTAGTTCTATTTTAGGATTCAAAAATTTAACGTATTTTTTGAACCCCGGCCGCTCAACAATTTTAAAGGGCTGCAAGTCCCAAGAACACATTTCTGCAATTCTACGTGCGTTTTGGTATTTATTGATATTTGATGTCGACGTTTCTAAAGCGTTTTGGGTAATTAGCATTTTCTTTTTGCAGTTTGATGATTTAATATCAATGTTGTGAATATTGAAAAGGTGACTACTGTAATTTGTAGTTGATGTTGACTTAGCAAAACTGTATAAAGAAAATAATTTTTCCCTCATTTTGAACAAATATATATGTATATATAAAACTAACTTACCTTTTTAAAGTCATATTTTCACCTTCAAAGCACAATTTGCAAAATTTATATTTTTCCAATATTTTTCTATTTTTTATATATAAATCACCAAAATACTTCCAACACTCTGATATTGCTGCATTCTTCACAACTATTTTAGTTATTTTTTTAAATTCTTCTTTTCTGCTTAAAAGATCTTCGTAATATTTTATATCCTTTGAGACAGGAATATGTGTATTTAAGTCGTCTGAATCAGATATATCAGACGATTCAGATGGCTCATTTCTATTTAAAAAATAATCCTTTATATTTTTTTGACTCATTTTATAAATTTTTATAAATGTGTTTCACTTGCAAAATTTCTAACTGAATATAACGGCATATTTTGCAGACGCCATATATTAATGACGTTGCCATATGATGACATAAAATTACCATATCAATCATTTTAAAATTATGTTTTAGAGTTGTATTTTTAAAATAAGCACTCGGATAGTATATTTGTGAAACATAATTATACTAATACTAACAAAATTATTTCCATTAATTTTTATATAATTTTTTAAAAAATTAAATGACAATTCTTTAAAAAAAAAATGAAAACGACCAAAAAAATTATTTTTTGGTCAGCTTAGCCGACTAAGTTGGCTAAATTTTTTAGCCGATATTAGTTATACATTTCGGGGGCGGCTAGATTCTCCTAAAAAAAGTCGGCGGCGGATTAGCCGCGACTAATAACCGGTCGGCTTCGTTCTCTGTCTCCGACCAGCGACCTCCTATTGCAATTGAGGGTGATTTTTGAATGTTTCTGTTATATATTTCGTATGTCAAATTAAATGAGTTGTGTTCATAGGTCTTAAAATGTTTATTTATTTATGTTGTATTTCAATTATTCGAGTGTTTTTTTTTTATATTATTTGTTTCTTGTGAGCGTTGATGCGTTTATGTGTAATATTTATTTGTTTATATTTCAATTGTCAAAAGTGGATCGCAATTAGAGAATGTCAATTAGTACGATGGATGATAATGCAGGGTAATTGTAAAATGACGGTATTGCCAGAAAGAAGGAGTTGCCATAGGATATATGAAGGAAGAGAACGTTCAATTGGTATTAATTTATTTTTCTGTTTAGGAAAACAATGTTTTAAAAAA
Source organism: Protophormia terraenovae (assembly GCA_951394005.1). Taxonomy (NCBI): domain Eukaryota; kingdom Metazoa; phylum Arthropoda; class Insecta; order Diptera; family Calliphoridae; genus Protophormia; species Protophormia terraenovae. The sequence continues at coordinate 65,001,583 of OX596074.1, forward strand.
ATATGAAATCAAGGCCAAGCATAAAGGTGCATTGACCCTAACGTATTTGTGTATTACTTTGGTTAAGCTATGGTATTTCGTTTTTATGCACGTCTTTTTGTTGGTACTTGTTTTCAGTTATTCTTAAAGTAAATTTTTGTAAGTGGTCAGAAGCAAGGTTTAAATATTCAGTTCCAGCAAAACAATTTTTCACTTACGACTGTGCAATAAATATACAAATGTTTCATTTATACAATACTCAACAACTAGAAATATCCACACTATAACTTCGTTATACTACTAAAATTGTCAATCATCTCTGCAATTTGCAGCAGCAAAAACAGACCATTGCATACGAAGTAAAATATATTTCTGTAAAGTTGCGCACGCACAATTGTGTTGAAACCATATTGCGCAGTATTATTTATTTTCGTTTTGATTTTGCTGCTACAGTATAATGTTTAGCAGACTTTTTGTTGACAATTCCATTGCTGCTAGACATTCTTGTGTGAAAGCTAAAAACATAAACATACATACGAACATACACACTAACTACATTACGCTACATTTCAACCCTTATGTGTTTTATTCTTACACACAAAGCATCGAAATTTAAAAAAAAAAAAAAGACTGCTAAATTGCCTACTATAGCAGAAAAATCAAAGCGCAAATTTTCAAATAGAATATCCAGCATAACAAAGAAAACACAGACTGGTGTGTAATATGTTTTCGGCAAAATTGTGCCAGCGCAACTACAGCACGAGGTTGTAGTTTTTATATTTGACATACAAGTTGAATACTGTTTAAGTATGTTGCCATAAATTGTAAACAAACGCTGCACTTTTTAGTATACAACATGAAAATATTACAGCAGTTTGTAGTAGTAATGGAATACGAAATGTTAAACAGTGAATATATTTTTTAATATGGCGTCTGTTAGTAGTTGATATTTATAATAAATATAAAAAATTAAACCTTGGTCAGCAGTATTATTAATATAATCAGAAAACATTTATCAAGTGGCAAGTGAACAGCGTAAACCTTACAATAAGGATAGAACAATTTGAAAGACATTAAAAGTTTAATTAAAAAAAAAAAAAAAAAAAAAACAGAAAATACTTCAAAAATTTTACATTTTTTAAAAACAATTAAATAAAATAAATAAAAAGGAATTTTGTATCAGAATGAAAGAAAAAATTTCTTTTATATAGCTTGGTGCAAATAAATAATTAACCCGGATAATAAGAAACGGAAGAAATATGGCATTGGAAAGGACACCCCATAATATTTTTTCGTGCCACGGTTGGAAGAAATTTTAAATGGTAACAGTCAGCGTTTAATTTTAAGCACACAAAAATTTTTTCAACTGTCGACTTCGCTGAAAACAGTTTAAGTTTTCATTTTCGATCACATGCTTACTTAAAAAATTTACTGCTCAAACACAAAACTGAAATAAGCAGCAACCAGTTTTTATTTTGTTCAGCAGTCAAATGAAATAAGCAGCGCACACACTCAGTTTTTTGCTCAGCCAAGTTGATTTTACGTCTTGGTCGTGTGCGCTCAGCACAACGTAGAAACCTTTTTCAGCAACGTAAGAACAACTGGATAGAAAGACTGTATAGTTCTGTACAGTTGATTTACAAAGTTCTTTGGTTTTGGTTTATACATTTAAGAAGGAAAATGAAGTTGATTATTTTAAATGAAAACAAATAGAAAACGGTGCAATAAAATACTAAGAATTGTATTAAAGATATTTTTATGTAGATTTATTAATTTTAATTAAAAAAACAAAAATTTTTTATATAATACATTTATTTACAATTTATTTTAAATTTTTGTAGAACTTTTTAGAATTTGTATTATTCGGGCTCAAGTTCATTGAATAATTGTAGAAGAATACATTGTAAAAGTTTATTGGACACTCGGCAGAATGGAATGCATTTTCTAGTTAGCCACGACCGTCATCAGCATTCTTCAGTGTCCCACCGTGGTGTTCTCTGTAAACATCATCTATTTAACTTACAATTTTTAGGAAATGGAATCTGTGACTTCTTTTCCTAAAATGTTATTAAGTTAGACGAATGGTTTACGATAAAGCTTTTTACAATTATTTGTATTCTCCTTTCACAATTATTATTGTTTATATGCTTTTAAAGCTATCAGTTAGGTAGCAAATGAAGCAATGTATAATTGTTATTGTTTAGCCACTTATTAAGTAGCAATGAACAATGTTGTTGTTGTTATTTGTTTTGTCCCTTCTGTTTGTTTCTATTTTTAGAAAGCCTAGCAGGGAAGTCAAGTAACAAGTTTACACCGTGCCCAGTGTGAAGATTAATTTGTTTGTATTTTTTTTGTTGAACTTATTTATAGAGTTTTTAGAATTTGTATTATTCGGGCTCAAGTTCGTTGAATAATTGTAGAAGAATACATTGTAAAAGTTTATTGTGGACACTCTTCAGTGTCCCACCGTGGTGTTACGGTCGTGGCTGACTAGAAAAAGCATTCCATTCTGCCTATTGTCCAATAAACTTTTACAATGTATTCTTCTACAATTATTCAATGAACTTGAGCCCGAATAATACAAATTCTAAAAACTCTATAAATAAGTTCAACAAAAAAAATTACAAACAAATTTTTGTAGAACTTTTATAAAAATATTAGATAATATTTAATATTAGTATATGAAAAAATATTAACTAAATATTAAATGTTGTTTAAATTAAAGAAAAAATTAAAAACATTTTTGTTATTTGCAATAAGAAGAATATTTTGTTATTTTGTATAACTTTCTTTGTTTTGATCTATTACTCAGTTGTTTGGTTTTTGTTTTTAAATTTTAGAAGGAAAATGAAGTTGATTATTTTAAATGAAAACAAATAGAAAACGGTCCAATAAAATAATAAAATAATTTTATAAAGATATTACATACATACATACATATATCTTTATTTTATTAATTTTAAATAAAAAAAGTTTTTCATTTAACAAATATAGAAATTTTTATTTATTTATTTATTTACTTATTTATTTATTTATTTATTTATTTATTTATTTATTTATTTATTTATTTATTTATTTATTTATTTATTTATTTATTTATTTATTTATTTATTTATTTATTTATTTATTTATTTATTTATGTATCTAAAAATTAAAGTTATTAACATGTATGTTGCAGACTTTTTGGTTATTAATTTATTATTTTCTTATTGATCGGTTTTAATGTCTTAATTAATATTTTACTTTTATTAATACCTCAGCCGAACAATAAGGCATTTGATTATACAAAAATAATTATAATAACAGTGTAATTCTCGACCGAGTGACAAAAAAAATTATTGTGATAGTAAAAAAACATGAAAATAATTCTTTTTTTTATACCCTTCACCACAGGTGTAAAGGGTATATATATGTTTGTCATTCCGTTTGTAATTCCCACAATTTTCGTCGAAGAGCAAAAAAGTTTACATTTTCGGGATCCTTGTAAGAAATGATGACGATAGGACCATGTCCGTCCGTCCGTCCGTGTGTCGGTAGAAATGGCGTTTATGAAGCCCACCGATAACTGACATATATTAGAACCGGTTTTCCAGTTTCTGAAGAATCGGTATATACTAGAAACTTCGTTTTTACAAAGAAGTCTCGCACATTTTTTTCTGAATTTTTGTTCTGAAAAAATGAAATAAATCGGTTCAATAATAACTGAGATATCGGACAAAACGCATTTTTTATTTTTTGAAGGCCTGGTTTAAGCTATAGATTTTTATTTTTATACAGATCTGTCACAAATATTTTTATAAAATTTCGGTTTTTTGTATCAGCAGGATCAGTTTATAAATGGCGGAGATATGCTTTAAAAACCGGTTTTTGGAACCGGTTTGTCAGTTTCTGAAGCCTCTACATATACCAGGTACTTCGAATTTTTAAAGGGGGCTCGGAAATTATTTTCTGAATTTTTGTTCTGAAAAAATGAAATAAATCGGTTCAGTAATAACTGAGATATCGGGGAAAACGAATTTTTAATTTTTGAAGCCCTTGTTCAAGCTACAGATTTTTATTTTTATATAGATCAGTCATAAATGTTTTTACAAAATTTCGCTTTTTTATAAACCAAATTCGTTCATAATCAACAGAGTTATGGCCCAAAAACAAATCTGTTAAGAATATACACACACAAACATGTATATTAAGCATTGTAATGACTATTAGTCTCCTGCGCAAGATGATTTGAAAAGCAAACACACTTGAATTTCAAGTGTGTGTTTCATAGCCAACATGTGCAAAAACAACAATAAATACTGTTCGTACTGTTCGCTGCCCGAAGCAAAGCAAGTGTGTACTGTGTATGAGCGACTGCAAATCCGTGCGTTCAAATCATTTATCGTAAACAAGTGGTGCAAGTGGTGTGGCAAAAAAAAGCAAATCATACAAGACGTTGAGAAATGATTTAAAGATTTCAAGTGGGCTTAATGATTTGTTTGTTTTTTGTAATACGTAGTTGCTGTGTGTGGCAAAAAATCTTCATAATGTGTAAAAAGTGGTTGTTTATAAATATTCTTGCATACACACACATATATACAGTATGTCTATATTTTATTGTTGGTTCTTCTTTTCTAAATAAATGTAAAAGGGTAAATTCATAAAGTTATTAAAAAATACTCTTTATTAGGAGTTAAAAAAGTAAAAAAATTAAAGTTGACATTTGAAACTGTCAGTTACATATGTAAGTTAGAAAATTTTTATCTTTAGTATTTATTTATATTTTAAATAAAGTTAGTCTTATTATTAATTGTATGTTTATAAAAAATTTTAAAATTGTACTTATTTATATTATGATAGATTTTATTGCATTTAATTTATATTTACTAAGTAATCATTCTATTTTAAAACTAAAAGGAAATAATATAGAACAATGTCTTTTCATTTTTCAAATTCGTTTCCATGTACGTTTACTCCTTGACTAATAAATTTTCCCAAATGTTAAGAATACGATGGAACATCTGCACTGCAATAGAATTATAAATGAAATATTTTAAGACGTTTACCTAAATTGTGTGTCCCGTCATATGTACATGTTCAATATATAATCAAGTAAAGGATGCTGTTTTACCTGATTGTAAGCGAACTCAATTCGTGGTTTTATAAAAAATAAATTTACATTTTTTACAGTGCAGAACATATGTACCTGTTTCTTATTGATCTATTTAGCTGCTTCTACAGATTTTATTGCCAAATTCTTTCTGTTTTAAATAAATTTTTTACACTAAGAAATATACCTGTTTTTATTGGACTAAAGTTATTTTTAGAAAAGTAATAAATAAAAGTAAAAATATTATTACCTAATATATTTCATATATGCTATAAATGAAGTTATGAATGAAAATCTTTCAACAGTTATTTCAAAAGTGTTCTCGTGTTCAGAATTGAATTTTTTGTGCTCCAACAAATTATTTGTTTTCACAATCGTGTTAAAATATACATATCTTCGTATACTTATAATGGCAGAAGTAATGGTAAGAAATAAAATTATTTTTTAAAGTTACTTTACTAAACAAAATATATCATATTTATGTATTTAGAATTCAACTCCTACTGAATCAATGGACGCTGCCAGCATCAAACAAAATATCCTGTCAGGAACATTCAAAATAACTACGAAAAGAGGCAGAAGCAAGATTTGGGACACATTTATATAGCAAACAAAGTTGCCTGCATAAAGTGTTTTACTGTTTTAAAATATAATTCGAGAACCACATCGAACTTGGTGAGACATAAGTGCTACTACACCACGAAGGAAACTAATACAGAAAAAGTAGAGGTTAACAACGAGACGAAAAAAAAAAGCAACGCGATTATTTTCCGAATGGTGTATAAAAAATTGTCGGCCTTTTCAATTTGTTCAAGATACCGGTCTAATGCAGATTTCGGAGTTCTTGATTTCAATTGGAGCGAAGTATGGACCAAATGTTGATGTAGAAAAATTATTGCCACATCCTACCACAATATCGCGGAATATTGAAAAAATATATGAAGCAACATTCCTAAATGTTAAACATGAAATCAATGCTGTCTGCAAAAATGGTTTTGGATTAACTTCAGATATATGGACGAACTTCAGATTTACGGAAAAGTTATATCTCTCTAACTATCCATTATACAAAAAATGACCAATTGATTTCCAGGTTGATAGGTCTTAATTCAATGAATGGGGAAAGATGTACGCGTAAATTTAAACAGTTATATTACTATTACATAAATGAAAAAATGAATACCAAATGAACCACATATCTTTAATAATTATTTATTTTAGATGATGCCATTAGATTTAAAGCTCAAACTTTACTAGGAAGATATGATTGCAAACTGGAAGATGGAGTTATGGTAACAGACAGAGGTTCCAACATGGTTGCTGCGTTCAATTGTTTTCCACACATATATTGCATTAACCATTTACTTAATAATGTAATCGAAAAGGCTATTAAAAATGTAGAGGAACTAAATGAACTGTGTAATTTATGCTCGAAATTGGTTAAATATTTCAAGAAATCTGGCGATAATTGCAAATTAAGCCAAACATTAAAAAGTCATTGTCCTACACGGTGGAACACAATGTATTACCTTTTGGAATCTGTGGAAAAAAATTGGATGGATGTCAATAATATATTGCAGCAAAAAAAATGAGCTTCAAAAAGTCGAAAAAATAAACATAAGCCACATTAAAGGAATTGTGAACGTCATGAGATAATTTGAACAGGCGTCCAAAACTTTAGAAGGAGAAAAATATGCTACATTACATCTAGTTTATGCATACATCAATGGATTGAGGGACACTTGCATATCAGAAGATGATGATATTGAACTCGTAAAAAAATTTAAGGAAGCATTATTTGAAAATATACAGACAACTGTATTTTTAAATATATCCATGACGCATAAAATTGCACATTTCCTTTTTCCACCCGCGAATAAACTGTTACAATGTTACGAAATGGATAATATAAAATCAAAATGTGCAGAGGAGTTAAAAATTCTCTGGCAAAATGAAGGTGAAGAAATCATGGAATCACCAACATCAACTAAAACATCAGTAATATAATCATATTTCAAGAATTTTGTATCGCCAACATCAAATCTAACATGGGATGATAAAATAGCTAGAGAAATTCAAACATACCAAAACCTGGATGTTCCCTTCGAAGAAAACTTTAATGTCATCAGTTGGTGGTATTTACATCGAACACAGTTGTCTTTGTTGTATAAATTAAGCTGCAAACTATTGGCTACTCCAGCAAGTAGTGCAAGTTCCGAAAGAGTTTTTTCAATTGCTAGACAATTGTTATCGGAAAAAAGAACGAATCTTTCCTCCAACTCAACCATCTTTTCACAGATTATGTTTCTTCACATGAATACAGACAACATTATTATCTGTGATATAGTTTAAGTATTTATATACATATGTATAAGAAAGTAGTATATAAGTAATTAAGTATATATTTGTTTTAAGTAATAATATAAAAAAAAACCTTGTAAAAAACTTTAAATATTTAATAAAATCTGTTTACTAATAAAACTTAATGCATGTTTCTTTAAATTCTTATAACTAGTAACATTAATAATTTATTTGATCGTAAATAACAATAAGTTTATAAACAATACTTTTAAACGACTGTTTTACTTACGAAATTACTTTATACAGTCATGAACGCACACACACACATATAATTTTAATAAAAAACAAAAAACACAATTTTTTTCCTTATTGAAGCAAACAAGTGGTCAAAAGGCTTGTATTTTTTTATACAAGCCTTTGAGAGGCTTGTTTGGTCGCTATCATAGCACACTCATGATTTGTTCATAAAGTTGAAGCACACACGCAGTATTTGTATGGTTTTAAGTGCCTGCAGAACAGTATTTATTACTCCGCACACACACTGATAACAACACTTGAAAAATATCAAGTGGCTTGTACAGCCTTATAAGACACAGTTTGCAGGGCTCTAATGACTATTAGTGACGTTTTTTTGTTTTTTGTATAGACAAGTAGTTTACTTAGAAACAGCAGTAATATAATGAATAACAGTGTTGTTGTTGTTCTTTGTATATGCAGTCTCATAGTATAATTATAAAGTATACTCGTAAGAACAGCTGTTTTACAATTTTTTCATTGCAAACCTCGCGGTACTGTCAAATTGTTTTTGTATTCACATGTAAATTTTTTTGAGTTTTTTTTCTATTGCTCTCTTTCGTTCTCTCATTTTTCCGTTCAAAGCATTTTGACATTGTGGGCAGTAGTTTTACACTAACAAAATACAAGCAATTTTTGTTTTTGTAGATGTGCGAGTACTTTATTATTTTACTATGATGCAGTCTGTACAAAAATAAATAGATATGGAATTGTTGTTGTTTATTTTTAAAAACTAAAACATGTCTGTTAAAAATATACATAAATACATACATAAACATGTATATCAAGCATTGTAATGACTATTAGTGACGTTTTTGCCTATAAGACAAGTAGTTTAGTTAGCAACAGAAGTAATATAATGAATAACAGTGTTGTTGTTCTTTGTATATGCAGCCAGTTTGTATATACACACATAAAAAAATAAATAAACATGGAATTGTTGTTGTTGTTTATTTTTTAAAAGCAATGCCTGTTATGATTGTTTTTTTTTATATATATTCAAATTTTCGTAGTTTGAAAAAAATTTAGATTTATATATGTGAAAATATGAAAGCATACGTTAAGGCGAAAATTTTATTATTTGTCGGTAATATGGTAATATGATGTCGATAAGATAGTAAGATGGTAATATGGTAATATGGTGAAGGGTATCAAAGATTCGGCACAGCCGAATCTTTTATCAATTTCATTTTTTTTATTCTGGCTTTGAAAAAATTTGTTTATAAATTTGATATGATAGTTGTCACACTCATAAAAGCATATAATAAGTAATTATTAATTAATGATAATTGTCAGGAATTAGAGAATAGCACTGTAAGTAACATTTATATAATCTTTAAGATTTACGTAAGTACAATAAATTATCCGCTTTATAAAATATAACCAACTGCTGGAAAATTATATATATATGTAACTCTCTTTTAGTAAAATTATGTCACTATTTACAAATTGGAATTGGAGTTGAAGGGTTGTTGAGTAATGAAATATTTTTAATAATAAACGAATCAAAATTAAGCAGATCATCTGCTAATAAATAAAAGTTGAATGTGGTTTTAAACGGAAAAATATAGTCAATTAAACAATTTATCAAAGAAATATTCTATTTATTTCAAAATTTAAATATTCTAAAACATTAACAAATCAAATTATAATGCGCTAACTTTTATTTAAAAAGTCCCAGCAAAAAAAAAAAAAAAAAAACGATCAAGAACTTCCAAAAAAAAGACTATTTTCATCTCTTCAAAAGTAGAAGAAAGTGTATATATACTTTTTTGTTACAACTACTTTGTTTCAACTTTTTTAAAATTTAATAATAATTACTTCCAAAAAAATTAAAATTAATGAATTTCTAGCGGGGAAAAAGGTTAATAATTTTTAAGAAAATTTAAATTTTATAAATTTTAAATCATATTCATTATATTTTGGTTGCTCTAAAACAGACTGTTTGTTACAAAATTTTATAAACATTGCTTTAAAGGAAGTACTTCAAAAGAAATGAACTAGAAATATAGAAGAAGAACATCTTACCAATAACAATCATGGGTTAGAAAAAGAACTTCTGCAGCTCTTTTTCACCACTAAGTACTTACTTCCAATGACAACACATGTTAAATTCATGACTTTTTCAGCTCCTTATTAGTTTCTTTTTTGTTGGGGTGCTACATTCCATGTTATATGTTTCGGAATAGTAGGTCCATATGTTAGGAACAATTTTTAAATTTCATATAGTTTTTTTTTTCACTCACACAGATCTACTCTAAAATTAAAATTTTTATTTTTTCTACTAAATATGATCCTTAATCAATTTAATAAAAGTTAAGATATTTTCAATTCTGTGATTATTAATATTTAATAATATATATTTTAAGACTTGAAATTCCCTAAATAATAAAAAAAAAAAACTTGGGCCATTATGCGCAGAATAATTTCTGTCCACCATGGGGGTTGTTGTGTAATTCGATTCGAAAGAAAACACTTTCGAATTTCAATGTATAAAGTATACAAATTCGAAAGATTTTCCTTTCGAATTTAGTTACAAATAACCCCACAGGTTTTATAGTACTTTGTAATTTTTTGATTAATTTTGTTCAATATTTAAAAAAGGCGACAATTTATTTATAAATATAAACAATTTTTGAGATAATTTACTCTTATTTGTATTTATGATCTAGTGATTATTATTTCGCAAATTCTAACTTACTAACAATATCGATGAAAAAATACAGAAAATTCAACATAAATTTTACATACTTGTATAATCAATGAGTCAAATATACAATTGTTAGAACTACTTTTTTCCATTTAATAGTCATATGTATTGCAAATTTAGAATATATAATTTTTCTTCCAAATGTGCACGTACGCCTCTATCTTCAACTAAGCCATAATTTTTACCGAAAGTGTCCAAATTTGTTTTCTTTTATTATTTCGTTATAATATACGATTCTGACCAGTATAATATTGTATACATATACATATTATTAGGACTTATATCAGGTTATGAAAATATATTTATTAGTTTCTCAGATATTGCATTTTAAAAATGACAAAAAGCTCTTTGAACCACCCTTTATTTTTAAAAAAAAAAAGAGTTTCGTATTACAATTTAACGTTTTAATTCAATTAAACATTGCTTTTATTGGGTCCAAAAGTTAAGCTTAACTACAAATTTCTTTAATAGATCAAAACAAAGAAAATTATACAAAATAACAAAATTTTCTTCTTATTCAAAAGAACAAACATTTTTTTTTAATTTTTTTCTTTAATTTAAACAATATTTAATATTTAGTTAATATTTTTTCATCTACTAATATTAAATATTATCTAATATTTTTATAAAAGTTCTACAAAAATTTTAAATAAATTGCAAATTAATATATTATACAAAAAATTTTTGTTTTTTTAATTAAAATTAATAAATCTACATATAAATACATTTAATACAATTCATAGTATTTTATTGTACCGTTTTCTATTTGTTTTCATTTAAAAACTATACCACTTCATTTTCCTTCTTAAATGTAAAAACCATAACCAAACAACTTTGTATATTGACTGGGCAGAACTGTACAGTCGTACTATCCAGTTGTTCTTACGTTGCTGAAAAAGGTTTCTACGTTGTGCTGCGCGCACACGACTAAGACGTAAAATAAACTGGCTGAGTAAAAAACTGAGTGTGTGCGCTGCTTATTTAATTTGACTGCTGAACAAAATAAAAATTGGATGCTGCTTAAATCAGTTTTGTGTGTGAGCAGCAAAATATGTTTAGTTAGTATGTGGTGGATAACTAAATCAAGTAAACTTGTTTCAGCAAGATGCTGTAAAAAAAGCAATTGTTTAGAAAATTACGACTGCTTTAAGCAGCCATTCGAAACACTGGTGTACATCCCAAAATTAGTTACACCAGAATTAGCTGATGAAGACTTACGTCGACTAAATTTTTGATGATGTCTGTCCGTCTGTCTGTCTTTCAGTTTCAGATTACGCTGGTCAACAAAAAAAAATCCTCCCCCATAGACGAATAGTTGGACTAAACACGAATCTGCTTTCAGTTTTTTCCATCGGGTCTGGATTTTTTATATGGGCGTGTCTAATATTTCGGCAATAGTAAGGCCATTACTGTAGTATATTTCCTCATAACTCAAGAACGGTGTGTACAATTGATCAAAGTGATACACCAAAAGATGCGTACTAAAAATATCTTCAAATTGAAATAAGTGTTCGAAAAAAATAATTTTCATGCAAAATTTTAGATTTTTTTGTTACTCAAATTTATTTTAATAAATGAAAAAATCTAAAATGTTACAGTTTATCATCTTTATCTTAAAGCTAATAATGCTGCGAATAAAATAAAGCATGTATTTTCATTGATACACAAATTTATTCACAGTTAAGTAAAAATACCCATGTTACATACAATTGAGTAGAAATACAATGGTGGCGAAAAAATTTTTTTTTTTCTTGAAACAAAAATAGGTGGACTAGGTTGATTTTGACGAGTTAAATAAGAATCTGCAAAAAAAAAAAATTTGTCCACTAGTGTATTTCCACTTAGCTATAGTTATGCATTTGTATCCAAACTTAACTGTGAATCCAATCAAGATTTGTGCATAAATTTTTATGATACGTGGCTTTATTTAGTCGTAGTATTGCCAGCTTTGAGGAAAAGATGATAAACTTAAATATTTTTGATGTTTTCACTTAAAAAAAAAAAAGTTTTAGTAAAAAAAAGAAATCTTGAATTTTGCATGAACAAATTTTTTTCCAACACTTTTTTCGAAATATCTCCTAAACTGTTGAGCGGATAAAAAATTTATAGGAAAGTAATTTAAACCTAATTTTATATATTTTATTATTTATATAAATCGTGCATACCGTTCTCAAGTAATAGTGAAGTATACTCGAGTAATCGGCATATTTAGGGCACAATATTAGACAAGCCCCTAAAAAAAATTCCGACCTGATGGAAAAAAACTGAAAGCAGATTCGAGTTTAGCAAACAAAAAATTTTTGTCGACCAGTGTTATTATAAAATTTTTTATTTTTTTAATAATAAACAGGAAAAAGCTCGGGAGACCATATCAAAATTTAAAAGTTATGTATAGTATTGATCGAAATATTTTTGGAGGTACTTTAAAATTGGTCCAGCTCAGGAAAGTGAAATAATTGATTCCTAATATTTTGGGAATTAGTTTAATACACATTAATCTTTAATTTTAGGAAGGTACACTTGCAACATTTTTGTCTTCGCACAAATTGATGCACTTTACTCAATAAAGTGCTTTTTATCTTATTTATTTTTTTTTCTGAAAATCATGAAATACTGTTTCATTAATTTTTCTTTAGCTATCGTTTGATACATGTAACATTAATATTGGTGAATTTTCTTTTATTTTTTTATTTTTTAAGATTTTTCTGGGATTATCAACAAATTACCGTTTAGTAGCATAATTCAATTATCTTAAGAAGTTGAAATTTTACCAAGATATTACTAATAATACCTCCTTCCATAGTTCAAACTTATATTTAAATGAATTTAAGGACATTCAAAATCAAAAGCACAATCATATCTTAACAAAAAGTTGCTCCACAAAATTACATATATAAAGTTTTCGTTAATTTTCCTCAAAGAAAATTTTTAAAAATTTAGCGAAGTAATGAAGAAATTGCAAAACTAAGAAATTGCAAAACTTTATACATATATAAAGTTTTCGTTAATTTTCCTCAAAGAAAATTTGTAAAAATTTAGCGAAGTAATGAAGAAATTGCAAAACTAAACAGTTTTTATTAAAAGTTATATAGGTAATTTAGTCAGCGAAAGGATGATATTAAGTGTGTATGCAAGAACATTTATAAACAACTCCTTTGCATACATTGTGAATGTTTCTTACCATACACAGCAATTACGTATTACAAAAAACAAACAAAGCATTAAAAATACTAGCGCATCTTAAATCATTTCCAAGGTTGGAAACCGAAACGAATAGCAGTATCGGTAACGGTATCGGTATTCAATTTATTTTTATTTCGGTATCGGTATCGATAACGGTATTTTAAATTATATCGGTATCGGTATACCGGTACCGAAATAAAAATACCGGTCAATACCGTTATTATTAAAAAACTCGAAAAATCTTAAAAAAGTTACATTTTTAAATAATTTTTAATTAAATTTCGCGAAAAAATGATTCAATTACATATTTATATATTTAATTTAATAATCTTCTCTTGAAATATTTGAAATATCGTTAGAGAACTTCATAAAATTTTTACAATTGCTTGTTTTATGGCACCAAAGCATTTATTCCTAAACTCGACTTTTTAAAGTCAAATTGGTATAATTTTTTGCAGTACAGTGAAGTTAAAAATTTTTACAAAATTTGTATTTACCACAGATTTTAATAAAGACAATTATTATAATAAAAGCTAACTTTATTATAAAAATTGCAAAATGTACAATTATGCGAAAGATCTGTGGAGTAGCACAAAAAACATAATACCGCGAAAAAGAATTTCGGACGAGAGATTTTGTAGAGGAGAAATAGTGCTCTAGCAATAAAGTACTAATTATGTTCAATTTACTCACTAGAAGTTTTTAAAGTTGCAGGATTAAAACGACGCGCCATAACCATGATTGAATGAAAGTAAGAAACTCAAACGTATTTCAAACTCTGAAAACGCTCAGGAGAAATTTTCCGGACTTTTTGATCTCCCCGGTATCGCGGATTAAATACTTTAATTATCTCTTAAATCATTAGTTTATTAACTGAACCCAAATAGGAGATGAATCCTTCCAATATCAGGTTTAAACACAGTTGTAAATATACAGAGAAAAATTTATTTAAACAATTGTTATTGTACTGATTTTTAAAATTAAATGAATTTTGACTTATACATTGTGAAACACGTTTTTGGATATCCGCACAATTGTTATTCATACATATATCAGACATGTTTCAAAAAATGTCGTATTTGAGCCAGAAAACGAAAGACATTTCATATAATTTATTTAAACATTTTTACACAAGCTTCGAAAGTCTCTTCGAAAATGAATTTATTAAAAATTCACTTAAAAATTTAGAGTTTAATAATTTTTTAAGTAGTGACTGATGAACGTCTTACCCAAAAACGTTTGAGGTAATTTAAGTGTTAGTAAAAATGATATAAAATTGTCTGTAGATTCAATAGGGGGTTCATCAACATTGTTGAAAGTAATTAAAGTGTACACAGAAAAAGGTCACCAATTAACAAATATATACATATATGAAAATAATTCATTCAATAATAAACTTGTTTAAATTTGCACCTCTCACTGAAATGATTATATCAATTACTAAAAATTGTAAAAAATACAAAACAGAAAAAATACCCAATTAATAAATTAATTAAATCAATCAAGTAGTTGATTGGATAAATTAAAAATGTATATATGATATAAAAGTATAGTTAAATTTTATTTTTATTTCATTTTTGCTTAAATAAATTTATAAAATTTTGATGCAAAATGACACAACTATGTTGTAAAATTTTTTTTCTGTGTATCACATATTGACCCGTACTTACCTAAATTGTGAAAGTGATCGAATAAAATATTTTCGAAAAATTTCAACTTTTTATAATAATTGGAACATAATGCGATAATCTACATTTTTTTTGTTTTTTCCAAATTTCTAGAGATTATATCATATATTTATCATATATTTAAGATGCCTACAAGATCCTTTCAATAAGTTTGAGTTTTTTCTTGATGCTTCTTAGTGCTGACATGATATTTATTTGAATCCATACTTAAGATTCATCCTATACAAGCAATTCAAAGAATAATGAAATTATATGTATACATAGTTCCCAGCTGGATTTATCATATTCTATTATATTCGTTAAACAAATTTCGAAAATATATAACCTATTGTTAAAATTCATGCAGTTTTCTTTTACTTAAGTGCTTTTAAAGTATTCATTCTTCAAAGATAGCCCAAGTTATAAACTTCTGAAGAACATTTGTCGGTCTTTTGGAGACACCAAAATTAAGGAAAGAATCTTCATAGAAGCAAATATCAAAAAACTATCAATAATTTCAACAGTATGTTCAAATGATAAATAATTGAGATCATCTTCTATATAATTAATAGGCAAACATATTTCCTGTAATCCCTTTTACGCTCACATTAAAAATGCGACTTTTATAGAAAATATACCATTAAAAAGATATTTTCTCATAGATATGCAAAATATAAAAATAACTAAAATCCGTTCAGTATTTAAGAAGTTATAAGCGGTAAAAGTAACTACTCATACGTATATCAAAAAACTATTTGTATATTTTTTTAGTTCAATACTATAGGGGTTGCGAAGCAACCCAGGTGTACTCTCGTATTAATAAATAATAATAAACATTTTACGCAGTAAAACTTTTTATGAAATAGAATTCGCATTAGGTTTAAGGCATTGAAACCTCTTTAAAAATGTATTTATTGCAATCCATATAACAAAGAAGTGAACAATAAATGTCCTCTTTCCAACAAAAATCTATATTACATTAAATGAACTCTTATTATTATTATGTTGAAAATTTGTATTTTTAATATACCGAAACTAAAATACCGGTATATACCGGTACAGGGGAAAACGGTATTTGAATACCGGTATTTTTAACAAAATAATAATTTCGGTATCGGTATCAGTTACGGTAACCAACTTTAAACGGTATTTAATCGGTATCGGTATTCATAACGGTATCGGTTTCCAACCTTGATCATTTCTCAATGTTTTGTATGGTTTGCTTTTTTTTGACACACCACTTGTATTACATGTTTGCGACAAATGCTATGAACGCCTGGATTTGCAATCGTTCATACACACGACACATTTGCTTTGCTTCGGTCAACGAACAGTACAAACAATATTTATTGTTGTTATCATAGTATAATTAGATCATAAAACAGCTGTTTTACATTTTTCTCATTGACATATCTCTCGGAACTGTCTAATTGTTTTGTATTCACATTTTTTCGAGTTTTTTTTACTCTTCCTCTTCTTTATTCTCCCATTTTTTGTTCATAGCATTTTGACATTATGTGCAGTAATTTAACACTAACAAAATACAAGCAATTGTTGTTTTGTAGATGTGCGAGCACTTTCTAATTTCGCTTGTTGTATATGTTGGCTATATGGTTTCCAGATTCAAATTGTGATCTAAGTTGACATTCCTGAAAAACGAGCTTGATTTCCAAAAAAGAACTTGACAATCAGCTTCCGACAATAAACATTTACTTTTTATATGCAACATTAGAGTGCTCCAAGCTTGTATGAAAGAAAAAAGTGTTATCCTACAGGCTACACAAAAATTGGTTGAAAAATGTAAAAGTTATTAAAAAATTCCCCAGGCCATTAACGTGTCTCAGAGCACTTGAATTCGAAATGTGACAACAAAAATAAATATATTTTTGAAAATATTCGAATAAAACAATTGTATTACTTAAAATACATCTGTAGTTACTTGAATATGAGTTTTTGTCCTTATAGAATAACGTAAACGTGTTCTCAGCTATGGTCAAAAAATGTTGATATTTTCAACGGTCGTTTCAAAACTAAAATTTCAGTTTTTTGATACTTTGTTAAACAAATTTCAATATTTTTGGGAGATCTCATAGGGATTTATGGACAACAGATTACGGAATAAAACAGTAAAAAAATTAGGTTAATACCTCTTATAGTTTGTCTGTACCTGCATTTTGAATTCAGCGGATTTCGAGAAAAACCCATTTGTATGTAATATTTTGGCAAATCAGCCATTTTATTACATTGTTATGTATTTTAAATGGAACTTTTTTAAAATTTTATAATCCACATAATTCTAAATATAAATCAAGAATTTCATACAATTTGGACGACATTAACCCATAAACTTTAAAGGTCAAATTTTGTAATATTTGCAATTTTTGATGGAAACTAGTCAAATTTTGTAATATTTGCAATTTTTCGAAATTGTATCTATTTTTCGGTAGATTATCATAAAACTTAAGAAATTTATTTATTAACAACCGATATTTACAATGATAGTGAAAAAAATGAAATTAACCCTTAAACGGCCTTTGGGTCAAAATGACCCCGATGTTTTAAAAACATGCCAATTTTAATATATTTCAATAAAACCCATTTGCAATCCCATTAATTCAGCAAATTGATAAACAAAATTATGCATTAACCCTTTTTGAATATGGTGTCTCATTATTTCAGCAAATTGATAATATGGGACACAATGGGGACAGAACTCCACCTTGTGGTGTCCCTCTAGTTGCTATTCTCTGGATGTTGGAGGCGCCCAATTCGGATTCAATGCGCCTAAAGTTCAGTAGTTTGCTCGCGAAAGAGATGACCACCGGGTCAATCCTCAGTTGTCTCATAGCGTCGAGGACTGAGTCAGGGTTGACATTGTTGAAAGCACCTTCTATATCCAGGAAGCCTACAAGCGCATATACCTTATAGTGAAGTGATCTTTAAATGTGGCCAACAAGAGTGTGTAGCGCGGTTTCAGTAGATTTTCCCTTCATGTAAGCATGCGGGAGTTGGATAGATCAATTGCATCCAAGGATGATCTGATGAAAGTGTCAATAATCAATCCTCTCCAAGGATTTAAGCAGGAAGAAGGATAGACTGATTGGTCTAAAGTTTTTAGCCTTAGTATGATATGTCTTCCCCCTTGGGTACCAGCCCACATCTTCGCATAGGGGTGGTGGTCCTGGATGTTGTCGGACAAACTTCAAGAATACGCCACTTAGAGCCATGACTACCAACTTCCAGTTACCTGAAGAGATGTTGCCATCACTCGCGTTGATCTTCAGCCACCTCTTTGTACGATCTGACATGTTGCCGTTGAGTCATGTTTCTGGAGCGCTTGCTCCCAGGAAGAGTGTCCTCCTCGGACCGCTGCCGTTTAGGCGCTGCTGCCGATAACGACTGTTTAGGTCCGTTATCATCATCAGGAGGGGGATCACTTTTTAACCCTTCGATGTGGGTTTTTGCCCTTTGGAGAGAGTTTCTCTCTTGCCCCATTTGCTGGTCCATAAGTTTTTTTTTACCAATTCGACGAATTATTTTGTAGGCGGAACGCCTAGTGGTAAAGGCCCGTTTTGAGGGGTATTTATGCCAGGTAGGAGGGTTGTTAGGGGCCGTGGAGGCCGAAGGAGATACCTCGGAGAGCGTCGAATCATTCTTCGAATGCTTTTCTTGCACAAAGTTTGGTATGTTGGAAGCTGGTCTGGTGGTTGACTGAGTCTGGACCACTTTTCCAGCACCAGAAGCAGGAGTTTTGATGGGATAAGTTCCCATCCGGACCTGGGGAGCCTTAGAGGTACCTGGTTTCGAAGGACTAATCTGTACCAAGCTCGGTATGCGACCGCCCAACGGCTTGATCGTTTTGATGTTTTGCGCATTAGTAGCTTGTCGACTAGTAAAGCCTGGCTCAACCACCCTATTAGTCGAGGTTTCAGAATGGAATTAAGTATCCTATAAAATATAAAAATATGCTTTGGTCTTATCTCTATCAAAATATAAAATATTTTTTTATAACTACAAATTATTTTCAACTTGATAACTTACATTTGAACTTGTAACTTGATCACTTCTAAAATATCTTGACAATCAAGTTTATTCAAGGCCTTAAGATTTTACAAACATTTTTTTATCATATTTTCAATGTTCAAACATGTAATTTTATTTATTTCGGACATTTTTCAAAATAAATAAGATCTTTTGGTGACATTTATATACTTAACTATGGATTTATTTGCCTTTAAAATTAACTTAACCAAATATTGACCGGAAATCCCAAAATATTTTTGTACAACTAAAGGGTTAATTGAATGCACATATCAATAGTATTGAATGAGACCTTTGCAATATATAATTTACGATGGAAAATGTCCAAAATATTCAAACTTTAATAAAATACTATTTAAAATAAAATCATTGAACATTTTACTAAAATTTGAATTTCGCGAGAACGAAAACAGATTTTAAAATATTTTTTGCTCAATATTTATTAGACGTCGTTTTTCTATCATAGAACTGAGTTAACTGTCATTGAGTGAAGTTCTAGCATTTTTTCGCGGAAGAATTACCAAACGTGTATTCTGCAATACACATAGTACAAAACTAATTACTTAAATAAAATAAACACGAAATTAAAAACAAGAAAGAAAAACAAAAAGAAACAAACGTTATAAATTTACAACAAAAAGTTTATTTACATACTATAAGTAATCTTCTGCCTAACAACAGAATGGTTAACTTAAGTGAAACTGAAGAGAGTGAGAGTGAAGCTGACTGGCAGGTATATAAGTGCAATAAGCGTAATATTACTAGATCTCCTTCTAGTCAACCAAATAAAAAGAGAGCTTGCAACGACAATGAACCATCTACTAGCAATAAGTTCTAAGTGACGTCATAAGTGATGAAGAATATTTAAGTAACATAACAACATCAAACACAACCTCTATGCCAAAACCTCCTCCGCTGTTTATACCCAATGTTGACAATATTTCGAATATGATTAAAAGCTTTAGTAAAATAATTCCAACAGCAGATTTCGCGTTTAAAGCTCTTAAAGATAAACAAGTTAAAGTGATGATTAAAACTGTTTCATCTTATAAGAAATTAGTAGAATATTGTAAGAAAAAGGATATAAAGTTTCATACCTATCAATTAAAAACCGAAAGAGCATTTAGGGTAGTTATAAAACATCTTCATCACTCTACAACAACTGAACAGATTAAAGAATCTATTGAACTGGAAGGACATAAAGTAAGAAATATTATGAATATTCGCAGTCGAATTTCAAAAGATCCTTTACCATTATTTTTCATTGATCTCGAACCAAACGAAGACAATAAAAAGATATATGAAATAAAATCTCTAAACAATGCAATTGTTACTATTGAACCTCCACGAAAAGTAAGAGAGTTGGTTCAATGCTACAGATGCCAACAATTTGGCCACACAAAAGCATATTGTACCAAACCATTCCGATGCGTTAAATGCGGCGATGAACACCCCACTGCTGTATGCAAAAAAAAAATAGTGAAACTCCTGCAACTTGTACTAATTGTCATAAAAATCATCCTGCTAACTATCGTGGATGTTTAGTATATCAGCGTATATTAAAAAACTACAGTTTAAATAATCAAAATTCTTTTTATAATAAAAATAGCCAACAACACAATTTTATACAAAACGAATTTCCACATCTGAGTCAAAACTTTATCAACAATAGCCATAATAACAATGTTTCATCCTATGCTGATGTTGTGAAAACTAATAGCAGTTCCTTTGATAAATTAGAGTCACTAATCCAAAAGCAAATAGAGCAAAGCAATCAACTTCTACAGATGATCACGCTTTTAGTAACCAAACTATGCAAATAGATCTCAGAATATCAATATGGAACGCCAATGGATTATTAAATCATAAACAAGAACTTGAAGTATTTCTTAACGTTAATAAAATTGATATCATGTTGATCTCAGAGACACATTTTACTAACAAATCTTACTTTAATATTAAGGGCTATAAAATGATCAATACAAATCATCCTGACAATTCAGCACACGGTGGCACTGCTATACTTATAAAGTCAGTCATTCCTTTCACTATACTGGAGGAAATTCAAGAGCGATCGTTGCAATCTACTATAATTTCTGTTAATTTTAATGAATCTCCCGTTACAATTGTTGCAGTTTACTTTCCGCCTCGTTTTAATATTAAACAACAAGAATTTCAACGATATTTCAACAAATTTGGTACGAAATTCCTTGTCGGTGGAGATTTTAACTCTAAGCATCCATGGTGGGGTTCTAAAACAACAAACCCAAAAGGCCGCGAGCTTTTGAAATGTATACAAAACCGTAACTATTCTGTAACTTCCACCGGCAAGCCGACTTACTGGCCTTCTGATCCACAAAAAAGACCTGACCTTCTGGATTTTATTGTATATAGTGGAATTCCTAGACATCATTTAGACATTTTGGAAAGTTTTGATCTAAGTTCTGATCACTCCCCAATATTTTTAACGTATAGCACCTCATTATTTTATAATAATACTAACACATTTTCTTACAAAACTGATATTGATTCGTATAAATATTGGATTGAGACCAATATTAATCTTTACGTCTCACTAAAAACAGGTACAGAAATAGATGACAACGTTGAACATTTTACGCAATTATTGCATGAAGCATCTTTTCTTTCATCGCCTACAAATAATTCGTGGAATCCCAACAAATTCATTATTTCCTCAGAAATTAAAGTTCTTATTGTAAAAAAAAGGAAACTACGTAAAAAATGGCAAGAAACCCATCATCCTATTGATAAAAGAAACTTTAATATAGCCACAAAACTGTTGACTCGAACTCTAAGAAATTATAAGAATAATTCAATAGAAAACTACAAACAAAAATTAAATCCAAACACAAAAAAACAAGTCACAAAAAGCATAAAAAGGCCATCAAAAAAGGACCCACCAATTAAGGATGAACAAAATAATTGGTACAAATCTGATGAAGATAGAGCTACAGCATTTTCAAACTACTTAGGGAACGTATTTACTCCATTCAATTTTAATTCTGGCTCAAAAGATGAAGAAGACATTTCTAAATTTTTAGAATCACCATGCCAAATGGATTTGCCAATAAAACCCATAACTACAATAGAAGTAGAAAATGAAATAACTCAATTAAATACCAAAAAATCACCAGGATATGACCAAATCAATAGCCACATGTTAAAGCATATTCCAAAAAAAGGTGTAATATTTTTAACATATATATTCAATGCCATACTACGTTTAAGCCATGTCCCATCACAATGGAAGTATGCAATGGTAATTATGATACCTAAACCAAATAAGCCTGAAAATTTAGTCGCATCGTATAGGCCTATAAGCTTGTTGGCAACATTCTCCAAAATATTCGAACGAATATTTGCTGGAAGAATGGCGCCACTTGTTGAAAAGGTAAACATTATCCCAGAACATCAATTCGACTTCCGCCACAAGCACGGAACACCAGAGCAGTGCCATAGAATTGTACAATATGTCTCGGAAGCTCTGGAGAACAAAAAATACTGCTCTGCAGTATTTTTAGATGTTCAACAGGCTTTCGATCGTGTGTGGCATTCTGGATTATTGTATAAGCTTAAGAAGTTCTTGCCAACACCATATTATCTTCTTTTGAAGTCATATCTCTCAGACAGATTCTTTTTTGTTAAACATAACAATGTCTTTTCCAATTTTCTTCCAATAAAATCAGGGGTACCGCAGGGTAGCGTGCTTGGACCCATACTATATACAATATACACATCAGATCTTCCTACTTCCAAGGACATTTTAGTTGCTACGTATGCTGACGAAAACTGTTCAGCCGTTAAAATTATTAATGAAATTATTCCCCACACAAATTGCGTAAAATATCTCGGTTTATACTTGGACCGGAGGCTTACATGGAAAAATCACATTCTTAACAAAAGACATCAACTGAATTTTAAATTCAAAAAATTTTACTGGCTTTTGCGTCCAAAATCTCCACTTAGTGTAGAAAATAAATTGTTAATTTATAAATCCATTTTAAAGCCTATATGGTTATATGGAATTCACCTTTGGGGGACAGCAAGAAGCTCAAATATTGAAATTTTACAGAGATTTCAATCAAAAACATTGCGCACTATACTGGATTCGCCATGGTTTGTCACAAACGAAATAATACATAATGACCTAAAGGTACCAAAAATAAAAGATGAAATAAAACGTTTTTCGGAAAAATATTTGTATAGGCTAAGCCATCACCCAAATATTCTAGCTGTTTTCCTGTTGGATGATAGTTTTGAAACCAGAAGATTAAAGAGATCTCATGTATTAGATCTCCCATTTATAAATTAATTTGTTCATTTATTTTAATATCAATTTATTTTAATATTATAGTAATTATAATTATATAGTGATATTACATAATGATGTAATATACTTTATGTTATTGTTATTATTCTTGTAAAATTTTTAAATATGTTGCTTATTATCTCACGATAGATGGCAAACAAATAAATAATAAAAAAAAAAAAAAAAGTTTTTCTATCATATGTTGTAATTTTTTGATAAAAAGTTAAAAATTATGTATACAGTCGATCGGCAACCATATTTTTGGAGATATTTTAAAAATGGTCCAGCTCACTTAAATGAAATAATTGAACCAAAATATTTGGGGAATGAGTTCAAAACATATCAATCTTTAATTTTAGGGGGGTACATTTGCAACTTTTTTTCTCCCCATACAAATCAAGGCACTTTAATGAACATAAGCTTATGTTATTAGTAAAGCCAAACATTGGTGTATACACTAATATTCCACTTGGATTAGAAAATAGAGGCGATACAAATGTTCTCCTTTCGTTGATGGTTACTAAAATTTACAAATTTTAGTCCAGCTTCAAAGTAGAGGCCAAATTGCAGCTTACAAAAATTTTAATTTAAATTTGTCCCTTCAGCGGATAGGAAGTAATAGCATCACACATCCACCAAACCTTTATGCCATACTTAGCTGGCTTTGAAGGTATATGTGAATGAGTGAATCCCATACCTGCACGATAAGGGTATAAATGTTCATTAACTCACAGTGGTCCCAAATCGATTTTTTTTGGAAATAATACTGTAAATTATTAACCGTTGGATATATCTTAATAAAATTTCGCATGGTCAGAGCTCAGATGTTTTCAAGTTCATCTGGAGGAGTACAGGCCGGAACAAAAAATATTTTAGAAGCGAATCAATATTACCACCTTTTTGGAAAATAACCCCAAAAATGTACATTTTTTTAAAGTTTCAACATATAAATATAACTTCTTATTGGATAGATATATTTATATGATTCTTACAGAAATATTTTTTAAGAATTTTGTAAAAAATCCAGTGATTATTTTCAAAAAATTTTAGGGCCCAAATAAAGGCCCCAAGTTTAAAGAATTAAAAAAACGAGGCCAAAAATTAGGGTAAAATTTGTATTTACAATATTGTTTTCTACAATATTTTATGCAAAACAATAAAACTTTTAATGCCAAATCGTTGAGAATATATTGTGTTATAAACCTATACAAAAATAATATACTTTAACATTCTCCCGAAAGCGGTACATCGTCTCAAGCACAAATAGTCCTTTTTCAATGTGGACAAAAAAATAGGGTCAGAAGTAATTTTGTTCAAATTTTTTTGAAAAATTTTTATGGAACTTTACTTTTTTAAATCTCGATAACGATATTAAAAATAAAAAACTGAAAAAAGATGAGAATCATCGATGATCTTCAATTCCGAGAACTATTCGTATCGGAAGGATCTATAGATTTGGCACTTAAAAAATTTTGGTAAAATCGAAGGTCCCAACAAAACATATGTACCGAAATCGATCATTACAGTTAAATAATTTTATTTTCAATTAAATGGTAGAACTTGAGATCAATTAAGAAAGATTTAGTGCAAAAACAGTTCTTCGGAAACGGAAAATCGTCAAAAAATTTTACCAAGTCTGGAAGTTTTAGTTCTATTAAGTCGGTTCAAGATCTACTTAGAACATACATTTCTTCTGGGAACATAAGAAAACAATTGGAGGAAACATTATTTCTTTGGAAGATTATTCCATAGTTCCTTGATGCTGATTTATCGACCTGACAATTTGAAATGGTAATAACCCTCTCCGATATATTAATAACACCATTATGCTTAATTGTACAGGGAATTAAATGTTTCCAAATCAGTATTTTTTGAACCCATACGAAAGTTCTGTTACCAAATTTAACATTTATATTCTTCTATAAAATAAATACTCCCTTTTTTTAGAAGATAATACGCAATTTTTATACTTTATGGTACAGATTATGCTATTTGGGGCCTTTTCCAGTTTGTATTATAAGACTGGGGCATTCCAGAATGGTATTTGGAATAAATTGTGTTTTCGCAAATTGTTTTCATATATTCTCAGAATAAATTTAATTTCCTACCGAATTTCGAACCAACTTATTGGCATTAAAAGTCCACGAGTTTATAAAAAATTTTGGTGATTTTCTGTTCCCAAAGAACTTTTTTTTCAGTTAAATCTTTTTAAATTGTCTATAACTATTGTCTTTTAATTGAAAATAAAATTATTTCACTATAATGATCGATTTCAGCACTTATCTTTTTTTTTTGTGCCCTTCGATTTTACCCATATTTTTAGTTCCAAATCTATAGATCCCTTCTGATACGAATAGTTCTCGGAATTGGAGATCATCGATGATTCTCATCTTTTTTTCAGCTTTTTTTTTATTTATTTTTAATATTGTTATCGACTTAAAAAAGTAAAGTTCCATAAAAATTTCACAAACTTTAAGAAATTTTAACAAAATTACTGCTGACCCTATTTTTTTGTCCACACTGAAAAAGGACTATTTTGTGCTTGAGACGATGTACCGTTTTCGGGAGAATGTTAAAGTATATTATTTTTTAATAGGTTTATAACCCAATATATTCGCAATAATTTGGCATTAAAAGTTTTATTGTTTTGCATAAAATTATGTCGAAAGTTAAAAAAATTTCAAAAAAATATACTTGACCCTATTTTTTGTCCGTAACTGTATATGTATTTTTTTTACATTCAAGTCATAAATAAATTTTTGGCGAATTTTTAAAGAAATTAGATACCCGAGGTGACCAATTTTGTAGGTCTTCCCTCTACCCCCGTGACCCGAGAAATTTTATTTAGATATCACCAACGGTTTATAAGTTACAGAATTATTTCCACAAAAATCGATTTGGGACCACAGTGTAACGGTGACTTCTGATCCTGCTATATAGTTGTGCTGTAGATTCTCATTCAGTATCAAGAAAATATCTAAAATGGCTGCGGCTTTGTAGTTTTGCTTGCACTCCTGGCATGTATTTCCATTATCAAATCTGATAAAACGACTGATGGTAAAGAAACGTCGAATGCAGTTCGATATATTGGATGTTTGTTTTCCAGTCAAATATATGAATTTAGTTTTTTTAAACAAAAATTTTAATTTTTCCAGTCAGGCTACAATATATACGCAAGATTTTTTCAAGATTATTAAAAAAGACAATATGTGCTATTTCTCAGAAAAATATGAGAACAAACAACTTGTAACACTTTAAGTTCCATTCCATCAAAGTTCAAAATTAGGGTATTTTAGGACAAAAAAAAAAAAAAATAATAATAAATAAAAATGTTAGGAGAAAAACAAAATTTTAAATTTATATCAAATACTTAAAGAAAAACACACTTAAATACCTGATTTTTAACTTAACCGATTTTGTTACGAAAAGTTTTTAAAATTCAATTAATCGAAACTTTTGACACATTTTACCTTAACGCGCGTTGTTAAAAATATCTAGGTATTTAATTACACGTAGCTTACAATAAATCAAACTAACACAAGGTGAAAATTCTTTACATCTTGTTCAAAAAATTATAATAAAATAAATATTGTTAAACAAAAACTTATATTTATTAATAAAAATGTTATGTGTATTATTTTGTACAATGTTTTTAATAAGTATGCCTTTGTTAAATTCCATCAATATTGTCATATATTTCTTCAACACCAGGTATTTCCTTTAGTTTGGTTATAAATTTTTGATATTCTATAGATTCTTCTGGAGGCAATTCAACAACGTTCTGAAAATAAAAAAGAAATTACAAGTATTTTAGAAAAGTAAGAATGTTTTAATAAAAAATATATGATCTTTAGGGTGTGGATTTTCATGCAAATGAACTTTTTTTCTGAAGCATTTAAAAACTATATTATGTTATTATCTATCCGAATCACACATACATTTTTCGAAAAAATGGCATTGATTTGTTAGTGCACATTTTTGTACATTTACTCTTAAATGCATATTTTTCTTAATAATGCGTATAAATTTGCATACTTTTATATTTTTTTGTTTAAGTGCATCGATTTGATAGTGCATATTTTGCATGTTTTTCTTAATAATGCATATGAATTTGCATATTTTTATTTTTACTTTTTGTTAAAGTTCTATTTTTCTAACACGCATAACAAGTGTTCTAGCGATTATTAACTTCGATTTAGCGGTTATTCTCAAACAAGTTATTAATAAAAATCATGAATTGAATGTTAACGACTCTAAAGCTATAGAAAAGTTTAAACGAGTATTAACATCAATAAATATTAAATCTAATATCTCATTTGTCCGTTCCAACTATTAATTTCCTTCTAAAATTACAAAGTTACAAAAGGCCCTATTGCTGAAGAAATTAAACAAAAATTGCAAGCTGTTACTTAATATAATAAAAGAGTTGAGAATATTAAAAAAATCAACATCAATTATTATACGTTAAGATCTCGTCTTTAGAAGAATGCTCCCTTTTTGAAATACAATTATTCAGATACTCTCCTATAACATATCTTGACGTGGAAGGATTATTTTCTATGTTTTTGGCAAAATAGATAATTGTTTACGTTTGACAACAGTAAAAAAAATTGTTTATAAAAAAAATCTACCTAAGGTTGCACAGTGGTGTCAAACGCAAATTTTTTGGTAATAAATCTGTATCTCCTAAAATACAGGTTGGATTAAGTTGAAATGTATGAAAGAGTTTCAGAGCTTTGAGAAAAATCATCCTGTAGTCACCCTGTGATAACACAAGAAAATCTACAGAGTGTCAAAATTGACTACCTCGAGTATGTAAAAGTTTAAAAAAATCGTAACTTATACAAATGAAGTCCGATTTTAAAGATTTTTATATTTCTGTAAAGTGCTTAGCAAGATAAAGATAAATCAGTTCAAAATATCTGTATTAACCATTTATGAAGTCTTGTCTTTTGAAATATATAAAGAAAAAAGTTTTCTCTTTAACGAAACTTTGAGAAAAAAATGAAAGAATTGTATTATATTTTTGCAAAAAATAGCCATTTTTCATACCAGCTTCAGAGTGCTGACTTTGAATATTTTTCACGTCTAGACGCATAGAGATAATCCAAAAATTCTTTCAGTATGATATTTTGAAATATATAGCAAATTACAAGATATTTTTAAAAAATGTTTACTTCATATACCTCAGGACTTATTCCCGAAAAACGAAAGAAAGTCGAGCCAAAAAATCAAAAATTCAAAATTCAAGTGCAAATATCTTTTTAACTGTAAGAGATAACTTAGGTGAGTAAGCTTATTTTTTCTTTATCTTGCTAAGCACTTTACAGAAATATAAAAATCTTTAAAATCGGACTTCATTTGTATAACTTACGATTTTTTTAAACTTTTACATACTCGAGGTAGTCAATTTTGACACCCTGTAGATCTTCTTGTGTTATCACAGGGTGACTACAAGATGATTTTTCTCAAAGCTTAGGTCCTTCTCTGAAACTCTTTCATACATTTCAATTTAATCCAACCAGTAGTTTAGGAGATACAGATTTATTACCAAAAAATTTGCGTTTGACCCCACTGTGGGTTGTTAAGGTTATTTTTACGCGGATTTTTATGTTTTTTGAAAATATGCGCCTAGAAATATGCATTTGTTTTTAATTTTTATAAAATAAAAAGAAAAAAGTAAAATGATTCTATAAGAAAAAAGCGAAAATCAGTCTCTGGTAGGCTAAGTAAAGCATTACATTTTGTATTTTTAAAAGTTAAAGCTATATAGATAGTATGTTATACTATCTTTCAGAAAAGCATAAATACTGTATATGTTACTTAAAAAAATTTGTATATATCAGAAAAAGAATGCTAACACTTTTTTGTGCATAAAACTGGAAAAATCTAATTTTTTTCAAAGTTCAAATGTAAATGCTTATAACTTTTGACTCCGTAAATACTTTTTAAAATTTTTTTCTTTACACTTCTTTGCTATTTGTTTTAAATAAAATAGAAAATATTTGCTATAACGAAAAAACTTAAGTAAGGTACTTTAAAAAGTAACAATTTTATTCTTTGAAGCCCAATATCTCGTAAACTAAAAGATCTCGAATAGTAGAATCCTCCAATATAAAAATCTTTGAAATCGATTTAGATATAACGAATCAGAGTCGTTTTTAAAAATGTTCATACCCGAGGTGTCCAAATTTGGGACTCTGTGGACCCGCCCCCAGTAGGTCTATATGATCCAAGCTAAAATCTTAAACTCGCCTGCACATCTACTATCACTATGTGAAATTTCATTAAAATTGGAATAGTCGTTCCGAAATTCCATAATAATTTCCATTTAATTTTTTGAATAGCACACTGTGCGATGGTCTATTTTGGCGAAAACATTTTTATACATAGCATAGCGTATTTGAATAATTGTAGTTCAGAAGAAATCTCAACGTAAAATAATTGAGTTTGATTTTTTTTTAATAAGGCTTTTTAATTAAATTTTCGCCTTATTATTCGCTTTCATTATTTCACATTTATAAATCTAAATTTTTTTCAAACTACGAAAATTTGAATACGAAAAAAACAACAATCATAGCAAGCTTTGCTTTTAAAAAATAAACAACAACAACAATTCCATATTTATTTATTTTTGTATGTGTGTATATACAAACTGGCTGCATATACAAAGAACAACAACAACACTGTTATTCATTATATTACTGCTTTTTCTAACTAAACTACCCCTTCAAACATTTGGAAGATAAATTTGTTGCTAATCTTCCAGACGCCACTTCTTAGTGTCTTCTAGAAGATTGTCGGAAGATTTTTCGAAAAATACAAAAACAAAATACATTGCTATTGCGCATTAATCGTCCAGACGTCACTTCTTAGTGACTTCCAGATGATTGTGAGAAGTGTGTACGAAATTCACAAAAACAAAATACATTACTATCGTCCTTTGATCTTCCAGAAGTATACTTTGAAGTCATTTCTGGAAGATAATAAGATGATAATTCGAATTTAACAAAAACAAAATACATTACTATTGCGCAATAATCTTCTGGACGTGTGTTGGGAAGATTGTTGGATAATTTATGAAAAGAAAATAACACAATAAAGAAGCAGATAGAATCATGTTTTCAGTAACAATTTATCTTTGGTACAGTTCGGCAGCAATAATAAATATAAAAAAAAGTGTTCCTGATAATTACATAAGTGTTTTTTTATTGTTAATAATTTGGAAATTACTAATAAAGGACATTTTTAAAAGGTAAGTAAATCTTCTTAAACTTTTATTTAGTAATATCAGATTTTACTCACAATTTATATTAATTTTAGGAAAAATTTCATCGAACGAACAAGTATTTGCATTTTTAAAGAAGTCCAAAACTTTGCCTGTAATAGTGCCTTGCCGAATTCTTCATACAAAAGGTAATCTAAATACAATTTAACAATTAAAATTATTACTAATCTTCTTTTCTTCTTTTAAAGGTACCGGATTTGACCAGATGTTTCCCATGGTGATTTTATTTTAAATGTTAAATTAATTTATATGTAAATTATTTATTTTGTAGTTTTATATGTATAATAATTGTGAAATAAAGATAATAATGAAATATAAAAAAATAATTTTAATTATAAATACAGAAATAAAAAAACTAAAAATAATCTTCTAGAAGAGACTAAGACGACACTTCTCTGATTATCTTCCGGGTGGCGTCAGGAAGAGTCTTCTTCAACACTTTCAGAAGTGTCTTCTTCGAGTCGTCTGGAAGACACTTCCACGAGGAACAGTTCTTCCCGACGGAAGATGATTTTAATGATACTTTGGCAATAGTCGTGGCGATGAGTTTCAACTTCTGGAAGACTCTTCTTAGCCACTTCCGCAATAAAAAATGTTTGCAGGGACTTGCCTATACAAAAAACAAAAATGACACTAATAGTCATTACAATGCTTAATATAAATGTTTGTATATGTATTTATATTCTTAACAGATTTATTTTAGTTTTTGGCCCATAACTCTGTTGATTATGAACATTTGGTTTATTAATAAAACCGAAATTTTATAAAAATATTTATGACCGATAAAAATAAAAATCTATAGCTTAAACAAGGGCTTCAAAAAATCAAAAATGCGGTTTGCCCGATATCTTAGTTATTATAAACCGATTTATTTTATTTTTTTTTGGCAAAAAAAATTCAGAAAAAAATGTCCGAGTCTCTTTGCAAAAACGAAGTCCCTAGTATATAAAGAGGCTTCAGAAACTGGAAAACCGGTTCTAAAAACCGTTTTTTTAAGCATATCTCCGCAATATATGAAGCGATCTCGCTGAATTTCAATAGCAAAATTCTCGAAAGGATTTCCGATCGTTTGATATATATATTATATATGCCAGTTATCGGTGGGCTTCATAAACGCCATTTCAACCGACACACGGACGGACGGTTGGACGGACATGGTCGTCATTATTTCTTACCAGGATCCAGGATAAACTATTTTGCTTTCCGACGAAAATTGTGGAAATTACAAACGGAATGACAAACTTGTATATACCCTTTAAACCTGTGGTGAAGGGTATAAAAAAAGTAAAAATAAGCAAATTCATATACATTATTAAGAAAAGCATGCAAGATTATGCACTAAAAAATTTGTGAACTTTAACAAAAAAGTAAAAAAAAAAAAAATGAAAAAATATAGAAATACCCAAATTTATTGTTACCATTTTTTTATATATGAAATAAATTTGTTTTTTTTTTTTTTTTTTTGTCCACAATGTAAAAATTTTTTTATTGGTGTTTGGGATTCATTCCCCCAAGTTAAAACTTTGAAACTCAGTTCTATTGTACATACATACCAATACTTTTACTATTCATAAACATTATTACTCCCTTATTTTCTCTTATCATAGTAAAGAGCGACACACTTTATATACAAACTAGATTTTCCAACTGAGCTTACATAACCTACACTGAACCAAAAAAGAGCAGTAAATACGGTAAAATGGGGTGTAGCTTTGAAGAAAAGTAGGTTAAATATCAACCAACAAAATCGTTATTCAATTCAACAGAAATTTTTGTTAATTTTTTTTAAATTAGTTAAATCGACGAAAATTCATCAATATGACTAATTCAATTAGTTAATTAAAAGGTAGTTAATTTGACAAATTTTTAGTCAAATTGAAGAAAATATTATTCAAATTAACTAAATTTTTTATTCATATTGAAGAATTTTTATTCAATTTAACTAAATTTTTTTATTTAATTCTACTAAATTTTTGTTGAATTGAATAAAAAATTTATTCAAATTAACTAATTTTTTTCTTCAAATTGAAGAATGTTTATTCATTTTAACATTTGAATTTTATTCAATTTGACAAAATTTTGTCAATTCTAAAATGCTGTTAAAAAACCCTGTAGGAAAATTTTCTATAACCTGATATCATAAGAAATAAAACAAATAAGAAATTTTAAAAAGTTTAATAATATTTATTGTATAAAAATTAGAAATAAGTATTTAAAAATATATAGAAAATTATTTAATTAAATTTAGTAAAAACTTACGTAGCAAAAGTTTAAATTATAAATAATTTTATGATAAAGGGCCTAACATGTTTTCAATAAGGTAAAATAAACCAAATAAACTACCGTCTGAAATATAAAAAATATATTTGATAAATAAGAAATTCTGTTATTTTATAATTAAATTGTAATATGTTATCTTCAAGTATATTCTCTATTTGTTTCATATTTTGTTACAAAAGTTTGTTTGCTCCATCCTTGATGTGATCTTTAATTATTCGAATGGAAACAACCCACATTTTAGTACAAGTCTTTAAATAATATCGACCTGAGAAAATAAAAAATATACATTTATTAAAAAAATTATTTATCTTCACAAACTACATATTTTTGTATCATTTATTAAGAACATAAGATGTGCACTCAGTGATCACTGCAGTGATACACTGCACTGGTTGTCGATCCATTCAATTTCTGCCCATGCAGTTTTAGAACTCAATATTTTTAACGTTTATTTCTGGATGATCTATAGCAACGTATAAAAAATGTCAAGAAAAGGAATATATAACTAGAAAAGTATATACAGTGAAAGCTCCCATATGCGGACAGCGATCGTCACGAAGATTTTATCCGTTATCGGGAGATGTCCGTCTATGGGATATGGTACATAATATTTTTTAACAAGGGGTAATTTAGTACTATATCTTTTTATTTCAACATTCAAGATTGATTGTAATGAATTAACATAGATATGTATACATATTCTTATTTATGCATATATACCGTCAACTAAAATGCAAAAGCCCGTAACCACTGAAAAATCAAATGATGGTTTTATTTAATGGAATATAACTGTACTGTACTGACCCAAACTATATTTATACAAAAAATTTCATGGTCATATCTTCAAAAATTACATCAATATTGACAAAATTTGAACAATTTTACTTTATTACTCAATTTTAAAGCAAAAAAGAAAAAATAAAACTGAGGGTTTCTTTTTTTCTTTTGCTTCTGTGGCAATCGACGTTTTGCTTTTTCATTTAGACATTATTTGCAATAAGTTATGATTTTATGGAATTTATGGTTACAGTTCGCTTCTCTCCGTTTTCATTCCATTTTCCTAAAATTTCTTGCTAAATTATGTAATTTTTCGTACGCGAAAAAAATCATCTCTTAACTGGCTAAGGGTCAGAGTTTTTTCAACATTTTTACTAACGATTTTTCTACAAAATTTTTAAAATAAAAAGAATGTTGGGGACAAGTTTGACAACAACGCCATCTACATATGTTGGCATGTTACTCCATTGAAAAACGACAGGAATAACTTGGGAAAATGATGTTGGTGGCCTGGCCTCGATTTAAGCAGCACCAAATTGCTTTTTTTACATGACTGATGACAATATCGCTCTGCTTGTTGTGCAGAATTTCTATGCCCTTTATTCAAGAAAGTGGTCAAGATTTGTAGGAATCTGTCGCCATTGTGTTGTACGACAAATCATGGACCCCTTATTGAGGCTGTCTTCATGACATAGATAACTAGGACATGTTTTTGGGGATCAAGTCTTCATTTTGTCTTTTCTAGCTGAAGAATTTTTAATCGAGTGTAAAAGTCAATGTTAAATTAAAAAACTAGATTTTGCTCAAAATCAACAAAAAGTGAAATAAAATACGAATAGCAGATTATTTAACTTCAAAAAATGTTAGTAAAAATGGAATATGAATGCAAACACGAGCAAAAATTAAAATAAGAAGCATCTCATTATACAATATTGGGTACATTTCTTGTATCGTTTATCATTTTTGTCCGTCTACGGGAGATGTTTTCTTTAAAAACAGGTGTCCACGTCCGTTCAAGAGAGCGTCCGCTTAGCGGAGATTAATTTATTCTAAAAATGCCACCTAAACCATGGGACCTAAAAAATTGTCTGCCTACCGGAGCTGTCCGCTTATGGGAGCTGTCCATTAAGGGAGCTTTTACTGTATACATTAGGATGGCCGCTTTTTATATGGAAGAAGATAACCCCTAGTCCCCACGCAGACATTTTTGTGTACGCAATTGTCAAATTCTATCTCTCTCTTCAAAATGTTACGTGTGGACTTATAAGAAATCTATTGCGCAATCTATTTCGCAATAAATGTTTAAACACAAAGCTGAGCAATAATGTTTAACATAAGCTGTCAAATTTATTGTTACTTTTTAAAATTGTGATTATTTTAGCAAAATAAAGATGAAAAATGCATTAAATTTGTTTTAAAACTATAAATAAAAAATAAAAACCAAGAATAAAATAAAATTTTCCTTAAAAAAGACAAATTAAAATATTTATTTCTCATGTACGTTTTCTCCACCCCTTAACATAAAGTTGGAAATAAAAACTTTTTCCTGTTATTCTGCCGACGTTATTTCTTGTGTTTGGAAATAAAAACGTCTGCGTGGAGACGTAGAGTAAAGGTATTTAAATTTCCAGTCTCACCACCTAGAAATGTTCAAATACTCAAAAAACCATAAAATACACAGTTTTAGATTGATTGAAACAAATTTTGAGGTGGCTCAAAGCGATTGAAATATTAAACATTTAAATTTTTTATTCTGTTCAACCATACCTAATTCATTAGATCTTAAATTTTCCTCTTTTTAATTTTTTTGATTTCCACAGTTTATTATCTTTCTAAAATGACCAAAAAGAACAAAATTGAACTACTAATATCATAGTTATTAAAATAAAATTACGTAAAATGCATAATTTTTGACCAAATACAACCCAGTAAAATAAGATTTCATCCAAAACTTTAGGGAGAGAAACGAAACTCGGCATATAGTTTTGTCTTGATATCTTATACATCATGCCAACATTTTTCGGCAATCACTTGTGATCTGCGTAAGATATTCACGATCAAAATTCACAATAATCTCTTGTTTGTTGTACAACAATTTTGGATAATAAAATTTTTTACAGGATATATAAAATGTCAATAGGAAACTATATGCCAAGTTTCGTTTCTATCCTTAAAATTCTGGTTGAAATCTTATTTTTCGGGATCTATTTGCCCGAAAATTACGTATTTTACGGTAATTTTATTTTAATAACTATTATGTTATTAGTTATCCAATCTCCTTGATCTTAGGAATTTCAGAAAGCTCTTTTAATGTGTGGAATTTAACAAGATATTAACTCAGATGATGATGGCCGTGGTCTAGCCTTGAATAATTAAATTTGTTTATATTTTCTATCGAAATGATTATAAATAAATAAATATACGTAAAATATTAAGAACTTAAAATGTTTAACATTACCGTGAAAAGTATGAAAAAATATTTCAAATGTCCATGCGCTTTAGTTCTATGGTTGCATTTTGTGACATCCATGAGTTTGTACATAAATTAAAAAGGAGAATTATATATTGATCGAATTATTTATTGAATTATATATTGCTTGTTCACTATGTTTTTTTTTTTTTATTCGAGTATTTATATTTGTATAAACAATTTTTAAACAAAATTTAAATTTATTCATACAAAAACACGTGCACAAGCTTTATTATTTGTCATTCAACTGATCTTCTTCGCTATGCATTTTCTGTATTGAAGAAATTTTTTCAGTTCTGCATATGTTTTTTCAATTTGATTAAAAAAATTAGTTAAATTAACGAAATTTATTCAATTCTACATGCCTTTAGTAAATTTGAAGAAATTTCGTCAAATTGAAGAATTTTATTAAAATGAATTAGTCAATATTAATGAAATTTCTTCAATTCTTCACGTCTTTAGTCAATTTGAAGATATTTAGTCAAATTGAAGATAATTATTCAATTTGACTAAAATAAAATTATTAATTTTAATAAACTTTCTTCAATTTTACATGTCTTTAGTAAAATTTACTAAATTTTTTTGTCATATTGAAGAATTTTTATTTATTTTTAATACTTCATTTTATTTTAGTTAAAGTAAAGTAGTTTATGTGTTAGTATATTTTATCAAATTTTACTTACAATTTGAATAAAATAAATTATTTATGGCCTTATTCTATAACTTTTCGTTCGTTATGTTAAAGTACAGAAACGAAAACGGTAACAGTAATATTTTGTATTTTGTAACATTCGTAACATAATTTTAATAAACTTTCTTCAATTTTACATGTCTTTAGTAAAATTTACTAAATTTTTTAGTCATATTGAAGAATTTTTATTTATTTTTAATACTTCATTTTATCTTACTTAAAGTAAAGTAGTTTATGTGTTAGTATATTTTATAAAATTTTGCTTACAATTTGAATAAAATAAATTATTTATGGCTTTATTCTATAACTTTTCGTTCGTTATGTTAAAGTACAGAAACGAAAACAATAACAGTAATATTTTGTATTCTGTAACATTCGTTACGTTTAACATTAACTAAATACAGTGAACTCGTGATAACGTGAACTAATTTTTACCATGGCAGTAAAATTTGGAAAAAAATAACACCCCTATTCAGCATCAGAAATGATATTTAAAAAAAAAAAATATTAAAGAAGTATCACAAAACAAATAATTTATACATTTTAAAAACCATTTATTAATTTTTAAAATTTTATAAAATAAAAAAAAATATGCAATACATATATTCAGTTCACTTTGCATGTGATAAACAAACAAAAAATTATGATAAATATCACAAAAAATAATAGGAACAATTTTTTGAACAAAGAGGTAAATCAAATTTTATATGAAAAAATCGGTCATCTTTTTTTGGTAAGTTTTTTGTTGGGACATCTTCAACAAAGCTTTTTCTTTAAGATTTCTTAACACCCGTATCTCATTTTGGTCGACCATCTCATTTTCAGCCCATATCAAAGCCTTATCGAGAGCTTCTACAGCTTCCTTTGGGTTAATTTTAATTTGAGGCTGATATATGATAGAATCGTCATCGTCGGTATCTTCTGGAATTTGTACATGATCTACCTCTGTGCTTATTTCTGGCGGAGAAATTCTCTCTCTTAGGACACTTAAAGGAATATTTTCATTGGGGTCATCTTGGTCTGAAACTAAATTTAAAATGTTTTTCCAGCCTTTGTTCAAAATTTCTTGTGAAATTCGACTCCATGCTGAGTTTAAAAGATTAATTGCATATTTTAAAGATAACATCTTAATAGCATCTAACAGATCTATTTGTTTTCCAGCGATTAATGTCAAAATGCTGTTTCTGTGACGTGACATTCAGTGGCAAAAACATTACACAAATGGATCCGTCTTCTGAAATTAATTGCAGGGATGTGAAGGGGCATTGTCAATTGATAGAAGGGCTTTTACGGGTAGCTTCTTTTTGGTCAAGAACTCAGTAACCTAAAGCAAAATTTGTTTTTAATTTATCAGTTCATAATTTTTTAAAAATTATATGTACCTCCTAACAAAGCATTGATGAAACCAATCGTAAACGAGAGAAAAAGATATAGGCGGTTAAGCCTGACCATATGATACCCTACACCATTGTACATCAAGATTCGGGGAGGGGTCTTTTATTAGGTGATTTCCGAAAGAGGGCCTTATATGGGAGCTATGGTAAATTATGAACCGATCATCGTAAAATTTGGCACTACCATTTATGGTTATATAAAACTTATTTTTGTCGAACATTAACTTGATACTAATATTTTAATGTGATTTATGCCCGTTAAAGTGATTTTCATAAAAGTGGTTTATATGGGAGCTATGGTCAATTATGGACCGATCTTTCTAAAAATCGGCACACTTATTTAGACTTACATGAAACTTATATGTGGCAAATATTGCTATATTTAAGGGATTTATGATCGTTAAACCTTTTCCGGGAGGACATTTGTATGGGGGCTAGGTGAAATAATGTACCGATCACAACCAATTTCAATAGGCTTCGTCCCTGGACTGTAAGAAACTCGTGTGCCAAATTTCATTAAATTGTGTTCAAAATTGCGATCTGTAGTTTGATTACAAGGTTTACATGGACGGACAGACGGACGGACATCGTTAAATCGACTCAGAAAGTGATTCTAAGCCGATTGGTATAAATTAAGGTGGGTCTTAGACCAATATTTTTGGCTGTTACAAACATCAGCACAAGCGCATAATATCCTCCCCACCTATGGGGATAGTACTTGTCATCCATGCTGACTTAGAGAATTTATAATTCACTGGACATGAAAAATTTTTGAAGCATTGAGGATTCTTAGATTTTCCAATTACCAGCAGTTTAAGTTTGTGGGTTCCTGTCGCATTCGAACAGCTCATTAAAGTTAATCGCTGTTTCTCCATCTTTGCGCCTGGAGCACTTTTCTCCAATGATGATACGTATGTTTTATCTGGCAGCTGCTTCCAGTACAAACCGGACTCATCAGCATTATAAAGTTGGTCTTCACATGGAGAGACTTCTTCCATTTTTGCTCTTAATTTTTCTTTAAACGGGTCAACAAGTTGTGGTTGAGCAGAAAGCTTTTCTACGGAAATTTTCAAAAGGCAAACACCAAACCGTTGCTTAAATTTTTGGAGCCATCCATCGCTGGCATTAAAACCACGATCACTTTCTTTGATTTGTTGGTGAATTTCCAAAGCTTTTGCTTTTAGCATCAGTCCGCTTACTGCCAATTTTTTGTTTCGCATGCTAAGGAACCATTTGTAAAGGGTTTTTTCCATTTTCGGAAGTTCAGAAGCACATAGTGTTTTACGTTTCCCGGTACCATAAAGATTTTTCTTTTTAATGGAACAAACGGTTGATTTAGCAACACCATATTTTCTTGCCAAACCACTGACACTGTAACCCTTTTGCAATAATTCAAGAATATACACTTTATCTTTTAAAGATAACACTTTCGGTTTTTTTAATGACATTTTTCACTTTCACGAATAAAACACTTTCAACATTTACGTAGCAATGTCAAAGAACAATTAACAGGTCAATGAGTACATACACATACAATAAGAAAAAAGATCGTTCAAGATCGTCATCAAACAAGTGAACACTTTATTTGGGGATTTCCCAAATTAAAATTACAGGTTTAAAAAGTAACGAAAATTTAAAAAAAAGTGTTCACGTTTTAGAGCTCTCGAATTGTGTTCACGTTTTAGAATAGTCTGTGTAAAAAAAATGTTCACGTTTCTGAGACGTTCACCCTTTCGAGTGTTCACGTTTTCGCGAGTTGACTGTATGTTGATATTACATTGATTACGTCATGTCATGTTAAAGAAATTGTATGATTGCCAGTTTAAAAATTTTGAATTTTCAGAGCTGATTCTTTTAAAACTTATTCATAAAAAATCCATTTATTTAAATATGGAATAATAGTTTTAAGTTGTCATTTATGAAAAAAATAATAATAATACAGTGCACTCGCGAAAACGTGAACGACTCAGAAATGTGAACAGATTTTTTACGCAGACTATACTAAAACGTTAAAAAAACATGAAAGCCTTCACCACAGGTGTAAAGGGTATATATAAGTTTGTCATTCCGTTTGTAATTTCAACACTTTTGGTCGGAGAGCAAAAAAGTTTACATTTTCGGGATCCTTGTAAGAAATGATGACGATAGGACCATGTCCGTCCGTCCGTGTGTCGGTTGAAATGGCGTTTATGAAGCCCACCGATAACTGACATATATAATATATATATATCAAACGATCGGAAATCCCTTAGAGAATTTTGCTATTGGAATTCAGCAAGATCGGTTCATACAATGCGGAGATATGTTAAAAAAACCGGTTTTCCAGTTTCTGAAGCCTATGTATATACTAGGGACTTCGTTTTTCAAAGAAGTCTCGGACATTTTTTTCTGAATTTTTGTTCTGAAAAAATGAAATAAATCGGTTCAATAATAACTGAGATATCGGACAAAACGCATTTTTTATTTTTTGAAGCCCTGGTTTAAGCTATAGATTTTTATTTTTATACAGATCGGTCACAAATATTTTTATAAAATTTCTGTTTTTTGAATCAGCAAGATCGGTTTATAAATGGCGGAGATATGCTTCAAAAACCGGTTTTCCAGTTTCTGAAGCCTCTGTATATACCAGGGACTTCAAATTTTTAAAGGGGGCTCGGAAATTATTTTCTGAATTTTTGTTCTGAAAAATGAAATAGTAATAACTGAGATATCGTGGAAAACGAATTTTTTATTTTTGAAGCCCTTGTTCAAGCTATAGATTTTTATTTTTATAAATTTCAGTTTTTTTAATAAACCAAATTCGCTCATAATCAACAGAGTTATGGCCCAAAAACAAATCTGCTAAGAATATAAATACACACACAAACATGTATATTAAGCATTGTAATGACTATTAGTGGCGTTTTTTGTTTTTGTATAAACAAGTAGTTTAGTTAGAAACAGCAGTAATACAATGAATAACAGTGTTGTTCTTTGTATATGCAGTCTGTACAAAAATAAATAAATATGGACTTGTTGTTGTTGTTTATTTTTAAAAACTAAAACATCCAAGCAGTTTTCTCGGTGTCAATTCACCCGCTTTAGCACAGCAAAGTCCATTTGTGACTACCCACCTAACTCGTTCAAATGTGTACGTTTTTTTATACACCCTAACGCATATATTGAGAGCGATAGTTAAGCTATCGTACCTTTTATTGACTCTTTT
This sequence comes from Protophormia terraenovae, assembly GCA_951394005.1. Taxonomy (NCBI): domain Eukaryota; kingdom Metazoa; phylum Arthropoda; class Insecta; order Diptera; family Calliphoridae; genus Protophormia; species Protophormia terraenovae. The sequence goes on from OX596074.1 coordinate 65,043,282, forward strand.
GAAAGCGTTGAGGTGGCGATAGCACCATTTATTGACTCTTTTGAAAGCGTGGAGGTGGCGATTTATACTTTATTGACTCTTTAGAAAGCGTTGAGGTGGCGATAGCACTGTTTATTGACTCTTTTGAAAGCGTTGAGGTGGCGATAGCACCATTTATTGACTCTTTTGAAAGAGTTGAGGTGGCGATTTATACTTTATTGACCCTTTGGTGTGCGTGGAGGTGGCGATTAGTTTTTTTATAAGTCACAAAAACGTCAAAAAAGTGAATAGTTCATCCATTGACAGTACAGGTTGGGTTACTTGACTAACGGCAATAAATACATGGTAGGACATTTGGCTCTGTTGCATCTTTTTTAGACGTGTGTAGTGTCAAATATCAATTTATTGACTCCATGGTGCTTAACAGAGTTTTTAGTATTTTACTTTGTAAGAAAAAAGTTAATTATGTTTTTTTTTTTTATATATATATTTATGTTAACGACAAAAATTTGTCGTTAAGTATCGAAAATTCATCAGTTAGCAAATTTTGTCGTTAAGTATTATTCTGTAGTAAAATTTTACCGATTTTTGTCGTTAAACACATTGGTAGTTAACGAAAACTTCGGTAAGCTAACTGCAAAAAAATAACTGTCGTAAAAACATAACGATAAAGAAGCTGATTTTGGCTATTAAATATAATTTTTTTAATTTTGATACCATTGTTTTATAAATAATGTAATTAGAAAAAAATATAATGAATGATAAATGCGTTCGTTTACGTAAAAGTGTTAGTTTATTAAATGTTTTTACTGAATTTTAGCAAAAATGTAGAGATTAAAATGAGAATTTTTAGAATTTTGAAAGTGATTTGTTCTTATTAAGTTTTAATTACATTCAGTTCTTAGTGAATTTTTTTTTTTTTTTTAGTGAAAAAATTTATTTTACTGAAAATACAGTATTTTGGTAAAATTTTTAATTTTTAATAAAAAATTAAATTTTAAGAAAAAGTTCAGAACTTTTTAAAAATTTTGAATCTTATTAAAAATTTCTCCTTTTTAGAAAATTTTAATTTATGTGCAAAAAAATTTAATTTTTCAAAAATTATAATTTTTGTGAGAATTGGTATTTTTAGAGGAAATAAAGGATTTGATTATTTTAAAATTTAATGCAAAATTTTAATGAACGGGCCTAATATAAGAAACATTTAACATTAAATTAATTTTACAAATATTTCCAACAACATACCATACATATACTCATATTGGTTAATTGTTGGAAGACAATCTGCACACATTTATATAATATTTATACTTTTTTCACATTTTTTTTCAAGACAATTGTTTTGTTTTTAAATAAAAATTCAATTAAAATTTAAAATTCTTTTTCAAATAATGACGTTCATCATTTCTATCGATATTTGTCGTTAAAATATACTTACGAAAAAAATCGCTAACTTTAGTAGAGAATAGCAAAATCAAAAACAACCGAAAAATTTCGTTAATTAACGATATCGGTAGTAAATGAAAAAAGTTACGGAATTGCGGTACTAGTCTTGCTAATTAGGATTTTACAATTAATATAAAAATCAATTATTCTGCATTTGTGTTTTTTTTTTTTTTTTTTTACTTATAGTAGAGAATATCAAAATCGAAAACAATCGAAAATTTTCGTTAATTAACGATATCGGTAGTAAATGAAAAAAAGTTACGGAATTGCGGTACTAGTCTTGCTAATTAGGATTTTCAAATTAATAAAGAAATCAATTATTCTGCATTTGTGTTTTTTTTTTTTTTTTTTAATTGACTTTTTCGTACTAGTCACAATATCGCCACTTTTTGGTCCTTTGGTGGCAATACACCTCTTACTAGGACATCCCCATGTTAACATGACTAGTCGATTAGTAAAGTGACCAGTTAAAAAGATTGTCAGGTGACTGACTCAATTTCACCAGTAAAAGGATCGACTTCCAAAGGGTCAATAAATCAACATGCTCATTAAAACAACAAATAGTGCAATGTATGTAAGAATGCTCTGTGGCTGAGTGGTTAGCGCGTATGACTATAAAACATAACGATGTGAGTTCGAGTCGGGAGTGCGCCATAAACAAAAATGTAAAAATATAAAATTGAATTAAATTTATTAATATAAAATAATACGAAAAGAAAATGAGAAGATTTATTAAATAAAATATAAATAAAAAAAAAGAAATTTACAAAAAAAAAAAAAAAATTAAAAAACGAATAGAAATAAAAAAATATACGCAAACAAATTTTTTAATTTTTTTACATTCTGAAAATCACTAATTTAAAGATTGACTTTTTCGTACTAGTCACTATATCGCCACTTTTTGGTCCTTTGGTGGCAATACACTCTTTCCTAGGACACCCCCATGTTAAAGTGACTAGTCAGGTGATTAGTAAAGTGACCAATTAAAAAGATTGTCAGGTGACTGACTCAATTTGACCAGTAAAAGGACTTCTATGAATTGACTTTTTCCTACTAGTCACTATATCGCCACCTTTTGGTCCTTTGGTGGCAATACACCTCTTCCTAGGACATCACCATGTTAAAGTGACTAGTCAGGTGATTGGTAAAGTGACTAGTGGTGACCCAATGTCGTCAGTCAAGTAACCGATTTCGGACAATCACCTTTGACTGCAGGGCAAAGCCTGCTATGATTGTTTTTTTTTTTTTCATATTCAAATTTTCGTAGTTTGAAAAAAAATTAGATTTATATATGTGAAAATATAAAAGCATACGTTAAGGCGAAAATTTTATTATTTGTCGGTAATGATGTCGATAAGATGGTAATATGGTGAAGGGTATCAAAGATTTGGCACAGCCGAATCTTTTTTCAATTAAATTTTTTTTTTTAAATTTTTGGTGTTTATAAATTGGGAAATCCCAGAATAAGAATAAAATGTTTTTATTTCTAATCCTAGAAGCATATAATAACTGTTTTTGTCCGTTGAAACAAAAAAGTTGTACCAATCGAAAACGTGAACAGTCTCAAAAACGTGAACATCCTTGGTTAAAATTAGTTCACGTTTCCGCGAGTCTACTGTAATAATAATTTTTTGAAAATAAACAAAATTTAACAAATCATCAATTTTCTTAATTTTTGTTTATAAATTTTTAAGAATTTTATTATTCCATGTCTCATAATGAGGGATTTGTAAACAGCAACATAATGAAAAATCTATAAACAAGATGTAACTTTCGAACGGTTCTGTAATAAGTGTGGTGCAAATCTATATATAAAGTCTGCTTTTTATTCATCAAGGAATCGACAATTTTTAGATATTGGAACTATTCTTCTCACTTACATCGCACACCGAGTTCATAATGGACCCTCCACTTAAAATAGTAATGCGTTTGATTGTTTTTTTAATATAAATAATTTGAATTAGGCAATGTCCAGCGTTTTCTGCTACGCTTGTGGATTTTCGAAAGTTACGACTGACATAATAACGAACTTTAAATTACTAAATTAATGTTGTACAGACGACTTTCACAAACTACCGGTCAAGACAAACTTATTTCAAGTTCATTTAAAATTTAGATAAATACATTTCTCATATAGGGCTTAATGACAAAACTAAAGAATATATTTTATGAGCTAAGTCCATAATTGACCATAGGTCACATATAAATCACCCAGGAAAAAATTTTGTATACAATTTTTATACTTTCCTTTCATTAATTTTGAAACATTTGCAAAATTTTCCTTAAACATTTTCTACAAAAACCTAAATTAGCAAAAATTTTCTATAAAATGTTATTTTGCAAAAAAAATCCTGTAAAAATTAAATTTTCTGTGAAAATAAACTTTTTTTATTAACTGCGTGGGAATCCGCCCATAAATACCACAAATATTACATGCGAATAAAATTTAAACACTATTCTTTTAAAATTTTGCTTTATTTTACAATAAATAGGAAAATAAAGTACTTATCACTTCCAAAATACCTATCGTTGGAATTGACAAGTAAATTCAGTGTTGTCAATTTTTTTGAAGCAAAACGCGCCGGTCATCACTTAAAAACGCGCTAAAAAGCGCTAAATTACATTTAAATAAAATATGTTTTTATCTTTTAGTTAATTATGTATTTTTTATTAAGAGCAAAACAACTTATTACATACATATTTTTTATTTTAAGTTCCTGCGCAAATATTTGGTATATAATTTACTTCAGGAAATAATAATGATAAAATTATTTTTAATAATAGGAGTTTATGTAAAGTAATATTTAAAGAATTTTGTTTTAAAGAGGAGTCTTATTGTTTGTTTCTTTGTTATATCGTTTGCAATAAATATATTTTTAAAGCAAACACGAAAAATGTATTATCTATGATATGGGCGTTTCAACTTAAGATATGCTCTCAATTATTTATCATATGACGCCCATGAACGTACTGTTGATATTAATAACAGGTTCTCTTAGTTAACTGTTTGATAATTGCTTCTATGAAGATTCTCTCCTTAATTTTGGGTTCTCCAAAAGAACGAAAAATTTCCTTCAGAAAGTTGCTGCTTGGGCTATCTTAAGAGAATGCATCCCGGGATGTCCCGGAAAATTTACGATTTTTCATGTCCCGCTTTCCGGAAATTTTGCCCGTGATTTTAAAAGCACTTAAATGAAAGAAAACTGCATAAATTTTAACTAAAGATTATATATTTTCAAAAATTTTTAACGAATATAATGTAATATGCTAAATCCAGCTGTCAAGTATGTATATAATTTCATTATTCTTTGAATTGCTTATATAGAATAAATCTTAGGTATGAATCAGTGTTGTTACAAGAATATTGCTAACCACACATAACCGATGGCCAATTTACACATCTGAAGAAAAATTACACATGAAATTTTATTTTAATATTCCATACATTTTTATACATACAATGTAATATTAAAAAAAAAAAAAAAAATATTTAATAATTTTTGGAATAAAAATATTATGTCGAACTATGCTCCAATTTATTATTTCGAAGTATTCCTTCCTTTGTAAAAAACAAATTGCTGAGATTGCTTCGGAGTACATTTTATATGTTTTCAAATTAATTAGATTACTAAATATATTTAAGTATTTAATACGGGATTCCGGGAAGCCGAAAATTTTTTCCCGCTATCCCGGGAAATCAAAAAGTCCGGGAAAATTTTCTCTTCTGCGACTTCAGTGTTTGAATTAGATTTAAATTTCTCACTCTCATTTAACCATTATTATGGCGCGTCGTTTTGATCCTGCAACTTTAAAAAAAGTTACCAATTTGTCTTAAAAAGTCGAGTTTAATATTCTTAAATTGTTTTTGTTGCCATAAAATGTATTTGTAAAAATTGTGTGAAGTTCTCTAATGAAAAATATTCATATTTCAAAAAATTTCAAGTCAATATTTATTAAATAAAATATGCAAAATGTTATTTAATATTTTTTCTTTCTGAAAATTAATTAAAAATTATTTAAAAATTTAACTTTTTTAAGACTTTTTAAAGTTTTTTAATAATAACGGTATTTAAATTTCGGTACCGGTATACCGATACCGATATAATTTAAAATACCGTTATCGATACCGTTACCGAAATAAAAATAAATTGAATACCGATACCGTTATTCGTTGCGGTTTCCAACCTTGGTTAAAAGATTTTAAAATTAAAAAATATGTTAAATTAAAGTATGAAGGTCTTAGGCCCAGCATTATTCTGCTCACTTAGTGGCCAAATCCTGTTTTAAAACTTTTTCTTTTTTTCATACCTTTTCCTATGTATGAAAACTGTGGCGTCTTTAAAAATATTTATTGAAAATAAAATAAATAGAAATACAGAATACATATCGATGGCTGCCCTTTTCGTAATTTTACAGGAGAAGGAAAATACTGAATAAAACCTAAGAAACTTTTAATTCAAAACAAGTACCGAAACTAATTCTAACTTTTATTTCTGGACTTTTCTACGCCTTACTAAGTTATCTTAGATAGGGATTTTTTCAGTAATTTAAAATTTTAACAAATTAATGCTATAATTGGTGCTTCAAATAATAAAAATTAATGTTTCAATAGATTACTGAAAAAATTAAACTAAAAAAATTATGTCTTTTCAAATTCTTCATCTGGAGGCAGGATTGTTTTTATATAATTGGAAATTTGAGAAAATGCTTTACTTTTAGAAATACTTAACTTACTTAGATATTTAAATTTTTTATTTCCATTTTAATTCCATCCATCTTTGTTTGGAACATTTGAGTCAAAATTTCAAATAAGAACTTTCCAACACAATAACATACAGTATTTTGATATGTGAATGTTTCACAAAAATTATTTTCATAAAAAATTCTAGAAAATAAATAAAATACGCCATTTTCTATATTAAGTATGTATTATAATATTAATTATTAGGGTGATCGATTATTCGACTTTTTGGAGAAACCGGTTTTCGAATAGTTTGTATTTTGAAAAAACCGGTTGCACTTTTTTAAATTCAGAAAAAACCGGTGAACCGGTTTTTTTGCAGAAGTTAATATTTCTATCAAAAAACTACATTTCTTAAAGAAAAATCAATAAATCTTTATTATTTTTGAAATAACTATTAACCCATTAAGAACGAGAAAAAAAGATATGGTCGGTCAAGGCCGACAATAACCTACACCATTGAGTGCATCAAAATTCGGGGAGGGGTCTTTTTTTCTAGACCTGTGGAATTGTGGACCAGTACTATGGTCAATTATGGACCGATCTTCATAAAATTCGGATACAGGTTTAAACGTATACGGAACTTAGATGTGCAAAAATTACTGCTACATTTAAGGGATTTATGATCGTTAAACCACTTTTTTGGTAGGTTATTTGTATGGGGTCTAGAGGAAATAATGGACCTATCATAAGAAACTTAAAGCCGATTGGTACAAATGAAGGTGGGTCTTAGACCAATATTTTTGGGTGTTACAAACATCAGTACAAACGCATAATAGGCATGTAGGGTATAAAAACTGTAAGAAAATAATCATCAAAAATGATATTAACATTTACTTAGCATAAACAGAAACCATGGGTTAATATGAAAAAAGCTAGAATCAATTTTATTGAAATGATTCTGCAGGTGAAACTCTTTTAAAACAAATCTTTAAAAAAAAACAATTTCTTCGCTTAATAAAAAAAAACTAAAACATTTAAATTAGGTGCAAAAATATTACATTAAGGATAATTATTACATGCTTATTTAATCTTAAACTATATTTTTAAGCCATTAAAAATCATACTTTATGAATATTAAAAAAATAATCATAAATTTCGATTCAAATACCAATATTTAGTGCATGGTTTTTGAAATAAAAAGGTATTTTTAAAACCGGTTTTTTGTGTTGAAAAAAACCGGTCTATTCGACATTCGAAAATTGAACACTTTGAAAAAACAGTTTAAAAACCGGTTGGAAAACCGAGTCGATCACCCTATTAATTATACATTTGAAGAAAAAAAAAAAAAAATCAAAAATACTTAAAATCTGAATTTTCCTTGTATTGTTTATATTTTGCATAAAAAAAAACATAAAGTTTCTACATTTCAAATTCAGAAAAATTTTGAAAACATGATTAAAATCTGCAACTAAAACTAACCGAATACAAAACGCGCCAATTTAGCGCCTTTTCAAGAAAAAGCGCTGATGTAAAAAAAATGCGACTTTTGGGTTGCTGAAAAGCGCTGAATCTAGCGCGAAAAGCGCTAAAATGGCAACGCTGAGTAAATTCGTTATTAACAATGCATATACATAGTAAATCTCTGTTATAATAACGTATTTATATTAACTACAGACTTTCGTTCTGTTAAATAAAATATTGTGTTTACAGAATACAAAATTAATAAAATTCATGTTACCAACGTTAACAGAACGAACGTTTGAGTTATAGAATAATCGTATTAATTTCTTAAAATGTGTATGTTTTTAGTCGATTTACAAATTTTTAGTCAAGTTGAAGAAATTTATTCAAATTGACTAAAAGATATTAGTCAATTTCAAAATTTACGAAAGATATTAGTTAAATTAACAGATAATTTATTCAAATTCTTTTTCTTCTTTTTGGGATGTTAAATTGAATAAAATTGTGTGTTGTTTTTCTTACTGCCAATTGTTTGAGAGTTACTGCCAATTTAATTAAATTTTCGTCGATTTAACAGATTTTTCTTAAGTTTTGTTAACGAAATTTTATTCAAATCAACATATTTGACAAAATATGTTTTTGACGAAAAACTTTTAGTAGATTTGAAGAAAATTTTTTGATTGGAAGAAAAATTTTATTGATTTGAAGAAAAAATCTGTTAATTTAAATATTTTTTTCGTTAAAATTCTAAGAAAATTTTTCGTCAATATTACCTACGAGATTTGGTTCAGTGTATAACCACCCCGACACTGGTACTATCTGTATGTCAAATTTCGTAAAATCGGCGCAGCCTAGGACGAAGCCTATTGAAATTGGTTATGATCGGTTCATTATTTCAACTAACCCCCATACAAATGAACCCCGGAAAAAAGGCTTTAACGATCATAAATCCCTTAAATATAGCAATATTTTAATGAAATTTAGAAGTCTAAATGTACCAAGATCGGATCATAGCTTCCATATAAAGCCCTTTTCGGCGATTCATATAAATGTTAGTATCGACATAATATTCTGTATTCGTATGTTTTATTTCACACTTATTATGAGTATCGGTCCACAATTGGCCCCAAATCTAATAAAAGACCCTTCCCCGAATTTTGATGTATATAATGGTGTAGGGTATCATATGGTCGGGCTTGACCGACTTTATCTTTTTCCTCGTTATCTATATATAAAAGAGTAACGTGCCTGACTGACAGATTCATCATCCCACAGCCCAAACGGCTGAAGCTAGAAGGACGAAATTTGGAACGTAGGTAGGTCTCCCACCATATTGATCCACTAATTTGGAAATTCGAATGTTTAACGTTATTCATTTAAAAAATAATTGGACAGGTGTCTGGTACTTTTTTGAAAATCGGCCGTTTTAGGGAGAAAACGGGTAAAAACTGTATTTTGGTTCTTTTTTGGCACCATATGTATCTTTGATACCAATCAACATACAGATAAAATTTATATCGTATTCATAACTTATCAAAAAATGAGAAATACAAATTCGCTACTTTTTAGAAATTCAAGCGTTTAAGGGGTAAAAATCGTACCTATTTTTGGTACTTTTTTCATAAAACCTTTTTTTATATTTATTGAAATATTCATATGAGTATTTTAATATGGGATATCACTACAATTTAGAAATTCATTGGAATACAATTTTTGATACTTCGATGGGTGAAAAAAAGTACCAAAAAAGGGGTAAAGGCGGGAAATTACATTTTATTCAAACGTAATAATGAATTTTCAATTACATTAACATAGAAACATGAAATTAAGAAAATGTAGATAGGAATTCACAAGAGTGGAATTTGTGGTACTTAAAGATACGTGGTCCTGTGGGTAAAAATTCAAGAGGATGGACTTTGTGGTACTTTTTTCTTCTTCTATTGGTACTTTTTTCATTTTCTGTAATATTTAACCTAGAAACATGAAAATAAATACGCATGGTCCGATGTTGTAAAGAATTCACAAGGGGGGACTTTGTGGTACTTTTTCGTTCTACTAATGGTACTTTTTGAATTTTCTATAATTATGAACCTAGAAACATGAAATTAGAAATATGTGGTCCTTAGTTAATGAGAATCCATAAGAGGGGACGTTGTGGTACTTTTTTGCTATTTTAATGGTACTTTTTTGAATTTTCTATTATATTTAACCTAGAAATATGAAATTAAGGACATGAAGTGCTAAGTGAATGAGAATCCATAAGAGAGAACTTTGTGGTACTTTTTCGTTCTTCTAATGGTACTTTTTGAATTTTTTATAATATTTAACACAGTAATATAAAATTAAAGATATTTGGTCCTAAATGAATGAGAATTCATTAGAGGGGACTTTGTGGTGTTTTTTTTTTCTAATGGTACTTTTTGAATTTTCTTAATATTTAACCCAGAAACATGAAATTAAAGATATGTGGTCTTAAATGAATAAGAATTCTAATGGTACTTTTTGAATTTTCTATAATTATGAACCTAGAAACATGAAATTAAGGATATGTGGTCCTAAATGAATGAGAATTCATTAGAGGGGACTTTGTGGTACTTTTTTGTTCTTCTAATGGTACTTTTTGAATTTTCTATAATATTTAAAGTAAAAACATGAAATTAAATATGCATGGTCCTATGTGAGAAAGAATTTCCAAGAGGGGTCTTTGTGGTACTTTTTTGTTCTTCCAATGGTACTTTTTTAATTTTCGGTAATATTTAACCTAGAAACATGAAATAAGGATATGTGGTCCTAAATGAATGGGAACCCATAAGAAGGGACTTTGTGGTACTTTTTTGTTCTTCTAATGGTACTTTTGGAATTTTCTATAATATTTAACCCAGAAACATGAAATTAAAGATATGTGGTCTTAAATGAATAAGAATCCATAAGAGAGGTTTTTGTGGTACTTTTTTGTTCTTCTAATGGTACTTTTTGAATTTTCTATAATTATGACCTTAGAAACATGAAATTAAGGATATGTGGTCCTAAATGAATGAGAATTCATTAGAGGGGACTTTGTGGTACTTTTTTGTTCTTCTAATAGTACTTCTTGAATGTTCTGCAATTTTCATCCTTAGAAACATAAAATTGAAAACGTAAGGTCCTAAGTGAATCAAAAACCTTTAAATGGATTTTGTGGTCCTTTTTCTTTATTCTAATATACTTTTTCGTAATTCTGATATTTATTTTTCATTATTCTAAGATTATAAGCCTGAAATTAAAGAGACATTATTAAAAATGTTCCCAAGGGAGTTAAGAATCTTAGTTTAAATTTATTATATAGTATAGTTTTTATAAAAAATTTCCGCTGACGAAGTAGCGGGTTTACAGTTTGTAATATATATAAGGATTCTCTAGTTTATATTTGCATTTTTTTGTCCTTTCATTTATTTATATATCTAGACCAGTGTTCCCCAAAACCGTGCACGCGTGCATTTTGTCGCTTGTGTTATTCTCTCCAAATGAGTAAAAAACACACAAATCAACTCAGTCTCGCACGAGCATTCAAACAAGAAGGTTGTGTTACCGCTTGTTGCTTAAGATACACTCATGAAAAATGTTTAATATTAAATGGAGTGCGTTCGAAAAAATCTTAACATATATAATTTTTAGAGTTTTCACTCTTTTTTTTATTTAATTGATAATTTATTACAGATCACAGAAAAATATAACTTTTATAGTTCTAGCCACTACTTATGAAATTGTGGACCATTTTTGGTAACCCTTCCGTTAGAGATTTGATAGTTGCTTCCGTCACTTTCTTGGAACAGTGTGTACATCTTCTTTTAAAATCATCGGTATTTTGGGATACCTTTTTTGTTCTCTTCAATTCACTTTTTACGGGAGCTCAATAACTCTCCACTGATTTAAGCTATGGACAATTTTGAAAATTGACCTCTCTTGGTACTAAAACTATGTTATTGTTTTGGTACCACTCCTGAGCTTTCTTACCGTAGTGACATGATACCAAATGGGTCCAAAAATACGTGGACACGTTGTGCTCTCTTATGAAAAGAAGAAGTCTTTTTTGCAAATATTCCTTTATGCATATTTTGGTATTTATAGATCAGAATGTATCAAATGACTTTCGTGTTTTACCGCAACTGCAAAAAGCTTGTTATACCAGGAATTTTGTAAGAAATTTTTTCTGCTTTGGGTCCTAAACTTATCTTTAACATTGCCTCGAGCATTAGCAATAAAAAGTTTTGACACAAAAGCTGCTAAAATTCTGCCAGCTTCTTCGTCAATTATACAACTTGAGCATTTTTGTATGAAATTTGGTTTTAATTTCCGTGTCCTATTCTTGGCTTCTAACGTTTTTGCAGAATTCCTGTTTGGAACTTTTTGGACTTCATATGTTACTTCATATGTTTAAGTTACCATCTCTGCATTAGCTTTAAGTTTTCGCACCAAATTGTCGAAGCACTGGGGTAACTGATCTGCTTTTCTACCAGATGTGTTTGAAGTTCCTTTCAACATGTTTTCAATTTTCTGGCCATGTACAATATCATGTAGTCCTTTTTTTCTTCCCGAACCAGGTTTTGTATCAATGATTAAACTCTCCTGATACCGTTTAATAACATTAGAAACAGTTTGACGTCAGAAACTTAATTCGGTGGCCAATTATTTGTAGGACCTATTTGGATTTTTTTGAATTTTTTTAATAATTTGTAGGACGTAAATCATTTTCGTCACTCATTTTGATGAAAATCACAACAAATCGGTTGTTATAAAAAATGAAATTAAAAGATATTCGGCCGTGCCGAATCTTTGATACCCTTCACCATGTTACTTAATACCATATAACCATCTTACCCACAAATAATAAAATTTTCGCCTTAACGCCTAATTTTTTTAACCACGAACATTTGAATACGAAAAAGAAACAGTCATAGCAAGCATTGCTTTTTAAATATAAACAACAACAATTGAATAGTTATACATTTTTGTATGTATGTATGATGTGTGTGAAGATAAATTTAAAATATGAAACCCTAGACACAAACCTTTAGCTTTAACAGAGCTCTGTTAAGGCGTTAACATATTCTGTTAAATTGGGTGTATGACTTTAAAAAAGATTTTTGGCGACATTTCCTGACTAAATCAACCAAAAGGATCGGAATTTAAAAAATCTTTAAGATATCCACTTTGGCTATAAATTCCTTTCAACTTTCATCCGCCCATGTTGTCCCTTTTTCCTGAAATCCTGAAAAGTCCTTGAAAAAAATATGAAATTTTAAATTTTTAAAATTTAAAATTTTTCTATCAAAACACGCTCTGTTAAAGATTCTGACTATTGATTATGATAGATGTCCATCTTGGCTATAAATTCCACCGACTTTCATCAGCCCATGTTGTCCCTTTTTCCTGAAATCCTGAAAAATCCTTTAAAAAAATATGAAATTTTAAATTTTTTAAATTTCAAATTTTTGTATCAAAACACGCTCTGTTAAAGATTCCGACTATTGATTATGATAGATGTCCACCTTGGCTATAAATTCCACCAACTTTCATCCGCCCATGTTGTCCCTTTTCCCTGAAATCCTGAAAAGTCCTTTAAAAAAAATATGAAATTTGAAATTTTTTAAATTTCAAATTTTTCTATCAAAATTTTTTGGTTGATTTGGTCAGGAAATGGCGCCAAAAATCCTTTTTAAAGTCATACACCCAATTTAACAGAAGTATGTTAACGCCTTAACAGAGCTCTGTTAAAGCTAAAGGTTTGTGTGTAGGGTTTCATATTTTAAATTTATCTTCACACACATAAATATTTCAGCTTGTGCATTTTTTACTGCGAAGTAAATGTGTACAAATAAACGAAGACTTGCGAAGCTGACAAGTTGAATATATGCGTACGAAATATGTGAAAAAATATGTTGAAAAAATATGCAAAAAATTATGTTTGAAAAATATTATTGTGCGTGGACATCATTAGTAATGTATAAACAGAAATAAAATGAATTAGAATTTAAAACAGAAATAAACTAAAACAAAGATGTTTGTTTTTGGGTATTTCTGTATTTGTTTGTTTGTATTTTAAATTACCCCTTCAACAGCAATATACCATTGAAGAGGATTTATTTGGCTAGGAGTTATCTTATAACGCCATCACCAATTACGGCATAAAGCCCAGGAGTCTCCTTCGAAAAACTGCCTTCGACCCAAACCTTCGCGCAGGAAGCCGGTATCCTCGAACTCAACTCCAATTCGTATTCAAAATTGAGTTTTGGTTGGTACTCCACCACGCTAAATCATAGAATTTTCCAGAATCCAAATTAGTTGCATAAGGTTAATGCAAAGCCTTGAAGAACCGTAACGCGGAACTAGCCAAATGCGAGAGTGAGACGCAAAACTCTCGAAGGCAAAAAAACAAAGTACAGCCTGATCGTCCTTAAGCGATAATGACGATGACGCGGTAGATGTTTATCTACCCAGAGCTGCTTTGCGTCTCATTTCTTTATTTGGTATTGTGACATATAAATAGAATAACTAAATAAATATGAACAATAATTATGAAATAATATGTTTGTTCTTTCCTGCTGGTTTATACATGGAATTAGAGTAAAAAATTAAAATAATAAAAACATAATTTTGTTACATATGTATGTAAGTTTGTATATATTATAATTTAAGTCAGAGTTATTAGTTAAATTTTTTTCTGCGAGAAATTAATGGACAAATTGTTTCACAGAAAAAAGCCACTATATTAGTAAATAATTAATTCAATAATTTTTTGTTTTAATTTTCAACTCTTAAGTTATTAAAAATTTTAAAAAATTAAAAACAGAAATACTATGTTTTCAAAAAAAAAAAAAAAAAAAAAATAAAAAAATAAAAATAAATCATTAAATCAAGTCAAAATGATTGAATGAATTAAAAATTTTATTGAAAAAAGATCTTACTTAAATTGTTTGATTTTATTTTTATTTCAATCTATATCTTCTACATAAGTATAATTTCCGTAGCAACTTTATCTTAGGCGACATAGAAAATTTAAATTTGGTTTACTTACGGAGCCATATTTGGAAATTTTTGGCAGTGAGCGGAGATAAGCGTATTTATGCGTCATTTTCAAAAATTTGTTTAATCTATCCAGAGATTTGTGAAGCTTCCAGACTTGGTGGAAAATTAAAATTAAGCTCTTTTCTTATTAAGCTATGCCTACTTCAAATCCTAGCTACGGTTGCCAGATTCGAAATGTGATCTAACTTTACATTCTAGAAAAATAAACTTGATTTATAAAACAAAAACTTGACGATCGAAATTCGCCAATAATATTTTATTTTATACTAGCTAATACCTGGTGTGCTTCGCCACCCTCCGATAGATAGATGTTTCCCGTGCAAAATTTGAAAATTCAAGCTCAAATAGTTTCCCAGATATACTAATTTTTGTATTTAATTTTTATGGGAGGGACCATACCCCCATAATCCGCTAATTTATTAGACAAATGTTTTCATGGATGTCAAAATTCTTTGTGCAAAATTTGAGCATTCCAACTACAATAGTTTCCCAGATATACGAATTTTTGCATTTAATTCATATGGGAGGTACCATGCCCCCTACTTCTAGTCCGCCCATATTTTTCTTAAATATTAATATATACAAAATTTTAGAACTCTAACTTTTATATTTTCTCAGATATGATAATTTAATATTTTCTTTATATGGGAGGTGCCACGCCCACTATTGCTAGTGTACCAATTTTTGTCCAAAATATTCATATTGAAGCTAATGCTAGTCGTACAAAATTTGAGCTCTCTAACTTTTATAGTTTCCCAGATATAAAAATTTTGGTATTAACTTTATATGAGAGATGACACGCCCACTATTTCTTTTCCGCCCATTTTTGTACAAAATGCTCACGTTGACACTTAAGTTTATTGTACAAAATTTGGGAAATGTAACTGTTATAGTTTCCTAAATTTACGGCATTTGGTATTAGCAAGCAATATTAGGCGTGGGATATGCCACACCCCCTATTGCTAGTTCGCCTATTTTACAGAATGTTCATATAGGTGTCAAAGTTGTTCGTGCAAAATTTGATGACTCTAGTATTACCAATTTCCGAGATATACTACTTTTAATAGTTATTTAGTAAGTGGGCGTGGCACCTCGCCCACATGGAATTTCAAAATAAAAAGTAGCCTATTTTTCCTTCCAGGCATATAGGAATACACTGTGAAAAATTCAAAAAATCGGTTTAGCCGTTTAGGCGGCTATAGACTTTAAACAAACATACATACAAACAAACACACATTAATTTATATATATATATATATATACATATATATATATATATATATATATATATATATATATATATATATATATATATATATATATATATATATATATATATATATATATATATATATATATATATATATACACAAAATAAGCTATCCACCCTGATGAAATGCTGACGCAGTCCCGGGGTGGACTGGAGAAGTCGTGGGGCCACTAGATGATAGCATGCTTTCACTACGTCCAAAAAAAAAAAAATATATAGATAGATATGAATTCTAGGATTGCTCTTGAACATTTATTCACGGCATTAAACAAGTGCTATAAGCGAATGTGTTTTAGAAGTTTCTAAACAAGCCTAGAAGAAACCGTGATCGATGTATAACATATAGTAATTAGTTTATTCTGTAAATTTTTTAAAATTAAAATGATTCGTATATCTCATATAGATATGATTTCAAGATTATTTAAAATTCAACCATTATGCTGTGTAATTCTGTGCACATTTCAGGGTATAATAAATCAGATGGCATTCTATTCTCTAAAATATATAGCATATATTTATGCTTCGGAAATACGTTGTTAATAATTATACTTACTTAAAAACTCTTCGTCCTTCAAATTCTGGCAAAAGCAAATTTTAAAAGTGCTTATAAGGTGCGGAAATAAGTGGATCGTATCATTTGCGAAGCATTTTTACATCTCCAGAGCATTTTGAAGCTCCCAGATTACGAAGAAAATTATTCGTGTTAGAAAACTAATCGATATTTTTTTAAGTTTACTAATAGAATAGTTTAATCATTATTATTCCATAAGGTTCTAATAGCTTAAAATTTTTAACTTCATTTAGAGAGAGGAAAGATATTTAAATGTTATTCACAAAAATATTTTTTTAAGAATTTCGGAGGCTTCCGAAAAATGACCCAAAGTAAAACCGTGAATAAGAAAAATATATATTTTGATTCTGAATGTGGCTGATTTTGTGCAGAATTAATAATAAAATAATTATTTGAAAGAATTTTATTATTAAATTACAGGTGACCATAAAGCAAAAAAGGCTTCACAAAAGTTATAAGTTACTATTTATAATTAGGACTTTTATATAAACAAATTATTTATAAATTCGTAGTCTAGGATATATGAAACAACAAAAATTCAGCAGTATTTTTTAATTCTACAATTATTTTGAACATTTTGTTATTCTCAACACAATTCGTACTATAATGTGGTTATTTATTTGTTTCATCTTTGTTTTCCATACTAACATACACATGATGTTGTTGGTATATTTGTCATCCCAAAGTTTGCATTATAATTTTCCTTTTTCCTTATTTTTTTCCACTCACGTTATAAACCTTGTTTTTATCCTTTGCTGTTTTTGCAAACAATACATGCAAAAATACATTTGTTAATTTGTATAAAACAATTTTTTCTTACTTAACACTTTATTGAGCTCCTATTTAAATTTTTAAGATTATTATAATCATCGTTATTATATTTCTATGTCATAATACCCAATACAGAAATACCCAAAAACAAACATATTTGTTTTTGTTTATTTCTGTTTTAAATTCTAATTCATTTTATTTCTGTTTATACATTACTAATGATGTCCACGCACAAGAATATTTTTCCAACATAATTTTTTGCATATTTTTTCAACATATTTTTTCACATATTTCGTACGCATATATTCAACTTCATAGTAAAAAATGCACAAGCTGAAATATTTTACGCAGTTCGTACTGGTCATGTTGCATATTTTTTGTTTTGTATAATTTTTGTTCAACATATATTTTGAAAATAAAAATATGTAAATGTACAACTGAAAACATATATGGCGCTCGTTGATTGTGGTATATTTTTAGTATTTTTATAATCAAATTTTTTGTTGATGAAATATTTTTTTGATTTTTTTTCAAGTAATATGAAAAATTATGCAATTTTTTGAATATTTTAGTAGTAATTTTAAACTCTGGTTTTTATTCGCTCCGTGATTTTTTTTTTAAATTAAAGTGTATAGTGAAAATTAAATACAAAAGTATATGCGATTGGACGCTCTAAACATAAAAATTTATATTTATAAAAAGATATTTATTTGATATCGATATAAACATTTATTAAAATAAATTTGTTTAAAACAAAAGAAAATTAAAGTGTTAAATATAAATTCATAATTGAGCATATGAATTCTCATGATGAGAGACGGCTCAGTATAAACGGCAGAAATGCCTATATTTTTCTCAACGGGGAGAGTGAAAAAAATATAAGTGATCCACATTATAACAGAAATTATTTAACCGCCAAACCACTTGAGAGAGCGCGCTCTTGTTCATGAGAATAATAATATACAGACAATATCACATAATAAAATTTGTTTAGAGCAAAGCACAAAATAAAATAAGGAAAATAAAATAACAACAACAACTATACCAGTTTTAAAAACAACACTGGCAACTACTGTTAATACACAATCTTGTAATCCACTAACAAAAATGTCAAGTGAGAGTTTGATTGTCGTTAACACTAATAATACCTTGTGTGGCAATGATGGTACTCAGAAGGGCGCTATTCCAAAAGTGAAAAATAAGATAAGTATACCGAAATCTACAGTACAAGCAGGTATTCTCAGGTACGTTAGTATTAATAAGAGAAACTTAAGTCACCAAAAAGGTACAGCTATAGCAAAAAAACAAAAAGTTACTGATAATCCCTTGATAGGCAACCGTTTTGCTCTCTTGAGTGATGATGTGAATAATTAACACGGAAAGGATAGTGTTATTATTAAAAATTCACCAAAACCCCCACCAATATACCTCCGTGAACCCAGCTCCAATAGCTTGGTAAAGTTATTTATTGATCTTATTGGTAAAAACAATTTTCACATTGTTCCTATAAGAAAAGGTGGCGTGCAAGAGACGAAAATAGTAGTTTACACTGAGGATTGTTATAGAAAAATCTCTCATTACCTTAACGATAATAGGAAAAATTTCTATACTTATCAACTTAAAAGTAGTAAAGGGTTGGTAATAGTTATTAAAGGTATTGAGTCCAGTGTGGAAATAAATGAGATCAAGGAGGCCCTGGAAGAATTGGGCTATCAGATAAAAGTTGTAGTAAACATTTTTAATAGAGATAAAATTCCCAAGCCTATGTTTAGGGTTGAGTTAGAGCCGGATGAATGGAAATTGAAGAAGAATGAGACACACCCTATATACTCCCTGCGATACCTATTGAATCGGAGAGTAACTATAGAGGAACCTCTTAAAAGAAATAGACCTGTCCAATGTGGCAATTGCCAAGAGTTTGGACATACTAAAAATTATTGTACTTTGCGTACAGTATGTGTTGCATGCGGAGACTTCCATGCTTCGTCACAATGTGACATTAAAGAGAAAGGTCTTAAAAGAAAATGCGGTAACTGCGGCGGCGATCACTCGGCCAATTATCGTGGTTGCCCGGTATATAAAGAATTATTGAAGAGATTGAAAGAAAAGCAAAGGCAAGGAAGAGGTGGAAATCTTGAACTATCACCTGTATATAACACTTCTAACCCAGAAAATCCTGGTGTAACCATTATTAATGAGGGTGCGGCTTCAGTTAAGCCAACTATGCAATTAAACATGGTGGTACTGGTATACTTATTAAAAACCGATTACGACATTATGCCCTAGATGAATTCTCGATAGACTATATGCAAGCAACATCCATTTGCCTTGAATCTTTTTCTGGGTATTTAACTCTAAGTTCAATTTATTGTCCACCACGATTTTCAATGACCAAAGAAAATTTTGAAGAATTCTTTAATACACTAGGAGATCGTTTCCTGGCATGTGGCGACTACAATGCGAAACACACTTACTGGGGTTCCAGATTGATAAACCCCAAAGGTTGACAGCTATATAAAGCTCTAGTTGATCGCAAAAATGGCTTGGATTTTGTGTCGCCTGGACACGCAACTTACTGGCCGGCTGATCCTAGAAAGATTTCAGATCTCATTGATTTTGCCATTTCTAAAAATATTATTCGAAACTCAATAAGTACAGAAATTTCAAATGATTTATCTTCTGATCATTCTCCCATAATATTAACTTATTATGAAAGAAATACTATATCAAAATTTCCCATGGATACTTCATATACTACAAATTGGTTGAAATATAAGAAATACATAAGTAGTCATATCCACACAGACCCTTCTTTTGAGTGTGAGGAAGATATAAATCCGTCAATGACTTTACGTCATTAATTACTTCTGCTCTAGAACATTCTAAGAGTCAAATTCTTAAAAAATGCAAAACGCATATTTCAAATACGGATATCGAAAAACTTCTTCTTGAAAAAAGAAAATACAGAAGACAATGGCAACAAACTAGATCACCCGCTGCAAAGCTGAGGCTGTCAATAGCAAGTAAAAAACTGAAAAAAGCCCTTCAAGTAGAAGAGGATCGCCAAAATAAAAATTATATTGAAAGTTTGACAAATAATAAGAGTAGTATAAATCGGTCGGTTCTGGGACAATTTAGCGTAGCTCCAAAAACATTTGAGGGGGGGCTAATTTTTTTTATCGTTTATGCAAAAAATGTGTTTGGGTCGGTTCTGGGACAATTGAGCGTAGCTCCAAAACATTTGAGGGGGGCTTGCTTTTTTTTTATTGTTTATGCAAAAAATGTGTTTGGGTCGGTTCTGGGACAATTGAGCGTAGCCCCCAAAACATTTGAGGGGGAAGGGGGTTGTTTTAATTTTTTTTATCATTACTGAAAAATTATTTTAAGTTAGGGTTCGCAAATGGCAAAATTTTTTATTGATCAATCAGAAGAAATATAAAGGGGGAGACCCCGTCCCCCTTTGTGTGTTTAATATATTGTAATAATATATGTATGAATGTATGTTTATTGTGTGCTTTTTTAATAAATGCTACAATATTTGTTTGTGTAAACGGCCAAATGCATTTAATGAAATTGGAAACCAATGAATTTATTTTTGTCAACATTTCTTTTTTTATTTTTGTATAATAATATGTATGTAATTATGTTAAAGTACATACAAACAAATTAATAAGGAGACAATTTTTATTTTTTACACTTTTAATTGTGATGAAATTAAAAACTGATGACTTGGATAAATAGTGTTTGAGTATGTTTGGTTTATTCATATGGTTATTTTTGTTTTTGTAAAGTGTAAAATTTAACTTGAGAATTGTTTTTGTTTTTTTTTTTTTCATCTGCATAAAATGACCTTGTAAAAGGTTTTTGACTTTGATGAAAAATATGTTTCATTTTGTTGGGTAAGGTCACGCATAATTTGTTCTTAATGTTATATTAAAGGAAAGTGTTATAGACATTGGGGTTTGAAATAATTAATTGTTTAATTAACTTTTTGAAAGCAAATGTTCACTGGAATATTTTTATACTTTTGTGAAGTTGAAAACCAACATCTTTACAAATATTTTAAAAAGAAGTACAAAAATCGAATGTTTGAATTGATGTTACATTTCATTGCCTAGTTTAAGGCGTTTATATGTATAAGAAATGTGGGGAAAATTAATAATTCTCATAATTTTTAATGATTTCAACCAAACTTTTTAATTCATATTACATTTAATTGCCTAGTTTAAGGCGTTTATATGTATAAGATATGTAGGAAAAATTGATAATTCTATTCTTTAAGAATATATCATAAATTGCATGATTTTTTTACATTTGATGACAGATATATAAAGTGGGGACAAGTGTGCTTTTTATTAAATTCTACAATATTTTTGTAACACGGCCAAATGCATTTTATGAAATTGGAAATTGTATAATAAATAATATGTATGTAATTATGTTAAAGTACATTCAAATAAAATAGTAGGGGGTAATTTTTGTGTTTTTAATTGTGGTGAAATTATAAAGTGATGACTTGGATATAAAAATAAACTTGAGATTTTTTTTTGTTTTTTAATATGCATAAAATAACCTTATAAAAGGTTTTTGACTTTGATGAAAAATGATGTTTGATTTAGTTGGGAAAGGTTATGTTCTAATGTTATATTTGGAAATTATTGTAAAATTTATGTTAAGACAATTATGAAATTTATGTTAAGAGAATTGTGAAATTCATGTTAAGATAATTATGAAATTTATGTTAAAAGAATTGTGAAATTTATGTTAATATGATGAGAGTAAAATAATAATAAAATGAGAGTAAATTGGAATTATATGAGAAACACTCAATTTTTATAAAAACTTTTTGGAGTAAAAACTAGTGAATCTGTTTTATGATTTTTTTTCAAGAGAAGAGAGTATTTCTTTAATTGCTATAAAAAGACATATCAGAATATATTTTTTAATAATTTCTCTAAAAGTTACTTCAAAGTATACTTAACAAAATGGTGAGTTATCGCTTTTGGATAACACTTTTGATTATTTATTTATTTATTTTTTATTTTAAGTGTTTCGTTTTTAGATGTATGAACAAATTATTAAATTGGCTTAGGGTATTAAGCCAGAATATATAAAAATTGACGACATTCCTCTATATCAACCATACAAAATTTTAAATTTCGATTGGAAAGAAAAGCAACATGAATCAAAAGTCATAGCATATTTAGATAATAATAAATGGTTTTATCTTCCGCAGAGATTTACAAAATTTTTAAATAGGGAAGATCCATACTTGATTAAAATGAATGTTCAAAATTGGACAATTGTGTACAAGGGTCGGCAGTCATCAAACGGCCTTGCAATATTTGAATTAAATTATAATAAAAATTGTTAAATGAACTACAATTTCATGCAATAAAATACATTTAATATAAAAATATAGAGTAAATTTGAATTATCAATGTTATAAAGTACATAAAAAAACACTCAATTTATGTAAAAACTTTTTGGAGTAAAAAAAAATAATTATTTTTAATAAACAAGTAAAGTGGAATAGATATAAATATAAATCTCTGAAGCAAACTTTTTAATCAGTTGTTAAACTTATTAAAAGGAGGAACAAAAAATTAATTCGAATAATATTACAAATGCCGATATTGTTGCGGCTTTCAATAAATTAAAAACAAGGCCATATCTGGCAATAAAGGATTAACTTCCATCAAAGCCATATAAGGTTTTAACTATGTTTCGTCATAAGAACAAATATGGAAATGTGGTAATTGCAGAGCTTGAGGAGGGAATGTTATATCTTCCCAAACGATATAATAATTTGGAAGATAATATAATAGATGGAGTTTACAATGAACAATTTATATTAAGAAGAAAGTTAGAAAATGGCTTACATTTTTTGGAATTGGAAGAAGCAGCCGGTGAGAATTCTGCAGTAGAAGACGAAGTGAGAGAGTTTTTCATTCAAAATTCTCAATCATTATTCAGTTGGGAAAATAGTAAAATAAAACATGTATAGTTATTAATTTTTTAGCAAATTAAAAAAAAAAGTAATAAAAGCTATATCAAAAATAAAAAAATTGTGTTTTTTTATTTTATATTCAACATGATTAGATGAATATTCGTTTATAATTTGGCATATGAAAATAGTAATTAATATCGAATGCTGTGTCAGCGAAAAATTTCAAATGAAATTTGATATTTTTGTTGGAGTTGGAGTATTATTACATAATAAATTTTAATTGTTTATAGAATTTTTAATATATAATTCGATTAATAAAATTTCAACTTTAATTAAAACTTTTTGGTTTTTGTATGTATATACATATGTATTTATATTAAAGAGAAGGAAAATGTCATATGATTTTTTTTTAAACTTTAATAATAATAAAAAATATTAGTTAATTTTGATAGACATAGTCATGGTTAATTTGAATAGTATTGGTATATTTAATATTACAATGAATTTATTTTAATTACATTTTAAGCAAACTTTTTTAATTTTCCTTATGTTAATACTGGTTAGTATGAATTGCTTTTTATCAATTTTGTATAAATAATGAAAAAATGTCTAGCAGCTATTTTTTTTATAATTTTTATCAAGAAAATGTTAAATTTTTTACAGTATATTAATAAGGTTCGTAGGGGTTTTGTTTAAGGGGTTATAGTCTATGAATAATATGAAAATATCCCATTTAAAACTAAATTTTTGAGGGAAAAGTGATATATTTACATAGTAGCATTATAATATCACGACTTTTTATTTTATTTATATATTTAATAACCTGAGACCATACCACTTTTTATGTATTTCTCAATTATATACCCCATTAATAATAAATAAAACATTTCAAAAAAATATATTTTGACTTTGACCTCTTATTATTAATATACAAGTGTCTAGATTACAAATCTGTATACATTTTCCGTACATCTAAATTGTTTTTTTTTTTTCTAAGAAAAACAAAAAATATCCAATTTTTTCGCACTTTTTTAAACATGTATTTTAATTTTTTTTTTTTTTTTTTGTGTATTTTGAGTTTAGCCTGGTAATAAGATATCATATTTTTTATATATATACTTTTTAATGAATAATACAATATATCTGTATACGTATAGTGTTGTCATTTCCTAACTTTCAGTGGTAGCTTTAACATATGAAAAGATTAAAATTAATTGAAATTTTTAAAGAATTCCATAGTAAGTATAACGGTTTCAGTTGTAATTTTTATGATATTAGCACTATTTTTACTGTAATTTCCAACATTAAAAATAAGTCTGAAGAAATATTGCTAAGTTGTCATTTGAACTCAATTTTACAAACAATTTGTTATTTGATGCTGTAGAACAATCTAGCATAATATTTTGAACTATATAGCATTTTCCCATTTAAATCTACTGGCAACACCGCTAATGATAATGAGAATTGTTTTGTTTTGACTTAAATAATAAAAAATATATTGTTTGATTTTGATAGGTATGGTTAATTGGAAATGTATTGGAGTATTTAATATTGTAATAATAAATGCACATATTTGTCTTTTTTACGTTTAATATGATTAAACTGAATTGAACAATAATATTAACAAAATATTTTTCGTGACACATACCAGATTGATATTTATCATCATCTTGTAAATTTTAAGTATTTAAAAATGGCCTGTTAAATGTTATTAATATTTGAGATTATATCTTAGAATTTATATTCAAGGGATATAAAAATCTATAATCCGATATTTCTACACGACTACATATTCATAAGAAAACGCTTTCAATATCCTCTTCTAAATAAAAAAGTACTAGGAATAATAAAAGATGAATGCAATGGTAAAATAACAAAGGAATTCATTGGTTTAATACCTAAAATGTATTCGGTTAAGCCTAACATATATGGAAAAGAAATTGAAAAAATAAAGGGTAAATTATAGATAATAAAAACTAAACTATCAATAAGTAACTACAAAAATAATTATATTATAATTCTTTGTATACAATAAAATAAAATATTCCTGAAATTTATATGGAAATGATAACCAAACATTGTTTATGCTTTCAATACAGAAGAATTTTTGTCTCCTATATACACGAAGACAATTTTTACTTGTAATAAAATATGTATGTATTTACTTTTTATATATATTTAGGTGAATAGTGTCAAAAAAATATATATTTTTTTTGGTTTATGCTATGTGAGAAAATTTATGTTGTTTACATCATTCATATATATGTATGTATATGAAAACCTTGTGGAAGTTATTTGACCATATAATTTTTGTGAAAAAATTAAAAAAATAATAAAAAAATTATATTTTTTAAAAAAATTTTGTAAAAAAATATAGTTTTTGTAAGAAAATTAATAAAATAATAAAAAATTATATTTTTTAAAAAAATTTTTTTAAAAAATATAATTTTTTTATTATTTTTTTAATTTTTTTCACAAAAATTATATGGTCAAATAACTTCCACAAGGTTTTCATATACATACATATATATGAATGATGTAAACAACATAAATTTTTGACACTATTCACCTAAATATATACAAAAAGTAAATACATACATATTTTATTACAAGTAAAAATGTTCTTCGTGTATATAGGAGACAAAAATTCTTCTTTATTGAAAGCATAAACAATGTTTGGTTATCATTTCCATATAAATTTCAGGAATATTTTATTTAATTATATACAAAGAATTATAATATAATTATTTTTGTAGTTACTTATTGATAGTTTAATTTTTATTATCTATAATTTACCCTTTATTTTTTCAATTTCTTTTCCATATATGTTAGGCTTAACCGAATACATTTTAGGTATTAAACCAATGAATTCATTTATTATTTTACCATTGCATTCATCTTTTATTATTCCTAGTACTTTTTTATTTAGAAGAGGATATTGAAAGCGTTTTCTTATGAATATGTAGTCGTGTAGAAATATCGGATTATATAGATTTTTATTTCCTTTGAATATAAATTCTAAGATATAATCTCAAATATTAATAACATTTAACAGGCCATTTTTAAATACTAAAAATTTACAAGATGATGATAAATATCAATCTGGCATGTGTCACGAAAAATATTTTGTTAATATCAAGGTTGGAAACCGAAACGAATAACGGTATCGGTATTCAATTTTATTTTATTTCGGTAACGGTATCGATAACGGTATTTTAAATTATATGGGTATCGGTATACCGGTACCGAAACTAAAATACCGGTAAATACCGTTATTATTAAAAAACTAGAAAAAACTTAAAAAAAGTTTAATTTTTTAATAATTTTTACTTGAATTTCGCAAAAAAAATTATTAAATAACATATTTTTCGTAAGAGAACTTCATGCGATTTTTATAAATGCATATTTTATGGCAACATTTAAGAATATTAAACTCGACTTTTTAAAGACAAATTGGTATAATTTTTTGCAGTAAAGTAAAATATTTGGACAAAATTTTATTTACAACAGTTTTTTAAACCGTGAAGTAGTAGAAAAAACAGAATAGCATAAATAACATATTTTTATTTCATCACAGATTAATGCTACAAAAATATGGAAAATGCGTTTCGGATATCGTAGAAATACTAGTTTCAATAAAAATGTGTAAAGAAATTATGAAAACTGTTTAGGTAAGATTAAGAGCTAATGTACCAATTACAGCCGAGAAGGAGAAATAGTACTCAAACAAGAAAGTACTAACTATGTCCATAACTCCACATTATCCCATTTACTCACTAGTAAATTTTCAAGTTGCAGGTCAAATTCGACGCGCCATATTCATGGTTAAATGAGAGTGAGAAATTTAAATGTAGTTCAAACCTTGGAGTCGCTCAGAAGAAAATTTTCCAGGATTTTTCGATTTCTCAGAATTTTACTTAAAAATATAAGTTGAAATAGTATAAAATTGTTTGTAGCTTCAATTGGGTAGTCCATCACCGTTATTGAAATAATCAAAGTGTATCGCATATTTAAATGTACCTAAATTATTTTCAAAAAATATCAACTTCCTATGATGATTGGAACATGATGCTATATGGTATGACATGACTATCCTTTGCTATTAACTATCTTAATGTTTTATTTTTCTAAATTTGTAGAGATTAATTCCGGATGTTGTCCATACTTATAAATTGATATCGTATATTTAAGATGCTTACAAGATATGATACTTGAAATTTAAAGAATAATAAAATTATAGAAATAGTTCTCAGCTGGATTTAGAATATTATATTCGTTAAAAAATTAGAATATACATAATCGTTTGTTAGAATTCATGCAGTTTTTTTTCGTTTAAGAGCTTTTAAAATTCCCGAGAATCACGGTCAAAATTTCCGGAATTTTAGAAAAACCAAAATTAAGAAGAGAATCTTCATAGAAGCAAATATCAAATAGTTAACTAAGAACATATCATTAATTTCAACAGTACGTTCATGGCCGCCATATGATAAATAATTGAGAGCATATCGTAAGTTGAAATGCCCATATATTTTTTCTGTTCGCACCAAGACTTTTTATCAAAGTTAAGTCGCACTAGATTTAAGGGATTTAAATGTCTTTAAAAATATATTTATTGCAAATGATATAACCAAGAAACAAACAATAAAAGTCCTCTTTAAAATAAAATTCTTAAATTATTACATGAAATAAAAATAAGTTATTAAAAATAATAATCCTTTTTATTTTCTAAAGTAAATTATATGAGAAATTATTCTTACATTACCATATTATGTTGAAAAAATATATTTTAAAATACCGAAACTAAATTACCGGTATATACCGGTACAGAGGGAAACGGTATTTGAATACCGGTATTTTTAACAAAATAATAATTTCGGTATCGGTATCAGTTACGGTAACCAACTTTAAACGGTATTTAATCGGTATCGGTATTTATAACGGTATCGGTTTCCAACCTTGGTTAATATTATAGTTCAATTCAGTTTAATCATATTAAACGTAAAAAAGACAAATATGTGCTTTTATTATTACAATATTAAATACTCCAATACATTTCCAATTAACCATACCTATCAAAATCAAAAAATATATTTTTTATTATTTAAGTCAAAACAAAACAATTCTCATTATCATTAGCGGTGTTGCCAGTAGATTTAAATGGGAAAATGCTATATCGTTCAAAATATTATGCTAGATTGTTCTACAGCATCAAATAACAAATTGTTTGTAAAATTGAGTTCAAATGACAACTTAGCAATATTTCTTCAGACTTATTTTTAATGTTGGAAATTACAGTAAAAATAGTGCTAATATCATAAAAATTACAACTGAAACCGTTATACTTACTATGGAATTCTTTAAAAATTTCAATTAATTTTAATCTTTTCATATGTTAAAGCTACCACTGAAAGTTAGGAAATGACAACACTATACGTATACAGATATATTGTATTATTCATTAAAAAGTATATATATAAAAAATATGATATCTTATTACCAGGCTAAACTCAAAATACACAAAAAAAAAAAAAAAAAAAATTAAAATACATGTTTAAAAAAGTGCGAAAAAATTGGATATTTTTTGTTTTTCTTAGAAAAAAAAAAAAAAAAAAAAAAACAATTTAGATGTACGGAAAATGTATACAGATTTGTAATCTAGACACTTGTATATTAATAATAAGAGGTCAAAGTCAAAATATATTTTTTTGAAATGTTTTATTTATTATTAATGGGGTATATAATTGAAAAATACATAAAAAGTGGTATGGTCTCAGGTTATTAAATATATAAATAAAATAAAAAGTCGTGATATTATAATGCTACTATGTAAATATATCACTTTTCCCTCAAAAATTTAGTTTTAAATGGGATATTTTCATATTATTCATAGACTATAACCCCTTAAACAAAACCCCTACGAACCTTTTTTTTAATTTTGATATAGCTTTTATTACTTTTTTTTTTAATTTGCTAAAAAATTAATAACTATACATGTTTTATTTTACTATTTTCCCAACTGAATAATGATTGAGAATTTGGAATGAAAAACTCTCTCACTTCGTCTACTGCAGAATTATCACCGGCTGCTTCTTCCAATTCCAAAAAATGTAAGCCATTTTCTAACTTTCTTCTTAATATAAATTGTTCATTGTAAACTCCATCTATTATATTATCTTCCAAATTATTATATCGTTTGGGAAGATATAACATTCCCTCCTCAAGCTCTGCAATTACCACATTTCCATATTTGTTCTTATGACGGAACATAGTTAAAATCTTATATGGCTTTGATGGAAGTTAATCCTTTATTGCCAGATATGGCCTTGTTTTTAATTTATTGAAAGCCGCAACAATATCGGCATTTGTAATATTATTCGAATTAATTTTTTGTTCCTCCTTATAATAAGTTTAACAACTGATTAAAAAGTTTTCTTCAGAGATTTATATCTATTCCACTTTACTTGTTTATTAAAAATAATTATTTTTTTTTACTCCAAAAAGTTTTTACATAAATTGAGTGTTTTTTTATGTACTTTATAACATTTATAATTCAAATTTACTCTATATTTTTATATTAAATGTATTTTATTGTATGAAATTGTAGTTCATTTAACAATTTTTATTATAATTTAATTCAAATATTGCAAGGCCGTTTGATGACTGCCGACCCTTGTACACAATTGTCCAATTTTGAACATTCATTTTAATCAAGTATGGATCTTCCCTATTTAAAAATTTTGTAAATCTCTGCGGAAGATAAAACCATTTATTATTATCTAAATATGCTATGACTTTTGATCCATGTTGCGTTTCTTTCCAATCGAAATTTAAAATTTTGTATGGTTGATATAGAGGAATGTCGTCAATTTTTATATATTCTGGCTTAATACCCTGAGCCAATTTAATAATTTGTTCATACATCTAAAAACGAAACATTTAAAATAAAAAATAAATAAATAAATAATCAAAAGTGTTATCCAAAAGAGATAACTCACCATTTTGTTAAGTATACTTTGAAGAAACTTTTAGAGCAATAATTAAAAAATATATTCTGATATGTCTTTTTATAGCAATTAAAGAAATACTCTCTTCTCTTGAAAAAAAATCATAAAACAGATTCACTAGTTTTTACTCCAAAAAGTTTTTATAAAAATTGAGTGTTTCTCATATAATTCCAATTTACTCTCATTTTATTATTATTTTACTCCCATCATATTAACATAAATTTCACAATTCTGTTAATATAAATTTCATAATTGTCTTAACATGAATTTCACAATTCTCTTAACATAAATTTCATAATTGTCTTAATATAAATTTTACAATAATTTCCAAATATAACATTAGAACATAACCTTTCCCAACTAAATCAAACATATTTTTTCATCAAAGTCAAAAACCTTTTACAACAAAATAAAACATATTTTTCATCAAAGTCAAAAACCTTTTACAAGGTTATTTTATGCATATTAAAAAAAAAAAAATCTCAAGGTTATTTTTATATCCAAGTCATCACTTTTTAATTTCACCACAATTAAAAACACAAACAAAACCCCCTACTATTTTATTTGAATGTACTTTAACATAATTACATACATATTATTAATTATACAATTTCCAATTTCATAAAATGCATTTGGCCGTGTTACAAAAATATTGTAGAATTTAATAAAAAGCACACTTGTCCCAACTTTATGTATCTGTCATCAAATGTAAAAATATCATGCAATTTATGATATATTCTTAAAGAATAGAATTATCAATTTTTCCTACATATCTTATACATATAAACGCCTTAAACTAGGCAATTAAATGTAATATGAATTAAAAAGTTTGGTTGAAATCATTAAAAATTATGAGAATTATTAATTTTCCTCACATTTCTTATACATATAAACGCCTTAAACTAGGCAATGAAATGTAACATCAATTCAAACATTCGATTTTTGTACTTCTTTTTAAAATATTTGTAAAGATGTTGGTTTTCAACTTCACAAAAGTATAAAAATATTCCAGTGAACATTTGCTTTCAAAAAGTTAATTAAACAATTAATTATTTCAAACCCCAATGTCTATAACACTTTCCTCTAATATAACATTAAGAACAAATTATGCGTGACCTTACCCAACAAAATGAAACATATTTTTCATCAAAGTCAAAAACCTTTTACAAGGTAATTTTATGCATATGAAAAAAAAAAACAAAAACAATTCTCAAGTTAAATTTTACACTTTACAAAAACAAAAATAACCATATGAATAAACCAAACATACTCAAACACTATTTATCCAAGTCATCAGTTTTTAATTTCTTCACAATTAAAAGTGTAAAAAATAAAAATTGTCTCCTTATTAATTTGTTTGTATGTACTTTAACATAATTACATATATATTATTATACAAAAATAAAAAAAGAAATGTTGACAAAAATAAATTCATTGGTTTCCAATTTCATTAAATGCATTTGGCCGTTTACACAAACAAATATTGTAGCATTTATTAAAAAAGCACACAATAAACATATTATTACAATATATTAAACACACAAAGGGGGACGGGGTCTCCCCCTTTATATTTCTTCTGATTGATCAATAAAAAATTTTGCTATTTGCGAACCCTAACTTAAAATAATTTTTCAGTAATGATAAAAAAAAATTAAAAAAAAAACAACCCCCTCCCCCTCAAATGTTTTGGGGGCTACGCTCAATTGTCCCAGAACCGACCCAAACACATTTTTTGCATAAACGATAAAAAAAAACAAGCCCCCCTCAAATGTTTTTGGAGTTACGCTCAATTGTCCCAGAACCGACCCAAACACATTTTTTGCATAAACGATAAAAAAAATCAGACCCCCCTCAAATGTTTTTGGAGCTACGCTAAATTGTTCCAGAACCAACCTATTTATACTACTAATAAGCACACAAATTTTTAGCTATGGAGAGCAACGAAAAACATTAAGCCGCCGATAGAGGCCCAAAATCCTTTAAGGAATGCTTATGGTACCTGGTCCCGTAGTGCAAAAGAAAAAGCAAATTTATTTGCATGTTATTTAAGCTCCGTCTTTCAAAAAAATCCCCAAACAAATGATTTTGTATTGGGAGAGACACTTGCCACTACATTTAACAATGATGACATAATTGTTGTTAGCCCAGAGGACATTAATACAATCATCAAGAATATAAATGTAAAAAAATCACCTGGACATGATTTAATAACAAAATTAGGAGTTTTTCCAAAAAACTGGAAAACTTCTCAGATTAAAATGATACCAAAGCCAGGAAAAGATTTAACTGTACCATCTTCCTATAGACCTATTAGCTTACTTCCTTGCTTGTCGAAAGTATTTCAAAAGAAAATTATCCCATTATTAAACGATAGAAACATCGTCCCAGTTCACCAGTTTGGTTTTCGTGAAAAACACGGAACCATTGAACAAGTAAATCGTCTAACTGGAGAGATGAGGAAATCTTTTGAATCAAAGAAATATTGTTCTGCTATCTTCTTGGATGTCGCGCAAGCTTTCGACAAAGTATGGCACAAAGGTTTAATATATAAAATCAAATGTTTACTACCACCATGTACCCACAAATTGCTGGAATCTTATATATATCCGTCTATTTAGATTAAAGTTTAATGACTTTGTAACAGAAGAATATGATATAAAAGCAGGTGTTCCACAGGGAAGTGTTCTTGGACCTACAATCTATTTAATTTACACTTCTGACTTGCCTACATGCGATGTACTGACTATATCTACATTTGCAGATGATACCGCAATAATCAGTTCTCATGAAAACCATAGCATCTAGTCAACTAGATATTTACCTCCTATGTGTGGAGACATGGTTAGCAAACTGGCGAATAAGGGTAAATGAATTAAAAAGTAACCATGTTACGTTCAGCTTAAGAAGAGGTAATTGTCCCCCAGTCACACTTAATTGTATAAATATACCACTTTCAGATCATGTCACTTACCTTGGTATTCATTTGGATAGGCGACTTACTTGGCGTCGACATATAGAAACCAAGAGACTTCATATGAAGTTGAAAGCTTCTAGCCTTCACTGGTTAATAAACAGTCAATCAAGACTAAGCCTTGACAATAAAGTCATCCTGTATAAAACCATATTAAAACCAATTTGGACTTATGGCATCCAATTATGGGGTACTGCCAGTAATACCAGCATTGATATTATACAGAGGGCACAATCGAAAATTCTTAGAACTATGACGGGTGCATTAAGGGCATCAAAATTACCCTTAATATGATGTATAACATGACTTTTTTTCTCAGCATCAAAATGGTCTATATCTCGCGATTTTTCGTTCGCGGGTAAATATCTCGAAAAGTGGTCTTTTTAAAAATTTTAAAAAAATATATGTTAATGATGAAAATGTTTTCTATAACCGTGGAAAGTGGTATTCTGGGACTCGCCATATTTTAGAAGTTATTACAATAAATGTCATAATAAATACGAAATATTTATCTCAATTTGAGTTGTTTTGTTTGTAATAAAATAGAAAAATCGCCAATTTCTTCCAAAAATCATCTGACTATAATAAAATTCGGCAAGAATATTAATATTGACGCTGGTAATGCAAATGCCGAGTTTCAGTTTGATTACCGCGATAGTTCGCGAATTATAATATCGCAAAAATGAGGAAAATTGTCTTTTTAAAAATACAAATATCTTCCAAAATATTTACGTTACAACGTTAATTAAGGCAATTAGTTATATTATTAAAAAAATCACATCGAATAAAATGATCAAATTCATGCTTGAAATTTCTTTTAAATTAATTATTTTTTTATTTTACACTGCGTTATATTTATTGTAATAACTCAGAAGCCATTGAGAGTCCCATCACGATACTTACAGGAACATTCAAAATGGTTCCATCCTCTACATATATATTTTTCACGAATTTAAAAATACCACTTTTTGAAATACGCGACCGCGAAATTTAATTCGCGAATTATCCACCAATAAAATTCAACATAAAATCATGTTTCAGGTATCATTTTAAAGGTAATTTTATTACCTTTAACGTTGTAACGTAAATATTTTAGAAGATATTTGTATTTTTAAAAAGACAATTTTCCTCATTTTTCCTCAATGTTAATATTCTTGCCGAATTTTATTATAGTCGGATGATTTTTGGAAGAAAATGGCGATTTTTCTATTTTATTACAAACAAAACAACTCAAATTGAGATAAATATTTCGTATTTATTATGACATTTGTTGTAATAACTTCTAAAATATGGCGAGTCCCAGAATGCCACTTTCCATAGTTATAGAAAACATTTTCATCATTAACATATATTTTTTTAAAATTTTTAAAAAGACCACTTTTCGAGATATTTACCCGCCAAAGAAAAATCGCGAGATATGGACCATTTTGATGCTGAGAAAAAAAGTCATGTTATACATCATATTAAAGGTAATTTTGATGCCTTTAATATGACATCTCAATAAATCTTATATAATAAATACTTCGAAAGATATTTGCAATTTTGTGTATATTTTGAGCTATTTTGCACTTTCAAACCGCGATATTTCGCGAACCACTTGATGAAATTATCTGAAATTTTGAATTAGTCTTAGTTTTGACAAGGATAATAATTGTACCAAATATTATCAAATTCAGAAGAGGTGAGAAAATCAGCTGATTGGTTTTAAATGGAATGACTCAAAGATCAAATATTTTTTTAACGGAAAAAAAGTGAAAAAAAAAATTTTCACATAAAAATCTATACTGATAAAAATTATTCTAATAGTTTTAAGGCTTCGGAGCAAACGAGCAGATAGACTTTTCTATTTTTTAACTATTTAAAATACTTTTAAATCTATTGATTTAAAATTAAATTTAACACATGAGTTACATTTTAACTCCTTTTGAAATGAACCTGGTACTTTATCGATATTCACATTGAAAGGATTTTTTCAATTTGAAATTATAAAGTTGCTTAAGCAAATTTTCTTTAAATAGCCCGGAAACTTCTCCATAAAATAAAAGTATTGTGTACTCAGCATTGATAAGTCGCTACATTCGAGCCAATTTTAACAATATTGTTCAACAATATGTTTTTTTAACTTAAAATTCTGAAATGGTATTAAAACAACTTTACAAATAAAGGTCTTGGCATAATATATGTACAAAAAAGTAGGATTTCATGTTAAAAATCGATAGTTTCATCAAATTTAAGTGAACTATTTATCTTTTTAATTAATTGACTTCCCTGCCACATCGTATAGTTTCTTTTATATTGTGTCATTGGACAGCATCACTTTCTCTATTTGATCATTTTTGCCTTTATCAAGCATAGCACTTTTATCAAGCATAATACTTTCAATCGAAGGTTCCTCCATTAGTTGATTCTTAAAAGATCTTATTTTAGAAAAAATCTTTACGTCTGTCTTTAATTTGGGGATGTTTTTAAAAAGATGTCTTTTCATTTTTAAATACTTTCGAGTTTTTATTGGAATTTTTATTTAAATTGCTACATAATATTTACATTAAAAAATTTAGTTTTAAAGAATATTTTGCAGGATCTCTTCGCGACCCTCCACGAAAGTCCTTACGGACCCCTTGTGGGTCGCGGACCCCCATTTGAGAACCGTTGCCTTAGAGAGTAGATATCTTTAAGTTTAGTTTTAAGATTTAAATACTTACTGTGAGGCCTAGTAAAGGCAGATTCAGTAAATAAATAGAAAGTAAATATAAAAAAAAAAAACAAAAAAAAATATATATATACCTTTAAAATCGGGAGCTATATCCACAGGACCGATTTTTTGGACTACGCGGTTTTAAAATTTTATATCTAGAATACCAATTGACCAAACAAATTTCTTAAACTGTATTAGAAAGACAAGAAATTATCCTTTTCAAAAACTATATACGGATTTAAATTAACAGCAAAACTATGTTGAAAATTTAAGACTGAAAAGTTTTTTAATTTTTTCTTTTATTTTTTTGGAATTTATATCTGTTTTTGAACATTCTTTAAAAACATAATCTTATTCTATACTTCAAAAGAAAAAAGAAATTATCCTTTTCAAAAAGTATATACGAATTTAAATTAACAACAAAACTATGTTGAAAATTTAAAACATAATTTCAGTTTTTTAATTTTTTCTTTTATTTTTTTGAATTTATATCTATTTTTGACCCACACTTTCTTAAAAAACATACTTTTTTTAATACGCCATCTTATTCTATCCTTCATTGGGAAAACAAAAAGGTATCGCTTGATAAAATCGGATGAAAATTGTAGAACCTATGAAGTTTTTAAAATGTGTACAACTCAAAAAATCTTGTTATTTTATTTTTATATGGCTTTTTCCATTACTTATGATCCATGAAGATTTTCCGGGTTTTACAACTTTTTCAAAAATTCATAGGTTCCACAATTTTCATCCGATTTTATCAAGCGATACCTTTTTGTTTCCCAATGAAGGATAGAATAAGATGGCGTATTAAAAAAAGTATGTTTTTTAAGAAAGTGTGGGTCAAAAATAGATATAAATTCAAAAAAATAAAAGAAAAAATTAAAAAACTGAAATTATGTTTTAAATTTTCAACATAGTTTTGTTGTTAATTTAAATTCGTATATACTTTTTGAAAAGGATAATTTCTTGTCTTTCTAATACAGTTTAAGAAATTTAATTTGGTCAACTGGTATTCCAGACATAAAATTTTACAACCGCGTAGTCCGAAAAATCGGTCCTTTGGAAATAGCTCCCGATTTTAAAGGTATATTTAAAATTCTAAAAATGATATAATAATCTACTGATCCTTATCTATAAACTACACTATATTATATTTAAATATATTTTTATTGTTGTAAAAAATATTTTAAAAATACAGTGGACGTCCAGTAGTACAAACGCTCTTTATTACGAATTTCCAATATTACGAATGGCAAAATTTTTGCATTGACTACTCTATAGTACGAATAGATAGGCATTTTTTCTATTCGATAGTGCGAATGGTGGTTTGTTATAAGAATTTTTGTTTTATTTACGTATGAATGAAGTTTTTATTATGTTTTTACTTCATTCTTTCGCGGTCATCCATGTTTAGCGAAGTTATTGTGAAGTTTTTTTTATTTTTAAAAGTGTTTTGTGTTTTTAACTGTAAAAATGTTGCAAGTAAAACGATGTAAAAAAAACAATTTCTTTGCAAGATAAATTAAGTTATAGCAGACCACGAAAATAAAACATCGTTGTTTGAAATTTCAAATAAATATGGATTATCCAAATCCACAATATGTACAATCATTAAACAAAAAACGCAACTAGCACAAAGAAAATTCCATATCACATTCGGTGGAGAACCATTAAAATGCAAAGCTGTGGAGCTGCACAAAAAATTCTACAATGGTCAGTTTTGTGCCAGTGATGGTTGGCTAACAAAATTTAAAAAGTCATCCACCGGCAGATGAACTGGTTCATGATACTAAAGATGGACAGATTTGGGTAATGTATATGCCCCCCAATGTAACTCCACTAATACAGCCCATGGACCAGAATGCAATTAGGCTCTTAAAACTGCATTACCGTAACAGTTTACTATCAAAAATTGTATCTTCCAACGAAAATTTTGAAACGTCCCTCAAACAAACCACTTTATTTGAAGCCGTTTCATTGGTTGCCTTAGCCTGGGAAAAAGTATCCAGTGATTCCATAAAGAAATGTTGGAAGAAAATTTTGGGCGATGACAATTTTGAGGACGAGGATGATATTCCACTATCAGTAGTGCGTGACAGTGAGGAGATAAGAGCAATTTCCAAAATGCACAATTTACTACATGCAAATTTTCCAAATTCACAATTTGATTTTCTTGATTTATTTGAATGGAATCTTGTTAATCCAAGTGAAGAAATTGAATTGGATGATGAACTATTTTATTAGTTCCTGTCAATAACTCTACAAAAGTAAAACATGCGGATGCAATAAACTGCTTTGACACATGTATTAAATGGGCTGTTGAGAACAACATTGAAACCTCGAAAATACTATACTATTCAAAAAATGAAATTGAAAAAAGATTCGGCTGTGCCGAATCTTTGATACCCTTCACCATATTACCATATTACCATCTTACTATCTTATCGACATCATATTACCATATTACCGACAAATAATAAAATTTTCGCCTTAACGTATGCTTTCATATTTTCACATATATAAATCTAAATATTTTTCAAACTACGAAAATTTGAATATGAAAAAAAAAAAAAAAAAACAATCATAGCAGGCTTTGCTTTTAAAAAATAAACAACAACAATTCCATATTTATTTATTTTTTTATGTGTGTATATACAAAGTGACTGCATATACAAAGAACAACAACACTGTTATTCATTATATTACTTCTGTTGCTAACTAAACTACTTGTCTTATAGGCAAAAACGTCACTAATAGTCATTACAATGCTTAATATACATGTTTGTGTATGTATTTATGTATATTCTTAACAGATATGTTTTAGTTTTAAAAAATAAACAACAACAATTCCATATCTATTTATTTTTGTACAGACTGCATATACAAAGAACAACAACAACACTGTTATTCATTATATGACTGCTGTTTCTAACTAAACTACTTGTCTATACAAAAAACAAAAAACGTCACTATTAGTCATTACAATGCTTAATATACATGTTTGTGTGTGTATTTATATTCTTAACAGATTTGTTTTTGGGTCATAACTCTGTTGATTATGAACGAATTTGGTTTATTAAAAAAAACGAAATTTTATAAAAACATTTATGACTGATCTATATAAAAATAAAAATCTGTAGCTTGAACAAGGGCTTCAAAAATAAAAAATTCGTTTTCCCCGATATCTCACTTATTACTGAACCGATTTATTTCATTTTTTCAGAACAAAAATTCAGAAAATAATTTCCGAGCCCCCTTTAAAAATTCGAAGTCCCTGGTATATACAGAGGCTTCAGAAACTGAAAAACCGGTTCCAAAAACCGGTTTTTAAAGCATATCTCCGCCATTTATAAACCGATCCAACTGATTCAAAAAACCAAAATTTTATAAAAATATTTGTGACCGGTCTGTATAAAAATAAAAATCTATAGCTTAAACCAGGGCTTCAAAAAATAAAAAATGCGTTTTGTCCGATATCTCTGTTATTATTGAACCGATTTATTTCATTTTTTCAGAACAAAAATTTAGAAAAAAATGTCCGAGACTTCTTTGTAAAAACGAAGTCCCTAGTATATACAGAGGCTTCAGAAACTGGAAAACCTGTTCTAAAAACCGGTTTTTTTAACATATCTCCGCATTGTATGAACCGATCTTGCTGAATTCTAATAGCAAAATTCTCGAAAGCATTTCCGATCGTTTGATATATATATTATATATGTCAGTTATCGGTGGGCTTCATAAACGCCATTTCAACCGACACACGGACGGACGGACATGGTCCTATCGTCATCATTTCTTACAAGGATCCCGAAAATGTAAACTTTTTTGCTCTCCGACGAAAATTGTGAGAATTACAAACGGAATGACAAACTTATATATACCCTTTACACCTTTGGTGAAGGGTATAATAAAAAATGCGTTTTGCCCGATATCTCAATTATTATGAACCGATTTATTTCATTTTTTAGCAAAAAAATTCAGAAAAAAATATCCAAGCTTTTTTTGCAAAAACGAAGGCGCTAGTGTATACAGAGGCTTCAGAAACTGGAAAACCGGTTCTAAAAAATGGAAACCGGTTTTTTAAGCATATCTCCGCAAGGTATGAACCGATCTTGTTGAATTTCAATAGCAAAATTCTCGAAAGCATTTCCAATCATTTGATATATATATTATATATGCCAGTTATCGGTGGGCTTCATAAACGCCATTTCAACCGACACACGGACGGACATGGTCCTATCGTCATAGCTTCTTACAAGGATCCCGAAAATATAAACTTTTTTTGCTCTCCGACGAAAATTGTGGAAATTACAAACGGAATGACAAACTTATATATACCCTTTACACCTGTGGTGAAGGGTATAAAAATTCAATTTTTCTAAATTAAAGTGCTTATTACTACACTGCATAAAAAAAATTTTTTGCACGAGTTGAGTTTTTGCAAAAAAAAAAGCTATGTGCTATGATTGTTTCTTCCCATTTTCAGAACAGTATTTCTTTACAATATTTTCAATCTAAGTGTAATTGTTTTTATCCTATTACGTAAAAACAAAAAAGACAATAGAATTCTATTTAATATAAAAAAATATAAATTAATAATTAACAATTTTTGGTACTTAAATCGAAAACGTTTATCTAAATCAATTTGAATGCATATACTTGTCATATTTTTCATTGTAGTGGCATTGTCAGATTAAATTTTTTTAGGAAAAGTAAAATACCTGGATTATTTTTGAAGAACTTTCCAAAGTTATCGCCACTTAAATATAATCCTATAAGGTGAATCTATTATTTTGAGCAGATGTGTTGGTATATACACACCTGCAAAAAATAATAGATACACCTAGTATGATAATATTAAAGTGCCGATAACTTTGGAAAATTCTTCAGAAATACTTTGAGTTTTTTTTTCTTTTAGTAAACAATTTGATTTGGCAATATCACTTTAATGAAAAATATGGCAAGTATATACATAAAAATTAATTTACACATACGTTTTCGATTTAAATACCAACAATTGTTGCTCATAATAATAGATACAGTTAATTTATTTCAAATTTGTTTATAAGTCGAATTCTATTGTACTTTTTTGATTATTTTTACATAATAGAATGAGGACAGTTGCGTTTATGTTGAAAATATTATAAAGAAATAGCATTCTTACATAGAAATTGGATAAAACAACCATTGTACCATATAGGAGAGAAATATTGTTCAAACCAAGAGAAAAAATGGAAAGTAGTTGCTTGAAATTGCAAGTAGGGGTTTAGGAAAATATCTAAAAAATAAAATAAAATCCAAAATCGGATAAAAGGATTATTTTATAGGCAAAAAGGTACCTTTTCAATTCTCTGAAGGCTATTTTAACTGTAATTTTTGATGGAGTAGGTCCGCAAATATTCCCAAAACATCCCAGTACTTATATGCACTTATTATATTTATCAATATGATAAATAGGACCATTTGAATTCAATTAAAAGCATTACCAAACCTTTATATTTCCACCTCACTCTGAATTTTTTCCTTACATGTCGGCAGACACTTTTCGGAAGTTGTTTCCAAACAAATTATTTTTCATTTCGCCAGAAAATATTATGTCTCTCTATTTTTTCTGTGTTCACATTCGGAATAAGCTAAAAGTATTTTGAGAAGTTTTAACAGTATCTTAAAATTTTGTATACGAATTAATGGAACTTTTCTGGCAATTTTTTCCGGAAATTTGTTTTGCAAGAGACTAAGCTAAACTGTTTGCGGAGACACTTCATAAAAAATTTTTGTGGAAATAGCCTTCACAGAAATTAATTGGTGCTTTTTTTGCCATAACAATAATCCTCCTTTCCGTTTTTGGGGTTCTTTTATGTGGTCTAGTACGACTTTCTTGATTACGTATACTTCTGAAGAAGTTTCTAAATTTATCACCACTTTAATATCATTCTACAAGGTATATCTATCATTTTGAGTAGATGTATATGTTAGTAATTATAAAAGAATTTATATTAAAAAGATATTTATTTGTTGAAGTTTTTACAAAGAATAAAAAACTATTAAGTTTTGAAATGAAATTCAAATAAAACAAACGCGAATGTTATATGCGGCCCGGCCGAATCTATATACCCACCATCAACTTTTTCAAATTTTACGTTATATGGGAGGTGGGCGGACCACGCCCATTTTTTGTTTCAGAGTTTACATTGGTGCTTGAACTATTTTAGCATAATTTCTCCTTATATGGGAGGTGGGCGGAATACGCCCATTTTTGGTTTCCGAGTTTATATTGACCCCCGAACTATTTATACAAAATTTCCTTGTCGTACAGGCTTTTGTTGAAGAAATATCAGCAGAAAAGTATGAAACGGACACCCTGTGTTTCTAGTTTTTAGCCCATATTTTTTTTGTATATTTACCGATTTTGCCCATTTTCAATCCCAAACAAACTAACCAGGACCCAGAAAATATATAGTTTGTGGGGTCTTAAATGATTCCTTCGACATGTTACACACGGAATGACAAAATCAGTATACCTCCCATCTTTTTGATGGTGGGTATAAAAATCCAAAGCTGCTACATAAGTTATTT
Source organism: Protophormia terraenovae (assembly GCA_951394005.1). NCBI lineage: Eukaryota > Metazoa > Arthropoda > Insecta > Diptera > Calliphoridae > Protophormia > Protophormia terraenovae. The sequence goes on from OX596074.1 coordinate 65,085,728, forward strand.
AAATTTAGTATTCATAAAATAATATTAAGTATTTGCTCAAAATAATAGATACATCTATGTTCGCTTTATGTAAGGAAGAAAGAACGCAGGTTTTCGTTAATTAAAGAAATAATACTTAGTTTTATTAATTAAAAAACTACAAATAGAGTTAAATAAGTGATAAATTATATTGAATTATATGTTAATTTCATAATTACATTGCACAGTGGTACCAAACCGTTTTTTTTTTTTTGGAAATAATTCTGTAACTTTTGAACCGTTGGAGATATCTCAAAAAAATTCCACATTTTCAGAGGTGAGGTGTTTTCGAGTTGATTTGGAGGAGTACATGGATTTTTTCTGGCAATTCTTTCCGGAAATTTGTCTTGAGAAACGAAGATGGACTGTTTGCAGAGCTACTTCATTAAAAATTTCAACTGAATTTTTTTTTTTTTTTTTTGTATCGTCAAAAATTCATTTATGATATGACAGAAAAGAAATTTATAGATAGTCCTTGTAAATCTCTACAAAAAATACGTTTAGATATAAAGGTTTTAAAATCACATCTATCTTCTTCTATATATATAATTTGTTAAGCATTTTTTACTTTCCAGAGCTTTCTGAAGCTCCCAGACGACGTAAAAAATTAAAATTTGGCTATTCAATTGACTAAATATTTTTAAATTGACTAAAGACGTGTAGAATTGAAGAAATTTCGTTAATATTAACTAATTAATTTTAGTCAAATTGAATAAAATTCTTCAATTTTACGAAATTTCTTCAAATTTGAATAAATTTCGTTAATTTAACTATTTTTTTTAGTCAAATTGAAGAAACATATGTAGAACTGAAGAAATTTCTTCAATACAGAAAACGCATAGTGAAGAAGATCAGTTGAATGACAAATAATAAAGCTTGTGCACGTGTTTTGGTTTCAATAAATTTAAATTTTGTTTAAAAATTTTTTATACAAATAAAAAAAAAAAAAAAAAACAGTGAAAAATAGGTGTGAATTTGTGTTAAATGACAAGCAAGTTTCGATCAATATATAATTCTCCTTTTTAATTTATGTGCAAACTCATGGGTGTCACAAAATGCAACCATAAAACTAAAGCGCATAGACATTTGAAATACTTTTTCATACTTTTCGCGGTAAAGTTAAACATTTTAAATTCTTAATATTTTACGTATATTTATTTAAGGTGGTTTTACACTATAATACTTGGTATTAATACCAGAGTTTCATTTTCTATAATACATATCAAAAAATGTGTTATGGAAAGTATTATGGAATGTCATATTTTTATTTTTTGAAAAATTTCGGTTCGGTTTTTTTAAAATGTTAGCTTTTCGAATATCGAATAAACCGGATTTTTTGTGTCGAATACTCGGTTTTCATTTTCCTTTTAAATTTTGTCTAAAAAAGTGATATATTTTCATTATTATTTTTAAGTTTACAATTGTATCATAATAAATAGCTTTTAAATTAGAAAAATGTAGTAAGACTTTATTGGAATATGATTAATTTTTCTTATATAATGGTTTCACAATATGAACAGTAAATAAAAAATATGTATAACTTTATCCAATGAACATTTCATATCTTAAAAGTGGAAAATATTACAGGCAAATAATATAAGAAACCTCATGATCAGTGTTGCTAGGAGGTGAGAAAAAGACAGGCTAAATTGGACTTTCAAAAAGGCCAGAAAAGGGCTAAATGCCCCAAAAAAATAAAGCACGAAAGATGCTAACATTTTTTATTTTATAACTTATTATGTCTAATTAATCTAAATCGACAATTTTGGCTTATATTTCATATGAAAAATTATTTAATTTTTTAAATGAATTTTCAATTTTTTTTAATTTTTTCAAATTTTTGGTGACTTTTTTCTTTTATAATAATATATAAATAATCTCGATTTTTTTGTGAATTAATACTCAAAAAGGTTTAAAGCATGGTTCCGTAAGAACTAAATTAGTAACACAAATAAGAAATTTTTATCTTCTTTGTTGAAATACTAAAAATTTAGCCTTTTTAAGGCAATTTTAAAACTGAAAAGAAGGCTATAGGCTATAACGAAAATTTTGCGGCTTAAGGCAAAATAAAAAGCTAGATTTAGCCTTAAAAATACTATGCGGTCAACACTGCTCATAACTAAATTAATTGGCGGATAATAAGGCATATGTATGTTAAAAAAATTAATAAATTAAGTTAATTAATGAGAAAATATCTTTGAATAAAAAATACATTATTTTTAGGTATTAAAAATATAACTTAGATTTTTTCATAGACAACATGAAATTTAATACGTCCTATATATATTTCTACCAAATTTCATTAATGCCTTCAAAATTTAGATCTGTGCTTTTCCCGGACATCGTTAAAACGAAATGATTTTAAGTAGAACGGAATACTTTGTAGTGGGGATCCGAAGATTTTTTATGCGTTACAATTATAAGCACAAATGCATAATATCCAAAACATATATGGTTGTGTAAGATGTTTCGAACAATTGATTCGAAAACCGGTTTTCGCATAAACCCCAATAATCGATCTCCCTAATGTATACACATCTGCTCAAAATAATATACACTTAGTGGGATGATATTAAAGTGGCGATAACTTTGGAAAATTCTTCAGAAATACTTCGAGTTTTTTTTCTTTTAGTAAACAATTTGATCTGGCAATGATACTTTAATGAAAAATATGACAAGTATGTGCATAAAAATTAATTTACATATACGTTTTCGATTTAAATACCAAAAATTATTGCTCATACTAATAGATACAGTTAAATTATTTCTAATTTTTGTATATTAAGTTGAATTCTATTGTACTTTTTTGATTATTTTTAAATAATAGAGGAAGAAAAGTTGCATTTTGGTTTAAAATGTTATAAAGAAATAGTATTCTGATTCAGAAAATGGGAAGAAACATTTAGTGCACCAAATAGGAGAGAAAAATGGTTAAAAAATAAGCGAAAACTGCAAAGTCGTTGCTTGAAATAGCAAAAAGGGGCTCAGGAAGACATCCAAATTTTGTGCCTTATCTAAAAAATAACTCATATTAGACCTCTTAAAAAATCTATTATTTTGAGCAGATGTGTGTATACTTTTCTGCTTATATTTTCCTTTTCTTGACATTTTTTATACGTTGCTGTAGAAATAAATAGAAATAAACGATAAAAATATTGGGTTCTAAAACTGCATGGGCAGAAATTGAATGGATCGACAACCAGTGCAGTGTATTACTGCAGTGATCACTGAGTGCACATCTATTGTTCTTAATAAATGGTACACAAATATGTAGTTTGTTTGTAGTTTGTCATGAAAGTAGATTATTAACTACTTACTTTTAACTTGATATGTAATCAGTTACATAAGATCAGATTTTTGGAAATGTTACTTTTTATCTATCTCTTCATTTATATTATAAAAATTATATATTTTAAAAGTGGGTAAAATATGAAAATGCATTAATTATTTGTTGAAGTCAAGAAGACTAAAACAAATAATTAATCGTAAACACACCAGTCTCCGGTGAAGTCGAAACCACGACGTAAGCAGACAGAATAGCTTATTGTTAACAAATTCATTAGCCCACTTTATACGTACATGAATTCATTCATGAACTCTGTAGTTTGAGTTTATGTAAAATACTACATCAAACATAAAATACGGTATAACTCTTAAACCAATAAAGGGGTATAAAAATGTACTAGAGGAAATTTGCAGGAAATTTTATTATCTATAAATGTTGCATTAACATCAAAATATGTACTATGCTCAATAAGCTAGTTATATGCAAAAAGTGTTATTGTTCATTTAATTTTACTGTCTTGTGTACTAAATAAATTTTGTGTCTGAAAAAATGTTTGTCAAATTTTTCAAAATTAAACATTTTTGACATAAAAAAATAAATTCAAGAAAATACAATTTTTTTGTTAATGTTTACAAAAATCAATTTCTTATTTCAAAAGGCTATTGGTAAATTATTAGTGTTTAAAAGTGGTAAGTATCTGAATATTATTAAAAAATATCCACTAATTTGTATTGTTTCTCTTAGGCACATTGGCACAAATGATTGCAATTTAGCGATTGCAATTTAGGAAATACAATTACATAAAGGTAAGAAAATTTTATTGGCTATCTTAAAACAATTTGTTAAACGTATTAAACTCTTAACAATTTTCAGACGGGGGCAAGTCAGTAAGGTCCGGTATTTTATTCAATTTCTGCACGGGTCACAAGAATGGGCTTCAAGAATTAACTCCAAGTCTATGGTATGAAATAGTATGTTAAATCCTGATTTCTGCATATTTTCAAATATCAAAATATAAAAAAAAATTAAATGCTTTTTATTTTCAATACTTCAGTGCTTACTTGTAACCGATAATGTAACTAGTTACTATTCATTTTGCTAATAATGACTTCTGTAATACTTTGAAACTAATGAGTGATTGAATAGCTACAAAGTAATTAGTTCTTGTAACGACATCTAAGTAATGACTTTCTGAAATGCCTACCTGTAATAATATAGAGTAAGTAGTTGCCTCTAATGACATCACCGTGTTAAAATAATGAGTTATTCATCTAATGTGAAAGTAGTGTAGAGCCATTATATTAGCTTCTTATCTCATTACATGGCAAGCAAAGTTTTTGCTGGGCGATTAAAGACTTGTACTAAAATGTGGGTTGTTTCCATTCGAATGATTAAAGATCATATCAAGGATCGAGCAAACAAACTTTTGTAACAAAATATGAAATATACCTGAAGTTAATATATTGCAAATTAATTATAAAATAATAGAATTTCTTATTTCTCAAATATATTTTTTTATATTTCAGACGGTAGTTTATTTGGTTTATTTTACCTTATTGAAAACGTATTAGACCCTTTATCAAAAATTATTTATAATTTAAACTTTTACTACGTAAGTTTGTACTAAATTTAATTAAATAATTTTCTATATATTTTTAAATACATAATTATTTCTAATTTTATACAATAAATATTATTAAACTTTTTAAAATTTCTTATTTGTTTTATTTCTGAAGATAGCAAATTTTCCTACAGGGTTTTAAACAGCATTTTAGAATTGACAATATTTTGTCAAATTGATTAAAATTCAAATGTTAAAATGAATAAACATTCTTCAATTTGAAGAAAAAAATTAGTTAATTTGAATAAATTTTTTATTCAATTCAACAAAAATTTAGTAGAATTAAATAAAAAAAATTAGTTAAATAAAAATTCTTCAATATGAATAAAAAATTTAGTTAATTTGAATAATATTTTCTTCAATTTAACTAAAAATTTGTCAAATTAACTAATTGAATTAGTCATATTGACGAATTTTCATCGATTTAACTAATTTAAGAAAAATTAACAAAAATTTCTGTTGAATTGAATAACGATTTTGTTGGTTGATATTTAACCTACTTTTCTTCAATTCTACACTCCATTTTACCGTATTTACTGCTCTTTTCTGGTTCAGTGTAAGCTTGCGAGGACGACCACTTCTAGGCTTATTTACTACAGTTTCTTTCATTTTTACCCTTTTTATACCCTTCACCACAGGTGTAAAGGGTATATATAAGTTTGTCATTCCGTTTGTGATTTCTACAATATTCGTCTAAGACCACAAAAAGTATATATATTCTGGATCCTTATTGACGGTCCGTCTGACTGTCTGTCTGTTGAAATCAGTTTTTAGAAAGCCCCAGTTATCGGATATATATGTTTTATATATCAAATTGTTACAAATATTCCTTAGAAAATCGCTAATAAAAACGAGCAAAATCGGTTGATAAATAACTGAGATATCGGCAAAAAACCGAAGATACTTCCGAAAAATCGTGTTTGCTGTCGGCTTTTCTCGGCTCTTATAAAATATAGCGATTTCGTTTTTACACGAAAAATTCAAAACCTTTCTTAGTTTTTTTTTTTTGTGAAAAAAAAATAGGTCCACTATATTCCAGATATCGGCCCAAACGCGTTTTATTGACTTTTTGAAGCTCCTATATAAGCTAAAATTAAATTTCAATTTTTTACAGAAAGTTAATTTGTTCATAAACAACAGAGTTATGGACCAAAAACTAAAAAAAAAATTTAATAAGTAAATACACAGAAAAATGTTTATATTAAACATACATACATACATAAACACATACATACATACATGCAAAAATAAAAATATATAACTATTCAATTGTTGTTGTTTATATTTTTAAATCAATGCTTGCTATGACTTTCTTTTTCGTATTCAAATGTTCGTAGTTAAAAAAAAAATTAGGCGTTAAGGCGAAATTTTTATTATTTGTGGGTAAGATGGTAATATGGTATTAAGTAACATGGTAAAGGGTATCAAATTTTTCAATTTCATTATTATATAAAACCAGTAGTTCTTTCGGTTTTTCCTTATTTAAAATGATGAATTATTAAATTTCTAATATCGACAGAGGTTACTTTTCCTTTGCTTCCCATCTTTGCCGTAACATGCGCATTAATGAAAAGAAAGTGTATTAAAATATTCACCCTTATTCTATTTGGTGTCGTCAACAGAAAACAACGTCATTTTTTATGTTTTTATACAATTTCGTATTCCCGTTGGCAATACACAGTGGTCCCAAAACGAAATTATTTGGAAATAATTCTGTAACTTTAGAACTCCTGGATGTATTTGAATGAAATTTCACATGGACAATCCTGAGGTGTATGCCAATTGATTTGGACGAGGACAGGTTCTTAGTAAGTCTAGGGGGTGGACCTCCAAAGTTGGTCACCTCGGGTATGAAATTTTTTTTAAAAAATCGCCAAAATTTCATTTATGATTTGATTGAAAAAAAATTTGCACATAGATAGTCCTTATAATTCTCTACAAAAAATATGCTTACATGTGTGGGTTATCTCTTTTACTTTAATTTTGAAAAAAATTTTGATTTTTTGTAATTTTTTTCAAAAATATGGTAACATTTTTTCACTTTAAAATCCGTTATTTTCCTCCGGACTATACATTTCTTTTAATGTTTCTAAAATAATACTTAACATAAATGCATGTAAATCAAATCCGAGGGCAGTTGGGGTAACATTCTCCCCGCTAGCCGTATCAGAATTTCGTGGCGTGGCTTATTAAATATTTTTGTGTGTTTAGCTAACATATGTGGGTAAGTTTTCAAGGTATTATTTTTTTAATTTCGGCTTTGACATTTTTGAGCTCCACAAAAAACTAAATAAACAAAAATTAAAATTAACGAAATTCTGATAAGGCTAGCGGGGAGACTGTTACCCCAACTGCCCTCGGATTTGATTTACATGCATTTGTATTAAGTATTCTTTTAGAAACATGAAAAAAAATGTATGGTCCGGAGGAAAATAACGGATTTTAAAGTGAAAAAATGTTACCATCTTTTTGAAAAAAAATCACAAAAACTCACAATTTTTTTCAAATTTTCAACTTCAAAATAATATAACTTTTTATCTAAACCACATACAGCGGGTGTCATAAATAAGTAAACAAACTTATCATTTCTGTTTCGCTTTAAAAAGCGGCAAATGTAACGGTCCAATTTTAAAAATTTACATGTTTTTGATGAAGTCAATTTGATGACAAATTTTTCAAATATTACTCCATTTTAAGTTTGTTTCTAGAGAAAGTTGAAAAGAAGTCGTTTTCGGGCGAATCATAAATAAGTAAACAAGCAACTTTTGGCTTAATTTCTTTAATTTTTTGTTAAAATCACCTTTTCGATTATATTAGAAAATTTGATAAATACAGAAAATTTTAATTTAACCATAATTTCAACCTAAAGGATGACAAATAGCACACAATTAAGTGTAGGAGAACTAAGAGTAACTATCATACAATACGCAAAAGGTGAAACATATAGAAATATATAAAAAATCTTTAAAAAACGGCCGCTTTATTTTCAAGGTGGTTAAATGCTTCAAACACAATGAACGCGTTGACCGCAATTACTCTAGTAAACGCTTAAGAATCACTACAGAAAGAATAGATATCAATTTAGCTTTCAAATTTTATGCTTTCTGCTCCAAAATTTGTATCAAAACTTATTCTGGAAGTCCGAAAACTATGGTCTGAATTTACAACTCACAGAAAAATATATGAAGACGGAAAACATAGTCTAGCTGTACGGAAAATTTTATACATAATTATAATAAATCTCCAAAATTTTATGACGTTCTGTGCAGATTAGTCTAAAAATAATAAAAATCTAGAAAATAAGTCTCTGGATTGAATAACCTATGATTCGTATGAAATAAAATGTATGTATGCTATATGTACGTATAGCTCTAAAATGTTTACAACCGTATTCACAAAAATTAATTTAGGTTTGATAAAGAGTTACTAACTTTTTCTTATAGAAATTTGCATACAAAAAGTTAGTAACTCGTTATCAAGCATACATTATTTTTTTGTGAATACGGCTGTTAAACTTTAACGTTTAAGTATAGAAAACTAATACTTAAGTCCGGTGGAAAGGGCATAATGGTTTGGAAATACATTTCTATTTATAAAATAGAAGAAAATGTGTAACACAAAGGTAAAATAAAATCCCAGATTAAAAGGTATAAAGTTCAAAAAAAATTTTTGTTTAATTTTTGTGGATTTTATCCTAAGTATACTAGGAAAATTCATCTATAAATTAAGGTGAATTTGATTCAAAATATATAGCTGAGGAAATAATTAACATTTCAGAGGGGCCTACTCAAAGTTCAGATGTGTCACCAATAGAAATTGCATAAAATTTGATTGAAAAAATAGGGTCCCCATAATTGACCAAACTAATGGACTTAATTATTACTAAAACCTCTTAACTTTGTCCAGGGATATGCAGAATATATGTAGTCACTACACCAACACGTTTGGCACTAATGTATCAAAATATAGGCGGTCACCGTGGCTATCAGAAGCCATGTTTACTTATTTATGGAACATTGATTTTTTAGACTTCTTTAAAAACAGTCACATTCACTAGGAAGTAATGTATTGAATTGAATCTTTTGCTGCTTATTTTACTAACTAGACATTATATATTTATAATTATATGTTACTTTTTATATCTTCGATCTAAACTTAAAAAAGAACTAATTGAGTTCATGATACTACTTTGTTTACTTATTTATGACACCCGCTATAGGTATATGATCCTTGCACAAAAATTGTTTAGAATTTTGTAAAAAATCCAGAGAATCTTTTAGAATTGTAAGACTCAAATTGAGCCCGCCAAGTTAAAAAAAACATGGTCAAAAATGGGTCAAAATTTTACTTTGGTCCAAATATCTATTAAAGTAAAAGGGTCAAAATCTTACTTTGGTCCAAATATCTCTTAAAGTAAAAGAGATAACCCACACATGTAAGCATATTTTTTGTAGAGAATTATAAGGACTATCTATGTGCAAAATTTTTTTTCAATCAAATCATAAATGAAATTTTGGCGATTTTTTAAAAAATTTCATACCCGAGGTGACCAACTTTGGAGGTCCACCCCCGTCCCCTGGACTTGCTAAGAATCTGTCCTCCTCCAAATCAATTGGTATACACCTCAGGATTGTCCATGTGAAATTTCATTCAAATACATCCAGGAGTTCTAAAGTTACAGAATTATTTTCAAAAAATTTCGTTTTGGGACCACTGTTCAATATTGCCATATTTCGATGACTGTTAACATACGTTCGTTATTTTGTAAGAAAAATCGGCGTTGCTATTGTCTTTAATTGCCGTTGATTTTGTCGTCGGCATTTTAAGTGTTGTCTTGAGTGTTGTTTTTCTACATTTAATATTTGGTACACATATAACTTATGGAGTCATTTAATTGTCTCCATTTTTATTTTGTTGAATTTTGAAAAATTTTGAAAAAATCGTAAAAGTGTCTAATTTTAAACACCAATATCTCCACTATAAATGTAGTAATTTAAAAATAATATAATCATTTAAAAATGCATTCGTAATGCAAATGCAATTTTATGATGCATTTTTGAAAATTTCTACCCTTTCGATTTTAATTTTCTTCTAATATATTAAAAAGCAATATTTAACTATAAAATGCAAAAATAACTGTTCTGTGATAATAAAATCTACTATTTTTAATATTTTTTTTTTAATTTTTAAGAAATTTCTACCCTTTTGATTTTAAATATTTTTGCTTAATATTAAAGACAAATATGTTTATTATATAAAAAATCAGCACTTAATCTGGGACAAATTGGTTTTCTACCGCAAATAACAAATTATGAAATATTATGATTAAAATTAATTTTAAAATAAGCTCTTTGAAGAAACTTGAAGAAATATTAAAATTTTTTTTTTTTTTAAACCTTTTTGTCCCAGAACAATTTATATTGCAATTTTTAGCAAATATAATAATGTTATGTCAGAAGAAAAAAAATTAAAGTGATATAAATTTTTTCAAAATACGTACAAAAATTGCATTTGCATTATGAACGCATTTTTTAATGATAATATTCTTTTTAAATTACTACATTTATAGTGGACTTATTCTTCTTAAATATGCAATTTAAATCATCAAAATTCGTTAACAACTTTTAGAGATGTTGATGTTTAATGTCAGACACTTTTGTCATTTTTTTTCACTTTTAGAAAAATCAAAATCGTGAATAAATTCGTGAATTTTTTAGAATTCAAAAAAATAAAAATGGAAATATTTAAATGGCTCCATAGGGCAGGCGCGGATCCACGGGGGGGAAGGAAATCGGAAATTACCCCCCCCCCCGAAATGGATTTCGAACTAAGAAAAATTAAAAATCTACAATAGGAAAAGGAAAAAATAAAAAATCTTTAAGAAAAATTTTCTTTAGCGAAAATAAAAGAAGGCAAAATTAATTTATCCTCAAGATAGTATAAGAACGGAAGGATGTGAAGATAAATTCGTGAGTTAAATACATCCCACATCTCTGTTAACTATATTCCAAACACTGTAAAGTACGTTGAATTTATTTAATTTGACTTTTTTTATAAAAAATAAAGTTAGAAAAATTGTTTTTAATGTTTTATCAAATAAAACATAACTATTTAAAATTTTGAGCAAAAAATATAAAATAAATTAATTGTCAGAACAAAATTTTGTTGTAACAAAAATACTTGTATTCAGGTCACATTGCGGGCCAGTTTGGACAGACCTGAATGAGGTTGTGATATATCACTTGAAAGCTCTAAAGGAGTAGAACTCAGAACTGCACAGGATATATCCAGTTGTTTCTCAGGAGACATGCTATGAGGTGCTGCAGTTTGGCAATATTAACGTAAGTCTAAGAAAAAGGGGGCCATATTTTGATTTTGGGCATACCTGAAATGGGTTATGGCACACTAAATTAAAGGTCTGGTGGAGTAGAACTGTTTAGAAAATATTCACTTGTTTCCATGGGAAGATACTACGAGAGTCTAAACTTTGCGCAAATTCTTACAAATTCACACTCGAACAAGGGGCCATTTGGACAGACCTGAATGAGGTTGTGATACATCGGATGAAAGCTCTAGAGGAGTAGATCTCAAAACCATAAAGGGTATACCCAGTTGTTTCTCAGGAGATGTGCTACGAGGGGTGGAATATAATTATTAATTTTTCAGAGATTTATATTCCGAGTTGTGGGAGGGGCATTTAGAGCAGGCCTGAATGGGGTTGTGATACATCGGATGAAAGCTCTAGAGGAGTAGATTTCAAAACTATATAGGGTATATCCAGTTGTTTCTCAGGAGATGTGCTACGAGGGGTGGAATATAATATCAATATTTTTCAATGATTCATATTCCAAGTTGTGGGAGGGGCATTTAGAGCAGACCTGAATGGGGTTGTGATACATCGGATAAAAGCTCTAGAGGAGTACATCTCAAAACTATAAAGGGTGTACCCAGTTGTTTCTCAGGAGATATGCTACGAGGGGTGGAATATAATTATTCATATTTCAAAGATTTATATTCCAAGTTGTGGGAGGGGCATTTAGTGCAGACCTGAATGGGGTTGTGATACATCGGATAAAAGCCCTAGAGGAGTATATCTCAAAACTATAAAGGGTGTACCCAGTTGTTTCTCAGGAGATATGCTACGAGGGGTGGAATATAATTATTCATATTTCAAAGATTTATATTCCAAGTTGTGGGAGGGGCATTTAGTGCAGACCTGAATGGGGTTGTGATACATCGGATAAAAGCCCTAGAGGAGTATATCTCAAAACTATATAGGGTATATCCAGTTGTTTCTCAGGGGACATGCTACGAGGGGTGGAATATAACATCAATACTTTTCTATGATTTATATTCCAAGTTGTGGGAGGGGCATTTAGAGTAGACCTGAATGGGGTTGTGATACATCAGATGAAAGCTCTGGAGGAGTAGATCTCAAAACTGTATAGGGTATATCCAGTTGTTTCTCAGGGGATATGCTACGAGGGGTGGAATATAACATCAAACATAAAAATTTTTAGTGGAAATTTCTAAATATTTTACAATGACAGACTCTGCAGCACGGGGTTTCTCAGCCAATTGGGATATACGGTAGTAATAAGTACTGAGCCTCTAATTCTCTGAAAAACTACTTGTCTGATTTTATTAAAAAAATAAACAAGAAATTCTAATAAAAATTATTTTCAGCTAATTCTTACATTAGTTTTTAACAAGGTCAACAGTTATGAACATATTAAGCCAATTTTTTTAGAAAAAAATTTTATATATATATATTTTTTTTTTTATTGCGAAAAAATCGCAAGTGTCACAAGTGCATAAGTTTTAATTTTTTTCATAATTTAGTGAAAATATCCATTAATAAGTTACATAGACAAAGTAAAAACATAAAAAAAATTAGTGTAATTTTTTTAATTTTTCTATATTACTTTTAAATAAGTATTTTCGTAAATTTTTTGACAAAACCTATGCATTGATTTTAACAGAGTAGGTAGAACGCTCATTTTTTTGATTCGTTCGGAACAAAATTTTTATCAGCGAATTTAATCCTAATTTTTAGAGCAATTTTTATTTTTTGTTTTCAAATTTAATTTTTTAATTTGTTCGAAGATCAAAAATTTTATTTTCGAAAATAAAAATATTATTCAGGGATTAATCCGAAACGAATTAATCGAATTGATGTCGTGTAACGGTATAAAAATGTATTTACTTATATTGAATGAAAGATGTGTGGATGTTTAAAACATTTGTACATGCGCTTGTGTGTTTAAGAAAGCTGCAGTTTTGTTTTTGTTACTGCTGAATTGTTCAAAATAAAACAACAACACAATGATTATGGCAGTAGTTAATTGAGTGTGCATATTTATGTATGCATGTAAATATGTATGTAAATACTGAAAATATCATGAATTTAACATTGTATTGTCATAGGAAGGAAGTACCTAGTGGTGAAATAGAGCTGCAGATTTTTTTCTTTTAACACACGCTTGTCATTTGTTAAAGAAAGAAGTATGTTCTTCTTTCATACTTCTTGTTCATTTCTTTTGAAGTACTTTTCTTAAAACTATGTTTATACGATTTTTTAACAAAAATTCACTTTTAGCCTTATTAAAATATATTAAAATTGCTTTAAAATTTGTAACATTTTAATTTTCAAAAGTGTTTAAATTACATACTTTTCCGATGTAATTAAACGCGACTAAAAAGCAGGATTCTGAACGTAATTCTATGGAAAATACTGGAAAAAGCTCAGTTAAAAATATAAATCAGCTGTTCTCTTATAAGCACTTAGTTCACGATCCAATTGAGACGTTACAAATTGAGAACGACGAAGTAACTAAATATATTCCTACAAACTGAAACATAAAAAAATATAACTTCAACGTGTTTCTCGAAATGATATAACTTTCAGTTTATACAAAAATATAAAAAATAACCAATCCGAAACAAAGGTTTTGGTTGCTTCCACTTTCCAGGATTTTTTAAAGTAAAAATCTTAGTGGCGAAAACTTTGGCCAAAATATATCAGACTTGAAATACACAAAAAATACATTTAATCAGTAAAGAAGATGATCATCGTAATAAAACATTTAAAACTTTCTGTTGAAATCAGTTTTTAGAAAGCCCCAGTTATCGGGTATATATGTTTTATACATCAAATTGTAGGGATGAGGGATGAGATAACTTTACGAAAATTGGTACAAAGTTTGTTTTTGTGATTGCGATAACAAATTAAGAAGATTTGAACGCCTAGATATTTTTCATTCCGAAATACAGGGCATTAAAAATTTCAGAAATCGGACCATTTTTGGACCCGGAAAATTTGTCTGAACATTTTGAAAATTTTTTCGTTCAAACTTAAAGCTATTTACCTTTAGAATATACCAATAGCATAAAAGCACTTTTTCGGAAGATACTCCCAAAAATCGTATCTGTTGTCGACTTTTTTAGGCTCCTATATAAGTTAGCAACTTCGTTTTTGCACGAAAAATTCTCAATATTTTTTTAAATTTTTTTTTTGGTAAAATCGGTCCATTAGTATCCGAGATATCGGCTAATATGCATTTTTAGACTTTTTGAATATCCTACGGGTTTCGCTATTGAACAGATTGGTCATAAATATTTTTATAAAATTTAGATTTTTTAAATCAACCCAAAAATTAAAAAAAAATCTGTTAAGCATTGTAATGACTATTAGTGATATTGTCGTTTTTTGTATTGCCAAGTAGATTAGTTAGCAACAGCAGTAATATAAGGATTAACTTGCTTGCTATGTTTATTATTTTTTTTTTTTTTTTATTGAAATTTTCGGAGTTTGGAAAAAATGTAGATTTATAAATATAAAGGTATGAAAGCATACGTTAAGGCGAAAATTGTATTATTTGTTGGTAAGATGGTGAAGGGTATTAAAGATTCGGCTCAGCAGAATCTTTTTTAATTTCATCTTAAAAATCAAATAATAAGAGCTTTTTTTGGATTTTGTTTTTTCGAGCAGAAATTAAAGTTATTTTGTGATTTTTTCCACAAAACAAAATCACTATGAAATAAACGCAAAAAAAAAAAAAAAACATTATAATAATAAAAAATCCAAAATAAAAAAATATTTATTAATAACAAGCGCGAATGTCAATTCGGCCCGGCCAAATCTATATACGCACCATCAACCATATGGGAGGGAGCGGTAAAGTGGGCGGACCACGCCCATTTTTGGTTTCCGAGTATGACCCCCGAACAATACATACAAAATTTCGCTGTCGTACATGCATTTATTGAAGAAATATCAACAAAAAATATATGAAACGGACACCCTGTGTTTCTACTTTTTAGCCCATAAATTTTGTTTATTATACCGATTTTGCCCATTTTCAATACCAAACAAACCTTATATAAGACAAATATTTGTGCCAAATTTCGTCCCCCTACGTTACCCCGTTCGAGCCCTATCCTGCTTTCAACAGACAGACAGACGGACATAGCTAGATCAACTCAGAATCTAACCAGGACCCAGAAAATATATACTTTGTTGATTCTTTTGACATGTTACACACGGATTGACAAAATCAATATACCTCTCATCGTTTTCATGGTGGTATAAAAATACACAAAAAAAATCGTTCATTACCCTATACGCAACAATACCCCAGTTTCCCCTATTAATTGAAAATATTAAAAATTTTTCACTAAAAATATAATAATTTTTATTAAATATTTTAATTTATATAAAGGTTTTTATAAAAACTTTAAAATGGCCTGCATTGAATACTTTTCTTACAGAGTTGACGGTAGTGCACTTAATTGTGAGTGCATTTAATGATATTGCAATTTTTTTACTAAAACTAAATTTAGTGGTAGTGAAAAAATTTACACTATACTCTATAGCGCAAAATATGAATAGTCACAACACATAAGCTGCAAATAAATTTTTATACCCTTCACCACAGGTGTAAAGGGTATATATAAGTTTGTCATTCCGTTTGTAATTTCCACAATTTTCGTCGGAGAGCAAAAAAGTTTATATTTTCGGGATCCTTGTAAGAAATGATGACGATAGGAACATGTCCGTCCGTCCGTCCGTGTGTCGGTTGAAATGGCGTTTATGAAGCCAACCGATAACTGACATATATAATATATATGTCAAACGATCGGAAATGCTTTCGAGAATTTTGCTATTGGAATTCAGCAAGATCGGTTCATACAATGCGGAGATATGTTAAAAAAACCGGTTTTTAGAACCGGTTTTCCAGTTTCTGAAGCCCCTGTATATACTAGGGACTTCGTTTTTACAAAAAAGTCTAGGACATTTTTTTCTGAATTTTTGTTCTGAAAAAATGAAATAAATCGGTTCAATAATAACTGAGATATCGGACAAAACGCATTTTTTATTTTTTGAAGACCTGGTTTAAGCTATAGATTTTTATTTTTATATAGATCAGTCATAAATGTTTTTACAAAATTTCGTTTTTTTTAATAAACCAAATTCGTTCATAATCAACAGAGTTATGGCCCCAAAAACAAATCTGTTAAGAATATAAATACACATACAAACATGTATATTAAGCATTGTAATGACTATTAGTGACGTTTTTTGTTTTTTGTATAGACAAGTATATAATAAACACTGTTATAGTGTTGTTGTTGTTCTTTGTATATGCAGTCTGTACAAAGATAAATAGATATGGAATTGTTGTTGTTTATTTTTAAAAACTAAAACATATCTGTTAAGAATATACATAAATACATACACAAACATTTATATTAAGCATTGTAATGACTATTAGTGACGTTTTTGCCTATGAGACAAGTAGTTTAGTTAGCAACAGAAGTAATATAATGAATAACAGTGTTGTTGTTGTTCTTTGTATATGCAGCCAGTTTGTATATACACACATAAAAAAATAAGTAAATATGGAATTGTTGTTGTTGTTTATTTTTTAAAAGCAAAGCCTGCTATGATTGTTTTTTTATATATTCAAATTTCGTAGTTTGAAAAAAAATTAGATTTATATATGTGAAAATATGAAAGCATACGTTAAGGCGAAAATTTTATTATTTGTCGGTAATATGGTAATATGATGTCGATAAGATAGTAAGATGGTAATATGGTGAAGGGTATCAAAGATTCGGCACAGCCGAATCTTTTTTCAATTTCATTTTTACTAAATATAAATATGATTTTTTTTTTTTTACTAAACATAAACATGGCATTTTTCCAATCAATTCACTAAACTCACTAAAACTAATTTTAGAGAGCTATGATGGTAATTATCAAATTTATAATCGTTTTAGAAAAACACTACACAATTTAAAATTTCTCTTAGTGTGCTTTGAAAATCTTATATTTGTTTATATTGAGACATTCATATATAAACGAGTAACGTTACTGACAAATTCATCATTCCACAAACCGAACGTCTAAAGTTAGAGAGATAAAATGTTGATCTTCCGAAAAATATATCCATTACGAAGGGATTATTGGAAATTCGAATATTGAAGAGACTATATTTGTATGCAATATATGTTTTAAAATACACCTCAAGCCTTTATTTTGTATTTAGTGAAGAATGTTTAAAAAACATTATGTCATCTTTTAATTTAGTGAACAATTTCCACTAACATTAGTGCAGGGTTGTTTTTTGCACTAACGTATTTTGTGAAGAAAAAATTTTAACCATCACTAATAAATTTTAATGGAAAAAAAATGTTCATTACCACTATATTTAGTGATGCTGATATTTTACTGATATTTAATTAAATGCAGAATTCAATTAATACAAATCTTATTTGATTTTGATCATTCAATTATAATTCTAATTGATTTAACCAAAATCAGTTATTCTAGTTTATCACTTTGGTGATTGGAGCAAAATCAATTAAAAAATTAATTAATATAACAACTTAGTAATTGAGGTCCATTTTTATTTTTTTCGGTAAAAATCAAATTTTTTACTAAAAATCTTTTTTTTTTTTTTTTCTAAAAATAAAAAATTTTAAATATTATCTAATTTTTAACTAAAAATCAAGGTTATAAACTAGATTTTCACTAAACAGATTTTGTTTTAAGTGAAGGAGCACATTTTAATAAATAATCTGACTTATTTTGTAAAACAAAATCTAATTTTGGGTGAATAAACTTATTTTTTGCTAAAAACTGTGTAACAGTTTAGTTTAAGTTTTTTTCTTAGGAGCAAAAAAATAAAATCAAAAATAATAACTAAAAAATAGATTTTTTAATAAAAATAAAAAATTAAAAATTTAAATTATTCAGCATTTTGATATATCCTGTTCTGAGATTTATATATCTGTTAACACTTTATTCGATCGTTCCTTGTATTAAACATTTACCATGAAATTATGTAGAATTTAATAATTTCTGGGAACACAATTTTTCTTTTAAAGTTTGGGGAAAAATAATATGTATTTATTTCTGAGCTTTAAAAAAAATAACAGTAGATCACCCTTCAGTACTTGTAGAAAAATATTTCGTTTTTAAAATGTCTTGCTGAATGAACGATAATGAACAATATACGATATTATGAACGAACATTCGTATTCATAGAAACAAATAGGTATACACTAAAAAAATTTTAAAATCTACTCCTCCAGTGTTTTCATCCGATGTATCACAACCCCATTAGGGTCTGCTCTAAATGCCCCTCCCACAACTTGGAATATAAATCTTTGAAATATGAATAATTATATTCCACCCCTCGTAGCACATCTCCTGAGAAACAACTGGATATACCCTATATAGTTTTGAAATCTACTCCTCTAGAGCTTTCATCCGATGTATCACAACCCCATTCAGGTCTGCTCTAAATGCCCCTCTCACACTCGGAATATAAATCTCTGAAAAATTAATAATTATATTCCACCCCTCGTAGCACATCTCCTGAAAAACAACTGGATATACCCTTTATGGTTTTGAGATCTACTCCTCTAGAGCTTTCATCCGATGTATCACAACCTCATTCAGGTCTGTCCAAATGGCCCCTTGTTCGAGTGTGAATTTGTAAGAATTTGCGCAAAGTTTAGACTCTCGTAGTATCTTCCCATGGAAACAAGTGAATATTTTCTAAACAGTTTTGGGTTCTACTCCACCAGACCTTTAATTTAGTGTGCCATAACCCATTTCAGGTATGTCCAAAATCAAAATATGGCCCTCTATTTCTTAGACTTACGTTAATATTGCCAAACTTCAGCACCTCATAGCATGTCTCCTGAGAAACAACTGGATATATCCTGTGCAGTTTTGAGTTCTACTCCTTTAGAGCTTTCACGTGATATATCACAACCCCATTCAGGTCTGTCCAAACTGCCCCGCAATGTGACTTGAATATGGGTTTTTTTGATGCACCATATTCTAATGCTATATATGTTTTTTTGGTTAGTTTTTTTCCAAAAATGTTCAATTGTGATGTTTTTTCAATAAAACAATAAAAATAAATTTAAAAAAATTTTTTTTTTTTTTTTTTTAGTTTAAAAATATTTTTTTAAATGCATAAAATGTGGATCGTATTTAGCAGAGCGTGGAACGTATTTAACAGTGTGTGGAACGTATTTAACAGAGGTGTGGAACGTATTTAACTTACGTATTTATCTTCACATACATTAAGAACGGCCAAACTATGTTTAGAAAAAAAGTATTTATCTTACTTTTCCTTCGAAAAATTTTAAGGTAATAAATGGGTTTTTAAAATTGGGACTTGCTTAATAAAAGAAATATAGGAAATGCAATTCCAGCTTAAACTTTACATACGATTAAAAATGTATATGTCAATTAAAAAATTATTGTGTAAGTGCTAGTTTCATCAGTCATATAGAAATTACACTAACTAATGTTTTAATAATACTTAAACATTTTGACTTCATGAAAAATATTTTTTATTTTATAAATCAGAATTGTATTTTTTCAAGAAAAATGTTTATTTAAAATATTCATAATTTTGTATTAAAAAATAATTCTTCAAATAAAAACCATTAATTTAACATTTTCTCAAGAAAATGTCTACCATTTTCCTGGAAGATGATGACAAAAATAATACTTTTCGCTTAATTTTCCCCAAATATTCTATTAAACCTTCTGAAAATTGTACTGAAGAAAATAAATTGTTTTTTCTTTTGCTTTCCTAAAGAGATGTTGTACTTTTTGTCTTACATCTGTGCGAACAATTTTCATATTTAGAAATTAATTTTTAAATACACTCTATAACATTGAAAAATCACTCGGGAAATGACATAATTAGCATCATAAATTAGTTTTTTAAATGCCTCTCAAAATTTGGAGTTATGCTTATATTTTTTTCAAGTTCCTGTATTTTTTCTATTAAGCTTTTTTGAAAGTAGAATAATCAGGTTTGTTGTCGTATTTATTTCTTTGGTTTGGAATAATAATTTCTTTATAAAAGTCAATAAAAAATTTGCAATATGCAATTAATTTAACAACATTATTGCTGTGAATATA
This sequence comes from Protophormia terraenovae, assembly GCA_951394005.1. Taxonomy (NCBI): domain Eukaryota; kingdom Metazoa; phylum Arthropoda; class Insecta; order Diptera; family Calliphoridae; genus Protophormia; species Protophormia terraenovae. Next base: position 65,106,110 of record OX596074.1, read on the forward strand.
GCAAGATTTAGTTTTTTTAGTTAGTCAAAAAGAGCTTACTCGATTTTATAAAAAAAATTGTTGATAGAATTTTTGATTTTTTTAAACTATTTTAAAGATTGGAATCTCATTTTATTGTAAACAAAATATCATTAAGACGATAGAAAGAAATAATTGTTTTCAGTCTAAAAAAAAATCCATCATTGTTGAAGTTTTAAAATAGAAAAGTATTTTAATATAGAGTCATTCCATTTAAAATCACCAGCTGATTTTCTTACCTCTTCCGAATTTCATAATATTTGGTACAATCCCATCACGATATTTACATAGAACATTCAAAATAGTTCCATCATCCACATATATATTTTTCACGAATTTAAAAATACCACTTTTTGAAATACGCGACCGCTAAATTTAATTCGAGAATTATCCACCAATAAAATTGAACATAAAAACATATATCAGGTATCATTTTAAAGGTAATTTCATTACATTTACTTCAACGAACGTTGTAACGTAAATAATTTGGAAGACATTCGTATTTTTAAAAAGACAATTTTTCTCATTTTAAACTTAAACACGGCATTTGCGTTACCAGCGTCAATATTATTCTTGCCGAATTTTATTACATCTGGATGATTTTTGGAAGAAATTGGCGATTTTTCTATTTTATTACAAACAAAACAATTCGAATTGCAATAAATATTTGTATTCATTATGACATTAGCGGTAATAACTCCTAAAATATTGCGAAACCCAGAATGATACTTTCCACAGTTATAGAACATTTTCATCATTAAGATATATTTTTTTAAAATTTTAAAAAGACCACTTTTCGAAATATTTACCCTTAAACGAAAAATTGATATAGATATGGACCATTTTGATGTTGAAATAAAAATCATGTTATACGTCATATTAAAGTTAATTTTGATACCTTTAATATGACATCTCAATAAATTATCATATCATAAATACTTTAAAAGGTATTTGTAATTTTGTTTATACAAATTTATACATATTTTAAGCTATTTTGCACTGAAATTTGAATCAGTCTTAATTTTGACAGGAATAATGATTGTACCAAATATCATCAAATTCGGAGATGTAAAGTCAAAAATCGTAATTTTTCTTGTTGGTTTTAAATGGAATGACTCTGTGGTTAAAAGCTATGTTCTTCCTAATCAATTAAAAAATCTAAAATTAACCTAAAATTTAGGGAGCTACGAATTTTTTAGTTCAGCAACTAATCTCAAAACTACAAAAATATAACCTTGTAGCAGAGATTAAATGAAAACAAAGTACTTATTTTGTTCTTAGATAAATTTAAAATTTTAAAAATTTTAAATTTTAGACTGAAACAGTATGAAATTTTATAAAGTGATTTATTTACATAATTTTTACTAGATTTTCTTTACGCTCCTCTTTGCAGTGAAAATGATTACCGTACACTTTTCAATTAACATATAATATATTCCAGTAAAAATTGAATTTAAGTAAGATTTTATTTCACAAATAAAAATTTATAATTCATTTAATCATCTACTTGATTGATTCAATAAATTCTTTAACTCGAACATTTTTTCTATTTTTAATTTTTTATAGTAATTGATATAATAATTTTGGTGAGATTTGAAAATTAAAAAAAAAAATTATTCAATGAGTTATTCACTAATACATTTGTTTATTGGATACTTGTTTCGGTGTTATCAGATTGACTTCAAATTTTACATCTAAGTAAGAAAATAAAAAAATGAATGGTTAAATTTTCATTGTTCAAAAATTATATATAAAACCATAATTTTTCCAGTGACGATAAAAAAATTTCCCCCCCAAATGCTTTGGCTGGATCCGCGCCTGCCATAGGGTTTGCCTATGCCAAATATTATTAAAATCGTAAGACATACGAAATATTCTTGGGCGTTCTTTCGTGGAATGGACTATATATTCTGGATCCTTATTGAAAGGGGAGTCGATATAAAGATGTCCGTCTGTCCGTCTATCCGTCTGTCTGTTGAAATCAGTTTTTAGAAAGCCCCAGTTATCGGATATATATGTTTTATACATTAAATTAGGAAATATTCCTTAGAAAATCGCTAATAAAAATGAGCAAAATCGGTTGATAACTGAGATATCGGCAAAAAAAAAAACCGAAGATAGTCCCAAAAATCGTATTTCTCGGCTCCTATACATGCAACCGACTTTGTTTTTGAACAAAAAATTCAAAATCTTTCTTAAAATTTTATTTTTTTTTTTCTGAAAAAAAAAAAATTGATCCACTACATCCCAGACATCGGCCAAAACTTATTTTTAGACTTTTTGAAGCTCCTATATAAGCTACGGGTTTCATAAATATTTTTACAAAATTTCGGTTTTTTTAATCAACCAAATTTGTCCATAAGTAACCGAGTTATGGGCCAAAAGCTAAAAAAAATTTTAATAATATAAATACACAGAAAAATATTTATATTAAGCACTGTTGTTTTTTTTTTTTTTTTTTTTTTTTTTTTTTTTTTTTTGTATGGGCAAGTAGTTTACTTTTACTACAATTTCGTATTCCCGTTGCCAATATTGCCATATTTCGATGACTGTTAACATACGTTTGTTATTTTGTAAGAAAAATCGGCGTTGCTATTGTCTTTAATTGCCTTTGATTTTGTCGTCGGCATTTTAAGTGTTGCTTGTGTGTTGTTTTTCTACATTTGTAACAACTAAGTGCCAGTTCAAGAAGCTAGTGGAGAGCTTGAAAAGCACACATCACTAGCCAAAGGATTTCACAGGGGCTCTGTTCCTAATAATTTTAAGGAACAGTGGGAGAGTATTGCCACTGTGATAAATTCTCTTGGTCCATCAATTAGAACTGGTGATGGATGGCAAATGGTAAGGTAAATAGTTTGTTTTAAAACTATGCTGTGTGATGGAATTCTTTTTACAGATTTTAGCAGTCTTCTTTCCATTATAATTTTTTTTTTTTTTTTTTTTGTTTGTTTTCTTCGTCACTGGACGAGTCCGAATCAGAAATAAAAAACATTTTTATTTAAGCTTTCCTTTTTTTACAAATAAATCTTGATTTAACTTTTAATTTTGCAGAAACAACACAGAACTTTATTATTTTGTTTTTATATCAAAAACAGTAAACAAAATGAATCAGCTGACTCTAATATTAGAGATGAGTGCTGTATTTTATTAACATTATCGATAAACAGTCAACAGCGACGTAATACTCTTACGAAATACAAATTAACATAAAATTGATGTTGTCTTTGATTAGAATTGCTGTTGCCTTAAAATTGCCGTTGTTATTGCCGTCGCAAAATAGAATAAAGGCCGGGTTAGTTGGTTGTTTATGTGATGTTGATGTCCCGTTTATTTACGGGAAGAATTTTGTGCAATTATCCAAAATTAATAACGTGACATATGTTTTTGGCATTTGCTAGAAAAAAACACAGAGTTACCATAAATTATTTACTAGAAAAAACCTAAAATGGAACTCTGATTGAAATTAAACATGCCAAATATTTATCTATTTAATTGTTTGTGTATTTAATTATTTTCGTTAATTTATTTCTTTGTTTATTTAGTGGCTTTTCCTTCTTATTTCGTTAAATATTTGTTTAATAGTAAGAAAAAAGTTATTGTTTGGCAACACTGCTAACAACTGTTACGGAACAACGCAAGAAAATTCTGTTTTCAACAGAATCAGACATCATATCACATCAACATCAAGTTTCAATAATTGTTAGCATTACAATACAAGCAATATAAACGATCAGCTGTTTCCTTCTCGGGAGGAAACGTCACATAAACAACCAACTAATTCACGCTTAAGGGTGAATGATTAGCATTGCTGTCCTTGTTATTGCTTGTATATGCAGTCAGTTTGTATATATCTACATACATACAAAAATATATAAATATTCAATTGTTTTTGTTTATATTTTTAAAGCAATGCAAGACAGGCAAAAAATAATTTTATTTAGTGCGGTAAACATACGTATAGGTGGCAGTAGTGTATTCAATGTATTATAAAAAACAAAAAAGTAGTGTGTTCTAAAAGGACATTACGCCGAAAAATACGTTTTCTTGAATATATTATGGCAGAAAAAAAATAAAATTTAAGTCAAAAATGGGTCTGAAGTCCAAAAGTACAGAAAATTAATTATAAAATATTATTTTTTTATCTTTGGCGCAGCCGATTGTATCGGCGGCTTACCTTGAGCCGGCTCAGCCGCTTAAGCCGATACATGTCGGCGGCTGCCACGGCTTGAAAAATTAGGCGGCGGCGGCTAGCCGCCGATTTTGAGCCGGTCGGCTTGGTTCTCTGCTTGCTATGACTGTTTTTTCGTATTCAAATGTTCGTAGTTTGGAAAAAAATTTAGATTTATAAATGTGAAAATATGAAAGCATACGTTAAGGCGAAAATTTTATTATTTGTCGGTAAGATGGTAATATGCTAATATAGTAATATGTTAATATGGTGAAGTGTATAAAAGATTCGGCACAGCCGAATCTTTATTTAATTTAATTTTTTATCAAAAGCAGTAAACAAAATGAATCAGCTGACTCTAATATTAGAGATGTGTGCTGTATTTTATTAATATTATCGATAAACAGTCAACGGCGACATAATACTCTTACAAACTACCAAATTAACATAGAATTGATGTTGTCTTTGATTAGAATTGCTGTTGCCTTAAAATTGACGTTGTTATTGCCGACGCCAAGTAGAAAAAGGGTGATTAATTCGAGTCCTAACGGTACTAATAACAACAAAAATATCACACCACAAGCAAACCTACTTGCGAAAAAAAAAAAAAAAAGCTATGCATGTCGAATACTTTTTTTGTTTTTAAATTTGTGTGTTTTTAATTAACTAGAAACAATCATTTCAAAATGAGCGATGTTTGTAAATTTTATAAATTTTAATAAAATAATCACCCTTATTCTGTTTGGCGTCGGCAATAAAACCGACAATGTTAATGAAATACAGCACACATCTCTAATATTAGAGTCAGCTGATTCATTTTGTTTACTGTTTTTGATAAAAAAAAAATAAAGTTCTGTGCTGTTTCTGCAAAATTAAATAAAAACTTATTTGTAAAAAAATAAAGCTTAAAAAAATGTTTTTTATTTCTGATTCGGACTCATCCAGTGACGAAGAAAACAAAAAAAATTTAATAATGGAAAGAAGTCTGCTTAGACAGAAATCCTGTATTTTGAATTTGCCCGATGAAAAGTGACATATTTAAAGTCATATTTTCCCAAGTAATGGAATTTTTTATCCTTTTTACTTTTTGAAAGTTATTTTCGGCTTAATAAACCTTCATTCAAACATGTGTTGGAATTAGGGTTTGGGGTTTCCCGTAATATTTTGTTTCCCGGGAAACGGGAATAAAAAATTTGATTTCCCGGGAATTCGCGGGAATCCCGGGAAATTTAAAGTTTAAGAAAAAAGCAATGATTTTTTATAAAGAATGTAATTTTTTCCATTCAATACTATAAAACAACATTATAAATCAAATTTATGATCAGTTAAGGTGGTTTTACACTATAATACTTTGTATTAATACCATTAAAAACGAAAAATTGAACAGAGTTGACTATAAATAAAAAAATGTGCCGAAATTTGCTTTAGGAGCTGCAATTTTACATTTCAAAAATTTAAAGACTTCAACATACAAAATATTGAAGGTATTTACAGCATAATACATTTAAAAATATTTTTGGTATTAATACAAAGTATTATAGTGTAAAACCAATTAAAAATTTAAACAATCTTAAATATTTCACAAAAAAAAAAAAAAAAAGTGCTCCAAAGGTTTAATTGTGTAATTCACTTTTGAAAATCGAATTAAATTTATTTTCCCAGTAATTTCTTTAAAGCTTTCATATTTAATTCATAGACTTAAATTCTTTAACTTCACAAGAATTAATTGCTTGAAGAATCCACTACCAATATTACAATTCAAGCTTAAAAAATATTTTGAATCATTCAAATTTTCTTCTATTCAAATCTATTACGAATTAGATTTAGAAAATATTTTTTGGTTCATTCTGCAAAATATTAGCTTTGTTCCGGTACCTAAATTGGACCACGCGGGATCCCTATTTTACCGAAAAGTGTTCCCGTACTCCAAAATTAGAAAATGATAGAGATTTTAAGAGAATAATGTTCTACTTCTTGCACGAAACAGCCCAGACTATATCTTTGGATAGACTTAGTAAATAGTCAAATAAACAAAAAATAAAAATATACAAATAAAAACTTTGAATGAAAATAAATAATAAATATTTAGTTTTTGGTACTAAGAAGAAAGTTTCTATTAAAAAAATTAACTGCCTGTTTCTCTAAAATTTTAAAATTTATTTGTTGTTTTCAATACATTTATTCGAAACGAATTTTTCGTTCGACATAGAGAAACAGGCAGTAAGAACGTTGATATATATTAAAAAATAAAATAACATTCACACATAAATTATAAATTGTTTTACGTGTTCCCGTAAATTGTTTTTCGTGTTCCCGTATTTTTGTACATTTTTTAGAGAAATATCAGCCTTTTCTCATTTTACTCAAAAAGTACGGGCACAAACTTATTGAAAACTAAAAAAATACATATATCTTCCATTCCATGAAAGATTTATAAAAAATGCCAAACGCATATTTCCTATGGAGACATTTAAATATCCCTATTTTTATTTTTTAGAATTTTAAAAAATTCGCGTATTTATTCGCGATTTCAATTTTTCGAAAAGTCAAAATAATCGGAAAAGTGTGTAACTTTAAACATTAATAACTCTAAAAGTTGTTAACGGATTTTAATGATTTAAACTGCATGTAGAAGATGAATATGTCCTCTTTTAATGTAGTAGTTAAGAAATATTACAATTTAGAAATGCATTCATAATGCAAATGCAATTTTAGAATGCATTTTTGAAAAATTTCTACCCTTTGCACCCATTCACTTTTGTAAATGGTGTTATGGAATGAAAAATTAGTATTTAAATGAAATTTTAAAATGGTACATCATCATTAAATGTTTAAAAGATTTGTAGAAATATAAAGTTAAAAACTCGTGTATTCGGAATGTGATTGGACAAAATAAAACGTTTTTTTTCCTAGTGAAAAGTAGTCAAATAGGACTTTTCATCAGTGCACCGATGAAATGTTTTTCAATAATCTAGAAACACTTGTATCTAATTTTATTTATATTTCGTATTAGCATCTAAAAATTCCTTTAGTAAATGTACAATTTTCACTCAGGCGATACAAACAGTAACATTTTTTCCTATAAGATTATAAAACTACATGAATATTAAATTTCCCGTTTTTCCCGGGAAAATTTAAAAAAATTCCCGGGAATTCCCGACGAAAAATTTCCGGGAATTCCCGGGATTTCCCGCCCGGGAATTCTCGGACCCCAAACCCTAGTTGGAATTAATAGAGCCCCATTTAAAAAAAGGGACGAGATCAACGTTCGTTCCAAACACAATAAAATTGGCAGCAAATTTGCGTTTTTTGGACCAGGGATCGTACCAGCTCAGCCCCTGCGAAATCCTCTGGCTAGTGATGGTTTCTTCTCAAGCTCTTCCACTAGCTTCTCGAACTGGCACTTAGTTGTTATTTTAATTTTTTCCATTATTTGCAAAAAAATATATAAAAACCAGGGACAGAAAATAATCATTATTCTTGGAATTTTAAACAAAAAAATCAGATACAAGGAACAACCGGATAAAAGTGTTAAATACAGAAATGTAATCTTCAGAACAGGTTCTATCGGAATCCGGAATGATTTTTATTTTTTTGATTTTTATTTTTTTGCTCAACTCATAATGATTATTTTTGATTTTTATTTTTTTTGCTCAACTTATAATGATTATTTTTGATTTTTACTTTTTTTGCTCACAATATAAAACTTAACATGAGAAATGAAACTATTACGCAATTTTTAATAAAAAGGATTTCTCATCGTAAATTAGATTTATTTACTAAAAGGCAAGTGTGATGATATATTTTTCATCAGATTTTTTAAAAAATATCCAATTTTTTTCTAAAATTCTAATTTTTTTCTAAAATTTTATTTTTTTTCTAAAATTTTATTTTTTTTTTATTAAAAATCAATTTTTTTATCAAAAACAAAATTATTCACAATAAATCAAATTTTTTACTTAAAGAAAATTGTTTACTAGATAAAAGTTTAATTTCTCATGTTAAGTTTTATATTGTGAGCAAAAAAATAATAAAAATCAAAAATAATTATTATGAGTTGAGCAAAAAAATAAAAATCAAAAATAATCTTTAAAAGTTGAGCGAAAAAATAAAAATCAAAAATAATCATTAAAAGTTGAGCGAAAAAATAAAAATCAAAAATAATCATTATGAGTTGAGTAAAAAAATAAAAATCAAAAATAATCATTAAAAGTTGAGCGAAAAAATAAAAATCAAAAAATAATGAATATTTGTTGATTTTTATTTTAAAACTCATAATCATTACGGTCCTTGATAAAAACACAACACAAATGCAGAAAAACTACATGCATGCAATACAAGACAACACTTAAAATGCCGACTACAAAATCAAAGGCAATAGCAACGCCGATTTTTCTTACAAAATAACGAACGTATGTTATCAGTCATCGAAATATGGCAATATTGCCAACGGGAATACGAAATTGTAACAAAACATAAAAAACGACGTTGTGTTCTATTGACGACGCCAAATAGAATAAGGGTGAATACTTACGGCCGTATTCACAAAAAAATAATGTATGCTTGATAACGAGTTACTAACTTTTTGTACGTAAATTTCCATAAGAAAAAGTTAGAAACTCGTTATCAAACCTACATTAATTTGTTTGAATACGGCTGTTAGAATGTAACTAAATACAGTGTTTCCACATAAATAAAATTCGTAATCATATTAATATTTTTAAAGGATTTATGAAAACTATACGTAATGTCGAATAGTTTTTTTGGCCTCTGTATATTTTTTAAAGATTTTCGATTTTTTTTCGTGCTTATTTTTATTATAATATTATATTTCCTGTCATTGGCTGGCTTATACGCTCGTATTATATATATACAAACCTTATTTAGAAATTTATTCGTTTCAACTTACCCGTGGAATATAAATATGTTCGGTATTATCAGTTACATAACCATTAGCTTCAATGCGTTTGCGAAGTGACAAAATATCAAAAGGTCTGCAAATAAACTAAAAAATACACAAATATTTGTATTATAAAAATGATATATGGGCCGTTATCAAAAATGTTTAACTTGGCTGAAACTGACTTAAATCCTTAATAAGTTTTATCGTAATGATAATTTAAACAAATTGGTTACAGATCTGAACTCACAAGATTTGAAACTAATAGAGTGCAAAATTTTAGCACCATATGTTTCTTTTTATAATCATGATTGTTGTTCAAAGTTCAAGAACATAGAAAAACGGCTAAAAACAACTTAAGTTTTTCCCATTCTTCTACAATTTTTGTTCGCGCGTTTATACTTTTTGATCTCATTCTATCATAAATAAACTAATCGAACTTTTCTGGTAAATTCTGCACCATATTTGTTGTTGTGCGGACTTTTAACAGTAAAATACAGGGTAGTCGAGTTTTGATGACAAAATTTTTTAATTTTTAAAATTTTTCAGTTTTTTTCGGCGGGTTCTGTGCGCCCCTTAACCGAATATAATAGGAATTGAAACATGTTGTAATTGTGCGTATTTTGCGCAATATCCCGTTGATATGCCCGAAAAAGTCAACGTAGTCAATAGTCTCAAAGTTTGGAAAACAATAGCGAAAAATTTTCAAAAAGTCAGTTTTTCGCGGGCACATTTGGAATATGGAATTCTTGCTTGGATTACTGCGTGAACTTAGTTTTTTGTTATTTTACATAACAAAATCGTAGGAGTATTAAAAATAAATTTAATACAAAAATTTTATGGGCTTTTTGAAAATTTTGCAAAAATTTCACTTTTTGTTTTTCTATTTTTATATAAAAAATTGCAATTTAAATAAATATTGGATACATAAATATAAGAGCGGCGATAAATATAATTGATCGGAATCATAAATTTAAGTTAAATGTAGTTGATAATTGAAAACGGGACACTTTAGTCAAAACACATTTCGCTAAGACACATCGTGTGGACATAAAATTAACTATAATTGACATAATTAGTAGGTGTTTGTTATGCTTAATAAAAATGCGGAGGCGCATCAACAAATTTCGAAGGATAAACATTTTATAATATATTTTCATTCAATGTATTGAGAAATAAATTGATTTGATCCCCCTTTTTCGCAAAATTTAAAAAAATCGCCACTTTTGTTATAAAGAAAATTTTTTAAATTTTACTAGGAAACCCTAAAATATGCTGCACTAATACCATCAAACATTGAAAATATTATAAATTTTATTTGAATAACTCAGTAGGTTTTGATATCACTTATAATTTTGACCAGAATTATACATAAACTCCTAGTTTGTAACTTAAAACCACCATAACTTCGGCTTCCAACTTCTGAATTTTGACCGTAACAATGATTTAAATCGTTCATTGTTCATATATTTTTAAAAATATTGTGAAAAATATTAATGAAGTCGGATATAGTTAACCTGTGTCAAATCGGTCCCGAGTTTTGTAAGGTGCGTTTATTAGTAAAAATTTGTAATTTTTCGCTATTAATTATTTTTTTTATCGCTTGTGCAAGAAGTGCACAAACAAATTTTTAATTTTTTGAGAAATGCTGAAATAAAATGCTATTGAGTCATTCCATTTAAAATCAACCAGCTGTTTTTCTCACCTCTTCCGAATTTGATAATATTTGGTACAATCATTATTCTTGTCAAAACTAAGACTAATTCAAAATTTCAGATAATTTCATCAAGTCGTTCGCGAAATATCGCGATTTGAAAGTGCAAAATAGCTCAAAATATGTACTAAGTTGCATACAGAAAATTACAAATATCCTTCGAAGTATTTATTACATAAGATTTATTGAGATGTCATATTAAAGGTATCAAAATTACCTTTAATATGACGTATAACATGACTTTTTTCTCAACATCAAAATGGTCCATATCTCGCGATTTTTCGTTCGCGGGTAAATATCTCGAAAAGTGGTATTTTTAAAAATTTAAAAAAAATATATGTTAAGTATAAAAATGTTTTCTATAACCGTAGAAAGTAGCATTCTGGGACTCGCAATATTTTAGGAGTTATTACAAGAAATGTCATAATAAATACGAAATATTTATTGCAATTTGTATTGTTTTGTTTGTAATAAAATAGAAAAATCGACTATTTCTTCCAAAAATCATCCGAATGTAATAAAATTCGGCAATAATATTAATATTGACGATGGTAACGCAAATGCCGAGTTTAAGTTTGATTACCGTGATAGTTCGCGATTTATAATATCTCAAAAATGAGGAAAATTGTCTTTTCAAAAATACAAATATCTTCCAAAATATTTACGTTACAACGCTCATTAACGTAATTATTTAAAGGTAATGAAATAACCTTTAAAATGATACCTGAAACATGTTTTTATGTTGAATTTTATTGGTGGATAATTCGCAAATTAAATTTCGCGGTCGCGTATTTCAAAGAGTGGTGTTTTTAAATTCATGAAAATATATATGTAGAGGATGTAACCATTTTGATTGTTCTCTGTAAGTATCATGATGGGACTCTCAAGGGCTTCTGAGTTATTAAAAAAATATATCGCAGAGTAAAATAAAAAAATAATAATTTTTTTAATAACTCAGAAACTATTGAGAGTCCCATCACGATACTTACAGAGAACATTCAAAATGGTTCCATCCTCTACATATATTTTTTTCACTAATTTAAAGATACCATTTTTGAAAAGACGAGACCGCGAAATTTAATTCGCGAATTATCCACCAATAAAATTCAACATAAAAACATGTTTCAGGTATCATTTTAAAGGTAATTTCATTACCTTTAAATAATTACGTTCATGAACGTTGTAACGTAAATATTTTGGAAGATATTTGTATTTTTAAAAAGACAATTTTCCTCATTTTTGAGATATTATAAATCGCGAACTATCGCGGTAATCAAACTTATACTCGGCATTAGCGTTACCAGCGTCAATATTAATATTATTGCCGAATTTTATTACATTCGGATGATTTTTGGAAGAAATTGTAGATTTTTCTATTTTATTACAAACAAAACAATACAAATTGCAATAAATATTTCGTATTTATTATGACATTTCTTGTAATAACTCCTAAAATATTGCGAGTCCCAGAATGCCACTTTCCACGGTTATAGAAAACATTTTCATCATTAACATATATTTTTTTTAAATTTTTAAAAAGACCACTTTTCGAGATATTTACCCGCGAAAGAAAAATCGTGAGATATGGACCATTTTGATGTTGAGAACAAAGTCATGTTATACGTCATATTAAAGGTAATTTTGATACCTTTAATATGACATCTCAATAAATCTTATGTAATAAATACTTCGAAAGATATTTGTAATTTTGTGTATGCAACTTAGTACATAATTTGAGCTATTTTGCACTTTCGCGATATTTCGCGAACCACTTAATGAAATAATCTGAAATTTTGAATTAGTCTTAGTTTTGACAAGAATAATGATTGTAACAAATATCATTAAATTCGGAGAGGAAAAGTCAAAAATTTTAATTTTTCGTGTTGGTTTTAAATGGAATGACTCTATTTTTAATTAAATTTTAAACAAATTGCTGAAAAATAGGTTGTTGTTCCTGTAGAATAATTCAATAATTTCCACGCTTGGTAAATATTAATCAAATTAATCAAATATTAATCTATCAATCAAATAATTCGATTTTAAAGATTTCCCTTCTTTACTAGTTTTAAGGATGTTTGAGCGATCAAATAACTTGAACATGCCTTTTGTAATCTAAAAAGCTATAAAATAGTTTTATTACTTATCTGATATAATTTTCAAGTACGCATGTGTGCATTGGCTTTTCATACATGTGTACAAACAACCCTTGTCATTCACACATGTGTTTGGGATAAGAGATCACATTTTTATCAAGGGTTTTTATAGTGTTCTAGTTTAGTTTAAGATATTCATTGTTAGTACGTAAGGATTTTAAAATATAAATAAATTCAGTGCCTTACAAGCATTCGTCATAGAGTGACTTACAATCACTCTAAGTAAAAATTATTATTTAGGAAATTATATAGTAATTTGTACATTTTGGTCCTTCGAACCGGATCGGCGAACTATGAAAAAATAGTCCCATCCGAAGAATTTCAAAGCAAAAACAATATTGCCTCAACACCGGAACAGAACCGGTAAAATTTTTCTACATACAAAAGAAAAATAAAAAAATAAAAAAACAATAACAAAAGTGTTAAGTCAAGAAGACTTAACAGAACTAATGAAAAAAGGCATGGCGGAAATGCAGCTACAATTGGATCTGTACTTTCAGCAACAAATGGAAATGTTCTTTGAAAAATTCGAAAAAACAAAGAGCCGTCAACAAGCAAAATCTAAAGATGTTGAATGTTAGTGGAACAAGTAGTGAGGAAGCTATATCAGAAGAAGTAACGGAAAAGCCAGAAGATAAAACGGATGCTGTTTTAGAACTAGCTGTTGAGTCTATCGAAAGTCAAGAAGCAGCAGAATCAAAACACATGAAAACAGAAGAAATACAGTCTGTAGAAAATGTAACAGAGGAAAGAGAAACCCCCACAAATGAAGAGCCTGCATCAGACGTGACGAAAAAACCCGATCACTAGATGTCCTCCTTGTTGCCCCGAAGAATTCGGACATTTTTTTTTATTATATCTTATTTTCATAATTTACTTAATTTAATTTTCCCCGGGCAGAATGTTCAAATTACTTGAACATGCCTTTTGTAATCTAAAAAGCAATAAAATAGTTTTATTACTTATTTGATATAATTTTCAAGTACGCATGTGTGCATTGGTTTTTTACACATGTGTACAAAACAACCCTTGTCATTCACACATGTGTTTGGGATAAGAGATCACATTCTTATCAAGGGTTTTTATATTTAAGAAAAACACATGTTGATACTCACGTACGCATGTGTTCTAGTTTAGTTTAAGATATTCATTTTTAGTACGTAAGGATTTTAAAATATAAATAAATTCAGTGCCTTACAAGCATTCATCATAGAGTGACTTACAATCACTCTAAGTAAAAATTATTATTTAGAAAATTATTTAGTAATTTTTACATTGAGTTTTTTATTTAATTTGATTAAAAACAACTGTAGCAAATTTGTATATGTTTAGAATCTAATTATGGCGTCCCAATTTGGAATTTTATTAAAGGCCTAATTTTGTAAATCCCTTCACCTCACTTTGAAAAATTTTTCAAATAAATTGTTTTTGTTTTTCAAAAATTTGTATGGGAAATTTTTCAAAGTGAGGTGAAGGGATTTACAAAATAAGGGGGTAAAAAAATTATATTTGGTGAAAAGAACCAAAAAATATATACCTACTTATGCCTAAATTACAACGCGTTGTTAAAGGTCGTTTTTCAATCACAAAAATCAAACAAATGTATAAACGTCACTTTAAAAAAATAATTATATAAAATTTAAATAATTTATTTTTTGTAATTTGGGTTTGGAGGTGATAAAAAAGATTCACTTTTTATATTAAATGTTTCAAAAAAACAAATTGGAGGATTTTTAACTTGATTTGGAACAGAGTAGTGCACTAAATTTGCAGTTTTCACTAATATATTGGTTCAACATTTTTCACTTAAATGTTTGTTTGTTAATGGTGAGAAAATATCAGCATCCCATTAAGCAATAAGGGTAGAGAAAGAAAAGATTTCCACTAAAATTAATTAGTAATAGTGAAAAATTTTCAACTCAAGTCTAGTGAAATATTTTTTTCTTCACTAAATACTTTAGTGCAAAAAACAATCCTCAACTAATGTTAGTGGAACTTCACTAAATGAAAAATCCCTAATGTTTTTTAAACATTATTCACTAAATTTAAAATAAAGACAAACCAAATTTGAATTTAAAATATATATTGTATATAAATATAGTCTCTTAAATATTAGAATTTCTAAAAATCCCTTCGGCGGGAGACCATCATACCGTCCAAATTTCATCTCTCTAACTTTAAGCGTTCGGGCTGTGGGATGATTAATTAGTCAGTAACGTTACTTGTTCATACATGGGTGGCACAATATACACAAGGCTTATAAGATCTCCAAAACACACAAAAAAAATCTAAATTATGTAGTGTCTTAAAATAATTATAAATTTGATAATTACTATCAAAGTTTGTTCAGTGTATTGAGTGTAGTGCACATTTTTTCACTACCACTAAAAAATAAATTTTTGTGGTGGTGAAGAAATATTTCACTGTAACTAAAGTGATGGCAAATAGTTAAAAATAATTTTTGTCACTATAGTGCTATTTAGTGAAAAGCTTACTGCACTCACAATTTAGTGCACTTCCTCTGTTATGGAAATACAAATTGTTGGTTCAACGAATGTTGGTTCTACGATGATATGTGTAAATATGGAGTTGATATACCAACAGATTCGCAGTCTAGTGTAGAGAAAATGACGATGATGGCTTGGATGAGACTTGTGATATAGAAGAAATTTGGACTTAAAAGTAGTTTGGCATGTAAACTTATACTTTATGTTTAGAATCGCTGAACTTTTTATACAAAAACGTGCGCTTCGCTACCCCCTATTAGGGAATATCAAACATTTATTACCGTTTAGGGGTTTTAAAATGTGGGCGTGAACCCAGTTCTTACATAGCCTAAAACGACCACCAGCACTGGTACTATCTGTGTGTCAAATTTCGTGAAAATCGGTGCATTCGTTTGAGAGTTTAAAAAAATAGGCGTAAAATGGGGGCGTGGCATTCAACCTAGTTCATATATAGGGTTTAATGACCAACGGCACTGGTATTATCTGTGTGTCAAGTTTCGTGAAAATCGGTTCAGCCGTTTAGACGTGATTGACGCACAAACAAACAAACAAACTTACACCTCATTTTTATAATATATATTAGGATTATTAGATTTTTTAAGCCTTTTCAAATATAAAAGAATTTATAAAATATAGAGAAACAACGAATTTATGAGATCAAAAAAGAAAAATGTATACAAATTTCAATTTTATATAATTTTGGAAAGATTGCTTCAGAAGGGTTATTTAAGTCTTTCTTGCAAATTAAGTGAATACTGGCATATTTTTTGATATTTGTTAAGATAATATAAAATATTTGTTTTATTTCTTAATTGAAAGAACTAGTCAAATTTTAAGGTATAAGGTATAATTTACTCGAATAACTCGAGTAATTTAAAAAATCTACTTTATTGATCGATGAATTTAAAAACTGCATTAATAAAACTTAACAAAAAAAAGTAGAGTACAATAAATACTTTAGTATTGACATAATTCTTTTTTTATAATAATAAATTATAATTTTTTTCTAAATTTATTGAAATTGGTTCAACAGCTTAACAAGCGCGAATGTTATATTCGGCTCGGCCGAATCTATATACCTACCATCAATTTTTTCAAAATTTTTGTTCCGAGTTTACATTGGTCCTTGAACTATTTACCACGCCCATTTTTGGTTTCCGAGATTATATCGACCCCCGAACTGTTTATACAAAATTTCCTTGTCGTACATGCTTTTGTTTAAGAGATATCAGCAGAAAAGTATGAAACGGACACCCTGTGTTTCTAGTTTTTAGCCCATAACTTTTTTGTTTATTAACATTTATTATATTATTATAAATTTGTCCATTTTCAATCCCAAACAAATCTTATATAAGACCAATATTTGAGCCAAACTTCGTCCCCCTACGTTGCCCCGTTCGAGCCTTATCCTGCTTTCAACAGACAGACAGACGGACGGACATAGCTAGATCGACTCAGAATCTAACCAGGACCCAGAAAATATATACTTTGTGGGGTCTTAAATGATTCCTTCGACATGTTACACACGGAATGACAAAATCAATATACCCTCCCCCCCTCTTTTTGATGGTGGGTATAAAAAATTAAATTTTTTTAACAAAGCAGGAAAGGGGTATGAATTATTCTGCAGAAACAAAAACTTATTTTTTAATAATTATGGTATTAATAATTGATTTTTATTTAAACACTTCTCAAATTACGTTAATGGTCTGGGGAATAACAAATTTCACATTAACATTTTTTGAAAATGTATGAAATATGGGTATATACCCTGGGCCACAAGCTTGATTTTTTGGCAAAAAGTTAAATTCAGGTATAAGAAAAAATGATTTCTATGAATAGGCATGTAAATATCTGTTTACATTCCTGTTCATAGAAAGTCTTTAAAAGGTCACAATTGTACCCTACACCACCATAGGTGGTTTGGGTATTAAAGTACATATGTATATGTGAAATTCTTCAAACTCGTTTACTTTTGATATTCAAAAAAATGTCGAAAATTTTTATATGGCACATCAACGATATTCAGTTCCAATATTCCTTGACTCTAGTGGAACACAGATCTGTTCGCGTGAATGACTTCTACCGAACGGCATCAATGTTATGGCGGTTTATGATAAAAATTTATAAAAAAAATTGCCAAAATTCAATTTATAGTACTCCATAATGCTGTATCTAAAATACAAATTAAAAATATCGCTATAAGTTAGGTATGCGTGGATATATTAGCGATTTAATAATTAATAAACCTTCTTATAAAATTTGCAAAATTCAGTTTTTAGTGATATAGTGTTGTTCATATTCATCCATTTTTTTAAATAAGTCATAAGAAAACGATTAATATTAAACTAAAAACATCGCGTTCTTATCCCATGAAAACCGTTGATGAATATTTTTAGTGAAATTATATTTTCTGCGTCAGTAAAACTTTACACAGGAACTTATTTCAGTTTAAAATTGATTTATAACGCCAACATCCGTTATAACAAAATATGCAAAATTGCTAAATTCTTTAAAATAGCTATACACATTTAGCAAATTAATATTTTAAAGCGCCACAATGATTTTAAATGTCATTTGGAAACCTTCTTTGATAACGCTATACTCTAGATTCACTGAAAAAACGTTTGAAAAACGTGTTAGTTTCAAACACTTTTTTTAATTTTTTGACATGGAAGCGTTTCAGGTCTTGAATTTTTTTGTGTTACACAACCAAGTTTTGTTAACATAATTGCATCAAAAGTTGTTTAAAAAAGTCAGAATTTAAAAAAATATTTGAGGTTGAAGGTCGGTTTCATAAAGGCAAACGTAAAAAGAGAATTGCCCATATACAGTGGTGGCCATGAGGTTAGCACACATCATATCTACCGTTTTTAAAAGAAAATTATTTCGTCTCATTACAATTATTTACTAAAATTTTTGATTTTTAGTTTTGTTTATGGTGTCTGCAATAAGTCCCGTTACTTTTTTTTGCATTCTATCGCAATTCTCTTTTACTTTTTAATTTAAGTGCAGTAATAGGCAAAATAAGCTGGTCACAATTTTAGCACAAGCAAGTATATTTAAATTTTTTATATGTTTTTTGTGAATATAAGTAATTAATTGGTAAGTTTAGATATTATTTCATCAATGAAGATAAAAAATTAAATGAACAAACATTATTTAGACATGACTAAAAAAAGTGGTGTACAGAGGAACAACGTAAGATTATTCAACAGATGTACTCAAGAGGAATAAGCATAAGTGAGAATGCTAATACTTTGGAATGTTCCAGAAAGATGGTTTATAATGCACTAAACCATATTCGGAAGTATGAAACATTTAAAAATGTTACACAGGCTCCTAGGCCAAGAAAAACGTCACGTAAAGAGGATTCTTTAATATATAGAACCTCTGTCGAAGATCCTTTTAAAAGTTCCACCGTAATCCAGAGGGAAATTTCAAGAAAATATGGTATCAACGTATCCTGCAGAACAATAAGAAGAAGACTTAATGAAACAAATTTACATGGATGCATTTCTCAGCATAAGCCATACGTTTCAAATACGAACCTACGGGATCGGTTGTGCTTTGCTCGTGAGCATTTGGAAAAGCCATTAGTTTTTTGGAAAAATGTCCTCTGGAGTGATTCGGATCGGATGGTAAGAATTATGTATGGAGTCCTCCAAACATGCAACACAATCCAAAGTACACTTCTAAAACAATAAAACTCGGTGGAGGAAATGTGATGGTGTGGGCAGCTTTTTCTGGGCATGTCGTTGGTCCTATATGCAAGCTTAGTGAGGAGTTGCTTGGAAGAGAACAATATTAACGTGTTAAAATGGCCAACCCAATCTCTGGATCTCAATCCTATTGAGAATCTTTGGAATGATGTGGAGCAGCACGTAATGAGAGCAAAACCTAAAAATTTGGCCGATTTATGGACAGAAATAGAAAAAAGCTTGGTATGCTATTTCAGTGGAGCGCTGTATGCCAAGGAGATTGGCAGCTGTAATAAAAAATAATGGATACCCAACTAAGTTTATAGTGAAATAAGTTTTTTGTTTTGTTACTTTTTTTAAATGTGAATAAATTTTTTTTTTTATTTTGTGCTAAAATACTGTAAAGTGTTTTTTGACGGTTATTATATTCTGAACAGAAAAACAGCAAAGATGTATATAGGAATGATAATGATTATATTGTGACGTGATCTTAGCAAGACATGTTACACGTATATAAAAGAAATATTAAAAAAATAAAGAAATACAGGAAATATTTGCTTTTAAAGATAGGCAGCAGCAAGTGTGCTAACCTCATGGCCGCCACTGTATACCTTAAAGTATGCCGCACAGTGTGCGATTCAAAAAATTAAATGGAAATAATTATGGAACTTTGGAACAGCTCCTCCGAATTCCATGAAATGGTGATAGTAGAGGTGTAGGCGAGTTTAAGTTTTGAGCTTGGACCATATAGACCTACAAGGGGCGAGTCTACAGGGTCCCAAAGTTGGACACCTCGGGTATAAAATTTATTAAAAACGATCCTGATTCCTTATATCTGAACCGATTTCAAAGATATTTTATATGGGAGGATTCTGCTAGTCGATATCTACAAAAAACATCGTCGCATGCCTATATTATCTCTTTTTGTTTAAGAGATATTAAGCTTAAAAAATTAAAATTTTTACTTTTTAGCCTGTCTTGGTGAAGTTTTTTCGCTACAGCGGGTCCAATTTTAGCTCTATTATTTTTTTCTTATTTCATTAAAAAAAAATAGAAAAGTTGTGTAAAAAAAGAATTTTGAAAAAATATTTACGGAGTCAAAAGTTTAAACTTTCAAAAAAAGTTAGAATCAAAAAAAAGTTATGGGCAATTATCAAAAATGTTTGATTTTAGCCCTTCAAAAAAATATTCATTTTTTTTTTATTTTTTTTTTTTTTTGATGGCACGTTAAAATCCTTTGGAATAAATATAAAGTGACTCGAATCCATGTAGAATCAGTAGTAGAATTTTTGAAAAATTTGGATCGAATCTAAGTTATTTCTCCATATATTGATTGAAAATATATTTTGTTAGAGTTTATTACATAGAAATGCTTTTTAATATTGTGATGCTTTTTTAACACAAGTAAATATTTTTTGGTCCATAAAATGTTTATCTCTCAAAATTTTTTGATGCGCCTCCGAATTTTTATTAAGCATAACAAGCACCTAATAATTGTGTCAATTATAGTTAATTTAATGCTGTCCACACGATGTGCCTTAGCGAAATGTGTTTTGACAAAAGTGTCCCGTTTTCAATTATCAACGACATTTGACTTAAATTTATGATCGCAATCAATTATATTTATCGCTACTCTTATATCTATATATCTAATATTTGTTTAAATTGCAATTTTCTATATAAAAAAACAAATACAAAAAGTGCAACTTTTGCATAATTTTCAAAAAGTCCATAAAATTTTTGTATTAAATTTATCTTTAATGCTCCTACGATTTTGTTATGTAAAATAACAAAAAACTAAGTTCACGCAGTAATCCAAGCAATTCCATATGAAAATGTGAATTTTCTGGCACATCAACGGGATATAGCGCAAAATTAGTAAAATTACAACAAGTATTTATCCCTATCCAAAATTTTGTATTCGGTGGAGGGGCGCACAGACCGCGCCCAAAAAAACTGAAAAATTTAAAAAACCAAAAAATTTTACTACCCTGTATTTAGTTGTTGAAAGTCTGCACAACAACAAAGATGGTGCAGAATTTATGTACAAAGTCCGATTAGTTTACTTATGATAGAGTAGGATCAAAAAGTATAAACGCGCGAACAAAAATTGTAGAAGAATGGAAGAAACTTAAGTAGTTTTTATCAGTTTTTCTATATTCTTGAACTTTGAACAACAACCATGGTTAAAAGAAGAAACCTATTGTGCTAAAATTTTGCACTCTACTAGTTTCAAGTCTTGTGAGTTCAGATCTGTAACCAATTTGTTTAAAATATCATAACCACAAAACTTATTAAGGATTTAAGTAAGTTTCAGCCAGGTTAAAAATTTTTGATAATTGCCCTTATACGTTTTATTTAGTCTAAAATGTTTTAATTTTTTTCGCAATAGAAATTTTTGATCCCCGTTATCGGTTGGAAAGATATAGCAAAAAAAAGTAAAAATCCAAATTTTTAAAATTTTTTAAAGGTTTTTGAGAATTACGGGATTTTTGTAGATAAATCTAAAAAAGTGAATAGCGCTTTGAATTAAGCATCAATAAATCTACTTGTGTGTGAAATTTCATACAAAAATATTCACTAACAAATCTGTTTGCCAAATTTCATTAAAATTGGTCGATACTTGATCATTAAATTGACTCAGAAAGTGATTCTGAGTCGAACGGTATACTTTAAAATACAAGTTAAAATCAAGGTTGGAAACCGATACCGTTATAAATACCGATTAAATACTGTTTAAAGTTGGTTACCGTAACTAATACCGATACCGAAATTATTATTTTGTTAGAAATACCGGTGTTCAAATACCGTTTCCTTCTGTACCGGTATATACCGGTATTTTAGTTTCAGTATATTAAGAATACAATTTTTCAACATAATATGGTATTGTAAGAATCATTTCTCATATAATTTACTTGAGAAAATAAGAAAGATAAAATTATTTTTAATAATAAGAGTTTATTTCATGTAATACCCCAGTCAAATAATTATATGTCTTTTTATATCTTTTTTATATTTTTAATGTTTATTAGAGCTTTATAAGTCAAATGAAAAATTTATTTCTTATGTGTATTTTGTCGCAAAATTTAATTGATTTTAAAATTGTTCATAGAAAATAATTATATGTGCACGACAAGAATTTTATAAAAATCCTTTATTTAAATAAAGTTAATTTTCAATATTCATGAAAGTTGTTAAGGAATTGTGTTATCCTAATATAACGTTACCAGATGCATCCATCGTTATACCGATTCGTCCTTTTTGCTTTACATATATATAGGTCGAAACTGTAGTATACTTATACAAAATCAATTTGAAACATTTGATATTGTCATATAGCTCTGAATCTAAATATATCTCAGCATACAGTATTCTTTGGAAATCCTTATGTCATGAAGGTCTGAGGATCATTACTGGTCGCTGCAGAAATATAATATTATGTGACTTTAAAACCGATTTTGAGGCCCGATATAGTAACATCGTCACATTAATTTACTGAAAAATCTAATTCTTGTAGGAAATTCATCAACGAAGCTATTGGATTTTTTGTCCAGTAAATTTATGTTGTGCGGTGAGTTAATTTAGCTACGTCCAATAAATATTTTCAACTTCTATATAGAACTAAAATTTACTTATATTATGTGCGATTCGACACTATGATTACGCTTCAAGGATGTCTTTTGTAGACGTCGAATACCCATGTAATATTTTTGATAAACACTTGGATAATTTAAATATAATATTTTTTATCCCTTATGCACATAAACTCATGGTGTAATTTAAGTTTTTAAACAAAAATTACATTTATCATAAAATCCTGCGTTTGGATTTTTGTAACGCTCTATTATGTTATGTTTTTGCCACCCAAAGGTCATAAATTTTAATCTAAAACCTCTTTTATTATTGTATGCTCACGTCCAATTATTAAAACCCGTTTATTTGGCCGTTATTTTTCTGTAACACATGTTGTTTTTCTTCGAAAAATTTCCTTAAGCCCCGCTAATCAGCAATTGATTATGGGTTACCGCTCCTAGAATGATAGCAATTTCTCAGATTTTTTGAAAATTTTCAACAGTATTATGATAAACATTTTCTGTGTACACCATTTTTTGGAATTTTACATAAATTGTCGTCTTACTTTCATGATTTCAGCACTTCAACTGACAGTTCATGACCTGGTGACATATTTTGGCTATAAATTAAAAAAAAAATAATAATAAATTTTGGTATTTTAGGTCTAGTCATTTTAAATATTCCCCAAATAACTTTAATTTTAACTTTAATTGGTTAAACGGTTCAAACTGCGGACTTCATGTCAGTCTGTTGAGTAAACATTTCAATTTGCACATATAATTATTTTCTATTAAAATTTAGAGAATGATATGTTTGTTTTAACGGTACTTTAAATACAATGGCAAGAGGAACCTAAAATTTTGCAAATAAGGACATTAGGTAAGAATGAAAAAAATTGTGAACCAAAGAAATGTATATCACTCTTGGAATATATAAAAACCAGAAAACAAATATTGCACATATAATTATTTGACAGAGGTATTTAAAGAATTTTGTTTTAAAGAGGACTCTTATTGTTTGTTTCTTTGTCATATCGTTTGCAATAAATATATTTTTAAAGAGGTTTAAATGCCTTAAACCTAGTGCGAATTCTTTTTGATAAAAAGTCTTAGTGCAAACACAAAAAATGTATTATCTAAGACAACGATTCTCAAATGAGGGTCCGCAACCCACAAGGGGTCCGTACAAACATTTTAGGGGGGTCGCCAAGACCATTCAGTAAAACAAACAGTTTTAAGATTTTTTGTATTTAAAAAATTTATTTATTTTTATGTTCCTATTTAATATTATAAAATCAAGTGTATGTTTGTTTGCGGTTAGAAGAACTTTATGCTAGAAGAAACTATAGGATATAAATTAAAATTAATTTGATAAAAACCGCAAAAATATTGCAGTTCTTTTGCCCTTCAAACTTTTCTTATTTTTTTATAAAACTGGAAGCATTTCGGGAAACATTGATGTTTGATCAAAGCAGTTTTTTTTTACGTTTTCTTAATTATACCCTTCACCACAGGTGTAAAGGGTATATATAAGTTTGTCATTCCGTTTGTAATTTCCACAATTTTCGTCAGAGAGCAAAAAAGTTTATAAATTCGGGATCCTTGTAAGAAGCGATGACGACAGGACCATGTCCGTCCGTCCGTGTGTCGGTTGAAATGGCGTTTATAAGCCCACCGATAACTGGCATATATAATATATATATCAAACAATCGGAAATGCTTTCGAGAATTTGCTATTGAAATTCAGCAAGATCGGTTCATACATTGCGGAGATATGCTTCTGTATATACTAGGGACTTCGTTTTTGCAAAGAAGGCTTGGACATTTTTTTCTGAAATTTTTTGCTAAAAAAATGAAATAAATCGGTTCATAATAACTGAGATATCAGGCAAAACGTATTTTTGATTTTTTTAAGCCCTTGTTTAAGCTATAGGTTTTATTTTTATACATATCGGTCATAAATATTTTTATAAAATTTTGTTTTTTTTAGTAAACCAAATTCGTTCATAATCAAAAGAGTTATGGACCAAAAACTAAACAAATATAAGTACACACACAAACATGTATTTTATGCATTGTAATGACTATTAGTGACGTTTCTGTTTTTTGTATAGGCAAGAAGTTTAGTTAGCAACAGCAGTAATTTAATGAATAACAGTGTTGTTGTTCTTTGTATATGCAGTCAGTTTGTATGTACACACATACAAAAATAAATAAATATGGAATTGTTGTTGTTGTTTATTTTTTAAAAGCAAAGGTTACTATGATTGTTTTATTTTTGTATTCAAATTTTCGTAGTTTGAAAAAATGTATATTTATAAATATGAAATAATGAAAGCATAAGCTAAGTCGAAAATTTAATTATTTATCTGTAAGATGGTGAAGGGTATCAAAGATTCGGCACAGCCGAATCTTTTTCAATTTCATTTTTTTATTAACCTTTTAGATTCCATACAACGGAGGGGTATTCCTATAAAATGTTTAAAATTTAGTAAACACTTCAATGAATTGATCAATTCATATACAGTGGGTCACAGCTTATTGTATGCAGAACATATTTTAATGTTTATTATTCCATAGTATCATTAGAAAGATTAACAACTCTGCAATTTTACAATATTTTGAACGAAAATAGAAAATAAGGTTTTTTTTTTATTAATCTGTACAAATCCATAAAGCTTGATAACCTCACCTTCAACATCAGCTTAATTTTTCTACCAATATTGCAGTATAAGATTTTATTGGGGAATATCCACTACAGAAGACTTCCTTATGTTAAGTAAGTCTTGTGCCATAGTTAGCTTTTCTGCATTCAGATAGCTATTTAATGGTATCAATATTTGAAAGAAACATTAATTTTTTTATTAAGTCACCTTTAAAGTTGTGATCTATTCTTAGTTCTAAATGTGTAAAAATATACTTGAATAAAAGCAAAACGAAGATCAGTAATAAAATTTGGTATCATATTTGAATCATTTGTTTAAAATATAAAAACGATGATAGCTTTTGTAATTTTTAATTGAATTTAAATACCGTTTGAAAATATTTTTGAAATTGTGATTGTGGTGGGTCGTTCTCGAGTTATAATCTCTAAGATATGGGCTTTTCAATTTAAGATATGCTCTCAATTTTTTTATCATATGACGCCCATGAACGTACTGCTGATATTAATGATAGGTTCTCTTAATATTTGCTTCAATGAAGAAGATTCTCTCCTTAATTTTGGGTTCTCCAAAAGACCGAAAAAATTTCTTCAGAAAGTTGCAGCTTGGGCTATCTTAAAAGAATTCATCCCGGAATTTCCCGGGAAATTTGCGATTTTTCATGTCCCGCTTTCCTGGAATTTTGTCCGTGATTCCCAGGAATTTTAAAAGCAGTTAAATGAAAGAAAACTGCATGAATTTTTACTAAAGATTATATACTTCAAAAATTTTTAACGAATATAATGTAATATGCTAAATCCAGCTGGGAATTATGTATATAATTTCATTATTATTTGAATTGCTTATATAGGATAAATCTTAGGTATGAATTCGAATAAACATCATGTCAACACTTAGAAGCAGCAAGTAAAAAAACTGTAACTGATTGAAAGGATCTCTGTAAGCGTTTTAAATATACGATATAAATTTGTCATTGGTATGGATAAACGGTTTCCGAAAAGACGTTCATCAACCACTACTTTAAGAATTATTAAATTATAAATTTTTAAGTGATTTCTTAATAAATTAATTTTTCAGAGAGATTTTCGTAGCTTGTGTAAAAATATTTAAATGAGTAAATATTTTGTTATTTAATTGTCTGGCTCAAATTCGATATTTTTTCATACATGTCTGATATATGTATGAATAAGAATTGTGCGGATATCCAAAAAACTATTTCACAATATATAATTCAGAATTAGTTTCATTTGAAAAATTAGTAGAATATTAATTGTTCTAATTTCTTTTTCTCTGTACATTTACAATCCTGTTTAAATCTGATAATGAAAAGTTTCATATCTTATTTGAGTGTCAGTTATTCAATTAGTGATGAAAGTATTTAATCCGGGATTCCGGAAAGTCGAAAATTTGTTCTCGCTATCAAAAAGTCCGAGAATTTTTTATCTTTCCACTATTTCCTCTCTACAAAATTTCTCGTTTGTAATTGATACATTAGCTTTTACTCTTACTTTGACAGTTATATAAACTAAAAACTCTTTGGGGAATCATATTTTCTTTACTAATTTTTATGGTGATCGGATATACGATATCTGAAAAGTATTTACCATATTTTTGTAGTGTTAACCTCTGATGAAATATTGTTTCTGTATTAAAAAACTTTGGCAAATACAAATTTTGTTCAAATTTTTAAATTTTCTATAAACCAAAAATGTTACCAATTTGTCTTTAAAAAGTCGAGTTTTAAAGGCTTTGTTGCCATGAAATAAACATATGTAAAAATTTTATGAAGTTCTCTAACGAAAAATATTCATGTTTCAAAAAATTTCAAGTGAATATATATTAAATAAAATATACAAATATGTAATTTAATATTTTTTTTATGAAATTTAATTAAAAAATATTTAAAAATTTTAATTTTTTAAGATTTTTTTTTCAGTTTTTTAATAATAACGGTATTTACCGGTATTTAAGTTTCGGTACCGGTATACCGATATAATTTAAAATACCGTTAACGATACCGTTACCGAAATAAAAATAAATTGAATACCGATTTATGATTAAGGAATAAAAAATTTAATTTTTGTACTTTCGTATTTTTACGATTTTTCGAAAAAAAATTTCTTGAAATTTGTTCTCAAAAGATGCGCTTAATATCTCCATAACTGTTGACCGTATTAAAAAGTAATGTACGAAGGACTTGAAGATAATTTGAATTGAAGTTTTCTGATATCTTTTTTTTTTTTTTTTTTTTTTCAATAAAATCCAACAAGTCGTTTTCGAGATATGCTTCAATATATAGTGCAACCTACTTAATTTTACAAATCGCGATTTATCGCGAGAACTAGAATCAATTAAAAAAAAAGTGGATTAGAGGCTTAGTACTTATTAATACCGTGTATCCAAATTGACTGAGAAAACCCGTGCCGCAGAAATTTTTTCTCATTTTGTAACTCCGTGTAAATTGAGAATTTTAAATGTTAAAAAGTTAGTCATTAGAATAAGATTACTCCAAACTAGATGATACGTTCCTGTTATATACGCTAGGAAATAAAATTTTTTGTGATCTAATTTATCACTTTTTACACGTTGTGCTCTTAGAAAAATTCTGTGACTTTCGGTAGTAAGGTTTTCTTTTACATAGAATGGTGTACAGCTATTGAAACTAATACACAAAGACTTAAAAGACCTTTTTGAGTCTACATATACATAAATGAAACATAAAAAAGTTAATTAAGAATTGCATTCCATTTGATTTTTTTAACGTTTAAACGTTTTATTCGTATTGAAGAATTTTATTTAATTTCACTAAAATATATGTTTATTTTAAAATTTACAAAAATTGTTTGCAGAAATTTGATTAAAATTTACGTTTTTTAAGAATGTTAAATTAAATAAAATTTTATGTTTTTTTACTTTTGAAGGTGTACTTTACTACTCTTTTAATTATATTTTCGTTAGCTTTAGATTATTGTATGTTTATTAAAACTTGAAAATCTCTTATTGCTTTATATGCTGCTTGCTGGTATTCCGCATAATTTATCCGAATTAGAATAAAATATTAATTTTTTAAAAACATAATAATGACTGATTTAAAGAATACATTAGGGTAGTCCAATATTCTATGAAGGGTATCGCACATTTAAACGTACCTAAAATTATGAAAGTATACATTTAAAACATTTTGGTTAAATGTTAACGTCATACAGTTCTTGGAATAGGAAACTATACAACCATTTAAGTTGATGATTCCAGAATAAATATTAAAAAATTTGTTCTCAGCAAACTTAATGATATATACGTATGTACATCAAACGATAACTAATAAAAAACAAGCGGGAATGTTATATTCGGCTCGGCCGAATCTATATACCCATCATCAACTATTTCAAATTTTACGTTATATGGGAGGTGGGCGGTAAAGTGGGCGGACCACGCTTATTTCTTGTTTCCGAGTTTATATCGACTCCCAAACTATGTATACATAATTTCGTTGTCGTACATGCTTTTGTTTAAGAGATATCAGCAGAAAAGTATGAAACGGACACCCTGTGTTTCTAGTTTTTAGCCCATAACTTTTTTGTTTATTAACCCATTTTCAATCCCAAGCAAACCTTATATAAGACAAATATTTGTGCCAAATTTCGTCCCCCTACGTTGTCCCGTTCGAGTCCTATCCTGCTTTCAAAAGAAGGACGGACATAACTAGATCGACTCAGAATCTAACCAGGACCAGGAAATATATACTTTGTGGGGTCTAAAATGATTACACACGGAATTACAAAATCAATATACCCCACATCTTTTTGATGGTGGGTATAATAAAAATAACAATGGGATATGTACGTAATAAAAACATTACATATTAGTTTTTTTTGCTTCGTGGCACAGTGGGTTGAACGATAGCAAAAATGAAGATTAATTCTGGGAAACTTTAATCTAAAAAATATTTTTTATTAATAAAAAATAAAAATATCTTGTAAAAAAATTATATTGTTATGTTGTTTTTATTTTTCGGGGAAAATGAATAATTAAGCTTTTTTGTTGTAACTATTGAAACAAAAGTTAAGGATTAATAAATTAAATTTTAAATTTATTAATACTTTTTGTTTTATTACACAATTTAAAGAAAATAATACAAATAAGATTTGTATCAGAATAAATATTATTGAAGATATTAAAAATTAAGGTAATTATTTCATTCATTTTCATTCATTTATTTAAATTAAGATATATATATATATATATATATATATATATATATATATATATATATATATATATATTATACTAAGAAGAAACCTGGTAAAAATATTTTTATTGCATTTTCCTAAATTTTAGAATTTATGTATATATTTTTTACAAATATAGTCTTATACCTAAGGTAAATGTATTCATTAAAAAATATTTACCATTAAAAAAAATTTGGAAAAAAATATGTTAGAAATTTCATATATTTTATTTTTACCGTGCACTAAAATTAAAAAAAAAATATAATGAATTGAGAAAAATTTTAAATTCAAGATGACGGATCCAATATGGCTGCAAAATTCACAAATTTTTTTATTTTCCGAATTCGTAAAGGCGGAAACAATATAGCGGATCAAAGAGGATCATGATCCTGAATTGTGGACATAATTAGAATACTTGGTGTACATAAAAAATATATATCAAATATAGGTTTCGCTGATCACGAGTCTGCAATAAAAAATTCAAAATGGCGAATGCAATATGACGGGAAAAAATTTTATTTTATAACTTTACCAAATTTTAAATAATCGCATTTTGCCATGGTCACTGAATACAAATTTGTTTTCTGATTTTCCGAAATCGGAAAGGCGGAGGCAATATATATTAATATAGAAACTGTGGCAACACTAGTGTAATTTTTTCATTACTCTGGCATTTGGTATCGAGTGACATGTTGGTATGTTCTTCGGCATAGCTTCAGACGTATGGGGAGGTTCTTGTCACCAAATATACAGATCCGTGTCAACACAAAAAAAATCATTCTATAAGAAAAGTAATAAATAAATTACACAATCTCAACTAAACTGAAATTTCATTATTATAAACATTTCTTTCTTAAATTCCATAATTTCATGATTACAAATAGAAAAATATTTGTATTTATATATAAAAGTTAAATTTTAACCAAGGTTGGAAACTGAAAGGAATAATGGTATCGGTAACGGTATCGTTATTCAATTTATTTTTATTTCGGTAACGGTATCGTTAACGGTATTTTAAATTATATCAGTATCGGTATACCGGTACCGAAACTTAAATACCGGTAAATACCGTTATTATTAAAAAACTGGAAAAAATCTTAAAAAAATTAAATTTTTAAATATTTTTTAATTAAATTTCATAAAAAAAATATTAAATTACATATGGAAAATACGTTTCGGATATCGTATGTCCGAACACCATAAAAATTAGTAAAGAAAATATGATTCCCCAAAGAGTTTTTAGTTTACATACTGTCAAAGTAAGAGTAAAAGCTCTTTGGAGAATCATATTTTTTTTACTAATTTTTATGGTGATCGGATATACGATATACGAAACGAATTTTCCATATTTTTGTAGTGTTAACCTCTGATGAAATATTCATTATTCTTGAAAATTTAAACAAAAAAATCAGATATAAGGAACGACCGGCTAAAAGTGTTAAATACAGAAATGTAATTCTCAGAACAGGTTCTATCGAAATTCGGAATGATTTAAAAAAAAAAAATCAATATTAATGATTACTTTTGAGTTTTACTTTTTCGCTCAACTCTATGATTATTTTTTAATTTTTATTTTTTTCTCTCAACTTTTAATGATTGTTTTTCATTTTTATTTTTTTTGCTCAACCCATAATGATTATTTTTTATTTTTTCGCTCAACTTATAATGATTATTTTTGATTTTTACTTTTTTTGCTCACAATATAAAACAACATGAGAAATGATTTATTTACTAAAAGGCAAGTGTGATAACATTTTTCTTCATCCAATTTTTTATGAAAAATCCGATTTTTGTTTACTAAAAATCGAACTTTTTACTAAAAATCTAATTTTTTATTAAAAATCAATTTTTTTTTTATATAAAATAAAATTAATTGCAACAAATCAAATTTTTTACTAAAAGGAAATTTTTTACTAGTTAATAATTTTATTTTTTATGTTAAGTTTTATATTGTGAGCAAAAAAGTAAAAATCAACAAGCGCGAATATATTCGGCCCGGCCGAATCTATATACCCACCATCAACTTTTTAAAATTTTACGTTATATGGAAGGGGGCGGTCAAGTGGGTAGTAAAGTGGGCGGACCACACCCATTTTTTGTTTCCGAGTTTACATTAGTCCATGAACTATTTGAACACAATTTCGTAGATTTTCACCTTATATGGGAGGTGGGCGGTAAAGTGGGCGGACCATGCCCATTTTTGGTTTTCGAGTTTGTATCGACCCTCGAACTATAAGTACAAAATTTCGTTGTCGTACGTGCTTTTATTGAAGAAATATCCGCAGAAAAGTATGAAACGGACACCCTGTGTTTCTAGTTTTTAGCTCATAACTTTTTTGTTTATTAACTGATTTTGCCCATTTTCAATACCTTATATAAGATAAATATTCGTCTCCCTATGTTGCCCCATTCGAGCTCTATCCTGCTTTCAACAGACAGACAGACGGACGGACATAGCTAGATCGACTCAGAATCTAACCAGGACCCAGAAAATATATACTTTGTGGGGTCTTAGATGATTCCTTTGAAATGTTACACACGGAATGACAAAATCAATATACCCCCCATCTTTTTGATGGTGGGTATAAAAATAATCATTAAAAGTTGAGCGATTTTTTATGTATTAAAAACTTTGGCAAATACCAATTTTGTCCAAATTTTTAAATTTTTTTTATATACAAAAAATGTTACCAATTTGTCTTTAAAAAGTCGAGTTTAATATTCTTAAAGGCTTTGTTGCCATGAAATAAACATATGTAAAAATTTTATGAAGTTCTCTAACGAAAAATATTCATGTTTCAAAAAATTTCAAGTGAATATATACAAATATGCAATTTAATAATTTTTTTTTTTTTTATGAAATTTAATTAAAAAATATTTAAAAATTTAATTTTTTTAAGATTTTTTCCAGTTTTTTAATAATAACGGTATTTACCGGTATTTAAGTTTCGGTACCGGTATACCGATAACGATATAATTTAAAATACCGTTAACGAAATAAAAATAAATTGAATACCGATACCGTTATTCCTTTCAGTTTCCAACCTTGGTTAAAATTTAACTTTTATATATAAATACAAATATTTTTCTATTTGTAATCATGAAATTATGGAATTTAAGAAAGAAATGTTTATAATAATGAAATTTCCGTTTAGTTGAGATTGTGTAATTTATTTATTACTCTTATAGAATGATTTTTTTTGTGTTGACACGGATCTGTATATTTGGTGATAAGAACCTCCCCATACGACTGAAGCTATGCCTTAGATCAAATCAACATGTCACTCGATACCAAATGACAGAGTAATGTAAAAATTACACTAGTGCTGCCACAGTTTCTACATTAATATATATTGCCTCCGCCTTTCCGATTTCGGAAAATCAGAAAACAAATTTGTATTCAGTGACCATGGCAAAATGCGATTATTTAAAATTTGGTAAAGTTATAAAATAAAATTTTTTCCCGTCATATTGCATTCGCCATTTTGAATTTTTTATTGCAGACTCGTGATCAGCGCTACAAAAAAACCTATATTAGATATATATTTTTTTTGTACACCAAGTATTCTAATTATGTCCAAAATTCAGGATCGAGATCCTCTTTGATCCGCTATATTGTTTTCTAATAAAGCAATAAGTATTAATAATTAATTAACGAAACCACTAAACTTACAGTTTTAATTTTTTTTATTTGATTGAAATTATTATTACAATTTATAAAAAAAAATATTTTTATAATTTTAATCACTAGTGATGAAATTTTGAACCTTTTTCGGAAACAGGTAGTCCATCTCCGTTTTGGACACCTTTTTTGTGCTCTTCAATTCTCTTTTAACAAAAGCAAAATATCTCTCCACTGGCCTTAGCTCCGGGCAGTTTGGAGGATTTGCCTCTCTTGGTACAAATACCACAGTATTGTTCTTGTACCACTCAAGGGCTTGTTTACCATAGTGACAGGATGCCAAGTCAGGCCAAAAATAAGTGGACACATTATGAAGTCTTATGAATGGAAGCAGCCTTTTTTGTAAACATTCCTTGATATAAATTTCGATATTTATAGAGCCCGTTGTCACAAATGATTGGCTTCTTTTGCCGCAACTGCATATTGCTTGCCATTTTGGGTCCTAAACTTTTCTTCAACATTCCCTCGAGCATCATCAACATAAAATTTTTGACCAGCGTTCCTATCAGG
The DNA here is from genome assembly GCA_951394005.1 of Protophormia terraenovae. Classification (NCBI taxonomy): domain Eukaryota; kingdom Metazoa; phylum Arthropoda; class Insecta; order Diptera; family Calliphoridae; genus Protophormia; species Protophormia terraenovae. Next base: position 65,139,927 of record OX596074.1, read on the forward strand.
AACTTTTTGAGCCTTGTATGTTTTTAAACCTGCATTAGCTTTAACTTTTCGTACCAAATAGTCCGAGCACTGAGCTAACCGGGCTGCTTTCCTACCGGATGTGTTGGGAGTTCTTTGGAAAATGCTTTCTATTTTTTTGGCTTTAGAAACATCATGTGGACCATTTCTTCTACCTGAACCAGGTTTTCTATCAACGAACAAGTTCTCCCGGTACTGTTTAATAACATTGGAAACAGTTTGACGGCAGACATTTGAATGCTTGGTCAACTTTTTGTAGGACCAAGTTGGGTTTTGTTGAAAATATTTAATAATTTTAGTACACACTTTTTTCTGGTCACTCATTTTAATCAGATTAACAACAAATGAATATAATTGACAATAAACATAATAACTGACATGTTTTACAAAGGTAACTTGATAAAAAAAAATCAAATAATACTTGGGTTAAAAGTTTTAATGAAAAACGTGTGTTAAGAATTTTACGATCTCACTCCTTAGTTACAACAAAAAAAAGCTTAATTATTAATTTTTCCCGAAAAATAAAAACAACATAACAATATAATTTTTTTACAAGATATTTTTATTTTTATTAAAAAAATATTTTTTAGATTAAAGTTTCCCAGAATTAATCTTCATTTTCGCTATCGTTCAACTCGCTGTGCCACGTCGCAAAAAAAAAACTAATATGTATTATTATTTTTATTTTTTATTAGTTATCGTTTGATGTACATACGTATATATCATTAAGTTTGGTGAGAAAAATTTGTTTAAGATTTATTCTGGAATCATCAACTTAAATGGTTGTGTAGTTTCCTATTCCAAGAACCGTATGACGTTAACATTTAACCAAAATGTTTTAAATGTATACTTTCATAACTAGGATATATATGGAAAAAGTGGACCAAGAACATGCAAAATTGAGGTACTTAAAAATTCAAACGCCAATAACTCAAAAACTATAAAAGATAAATAAGGCATACAAGCATGTTTTTTGTAGGTCTCATCAGTGCCTATAATAGTGTATAAAAATATTTGAGCCCCTTTAGCTTCACCCCTGAGGGGTATGTACGGTCCCCCTACATTATTGTAGGTACTTATAAGACCTATAAAAACATGCTTGCATGTCCTATTTATCTCTTATAGTTTTTGAGTTATTTGCATTTGAATTTTTAAGTACCTCAATTTTGCATGTTCTTGGTCCTGTTTTTTCATATATATCCTCGTGTTTCCGACCGATTTCATTTGTTTTTTCTTTAGCTAATTAAAGAACAAAATTATCTATTGAATAAAAATATATCTTTACTGAGTCCAAAAATAAACGATTTTGAATTTGAAAATTGCAAAAAATTATCAGTGGCTACAAATAGTGTATAAAAACATTTGAAATTGTACGAGAAACAAAAATTTGGCAAGCGATTAAAAAATTTGTATGTTAAAGGTACCCAATCCCCTTTAGCTCCGCCCTGAGGTGTCTGTTCGGTCTCCTTTCCAAACTTAACATTGTTCGCTCCTCTGCTACGCCTATTCCAAATTTTATGTAAATCCAATCAGCCGATCCGAAGTTACAGATTTATTTCCAAAAAATTTTGATTTTGCCCCTCTGTGCATTCTATGTAAAAGCCGAAAGTCACAGAATTTTTCTAAGAGCACAACGTGTAAAAAGCGATAAATTAGATCACAAAAAATTTTATTTCCTAGCGTATATAACAGGGACGTATCATCTAGTTTGGAGTAATCTTATTCTAATGCCTAACTTTTTAACATTTAAAATTCTCAAATTACACGGAGTTACAAAATAAGAAAAAATTTCTGCGGCACGGGGTTTCTCAGTCAATTTGGATACACGGTATTAATAAGTACTAAGCCTCTAGTCCATTTTTTTAATTGATTCTAGTTCTCGCGATAAATCGCGATTTGTAAAATTAAGGAGGTTGCACTATATATTGAAGCATATCTCGAAAACAACTTGCCGGATTTTATTCAAAAAAATATCAATTTTTTATTCCTTAATCATAAAGATAATTTGGTGCAAATAAAATATTTCATTAAAATCAATGTCTAAGTTTTGATTTTATTCACAAATTAGTGAAAATACTCATTTACAAGTTACATAGAAAAATTAAAAAAATCACAAAATAATTTTTTTTATTTTTTTAATTTTTCTATGTAAATTGTAAATGAGTATATTCACTAATTTGTCAATTAAATCAAAACTTAAGCATTGATTTTAATAAAATTATTTGCAACAAATTTATCTCTATGATTAAGAATAAAAATGTGAATTTTTGACCCTTTAAACTTTGTATGATGTTTTGAAAAATTTTTTCTTGAAATTTTGTATAAAATTTCATTTTTTCTCAAAAGATCCGCTTAATATCTCCATAACTGTTGACCGTATTAAAAAGGACTTGAATATAATTTTAATTAAAGTTTTCTGATATTTTTTTGAACAAAATCCGACAAGTCGTTTTCGAGATATGCTTCAATATATATTGCAACCTCCTTAATTTTACAAATCGCGATTTATCGCAAGAACTAGAGTCAATTCAAAAAGATAGAAAGATATAGTCGGTCAAGCCCGACCATATGATACCCTACACCATCATGTATGTGAATCAAAATTCGGGGAGGGGTCATATATTAGACCAATTGTGGATCGATACTTTTACTAAGTGTAATATAAAATATGTATACAAATACAGAATAACATTTATAAGATTTTATGCATTTTAGGGCGATTCCCGGAAGTGGGTTTATATGGAAGCTATAATAAATTATGGACCGAACCTCAAAAAATTTGACAATGTGATTTCTAATTAAACAAAACTTATTTGTGTCGAATATTAACTTGGTACTGAAATTTTTATGAGATTTAGGCACGTTAAAGTGATTTTCGGAAGAGGGTTTTATATGGGAACTATGGTCAACTATGAACCTATCTTGAACTTGGAACAAAGGTAGACGATTATATAAAACTTCCTTGTACCAAATTTTATTAAAATATTGCTATATTTAAGGCATTTCTGATCGCTAAACCTCTATTCCGAGAGGACATTTGTATGGGGGCTAGGTGAAATAATGGACCGATCATAACCAATTTCAATAGGCTTCGTCCCTGGGCCAAACTAGTTATTCGTGCCAAATTTCATCAAAATATCTTTAAAATTGCGACCTGTACTTTGTTCATAAAGTTAACATGGACAGACAGACAGCCAGCCAGCTGACCAGACGGTTGGACGGACATCGTTAAATCGATTCAGAAAATGATTCTAAGTCGATCGGTATACTTTAAGGTGGGGGTCCGAAGATTTTTTTGTTCGTTACAAACATGGTGGTGTAGGGTATAAAAAGTGGATTAGAGGCTTAGTACTTATTAATTCCTTGTATCCGAATTGACTGAGAAACTCCGTGTCGCAGAATCAGTATTTCCCTGTGTTATTTATTTATTTTCTTTATATAAATACAAATAATGTTAATATACAGGTATGTCACAGAACTCAAATTCGTACGAAAGTGAAATTGAAATCGTATTTAGCTTCTACAGAAAACGAAAAACGAAAAAATTTTTCGTTTTCAATCCACATAAAAATAGTAAAGTGGAATTGACTTTAAAATTTTATTTATGAAAAAAGAATTTTTTATATATTTCGAATATATGAAAACGTATTTGAGCTGAAGAAGCAAAATGAAAACGTTACGAATTCAATCATACGAAAATTTTCACTTCCGAAAAATTTCTATGACATACCTGATAATATTTTCCAACTTTTTGAAATGAATCTGGTATTTTATCGATATTCATATTGAAAGGATTTATTTTTCCGTCTTTGAATTATAAAGTTGCTTAAACAAATTATCTTTTTATAGCTAAAGTTTTGTGTACTTAGCATTGAGAAATTGCACCATTCGATAACATTCTATGGTTAACATTCGGAAAGGACATTTAAACGACTTTTTTTATAAAGTTCTTGTCATAATAATTTTGAAGTGTCCAATAAACTTTTACAAAGTATTCTTATAATTAATACAATTGAACTCGATCCTGAATAATTTTCAAAATAATGATTATAACCAAAAAGTTCGAATACCAAAAATCAATAATTAATTTACATGCCTATTCATAGAAAATATTGTGACTCAAAAATAGCCATAACACATAAATTGTGACTATAGCCAGAAATTTCCAATACACATGGTAAAATATAATATTTTTGAGTTGTCCAACTTAAGACCTGATATGTAGACCCTCATAGAAATTGTGACTCATAAAAATTAATTGTGTATGAATAAAAAAATATAAAAACACATGTAAACATCATTCATATCTTTAAGTAATGAAAATTTGGTGGAAATGAACTTGAATCGATTATTGCCATACCCAAATGCTAAAAAATTGCAGTTTCGTACCTCATTTTCTAAAAAATCCAACAAAATTTGTAAAATATTTGATGGCCAATAACCGTAAATATCCTTAGATGTCCTTGCGAAGTCTTTTTAGATGTTTAATAATAATTTAATATTTTTAACAATTTACTTTTTCAAATTTTATTGTACTTGATGTTCTTGCGAAGTCGTTTTAAATGCTTAATAATAATTTAATATTTTTAACAATTTACTTTTTTCACATTTAAAATTTTTTTAATTTACATATACATATACACTACACTGAAAAAAATAATTTCAATGAATGAAGTACATTAAATGAAATTAATTAATTTTTTCCAAGAATTTATTAACTTAATGTGAGAATTCATTGCTTCAATTAAAATATTCATTAAAATTCAATGAAAAAATTAACGCTATTATGAACATTACATTGAAACAATTCATTAAATTTATTTCTTAATACAATAAGTAAAACAGTTATTTGATTTAATGTATTAGTTCATTGAATTAATTTATTCAATGTACTAATACATTGATTTAATTAAGAAGAAGCATTACACAATGAATAAAAGCATTGAACCAATGAAATATTTCATTAAATTATATTAAAATAAATGCTTTCTAATGGGAAATAAAGTAAAACGAAAACAAATACAACTCAGTTTTCTTTTATCTCTTAACAAGAAATGACGCGTTTTAAATAAAAGACAAAAAATAAAAAAAATCTGTGTTAAAAACGAAAATAATTAAAAAGTAAATAAGTTATAAATCGAATTATTAAAATACATAAATACAATTTATTCGCAAAGAAGAAGTCGAGCAGCATAATTGAATATACCAAATTAAATTAATTACCAAAAAGAAAGAATTTGGAGACTTGCCTTCCTAACACGTAAGTTTAATAATGTATATGATTTTAAAAAGTTTTTAAATATAACATTTCATTAATATTTATGTAGATAAAATCACTAAGACACAGAAGAATGTATTTCAAAAAATATTTGATTTCAAAACCAAGAGGATTCTATTCGTAAGTATACATAATTATATGAAATATTTTAATTGAATTCTTAATAAAAATATATTACAGACCGATCAAGATTTGGGTGCTACATCTGGGAATTTCTATAGACAAAAAAATTTAAAGGTAACTAGTTCAAATATTTTAAGCAATTGAACGAATTTGAATAATTTTATTTATAAACTTTTTTTTATTCAGGACAATGCTGTTGTTATATTAATGTGGCGTCTAAATGGATATTCTATACCATCATTGAGCAATATAGAGGACAACAGGAATTACTATATTATTATAAATGACAAAGCAAACACGATCACATCTGTAACATACATTTTGTTTACTTAAGTTTTTTAGTGAAATATAATATTTTTATATTTATATTTAATTTTTGCTCATATTAACTCAATATCATATAATACAGAACAAGCTTATTATAATACATTTTCAATGTATAGTTTCATTGGGACAAAATATGAGTTCATTGAAATCAATGTACTATTCACTGGAATTATTTATTTCATTTAATGAACGTGTTCATTGATTCAATGTAAGAATAAGTGTAATCAATGAACTTGTACATTGAATTTTAATATTAATGTATGGTAATACATTGTTTCAATTAACCTGTACATAGGGTCAAAATTAGTGCACAAATTCATTGTAACAATGAACTTTTTCATTGTATTTATGTACCTTTTTGGTTCAGTGTAGGAAGCAGAAGTCTGCGTACGAACATATGAAAGACATTATTGACGCAATTATTTTATATATCCTTTAAGATTTTTGAAATTTTTACAGCTCTATATAATATTTAAGTTAAATATCAACTTTATAAAAGTGGCTAGATTCGCGGTTACCCAAAAATAATAAAATAAAGTGATATAATTATACAGCAAAAGTCTGCGTACATTATTGAAAAAAATAAAATTTTCACGGAATTTTTAATTTTAGATTATTAAATTTGTTCACCCCTATCGTGAATAACAAGTGGAATTTTTGTTCCCATGAAATTTTTATTCCCCTCGAAGGGAAAAATGCTATCGTGAATCTCCCGTAAACATTTTTTCCCGCTATCAGTTCTCAGTGAATGTAAAAAGGAAGAAAATTAAAATAAAAATCAAAGTAAAGTTTTTTTTTTTTTTCAAAAATATACACGTACATACTAATATTTTAAAGAAAAGTTAAAAAAAAGCAAAATATTTAGTATTGGAGTGATAGTTTTATTGCAACATTAGTTTATTGTACTATTTAACTTTTATGTAGCAAAATAATTCGGCTCATTTTTGGAAACCCAAAAAAAAAAAAAAAAATTATAACAAACGAGCTGTAAACCCGCTACTTCGTTAGCGGAACTTTTTTATAAAAACCATACTGTATAATAAATTTAAACTAAGATTATTAACCTCCTTGGAAACATTTTTAATAATTGTGTTATGTCACCCATATATAACAATATCTCTTTAAATTCAAGTTTCTGACCTTAGAATAATGAAAAATTAATATTAGAATTGCGAAAAAGTATATTAGAATAAAGAAAAAGACCACAAAATCTATTTTAAGGTTTCTGATTCACTTAGGACCTTACATCTTCAACTTTATGTTTCTAAGGATGAAAATTGCAGAACATTCAGGAAGTACTATTAAAAGAACGAAAAAAAAATCCACAAAGTCCTTTCTTATGGATTCGCATTCATTTAGGACCGCATATCTTTAATTTCATGTTTCTAGATTCATAATTATAGAAAATTCAAAAAGTACCATTAGAAGAACAAAAAAGTACCACAAAGACCCCTCTTGTGAATTCTTTCTCACATAAGACCATGCATATTTAATTTCATGTTTCTAATACAAATATTATAGAAAATTCAAAAAGTACCATTAGAAGAACAAAAAAGTACCACAAAGTCCCCTCTTATGGATTCTTATTCACTGAGCACCACATGTCCTTAATTTCATGTTTCCAGGTTCAAAGTTATAGAAAATTAAAAAAGTACCATAGGAACAATAAAAAAAGTACCACAAAGTCCCTTCATTTGGATTCCCATTCATTTAGGACCACATATCCTTATTTCACGTTTCTAGGTTAAATATTACCAAAAACTAAAAAAGTACTATTAGAAGAACAAAAAAGTACCACGAAATCCCCTCTTATGAATTCACATTCACTTAGGAGCACATATCCTTAATTTCATGTTTCTAGGTTCATAATTATTGAAAATTCAAAAAGTACCATTATAAGAACAAAAAAGTACCACAAAAACCTCTCTTATGAATTCTTATTCATTTAAGACCACATATCTTTAATTTCATGTTTCTATGTTAAATATTATAGAAAATTCAAAAAGTACCATTAGAAGAACGAAAAAGTACCACAAAGTTCTCTCTTATGGATCCTCATTCACTTAGCACTTCATTATAGAAAATTCAAAAAGTACCATTAAAATAACAAAAAAAAGTAACACAACGTCCCTCTTACGGATTCTCATTAACTAAGGACCACATATCCCTAATTTCATGTTTCTAGGTTCATAATTATAGAAAATTCTAAAAGTACCACAAAGTCCCACTTGTGAATTCTTTCCAACATAGGACCATGCGTATTTAATTTCCTGTTTCTAGGTTAAATATTATAGAAAATGCAAAAAAGGACCAATAGAAGAAGAAAAAAGTACCACAAAGTCCTTCCTCTTGAATTCTTACCCACAGAACCATGTATCTTTAAGTACCACAAATTCCACTCTTGTAAATTCTTATCTACATTTTCTTAATTTCATGTTTCTATGTTTAATGTAATTGAAAATTCATTATTAAGTTTGAATAAAATATAATTTCCCGCCTTTGCCCCTTTTTTTTGTACCTTTTTTTCACCCATCGAAGTATCAAAAATTGTATTCAAATAAATTTCTTAATTGTAGTGGTATCCCATATTAAAATACTCCAATGAATATTTCAATATATACAAAAAAATGTTTTATGAACGTTTGAATTTCTAAAAGGTACTAAATTTGTGTTTCTAATTATACCCTTCACCACAGGTGTAAAGGGTATATATAAGTTTGTCATTCCGTTTGTAATTTCCACAATTTTCGTCGGAGAGCAAAAAAGTTTATATTTTCGGAATCCTTGTAAGAAGCGATGACGATTGGACCATGTCCGTCCGTCCGTCCGTGTGTCGGTTGAAATGGCGTTTATGAAGCCCACCGATAACTGACATATATAATATGTATGTCAAACGATCGGAAATGCTTTCGAGAATTTTGCTATTGGAATTCAGCAAGATAGGTTCATACAATGCGGAGATATGTTCAAAAAACCGGTTTTTTGAACCGGTTTTCCAGTTTCTGAAGCCTCTGTATACACTACAGACTTCGTTTTTACAAAGAATTCTCGGACATTTTTTTCTGAATTTTTGTTTTGAAAAATTGAAATAAATCGGTTCAGTAATAACTGAGATATCGGACAAAACGCATTTTTTATTTTTTGAAGCCTTGGTTTAAGCTATAGATTTTTATTTTTATACAGATCGGTCACAAATATTTTTATAAAATTTCAGTTTTTTGAATCAGGAAGATCGGTTTATAAATGGTGGAGATATGCTTTAAAAACCGGTTTTTAGAACCGGTTTTTTAGTTTCTGAAGCCTCTGCATATACCAGGGACTTCAAATTTTTACAGGGGGCTCGAAAATTATTTTCTGAATTTTTGTTCTGAAAAAATTAAATAAATCGGTTCAGTAATAACTGAGATATCGGGGAAAACGAATTTTTTATTTTTGAAGCCCTTTATAAAATTTCGGTTTTTTTAATAAACCAAATTCGTTCATAATCAACAGAGTTATGGCCCAAAAACAAATCTGTTAAGAATATAAATACACCAACAAACATGTATATTAAGCATTGTAATGACTATTAGTGACGTTTTTTGTTTTTTGTATAGACAAGTAGTTTAGTTATCAACAGCAGTAATATGATGAATAACAGTGTTGTTCTTTGTATATGCAGTCTGTACAAAAATAAATAGATATGGAATTGTTGTTGTTTATTTTTTAAAACTAAAATATATTTGTTAAGAATATACATAAATACATACACAAACATGTATATTAAGCATTGTAATGACTATTAGTGACGTTTTTTGTTTTTTGTATAGACAAGTAGTTTAGTTAGCAACAGCAGTAATATAATGAATAACAGTGTTGTTGTTCTTTGTGTATTCAGTCAGTTTGTACATACAAAAATAAATATATATGGAATTGTTGTTGTTTCTTTTTTAAAAGCAAAGCCTGTTATGATTATTTTTTTTTTTTTCATATTCAAATTTTTGTAGTTTGAAAAAAATTTAGATTTAGAAAATATGCAAGCATACGTTAAGGCGAAAATTTTATTAATTGTCGGTAATATGGTAATATGATGTCGATAAGATGGTAAGATGGTAATATGGTGAAGGGTATCAAAGATTCGGCACAGCCCTAAAACGGCCGATTTTTAAAAAAGTTCCAGACACCTGTCCAATTATTTTTTAAATGAATAACGATAACTATTAAACTTTTTTTGTATCATTATTAGTTTGCGAGTTATAAGGTTACCGATTTTACCCGTTTTTACCCTTTTTTACCCCCTAAACATTCGAATTTCCAAAAATCCCGTCTTAGTGGATCTATATGGGAGACCTACCTATGTTCCAAATTTCGTCTCTCTAGCTTCAGCCGTTTGGGCTGTGGGATGATGAATCAGTCAGTCAGTCAATCAGTCACGTTACTCTTTTATATATGTAGATTAAAGTGTACAATATTTTTAGAATTGGAAGAATAATTTTGGACGCATTTGTGCAGAGAATGTGCGCCATTTCGTTTGCGGCCAGTCGGAATAAAGTATCGCGAAATAAGGGTGATTGCGTACCTGTTTGTAGTTTAGTATTGGGATTTTCCTTTGGAATCTTGCTTACAGATTTTGTTTTTGGAGATGTCAATGTAGCGTCTTGCTACATCTATATATATATAAATTAATGTCTGTTTGTTTGTATGTATGTATGTTTGTTTGAAGTTTATAGCCGCCTAAACGGCTAAACCGATTTTTTTGAATTTTTCACAGTGTGTTCCTATATGCCTGGAAGGAAAAATAGGCTACTTTCTATTTTGAAATTCCATGTGGGCGAGGTGCCACGCCCACTTACTAAATAACTATTAAAAGTAGTATATCTCGGAAATTGGTAATACTAGAGTGCTCAAATTTTGCACGAACAACTTTGACACCTATATGAACATTCTGGAAAAAATAGGCGAACTAGCAATAGGTGGTGAGGCACATCCCACGCCTAATATTGTTTGCCAATACAAAATGCCGTAATTTTAGGAAACTATAACAGTTACATTTCCCAAATTTTGTACAATAAACTTTAGTGTCAATGTGAACATTTTGTGCAAAAATGGGCGGAAAAGAAATAGTGGGACTGTCATCTCTCATATAAAGTTAATACCAAAATTTTTATATCTGGGAAACTATAAAAGTTAGAGAGCTCAAATTTTGTACGACTAGCATTATCTTCAATATGAATATTTTGGACAAAAATGGGTACATTAGCAATAGTGGGCACCTCCCATATAAAGAAAATATTAAATTATCATATCTGAGAAAATATAACAGTTAGAGTTCTAAAATTTTGTCGGATCCACTTTATTATCAATGGGGCATGGTACCTTCCATATGAATTAAATGCAAAAATTCGCATATCTGGGAAACTATTGGAGTTGGAATGCTCAAATTTTGCACAAAGAATTTTGACATCCATGAAAACATTTGTCTAATAAATTAGGGGATTATGGGGGTATGGTCCCTCCCATAAAAATTAAATACAAAAATTAGTATATTTTAATTACTATGTATTTCATTTCGGGGGGTGGCAAAGCACACCGGGTATTAGCTAGTACTATATAATTACTTGTTATGTACCTTTTTGTTATTAATATAAAACTTTTATTTTAATCAACTTTGATATTCAAATGTTTTCAAATAATATATTTTTTCATTATAAAATAAAATTTTATATAAGAAAGTTATTGTTTTATTTAAATACAATAACTGCATTGGAGATCCTGCAAATACAAATAAAGAACCAACCAGTATTTATATCGACGAAAATTGTAATTTTGCTTACAAATAAACATCAATTATTTTAAAATATCCAACTTAAAATTTACGATTTAAACAAATAAGATTTCTTTTCACCATCAAAATTGTATATGCTAAATATGGTAGAAATAAATTAACAAATCATCAATATCAGTTATTAAAGATATAAGAAGATAAATGAAATAAATCAAAAACCCATTAACAAGCAACTTTTTGAACTTGAATAAAAACGCAATTTTGGTATCTATTAACCCATTAACAAGCAACTTTGTACTTGAATAAAAAGGCAATTTCTTTCTACATAAAGGATATTTGGTATCTATTAAATTAACATTAACATTATTTTATTTTATTATAATAAGAGTTACATATTATATTACATTTATCATTATTTTACATAATTGTGATTTCAGTACTATTGAATTACTGTTAAATATTGTTAATCTCGATTTTTTTTATATTTAATTGTGAATCTCTCGCCAGTCATATAATAATTTTAAAATGGTTAATACACGTTCAACGACACAACAAGGTTCAAATATAAATACAAGCGAAAATAATTCTGAATTTCAGGATGCATAATCAGTTCCACTCCCGACTAGTTCTTCACATTTTTATCCAGATTTAAATAATTTACCACAAGTTTCAATAAAATTACCACAATTTTGGATATCTTGTCCTGAAACTTGGTTTATTTAAACAGAATTGACGTTCGCTTTTAAAGGTGTTGAAAATGATACAGCAAAGTATCAACTTGTTGTCATCTCACTTTCAGAGGATATTCTAGCCAAGTTAATAGATGTTATTCACAATCCACCATTAGAAAATAAATATGATTATATTAAAAGAATCATACTTGAACGATTTTCTATTAACGAAGATCTTCGTTTTGAAAAACTACTTAACGATTCTGATATAGGCGATAGAAAACCATCTGAGTTCTTTCATGATTTAAATAAACTTGCTCTTAATAATTCCCTTATAAATAACGACCTACTAATTAAATTATGGATAAGAAAACTTCCACCTATTATACAAATACATTTGACAACATCAAATTTAGCTTCTTTAAATGAAAAGTTAACTTTAGCAGACAAAATTTATGAAATATCAAATAAATGCCAAATTTCATCTGTTTCAACAACAAGCCCAACGTCTACTGAACTGTTTCAAAATATTATTAAAATTACATCAAATTTAGCAGAAAAAGTAGAAAATTTATCACGTGAAGTATTTGAAATTAAAAATAATACTGATAATATTAATAGAAACAACAAAAATAATAGAAAACGTATATTTTGTTGGTATCATCAGAAATTTGGTAATAAAGCAATGAAATGCATTTCTCCTTGTGACTACATCGCACATTGCAATAATCAAGATTTAAATTAAATCGTCCCATTATTGCGACGACGAATAAGGGGACTCGTGATGAACCATCACGTCGTCCATTTGTTTTTGACAACAATAATAAATTAAATTTTTTAATTGATACAGGTGCAGCTGTATCAGTTATTCCAGTAGCAAAATATAAATTATTTAAACAAAATTCTGATACGACACTTTCAGCAGCTAACGGTTCTATTATTAAAACATATGGAACTAAATCATTGATACTTGATTTAGGTCTTAACAGAAATTTTGAGATCAATTTCATTTTAACTGATATTAACCAAACAATTTTAGTAGTTGATTTTTTTCAAAAATTTGGTATTGTAATAGATATTAAAAATAGAACAATTAAAGATTTTTCAATAGTAGCTTCAATAGGAATTTCAAAATTATATTCTCTTAAAATTTTAAAAACTAAAGATAAATATTCCGAACCGAACTCTTAGATAAATTTCCTTCAATAACTGCTGAACCAAACTACAACAAAATCATCCGACATACGACAGTTCACAGAATCGAAATAAAAGGAAATCCACCATTTTCAAAACCTCATAGATTAGATCCTATTAAATTAAAGATTGCAAAATCTGAATTCAAATTTTTAGTAGATTCTGGTAATTGCAGACCATCTAGTTCTTATATATATCATCTCCTCTCCATCTTGTTCCTAAAAAGGAACCTAATGATTGGAGACCATGTGTAGATTATCGGAGATTGAACTGCATTACAATACCAGATAGGTATCCTTTACCTCACATTCAAGATCTAACAACAGATTTTAGAGGTAAGACAATTTTTTCAAAAATAGATTTAGTAAAGGCCTATCATCAAATTCCTATGGCTGAGGAAGACATCCATAAAACAGCAATTACTACACCGTTTAGAATGTTTGAATTCACACGAATGCCCTTTGGACTTAGGAACAGTGCACAAACTTTCCAACGATTTATTAATGAAGTTTTCTTTGGCATTAATTTTGTTTTTATATACATCGACGATGTTTTAATTGCAAGTGAAAACGAAATGCAACACTTAGAACATCTAAAGACAGTTTTTGAACGACTTGTAAAATATGGTCTCAATATAAAACCATCAAAATGCATTTTTGGAGTATCGAGTTTAGATTTTCAAGGTTATAAAATTTCCGCAAAAGGAATCCAACCTTCAACTGATAGGGTTGATGTAATTCTCTCCTATCAAAAACCGAATTCAATCACAAAGCTCCAAAAATGTATCGGAATGATAAACTATTATCATAGGTACGTACCAATGGTAGCAAACTTTCTTTCACCACTTCACAGAATGATAACTGAAGCATCTAAAAAGAAAAATAAAGAACTCCAAAGACGCTGAAAAAGCCTTTGAGCTACTAAAAGAAACATTTTCTAAAAAAACACTGTTAAATCATTTTGATAAAGATGCTTTTCTAACCTTAGCAGTAGACGCTTCAAACGTAGCAATTGGAGCTGTTTTACAACAACGTAGGAACAATATTGTTGAACCACTTGCCTATTTTTCTAGAAAATTAACTATTTCTGAGTGCAAATACTCCACATTCGATCGAGAACTCCTAGCTATTTATTCATCAATTAAACATTTTAGACATTTTTTAGAAGGTAGAGAATTTATAGTTTTAACAGATCATAAACCTCTCACATATGTTTTAGAGTCGAAAGTTGAAAGATCTCCGCGCCAAACTCGTCATTTAGAATACATAGCTCAATTTACTTCCAATATATGCTATATAAATGGAAAAGAAAATATCGTTGCAGACACGCTTTCCAGACCACCAGAAATTTGCGCTTTTAATAATCAAAATATTAATCTAGAACTTTTATATAAAGAACAAGCTGATGAAGAACTTAAAAAACTTATATCGGATAATATTTCAAAGAATAATTTAAAAGAAATAGATTACCCTTTACTTAACATAAAAATATGGTGTGATATTTCAAGTAAAATAAACCGTCCATTTGTTCCATTTTCGTTAAGAAAAATAGTTTTTCATAACTTACATTCACTGTCACATCCAGGGATCCGAGCAACAAGAAAATTAATACAAAATAAATTCTTTTGGCCATCAATGCGAAAAGATATTAATAAATTAGCATCTAACTGCATTGATTGCCAAAAAGCAAAAATTTATCAACATACCAAATCTAAAGTTAATAAAATAGATATTCCACTAGTAAGATTTGAACACATACATATGGACATTGTAGGACCTTTTCCAATTTCAAATGGATATAAATATATATTAACAATTGTAGACCGGTTTACTATATGGCCAGAAGCATATCCAATTAGAGATATTTCTTCACAAACAATAGCGAAAACTTTTGTATATAATTATATACCTCGTTTTGGTGTTCCACTTCATATTACAGTCGATCAAGGAACACAGTTCACGTCAAAATTGTTTAGCGACTTAACAAAACTTTTAGGAACACATAAAATACATACATCTTGTTATCACCCACAAGCAAACAGTATGGTTGAACGTTTTCATCGGCAGTTAAAAACTACCTATTATTTTATTGGGAATCAGAGCAAGTATCAAGGAAGAACTTAAATGTAGTCCTTCAGAATTAGTTTATGGTCAAACTTCAATATTACCTGGAGAGCTAATAGTTAAAAGTATTAACTCATCAACTTATGATGAAGTACTTCAAAGTTTAAGAATCGATCTACTTAAGCCAGCACATATAGAAAAATCAATTGAACTACCTAATATACCTCAAAAATTAAATACAACTTTTCACATCCAATAACCATTTTTATATATATATATATATATATATATATATATATATATATATATATATATATATATATATATATATATATATATATATATATATATATATATATATATATATATATATATATATATATATAACTTGATCACTGGTGGGAGACAAATGTAGCGTCTTGCTACATACTATATAATTACTTGTTATGTACCTTTTTGTTATTAATATAAAATTTTTATTTTAATCAACTTTGATATTCAAATGTTTTCAAATAATATGTCTTAGAATTTTTTCATTATAAAGGGCCTGTGTGAAACGGTAGGAAAGTTCTATGGTAAAAAATATTTTTACTATGGTGAGAAAAATTTTTATTTCTGCTGTGTGAAATGAAAGCTTTGTAAAATATTGACAAATTAAATTTTTATTATTAAAAAAATAAAAAAAAATAAAAATAAAAGAATAAATGTACAAACAGAAAACAAAAAATAAAATACAATTGCAAAACAAAATGATTCATTCCCATTTCTAATCCTTTTTGAAAGCAGAACTCCTATTTGGGGTCATTTTATGTCTATTTAATATATAATGTATATATGAATAAATGTGTTTGAAAACTTAAAATAAAAATTTTCTAAATATTTTACATTTTTTAAATATTTTCTATAAAATTTAAAACTTCAAAAATTTAAATACATTCGTCAAAAGTTTTACTAGCCCCATGAGCTAGTAAAATTTTATTCACCTCATTACAGTCAAAAATTTACTAACATTTATACTTTTCTATCGTTTCACACAGGCCCAAAATAAAATTTTATACAAGAAAGTTATTGTTGTTTTATTTAAATACAATAACTTCAGTCAAAAAGTGGTTTACGCATCAACTTTCAGCTCTAAGTCCCCTTGTTGTTGGACTTGTTTCTTTTTTAAAATCATCTTTGTGAAGATACCTTTCAGAAAAGTATAGAATTACACCGTGTGACAGTCATTTTCACACATGAAAAATTTGATATACGCATGAAACTAGAGAAAATATGTAAACTGAATACTAAGTTTTTCTCCAGGACGTCAAATTTTTCCTTAAAAGGCCTTCAAGTTTCGAAGGCTAAGAATAAAAAAAAATTATAAAATATATTAATCCAATATGGTTATCAAATGAAAGCTAATATTTATTATTTAAATGTTGCAGCGAAAAATGTCCTTTTTTTGAAAATTCACCTTTTTACTATTTATTTCCAAATATATAACAGCATGCAAAAATCATTCTTACACGTCAAAAAATTGTTAGATAGATAAAACTAGGCACATGGTAAAACTGTGTACCGACTTTTTCTCCAGGATGTCAAATTTCCGCTCAGAAGGACTTCAAAATTTCGAAAAATTCGCAGTTTTTAAGAATAATATAAAATATTTACAAAGATTTTATTGACCCAATATGGTTGTCAAATGAAATCTACTATTTACTATTTAATTATAGTCTTTATATAGAGGATTATTTGTTAACATTTTGTGCTGCAACATTTAAATAAAAACTTTTGTTATGTAAATTCAACCAGCCAATAAGAAGTTACAGGTTTATTCCCAAAAATGTTCGCTTCTGTCCCACTGTTCATTGTCTCAACTTAATGCTAATGAAATCTGCCTTTCATTACTTGATTTAATGTATTACTCCCATGTACATATGTTATGAAATAACTCAACTTAATAAGAAAAAACATCTTCGGAAGTCCGACGTAATTTACAGATCAGATAACGTCGTATTTCTGTATATAATAACAAAAAATAGATTTCTTTTAACAAGATTTTTATTTACTTTTTTTTTACTTACATTAACGATTCCATCTTCTTTATCGACAATTTCAACGTCATCTGCACCAAACTCAATAGCATCTTCCATTACTAGATCCTGAAGGTCATTGCCTGCATGTAGTCGTGATTTATCAAATACTGCTTGAATGAGCCCAATTTCTTCAAAAAGATGACTGGCATCTAAAATAGTTGCACTAAAAAAAGTTCAATATCATTAAATTACAATGTAAAAAGAATTTAAATAAATTTGAAACATACAGTTAGGGACAAAACTATTTGTACACCTCATATATTTCGTATACCTTCACGCACATTTTCAACAGATCCGCTGGTTTTACACTTGCTTACAATGTATTGTACTGTGGAATGTTGCAAATTTACTAAAAACTAATATTTTTATTTAAATTCAAGTATAACATGAAAAATATAATATGAATTATGATATAAAAGCTGTTTGTAGTTGAATTCACTAATTTTCAGTTAAGTATTATTCCAAATTTTTTCAGTGAAAGAAGTACAAAGAAGTTAATTTTTTTTTTTTCAGTTTAATTAAAAATCTTTGGAAAACTTAAAATATAGAATTTTATTAGACGAACAATTTGGAGTTCACGCTTTAAATGTTTCATTATTAAATAAATAATATATTTTAGTACTTCTTTTTACCAAAAGTGTACCAGGAATAAAACCTCGATAATCCGGATAATTCGATAATACGGATTGGGGTCTGTAATCAATTATCCGGATTAACATAATTTTAACAAATTTTTTGGGATTTTTATTTTTCGGCATCTACAAGAATTTTTTTTTAAGAAAAAGTGGATCTGCATTTTTGTATTCGATTTTCAAATTATTGTAATGTTGAAATTCTATAAACAGCATTTTTGGAATGCTTTAGCAACAAAAGTTGTTGATAAGAAATTTAATAAAATCTTAATCTGTTTAAAATAGTTTAGACGTTTTTTCGCATATAAATATGAACACTAGGGTTGCCATCTTTTATATGGAGAAAAATAAAGGTTCTCAAATTTTCGGTCTCACCCCTTAGAAATTTTCGAATAGCCCAAAAACTATAAAATACAAAGTTGTACATTGATACATTTTCTGCGTTTTCATCTTTTTTAATATCACAGTTTACTACCTTTCTTAAATTACCAAAATGAAGCAAATTGAACAACCAATAAAATCATAGTTATTAAAATGAAATTACATAAAACGCTTAATTTTCAATCAAATACACCCCAGTAAAATTAGATTTCATCAAAGAATATTCATATATAGAAGGCGCATTATGTAGAAACAAAATTTCTTATGTAGGGCATAGCATACATGTTTTGTTGTTTTACAAGTAGAAATACTTTGATCTGCACCGACGTGCTTATACCTTTCTTAGTGACGTGACAAATTTTTGTATGATTTCGAAGTTGTCAATATATATTTTGTAGTTATATTTTTGATAAACTAATAATTGTTATATTTTACTTTTATATATGATATTTTTATATATTTCATAAAATGTGCATATAATTTGTTTTTTTATTATTATTTTTTAATTTTTAATTTTAGAAATTAGTATTTAAAAAATATTTAAATTTTTTAATTATTAAAAGTACATATTTTTTCCATCTTTTTGGAGTTTTTAGAAAGAAAAATAAAAATAAAGTAAATAGTAAATAAAAGTTTTTCCTTTTTTTCGGAAAAAAATTATTTTGTGATTTTTTCCAAGCTTTTGAGTTGTATTTTATTTGAAACAAGAAATTGTTATTAAAATATATATTTTTTATATAAATAAATATTAATATTTTAAATTTTAAAACTTATTTTTAAATTATATATGTATTTTGAAAAATAAAGAAGTTTTTTGATTTCCTTTTTCTAAGCAAAAAGTTATTATTTTTTTTTTTTTATACAAAAAGAAAAAAATATTCATAGAGTAATGTTTCAATTTATAGACTTAAATTTTTTTATAAATAAAAATACTGAATTTTTTTTTTTTTTTTTAATATATAAAATTTATTTTTTGGCAGGAAATAAGTTATTTTTTATTTATTCATTTTTGTCATAACAATTTTTTTTATATAGTAGGTATATACAAATTAAATATTTTTTACAAAAGATCTTTTTTCAATATAATTCCATTTTCTTTACAGAATAAAACAAAATTATTAAAGAAAAATCTAATTTTTTTGGTGACAAATTTGATATGAATAAAAAAAATAAATATATTTTTTTCAAGTGAATATAATTTTATATTTTTGTTTTTATTTATTTAATTAATATACTTAACTTTAACATTTGTTAAACGACACAAATCATTTTTTTAAATATTTTTTTTTTTTTTAATCTAAATTTATTTATTGGATCTTCACTAAATTAAGTGAACTAACAATAAGTAATTCAAATCTTAACTCTAAATCTTAATTTATATTATGTCCAACCACTGTCGGACGAAAAACTATATGTAATCAAAGAGTTTAGCTTAGGCGGAGGTCTGTTATGTTCCTTCTTCTCAAACGGTTGTATCCATCGCTTCTTATTATGTTTCGAGCAAGTGGGTTAGGGTGTACTTCAAGCTTCCTCAAATAGGATTCTGCGTGTTTTCTTATTTCATCTTTAACAACAGGAACACTGAGGTCCTTGTGAATATTATCATTTTTTATATACCAGGGTGCTGCGGTTATCATTCGAAGTATTTTATTTTGGAATCTTTGAATTTTTTCAACATTTGAAGCTGAGGCTGTGCCCCATAGTTGGATACCATAGCACCATATTGGCTTTATAATTGAGTTATAGATCAACAGTTTGCAGTCCAGACTTAATTTAGAATTTCTACCAATTAGCCAGTTAATCTGAAGTGATTTCAACTTCATTTGGGTTAATTTTTTATCTATATGTGATTTCCACGTAAGACGTCGATCTAGATGCATACCAAGGTATTTTACTTCCGTTTGTTGGGGTATAATCTGATTATTTATCAGGATTGGGGGGCACGAATCTCTCCGCAATGTGAATGTAATATGTATACATTTCTGTTCATTCACTTTTATGCTCCATTGCTTCAACCATTTTTCTAAAAACAGTATATGATCCTGCAAGAGTTTAGATGCTTCTTGGGGGTTTTTATGAACGCCTAGTATAGCTGTGTCATCTGCAAATGTTGATATATGGGTTCGACTATTAGTTGGCATATCAGAAGTGTATATTAAATATAAAAAGGGACCCAGTATACTGCCTTGGGGTACACCTGCTCCAATGGACTGCGGAGAGCTTATAAAGTCTCCCTCTTTTAGAACAAACTTTCGATGAGTTAAATAGCTTTCTAGCAGCTTATGCGTATTTGTGGGTAAATATTGTTTAATTTTAAATAATAATCCTTCGTGCCATACTTTATCGAAGGCTCGAGAAACGTCAATGAAGAGAGCAGAGCAACATTTCTTTTCTTCAAATGTCTTAGATATAACATTTATAAGCCTGTGAGTTTGTTCTATGGTGCTATGTTTTTCTCTAAAACCAAATTGATGTGTTGGAATACAATCGAAACGATTAACTATCGGTTTCAATTTTTTCATTAATAGCTTTGATATATTCGACAACAGGCTAATAGGCCTATACGATTCTACTTTAGTGTGATCTTTTCCGGGCTTAGGTATCATTGTAACCAATGAGACCTTCCATTCTGGTGGATAATATTCAAGGCGTAATATAGCATTAAAAATAAAAAGTATTATTCTTATTGCTACCCGGGGTAGCTCCAAAAGCATTTTGTTACTGATCTTGTCAATACCAGGTGCTTTTTTGGAGTTTAAATCAACAATAGCCTTGTCGATCTCTCGAATCTCAAAACAAAGGGGTTCAACTGCTCTAAAACGGGGTACAACAAGTGGCAACTCCATTATGTCATCTGATAAATTTGGGGAAACACGTTCTTTAGATGACTAACAAACAGATTCCCCTTTTCGGTATCATTTCTTGCCCAGCCTCCATTTGTATTTCGTAGAGGGGGCCTACTTGTAACTGGTCTTTTTAACTTCTTCGTAGCTCGCCATAGTGAGTAATTCGAATACGGGGTGGCATCTAGGTTTTCCAAATATTGATTCAGTGATTCAGTTTTTTGATACTCTAGTAGCTTATTAAGGCGCTTTTGGCATTCTCTTAGCTTCGACTTGAGTTGAGGGGATCAGTGCAGTTGCCACTCTCTTCGAACTCTTCTTTTTTCAGTCAAG
Organism: Protophormia terraenovae; assembly: GCA_951394005.1. NCBI lineage: Eukaryota > Metazoa > Arthropoda > Insecta > Diptera > Calliphoridae > Protophormia > Protophormia terraenovae. The sequence continues at coordinate 65,161,632 of OX596074.1, forward strand.
AGCCGTTCGACATCCACAGAACAAATTCTATTATATCTGTTTTGTCGGGGGGTTCGGGTAGCATGTTCAGCAACAAGTTTTAAACTTTTTTCAAAATTATTGAGAGAGAGATCGATATCTTCTGGTGTTCTCAGCGATATATTTTCCGTGCAATGAGTGCTAATATATTTTTTATATTTCAACCTGTTTATTCTTGTGTTAGATATCGCTGAGATGCCAGTGGGGTTTACAATTTCTCGGGGTTTCAATATAGTAACAAAATTGGGTGAATGATCTGAAGATAATTCTAATGAAGATTTAATATGAATTAATTCCCTTGGTAAATTCCTCGTGACAGCGAAATCGATAACATCCGGTATTTTATTTGGGTCAGTAGGCCAGTATGTTGGTTCTCCGCTCGAAATAACATTCAAACCCATTTTAGAAATTGTATTAAACAATGCACGACCTTTAGGGGTTATAAGTCGTGATCCCCAGAATGTATGCTTAGCGTTATAATCGCCAGCTGCCAGGAAACGGGGTCCTAGTGGTTTATAAAAATTTTCATATTGATTTTCTGTAATTGAAAACCTGGGGGGTGAATATATCGATGAAATCACTAAGTTTCTATAACAATCATCAATACAGATTGTTGTAGCTTGAAGATAATCTTCACGAAGATCACACATTAAGTAGTGTTTGATTCGGGTTTTTATTAAAATGCCGAAGCCTCCACATGCTATATCTCTTGGATCTTTAGTGTCATAAAAGGCATATCCATTTATCCTAAATAAGCTTCTGGACGTCAAATGGGTTTCCGAGACAAACATTATATCTTGATCATGACTTCTAAGAAAATATTCGAGTTCATTTTTGTGTTGGCGAATGCCGTTGGCGTTCCAAAAACTTATTTTTAGGCAGTTCATGGTTTGTTCAGCACAGCCTGCAATAACATAGATTGCATTTTAAGCATTTCTTGCATCATTGCTCATTGAATTTGTAAAATTATTCACCAATTGAACGAGAGAATCGATTGTAGCATCTAGCCGGGTAAAATTGAAAGCGGGCATTTGCTCTCTTGCCTCTGGGTTCAAATTGTGATTAAATTTATTTTGGTGTTGATAGTCCTGCGGTAAAGCTTGGTTGTTCTTAAGGATGTTTGCGTACTAGGCTTTATTGTCAGAGGACTGTTGTAACGGGGGGTAATTTACCTTTATACCCCATTTACATTGGCACAAAATCTAGTTTGAATCAGATTTTTAACAAAATCTACATGATTTTATTAGATTTTAATTGGATTTTCCATACAAAACAAAATCTAGTTTCAAATGATTTCATTTTCAACACGTTGTATTTAATCAAATACAACGTTTGTATTTAATCAAATATTTTTAAAATTAAGAAATAAAAATAATTATGTTTGAAATTTTTCATAAATACGCATAAAATAAGATTAAAAAGTGATTTATGAAGAAAAAAATCTATGAAAAGTGTTTAGTGCAAGTATTAAATTTGAATAGAAAGAATTTGTCAAAACAAAATATACAAAACTGTAATGTAAACATGGTAGATTTCGTTTTGTCGAAATCTCGTTCAAACGAGATTTCAAGTGTTAGTGTAAATTGGGTATTAGGGTATTTAATGGTTGAATGGGGAAAATTCTCGATTTCTGGCTTAGTGATTTTTCAACGATAGAGTATACAGGACAGCTTCTGTAGCTTGCAGTATGGTTTCCTCCACAATTACTACATTTTTTCAATTTAGAGTCATCTTTAGATTTATTACATTGCGATGAATTGTGTAACTCTCCACAAACAACACATACGGGTGGCAATCTGCAATAAGCCTTGGTATGACCATATTCTTGACAATTTATACATTGGACTGGGCCTGATCGTTTATGTGGTTCTTCTACAGTGATTTTGCGGTGTAATAAATATTTTATGTTATAAATAGGGTGAGTTTCATTTTTTTTTTCAGTTTCATATCGCCGGGTTCTAATTCCACACGGAGGAATTTTCTCCCGATTTCGAATGTTTATAACATTTTTTATCTTGAAGCCTTTGTCCTCCAAGCTTTTCTTGATTTCAACAGGTTCGACACTAGAGTCAACACCCTTTATAACAATCTGTAGACCCTTGCTACCTTTCAGTTGATAAGTATAAAAGCTTTTCTTATGGGTTTCGAAATCTGTCACAACCTTACGATAATCGTTTTCACTATTTACCTGTATTTTGGTCTCATGAATTGTACCTCTTCTAATGGGGGTGACATAAAAGGAGTTTTCACCTATCAATGAAATCAAATTTCAAACCAAAGTGTTCGAGTTAATTTCTCTTAAATAAATTGGTTGTTGTTTGGCTGGCCTAATTATATTAGCGGACTCATTGCCTTCACATTGCAAAATAGAAAAACGATTTTCATTGTTCGGTCTATCAAAGTTACTTTCTTTAGATAATTTTGCCAAGGGTGCTATTTTCGAGGACTTAGGGCTTCGTCCTCGTTTTAAAACTGTAATGTATCGATCCATTCCAACTTGAATTTGGGATTTTTGGTCACTATTTAAAGGGAGCCCAATCTTGGGTATAGCACCAGTTGAAGGGTTAATTGTTTCTGTACTTACTGTGAATGATTTCTTTTTTGAAGTTGATTTACCTAGCATAACTTCAGACGCAGATAAAATATTATTGTTTTCTGGCAACTTTCTATCAACAGCTGAGTTGTTTTCTTTTGTTGAACAATTATTAATTGTCAACAAAGCGGGGGAGCAGGAGCGAGCACGATTGACTGGCTTGGCGGTTAAATACAAGCTGTCATCAGTTCTTTTATTTGTTTTATTTATTAAATTATCATCAACATTCACAGTCACATATGCATTTCTGCCGTTTACACTAAGCCTTCGCTCATTAGCATTTGCGTTTAAGAGACTCATAAAGAGTGTATGCAAATACTTTTATTAACACTTGTGCTCTTTATTTTAATTAAGATTACACAAATAACCACACAAAGAAATATTAAATAAATGGCACAGATTATATTTAATTTCTTTTTCAATTTAAATAGGGCTTTATTTTATTTTTTATTTAAAACATTTTATAAAAATAAACGCGTCCATTCGCGTAATATGTATTGAACGGGTATAATTTATATTTTTGACCGATATTATCATTAAAATAACGATTTAATTCGGAGTAAAATAAAACACGTCTGTTTAGCTCAAAGATTACAAATTTTTTTTAAATATAAATTTGATATTCTGAAAGTATATAAGCTCATATGACATTAAAAAAGTATAACTAGTTCGGTGCTGATTAAAGTAATTCTACTTTTAAAATAACAAAACATATATGCTATGCCCTACACCAGCAAACGCGATCGTATTTTATCTCCTTTAGTAAATAAACAACCAATTTCTTGTTTCTACTTTTTTATAGGCACTACACCAACGATCGCCACACTCATACATTCACAATTATGTTTGTAAAAAATATTATTTAAAATAAAAAAACAATTTTTACTAAGAGTGGTTGTAAGTCACTCTATGAATGCTTGTTCAGCACTGTTGAATGCTAATTCGGCACTAATTTTATTAAGAATTGTAAAAACCTTAAGAACTAATATTGAATTTCTTAAAATTATCTAGACTAAATAATTTTAAGTACTTTTCTTATTATACACATAAACCCTTCAATAATTCTTATCACACACAAGTGTGAAAGATAAGGGTTGTTTGTACACATGTGTGAAAGACCAACGCACATACGTATGTCCACAACAAATGTAAACAATCATAAAATTTATAAAAAAAAATATTACAAATGGTAATTAAAATTTAACATAATACTTAAAAGAAAGATATAAAAAAAAGTAATAAAATATGTTCAAATAAGTTTGAACATTCTGCCGAGGCGCCAATTGTATTTTCGGCCCCAGACAAGAGAAAAACATTTTATGCGATCAGGATCACGCTTCGGCCTCCCACTAGGTCTTAGATTTTCTACCTTTGTCCTTTCATCAGTATTTGGCCATTGCTGCTTATGTTGATTGTAGTTGTTGCTATCTGATATGGTGGTAATACCCTCATAATTAATAGGAACTGTAGCTAATTTGTTCCCATCTATCCACGGGTGGTTGGTTTTAGAGTTGATTAAAACATTTACAGAAGTCGATGCCAAAGTTACGTTTGGTATATCTGGGTATTGGTTTATCGATTGACAAACTTCAAAATTGTTGCTTTGTGCTGCCAAAACTTCATTGTAATCTTCACCAACAGACGCAAATGATTGAATTTCATCTTTAACAACTTCAGCAACATCGTCTTCATTACTTTTTGAATTGGAATCAACTTCCATTGGTTCTGGTGTCGGTTCTTTTGCATCCTGCATGGCTGATGCGCGCGCTTCATTTTTGGGGGTTTCCCTTTTCTGTGTTACATTTTCAACAGACTTTATTTCTTCTGTTTTCATGTGACTTTCGCCTTCAACAGATTCTGATACCTCTGGCACTTTCTCTGGTTGATGAACGTAAGAGTTTACAGATTTCTTTGTTTCGGTGTGTTTTAATTTTGCAGCTTCTTGACTTTCATAGACTCAACAACCGGTTCTAAAACAGCTTCCGTTTTATCTTTTTCCGGCTTTTCCGTTACTTTTCCTGCTATATGCTTTGAAGGCTCTTCCATACTTCCTTCAATAAATTCTATAGCACTAAAATATGCTTCGTCAGCTTCCTCTTGGACATTTGCCTTTTCCATACTTCTCTCTTCTGGTTGTTGTGTTATTATGGCTTCACTAGAGCCATTTTCCACAAGAGAAACACCATTAGCGGTAACAGCTTCTTTATTGCCTATTTTACTGCTCGTTTCATCTGATGGATTAATTTCTTCTGATATGGCGTCTTCTGTCATTATTTCAAATGATTTTATCTTCTCGATTAATTTTTGAAGTACATTTTGGTATTTGTGCTTTACTTCAATAAATTTGGTTGCGATGCCAATATTAAATCTGCTGCATTTAGAGTAACATATTTCAATCTCATCGAAATATGTTTCTAAAAGTTTTTTATTGATAAGCAGTTCTTCATACTTATAGAACTCTAAATCCATAATCGTATCATTTATATTAAATTTAAACAGGGACCAAATATATGAACATTTTTTGTCATACGAAAGATTTAAAAATATTTCACAGTCCTCATTTGTTGTGGACCAACGCACATGCGTATGTCCACAACAAATGTAAACAATCATAAAATTTATAAAAAAAATATTACAAATGGTAATTAAAATTTAACATAATACTTAAAAGAAAGATATAAAAAAAAGTAATAAAATATGTTCAAATGAGTTTGAACAATGTTTGTGTATGTTTTGTTTTTCTGTCCCATTATGAAATTATACACCAAAAAAATAACATTTTAATTTTTATAATAATTTAATTTTAAAAGTTTCTTCGTCAATTCAAGACTTGTAAGTGGAAATACACGTTACTAGTTTAGAATTTGAATAGTAATAACCAGGGATTGCAACGATTACCATAGTTATCATAAAAATTACGATTTAATGTGTATTTTTTCTACTCTTTGATTAAAAAAAAAATAACGATATATTAACAATTTAGGATTTTAATTACTTATTAAAAAATATCAAATAATACTAAATTTAATTCAGCACGAACGATTATTTCAAATTTGTATTTTATAATAAAAATTAATTGTATTAAATTATTATTTCTTAATTAAAAAAAGATAGTTGTTTAATTAAGAGATAAAAAATCATATTAATATTTTTCATGAGTGTATCTCAAGCAACAAGCAGTAACACAACATTCTTGCTTGAATGCTCGTGCGAGACTGACTTTTTGTGTGTTTTTTATAAATTTCATAAGAGATAAAAAACACGCAAGCTTCATTTCCTTTTGTCTTCCCTCCCGCATCATGAAATACTTTTAAAAAATATTTCAGTTTTCATTGACATGCGATTTCTATATATTGTGTATTCTTTGATTTCATCCAAAATTTGAGGGAGAGAAACGAAATTGGTATATGGCCTTGTCCTTGTATCTTGATGTCAAAATTTTTCTATATATACGTGTGATCTACGTGAGATATTCACGATCAAAGTTCGCAAAAATTTATTGTTTTGCATATAAACTCACTTACGTATTTTTTGCTATTACAACAACATTGGATCAAAAAATTATTTACAGGATCTACAAAACGTCTATAGAAAACTACATGCCAAGTTTCGTTTCTCTCCTTCAAATTCTGGTTGAAATCTTATTTTCAAATGACGTGTTTTACGGTAATTTTATTTTAATAACTGTTATTGCGTTAGTTATCCAATCTTCTTGATTTCAGGCATTTAAAAAAGCTCATAATCTGTGGAATTCAACAAGATGTAAACCCAGAAAATTGTATTTAAAATTAATTATTTACGATCGATGGAAAGAAAAAATTTTAAAAAGTAATTATTTTCAACATTTTGATCTCTTTGAGCCACCTCTAAATTTTCTTCAATCAGTTCAAAATTTGGCATGTCTTCATTTTTCGACTATTGGAACATTTCTAGAGGGTGAGAACCAAAATCTGGATACTTTTTGAAATGAGGGCCACCCTAATGAACATATTTTCGTTTTTATTTCACAGTTGCAACAAGTGTTGCCGTTTTGGTTATTTTGTAACCCAAATTTTATTTTCCATTGTGAAGATGGTGACTTTTTCCATTTTGGCTATTTTTTATTATTTTTTTTTTTTTTTTTTTTTTTTTGTAAAATTAAAATTTTATTTTTATAAAGTCGTTTTAAAATGCTATTTAGATTACTCTGTAAATTTCGTATATATTTCAACACAGTATATTTTATTTCTGTTTCATGTGACGAATTTATCCACTCCGTTTTTGTTTTGATTACTCATGCTTCATTCTCCTTTTAAACATATAGTGCGTTACTTCAACACTAGTTTTTATTAAATTTACAGTTGTATTTCCTTCTTCCGCGATATTATAAAAAGCTGATTTTGGTAAATTTTTATGAGTCCATGTGACGTCTCTGTGACATCAATTTTCATCACAAAAAACAGAACTAACTGCCCACTGTGCGGAGAGATGACACACACCGAACTTTGAAACAGTAAAAATATTACAAACAGAAGGGAGATACAGCAAGAGATATAAGGCTCAACTACATAGAATACTTTCGCTTCAAATGCGACTGATAGCTACGCAACACATAAATGATATTAACCCAGTCGTTGCATTATTTTGTTATTAAAATTTTATATATTATATTTTATAAAGATGTAAAAATTCTATTATGTTTTCAGTTGAAATAATGAATTGCAAATTAAAATTTCCGACTTAACGAAACAATATTAAAATAAGAATAAAACATCCGGCAAAATATATTTACGTACTTCGGCACTTCAAAGTTAAACATTTTTCATCTTTGAAGTACTTCACGCAGAAGTTTGGCGTACTGATTTGGTTCCGCTCAATATAAATGCATGTATTTAACTTAGCTGTCAGTCGCAGTTGAAGCGAAAGTATTCTATGTAGTTGAGCCCAGTGTTTCGAATGGCTGCTTAAAGCAGTCGTAATTTTCTAAACAGCTTTTTTTACAGCATCTTGCTGAAACAAGTTTACTTCATTTAGTTATCCACCACATACTAACTAAACACATTTTGCTGCTCACACACAAAACTGATTTAAGCAGCATCCAGTTTTTATTTTGTTCAGCAGTCAAATTAAATAAGCAGCGCACACACTCAGTTTTTTACTCAGCCAGTTTATTTTACGTCTTAGTCGTGTGCGCTCAGCACAACGTAGAAACCTTTTTCAGCAACGTAAGAACAACTGGATAGTAAGACTGTACAGTTCTGCGCAGTCAATATACAAAGTTGTTTGGTTATGGTTTTTACATTTAAGAAGGAAAATGAAGTGGTATAGTTTTTAAATGAAAACAAATAGAAAACGGTACAATAAAATACTATGAATTGTATTAAAGATATTTATATGTAGATTTATTAATTTTATTTAAAAAAACAAAAAATTTTTGTATAATATATTTATTTGCAATTTATTTAAAATTTTTGTAGAACTTTTATAAAAATATTAGATAATATTTAATATTAGTAGATGAAAAAATATTAACTAAATATTAAATATTGTTTAAATTAAAGAAAAAAATTAAAAAAAAATGTTTGTTCTTTTGAATAAGAAGAAAATTTTGTTATTTTGTATAATTTTCTTTGTTTTGATCTATTAAAGAAATTTGTAGTTAATCTTAACTTTTGTACCCAATAAAGGCAATGTTTAATTGAATTAAAACGTTAAATTGTAATACGAAACTCTTTTTATTTATTTATTTATTTATTTATTTATTTTTTTTAAATAAAGGGTGGTTCAAAGAGCTTTTTGTCATTTTTAAAATGCAATAACTGAGAAACTAATAAATATATTTTCATAACCTGATATAAGTCCTAATAATATGTATATGTATACAATATTATACTGGTCAGAATCGTATATTATAACGAAATAATAAAAGGAAAAAAAATTTGGACACTTTCGGTAAAAATTATGGCTTAGTTGAAGATAGAGGCGTACGTGCACATTTGGAAGAAAAATTATATATTCTAAATTTGCAATACATATGACTATTAAATGGAAAAAAGTAGTTCTAACAATTGTATATTTGACTCATTGATTACACAAGTATGTAAAATTTATGTTGAATTTTCTGTATTTTTTCATCGATATTGTTAGTAAGTTAGAATTTGCGAAATAATAATCACTAGATCATTAATACAAATAAGAGTAAATTATCTCAAAAAGTGTTTATATTTGTAAATAAATTGTCGCCTTTTTTAAATATTGAACAAAATTAATCAAAAAATTACAAAGTACTATAAAATCTTTCGAATTTGTATACTTTATACATTGAAATTCGAAAGTGATTTCTTTCGAATCGAATTACACAATAACTCCCCTAGTGGACAGAAATTATTCTGAGCATAATGGCCCAAGATTTCTTTTATTATTTAGGGAATTTCAAGTCTCAAAATATATATTATTAAATATTAATAATCACAGAATTGAAAATATCTTAACTTTTATTAAATTGATTAAGGATCATATTTAGTAGAAAAAATAAAAATTTTAATTTTAGAGTAGATCCGTGTGAGTGAAAAAAAAAAAAAAAAACTATATGAAATTTAAAAATTGTTCCTAACATATGGACCTACTATTCCGAAAGATATAACATGGTATGTAGCACCCCAACAAAAAAGGAACTAATAAAGAGCTGAAGAAGTTTTAGAGCTATCAAAATATAATGAATATGATTTAAAATTTAAAAAATTTAAATTTTCTTAGAAATTATTAACCTTTTTTCCGCTAGAAATTCATTAATTTTAATTTTTTTGGAAGTAATTATTATTAAATTTTAAAAAAGTTGAAACAAAGTAGTTGTAACAAAAAAGTATAAATACACTTTGTTCTACTTTTGAAGAGATGAAAATGTTCTTTTTTTTGGAAGCTCTTGATCGTTTTTTTTTTTTTTTTTTTTTTGCTGGGACTTTTTAAATAAAAGTTAGCGAATTATAATTTGATTTGTTAATGTTTTAGAATATTTAAATTTTGAAATAAATAGAATATTTCTTTGATAAATTGTTTAATTGACTATATTTTTCCATTTAAAACCACATTCAACTTTTATTTATTAGCAGATGATCTGCTTAATTTTGATTCGTTTGTTATTATTAAAAATATTTCATTACTCAACAACCCTTCAACTCCAATTCCAATTTGTAAATAGTGACATAATTTTACTAAAAGAGAGTTACATATATATATAATTTTCCAGCAGTTGGTTATATACCAGCGGTAAAATTTGCGAGGCCTCTACCGCGCAGGCCTCCTAGAAGGCCTTTTTTCAGATGCAGTTGCTCATGCTAACACGCCTTCTCTAATAAGGCCTGCATGAATGCCTCATCCCTACCTTCTAGAAGATCCGACAGACCTTCCGACTTCGTTACTCTTGGAAGGACCATGAGAAGTTGTATTTTTTTTTTTTTAATATATTTTGTTTTAAACATCAACAAATCTATTTATAAAAAGTGCATTGTTTTAATTCCCTTCTCTTAGAAGGAAAGAAAGACTACAGTATTTGAAAAATCAAAACCATGCAGAAACCGTTACAAAAACAATATCAAAATTCAAAGCAGAAATTCCAAAAAAAGAATGATAAATCATTTAGTTGTCTCCAATTCTTTGTTTGAATAGGATATGATTTTCTAAGTTAATTATATTTTTATTTATGGTTTTTATTATAAGTATTTTATTAAAAACTTAATCGTTTATATTATATCTTTATATTTTTGACAAAATAATTTAACAAAAATTTTAATTTTTTTCAGGAATATTAAATAAAAAATAAAAAATTTCTATACAAATGTCATTTTCAAATAATTTGTCTTATATCGACTTAAGATGTTTTGTCAAAAGTTAACAGAAATGTTATTTTAGTATTGAATTTTGTTTTTTTTTTAAGTTTTAAACATTTTACAATAATTTAAAATAAAAATAATATATATTTTATATAAATAAAAAAATATTTTATTAATAGTGTAGAAGGCTTTCTGTAGAAGGACTCTTTTTAGTACTTCTACAGAAGGCCTGCTTGCAGTTTTCAATAAAAAGATCTTCTAGAAGGGCTGTATCGGGTCGCGAATGTGTAAGGCCTACCTCCCAATGACATCGCGTGTAAAAATGAAATCAACATGGAATGCAGGGCCTTCTAGTAGGGCTCTTTACCCTTTCTTCTTACCACTGGGATTTTATAAAGCGGATAATTTATTATAACTTACGTGTAAGTCATTATACTTACGTAAATCTTAAATATTATATAAATGTTACTTACAGTGCTATTCTCTAATTCATGACAATTATCATTAATTAATAATTACTTATTATATGCCTTTATGAGTGTGACAAAATATATAAACAAAGCCAAAATAAAAAAAAAAAATTTATTGTCATGTTTCTTTACTATCACAATAATTTTTTTTTTTTTGTCACTCGGTCGAGAATTGCACTGTTATTATAATTATTTTTGTATAATCAAATGTCTTATTGTTCGGCTGAGGTATTAATAAAAGTAAAAAATTAATTAAGACATTAAAGCCGATCAATAAGAAAATAATAAATTAATAACCAAAAAGTCTTCAACATACAAGTTAATAACTTTTATTTTTAGATACATACATAAATAAATAAACAAATAAATAAATAAATAAATAAATAAATAAATAAAAATCACAACAAATCTTTATTTTTTCGGTAACATAATACATACATATAAATATAATGTCTTTTTTATTTATCTTTACAAAATTTCTATATTTGTTAAATGAAAAACTTTTTTTATTTAAAATTAATAGAATAAAGATATATGTATGTAATATCTTTAATAAAATTCATATTATTTTATTGGACCGTTTTCTATTTGTTTTCATTTAAAATAATCAACTTCACTTTCCTTCTAAAATTTAAAAACAAAAACCAAACAACTTCGTGTAATAGACCAAAACAAAGAAAGTTATACAAAATAACAAAATTTTCTTCTTATTGCAAATAACAAAAATGTTTTTAATTTTTTCTTTAATTTAAACAACATTTAATATTTAGTTAATATTTTTTCATCTACTAGTATTAAATATTACCTAATATTTTTATAAAAGTTCTATTATCTTAAATAAATTGTAAATAAATATATTATATAAAAAATGTTTGTTTTTTTTAATTAAAATTAATAAATCTACATATAAATATCTTTAATACAATTCGTAGTATTTTATTGCACCGTTTTCTATTTGTTTTCATTTAAAATAATCAACTTCATTTTCCTTCTTAAATGTATAAACTTTGTAAATTAACTGTACAGAGCTATACAGTCTTACTATCTAGTTGTTCTTACGTTGCTGAAAAATGGTTCTACGTTGTGCTGAGCGCACACGACTAAGACGTAAAATCAACTTGGCTGAGCAAAAAACTGAGTGTGTGCGCTGCTCATTTAATTTGAATGCTGAACAAAATAAAAACTGGTTGCTGCTTATTTCAGTTTTGTGTTTGAGCAGCAAATTTTGTTAAGTAAGCATGTGATCGAAAATGAAAACTTAAACTGTTTTCAGCGCAGTCGCCAGTTGAAAAAAAATTTTTGTGTGCTTAAAATTAAACGCTGGTTGAGCCTATACACTAGAGATGTTACATATAATTAATGTTCCGTTACCAAAGAGAATGAATTTTAAGAGTGATGCTGATAATTGTGCTCAAAGCTATAGGCATATTATAAATAAGAAGTATAACAATAAATTAGTACAATAATAAACTTCAATTGATACATATAATTGTTACTCATAAGCCCTTTTTTGTATTTTTTTTATATTTCTATATTTCGTTTTATTTATGTACGTTACAGTGAATCACAATTGTTGATAAATGTTGTTTATGAATATATTTTTAGATTCCTGAAAATGACATCCAAAGGATGTCGAAATATTGATTAAATAAACATAAAGACCTAGAGCTCGAATAATTATTTAATTTTAATTATTTCTTTTTTCAAACCTGTCCTTTCCGTAGCCTTCGTAATTGTTTGGACACATAAATATGATAACCTTTATTTCGGCTTAGTTTTCAGATATTTGACAAAATATCCAGCAACATTCTCTGTATGCTGTCAACCTGGCGAACTGTTATTTAATTCAATAGGTTCAACGGGACATTTCTTTAATTTTATTTTGTATGCTTAGGTTATTTCGTTCAAAGTTTTTAAAGATTTTTATATTTTCCAAATAAACCATATAAAATGTAACATTTTCAATAAACCCCTTAATGCACTTAGAAACCAGTGTTTAAAAATATAATTCATATTTTTATTAAATTTATGAGTAGTAAAATATGTAAACTTTTACACTTTAGGCTTAGGTTTTTTCTTGCTCTGTATATTATCATACGTGTTATAATGTTTAGATAGAAAAGGGTAGAAAAAATAACATTTTTAGTAAAAATTAGACGGTATATTAAATTTATGATATCAGTTAAATTTGGAGAAAGATGTTATTAAGTTTTTATAGTTAATGTCAGTTTTATGTCCGGAAATTCTAGTTTTTAATTTTTTCTTCGTATTACCAACGTATATTTTACCACATGTTTCCTCTTCATTTCCATTGCATCCAATCTGGTATATTAAGATCGCCTTATCCATTGTATCTATTTTAGCCTTTGTATTCGCAGTTTTTTTAATGTGTTTTGTGCCTTATATGTAATTTTATAATTTTCTTAGTCTTATAATACCGAATTATCCATTCTTTCTGATATTCCAGGTATATAGGTTATTGATTTGTATATTTTAGGGTTCCTATCTGATGTTGGTTTAGTTTTGTCAAGTTTTACACATTTTCGTATCAATTATTTCCATATTTTCGTATCAATTATATTGTCCGAAAAAGAATTATTTCTTAGAATATTCCATCCGTGCGGAGTCTTTACTTGTTTTTACTCCCATCGGACGCGTCCCCAGGTGGCGGATAGGGGGGTTCGGATGTAAGGTTTTTGATCCAATTATAGTCAGTGAGTTGGAGATTATCTACCACTGGTTGCAGATCCCCTATGCACTGACTATAATCGGATCCTACGCATTACATCTAGACCTAGTAACTCATGGAAGTTCTCGCGGACCAAATAAATCAAGTGCACTTTTAAGATCAAGGTGAGTGGTAGCAGTGCCGAGGATCTGCATGGTTAGTTAGTGCCTAAATAAACTAATCGCTAACAGCTCCCCTCCAACGCCCATGCCACGTGTTGGTTGTAACTTTGAAGCCTAGTCCGCGTATGCCGTCACTGCGCGAGATGGTCCACTTAGAACGTGCATTCTCGTGGGACCAAAATTAGCCAGAAAGAAGAAAATATTAAGGATGTAGAGAAGGTTAGGGCAGAATTAGTAGGAGTTTCGGACACTGACTCTGACCTTGTAGGAGTTCACAGCGACATAATTGCTCAGGAAGGACAGTTATTGAGTGAACTGGCCGAAACGGACGACCTCTTGGGTTCGCCTAAAGACTCTCTTGTGGAGACGGGCGCCACGGAGAAACTGGAGGATCCCTCCCTTGGTTCTGATGAGGAACACGAAATCACTATAATTTCAGTTCACGCTCAGGATCAAGTGAAAGATCTTTCTGTATCCGAAGCGTCATCTGCACGGGTTAGTGAACAGGCGTGCTCAAAATTAGTTCGGCAAGACGCGGTGAGACCTAGTGTAACTCCCGTCGTCGACAGCCGAACAAAGGAGGAGAGAGCAAAGAATGGCGTCAGAGCTTCCTTGATCTATCTGAATAAGATGACCAAGAAAGATCTGTCGACATTCAGTGGTAGGGATAAGTACCTTATCAAGAGGCATAGGAAGAGTGTTATTCGATTTGAAAAAATCTATGGCTCTACCACTGCTATCTTGGGAATGTCTTATCCCGAGAGACTAAATGCGATGTTTGACATTGTTCCGGAAAGTGCTCTTGATAGTACAGGAACCGTGTCAGGGGTCGCATTGGAGTCCAAAAAAAATGGCAACGATAGCAGCCGACCAACTAAACCAATCACTCCTTCGGAACGATCGGTTGAAACTGGGAAGCTGACTATCATCGCCAAACAGGGGGCTGATCGTAAACCATCCGGCAACTCTGGTGTAACATTCACTAAAGGAGCCAGGCCTGGAGACGACCAACCCTCGACTAGCAAGAAAGGTGCAGCAAACAACACTCCCAGCTCTCTTAAAGGTCTTCAAAAGAAGATGATAAAGAACGCTGGAAGTGGGGTTGGCCAGCACTTTTCTACATCGAAAGAGGCTGGTCATAAGCCATCCAGTTCTCTTAATTACCCCCGTAAGGAGGTCGTTAAGAGAGCTAGGTCTGGCGATGACCAGCCAGTTTCGACCGCTAAGAAGGCGAGCCACACACCGGCTGGTTCTCTAAAGGGCACCCAAAAGGAAGTCATTAAAAGAACTAGATCTGGTGATGACAAGCCTTCAACCTCGAAAAAGGCGAAGGAGTCGACAAAGCCGGCATATCTTCAGGTGGCTGTCATAGACCGTGCTGACCCAGATGGGAGGATTAGCACGGATCTATGGAGGCTGGTTGAAGATAGGCTTATCGATGAGATCGCCTTAATGAAGGGAAGACCGGATGAAGTGTCCTTCAAAGGCGCGGACTGGTCAAAGGGTGTCAAAACTGTCAATTGTGGCAATGAGAAATCATTTGAATTCCTCAAGGCCACAATTGCCAAGTGCGGCAACCTTTGTCCAGAGGCGAAACTGGATGTGATACTTGCGTCTGAGTTGCCCCTGAGGCCGGTAGTGACAGTGTGGATTCCACCACCCATAAAACCAGTGGAAACCATACTGACAGTACTGGTCAACCAGAATGAGGGTCTGGATACAAGTCAGTGGATGTTGTTAACTTCTCTGACTTGTAAAGAGAACCTCGGAAGGGACTTCAGGTTTGCTATAGACCAGGAGTCTCTCAGGAAATTGGAGTCATTAGGGGGAATTGCTAATTTCGGTCTGGGCACTATCAGGTTCCGGTATCCGAAATCTGACAGTACCAACGAGGTTGCAAGTGGTGCAAATTAATTTGCATCACTGTGAAGCAGCCTCAATCGAATTAGCAATGAACCTTACTGACTCCAAAATGGATGTGGCCTTGATCCAAGAGCCCTGGATCAACAACACCAGGGTATGTGATATACACTTTTCGTACCATCCACTGAGGATAAGGTAAGAACGTGTATATTGGCTAGGAATGAGTTGAAATTTCTAAACCTTCATTCTTTCAGCAATGGAGACCTAACGGTCGTACAAAAAGAGGATAGAGACGAGAGAAGTCTCGCACTCGCCTCCGTATATATGCCCAACCCACCCGGCGATATGGTGAACAAACTAACGGAGTACGCAAAGAGAAGAGGCATATATCTGGTACTCTGTTGCGATGCCAACGCACACCACTGCCAGTGGAGCAGCGCTGATATAAATGAAAGAGGTGAGTCAGTATTCAACTTTATAACTACTAACAATCTTTTCATCTGCAAAGGATAGGGAGGCAGTTATAGATATAACACTGACAAACTTTAGGAGCGATTATGTTTTGAATTGGAGGGTAGATAGTAAATGTTCCTTTTCGGATCATAGTAGGATATCCTTTAATTTAAATTTCGCGGGGTCAAAAGGAGAACCATATAGGAATACCAGGAGAACCGATTGGAACTCCTTTAGAGCCATTATGAATAGTGAACTGAACGCCGCTCCAGGATGGCAATTGTCATCAGAGAGAGTTGAGAGTTTAGTGGAGGATTTCACAGGGAAAGTTAGGAACAGTTATGAACTAACTTGTCCGGTAATATTTCCGGAAAAAAGGGAACAGCCCAAATGGTGGACCAAGGAACTTAGGAACCAAAGGTCAACCGTCGGGAAGCTGTTCAATAGGGCGAAATTAACACGTAAGTGTGAGGATTGGAACAGCTATAGGGAAAGTTTTAATAGGTATAAAGCAGAAATCAAGAGAGCAAAGAGGGACTCATGGAGGAACTACTGTGAGTCCATCGACTCCGTAAATGAGTTATCCAGATTCAGGCGAATTTTATCCAAGGATCCAAGTGCTCTTGGATATATTCAGCGCGCGGATAACTCATGGACGGAGTCTTGCTCTGAGTCTCTGAGTTTACTTATGGAAACTTATTTTCCAGGCTGTAGGAACTTAGAAGCAGATACACAGTCAGGGGGAATCTTCAGATTCTCAGATTGTGTATATGATAGGGAAATTAGTGAAGCAGTCAGTGACATTGTCTCGATGGATAAGGTAGTATGGACGGTGAATACCTTTGAACCTTACAAGTCACCTGGTCCAGACGGTATTTTTCCAGCCATGCTTCAGAACATAAACGACACGGCACTAACACTTCTCACGGAGCTTTTTAGTGTATGTCTTATTAGGAGATATATTCCCAGGAGGTGGAGAGAGGTTAAGGTAATCTTCATACCTAAGGCAGGCAAGGCGAGCCACTCGAAACCTAAAGATTTCAGACCGATCAGCCTATCGTCTTTTCTACTGAAGACATTAGAGAGACTGATCGATCTTTATCTGAGGACGACAATTGACAACCATTTCATCAGCGGGGCTCAACATGCTTATCTGAAGGGTAAATCTGTTGAGAGTGCGCTGCATGATGTGGTGAGTTATATTGAACGTGGCCTACGGTATAGGGAGTATACCTTGGCAGCATTCCTTGATATAGAAGGAGCTTTTAACAATATAAAGATTGAAGCTATAAGAGAATCACTAGAATCACTATGCGTTCAGAACTTCCTAATGGATTATCTTGATGCTGAATAACAGAATAATAAATTCGAACTTGGGAGATGCATGCATAAGGAAGCTAGTGACTAGAGGGACTCCGCAAGGAGGAGTTCTCTCGCCTTTACTATGGCTCTTAGCCGTCAATGTCATTCTAAGACAATTTGACGCAAGAGGGCGAAAAATCGTTGCCTATGCTGATGACGTGGTTATACTGATCACAGGGAAGTTTCTCTCTACGATCAGCGACGTCATGCAGTTTGAACTTAACGAACTGTCCTCATGGGCTACTAGTAAAGGTTTAGGGGTTAACCCGGAGAAAACGGAGCTAGTTCTTTTCACCAGAAGGTACAAGATTGAGCAGTTTAGGCTACCGGTACTAGGGGGAATTGAACTTAAATTAGCAAATGAGGCAAAATATCTTGGAGTGTTTCTTGAACTATCTTGGAAGAGGAATACACAGGAAAGGCTGAAAAGAGGTCTCAACGCCTACTACACATGCAGGAACTCCATAGGTAAAAATTGGGGCCTCAAACCGATGGTGGTAAATTGGATTTACACATCGGTAGTGAGACCAATTCTTACGTATGGTTGTCTTGTCTGGTGGGAGGCAATGAGAATAAGAAGTCGTAGGAATCTTCTGTCTAAGGCTCAGAGATGTGCTTCGATTGGCATCACAGGTGTCATACGAAGTACACCTCAGGCGGCGCTTGACGTCATTCTGCATCACCTACCCATTGAGGTGTTCGTGATGGGAATGGCTGCAAGGAGCTTGCTTAGACTTAGTGAACTAGGACTTGTAGGATCAATCAGAATAGGACATTCCAAACTTCTAAACGAAATCAACCTCGGTGAAAATGCTCTGACTCCTTTAGGGTCCACGGATTACATGTGCACAGAGGTCGATTTCGGGGAAAATCCTACACTGATTATCCCTAATAGGGACCAATGGTCAGGAAAGGATAAACTATTCAGTGGAACATTGGTATTCACTGATGGATCCAAAATGGATATAGGCACTGGTGCAGGTGTTTATCTGTTTGAGGAGAACGTCAGGGAATCGTACAGGCTCTCGGATAGTTGTAGTGTGTTCCAGACAGAAATTCTAGGTATCCTTAGGGCCACAGAATTGATAGCAAGGAACATTGAAGTGAATACGGAGGTAACTCTGTATGTGGATAGCCAGGCGGCGCTAAAGGCCCTGAGGGGACATTTTGTCAAGTCTAGGTTACTTAGCGACTGTAAGAAGGCTCTTAGGAGATTGATGGGCAACTATCATATTAGACTTTGCTGGGTACCGGGTCATTGCGAGATAATGGGCAATGAGGTAGCCGATGAATTGGCTAGGAACGGTTCAGCTTTGGATGGTGCTGTAAGTGAAAGTGGTTTTAGACCACTTATAGGCTTTTACTTCAGGTTGATTAGAGAGTGGATTCAGGATAGAACCAATCATGCATGGAATCGTAGAGCGGACTGCAGAGTGTCAAGGACCCTATGGCCAAAACTTAATATGGCAGATACAAATTTACTATTAAGCATGAAAAGGGGAAACCTGAAAACCATGATAGGTATTCTGACAGGTCATTGTCCTATAGGGGGAATGATAGGGAATTGAGAGATAGGTTCCTCCGGTCTTTGCAGGATGTGCGAAGATAATGAGGAAATAGAGACAGTGGAACATATTTTATGTCACTGTCCATGTCTACAACGGAGTAGGCAGAAATGGCTAGGCGGCCGATTCGTCGACGAGTTAGATAGCTTATCGGGAATGGATATGAGTAGCTTAATAGGATTCGTCATGGGAATAGGCTGGCTAAAAGAGTGCCGTTGGCATACGGCGAATGAAGTAGGGCGGTAATATCTTCCTTCTATCCTAAATCTCTTTCTTCAATTCTTTTCTTGGTCTCAACTTCCTGATATCTTTTCATTTCTTTCTTACTTTCTCTGTAAATTCTTCGAAGGGACTCACAATGGACCTCTAGGTCTCCGAGTGGATGCGCAGGAACTCTTTCGAGTACTGTGCAACCCTTCTCTACCTACCTTTCTAGAATATTCCATACTTTTATAATATTTGGCTTATGAAATTGTTTGTCACAAATTCAAAAGTACACTGCAATGGAGAAAGATTTATTTATGACAATTTTAAAGTTTTGCATTAAGGATAATAGGTACTTCAAATACAAGGACAAAATTTATACAATCACTTTTCTAATAAGATGTAGACATTATGATGTAATACCTAACTTTTTACATAATTCAACGAAGAATATAGAGTCATTCCATTTAAAACCAACCAGCTGATTTCCTCACCTCTTCCGAATTTTATTAAATTTGGTACCGACATTATGCTCGTTAAGACTAATACTAATTCAAATTTTCAGATAATTTCATTAAGTGTCAAATATAGCGATTTGAAAGCGTAAAAGGGTAAATATCTCAAAAAATTGTATTTTTAAAAATTAAAAAAAAAGAAAAATATATGTGGTAAGTGGCATTCTGGGACCCGCAATATTTTATGAATTATTACAACAAATGTGATAATAAATACGAAATATATATTTTAATTTGTATTGTTTTGTTTATAATAAAACAAAAAAAATTGCCAATTGCTTCCAAAAATTATCCGAATGTAATGAAATTCGGCAAGAATATTAACATTGACGCCGATAACGCAAATACCGAGTTTTAGCTTGATTTCCGCGATGGTTCTCGATTTATAAGTAAGAGAAATTGTCTTTTTTAAAATACATATTGTTGAGGAACCATTCCCATATTTCTAAGTGACATTTATTTTGGTTTATTTACTTGTATTTCACACTCTACACACACACAATGAAATGTATTATTTTTATTTTGTTAAAGCTTACTCTCATTTGCTCATTTTATGTTATTGAATTCAACCCTTATTATTATGCGCAATATGTTTAAGTTTAGTCTTCCTTTATGCACCACACGAAACAGATCTCATAAAACAATAATACAGTCCACACTTTTTATGAAATAAAGAACTATAATAATTAAATGAAAAATATTAAGAAGTGTTTTTTATTTGGTTATTATCCACCATATTTTGGTCCTTCTCCCCGAATCTGGAACTTAGTGACAATAGGTAGTGCTTAATGGAACAGTGTTATAAAGGAACGACTCATAGGTTGGAAAGCAATACATAACAAATGTATTCGTAAAGACAATTCTCACACTTTATTGGTAAAGGGTAAATTAGTCGCGCCCTGGACAATACGTAGCTCCAGTGGACACTATTTACAACAAACATTCGGTTCCCGGAATATACAATCGGTTCGTGGCTTTCGCGTGCTCCTGTCGACACGGTAAGAACATTCATTTCGGTCCGGGAAAAAACAAAAAACGTATGGTAGTGAACAAACTTAAGTGGTTAAACAACAACAAGAAACAACTAGTGGAAACAAAAACACAACAAGAAACAATTAGTGGAAACAAAAACATTTAGAGTGAAAACTATAACAAATTAGAAAAGTAATCAAAAGCAAAAGTACAGTGGCAAAAAATAGTAACAAGGAAAAAAGAAAGACAAGTGTAACTAAATTCTAGTGGAAAAACAAATCTAATAGTGAAACAACATATAACAATAAAGAAACAACAAGTGGTGTAGCAACAATATTCTCTTAGTGCAAAAATCAAAAGTAAAAAACAAAAACAAGTGAATACAAAGAAGTCATATAGTAACATAGCAAAAAACAAATTGAACAGATATTATACACAACGTGAAAAAACAAACAAAACAAAAGTGAGAAACAAGAATATTCAGACGCAACAGCAACAAAAAAATATAAACAAAAAAAGTGTAACGTACATAAATACGTGTGATATACATACAAGTGGTCAAGTTCTATTTTGTTCGTTATAAAAAAAAAAAAGTAACGGCTGTTGACGTTTTGTTTGGTTACTTGGCTCTCGTATGTTAAATTCGTATATGTGTAACATAGACAGTGAACAATGGTGTAGTTAAGTCGGTTGGGCAAGTGTATGTTACTTCGTCAGCTGCGCGTTGACTTTACATAGTATTTTATATATGTACATACTAAGAGAATAACATTCGTTTGGGTTTGTGCAACATAACAAAAAAGAGAAAGAAGAAGTGCAAATACATAAGTGGATCAAGTACAAAGTGAAGAGACCATATACATACATAAGTAGTAAAAATACAAAGTGAAGAAAAAACAAATACATACATTAGTGAAAGAAAAAACTAATAAGTGAAAAAAAATAACACATAAGGACAAAAAAACACAATTCGATTGCTAAGATCAGTAGTATATACATGCATTTATACGTAAGAAAAAAAATTTGTTTGTTTACATAGAAATTTCGGTTACTTTTTATGAACAATTCGCTCGGTCGTAAACATAAACATTACTACACGCGATAAACTGCACTCGACAAAACAAGTGTTCGTGATTATTGCAACTTCTGAAGATTATTGGATATTTTTTATGGGCAATTGATACAAATTCATCAACATTGGAGGAAATACAATAAAATTTACTGTAAGTACACATTTTTTATTATTATTATTTGGTCAAGATGTCTGCGACAATCAAGAATATTCAATCCAAACGTCGAATGGAAAAGGGCGCAATCACTCGCGCATATACATTTACACAAATTCCCCCTGAGGAATATTTGGCTGAACAAATCGAAACTCGTATCGTAAGATTAGAAGCAGCATGGAGAGAATTATCGCAACTTACAAAGGAATTATACAATTATGAAGATGAAGTAGGCTTTGTTGATCCTGAACAGGAAATTTTGGAATACGAAGAAAAGTATATTCAAAGTAGCGGTTTACTTAAACGTATGTTAAGAAATGATAGTCCCCTTGAATCAACCCCTGAACCCAACAATGAGATGTTTTCTAGACTGGCTGAACAGCATTCTACATTATTACAAAGACTTGATTCTCCCATCGTAACGCGTAATGGCAATGAAGATTTACCCAAGCTTAGAATAGAACCCTTTAGTGGCAGTTACAAGGACTGGCCAGCATTCAGAGACTTATTTACAAGCGCAATAGATTCTAAACCCAACATTTCGAACGTTCAGAAATTCCACTATTTGAAATCCTTATTGAAAGATGATGCAGCGAATCTTATTAAGCATATGCAAATTTCGGAATCATCGTATAGCACAGCATGGGCTTGGCTCAAGGAACGTTTTGACCGTCCTCGTCATATTGTCAACTCGTACATCGAAACATTTATGGGTCTTTCTCCAATGAAGGAAGAGAATGCAATTAGTTTACGTAGAATTTCAGATATTTCAAATGAGGTTGTTAGAGGTTTAGATGCAATTAAGTACAACGAACGTGATCATTGGTTAATTTACATACTGCAAAATAAGATTGATTCGGAATCTCGTAGGAAATGGATTGAAAAATCTCGTGATGACCCTAAGCCAACAATAGACAAATTTTTAACGTTTTTGGATGAATGCTGCGAAGAATTAGAACTAGGAAAGAATAATACTACTAAATCTACAGGTTATAAGCGGAACTCTTCTACTTTAGTTTCTACAAATAAACAACAAAATTGTGAAGATTGCGGTTCGGATGATCATCAAACGTATAGGTGTCCACATTTCTTATCGTTGTCAGTTGACCAACGCCGTACGTTAGTTAAGGAAAGGAATCTTTGTTTCAATTGTATTCGTAAAGGGCACTCTGCCTATAATTGCAAGTCTCAAGGTAAATGTCGTACATGTCAACGGAATCACCACACTCTTTTACATTTTGCTCAAGTTGATCCAGCACATCAAGCAAATGTTGCTGTCTCATCAGAATCTCCTATCGTTAATGCGGGTACATCGCAACCTGAAGATTCTCATCCTGTATCCCTGAATACTGTTATTGGTAGTTCGTCACTTATGAAGAAGGAAATCACACACATTTTACCTACAGCATTGGTGGATGTTCGTAATCATAAAGGTAATTTTGTCACCTGTCGTTTATTGTTAGATACGGCATCAGAATTGTCGTATATCACGGAAGATTGCATAAAACGTTTAGGATTGCCTCGAATCGGCTCGAAAATTGCACTTTCTGGAATCTCATCAGTCAAAGCAGAATCAACTCGTGGTCATAGTTTTCTACACGTAAGGTCCAGAAATTCGCCATGCACAATTGGTGTACAGGTACACATTTTAGGTCGGATTACTTCGTCGCTTCCAAGAAGCAATATCACAAATTATGATAGAAGAAGGCTAGATGCGGTTCGTCTTGCAGATCCATCTTTTTACCATTCAAATCCCATTGACATTTTACTCGGAGCAGACTACATTTGGGAAGTAATCACACAAGAGAAATTACTAGATGATAAAGGAAGAACAATCGCTATTTCTACAATTTTTGGTTGGGTAGTTACATCGGTATTTTCAACGGCTCAACAACACTCGTCTTCGGTATTATTAACATTGGTGGATATCGATAAATCCATTAAATCTTTTTGGGAAATTGAGGAGGCAGAACCGCTAGGACGAAAGGACGACGAAAATGCGGTGGTTGAACAACACTTTCAAGAAACTCATAGAAGACATACTGATGGACGTTACATTGTGGAACTCCCCTTTAAAGAGCAAGATATAAAATTTGCAGATACATACCAAGGCACCCTCAAAAGGTTTTATGTCACCGAAACCCAACTTTGAAGGAACAATACATTAGATTTATGAAGGAATACCATAGTTTGGGGCATATGCGTGAACTCTCACCGGAAGAAGTAGATGTCGAAGAAGGTCGATATTTTTACTTGCCACATCATCCAATTGTTGGCCCAAAACTACGCGTCGTATTTGATGGCTCATTTCAAGATGCTGAAGATGTTTCTCTTAATGATCAACTACATATTGGCCCATCGATTCAACGGAATTTATTTGCTGTTTGCTTTCGTTTTCGTTTACACAAATTTGTATTCTCTGCTGATATCATTAAGATGTTTCGTCAAATTTGGATAGCAGAAAATCATCGAAACTTTCAACGCATTCTATGGAGAGAAGATCCCAAGGAAACGCTTAAACACTTTCAATTGTGCACAGTCGCATATGGAACATCACCGGCACCTTACCTTTCTGTTAGGGTATTACAACAAATTGCAGAAGATTATCGAGAATCTCACCCTCGAGCTTCAAAGATTTTACTGGAAGACTTTTACGTCGACGATGTGTTGACTGGCGCTTCAACTGAAAAAGAACTTATGGACATACGTCAAGAATTAATAGATTTACTGGCTCAGGCTGGACTGGAATTAAGTAAGTGGGTATCAAACTGCAAAACTATTGCTCCAGCTACTGAAGATGAATGCAATTTTCTACGAAAAGATGAAAATGACTCAACAAAGGTACTTGGCATATATTGGAACTCAAAAGAAGACAGTATTGGCTATAGAATCAATTTAGATGACTCACAAATCGCAACAAAAAGGAAAGTTATATCTGACGTCGCACGAATTTTCGACCCACTTGGCTTAATATCTCCTATCGTCGTGAAATTCAAAATATTATTCCAAGAATTATGGCTACTTAACCTAGGATGGGACGAGTCTCTGCCTGAGAACTTAGCAACGCTGTGGATTAAATATAGAAACGATCTGCAGAATCTCAAAAATTTGAAGTTACCTCGATACTTACCTAACTCAAGATCAAAGATTCAATTACATGGTTTTAGTGACGCCTCAATTAAGGCATATTCGGCGGTTGTCTACTGCAGGATGGAGGATGAAAATGGAACAATCCATATTAATTTAATAGCGTCGAAGACTCGTGTAGCACCGTTGAAACAAATTTCATTGCCCAGGTTGGAGTTATGTGGAGCATTGCTGCTTACTCGTCTAATGAAGTCAATTATTTTATCGTTACCTCAAACACAAATAGAAATGAATGCATGGTGTGACTCCACTGTTGTATTATCATGGTTATCTATGCAACCGACAAAACTCAAAACTTTCGTAGGAAATCGCACGTCCGAGATTTTAGAAACCCTACCTCGAAATGTGTGGAGACACGTCAAAACAAAAGAAAATCCGGCGGACTGTGCTTCTCGTGGATTAATGGTAGATCAACTATTGGAACATGACTTGTGGTGGATAGGTCCCTCGTTTTTGAAAACTAAGAAAGAAAATATTTCATCTTGATATATGCAACCTGCACTCGATGACGATGATGTAAATGCGGAAATCAAGACTACTGGTATGACTATCTCAACAAATCTTGTTACTTCGGATAACTGTGGAAAGAACAACACTCACCCTTTGGAAGAAGTATTACAAAGGGTATCACATTGGTATAGACTTATTCGAATCGCTGCTTATGTAAAACGATTCATCAACCTGCGAGTACACAAGATGAAAATTCCGGCTGAATATTTGACATACGAAGAAATCAAGGAAGGAAGAATCATTTGCCTGAGAATGGCTCAAACTAGTTTCCAAGTGGAGAAAATATGCTTGCTACATAATCGGAACATAGAGAACAATTCCAAGCTTCTACCCCTTTCACCATTTCTTGATGATGATGGATTAATTAGAGTTGGCCGTCGTATTTCTAACTCCGAACTTTCAACAGAAATTCAGCACCCTATAATTTTACCAAAGGAACACAAAACTACAAGATTAATCCTCAAAGAAGAACATGTTAAGAATTTGCATCCTGGCGTATCAGCACTTTTTGTAATCGTTAGACAACATTATTGGATTTTTGGCGCCAGGAACTTAATTCGTCAACTCACTCATCAATGTTTGAAATGCTTTAGACAAGCTCAACATGCAACACAACAACGAATGGCTGATCTACCCGCAGTACGCGTTAGACAGGCATTTCCATTTCAGAACACTGGATGTGATTATGCAGGTCCGTTTACGCTGAAGGTACATAACGGACGTAATTCAAAGACCTCTAAAGGTTATATATGTTTATTCGTATGCATGGTGTGCTTTCTAGGAGCTCTACGACGCTTTATGGCACGACGCGTTAAATGCACTACCATATATAGTGACAATGGTAAGAATTTTGTCGGTGCGAAACGTAAACTCAACGAGATGTACCAACAACTACAGGCTGATGATCACAACCAAATCATAACTGAAGCTTTAGCCAAAGAAGGTATCAAATGGACATTTATTCCGCCATACTCACCACACTGGGGTGGTATATGGGAGTCAGGTGTACGCTCAGTTAAACTACATTTACATCACGTTATTGGCTCAACTATACTCACGTTTGAACAGATGCATACGCTCCTCGCACAAGTGGAAGCTGTCATCAACTCTAGACCATTGGGGTCCGCCCCCGACACCGATACTAATTACCTTTCTCCTTCTCATTTTTTAACAGGCAGGCCGACTACTATGGTACCTGAGGGTAACTTACTTGAATTGAATCCAAATCGACTTGGCTATTGGCAACATATACAATGCATGTATCAAGGGTTTTGGCGAAGATGGAGCAAAGAATATTTGACATCACTTCAACAACGCCCAAAATGGACAAAGGTTCAACCAAACATCACGAAGGAAGATATTGTTCTAGTGAAAGAGGAAAACACTCCCCCCGCTACTTGGGTCACAGGTCGTGTTATTGAAACCTTTCCTTGACAAGAGTTGTGAAATTGAAGACCCCCCACGGAACGATGACCAGACCAATTTCCAAGATTGTTAAACTTCCCATATGCTGAAACGCTGTTTCAGGGCCGCCCGGGATGTTGAGGAACCATTCCCATATTTCTAAGTGACATTTATTTTGGTTTATTTACTTGTATTTCACACTCTACACACACACAATGAAATGTATTATTTTTATTTTGTTAAAGCTTACTCTCATTTGCTCATTTTATGTTATTGAATTCAACCCTTGTTATTATGCGCAATATGTTTAAGTTTAGTCTTCCTTTATGCACCACACGAAACAGATCTCATAAAACAATAATACAGTCCACACTTTTTATGAAATAAAGAACTATAATAATTAAATGAAAAATATTAAAAGTGTTTTTTATTTGGTTATTATCCACCACATATATATTCCAAAATATTTACGTTACAAAATATTGAGGCGAATAATTAAAGGAAATGGAATTACCTTTAAAATGATACCTGAAACATTTTGCTGGGACTCGACATTTCTTTCAAAATAATTATTTTACGTTATATATTTTTTACAATAACTCAGAAACTATTGAGAGTACCAAATAAAATTCGGAAGAGGTGAGGAAATCAGTTAGTTGGTTTTAAATGGAATGACTCTTTATATTCTTCGTTGAATTATGTAAAAAGTTAGGTATTACACCAGAATGTCTAGATCTTATTAGAAAATTGTGTTTGTATTTGAAGTACCTATTATCCTTAATGCAAAACTTTAAAATTTTCATAAATAAATCTTTCTCCATTGCAGTGTACTTTTGAATTTGTGACAAACAATATAAGCCAAATATTATAAAAGTAAAGAATATTCTAAGAAATAATTATTTTCCGGACAATATAATTGACAAATCAATAACCTATATACTTGGAATAGCAGAAGAATGGATAATTCGGGATTATATTACAAAGAAGATTATAAAATTACATATAAAGCACAAAACACATTAAGAAAACTCTTTGCGAATACAAAGGCTTAAATAGATACAATGGATAAATCGAACTTAATATACCAGATTGGATGCAATGTAAATGAAGGGGAAACATGTGATAAAATATACGTTGGTACTATGAAGAATAAATTAAAAACTAGAATTTCCGGACATAAAACTGACATTAAGTATAAAAATAATATTTTCATCACAAAAAACCGCACTAACTGCCCACTGTGCGGAGAGAGGACGCACCAGTGTTGCTAATTTAGCACTTTTTTAAAATTCGTTTAGCACCAAAAAAGTGAATCTAGTACCTGGCACTTTTTCTAGCACTTTTTGAATTATTTTTGGCACTTTTTTAGCACTTTTTGGACATTTTTAAAAATTAATTTGTAGTTTTATACTATAAAAACATTATCTGTTTTTTTTTTTAAATTAAAACTGCAACTAAAAAAATTTAAGTTTTTAACGATGGTAACTAATGCGATTTTTAAGGAGTATGTTTAGAGAAATAAACTTCCTAAAAACCAATACAATTATAAATAGTTTACCTAGCAAGTAAAATTATAGTAGTACCCAATAAACATCGATTCAAACCTTATAAAGCACTGTTCAGTTATAATCTGGACGCACTGTACTTTGAATTGCAGCGCCTCTGGTGGCAGAAGTAGAAAACTTTTGAAGTATGTTATTCACCAAAGATGTACCGTTATATGTCAAAAATGTCATTCGATTCTGTTGAGGTTTAAAGAAAATACACGCGATGGAACTTCAAACTCTTAAAAATTGAATGAAAATCTAACTTGGTGTCGTTCTAAGTTAGCAAAATCGCTTAAAATTGCAAAAAGTACGGTGTGTAGTGTTTTGAAAAGATATGAGGAAACCTAGACTACAGAAAGAAAAAAGAGAAATGTAATAAAGACAGGTATAAGAAACAAAAAATTGGAGACTATAGTACTAAGGTCAATCAAAAATAATCCTGGATTATCTGACGCTGATCGTGCTAAAAAATTTAAAACCAGCAGAAGTACTGTACGAACAATTCGCGTAAATGCTAGATTAAAAGCATATCGAACTATTAAATACCCAAACAGAAAAGCAAGAATCAGTAGCAAAAAACGTAGCGGATTATTATACAGTAATATATTAACCAAATTTAGCGGTTGCTCGTAATGGACGACGAAACATACATAAAAGCCGATTTTAAGCAAATACCAGGCCAAACATTTTATGTTTCATCCAACCATGGAAAGGTAGCCGACAAATTTAAGTACACGAAAATGGATAAATTTGGCAAAAAGTTTCTGATTAGGCAAGCAATTTGCAGCTGCGGGTTGAAGATCAAGGCTTTTGCCACATCCTATTCAATGACGACAGAAATTTATACAAAGGAATGTTTACAAAAACGACTGTTGCCTTTCATTAGGTTTCATAAGTCGCCGACTAAGTTCCGGACGGACCTAGCATCTTGTCACTATTCCAATACCACGATAAAGTGGTAATAATAACATCGATTTTGTACCCAAGTGGCTTAACCCACAAAAATTGTCAACAACTTCGCCCAATTGAAAAATTTTGGGCTATTGTTAAATCTAAATTGAAGAAGAGTACCAAGGTTATTAAAAATGAGGATTCTATGAGAACAGCTTGGTATAAATATGCTGCTTTAGTTCAAAGGAAAGTTGTGCAGAATTTAATGCGAAGCATAAAGATACATGCAAGAAATTTCATTCGAAATAAAGAAATTTAAAATTTTTTAGTTATAATTTTAAACAATAATAAACAATCTTTCATTTTTGATATAAAACATTTAATTCTGTTGTTTCAATCAAAAGTTATTAACAGTCTTATGCGTCCAGATTATAACTGAACAGTGCTTTAAATTTGTTGGAAAATTTTCTTTAATAAATAGCATAATTATCAAATTGAATTAAAATTTAAAAAATATGGGTTATAAAATAAACAAGAAAATTTCAAAAATTTTCAGTTAAAGTATAATGTTAGGTTTTTATAAAATTTTCAAGTAATTGTAAAGTTAAATAAAATTAGCTACTAAGGTCCATGAAATATGATGAACAATATGCTTAAAATGATGAATGCAAAATTTCCTTTTCAGCTAATATAAAAAAAATGTATCAATATATAATTTATTCATGCAAAATTTCAGTTTTAAAAATAGTTTAGAAACAAATTTATTTCATGTTTAACTCAAGTGTGTTCTAAAATTTGTAAAAAACGTTTTTAAAATATTTGGGAAACATTTCCAGCTAAGTTGTAAATTATGAAAGCGTTTGACAAATACAATTGTTATATTAGAACACTTTTTTTTGGAGAAAGACATAGTTTTGTATTTGAAATAGTATGAACAGAGGTCCAATTCGTCATAAAATTGTCGGCAGCGGCGGCTGAAGGAAAATATAACGGCGGCGGCTTAAAGCCGGCTTTGACAAAATAAAAAATACATTTTGTAGTGGAAAAATTAAAAATAAATATTTAATAACAAAATAAATTCAATTCAATTACATTTGTAAATCAAAAAATAGATATGTATATACTTCCATACTTCGGAAAGTCCAGTTTCACACATAATTTTCGTCACGTTTTTAAGATCCGAATTTATTTTATTTTAATGTAAAGATTCCAAACTTTTCATTTATGTTAAAAAATTAAAAAATTTGAATAGCATATTTAAAGAAAAATGCATTTGAAAAATGCAATTGCATTAAAATGCATTTTGAAAAAATCTTTCTTATTTTTAAAACTTTCGTGGTAAAGCCGTCATATGCGAAATTTTAAGGCCGTTTAAATCATTAAAATTCACAAAGTCTTTCCAGAGATATTGCTATTCAAAGTTACATACCTTTGAAATTTTTTTGGTTTTTGAGAAAATTAAAAAGCGGAATTAAATCGCGAATTTTTGCAATTTCACAAAACTGAAAACTGAAATTGATAAAAGGCTTAATGGAGTTTATGTATACAAATTTTTATCGAAATTGAAAGCCATAAAGTAAAAAAATATAATTTTTCGGGCGTTCTTTCCTGGAATGGTCGATATACAATATTAATTTAAAAATTTGTTTATTTGTGAAAATAAATATTTTTATTTTTAAAAATTAATAAATGTGCAAATATTTATATTTTGTCCTAATTTAAATAAAATACATTCATACGGCTTAGCACTATTAGACGAAGACATGGCTGACAAATATTATCTGATTTTAGCCGATTAAATCGGCGGCGGTTCAATCTTTGAATAGATGTCGGCAGCGGCGCCGAGCCGGCTTTCAGCCACACGAATCGGACCTCTGAGTATGAATTTAAAGCCTTTTCTCACAGCTAATGTTTGAAATTTAAACTTGCTTTCAAATGAATAAATATGAAATTCCAAAGGTTTTTGCTTATTGGGTATATTAAAACAATTCTTTTGTTATAAGAAATAATTATAGTAAAATAACATCGAGTTTAAAACAAGATTTTAATCAATTTTGAATCTCCTTGAAAATTAAAATATTTATAAGTACATATTTAAACAACAATTTACAGAATTTAAAACATTATAACAAGACATTAGGGCCGTTTACTGATCAAATTTTAACCCAAAGTTAAACTTTAATTAAAACAAATTGATTAGTTTGTGTGAAAATAATGTAATTTTATTTTATACTTTAACTCTTGGTCAGTGCTACCAGGAATTGAGAAAAAAAGAAGCTAAATTGAGCTTTAAGAAAGGCCAAATGCGCTAAAAAATAAGGCCAGAAAAAACCTAATATTTCTTATTTTAATTTTAAGGCTTATTTTTTCTAGTTGTCGTTATTGTAATACATTTGAGTCATTCCATTTAAAACTAACACGAAAAATTACAATTTTTGACTTTACCTCTCCGAATTTAATGATATTTGGTACAATCATTGTTCTTGTCAAAACTAAGACTTATTCAAAATTTCATCAAGTGGTTCGCGAAATATCGCGATTTGAAAGTGTAATCATAAACTATTGAGAGTCCCATTACGATACTTACAGCTAGCACTCAGAAAGGCTCCATGATCTACATATATATTTTTCGCGAATTTAAAATTACCTTTTTTTGAAATACGCGACCGCGAAATTTAATCGCAAATTATGCACCAATAAAATTCAACATAAAAACATGTTTCAGGTATCATTTTTAAGGTAATTTCATTACCTTTAAATAAACTTTGTAACGTAAATATTTTGGAAGATATTCATATTTTTAAAATACAATTTTTCTAATTTTTGAGATATTATAAATCGCGAACTATCGCGGTAATCAAACTTAAACTCGATATTTGCGTTTTCAGCGTCAATACTAATATTCTTGCCGAATTTCATTAAATTCGGATGATTTTCTATTTTCTTATAGACAAAACAATAAAAATTGAAATAAATATTTCGTACTTATTATGACATTTGTTGTAATAATTCGTAAAATATTGGGAGTCACAGAATGCCACTTACCACAATTATAGAAGACATTTTCACCCATAACATATAATTTTTTTAAATTTTTAAAAAGACCATTTTTCGAGATATTTACCGGCGAACGAAAAACAGCGAGATATGTTGTTAAAACCATACTATAAAATAAATTTAAAATATGATTTTCGAAAAGTGGAAATCGTACACTCAACATTACTATTTTCACGTACATATTTTTTTTTTTTTTTTTTTTTTGATTTATTTAATAGATTATTTTATTTTTATTCATTTTAGTAATATTAATACTAAAATATTGAATTAAATATTAGTAATAAGTAATTTCATTGAATGCCCCTACTGTAAATACCATATATATATACACACACACACTTGTAATAAGTGGTATAGTTGTCCAGTGGATATAATTCTCATTCAGTTTATACATAAATAAGTATAAGTAAACAAGGTTTGGTTACAGTCGTGGCGGTTCAAACAAGACAAGAACTGGTCATACAAGTCTCGGAAATTATATAAATAATTGAAGAGCCGACTATATATTTTACGAAAGTGAAATAAAGTCGATTTTTTTTTCCCCCAGGACACTTGACCTCGGTTGTGTGTCAAATAAATTTCACAGTAAACTTCGGTTGGCTGTTCTCACGAGTGACTTCGGTTGCTCGTTCTCACGAGTGGTTTCGTGCTGCTCGTTCTCACAGTAAACTTCGATTGGCTGTTCTCACGAGTGATTTCGATTGCTCGTTCTCGCGAGTGACTTCGGTTGCTCGTTCCCACAAGTGACTTCGTATCACTTGTTGATGTAGAATTTTATCCCGTAGAATTGCATGGTAGCAGTAGTTAGAGAAGTAGCTAGACATTAACTTTAAAGCCCCAACCACTCAACTAAAAATCATCGTATCGCAATCAGCTGTTTCAACCAGCTTAATGCAAATGTGTGTATGTAGCTATTAACACAAAAATTCTAGGTAGCGTATCGCAGATATCTACAGAAAATAGATTTTTACGTAGCTGCGTAAGTTTTTAACAACCCTGTAGTTTATTTTGTTCACAAAATAACCGAAAACAGAGTTGTTTACACAATGAATGTTCAAAAACATATGATACGTTTACTTTTGTTGACTAGTTGTACAAAATGTTTCACGCTACCTTTCTTCATTCTGCGTTGCGTTGCAAAGTTGACTGGTTGGGACTTAAGAAACCATTGTACGTATTGTAGAAAAATATACGATCTTCGATCCCCGAAGCTGCAACCTGAACCAGATACCGATTCCTCCGTAAACCCGAAGCAGTTTTGACAGCCGAGTGTGTCGAAGCCGAATGTACAACGCTGATTCTAATTCTATTACTGCACACTCCTTTTGCAAGCCGAATACCCGAACCGATCATATTATAAGCCGAATACCAGAACCAATTCTGCTACAAGCCGAATAACCGAACCGATCCTATTATAAGCCGAATACCAGAACCAATTCTGCTACAAGCCGAATAACCAAACCGATCCTGTTGCAAGCCGAATAACCGAACCTCTTATTAGCCGAAGAATTATAATAAGCCTAGTTGATGAAGAAGAGAGAATCGTAATAAGCCGAGTTGGAGAGATTAAAGCCAAGTTGGAGAGATTTATTCTCTCGTAATAAATGTTTTGTATTTGAAATAAATATTCAATAAAGATAATAATTAATTTAACCCCCAGAAAGGGTAAATCAAACGTCTTATTACTTAAGGTTTGTGGATCCGTAAGTAGACCCTAGAGGCGACTAAGTTACCTCAGCCGACGAGAAAACCACGTTATAAGAACAAAAGGCATGTTAGATAGGGTGCCAGTAAAGTACCAATTTTTAACATTCGAAAGTTAAAAAACTACCAAAGTATTCCTATTATTATTTTTTAGTATAGAGGAATGTGACTAATAGAGCTTGAGAATTCTCATTCATAAATAACAATATCTCTTTAATTTTAGATTTCTAATATTAGATTAACGAAAAAGTATTTTAGAATAAGGAAAAAGAGCCTTCTAAGGATTCTGATACACTTAGAACCTACATCTTCAATTTTATGTTTCTAGGATGTATATTACAGAGCATTCAAAAAGTATTGTTAGAAGAACGAAAAGTACCACAAAATCCATTCTTATAGATATTCACTAAGGGCCACATAACATTAACTTCATGTTTCTAGGTTAAATATTATAGAAAATTCAAAAAGTACCATTAGAAGAACAAACAAGTACCACAAAGTACCCTCTTATGGATTCTCATTCACTTAGCATCACATGTCCATAATTTAATGTTTCTAGATTCACAATTATAGAAAATTCAAAAAGTACCATTAGAAGAACAAAAAAGTACCACAAAGTCCCCTCTTATGGATTCTTATTAATTTAGGACCACATAAATTTAATTTCATGTTTCTAGGTTAAATATTACAGGAAATTAAAAAAGTATCATTAGAAAAACAAAAAAGTACCACAAATTCCACAATCCCTTCTTATGAATTCTCCCTCACTTAGGGCCACATATCTTTAATTCCATGTTCCTAGTTTAAATATTATAGAAAAATGAAAAAGTACCATTAGAAGGACAAAAAAGTACCACAAAGACCCCCCTTGTGAATTCTTTCCCCCATCGGACCATGCATATTTAATGTAATTGCAGAAAATGCAAAAAGTACCATTAGAAGAAGAATTCTTACACACAGAATCTTTCTATGTTTAATGTAATTGAAAGTTCATTATTAAGTTGGAATAAAATGTAATTTCCCACCTTTACCCCCTTTTTGGTACTTTTTTTACCCATAGAAGTATGAGTTTCTAAATTATAGTGATGTACAGGGAAACCAGAATATGCAATTGCATGTTTTTTCCTGGACGTTGAATGAAGCCATCGATTAAATATTTATCCGTTTCAGAAGAAATAAATCATTTTGGCATCGATTTGTTAGTGCATATTTTTGCATATTTTACTCTTAACGGCATATTATTGCATTTGGCAATATTAATAGCATATTTTGTTATTTTTAGGTCATATTTAACCCTTTTAGACCATATTTTGATATTTCAAGGATAACTTTTTTATATCTCATGAAATGTTTTTCGAATTTGAATTTATAAAAGAATTACAAACAAAAAAAAAATTAATAAAATAAAAAAAATAATAAAAAATTTTAAATTAACTTTAATGGATACCTTTTTATCGCTAAGAAGCTTGTATTGTAGAAACAAGATTGAATGTTATGATTGAAGCTTATGTTCAACGATTGTTCAAACTTATTTGAACATATTTTATTACTTTTTTTTATATCTTTCTTTTAAGTATTATGTTAAATTTTAATTACCATTTGTAATATTTTTTTATAAATTTTATGATTGTTTACATTTATTGTGGACATACGCATGTGCGTTGGTCTTTTACACATGTGTACAATCAACCCTTATCTTTCACACTTGTGTGTGATAAGAATTATTGAAGGGTTTATGTGTATAATAAGAAAAGTACTTAGAATTATTAAGTCTAGATAGTTTTAAGAAATTCAATATTAGTTCTTAAGGTTTTTACAATTATTAATAAAATTAGTGCTGATTTAGCATTCAAGAATGTCTTACAAACATTCAGAAACAAAAGTGTGTTTTTATTTAAATTCTTTTGTTCATGGTCCTTCGAGCCGGATTTGAACCAGCGACCTATGGATGAACAATCCTAAAAATAAATATTAAAATTAATATTTATAAACTACCCCAGTCAAATAATTATATGTGCATACCTATAAAGTAATTTATTTTCTTCAAAAATAGGATTTTCAAATTCAAATCTTTTTTATATTTTTAATGTTTATTAGGGCTTTATTAGTCAAATGAAAAATTTATTTCTTATGTGTATTTTGTGGCAAAATTTAATTGATTTTAAAATTGTTCATAGAAAATAATTATATGTGCACGACAAGAATTTTATTAAAATCCTTTATTTAAATAAAGTTAATTTTCAATATTCATTAAAGTTGTTAAAGAATTGTGTTGTCCTAATATAACGTTACCAGATGCATCCTTCGTTATACAGATTCGTCCTTTTTTCTTTACATATATATAGGTCAAAACTGTAGTATACTTATACAAAATCAATTTGAAACATTTGATATTGTCATATAGCTCTGAATCTAAATATATCTCAGCATACAGTATTCTTTGGAAATCCTTATGTCATGAAGGTCTGAGGTTCATTACTGGTCGCTGCAGAAATATAATATTATGTGACTTAAAAACCGATTTTGAGGCCCGATATAGTAACATCGTCACATTAATTTACTGAAAAATCTAATTTTTGTAGGAAATTCATCAACGAAGCTATTGGATTTTTTGTCCAGTAAATTTATGTTGTGCTGTGAGTTAATTTAGCTACGTCCAATAAATATTTTCAACTTCTATCTAGAACTAAAATTTACTTATATTATGTGCGATTCGACACTATGATTACGCTTCAAGCATGTCTTTTGTAGACGTCGAATACCCATGTAATATTTTTGATAAACACTTGGATAATTTAAATATAATATTTTTCATCCCTTATGCACATGAACTCATGGTACAATTAAAGTTTTTAACCAAAAAATTATATTTATCATAAAATCCTGCGTGTGGATTTTTGTACCGCTCTATTAGTTATGTTTTTGCCATCCAAAGGTCATAATTTTAATCTTAAACATCTTTTATTATTTTATGCTCACATCCAATTATTAAAACCCGTTCATTTGGCCGTTATTTTTCTGTAACACATGTTGTTTTTCTTCGAAAAATGTCCTTAAGCCCCGCTAATCAGCAATTGATTATGGGTTACCGCTCCTAGAATGATAGCAATTTCTCAGATTTTTTAAAAATTTTAACAGTATTATGATAAACATTTTCTGTATACACCATTTTTTGGAATTTTACATAAACTGTCGTCTTACTTTAATGATTTCAGCACTTCAACTGACAGTTCATGACCTGGTGACATATTTTGGATATAAATAAAAAAAAATAAAAAAATTAATAAAAAAATTTGGGTATTTTAGGTCTAATCATTTTAAATATTCCCCAAATAACTTTAATTTTAACTTTAATTGGTTAAACGGTTCAAAATGTGGACTTCATGTCAGTCTGTTGAGTAAAAATTTCAATTTGCACATATAATTATTTTCTATTAAAATTTAGAGAATGATATGTTTATTTTAACGGTACTTTAAATACAATGCCAAGAGGAACCTAAAATTTTGCAAATAGGGACATTAGGTAAGAATGAAAAAAATTGTAAACCAAAGAAATGTATATCACTCTTGGAATATATAAAAACCAGAAAACAAATATTGCACATATAATTATTTGACAGAGGTATTTTTAATATTTTGTACTTCGTAACGAATCAGTGATATGAAATCACTGTGAGGAAGTACGAATAATATTAATTAATCCATATTTTGAAATAAAGATTTTTTAATAAAATTGTTCTACCTGCAAGAGGCGAAATGCAACAACAAAAAGTTGATGTTGTTACGAATAACATCTATGTTGAAATATGCAGATGTTGCCTCAAACGTGGACATAAAATTGAGGACTGTGAAATATTTTTAAATCTTTCGTATGACAAAAAATTTTCATATATTTGGTCCCTGTTTAAATTTAATATAAATGATACGATTATGGATTTAGAGTTCTATAACTACGAAGAACTGCTAACAAATAAAAAACTTTTAGAAACATATTTCGATGAGATTGAAATATGTTACTCTAAATGCAGCAGATTTAATATTGGCATCGCAACCAAATTTATTGAAGTAAAGCACAAATACCAAAATGTACTTCAAAAATTAATCGAGAAGATAAAATCATTTGAAATAATGAAAGAAGACGCCATATCAGAAGAAGTTAATCCATCAGATGAAACGAGCAGTAAAATAGGCAATAAAGAAACTGTTACCGCTAATGGTGTTTCTCCTGTGGAAAATGACATTAGTGAAGCCATAATAACATAACAACCAGAAGTGAGAATTGATGAAATTAAAAAGGCAAATGTCCAAGAGGAAGCCGACGATTTCCTAGATGAATTCTACTCAAGAGCTGAATGGATAATTGACTGGTGTTTGAAATTAACATCAGGTAAAATAAACATATCCAAAAGATCACTGGGAATTAGAAAACAATTTATTGAGACGAGATATGAGCAAATAAAAAATATGTTTGAAATCCTTGGAGGTTCCGAAAGTTCCCGTAAAGTGTGGTGGCAAATGTACGACGTAGACGAAGCATATTTTAGTGCTATAGAATTTTTCGAAGAAAGTATGGAAGAGCATTCAAAGCATAGAGCAGAAAAAGTAACGAAAATGCCGATAGAAGATAAATTGGTTACTACCGAAAGGCAAGCAGCTGCAAAATTAAAACACACCGAAACCAATGTCACCAAGAAATCTGTGAACTATTACGTTGATCAACCAGAGAAAGTGCCAGAGGTATCAGAATCTGTTGAAGGCGAAAGTCACATGAAAACAGAAGAAATAAAATCTGTTGAAAATGTAACACAGAAAAGGGAAACCCCAAAAAATGAAGCGCCCGCATCAGTCATGCAGGATGCAAAAGAACCGACACCAGAACCAATGGAAGTTGATTCCAATTCAAAAAGTAATGAAGACGATGTAGCTGAAGTTGTTAAAGATGAAATTCAATCATTTTCGTCTGTTGGTGAAGATTACAATGAAGTTTTGGCAGCACAAAGCAACAATTTTGAAGTTTGTCAATCGATAAACCAATACCCAGATATACCAAACGTAACTTTGGCATCGACTTCTGCAAATGTTTTAATCAACTCTAAAACCAACCACCCGTGGATAGATGGGAACAAATTAGCTACAGTTCCTAGTAATTATGAGGGTATTACCACCATATCAAATAGCAACAACTACAATCAACATAAGCAGCAATGGCCAAATACTGATGAAAGGACAAAGGTAGAAAATCTAAGACCTAGTGGGAGGCCGAAGCGTGATCCTGATCGCATAAAATGTTTTTCTCTTGTCTGGGGCCGAAAATACATTTGGCGCCTCGGCAGAATGTTCAAACTTATTTGAACATATTTTATTACTTTTTTTATATCTTTCTTTTAAGTATTATGTTAAATTTTAATTACCATTTGTAATATTTTTTTATAAATTTTATGATTGTTTACATTTGTTGTGGACATACGCATGTGCGTTGGTCTTTTACACATGTGTACAATCAACCCTTATCTTTCACACTTGTGTGAGATAAGAATTATTGAAGGGTTTATGTGTATAATAAGAAAAGTACTTAGAATTATTAAGTCTAGATAGTTTTAAGAAATTCAATAATAGTTCTTAAGGTTTTTACAATTATTAATAAAATTAGTGCTGATTTAGCATTCAAGAATGTCTTACAAACATTCAGAAACAAAAGTGTGTTTTTATTTAAATTCTTTTGTTCAACGATATTTTAGTGGTCAGTGATCGATATGATAATTTCTGAACTGATAATAGTGTTTGGAATTAGATGGGTAAGAAAATAGAAGATCAATAACGTTTTTACGAAATACAGTAAAAAATGGGGAATCAAACTTCGAAAATTTCAGTTTTGCCTTATTTTATAACGTTGATATATTAGTAAAATCCTTTGTTTTAATGAAAAACATAATTTTGTTAAAAAATTATACAAAATCTTTGTTTTTTAAGCGCATATTTTCGTGTTTTTAGTGCATATGTTTCGTTTTTTACTGCATATTTAATGCGCATAAAACTCATTTTTTTTTTAGCATATTGTGGTTTCTCTGGTGATATATATATGTATATCGTCACCGAAAATGCAAAACAACGTAACATCAAAATTTTCAAAATTGTGTTTTTGATGAAATATACTTCATTATTCCAAAATACATGTGACCACAAATTTTCAGACTTGTAACTCAAAAAATGACGGTAATATTAACGAAGGCAATAATTTTCTCAAGTAAAAACAACGTAACATCAAATTGGTTAAAAAAATAAAATTTTCTTTTTTTTTACGAATTTAGATTGCAAATTATTAAAAACATAATAGCTATTGAAATTTTGGAGTAAAAGTTATCAAAAATCCTTTTAATTACAAGTTTTGTAAAATTTTTATTGATGTTACGTTTATTTGGCTTCACAAAATTGAAATCTTGAAAAACGTAAACCACATAACTTAAAAAATATTTAATGAAATTTTAATTATTCATCGTCAATATATTAGGAAATATTTAAGGATGTAATTTCCCAAAAATCTTGTTTGTAGAACAATTTGTTTAGATTTTATAAAGTTTTTAGTGCCTCCTGTAAAGTTATGAAAAGTGATGTTACGTTGTTTTGCATTTTCGGTGACGATATATGATTACGTCAATAAATACAAACAAAATGTTTTATGAAAAAAGTACCAAAAATAGGTACGATTTTTACCAATTAAACGTTCGAATTTCGAAAAAGTACCAAATTTATATTTCTTGTTTTTTGATAAGTTATGAATACGGCATAAATTTTATTTGTATGTTGATTGGTTTCAAAGATACATATGGTAACAAAAAAGTACCAAAATACAGTTTTTAACCGTTTTCTCTCTAAAAGGGCCTATTTTCAAAAAAAGTACCAGACACCTGTCCGATTATTTTTTAAATGAATAACGACAACTATTCAACTTTTTGTGTGTCTTTGTTAGTTTAGGAGTTATAGAGTTACCGATTTTACCCGTTTTTACCCATTTTTAACCCCTAAACATTCGAATTTCCAAAAATCCCGTCTTAGTGGATCTATATGGAGGAAGACCTACCTACGTTCCAAATTTCGTCTCTCTAGCTTCAGCCGTTTGGGCTGTGGGATGATGAACGTAACGTTACTCTTTTATATATATAGATATAGAACGTATGCCAGCAAAACGACCAAATGAATATTCGTAAAAAAAATCCCATATTTTTGAACTATAATTCCTT
Source organism: Protophormia terraenovae (assembly GCA_951394005.1). NCBI lineage: Eukaryota > Metazoa > Arthropoda > Insecta > Diptera > Calliphoridae > Protophormia > Protophormia terraenovae. The sequence goes on from OX596074.1 coordinate 65,203,029, forward strand.
TTTCATTAAGCATTTCCAAAAAATTTTATAATTATTATACTCCCACTCTTCCGCTTACCAGATTCATGTAGAATATACATTTCTGGAATCTACTGGTCCTAGGCTACTCCTACTTTTCCGCTTACACGATTCATGTCTGCTCCTTGTGTCCATTGGAGCCATTTGAAAATTCCACATTTTTCCATAATCGCATAGTGAAAAAATACATTTTTCAAAATTATATATCTCTGATCACATATGGAATCTGGACGTAGAATATACATTTCTGGAATCTACTAGTCCTAGGCTACTCCCACTTTTCCGCTTGCCCGATTCATGTCTGCTCCTTGTGTCCATTGGAGCCACTTGAAAATTACAAATTTTTCCATATTCACATAGTGAAAAAATACATTTTTCAAAATTATATATCTCTGATCACAGATGGAATCTGGACGTAGAATATACATTTCTGGAATCTACTAGTCCTAGGCTACTCCCACTCTTCCGCTTATCCGATTCATGTCTGCTCCTTGTGTCCATTGGAGCCACTTGAAATATTCCATTTTTGTTTAAAGATATTTTATGTATAAAGTGACATATTCGGCAATTTTTTTATAATTTTATATATTAATATGTTTTATAAATAAATTTCGATTTTTTTTAATAAAAATTTCATTTTTATATAGTTTTTTTATTCAAAAATAAATTTGTTAATTTTGAAAAATCAAATAACAGCGTTTGGAGCGTATTTAACATTTGTGTAGGACGTATTTAACTGACGCATTTATCTTTACACCCTTTTAAAATTAATAAAATAAAGATATATGTATGTAATATCTTCAATAAAATTCATAATATTTTATTGCACCGTTTTCTATTTGTTTTCATTTAAAATAATCAACTTCATTTTCCTTCTTAAATTTAAAAACAAAAACCAAACAACTTTGTATAATAGATCAAAACAAATAAAATTATACAAAATAACTAAATTTTCTTCTTTTTGAAAAGAACAAAAATTTTGTTTAATTTTTTTCTTTAATTTAAACAACATTTAATATTTAGTTAATATTTTTTCATCTACTAATATTAAATATTATCTAATCTATATATATAAAAATTAATGTGTGTTTGTTTGTATGTATGTATGTATGTATGTATGTATGTATGTATGTATGTATGTATGTATGTATGTATGTATGTATGTATGTATGTATGTATGTATGTATGTTTGTTTGAAGTCTATAGCCGCCTAAACGTCTAAACCGATTTTCTTGAATTTTTCACAGTGTGTTCCTATAATTATTATACTCCCACTCTTCCGCTTACCAGATTCGTGTAGAATATACATTTCTGGAATCTACTACACCATTTCCAGTTGTATTTCAGAAGTTTCTAATTATATTTCAGAAAATTCTATTTATATTTCAGAAAATTCCATTTATATTTTAGAAAATTACATTTTTATTTTAGAAATTTCCATTTATATTTTCGAAATTTCTAATTATATTTCAGAATATTCTAATTATACTTCAGAAGTTTCTAATTATATTTCAGAAATTTCTATTTGTGTTTCGGAAGTTTCTAATTAGATTTTAGAAATTTCTATTTGTAGTTCAGAATTTTCTATTTGTAGTTCAGAAAATTCTAAATGTAATTAAGAAATTTCCATTTACATTTCAGAATTAAATAAATTCTATTTAAGAAATTTCCATTTGTATTTCAACATTTTCTAAATGTATTTCCGAAATTTCCATTTCTATTTCAGAAATTTCTAATTGTATTTAAGAACTTTTATACAGAAAGTATATGTTTAATTTTCCAAAATACAATTGGAAATTTCGGAAATACATTTAGAAAATGTTGAAATACAAATGGAAATTTCTTAAATAGAATTTGTTTAATTCTGAAATGTAAATAGAAATTTCTTAATTACATTTAGAATTTTCTGAACTACAAATAGAAAATTTCTAAAATACATTTAGAATTTTCTAAACTACAAATAGAAAATTCTGAACTACAAATAGAATTTCTGAAATGTAATTAGAAATTTCGGAAGTATAAATAGAAATTTCTGAAATATAATTAGAAACTTCTGAAGCATAATTAGAAAATTCTGAAATATAATTAGAAATTTCGAAAATATAAATGGAAATTTCTAAAATATAAATGGAATTTTCTGAAATATAAATAGAATTTTCTAAAATATAATTAGAAACTTCTTAAATACAACTGGAAATGGTGTAGTCCTAGGCTACTCCTACTTTTCCGCTTACACGATTCATGTCTGCTCCTTGTGTCCATTGGAGCCATTTGAAAATTCCACATTTTTCCATAATCGCATAGTGAAAAAATACATTTTTCAAAATTATATATCTCTGATCACATATGGAATCTGGACGTAGAATATACATTTCTGGAATCTACTAGTCCTAGGCTACTCCCACTTTTCCGCTTGCCCGATTCATGTCTGCTCCTTGTGTCCATTGGAGCCACTTGAAAATTCCACATTTTTCCATATTCACATACACCCCTATCGTGAATAACAAGTGGAATTTTTGTTCCCATGAAATTTTTATTCCCCTAGAAGGGAAAAATGCTATCGTGAATCTCAAGTGAAGAAATTTTCCCGCTATCAGTTTTCAGTGAATGAAAAAAGGAAGAAAATTAAAATAAAAATCAAAATAAAGTTTTTTTAAAAAAATATACACGTATTTACTAATATTTTAAAGTGGAAAAAACAAAGCAAGATATTTAGAATTGGAGTGATAGTTTTATTGCAACTTTACTTTATTGTACTATTTAACTTTTATTTAGCAAAATAATTTGGCTAATTTTTGGAAACCCAACAAAAAATTAGTAACAAATTAAAGTGTACATTATGTTTAGAATTGGAACAATAATTTTATTTTATGTTGAGCAATATATCAGTTTGTGTCTTATTAACTGATAGTGCCCTTAAAATAACTTCAATATTCGAATTATAAGAGGATCTACTTACATTTTCTGTTCTGTTCCCCAGCAAAAATAAAGTGAACAAATTAAAGGGAAAAGTGAAAAAACTCGGGGGAAAAAAATCATTCACGATTAGGGGAATTTTATTTTTAGCATGAAATTATTCATGGGGAATTTGTTCACGATTGGAAATTTAGGGAAAGGGAAAACATTTCGAGGGAAAAAGTATTCATGATAAGGGTGATAGTGAAAAAATACATTTTTCAAAATTATATATCTCTGATCACAGATGGAATCTGGACGTAGAATATACATTTCTGGAATCTACTAGTCCTAGGCTACTCCCACTCTTCCGCTTATCCGATTCATGTCTGCTCCTTGTGTCCATTGGAGCCACTTGAAATATTCCATTTTTGTTTAAAGATATTTTATGTATAAAGTGACATATTCGGCAATTTTTTTTTTTTATAATTTTATATATTAATATGTTTTATAAATAAATTTAGATTTTTTTAATAAAAATTTCATTTTTATATAGTTTTTTTATTCAAAAATAAATTTGTTAATTTTGAAAAATCAAATAACAGCGTTTGGAGCGTATTTAACATTTGTGTAGGACGTATTTAACTGACGCATTTATCTTTACACCCTTTTAAAATTAATAAAATAAAGATATATGTATGTAATATCTTCAATAAAATTCATAATATTTTATTGCACCGTTTTCTATTTGTTTTCATTTAAAATAATCAACTTCATTTTCCTTCTTAAATTTAAAAACAAAAACCAAACAACTTTGTATAATAGATCAAAACAAAGAAAATTATACAAAATAACAAAATTTTCTTCTTATTGAAAAGAACAAAAATTTTGTTTAATTTTTTTCTTTAATTTAAACAACATTTAATATTTAGTTAATATTTTTTCATCTACTAATATTAAATATTATCTAATCTATATATATAAAAATTAATGTGTGTTTGTTTGTTTGTTTGTATGTATGTATGTATTTATGTATGTATGTATGTATGTATGTATGTATGTATGTATGTATGTATGTATGTATGTATGTATGTATGTATGTATGTATGTATGTATGTATGTATGTATTAAAGGGCTGCATGAATGCCGAAAAATGAATGCTGAATACATTCATCGTAAAAACAGTTAGTTCATGTTGTGTGCTTTTTCATTGTGAAATGAATGAATGAGTATTATCCACAATAACTGACCACGAAAACTCAAAACATATGAGTAGAGAATGCAAAACCATATAGTACAGAACCTATGTGAGTTGTGTGGATATGTTGTATACGATTTCATTGTGCAATGAAATAGATAATTCATTGTATTTTCTTTTTCGATTTTGTTTTGATTTGTATATAAAAAGTGCGTGGCAAAAGCAAAGACAAAATCCACCACCAAAGAAGCACAAAAAAAAGATAAAAAGCCATATATGAGTTCGTACATGTATGTACTACCCATAAAGAAATACAAAAAATACAGAGCAATACATTAGTTTATACATGTGTGTTCTTTTTATAACGTTCTTTAATTTGAAGTTTTGGTTGTTTGTTTACTAATGGACGAGTTGTGACCTTTTTGTTACTGTAGGGTATAGCATACGTGTTTTGTTGTTTTACAAGTTGAAATACGTTGATCCGCACCGAGTTGATTATACCTTTCTCAGTGACATATCTACTTTTAAAATAGTCAATTTATATCTTAAACTTTATAAATTTAATTTAAATGTTATATGAAAATTTGATAATTGTTTAAGAAATTATTATTTGATTTTTATTGAAAGTAAAATTTTCCATTATTTTGTTTTGTATTTCTCTGATGAAAATAAGTTTTATTTCTGTTAAACTAATAATTATTTCAGGCTTTTATATATAATATAATAAGTTTTGAATGTTTGTGAATATTTTCATCTAAAATATTTGTTAAAAATAAATTATTTTATGTAGTTTATTTATATTTTGGATGTAAAATAAAAAAATGTAAAATATTCTTCAATTGCTTGAAAATATTTTGAAATAAAATTTTTTAAATATTTTTCTATTTGTCATATAAAATAAAAATTTTAAATCAAATTCCAAAGTCTTCAACTAAATTGAAAATATACATATCTTATTTCCTTAGGTTGAATACAATTAATCTATATTTTATATTCAATTTTAAAAAATCTTTTTCAAAACATTTAAATTTTTCTATTCTTAGAAAATATTTGAATATTTTTGATCATCATTAATATTTTGTAATATTTTTAAATTTGACTGGAATAATAAAAATAAGTAATATTTTCATTTTTATACTTAAATATTTGAAAAAAACTATTTCTTTTTATTCAAACCTTCTGTGGCTGAATATTTTTATTTCTTTGGAATTTTTGCTTAATAAAATTATTTTTTTTTCTATTTAAATATATTGTTTTGCAATCAAAATCATGAAAATTTGTTGAATTTTTTTCATTTAAATAAAATATATATGAAAATTATTTAAGATTACAATAATCATATAAAAACGTATGAATATCTTAGGAAAAAAATATATGTTTTAATTTTGATTAAATTAAATATGTTCTTCTTTAATTATTTTTTTTTTTTTTTTTAATAAAATAGAAAATTATAACAAATTTAATTGATGTATTATAAATAAAAATACAATTAAAATATCACATATATTTCATTTTGTAACTATATCAATATGTAAAATCTTTAGAATGTTGCAATAAACTTCTGTTTTTTTTTTACTACGTTATAAAGCAACCACCAAACAAGCAAAACATAATATCCATCACATAAAGCATAAACATTCATAGTATCTACTGATAATTCGAATTATTCATGAAAATGGTCGTACACTGAGTGAAGTTGATACGAACAGCGAAAAAAAACTCACAACGAAGTAACGTTAGCCTACGATCATTGCCAAAACATACACAGAATTGTTTTTTTATTTTCGTTACATCTACTCACACTTTCTTATAATGAATGAATGGTATACTTATCTATACACATAATTTTTCACTATAACAGAGTTCATTGAAGTGAATGTTTTACGCCGGCAAGAAAATGAATGTGTTTGCGCAGCCTTTAGTATGTATGTATGTATGTATGTATGTATGTATGTATGTATGTATGTATGTATGTATGTATGTATGTATGTATGTATGTATGTATGTATGTATGTATGTATGTATGTATGTATGTATGTATGTATGTATGTATGTATGTATGTATGTATGTATGTATGTATGTATGTATGTATGTATGTATGTATGTATGTATGTATGTATGTATGTATGTATGTATGTATGTATGTATGTATGTATGTATGTATGTATGTATGTATGTATGTATGTATGTATGTATGTATGTATGTATGTATGTATGTATGTATGTATGTATGTATGTATGTATGTATGTATGTATGTATGTATGTATGTATGTATGTATGTATGTATGTATGTATGTATGTATGTATGTATGTATGTGTGTATGTATGTATGTATGTATGTATGTATGTATGTATGTATGTATGTATGTATGTATGTATGTATGTATGTATGTATGTATGTATGTATGTATGTATGTATGTACAGTGGTGGCCACGAATTTAAGACACGACATGTAACGAACTAAGTTGTGATAATTATTACAACCCTGCAATATAAAATTAGATTTTGTTAATTTTTCAGTGTACCCTGTAATGTTAAGATCAATTACCGTTATTTGGTTTTGTTTGTGTATACATTTTGTTGCTGTTTTTATTATATTTTCGTAAAAACGTGCTTTTGAAGCTGGTCACGAATTTAAAACATATAAGAAATATTTGGTTTTTAAGTGATTTTTTGGTGTTTTTTGAAGCTAAAAGGTAAGTAATGAATGTTTTATTCCATTTAATGTTAGAATACATCAAAATATTTAGTTAGAAATGGCCAGAGGTACTTGGAGTTCGGATGCCGAGCGAAAATTGATCCAACAAATGAATACTGATGGAAAAACAGTAATGGAAATTTCCAAGCTACTAAAATGTTCCAGATCCAAGATTTACAATGCACTGGAACACATCAAGCAACATGGCACTACCAAAAATGTCAAACAGCACCCTAGAGCCCGAAAAACTACACCCAGGGAGGATAGCTTAATTTATAAATCAGCTGCTAAAGATCCTTTCAAGAGCTCAAGTAAAATTAAAAATGAGATTTCATCGGATTTTGGTATTAATATATCGTCCAGGACAATAAGAAGACGTCTGAATGAGAAGAACTTACGTGGGTGTATTGCACAACGTAAACCACTTGTGTCAAAAAAAATATTAAATCCCGACTAGCGTTTTCAAGAGAAAATCTCAATAAGCCGATGACATTTTGGAAAAATATACTTTGGAGCGACGAGTCGAAGTTTTGTCGCTTTGGTTCTGATGGAAAACAGTACGTATGGCGTCCTCCAAACCTGGAGCATCACCCAAAGTACACCCTTAAAACGGTTAAGCATGGTGGTGGAAATGTCATGGTGTGGGCAGCATTTTCCTGGCATGGTGTAGGTCCCATTCAGAAGATTATCAATAAAATGGACCAGCATATTTACAAAAACATACTGACAAGCATCATGATACCATTCGCTGAAGACAACATGCCTCTAATGTGGAAATTTATGCATGATAATGACCCTAAGCACACTTCACGCCTAGTGAAGAGTTGCTTAGAGGAAAATAATATCACAGTTCTGAAATGGCCAGCTCAATCCCCGGATCTCAATCCAATTGAGAACTTGTGGAATGATGTTGAGGAGCATGTACGAGCAGTAAAGCCAAAAAATTTGACTGATTTATGGGAAGAAATTCAAAAGGCTTGGTATGCCATTCCAAAGGAGCGCTGTATGGCCTTAGTTGAAAGTTTACCCAGGAGATGCGCTGCTGTGATTCAAAATAAAGGATTTCCCACCAAATACTAATATTGTTTTATGAAGCTGAGCTTTACTTTTGTGAATTAACTTTTATTTTGCCTATGTCCTAAATTCATGACCAGGCTTAAACTTGTATTAATCTGTATAATATGTAAATAAAAATTGGAAACTAAATATAGGTAACAAACTATTGTTGATTTTTTTTCATAACATTACTAGGATCTTTAAAAAATAACATGGATCTAAAATTTGTTCGATAAGATGTAAAAATTATCAGAAATATATAAGTGAAATGTCGTGTCTTAAATTCGTGGCCACCACTGTATGTATGTATGTATGTATGTATGTATGTATGTATGTATGTATGTATGTATGTATGTATGTATGTATGTATGTATGTATGTATGTATGTATGTATGTATGTATGTATGTATGTATGTATGTATGTATGTATGTATGTATGTATGTATGTATGTATGTATGTATGTATGTATGTATGTATGTATGTATGTATGTATGTATGTATGTATGTATGTATGTATGTATGTATGTATGTATGTATGTTTGTTTGAAGTCTATAGCCGCCTAAACGTCTAAACCGATTTTCTTGAATTTTTCAGTGTGTTCCTATATGCCTGAAGGAAAAATAGACTACTTTTTATTTTGAAATTCCATGTGGGCGAGGTGCCACGCCCACTTACTAAATAACTATTAAAAGTAGTATATCTCGGAAATTGGTAATACTAGAGTCCTCAAAATAGAAAAAAATAGGCGAACTAGCAATAGGGGGTGTGGCACATCCCACGCCTAATACTGCTTGCCAATACCAAATGCCGTAAATTTAGGAAACTATAACAGTTACATTTCCCAAATTTTGTACAATAAACTTAAATGTCAATGTGAACATTTTGTGCAAAAATGGGTGGAAAAGAAATAGTGGGCGTGTCATCTCTTATATAAAGTTAATACCAAAATTTGTATATCTGGGAAACTATAAAAGTTAGAGAGCTCAAATTTTGTACGACTAGCATTAGCTTCAATATGAATATTTTGGACAAAAATTGGTACACTAGCAATAGTGGGCGTGGCACCTCCTATATAAAGAAAATATTAAATTATCATATCTGAGAAAATACAACAGAGTTCTAAAATTTTGTAGAAGCCACTTTGGTATCAATATTAATATTTAAGAAAAATATGGGCGGACTAGAAGTAGGGGCATGGTACCTCCCATATGAATTAAATACAAAAATTCGAATATCTGGGAAACTATTGGAGTTGGAATGCTCAAATTTTGCACAAAGAATTTTGATATCCATGAAAACATTTGTCTAATAAATTAGGGGATTATGGGGGTATGGTCCCTCCCATAAAAAATAAATACAAAAATTAATATATCTGGGAAACTATTAGAGCTTGAATTTTCAAATTTTGCACGGGAAACATCTATCTATCAGGGGGTGGCGAAGCACACCGGGTATTAGCTAGTATGTTTATAAAAGTTCTACAAAAATATTAAATAAATTGTAAATAAATATATTATATAAAAAGTGTTTTTTTAATTAAAATTAATAAATCTACATATAAATATCTTTAATACAATTCATAGTATTTTATTGCACCGTTTTTTGTTTTCATATAAAATAATCAACTTCATTTTCCTTCTTAATGACCGTTTTTATAACCTACCTTTAAGGTATCAGATAGTTAAAGGTAAGATAAACTAAAGTGAACGATAAAGTGAACTTTATCTACATTTGGTTATTACAACTTGGTTTTAAGTTAAATTTTATAATTTTGATAATACGGCAATATCAAAGCAAAAACCGATTACTTTTGGCCACTTAACGTAGTGGCAACATGTACTATTTGAACGTAACTGCCACTAACGCAAATATAAACAAATAAAAAACAAAGAAATTTTTAAAATAAATGAGTTTAAGCTAACTAAAAGACAACGCCAGAGCAAATATAAATATAGACAGAAAAATTATTAAAAACTACAGCGGAATAAATATGATTTTATTTATTTATTTTATAAATCAGAAAATATGGCAGCTCTGAATACATAAACTGTCCGATAAAAGTTAAATATCAGATGTTATTACATTTAGCTTATTGGTCACTTTGTTTACAATAAAGTGACAAAGAAAAATTTGAGAACAATGTCATAAATTTAATCTGGCAATGCTGTTACACGGACAACGCGTCAAGGTTGAATTTTTTCAAGTTTTTTTTTTTATGGACCGCGTGAAAACATGAACAGCTGATGGCCGCGTACATTGGCCTTCCACTATAAGTCGGTAAAAACGACTAAGCCAATTTTACATACTAACATTATTATTACGTTTACGCACGATAAATGCAAATTAAAATAACTTGTGAATAAATAACTCACTGTTAATACGCAAAATGCACAAAGAAAAATATTCCTTTATTTGTCGTGCCAAATGGGAAAAGTACAATAAGCCATTTTGATGGAATTCAAGTGTAAAACAAGTCGATTTCCAGTAAAAAATTCAATTTTCAAGTGTTGAAATACAGTGCTACTACACTTTGTATATACTCCAGTGAAAAGGAAACTTGAATTCAAGTCGAACATAACAATTTTAATGCAGTTGCCCTCAAGTATTGTATCATAGTGCAATTCCAACCAAAAAAAATAATTGAATTCCTGCTTGAAAATATAATATAAATAAATCCTTTGGTGATATTCACATGGTATTTTATTAACAATAAGAAAAATGGTAAAAGGACAATTAAATAAATTTAAAATAATAGAAAAATATATATCGTCCATTCTACGAAAGAACGCCCAAGAATATTTTGCATACCCTATGGAGCCATTTAAATATCTCCATTTTTATTTTTTTGAATTTTGAAAAATTCGCGATTTTAATTTTTCGCGATTTTATTTATTTATTTATTTATTTATTTATTTTTTTATTTATTTATTTATTTATTTATTTATTTATTTATTTATTTATTTATTTATTTATTTATTTATTTATTTATTTATTTATTTATTTATTTATTTATTTATTTCAATTAAACCAAGCCCATAGGGCCAAATATGGCTTATATACTACTCAACAAAAATAATACAGTAAAGAATTATTATATAATTTAATTTTTAATGATAATTTAAAATTAATTTATGACTTAATTGAAGCAATAACAAGCTTTTTAAGCATTTATGTATTTAGAATAAGAGAAGAAATTTTATTTCGTAAATATGCAATTTAAATTATTAAAATCCGTTAACAACTTTTAGAGATATTGGTGTTTAAAGTTAGACACTTTTGCGATTTTTTTCACTTTTTGAAAAATTAAAAAATAAAAAAAATAAATGGCTCCATAGGTTATATGTGTACCAAATATGAACAAAATCGGATGACCCTCCGTAAAAAATTTTGCATTTTTATAATTCTTTCATGGAATGGACGTACATTTCATAAAAACGTTTTATACTGCATCAAAATTCTGATTGATTTCATTGATTGTGTTGAATAGATCAGCGTCTTGATTAAAAATTATTTATTATTGTTTCACACACTTATTACAGATTGACACTTATGTTCACGTACACTAGTTTTCGACTAGTTTTTAAAAAAACACAAAGAGTTTTAGCACCACTGTCCACATATTATTTTATTGTGTTTTTCCTTTTGGCCTGTTGTTTTTTTTTTTTTTTTTTGTCAAAATATTTTCACAAATTTAAAATTTAAGTAAAAATTACACACACAGACACTTTCTAATTAACAAAATAAATTTTCAAACAAATACAATTTATGAACAAATATAAATTTCATTCATAATTTTTAATTTTTTTTTTTTTAAACTGTTTGACAATTTTTACAAATTCTTTTTTAACAATTTTCTATGTACTAAAAATACTAAAAATTTCTTCCCTGTATGGAAATTTAGTATGTTTTTATTGTGTTAAATAATTAAACAACTCAAATCGAGATGTTTTCTGGCTTTAAAAATATATGAAAAAACAAGTCAATTTCTTTGTGTTTTTTAAGAAAACGACTCGTTTTTCAAAAAACCTTTATATGTGAACATAGTATTAAATTGAACGTTCTATACAATCTTTACTCATTTTATTATAGCAACTTAAAATTTTTATTTATTTTTCTTCTTAACGAATTTGACTACAAAATTTTTTATTTCTAAATTTTCTTGACAAGAAACAAAAAGTTTGAACAGAATTTAAAAAAGTTCTAACTTGAAAAATATTTAAAACCAAAAGAAACATATAATCTTATAAACTTAATAATACCTCCCTTTAGACCAGTGTTCCCCAAAACCGTGCACGTGTGCATTTTGTCTCTTGTGTTATTCTCTCCAAATTAATAAAAAACACACAAATCAATTCAGTCTCGCACGAGCATTCAAACAAAAAGGTTACGTTACTGCTTGTTGATTGAGATACACTCATGAAAAATGTTTAATATTAAATGGAAGTATGAGTTCTTGATGGATGAAAAAATAATGTTTATTTTTGATTTTTATTATTTACTCAAATCAAGATTTTGATCTTTAGTCTTATATACCAATAATATAAATTTTACATATTTGTTATATTTTACGTTTAAGTCACATATAACTAATATATTTTAATTAAATACAAAAATATAGTCATTGTCATATCATGTTTAGAGTCTCTGTTTATTACTATTCAAATTGTATACTATTTAATTTTATTTCCGTTTACATATCTTAAATTCACGAAGAAACTTTTAAAATTAAATTACTGTAAAAATGAGGTTATTTTTTTGGTGTATAATTTCAAAGTGAGAGAGTTATGCCAAACATATACAAACACAATTGTGTATGTATGAATGTGGGGATCACTGCTTTAGACAGTACAAGGATTTTGACAAATTTTGACAAATGATCTAAATTATAAATTTTCATCAAAACAAGAATTTCGAAAATGTTGTTGGTTACGATAATTTGGCGGTCAGTGATCGATGATAATTTTGATAATTTCCGAACTAATAATTGTGTCTAGAATTAGATGGGTAAGAAAATAGAAGATCAATAACGTTTTTATGAGATACAGTAAAAAATGGAGAATCAAATTTAGACGCGGTTGATAAACTTCAGTTTTGCCTTATTTTATAACGTTGAAATATTAAGAAAACCTTTTGTTTTAATGAAAAACATAATTTTGTTAAAAAAAATCTTTGTTTTTTTAATTTTCTATATTTCTCTAAAATATTAATTTATTTTTAACAAATAAATTCAGCTGAGCCGAACAAAATCATAAGCCGGTGGAATATCGGCGCGTAGCCGATTAGCCGCCGCCGCCGATGAAAAATACTCTTTAAGCCGCCGCCGATAAAATATAGTCGGCTCGCTTCTCTGCTACAGTCTTACTATCCAGTTGTTCTTACGTTGCTGAAAAATGTTTCTACGTTGTGCTGAGCGCACACGACTAAAGGCTCAACTACATAGAATACTTTCGCTTCAACTGCGACTGACAGCTACGCAACACATAAATGATATTAACCCAGTCGTTGCATTATTTTGTTATTAAAATTTTATATAATAAAATATAAAGATGTAAAAATTCTATTATGTTCTCAGTTGAAATAATGAACTGCAAATTAAAATTTCCTACTTAACGAATAAATATTAAAATAAGAATAAAACAACCGACAAAATATATTTACGTACTTCGGCACTCCAAAGTTGAACATTTTTCATCTTTGAAGTACTTCACGCAGAAGTTTGGCGTACTGATTTGGTTCCGCTCAATACAAATGCATGTGTTTAACTTAGCTGTCAGTCGCAGTTGAAGCGAAAGTATTCTATGTAGTTGAGCCTTAAGCCCAAATTACAGTGTGTGCTGACATAATCAGCTGATAATTTAGAAAGCACTGTATGTTATGATGTTGATTACTTTGAGTCTACATTAGAGAAATTTGTATCAAGACAAACGTCAAATTTTTGTTTGAGTTGCAGATAATTTTTTATCTCTGTCAATTATAGGGGAAAACGTATATCATAATAAACCATACAAAAAGTACCAACAACAATCAAGATGGCGTCTTTTATCAAGCATTATCAAGACAAAGTTGTCAGAGCTCGAGAGCTGACAATTTTCTTTTAACGCTGCAATAACACTGACAAATTCAGTCTACATTAGATAAATCTTTATCATGATAAAATTTTGACGTTTGTCTTGATAAAAATTTGTCTAATGTAGACTCAAAGTTACATTTGGTCAACGGCAGTTTGCAGTGCTGTTTCATTTAGCCCTGTTTATAAATTCACTGAGCTGCTTTCAGATTGAGAGCGAGACAAAGAGAGTGAGCAAATAAATGAGAGGCTAAAATACACAAGTAGAATAAAGCAAGATGGTGGTTGTAAATTTTTGCTGCGTGCGCTTAAATGCAATTATATGGGCAGCAACATGTTATTCTGACAGTGAACAGCTGATAATTTTTTCTGATACTGTTGCTGACTACGCGCTATTGTAATTTTCGCTTTAAGACGTAAAATCAACTTGACTGAGTTACGTACCGTCTATACTAGCCTTTTTCTTGTTCGCACAAGAACAAAACGTCGGCAGAGCAACACACACAATTTTGTTCATTTTGTTTTCAGTGGGCAGAACATTTGTCGAACAAATCATAATTTTTTGTTTACCGTCTGTGTCGCTTCGATACTTTTACATGCGGCGCCTCTTCTTCCGCATACAAAATGACGTTTGATGGCAGACATGGTTGCTCGAACAACGGTGTGCGAACAAGAACACAACATGAACAACTTGGGTCCACACTATCCAAATGCATTTGCGCACAACATTTTGTTCAATGTGCGAGCATAAAAAAAGGCTCGTGTGGACTGCAAATTAAAAACTGAGTGTGTGCGCTGCTTATTTTATTTGCTGCTGAGCTAAATAAAAACTGGTTGCTGCTTATTTGCGGTCCACACGAGCCTTTTTCTTGTTCGCACATTGAACAAAATGTTGACCCAAGTTGTTCATGTTTTGTTCTTGTTAAAGTTGTACACTACCGAATATTAATACATTCGGTTATTAAAATTTTTGAAAAAGCTTTTTATTTTTTAAACATTAAATTAATTCTTTTTCAAATATTGTTTCTATTTTTATTATAACTTAGTAGAAATACAAAAAATAAAAGGAATAATAGAAGTTAAAAAGCAAAAATATGACAAATTTTATGGAACGTATAAAATAAGTATTCGAACAACGAGTTTATTTTATTTGTTTTGATTGAACGTACATCACTAAAACATTTTTATTATTTTTGATGTGATGTTATGTGAACTTTTTAGATTTTTTCTCTAAATATTTGTCTGGGATAGACACATCGGACCTATAATGAATAAATATATCGGTCTTAAGAAGAAGAAAGATATAGAAGACTAGAATAGGGGGGAACAAGCGAGATTTTTTTGCAAAACACAAAGAGAAAAAGGAAATTTATCATAACGTCACTTGTGGTAAGTTTAATGTAAGTTCATACCAACTTTAAAATATTTAGATTACAGTTGTTATATTTAAAGCCCAAATTACAATAGCACGTAGTCAGCAACAGTATCAGCTGTTCACTGTCATTACAACATGTTGCTGCCGTTATAATTACATTTCAGCGTAGGCAGACACAATTGGGCTTTAAGCCCAAATTGCAATAGCGCGTATGGTGCTGATTACATTTGGTCAGCAGCAGTTTGCAGTGCTGTTTCATTTAGCCCTGTTTCTAAATTCACTGCGCTGCATTCAAATTGAGAGCGAGAGAAAGAGAGTGAGCAAATAAATGAGAGGCTTTATTATTATACTCATAGTATAATAATAAAGTATACTCGTAAGACCAGCTGTTTTACAATTTTTTCATTGGCAAACCTCGCGGTACTGTCAAATTGTTTTTGTATTCACATGTAAAATATTTTTTGAGTTTTTTTTTTTCTTGCTCTCTTTCGTTCTCTCATTTTTCCGTTCAAAGCATTCTGACATTGTGGGCAGTAGTTTTACACTAACAAAATACAAGCAATTTTTGTTTTTGTAGATGTGCGAGTACTTTATTATTTTACTATGAGTATACTTTATAATTAATGTCCGCCAAGATAGCAACGAAAAGATAGCAACGACGGAAGTGAAAAGTGGCAACACCGCAAAATTTACAATAATTTCAAATAAAATTTTAATAAAAATCTAATAAAAAACTACAATAAAGTTTTAGATATTTAAAATATTAATTAATTTAAAAAATTTACATATTACAATATTTTTTTTTTCTTAACAAAATAATATACCTTAAGGAATCTGTAAATGGAATATCTCAGGAACTAGGCAGTGTCAGGGCAAACACTGTATAGGGAATCAAAGAGTACTAAATATTGGCTCAAAAAAGCTTTCCGTGCTAAAAATCGTCGGAACAGTTTCTGAGAAAAGCCAGTTCATCCAAAATGGTCAGTAGAATCTGGAAAATGGAATATCTCAGGAACAAAGCAGTGTCAGGGCAAAAACTATAAAGAATGGAAGGTTACTACTTATAGACTCAAAAAAGCTTTCCGTGCTAAAAATCGTCGGAACAGTTTCTGATAAAATCCAGTTCATCCAAAATGGTCAGTAGAATCTGGAAAATGGAATATCTCAGGAACCAGGCAGTGTCAGGGCAAAAACTGTATAGGGAATGAAAGAGTACTATATATAAATTCAAAAAAGCTTTCCGTGCTAAAAATCGTCGGAACAGTTTCTGAGAAAATCCAGTTCATCCAAAATGGTCAGTAGAATCTGGAAAATGGAATATCTCAGGAACCAGGCAGTGTCAGGGCAAAAACTGTATAGGGAATGAAAGAGTACTATATATAAATTCAAAAAAGCTTTCCGTGCTAAAAATCGTCGGAAAAGTTTCTGAGAAAATCCAGTTCATCCAAAATGGTCAGTAAAACCTGGAAAATGGAATATCTCAGGAACCAGGCAGTGTCAGGGCAAAAACTGTATAGGGAATGGAAGGGTACTATTTATAGATTCAAAAAAGCTTTCCGTGCTAAAAATCGTCGGAACAGTTTCTAAGAAAATCCAGTTCATCCAAAATGGTCAGTAGAATCTGGAAAATGGAATATCTCAGGAACTAGGCAGTGTCAGGGCAAGAACTGTACAGGGAATGGAAGGTTATTACTTATAGACTCAAAAAAGCTTTCCGTGCTAAAAATCGTCGGAACAGTTTCTGAGAAAAGCCAGTTCATCCAAAATGGTCAGTAGAATCTGGAAAATGGAATATCTCAGGAACCAGGCAGTGTCAGGGCAAAAACTAAATAGGGAATGGAAGGGTACTATTTATAGATTCAAAAAAGCTTTCCGTGCTAAAAATCGTCGGAACAGTTTCTGAGAAAAACCAGTTCATCCAAAATGGTCAGTAGAATCTGGAAAATGGAATATCTCAGGAACAAGGCAGTGTCAGGGCAAAAGCTGTATAAAGAATGGAAGGGTGCTATTTATGGATTCAAAAAAGCTTTCCGTGCTAAAAATCGTCGGAATAGTTTCTGAGAAAATCCAGTTCATCCAAAATGGCCAGGAAAACCTGGAAAATGGAATATCTCAGGAACCAGGCAGTGTCAGGGCAAAAACTCTATAGGGAATGGAAGGGTACTATGTATAGATTCAAAAAAGCTTTCCGTGCTAAAAATCGTCGGAACAGTTTCTGAGAAAATCCAGTTCATCCAAAATGGTCAGTAAAACCTGGAAAATGGAATATCTCAGGAACCAGGCAGTGTCAGGGCAAAAACTGTATAGGGAATTGAAGGGTACTATTTATAGATTCAAAAAAGCTTTCCGTGCTAAAAATCGTCGGAACAGTTTCTGAGAATATTTTCCGCTATTCCTTAAGAATATTGATTCGGTTTTTAACAATGTTGGGAACGAGTTGATCTATTTATTTTCAGCGATTTTGGCTAGATTTTTAATTTTATCATGAGCAAAATTAGCAACACTTTTTGGGCGCGCGCATTTTTTTTTTTTCATTGGTGTATATTTGGCGGGTTTTTCTTTTTTTTTTTCTTTGGGGCACTAAATAATACTGAGAAATGCACACATATATTTGTGTGTAGTATATTGATTGTGCGAGTAAAAGAGAAAGGGAGTTCGAATTCAATTCATATACAATACATTGTTCTATTCATTGTATGCTATATAGAAGTTAAAACCATGTTATAATTTTAATAAGTGTAGCGCAGAGCATGTATGTCATGTTGTTTTACAATTAGAAATACTTCAAGTCGCACCGAATTTGTATTGCCATGCGAAATAAAAATTTTGTTAAAATCTCTGCTTTGGTTACAATACTTGCAATTAAATAAAATTTATTTGCAAAGAATCGTATTAGGCAATAAAAACTAATTACACTGGTCAATAAAATAAATGTTTTAGTGCTCCTTCAAAAAAAAAAAAAATATATCTGGACTAAATGGAATTTAACGTGCTTAAATCGAATCTGATTTCAGTTTTTTCGTATCAGGTCGAGATTTTTTTTATGGGTGTGTCTAGTATTGCGATCGATTACTCGAGTATATTTTACTATAACGGTATGCACGATACCAAAATTTGTGGAATAAAATTGACTTTAAGTCGCTTTATTAACAAATTGTTATCCCCTCAATAGTTTACGAGTTTTATTGAAATAAGTTTGAAAGATTTGTTTCATACCAAATTGAAGATTTTTTTGCTAAAATTTCTTTTTAGAAGTGAAAACATCAAAAGTGTCTCAGTCAGGGATGGGAAAATTTATACAATAGTACTTTTTTGATATATAATTGGAATAAAATCATTCAATGAATTAGTACCGTATTTAATTCTTCGTAATATAAAAATTACATTATTTGAATTATACACTAAATAAAAATTATCAAAAATTTTAATTTTAGTACTCTGAGGGTGAAAAAAGTACTATTTGAAATATATTTTGATACCCAAAAATATTTAAATTTTCTATCCCTGGTTTCTGCTTATCATCTTTATCTCAAAGCTGGTGAAACTACGAGTAAAAGAAGTATGTATATAGAAATGAAATCAAAAGAAATTGATACCCTTCACCATTTTATCATCTTCATCTCATGAAAAACTAGGTATTTTATATGTTAATGAAAAGCTTTTATGCTTTTTCTGGTGAAAAATTATATTTTTAATTTAAAAAAAAAAAAAAAAAAAATTAATAAAAATTACATATTGGTGACAATATTTTATTAAATAATTTATTTCTTCAATAAATTCTTTCCAATACGCTCCGTAATTTGCGCATTTCAAAATTTGTCACTATTGTTTATGCGCGTTATACCAATTTCGCGTTGAATAAAAATTCGTATTTCAAAAAATGATCAATAATTGAGTGCGTTATATAGAAATTGCGTAAATGCAGTATCGCGTTAATCGAGATTTAGCTGTATATAATTTTGTATGACTTTCAAAACAAAATAAGTTATTTATCATACCTTGTTATAAAAAAAAACACATAGGCTTCTTTGTGAACCTATCCACAATATATACAAAATTTAATTTTCAATGAATTCATCAAAAATGTCTTTGGATTCTTAGTTCGACTATTTAAGTATTTAGGGCATGAAAAGAGTTATATATAATATTATATTGGTTCCCATAAATCCTTCCTAATAAGTGAACCATTTAGCAAATTGAAGAAGATTTTTATTTAAATTTTTATTATTGTAGCAGCTAATTTTAAAGAGTAATATATACAAAATTGTATAAATAGTTATGAATTTTTAGAAAAAATCGTCAAATTAGGGGTAAAAATCGTAAAATTGTCAACAGGCCATTTTCAGACCCAAAAATCGTCCAAATGACGATAAATCGTCAAATCTGGCAACAGTATATAAGTATTTGACGCGCTTTTCTTTTTATATCAGAGAGTGTCAAATTCGGTCTATGAGAGAATTATTTCATGTGTAGACTAAAATATTAGTATTATAAGAAATACAGTAGGACCTCGATTGTCCGTAACGGTCGGGACCGGAAGCATTCTGGATAATCAATTTTCTCAATTAATTGAGTAAAAATTTTGAGTAGTATTTTTAAACATTTTTTAGTTATATAATTCAATTATTCAAGGATTTAATATATGAAAAAAAAACTGTGAACAATACATAAGGGTTTCATTTTACGTTGTTTCTTAAATAATTATATAATATTGTTTGTTTCTTTTTTTCCAAATATGTAAATATTTTCATTAACTAGATTTTCATGAATGCAGAAAATTGGCATTTTACCTTACTAATTTTCCCTTTTGTGTTTTTGTCCCAGATAATAGAGTTAATCACGGTTTATTGATGGAAAAATAAAATTAAATGGATAGCAAAAAGAAAACAATTACAAATTTTCTTTCCCGAATAATCGACGTTGCCGGTTAATCGAATCACTGATAATCGAGGCCCTACTGTATTATAAGATTTCTCAACTATCTTATTAGATTTACTAACAAAAAAAAAAAAAAAAACACATACACGATCATGATTTCTTATATCAAACCCGATTTGAAAGATTTTTATATAGCAAGATTCTGTTAGACGAGATCTAAAAAATATCGTCGTTTAGTTTAAGAGATATTAAGCTTCAAAGACTAACATTTTTACTTTATAGCCAGTCTTGGTGAAGTTTTTTCGCTACAGTGGGTCAGCCAATTTTTTTATTTTTTTATTTCATTAACAACAAACAGAAAAATTGTGCAAAGAAAGAATTTTGAAAAAATATTTACGGAGTCACAAGTTAAAAGCATTTAAAATTTAACTTTGAAAAAAATCAATTATTTCCCGTTTTTTGCTAAAAAATTTTCGCCTTAATTTCTAATTTACATTTTTTACTTCGTATCTCAATGTACTCGACTCGAAAAATAAACAAAGCAATTCAAAGTATTACATTTTTTTATTTTGTTTATCTCGCTCTTCTAACCACTCTCACAATTAAAAGTGCAAAAACATTGTTATAAAAAAACAACAAAGACTTATTTTGGCAGTGTTGCCGAAGTCGGGAGTTCAAAATTCAAAAAATTACACAAAGATGCAAATTTTTTCAAAATTATAAAAAGTTTAGATTTATTTTGTCTTAGCTCCGTGATCTCCAAAATATAAATATGGCAGCAAAAAAAGCAATGAAAAAGAGTTGTGAAAGCGATGATTTAAACAATTAACGATGATTTTTAGCAGTTGTCATTTGGAGAGAGTCTTTAGTGCTAAAAAAAAACTGCAGTGTCCTACCAATCACAAATGTTTTTATGGACACTGCTTCT
Organism: Protophormia terraenovae; assembly: GCA_951394005.1. Classification (NCBI taxonomy): domain Eukaryota; kingdom Metazoa; phylum Arthropoda; class Insecta; order Diptera; family Calliphoridae; genus Protophormia; species Protophormia terraenovae. The sequence continues at coordinate 65,224,147 of OX596074.1, forward strand.
CTTAAAACGAATAACGTTGGTTTAGGTTTGTTAAAAGATAATAAAAATATTATTTTAATTTGCGACATTTTAATTTTCTTAGAAATTAAACTTTTTCCCTGCCAAAAATTCATTGATTTTAACTTTTTCTAAACAATTATTAATAACTTCCAAAATTTCTTCTCCTTTTGCAATATTGTATTAGAATACGGCATTTTTGAGCCTTATAGCCTGTTTCTCTATGTCGAACGAAAATCTAAACGAACGAAAGCAAGTCGAACGAATTCGAATCATTTTGGGTTTCTCTATTTCTTACGCTTTCGTTCGCATGGAGTTACGTCTTTTCACATTGTTTTTGTATTATTTTCTATTCAGAGTAATATTTTTTCGTAAAAATATTAAAAATACTACTAAATTGTTTAAACATAAATGCAACCAAGTATATAAACAAAAATAAATAAAAAAAGGAAAAAAATAATAAAAACAAAATTTTTAGAAATTTTTAATTTTTAAATTGAATTTGCTAGCAAAATCCTAATTTTTGAATACGGTGGATTTCCAAATTAACAATAAACAAGATTGAGTAACATTTGCAGTGTCCAGGTGGGTAATTTTCTTATTTTTCATTCAATAATTCAACCAGTCGAAAGCAAAATAGCAAGTGACCGATTTTGACATTTTAAGGGTGTGAAGATAGCTACGAAAGTTAGCTACGTTTTTTAATTTTATGTTAACTAACATTTCTCTCACTCAAAGACTGTTATGTTAACAGAATTAAATTAATTTCAATTTTAATAACATTTTCAAAAATGTTAACGACTATTATTTAACAGAAATGCATTTTTGTTAACATTTTTAAAAATGTTAATAACATTTTTGTAATATTTTTGCATTAAAATTATTATAACTTAAATGTTTGAATTAAACCAAAAAAATTACAATTTAAAAATGTGTCTACCTTATATTTCTGAAATATATGTACCTAAAATGTTCTTAAAATAAATACTTGGAAAATTGCAAAGAATAAGATTTCTTATATAAGTGCCCTATTGATGATAAAAAAATGGGTCAAAATTGGAAAGGTGCTCTATTTAGACCTAATAGCTTCGAATGCTATTATCTTAAGGATTTCAGAACAAAAAAAATAATATTCAGATTGATCATAGGTTTTGAGTAATAGAATTTTGAAAATTTTCCAAAATTAAATTTCTTCATATAAGGGCTACATTGATGATCAAAAAATGGGTCAAATTTGGACAGGTGCTCTATTTAGACCTAGTAGCTTCGAAAGCCATTACCTTAAGGATTTCAGAACAGAAAAAATAATATTCAGATTGATCATAGGTTTTGAGTAATAGAATTTTGAAAATTTTCCAAAATTAAATTTCTTCATATAAGGGCTATATTGATGATCAAAAAATGGGTTAAATTTGGAAAGGTGCTCTATTTAGACCTAGTAGGTTTGAATGCTATTATCTTAGGGATTCCAGAACAGAAAAAATAATATTCAGATTGATCATAGGTTTTGAGTAATAGAATTTTAAAAATTTTCCAAAATTAAATTTCTTCATATAAGGGCTACATTGATGATCAAAAAATGGGTCAAATTTGGAAAGGTGCTCTATTTAGACCTAGTAGGTTCGAATGCTATTATCTTAAGGATTTCAGAACAGAAAAAATAATATTCAGATTGATCATAGGTTTTGAGTAATAGAATTTTGAAAATTTTCCAAAATTAAATTTCTTCTTTGTTAATAAAATACACATATTTTATTACAATACTAATAATTGGAATTAAACCTTATCTCTTTCCTTTAAAAATTATATAACTAAATATTTAAATATATATAATTAATATATTAGGAATAATATTTTTTATATTCATCATTCAAATTGATCATCAATATAGCCCTTATATGAGAAAACACATTCTTTGAAAATTTTCAAAAAAGAGCACCTTTCCAAATTTGACCCATTTTTTTATCATCAATATAGCCCTTATATGAAGAAATTTAATTTTGGAAAATTTTAAAAATTCTATTACTCAAAACCTATGATCAATCTGAATATTATTTTTTCTGTTCTGAAATCCTTAAGATAATGGCTTTCGAAGCTACTAGGTCTAAATAGAGCACCTTTCCAAAATTGACCCATTTTTTTGATCATCAATATAGCCCTTATATGAAGAAATTTAATTTTGGAAAGTTTTCAAAATTCTATTACTCAAAACCTATGATCAATCTGAATATTATTTCTTTTGTTCTGAAATCCTTAAGATAATAGCTTTCGAACCTACTAGGTCTTAATAGAGCACCTTTCCAAATTTGACCCATTTTTTGATCATCAATATAGCCCTTATATGAAGAAATTTAATTTTGGAAAATTTTCAAAATTCTATTACTCAAAACCTATGATCAATCTGAATATTATTTCTTTTGTTCTGAAATCCTTAAGATAATGGCTTTCGAACCTACTAGGTCTAAATAGAGCACCTTTCCAAATTTGGCCCATTTTTTGATCATCAATATAGCCCTTATATGAAGAAGTTTAATTTTGGAAATTTTTCAAAATTCTATTACTCAAAACCTATGATCAATCTGAATATTATTTTTTCTGTTCTGAAATCCTTAAGATAATAGCATTCGAACCTACTAGGTCTAAATAGAGCACCTTTCCAATTTTGACCCATTTTTTGATCATCAATAGGGCACTTATATAAGAAATCTTATTCTTTGCAATTTTCCAAGTATTTATTTTAAGAACATTTTGGGTACATATATTTCAGAAATATAAGGTAGACACATTTTTAAATTGTAATTTTTTTGGTTTAATTCAAACATTTAAGTTATAATAATTTTAATGCAGAAATATTACAAAAACGTTATTAACATTTTTAAAAATGTTAACAAAAATGCATTTCTGTTAAATAATAGTCGTTAACATTTTTGAAAATGTTATTAAAATTGAAATTAATTTAATTCTGTTAACATAACAGTCTTTGAGTGAGAGAAATGTTAGTTAACATAAAATTAAAAAACGTAGCTAACTTTCGTAGCTATCTTCACACCCTTTGACATTTTTGTTCTTATCGTTCGACATACAGAAACCCAATTTTGTATGAAAACACTTACGTTTTCGTTCGACTTGTCGTTCGATTCATTGTTCGCATAGAAGTGAGTTAGAGAAACCCAAATCAGTTTTCGTTCGTTTAGAATGCGAAAGAAAGCTTTCGTTCGACATAGAGAAACAGGCTATTAATTTTTTTTAAATTCATTGGATCAATTTTTTTTACAAAAAATATATGACTCATTTACAAAAAGAACTTCTACTAAAATTACACAAAAATAACAAAGAAATTTCATTATCCAAAAATTATCCAATAAATTTAAAATTGTAACGTTTTTGGATAATTACACAGAAAACGGCAACACTGTATTTCGGTACTTATAAAACATTTAACCCTGCAAGTCTACACTTCGTCGAATCGACGACGTATAACTATTTTTACATAGTATTTCTTATTATATTTATTTCGGTTTTTTGTATAGTTTACATATTTAAGGAGATATTTCTATATGCGTTTGTCCTCAATTCAATTTTAAAGGATGCGTCGTCAAAATGACGAAGTATAGCCTTGTTTTGGGTAAATCCTTTGGAAGGTTGTATTTTTGCTTTTATTTTGATTTAATGATATGTCCCACGATGTCAAACGTATATTTGTTTCGGCAACTTATATGGAAAACATATATTTTGTCGAAAGAAATTGTGGGATAGGGCAAAATATGGAAGATATCTTCCTAGAAGATATTTACGCAATATCTTCTTTTTATTATATAAGAAAGTGATCAAGGCAATATTTTTATAATATTACTTATTATTAATTTTTATCAGTTTAGAGAAAATTAGGAAACAAACACAAAAAAATAGATACAATTTTTATAATTTTCATTTATAAAATAAAATTTAGATTATCACCTTTGCAATATGTTGATTTCTCATTGAAATCATCTAGAAGAAATTAACGCAATACCTTCTTTTATTTTTCAGTCACATTTTTTCAATTTTCGAAAAATTATTTAGAAATTAAAAAAATATTTGAAATTACATATATGACACTTGGCAAAAGAAAAAAAAAATAATAATAAAAATTATATTTTATGTATGCGTGCAAATTTTACTATTGTTATGATGTGGCGATATACATATATGCATTATTTACAAGATGGTAAAACATTGTTTAACATATAATTTATAGATTTATTTAGCAATTTGCTATTTATATATTATTATTACATCTTCCGGAAGATTATGAAAAAAAATGCTCAGACATCCACAAATTTTGGTGTATTATCTATATAAATCGTGCATACCGTTATAGTAAAATATACTCGAGTAATCGATCGCAATAATAGACACGCCATAAAAAAAATCTCGACCTGATAGGAAAAAAATGAAATCAGATTCGATTTAAGCACGTTAAATTCCATTTAGTCCAGATATTTTTTTTTTTTTTTTTTTTTGAAGGAGCACTAAAACATTTATTTTATTGACCAGTGTAATTAGTTTTTATTGCCTAATACGATTCTTTGCAAATAAATTTTATTTAATTGCAAGTATTGTAACCAAAGCAGAGATTTTAACAAAATTTTTATTTCGCATGGCAATACAAATTCGGTGCGACTTGAAGTATTTCTAATTGTAAAACAACATGACATACATGCTCTGCGCTACACTTATTAAAATCATAACATGGTTTTAACTTCTGTATAGCATCAATGAATAGAACAATGTATTGTATATGAATTGAATTCGAACTCCCTTTCTCTTTTACTCGCACAATCAATATACTACACACAAATATATGTGTGCATTTCTAAGTATTATTTAGTCCGCCAAAGAAAAAAAAAGAAAAACCCGCCGAATATACACCAATGAAAAAAAAAAAAAAAAATTAAAAAAAAAGTGTTGCTAACTTTGCTCATGATAAAATTAAACACCTAGCCAAAATCGCTGGAAATAAATAGATCAACTCGTTCCCAACATTGTTAAAAACCGAATCAATATTCTTAAGGAATAGCGGAAAATATTCTCAAAAACTGTCCCGACGATTTTTAGCACGGAAAGCTTTTTTGAATCTATAAATAGTACCCTTCCATTCCCTATACAGTTTCCTGAGATATTCCATTTTCCAGGTTTTACTGACCATTTTGGATGAACTCGATTTTCTCAGAAACTGTTCCGACGATTTTTAGCACGGAAAGCTTTTTTGAGTCTATAAGTAGTAACCTTCCATTCCCTGTACAGTTTTTTCCCTGACACTGCCTAGTTCCTGAGATATTCCATTTTCCAGATTCTACTGACCATTTTGGATGAACTGGATTTTCTCAGAAACTATTCCGACGATTTTTAGCACGGAAAGCTTTTTTGAATCTATAAATAGTACCCTTCCATTCCCTGTACAGTTTTTGCCCTGACACTGCCTGGTTCCTGAGATATTCCATTTTCCAGATTCTACTGACCATTTTGGATGAACTGGATTTTATCAGAAACTGTTCCGACGATTTTTAGCACGGAAAGCTTTTTTGAGTCTATAAGTAGTAACCTTCCATTCCCTGTACAGTTTTTTCCCTGACACTGCCTAGTTCCTGAGATATTCCATTTTCCAGATTCTACTGACCATTTTGGATGAACTGGATTTTCTCAGAAACTATTCCGACGATTTTTAGCACGGAAAGCTTTTTTGAATCTATAAATAGTACCCTTCCATTCCCTGTACAGTTTTTGCCCTGACACTGCCTGGTTCCTGAGATATTCCATTTTCCAGATTCTACTGACCATTTTGGATGAACTGGATTTTATCAGAAACTGTTCCGACGATTTTTAGCACGGAAAGCTTTTTTGAGTCTATAAGTAGTAACCTTCCATTCTTTATAGTTTTTGCCCTGACACTGCTTTGTTCCTGAGATATTCCATTTTCCAGATTCTACTGACCATTTTGGATGAACTGGCTTTTCTCAGAAACTGTTCCGACGATTTTTAGCACGGAAAGCTTTTTTGAATTTATATATAGTACTCTTTCATTCCCTATACAGTTTTTGCCCTGACACTGCCTGGTTCCTGAGATATTCCATTTTCCAGATTCTACTGACCATTTTGGATGAACTGGCTTTTCTCAGAAACTGTTCCGACGATTTTTAGCACGGAAAGCTTTTTTGAATCTATAAATAGTACCCTTCCATTCCCTATTTAGTTTTTGCCCTGACAATGCCTGGTTCCTGAGATATTCCATTTTCCAAATTCTACTGACCATTTTGGATGAACTGGCTTTTCTCAGAAACTGTTCCGACGATTTTTACCACGGAAAGCTTTTTTGAATTTATATATAGTACTCTTTCATTCCCTATACAGTTTTTGCCCTGACACTGCCTGGTTCCTGAGATATTCCATTTTCCAGATTCTACTGACCATTTTGGATGAACTGGATTTTCTCAGAAACTGTTCCGACGATTTTTAGCACGGAAAGCTTTTTTGAATTTATATATAGTACTCTTTCATTCCCTATACAGTTTTTGCCCTGACACTGCCTGGTTCCTGAGATATTCCATTTTCCAGATTCTACTGACCATTTTGGATGAACTGGATTTTCTCAGAAACTGTTCCGACGATTTTTAGCACGGAAAGCTTTTTTGAACCAATATTTAGTACTCTTTCATTCCCTATACAGTTTTTGCCCTGACACTGCCTAGTTCCTGAGATATTCCATTTACAGTTTCCTTAAGGTATATTATTTTGTTAAGAAAAAAAAAATATTGTAATATGTAAATTTTTTAAATTAATTAATATTTTAAATATCTAAAACTTTATTGTAGTTTTTTATTAGATTTTTATTAAAATTTTATTTGAAATTATTGTAAATTTTGCGGTGTTGCCACTTTTCACTTCCGTCGTTGCTATCTTTTCGTTGCTATTTTGGCGGACGTAATAAAATATGGTAGTTTATGCAAAAATCACATGTTGTTATCAAAACAACTGGATGTTTCAAATAAGAAGAAAATTTAGAGTATTTTTTATTATTGTTTATGGAAATTTGGATTAATAATTTTTAAGAAAAATATATAATAAAGACAGTATTTGGTCATCTTTACAAAAGAAATTTCCAAAAGTTAAAAAAATGCAACCACCCGCTTTCATTGATAAATTGTGTATGACGATGCCCGGAAGATTTATTACCTCGGAAATACTTAGATCTCACAAGTTTCAGCTTGTTATAACTAAATAAATACATAATTTTCCGAATTATTGCAGTTTTTTCTTTAAATTTATACATGCTTACGAGTTTAAACCCCCAACATTGGCTGTTTAAACTAGCAAATAAAGGGAGATGTTCAACAACTCAAAAACTACCTTCAACGATTAAATTTCAAAATCATCAACACAGCGAAATGAAAATCCATTAAAATCGCCAAAACTTCTAAAATCAAAACCAATATTGCCACCTGTATTATTACTAGAAGCAAAAAATGTATTCAACTCATTAATGTCACCTTCATAGATTACCGAATCACTATTAACACAACCAGAACCTTTGAGCACTTTCCAAATACCAGACGAATCAAGACCACGAAAAACTTTAGAGAAATGCATCCTTTTTACTCTCCGAATGACATTTTTAGCTTTATTGCGATACTTGCAGAAAATTTCCAATTAGCATCACAGCGATTAGATTAATAAGAAGTATAGGCAAGATCTCTTAATGATTGAGCAAACTGAATTTCCCTACAGAACATCCAATTATCATTCAAATCTTCTTTCTAACAACAGGAACATATGCAAAAAAAAAAATTGTGGAAATATTTGTTCTTAATGAACGGCCTTCTGCCGCGTGGAAGGATTTTCAACTCTGTGGTATTTGCAAAAGCTGCTTCGCTAAAGAATTCTTCCTTTTTATTCAACATCCAAACAAAACTGATGATGTGAAAATGTATAGCAGATCGATTCAGCCGTTTAAAGACTTTTAAAAATGCCAACCGATCACGATCCAACTTAACCTATTACATTTTTCAGTGCAAGCACTGTGGCAATATTTAAAAAATTGATTTTTTAAGTAGACGTAAAATGAGATCTAATATATTCTATAACCACCTCCGGCACTGGTATTAACTATGTGTAATTCATGAAAAGTAGTTTTCATTTAAAAATTATTAATACATTTTTATTATATAAGGATCGTTTCAAACTTTGCGAATACCCCAGTGGCCCTACTTTGAGACATATTAGGTCAGTACCAGTTAGAATTAGGCACAAATTCAAACTTAAATTCGGTTCATCTTACCCAGATTTTCTTAGTACTGTCGCCATATCCATTTTTACACCGGCATAATTGTCTGTGTAAATAACACACACTGCAAAAACCTTTTGTCTGTATCGCAAATCCAATTTATATCTTTTCAATTCATTTTTATTTTGCACACTTTTTTGTATATTGTTTTTAATTGTTGACATGGGCATATTTTTTCGAAGGGCATCATCTATAACACTCTTTAAGTTAGTATTAAGAAGGGGATCCGCACTTCCACCGTCCTGTATTGCAAGTCTTATCTGTCTAGAAATTTTTGTAAACAGCGCAGCTTTTTGACCATCCTTCGCAGCCTTGATATGTCGAATGTTGGCCCATTTAGAATGTCCAGCTAGGAGAGCATGTTCCGCAGTAGAAATGTTCCTTAAAAACAATTTATGCCCAAAATTAAACGTTCTTTTTTCCAAGAATCGAACGTAATTCACAATTACCGACATGTTTCAACTCTTGACAGGAGAAGCAAGCCGACTGTATTTTATCGGTGGCGGCTTAAAGAGTATTTTTCATCGGCGGCTAATCGGGTGCGCGCCGATAATCCACCGGCTTAGGATTTTATTCGCCTTAACATACAGTCTCCACGTTGACATAATATGTAAGATAACGCCGTCAGAAGAGAGTAAACAATTTGTTTAAATTATGTTAAATCTTAAACAAAGGGTAAATTATTATAATAAATCTCATAATATTTCATTATCTTCATTCAGTCACAGAGTAAACATGTACTTTTTATCAGCGTTTAATTTTAAGCACACAACTTTTTTTTTAACTGGCGACTGCGCTGAAAATAGTAAGTTTTCATTTTCGATCACATGCTTAAGCACAAATTACAATTGCGCGTAGTCAGCAGCAGTTTGTGCTGACATAATCAGCTGATAATTTAGAAAGCACTGTTTGTTATGGTGTTGATTACATTTGTTCAGAAGCAATTTGCAGTGCTTTTTCATTTAGCCCTGTTTCTAAATTCACTGCACTGCATTCAGATTGAGAGCGAGACAAAGAGAGTGAGCAAATAAATGAGAGGCTAAAATACACAAGTAGAATAAAGCAAGATGGTGGTTGTAAATTGTGGCTGACTACGCTTAATTGTAATTATAACGGCAGCATCATGTTGTACTGACAGTGAACAGCTGATAATTTTTGTTGATACTGATGCTGACTACGCGCTATTGTAATTTGGGCTTTACTTAACAAAATTTACTGCTCAAACACAAAATTGAAATAAGCAGCAACCAGTTTTTATTTTGTTCAGCAGTCAAATGAAATAAGCTGAAATCAGGCAATTTTTAAACGAAGCCATAAGTTCCATAAAATAAATTTAATAAAATCATAATTTATTTCAAGTAATGTCTAAATGAAAATGCAAAACGTAGTTTCCCGCAGAATCAAAAAGAAACCAAAATTGTTAATTTTTATCTCTAATCTTGATCCCTTAGTAAAATTTTTTAAAATGTTTATGAAGTTATTGTTACGATCTTTTGACTTTTATCAATACTGGTGTCATTTTTGAAGATATGAACTGCAACTTCTCGAACAATGTCAAAAATGAACTTTGTTCACGGAATATGAGGAAATGTAGCCAAGACCTTCTTCTATTAGACCTAACTAACCGATTTTTGTCACATCTTTTTGTTTGGACCCTATAGGTCGAACAATGTCAAAAATTAGTTTTGTTCAAATAGTTTATTGAAAATTTTTTTCGAACACACAACTTAACCGGAAAAAACGGAATATGAGGAAATGTAGCCAAGACCTTACTCTATCAGACCCCACTAACCAATTTTTGTCACATCGTTTTGTTTGGACCCAGTAGTTCGAACAATGTCAAAAGCGAATTTTGTTCAAACAGTTTTTTAAAAATTTTGTTCGAACACACAACTTAACCGGAAAAAACGGAATATGGAGAAATGTAGCCAAGACCTTCCTCTGTCAGACCCCACTAACCAATTTTTGTCACATCTTTTTGTTTGGACCCAGTAGGTCAAACAATGTCAAAAGTGAATTTTGTTCAAACAGTTTTTTGAAAATTTTGTTCGAACACACAACTTAACCGGAAAAAACGGAATATGAGGAAATGTAGCCAAGACCTTCTTCTATCAGACCTCACTAACCAATTTTTGTCACATCTTTTTGTTTGGACCCAGTAGGTCGAACAATGTCAAAAGTAAATTTTGTTCAACCCGTTTTTTAAAAATTTTGTTCGAACACACAACTTAACCGGAAAAAAAAGAATATGAGAAAATGTAGCCAAGAACTTCCCCTATCAGAACTTACTAACCGATTTTTGTCACATCTTCTTGTTTGGACCCGATGGGTCAAACAATATGATAAAGTTTGTTCGAGTAATTGCAATAAAATGTTATTCATTTATATAACATAATTGTTAATACTTAAAATAAGATAAATGTTTGTTTTTTATTCAATTAATTTCATTACTAAAATTATTAAACAAATATTTAAAGCATTTTATGTGAAAAGTTTGTTGGAATTCATTTAACAAACTTTTACATATAACTTGTATATGCAATGGTATTGCCATTTTTTGCACAAAACTAGTACAATATTCATAAAATTTTACTTGGCATCACTTAAATTTTTGTCTGCAAAGTTGAAATTTCTCATTTTTAGTCTGCACAAGAGAGTTTGTTGAAAAAGTTTGTTGAAAAGTTTGTTAACCTCTGAAAAAAGGAAGAAGAAGAAGAAAAAGTTTGTTGAAAAAGTTTGTTATCTTCACGGAGTATTAGGTCACATGCATAGTATAATAATAAAGTACTCGCACATCTACAAAAACAAAAATTGCTTGTATTTTGTTAGTGTAAAACTACTGCCCACAATGTCAAAATTCTTTGAACGGAAAAATGAGAGAATGAAGGAGAGCAAGAGTAAAAAAATTCGAAAAAAATTTTGCATATGAATACAAAAACAATTTGACAGTACCGCGAGGTTTGCCAATGAAAAAATTGTAAAACAGCTATTCTTACATGTATACTTTATAATTATACTATGGTCACATGGTTAAAAAATTTTAAGCAATGACATTTAATCTAATCCTTCAAAAGCTTTAAAATATATTTTCATGCAAAAACGTTGAGTTAAAGAAGATATTTCTCTATGTATAATGAAATTTTGTATAAAAATATCAAAATTTCATTAGATTTCTATGAAAAGGAGTTTTTCCGTTAGAATTCAAGTACAGTCCTTATTACATCTTTTCTCTAGCCAAAATCATTTTTTGGAACTGTGCGGTTTAAGATGTACACCTTGACAGTATACCAGGTTGCGCGACTATCCGTATCCGTTTCTAGTGTATACATATATTGTTATAAATTAAAGTAAGGACTTCGCACGCAAATCTGTTTATAGAAACTAAACCAGTGGGCGAATTTTTTTAAAGTGATATTTTTTATTAATGACTGTTATGTTCAAGTTCTAAACATATAAGAATAAATTAGTTCCTGTTGGTTTTTAAGGAAATATCTGATCTTTTCCAGAATTATTCTAATTAATGGTTTTATTGTGTTTCGGTCACTTTTTTGCTAGAATGGGTCCACTTATTTTTAAAATCTGTTTCAATTTAAGCTGAGCATTTAATGTCCTTTAAATTTTTTTTACTAGAGTCCAATATCTTTCAATTGTACAGAGTTGATTTGTTGTTGCAATGAGAAGAAGCGATAACAGGCCAGAAAACAGGAGATACAATGAATTTTATTAGGAAAGGGAAAAGTATTTTCCTAAGGCACTCATTCACGTATATTTCTGTATTAATGCAGCCATTTTTTAAGAATGAAGTGCTTCATTCCTACGTATGCATACGATTTCCCAAATCAAAAACTTTCTTGGGAATTTTGATTTCTTTGATACACGAAATTTTTCTACCATAATCCCTCTAGCATCTGCGACATAGAATTCCTGGCTAGGAAGTTGAAAAAGTCATCCTGTACGAACGTTTCATCGTCTACTAAACAGAAGCAAAATTTCTGAAAATATTTGTTCGAAGAACTTTCATGTTATTTTTTACCTCCAAATTCTGGCACTCATCAAGATCTTCGGCACACTTGAAATTATTATATTTTTTTTTCGCCTTAATAAAAGTTTTTCTGTGTAGCCGGCCTGCGGCCGGGCTTAAGGACTTTCTCCTCTGGATATGTCGAACACAGGCTTCGCTAAAAAAGCTTTTTTCGAATAATAAAAATTTTTTTAAGTTCCGCCATTTTTATACAAAATGTCAATTTTGTTCTCAAGTAATTAATTAATATGGTAATGATATATATCATTGAAAAGGTATTTATAAGTGCTTTTAAATTACATCAATATAATTAAGATCCGACAATTATTAAGAAAGATATTCAGGAAAATATATTGAAACTTTGAAGGCCTATAACTCGTAAACCGAGCAAGAGCGGACACAATTTTTTATTGCACTATAATCACATGTAAAAGTACAATAGAATCACTATCAAAATTGTTTAAAAATCAACTGTGCCGAAGATCTTGATTTATGCCCAAATTCTTGCTTGCGTTTCTATTAGGATTTTTTTCTTACTTTATAAGTCTTCAGGCCAGACTTCCTTTCAAATTTTCTGTTCAAGATTGAAAGCAATTAACAAAGAAAACTAAGAATGGAAAATAGTACTCTTTCCTACAACAACAACATTTCTCTCTCTTCACATACAAGTTCTGTGTGAATTCAACACACTTGTGAGAGAGAGAAACAACACAAAATAAACAAAAATTTTCCTTAAAATTTAAGGAAAATTACACACGCGGCACATTTTTCCACTAACACACGATATTTTTATTATTTTTTCACACGCGTTTATAGTATTTTCACTCCCGATAAACGAATATTTTCCACAAACTGAAAAATATTTTTTTATTTTATTTTTGACATTCTTTTTTTGTATGTTGAAATTTAAATTGAACGAACAATGTTGCTAAATTTGGTATTAAAAATAAAACAGATTTTAAAATAATTTTAAATTATTTTCATATTCATCAACAAAAAGCCAAAAAATGTAATTATATTACTATTTGTGGATGTAACCCGCATCAAAAAATAAAAATCTGCGAATATCATTGTGATGAATTATATTTAATAACTTGTTAATACTCTTTTGTGCAACTATGTATGATTATGATGTTTGGTGAAAGTGGTATCAGCACCAATACATATAAATAAAATTTGACTAACACAATCTTAAAGTTAGGTTTTTTTTTTGACAACAGAGTTAGGTTTTTTTGACAAGCCTTCTTTTCTTAGTATTCTTTGGCAATTAACTTTTTGTGACACTTTTCATCCAGAGATGAGGTGAATTTCTCTCAAAATCCTTTCTATTTTACCTGAGTCCTACAGCCTGAAGATACTATTTGTCTTCCATTACCAGGTTACCATTCAGTGATCATGACTTCTTTGTATAATGTGTTGTGTGCTGCTACGAATATGGAGGTCGATAGGCATGGTTTCCCGATCTAGCTACTTTTGAAGGTTCTCAACCCAATGACAACACCACAACAACATAAAAATACATATATATCCATGCCTTTTTATACATATATAACTGGGTAATATATTTTTATATTAAGAAAATATCTATTCAAATTCCTACTTTATCTTATTGACATTCTCAAAATTAAGAAGGCTTAAGTATTCATTGTGATTTACAGTTCATTTATTTATAAAAAAAATCAAAATAGAATAATAAAAGGAATGATAATAATAAAATAAAATATAATGTAAATGCATATAACAAAATGTTGTTTATCGTTACATTGTATAGAACAGACTAACTATAACTTAATGAGAAAGTAATAATATGATAGAAGAATGCGTAAAAAGATAAAGTAAGGAGAAAATAATAATTATTGTAAAAATGGAATCATTTGGAATCGGACCGACTTTATTGGACAGAGAGTAGTGTTTTTTTTTTTTTTTTTTTATATTTTAAGTTTTTATTTTTTTTTTTTTTTTTTTTTTTTTTTTTTTTTTGTTTTCGTTTACTTACAATTGTTTTGATTTCGTCGTTCCATCGATGGGCCCACAATGTAGAAGACAAAAATCTAATGATTTTTTTTTTTTTTTTTTGATAATTAAAGCTAATGAATATATAAAAACTTCAGATATTTTCGGTTAAAAAAATCTACTCTCATATTAGTTCAAAATACACTACAAAAAAAATTTTGTTGGAATATTAATTAAAATTTGTTAGGTTATTTCAGAGATTGTTGTTATTTAATTTAAGAGTTTGAATTATTAATATAGTTATAGGCAGATAATTCGGTTAATAATAATATTATTATTATTATTTTTTTTTATTTAATTTTTTTTTAATTTTGTTTTTTTGATAATTATAGGAAAGTTTAGTTATAGTCTCTACTATTATTATTATTTTTTTTTACCTAGGATAAGTTTTATGTTTATGATAAGGAGAATATAAGGCAATTGTTTAGTATTAATTAGTATAATCTTAAATATAATATAGTTTTAGTTTTAATCATAAGTAGAAACTCAAGTATTTTAGTTTTATTTAAAGTTAGAATGCTTATTGTATATATTCACTTCATGTATATAAAATAAGATATTGGGCCTAATTTTTATTTTGTTAGATGTAGTTGGGTAGCTGGCCTTGCCCCCTCGTGGGAGAGACACGTGCCATGAAGAGCTTTTTTTTCCAAAAAGGAACTCTTATCTTTTTTTTTTTAATCAGTTTCAATTTTAGAATAAGGCTCGGTTTCAGTCAATATACCAAATAATCCTGGATAAGGATTTGAGAATATACTTGTAGTTGTTAATGGGTACAATTAAAACAGCCTTCTAAGAAAATAAGAAGTTTTATATATGTTTTAAACACATATATTTGAAAAAAACATCTTACCTTTATTAAAATCGTAAAGTCCTATTAATAAATTCTTAATTTTTGTATAGTTGAAATGAGGGAATCAATTTCAAAATAAATCCAAATGCGGAGCTTGATTTCCGTATTATGTAATAAATATTAATTTTTTTTTTATCACTTTTTATAAGTTTTCTTTGAACTTTTCATCACTACACTTCCAAATATAATAATTTTTGGTTTATAAGAATTGCGTAGTTTAGGTTGTGTTTTAAAGAAGAAACAAGTCAGAAAACCAGTATTTGTCCAAAAAAATTGATTTACGTATGACCATATATGGGCATAAAAATGAAATGATCTATTGAGTGTAATTAGGTACGCATACCGTTTATAAAAATGCATTTGTGTGTAGGTATTTCATGTGAGAACGCATGTAAGTAAATCATACTATGAGAATACAAAAAAAATTAAGACGCATAAAAAATAAGTAGAATTTGGGAACGAACCCTCAACAGCATCTCTGCATTTTATATAAATAGACAACAATTTTTCTTTTATTTTGGTTAGAACATAAAGTAATTTTTGCTAACGTAAATTAAAATCGTTACAAATGTTATGGCCCAAGAAACTTTTCCTTGCAATTATTTTATATGACCAATGCAAGATTTCATGAAAATTTTGAATTGTGTTTATTTTTTTTTTGTTAAATTCCATTTTAAGAAAAACTAATTTTGCTATTACCATGAAACTTAGCATGGCAAGTTAGCATAATGGCAAATACAAATCAGTTAACAGATTTTTTAATTTTTCACCACATCAAAAGTTATAAGCCCAAGAGCATGCACGGATTTTTTCGTGCGCAGTCCTAACTTTTATTTTTTAACCCTACGGTACATACCCAAAAAAATTAACGTTTTTTCGTTGATTTTATTAAAAAAAAAATATATAATTTTATACAAATTATTTATCATATCTATTTATCTGGTCATATATATTAAATCCAATCGGTAAACACATACAGAAAAACATGTTTGAGTGTTGAGTCTGTTCGTCTGTCTGGTCGTCCATGTTAAGCTTTTAATGAAGCTACAAATCGCGGTTTTTGAAAAATTTGTATGAATTTTGGCGTTATATGATGCAGACACAAGCTCTGTTAAAATGAGTTTATAATGGTTACCTATTATAACCAAGTCCCCATACAATTTTTATCCTAGAATAGGGTTTTAACGCCCATACATTTTTTAATATTGCTTAATTTAGTACATTTAAAACTTTTATGGACGTTAGAAACCCTATTAAATTTTATAAAATAATTTTTATAAACGTTAAAACTAATCTATATCATTTTTTATAACGTTCGCACGAGAAAAATCGATAGCTCCCACATATGACCTATTTCCGAAAATCATTATGAAGTGCATAAATTAGTGCAGGTAAACATTACGTTTTGTTTAAAGAGATTGTATAAAGTATACATTTTAATTTTAAATTTTACAACAAGACTTGATCTATAATAAAACACACGTTCCATATCAATCCTCTGAGAAAATTGGTCAAGATTGACTATAACGTCCTTACAGTCCTAAAGAGTGTTAGCACTGACTTCATCCACTATTAAGCATAGGATGCATATAATATTCTCACCAAAAAGTCCGAGAATAACTTTATTTATAACACTGAGGAATGTTGTCACTGTTGTCATAGCATCCTATCAAGTTTGGAGCTACAATATGGAAAGTTTACGTTCCTTAGCACGAATATAGGAAATAATTTCAATATCTTGAGCTTTTGCATGATATTTTGGAGTAGAAGTGGTGGATATTACTACATGATATTGAAAAAATTAAATGAATTAAAAAAAAAAAAAACCGAAGTCAATGTGGTGAAGGATGTAAAAACGGCTAAAATGTGCGCTATCATTGTCATATTCATAAATACTGTCTCAAAAGAGCGATAATTCGAAAAGTTTTTAACTTTTCACATATTAAACTTTCTTTTTTTATCTATAGTTCCTAAATAACCTAGAAATTTCGAAAAAAACTTATTTCTGAAACTAGTTCTCCTTAAAATCCTAATGGAGTCATTAACTATAATTTGTTAATTATGCCTGGCATTGACATGATTATTCCCAAGTTTTAAGCAAAAAAAATAGTAAAATTTTAACTATATGAATCCAAGGACAATAAAAATAAGATTTTCAATAATAAATAGTGAAAAAAGAAGTTAATTCTAGTGCAAAATACAGAAATTATATGGGGGTACCCGGGTACCCTGGGTATTGACTCCCGTAGGTGTCAACTTTAAAACCGTTTTACATATAGAAAAAGTTAACAAAATTTAGTTTTTTTCAGTTTTTATATTGTATAAACACCTTAATCACGAGGATTTGAAGTTTCGTGGTTATATCTTTATTAACAAACAAATGCGATCACTTTAAAGTTGAGAATGATACCCGGGTATGTACAGTAGGGTTAATATGATTAATTTTGTTAATTTTAAGAAGAAAGCAACGTATTTATATGAAATTATAAATTGTTTCCTTTATGGTGGTGTAAGGCAGGGTTGCCAGATTTATTACACTTAAATTTAAATTACAAATTTAATATAGCTCCATTTTAATCAACGATTTTAAAAATTTATTATATTTTTTAACAGAATGATTCTTAAATACTTAATATAAAGAACATTGTCGTATTAAACTTATAAATTGTTTGAAAGAATTAATTTATTCATGAGCATTTTCTTCTCATTGTGACCTATAAAATCTTAATATACGTATTTGAAATTATTTTAAATTTTTTTGAAGTTCGGGTGTTAGTCGGGGTTCATACACAGCAATTTTTCTTGCTTCAATCCTGAGTTCGTAGACGAGAGAGGTAAAGAGAATGTTAAAGTTTAGTATTCACTTCTCCTCTCTCTCCAACGAACTCAGAATTGCAGCAAGAAAAATTGCTGTAGCAAATAAATTGTATCCTAAGAAACTAAAATCTTTAAAATTGTATAATTTGAACAAAATAAAATATTGAAAACATTTGATTTCAATTAATTACAAATTTAAGATAAATCCATTGGGTTTAAAAAATATCTTTTACGATTTGCAAAAATTACCAGGATGATAATAAAAATCAAGCACAAACAATAACTTCTATATGAATATCCATAAATATTTTGTACTTTAACTAGTAACTTCGAATTATTTTATAAGTACGAAGAAATAAATAAATGTATGCTATCTCTTTAAATAAATATTTTTTATGTTTAAATAAAAGATCTTCGCGACCACCAAACAATCTTTGTACGGACCCCCATTTGAGAATCGTTGTGTTAGATGGAAAAATACTAAAATTATTCGATTGCTAGTAAGAAAACATAATAGTTTTACTCCACGAATGCCTATTAAATAAAATTAGCCAAATAAGTCGCCATCTTGTTAAAAACCGCCAAAAATTCGCCACGTCGCCAAAATTCAGTCGCCAAGAGTAATAAAAAATCGCCACGTTTGGCGAAAAATCGCCATATCTGACAGCCCTGGTGTATTGTATAAAAACACGTTGAAACTGCTGTGCACTTATGTATATAGAATGCTGCAGCACACATTTAATAAGAAATGAAGAAAATGTGCAAATTTTGCTGAAGTGGGTCAAGTTTCAGTTAGTTTCCAAAAAATGATTGTGTATAGTATTTATGCAAGTATTTGGTATCATTGGAAAGGTTATTACTTGAAAAATAATAATATATAAATAGTTAAGTATTAGAACTAAATTTTTTCATTAAATTGATCAAAAAACGAAAAATTTTTGTGTTTAGTGTTATTTTGTAAAACAAAAAATTAATATTTGAACATGAATAAAATCTACACAGAAAAAAGTAAAAATGGACTTCAATTACGAAATTTGTAATATTAATTAATTTTTAATTGATTTTGCTCCAAACATCTGTTGTAAATAAGAACCGTTGCATTTGATGGTTTAAATAAGAATAACATAAGTTTTATTATTTCATTTCATCTTGACATTTACACTTTATAAAGTTGCCATACAATGAATATAATAGTGTTACTAATTTCGCGATTTATATAACACTTCTCCCCCCTTAATTATTTCAATTTTATCCAATACAAATAATACCTTTTAAAGTTCCCCATTCCATAAAAATATATATATATTCCAGTCAGTCCAATAGTCGTTGAGGAACTTTTCGTTGTCTCTGAGAGCGCCTTAATCCTGTGTCGCCTGCAATTGGTGAGTGTGTTGCGTTCTGTTGTGGAATGACTTCCGGTTGTCGTTGTTGTAAAACCAAATTAGGGAGTTGGATCGGGGTCTAATTGTTGTGTCGATGGTCTACTAGAGTCCACATCTACTTTCCGCATTTGATCTACGTGCCTTTTCCATTTACGTCCATCATCAAGCAGAATGTTATAATTTAACTCACCCATATTCTCCTCCACCACTCCAAATTTCCATTTGTTCTTTGACATGTAATCTCTTACTGATACTCTGTCACCTTTTCTGTTCGCGATTATCTGTAACTGCTTGTTGCCAACACTTTTCGGTAAAACAAGATCAAGGCGTGATTGAATTTGACGACCCAGCATTAACATTGCGGGTGATTTACCAGTTGCGGGATGAATCGAACGCCTATATGCCAGTAAGATTTTTGATAATTCCGTATTCATAGTGTTTGGGGTACATCCGGATGCTAATAATTTATACTTAATTGTCTGCACATACCTTTCCGCCTGCCCATTAGTTGCGGGGTGATACGGGCCTCCTTGTTTGTGCATAATTCCATTAACCTTGAGAAAATTCTGAAATTCAAAGGAATTAAACTGGGTTCCGTGGTCGCTGACAAATATATTGGGTATGCCAAACTGCGAAAATATCTCACGGCATTTTTGTATTGTCGTTTCTGTTGTCATGTTGGGTATAATATGTACTTCCGGCCATTTACTAAATGCATCCACAAGTATAAATAAATATTTTCCCATGAATGGTCCGGCGAAATCAGCATGTACACACTCGAACGGTTTGTTGGGTCTGGTCCAGCTAAGAGTAGGGGATACCTTTTTTGGATCGGGTCGGGTTGACTGGCACAGTGCACATTTTAATACTAACTTCTCTATATCATTATCCAGTTGGTTCCACCAAACGTAAGCTCTTGCCAAACTCTTCATACGAGATATACCAAAATGAGCGGAATGTAACTCCTCAAGAATTTTTCTTCGTAACGGCTTGGGAATATAAACTCTTATGCCTCGTAGTAAATATCTATCATGTAGGCTAAATTCCGTCTGAGAAATTCCGAAACGATCTTTCAATTCACATTCACGTCCATATTGTAAACATTTAATTAGTTTTTTAACTTCATCATCGTCTTGGGTCTCTCTTTTGAGTTCTTCAAAAGTCACAGGTAGATTATCAATCATTTCCTCCTCGATTATATAAACTTCCTCTACGAAATTATATGTGTCCGTACTTGAAAGTCTAGACATCGCATCAGCATTTTCTTTCGATTTTCTGTATTTTATATCGTACTCAAATTGCTCCAAAAATAATGCGTAATGTTGCATCCTGGTTGCTGAATGTACTGGTAGACCCTTACTTGGTGAGAAAATTTGCGATACAGCTTTGTTGTCTGTAATTAGAGTAAACTTTTTACCATATAAATAATTGTAAAACTTACGAACACCATATATGATAGCATAAGCTCCTCTATCAATCTGCGAGTACCGCTGTTGTACTTTACTAAGTGTCTGTGAAGCGAACTGTAAAGGGTTTTCACTTCCATCCTCATAACAATGACTAAGCACGGCTCCAACACCTGTAGGACTTGCATCCACCGCCAGTGTCAACGGTAATTGTGGGTCGTAGTGGGTCAAGACGGTGTCAGATTTCATCTGCCTTTTGATGTCCTCAAAAGATTTTTTGCATTTGTCATCAAATACAAATTTTACATCCTTCTGCAAAAGTCGGTTTAGTGGATATAGTACGTCACTCAATTTTTTTATGAATCTGGCGTAATAGTTAATAAGGCCAAGAAAGGCTCGTACTTCATCTTTATTTTGTGGTTGTTTCATATTTTGAATGGCCTCAACTTTGCTCCTAATTCGATGAACACCCTCCTTATTTATCATGTAACCACAGTATTCAATTGACTCCTTCATAAATTCAGATTTATCCTGATTTATACGCATGTTAAATTTTTCCAACCGCTCAAGTACTTCCTCAATTCTCTTAAAATGGGTCGTATCATCAGGAGCAGTAATTTTAATGTCATCCAGGAATACCGACACGCCAGGAATATCGCCCAGCACTTGCTCCATAAGCCTCTGCCACTTCGCTGGAGCACTCGCAATTCCGTACATCATACGTGTTGGTTGGTATAGATCTTTATGTGTGTTGAGGGTCAATAAATGTCTATCGTCAGGATGAACTTCTAGTTGCAGGTATGCGTTAGTCAAATCAATCTTAGAAAATTTTACGCCGCCTGCCATCTTGCTAAAAAGTTCCTCAATAGTGGGTAATGGATACTCGTCGACCACTAATGCTGGACTTAAAGTAATTTTATAATCGCCACAGATTCTTACTGCGCCATTTTTCTTCGGTACTACTACTATGGGTGTGGCCCACTCACTACGCTCTACTTTCTCCAACATACCTTCATCAACTTGCTCTTGTAATTGCTTTTCAACTGCCTCCATTAAGGGAAATGGTACCCGTCTGGCCTTCACAAATTTAGGGGTCGCATCTGGTTTAAGGTAGAGTCGAGCCTGTAGTTCTGAAATTTTTCCAATAGATTCTGAGAAAACGTTTGGATATTTTCTTTTCAACATCTGTATATGTTGTGATGGGTCCTTGGCTTCCACAGTATTCACCATATTATTACTATTAATAACATTATTCCAATTTAATTTTATCTTGTATAACCATTCTCTACCCATCAATGGTTTGCGCTTTGATCGTACAATGTATAATTTGACATTAGTATCTATTTCATTTCCAATATTTACCCATATATAACCAACACATTCTAAAGGAGTTCCACAGTAACTTATTAGATCCATGTCAGGGGCCTTGACTTCTAACTTAGGAAAATAAACTCTGGCATCCTCAAGATTGATTATCGAAACAGGGGCTCCAGTGTCCACCTCAAAATCTATGAGTTTGTTATTAACCTCCAGTTTGTACATTATCTTCTTACGGCATGCTGATGCATTTTGTGGTTCATTTATTTGTAATATGTCCTCCACTGTTGACACTGCTGAATTATTTTCCGTATTACCATCGATGTAGTGTAGCTGTTTTTCTCCTTGAAGCAAACCTTTCTTAAATGTCCCTTTTTCTTACAAAAGTGACAAATCGCCTCTTTAAATTTACATTTATCCGCTGTATGCTTCGGGTCACCACAACGAAAACATTTTTTGGATTGGATCTTTTATTTTTCTCCGCCATTTTGTGAACACTAATTGCCTCTTTTGTATTACCTTGTAATTCGTTGCCGCCTTTTTCCGCCAATTCGCTTGCGGTCGCCATTGTTATTGCGTCATCTAAATTTAGAGTCTTTTTCTCCAACAACCTGCTTTGCAGTTTACTATCCAACAGGCCAAAAACAAATTGATTTCGCAATGCTTTCTCTAAATGTGTTCCAAAATTACAATTGACTGCAAACTTTCGAAGCTCTACCAAAAAGTCCACAGCTTTTTCACCCTCTTTTTGTTTTCTTATATTAAAACGGAAATTTTCCAATAATTCATTTGGCTTCGGGTCGAAATGATCTTGTAACATAACCACAATATCCTTGTATTGTAGTTCCTCTGGTGTTCGTGGGGCTAACTTGTCACTCAGTATATTGTACGTATCTGACCCTATAAAATGTAGTAGAAGCTTCTGGTGTTTCGCCCTGTCGCATTCATATAATTCCAATGCTGTCTCAAAACGTTTTACCCATCTTGACCAAGTCGTCCTCTTACAGTCAAAGGGCTCAAAATTAAAAAATGAAACATTTCTGTTTTCCACAGAAACCACAGCTGCCACAGCATCCCCCGGCATCCTGTATTGTTAAATTATTTTTCTACCTCAATATAAACTCTGCACTTGTACTGTAAAAAATGCAGTTCTATTTTTTTATTTAAAAATCCTCGTCGTCAGAATTGTTGTAAATAAGAACCGTTGCGTTTGATGGTTTAAATAAGAATAACATGAGTTTTATTATTTCATTTCATCTTGACATTTACACTTTATAAAGTTGCCATACAATCAATATAATAGTGTTACTAATTTCGCGATTTATATAACACATCAAAATTATAATATTAATAACTAGAATAATTGATATTATTATTACTTATTTTTCTTAAATAGACGCAAAGAGCTGAAAATTTTTGAAAATTTAGTTAAATTTATTTTATTTCTGTACTTTTATAGACAAATATTTAATTTTTCTTTATATTTTCCTAACAGCTGTCAATTTCTTAAAAAAGAAAACTGTAAACCAATTAGAAAATTAATTATATTAATAAATCATATAATTAAATTCCAATATAAAGTTAATTAATAATTTTATTAAAAAATTATTTGAAATATTTTTTTTCTGTGTATATTAGTAAAGCTATTATTATGAAATTTTAGTACAATATGAAAAAGTTGTTCTTAAAGAAAAATGTAAATAGATTCCCACTTTTTTATTCCAAAATTCCAGTTCCAGTTAAAATATTTTGTGTGTTTTTAGCGAACATATGCCCTCAGATTTATTTAACATTCATTTATATTAAGGATTCTTTTAGGAACAAGAAAAAAATTTATGGTCCCACACATGTAAGCTTATTTTTTGGAGAGAATTAAGCCCAAATTACAATAGCGCGTAGTCAGCAACAGTATCAGCAAAAATTATCAGCTGATCACTGTCAGCACAACATGTTGCTGCCGTTATAATTACAATTCAGCGTAGGCAGCCACAATTTACAACCACCATCTAGCTTTGTTCTACTTGTGTATTTTAGCCTCTCATTTATTTGCTCACTCTCTTTTAGTGTTTATAAACCGGTTCCTCCTTTTGTTACTTTTATCTGAATTTAAAATATAAGAAAATATTTTCAAACTACTAAAAATGCTTGGTGTTTGAGTTAACAAGTAGTCAGGTGATATATTTAAGATGAAAATAACCATAGTATAATAATAAAGTATACTCGTAAGACCAGCTGTTTTACAATTTTTTCATTGGCAAACCTCGCGGTACTGTCAAATTGTTTTTGTTTTTACATGTAAAATATTTTTTGAGTTTTTTTCTCTTGCTCTCTTTCGTTCTCTCATTTTTCCGTTCAAAGCATTCTGACATTGTGGGCAGTAGTTTTACAATAACAAAATACAAGCAATTTTTGTTTTTGTAGATGTGCGAGTACTTTATTATTTTACTATGAAAATAACATTAGACCTACTAATGTACACCCAGAGAAATATCAATCACATACGTGATGAAAACGATACCATTCTGTGTCAATAGTGAATCTACACCGTATGTGTTTAAATTAAACACTGTGTGTTCAATTTTTATTGAAAATCGATACCTAATTGGCACCAAGTTGAACCCATTTCGGTATCAAATTTTTAAATTACATATGTTTTGTATTAAATTTGTTAACGAAAGGTGTTAAAAAGCTGTTACCGTAAATTACCAATGTGACCACAACCCTTGTTGATTTTGAATCGAATTTTTCCCTTAGTGTACAGCTTAAGAGAAATATAAGATTTTATATAGGATAATAGGAAAAAATAAAAACTTCAAAAGTAGAATTAAATAAGTGCAGAAAATGTACTTTTAAATGATTAATAATTCTTCTAAAAATTAAAAACAAAACTCTTTTTAGCAGAAAAAATTTTAATTATTTTACCAATTTTACACAAATATTTTATCATAATATAAATTACATCATTCAAGGTCTGAAGCTTCCTCTTTGTTGAGATGCTTTAAAATTTCGATCATTTAATTTTATCTTTAAATTAGAAAAATTGAAAAAAAAAACTAATATTAAAAATACTTTATAGAATAATTTTAGATCATTATAAAGCTTCAAAAGCTGTGCTAAAAGATGCCAAAAAAAATTGTTTTTATGAATTATATTAAAACTAGTCTAAAGGCTGAAAAAAAGTATTACATATAAACTTTCGATGTAAATCAGTCGCCATTTATAAAGAACAGTGTTTATTATTTGGTGCATGGTTAAACCATTAAGTTGAAAAACACTTATAACCAAAAATATTTTTATTAAGCTTCAAATTAGAGCAATTATTAAAATGTCGGTTAACCGGTTTTTGGTTAACCGGTAAATGTAATCAACACCATAACAAACAGTGCATTCTAAATAATCAGCTGATTATGGCAGCACACACTGCTGCTGACTACGCGCTATTGTAATTTGGGCTTTATAAGGACTATCTATGTGCAAAATTTTTTTTCAAACAAATCATAAATGAAATTTTGGCGAGTTTTTTTTAAACTTTCATACCCGAGGTGACCAACTTTGGAGGTCCACCCCCGTACCCCATGGACCTGTGCTCCTCCAAATCAATTGAAATACACCTAAGGATCATGCGGAATTTCATTCAAATTCATCCAGCAGTTCTAAAGTTACAGAATTATTTCCAAAAAAAAAATTGTTTTGGGACCACTGTGCGCTGTACGTCAAATAGTTGTGTGAGATACGGAAAAAAACAAGTATAAAAAATAACCTGTTTTTAAACCTTTTTAGAAAATTTTGTTCGAACACAAGGGTCCTACGGGAAAAATCAAGTATGAGGGAATATAACCAAGACCTTCCTCTATCAGACCGTATATTTTGATTTTTGGCACATGTCCCTGTTTTTACGCTGCAGGTCAAATAGTGGTATGAGTAACTTTTTTTGAATCAGTTTTTTTTTAAATTTTGTATGAACACATACATAGGTGATCCTAGAAAAACCAAGTATGAGGAAATGTAGCCAAAACCTTCCTCTTAAAAACGGTATATTTCAATGTTTGGCACATCGAAACGCGGTGGGTCAATTAGTATGAGTTACGTTTTTTGAAGCAGTTCTTTTTAAATTTTGTTCGAACATATAACATATATATAAATACGAGAAATATAGCCAAGATCTTCCTCTATTAAACGGTATATTCCGATTTTTAGCACATGTCCCTGTTTGGACTCGAAAGGTTGAACAATGTAATAAAAAAAAGTTTTTTTTCGAGTAATTTTAATGATAATGAAATTGAAAAAAGATTCGGCTGTGCCGATGCTTAACTTTGAGTCTACATTAGAGAAATTTGTATAAAGACAAACGTCAAATTTTTGTTTGAGTTGCAGATAATTGTTTATCTCTATCAATTATAGGGAAAAACGTATGTCATAATAAACCATGCAAAAAGTAGCAACAACAATCATAATGGCGACTTTTACTAAGCAGTATCAAGACAAAGTTGTCAGAGCTCGAGCGCTGACAATTTTCTTTTAACGCTACAATAATACTGACAAATTCAGTCTACATTAGACAAATCTTTATCATGATAAAATTTTTTCTTGATAAAAATATGTCTAATGTAGACTCAAAGTAATATACATGTTTGTGTGTGTATTTATATTCTTAAAAGATATGTTTTAGTTTTTAAAAATAAACAACAACAATTCAATATTTATTTATTTTTGTACAGACTGCATATACAAAGAACTACAACAACACTGTTATTCATTATATTACTGCTGTTGCTAACTAAACTACTTGCTTATACAAAAAAACAAAAAACGTGATGATGACTATTAGCGTCATTACAATGCTTAATATACAGTTAGGGACAAAACTATTTGTACACCTCATATATTTCGTATACCTTCACGCACATTTTCAACAGATCCGCTGTTTTTATACTTGCTTACAATGTATTGTACTGTGGAATGTTGCAAATTTACTAAATTACTTATATTCCGGAGAGATTTTCCTTTTTTATGTTCATCAATAATTAAATTTTTAATATCCAAACTCAACTCTTTTCGCTTTCCCATTTTTGATGTGCTTATTATTCAAAACGTTAAAACCAACTTCTTATTTTGTAAAATAAAACTCGATTAACGAAGAAAATATAACGGTATTTAAAAAAATCATCATACAAGAGTCCAACGTACAAATAATTGTACAAAGTACTGATGTACAAATACTTTTGTCCCAAAGATTTTTACTTAAATTGTACTTTTTTTTAACAATGTGATATATTAATTTATTTTTTATCAAATAATTCAATAAAAATGGACCTGAATTAAAACTACATATAATAATTTTTTATTCTTTATAAATTATTGAAGATATACGAAATGCATGGGTGTACAAATAGTTTTGTCCCTAACTGTATATGTTTGTGTGTGTATTTATATTCTTAACAGATTTGTTTTTGGGCCATAACTCTGTTGATTATGAACGAATTTGGTTTATTAAAAAAACCGAAATTTTATAAAAATATTTATGACTGATCTATATAAAAATAAAAATCTGTAGCTTGAACAAGGGCTTCAAAAATAAAAATGAGTTTTCCCGATATCTCAGTTATTACTGAACCCATTTATTTAATTTTTTCAGAACAAAAATTCAGAAAATAATTTCCGAGCCCCCTTTAAAAAACCGAAGTCCCTCAGAACAAAAATTCAGAAAAAATGTCCAAGACTTCTTTGTAAAAACGAAGTCCCTAGTATATATAGAGGCTTCAGAAACTGGAAAACCGGTTCTAAAAACCGGTTTTTTGAACATATCTCCGCATTGTATGAACCGATCTTGCTGAATTCCAATAGCAAAATTCTCGAAAAGATTTCCGATCGTTTGATATATACATTATATATGTCAGTTATCGATGGGCTTCATAAACGCCATTTCAACCGACACACGGACGGACGGACATGGTCCTATCATCATTTCTTACAAGGATCCCGAAAATGTAAACTTTTTTGCTCTCCGACGAAAATTGTGGGAATTACAAACGGAATGACAAACTTATATATACCCTTTACACCTGCGGTGAAGGGTATACAAATAATACTAATTTTATAAATTATATTTTATAAATTAATGTAATGCAAAATAATTGAAAGAAAAGAAATGTTTTATTCATTCCATACATTTTTCAATAAAAATTATTTAACAATTTTTTTATGTAAAAAGTTGGTTAGAATTCATTCAACTAAGTTTTCTTATATTGCAGTAGTATTGACATATTTTGCACAAAACGTAGTACTGAATTCATAAAATTTAACTTGGTAGCACTTCAATTTTTGGCTGCAAAGATGAAAATTCTTATTTCTAGTCCGCACAAGAGAGTTTGTTGAAAAATTATAATTTTTCTATAAAGAAGAGTAAATTTCTCTCTCTCACCAAATTGTGCAAAAAATTTGTTGGGCTAGTTTGTTATTTTCTCGTGCGTAAATTAGTTCCTCATTTGGCAGCGCTTCCTACAAACATATGGTCTACGATAGCTGTAATTTGTTGCTCCCACTGAGTGTTAACTTTGAGTCTACATTAGACAAATTTTTATCAAGACAAACGTCAAAATTTTATCATGATACAGATTTGTCTAATGTAGACTGAATTTGTCAGTATTATTGCAGCATTAAAAGAAAATTGTCAGCGATCGAGCTCTGACAACGTTGTCTTGATAATGTTTGGTAAAAGACGCCATCTTGATTGTTGTTGGTACTTTTTGCATGGTTTATTATGACACAAGTTTTCCCCTATAATTGACAGTGATAAAAAATTATCTGCAAATCAAACAAAAAATTGACGTTTGTCTTGATACAAATTTGTCTAATATAGACTCAACGTAACAGTCAACGTTACGTTAGCAAAAAAAACGACACTAACCCGATTATACTTATTTGTAAATTGCAGTACGAAATTTACGCAGTTTTCTTTTGAAAATTTAAAATTAACAAATTGTTTATTTGAATTGAATTTATTTTTTATATTTTTTTATTTCTTGTCATTCTTATAATCATAATTGTATTTTTGCTCATATATTGGGAGCACTTTTATCGACGTTAAAGTTAACATGTATAATTCTACACGTTAACTTCTAACTTATATAAATTTAAAATTTGTATGAAATTACCCATAGTATAATTATAAAGTATACTCGTAAGAACAGCCGTTTTACAATTTTTTCATTAGAAAACCTCGCGGTACTGTCAAATTGTTTTTGTATAATACAAAAACAATTTGACAGTAACGGAATATGAGGAAATGTAGCCAAGACCTTACTCTATCAGACCCCTTTTACCGATTTTTGTCACATCTTTATGTTTGGACCCTATAGATCGAACAATGTCAAAAATGAATTTTGTTCAAACCGTTTTTTGAAAATTTTGTTCGAAAACACAACTTACCCGAAAAAAACGGAATATGAGGAAATGTAGCCAAGACCTTACTCTATTAGACCTCACTAACCAATTTTTGTCACATCTTTTTGTTTGGACCCTATAGGTCGACAATGTCAAAAATAAATTTTGTTCAAACCGTTTTTTGAAAAATTTGTTCGAACACACAACTTAACCGGAAAAAACGGAATATGAGGAAATGTAGCCAGGACTTTCCTCTATCAGACCCCATTTACCAATTTTTGTCACATCTTCTTGTTTGGACCCTATAGGTCGAACAATATGATAAAGTTTGTTCAAGTAATTGCAATAAATTAGTATTAATTTATATTAACATAATGCTTAATACTTAAAATAAGATAAATATTTGTTATACCCTTCACCACAGGTGTAAAGGGTATATATAAGTTTGTCATTCCGTTTGTAATTTCTACAATATTCGTCTAAGACCCCAAAAAGTATATATATTCTGGATCCTTATTGATAGGGGAGTCGATATAAAGATGTCCGTCTGTCTGTTGAAATCAGTTTTTAGAAAGCCCCAGTTAACGGATATATATGTTTTATATGTCAAACTGTTAGAAATATTCCTTAGAAAATCGCTAATAAAAATGAGCAAAATCGGTTGATAAATAACTGAGATATCGGCAAAAAAACGAAGATACCCCCAAAAAATCGTATTTGCTGTCGGCTTTTCTCGGCTCCTATAAAAGATAGCGAATTCGTTTTTGCACGAAAAATTCAAAACCTTTCTTATAATTTTTTTGATGAAAAAAAAATCGGTGCACTATATTCCAGATATCGGTCAAAACGCGTTTTTTCACTTTTTGTAGCCTCTACATAAGCTACGTCTTTCGTTTTTGAACAGGTTGGTCATAAATATTTTTATAAAATTTCGGTTTTTTACAGAAATCCAATTCGCTCAAAAACAACAGAGATATGGTCCAAAAAATAAAAAAAATTAATAAAATAAATACGAAGGAACATTTTCATATTAAGCATTGTTATTGTTGTTTTTTTTTATGGGCATGTTGTTTAGTTAGCAACAGCAGTTCTTGTTATTGTTTGTATATGCAGTGTGGTTGTATATGCAGTCAGTTTGTAACATACATATATACATGCATACATGCATACATACATACATACATACATACATACATACATACATACATACATACATACATACATACATACATACATACATACATACATACATACATACATACATACATGCATGCATACATACATGCATACATACATACATACATACATACATACATACATACATACATACATACATACATACATACATACATACATACATACATACATACATACATACATACATACATACATACATACATACATACATACATACATACATACATACATACATACATACATACATACATACATACATACATACATACATACAAAAATGTATAACTATTCAATTTTTGTTGTTTATATTTAAAAAGCAATGCTTGGTATGACTGTTTCTTTTTCGTATTCAAATGTTCGTAGTTAAAAAAAAATTTAGGCGTTAAGACGAAAAATTTATTAATTGTGGGTAAGATGGTAATATGGTATTAAGTAACATGGTGAAGGGTTACAAAGATTCGGCACGGCCGAATGAAAATTCTCATTTCAAGTCTGCACAAGAGAGTTTGTTATAATTTTTCTATAAAGAAGAGTAAATTTCTCTCTCTTCAAACTGTACAATTTGTATTCATATGTAAATTTTTTACGCATAACAAACTGGCCCAACAAACTTTTTGCACAGTTTGAAGAGAGAGAGAAAAATTTACTCTTCTTTGCAGAAAAATTATAACAAACTCTCTTGTGCAGACTAGAAATGATAATTTTCATTTTTGCAGACACAAATTTAAGTGCTACCAAGTTAAATTTTATGAATTTAGTACTAGTTTTTTTTTGCAATAAATGGCAATACCATTGCATATATAATTTATATGTAAAAGTTTGTTGAATGAATTCTAACAAACTTTTTACATACAATGCTTTAAACATTTGCTTAATAGTTTAGTTAAGAAATTTATAGAATAAATAAAAAAAATATTTATCTTATTGAACAAAATTTATTTTTGATTTTGTCGACCTATAGGGTCCAAACAAAAAGATGTGACAAAAATTGGTTAGTGAGATCTAATAGTGTAAGGTCTTGCCTACATTTCCTCATATTCCGTTTTTTCCGGTTAAGTTGTGTGTTCGAACAAAATTTTCAAAAAACGGTTAGAACAAAATTCATTTTTGACATTGTTCGACCTATAGGGTCCAAACAAAAAGATGTGACAAAAATCGGTAAGTGGGGTCTGATAGAGTAAGGTCTTGGCTACATGTTCTCATATTCCGTTTTTTCCTGTTAAGTTGTGTGTTCGAACAAAATTTTCAAAAAACGGTTTGAACAAAATTCATTTTTGATATTGTTCGACCTATAGGGTCCAAATAAAAAGATGTGACAAAAATCGGTAAGTGGGGTCTGATAGAGTAAGGTCTTGGCAACATTTCCTCATATTCCGTTTTTTCCGGTTAAGTTGTGTGTTCCAACAAAATTTTCAATAAACTATTTGAACAAAATTAATTTTTGACATTATTCGACCTATAGGGTCCAAACAAAAAGATGTGACAAAAATCGGTTAGTTAGGTCTAATAGAGGAAGGTCTTGGCTACATTTCCCCATATTCCGTTTTTTCCGGTTAAGTTATGTGTTCGAACAAAATTTTCAAAAAACGGTTTGAACAAAATTCATTTTTGATATTGTTCGACCTATAGGGTCCAAATAAAAAGATGTGACAAAAATCGGTAAGTGAGGTCTGATAGAGTAAGGTCTTGGCTACATGTTCTCATATTTCGTTTTTTCCGGTTAAGTTGTGTGTTCGAACAAAATTTTCAAAACACTGTTTGAACAAAATTCATTTTTAACATTGTCGACCTATAGGTCCAAACAAAAGATGTGAACAAAAAGATGTGACAAAAATCGGTAAGTGGGGTCTGATAGAGTAAGGTCTTGGCTACATTTCCTCATATTCCGTTTTTTCCGGTTAAGTTGTGTGTTCGAACAAAATTTTCAAAAAACTGTTTGAACAAAATTTATTTTTGATATTGTTCGACCTATAGGGTCCAAACAAAACGATGTGACAAAAATCGGCAAGTGGGGTTTGATAGAGTAAGGTCTTGGCTACATTTGCTCATATTCCGTTTTTTCCGGTTAAGTTGTGTGTTCGAACAAAATTTTCAAAAAACTGTTTGAACCAAATTCATTTTTAACATTGTCGACCTATAGGGTCCAAACAAAAAGATGTGCCAAAAATTGGTTAGTGAGGTCTAATAGAGGAAGGTCTTGGCTACATTTCCTCATATTTCGTTTTTTCCTGTTAAGTTGTGTGTTCGAACAAAATTTTAAAAAAACGGTTTGAACAAAATTCATTTTTGACATTGTTCGACTTATAGGGTCCAAACAAAAAGATGTGACAAAAATCGGTAAGTGGGGTCTGATAGAGTAAGGTCTTGGCTACATTTCCTCATATTCCGTTTTTTCCGGTTAAGTTGTGTGTTCAAAAAAAAAAAAAAAAAATTCAAATAACTGGTTCAGAAAACGTAACTCATACCACTATTTTACCTACAGCGTAAAAACAGGGACATGTGCCAAAAATCGAAATACACAATTTGCATATATTTTGTTCACTTTATTCAATTTTTAAATAAATTATTATAATAAATATTTCTAGTTTTATTAAACTGGAAAAAATTTTACATAAAAGTTTGTGCAAAATTTGTAAATACATACACTAGGGTGGGTCAATTCTTTTTGTAGATAGGCGTATAGCAAAAATGTAATCTACAATAAATTCTAAGAAAACTTGTATGGGTCTAAAATCAAAACTTAGCTCCAGCTGAGTGACATGAAAATTGGGGAAAATCGTTCAATTTCTTGATATAATTGCTGCTATCTCGAAAACTACTCAAATAATAGGTAATGAGAGCACCTTCAAAATGGCATTCCACATTTTTTTATAAATAAAGGTTAAAGGTCATTGGTCATACCTTAAGTCTTGGATAGCTATATCACGAACGCTATTTTCAAAAATTTTCCAAAATCCGTAGGTTAATACAGATTTCCTATACCACTTAAGATTTTAGAATAGAGAGTTGCTTGGTTGCTGAGATATTTGAAAATATAGTTGCAGGTAAATAAAACATTTGGGGGATTCACAAAGTGTGCTATCATGTCGTATTGTCATAATGTCATAAAATTTTACAAAGGAAAAGCAATAACAATATTTTTTATACATTGAAATATTTTACGACATATGATAATACGACATGATAGCACACCTTGTGAATTTCCCAATTGTATTTATTTTATTTTTTCTTTAATAATATTTATTTTTTCTTTAAGACTTTTTTACCAAAATAACACTTTTCTAAATGTTTTTTGCTGAATTGAATTGACCCACCATAATATTGTGTTTGGATTTAGTGATAACATGTTGTTTTCCATTAAATCTATGAAATTTTTTTGAAAAATCTTGAAATAAAATCTTCTCGGCGGGAGCTAGGTTTTCATTTTAGACCCATACTTTCTTTGGGTAATTTGCTTAGAATTTTATGTAGATTTCGATTTTGCTATACGCCTGTTACGATTTTTCTCGCTCGAACAAATTGACCCAATCTAACATACATATTTATCAATATTAACTGAGGTTTTACTAACCGGCATTAAATCTTTTTGACATTTATGTTCTTTAATTGCTTTCATTATTACAGCTATAAATTATAAAAAAATATAATCAAATGTGTTTCTATTACAGATATATACAAATTTTATGCATTTCTTTAAAAAAAAAAAAATTATGTGTTATTAATTTGAAATTTTTAAGTAATTTTGAGAAAGTATTAATGAGTCATTCATTCCATTTAAAACCAATACGAAAAATTACAATTTTCAATTTTACCTCCCCGAATCATTATTCATGTCAAAACTAGGACTAATTCAAAATTTTAGAAAATTTCATCAAGTGGTTCGCTAAATATCGCGATTTAAAAGTTTAAAATAGCTAAAGATATATACAAAGTTGTACACACAAAATTACAAATATCTTTCAAAGCATTTATTTATATAAGATTTATTGAGATGTCATATTAAAGGTACCAAAATTACCTTTAATATATACGTCATATACATAACTTTTTTTTCCACATCAAAATGGTCCATATCTCGCGATTTTTAGTTCGCGGAGAAATATCTCGAAAAATGGTGTTTTTAAAATTTTAAGAAAAATATTTGTTAATGGTGAAAATGTTTTCTAAAACCGTGGTAAGCCATTGAAAGTCCCAGCACGATACTTACAGAAAACAAACAGAATGCCTCTATCCTCTACATATAAATTTTTCACGATTTTAAAAATACCATTTTTGAATATACGCGATCGCGAAATTTAATTCGCGAGTTATCAACCAATAAAATTCAACATAGAGACATGGTTCAGGTATCATTTTAAAGGTAATTCCATTATCTTTAACTTTTCTCAATGAATATTGTAACGTAAATACTTTGGAAGGTATTCGTTTCAAATGACGATATTTCGCGAACCACTTGATGAAATTATCTAAAATTTTGAATCAGTCTTAGTTTTGACAAGTATAATTTTGCAAAAATACATTTTTAGTATGAAATTACAAAATGTTTACCCTCTTTGTAGAATAATCAAAAATATTGATGTACTTAAAGTTTTATGGTGCGTCTCATAACAGGATCAGATATTTAAAGCGACTGATAATCAAAACATAAATGATTTATGGATCATAATTTGATGATTTCTTAATCGTAACTAAAGTGAAAATTAGAATACAAATTTTAAAAAAGAAAAAGATTTGTATGTTACCTCTTAATACTTCACAAAACCATGAACTGCCTCCAATTGTCTTTTCAATTTGTCTTCATAATATTTAAATATCACTTCTAACTCCTTAGATAAATCGCCTATGTTTGGTTTCATTTAATTGAAAAATGGAATTTGGAAAACTGATTTCACAAAGAAGCACTATAAGGTAAGCTTGAATCTGAGAGAAAATTATTAAAATTTTTATTTCTAGTATTTTGGATCACCAAAATTTACCTCCTGTTTCTTTCTTTCGATTCTTCATCGGTCTCAACAAAATTGTTGGGTTGCTATTGTATCCCGTCGTACAATAATGGTAATTGTATTTCTAAGCATTTGCGATAGGCTTGGAAATGTTCTCTTTCAATGGGAATGCTATCCAAATCATGTTTCAGTTCTGGTAGAAGACATGATGTTATCTTTCATTTGATCCAAAGAATCCATTGTGGGATTCTAAAATTTATGGTTGTTGTAGCAAAAGAGTTTGTTTTGATTTTTAACAAAATAATAACAAATGATGTCTAATTGATGATTTTAAGCGCTGAATTGGCTTAAATTTATGTTATTAATATTGAAATTATATTTTTAACAATATAAATTTTTTTAGTACCATTGAATAGATTGGAAATTATATTCGTATTTCCCTCACAAAGTCATACATTTGAAGTTTTTTTTTTTTTTTTTTTGCTACTAAACAATGTATACAAAGTGCTCCGACTCTCTATTGACAGTTTTTTTTTAACAAAAAGCATAGAACAACAAGCTGAGGACATTGTCACCAGTCGTAAAAAAAAGTTGGATAAGGATCGAGACCAGGCGACCAACATCATTTTACCAAGATAATCCTGTCGTTTTTTAAATCGAGTAACGAGTAGCCAACATTTCGTTACCTCAAATGCATAGGACCTTAACCACTGAAAAATCAGATGTTAGTTTTTTATTGAATTACAATGCGCTGGCAAAAAATATTATGTTGATATCTTCAAAAATGACATCAGTAATCACAAAAGCTGAAAGGCCGTAACATCAACTTCGTAAACGAAATAGCTGAAAAATTTGGTTGTTTTATGCTTTAAGTGAACGATTTACAAGTATTACCTAATTGCTTAATTTTAAAGCAAAAAATTGAAAATTGTGGTTACGGCCTTTTGCGTTTTCATACTTTTTTTTTTTTGTTTCTGGTGTAAAATATGAAGTGTGGTTACGGCCTTTTGCATTTCATGTGACGATATGTAGATGACCTTGTTGTCAAACTTGTCCTCAACATACTTTTTATTTTAAAAATTCCTGGAAAAATCGATAGTAAAAATTCTGTTGAAAGAAGTCTGACCATTAACCAATTAAGAGATGATTTTTTGGCGTACGAAAAATTACTAAATTTAGAAAGTAATTCTAAGAAATTGGAAGAAAAACGGAGAGAAACGAACTGAAATCAGGCAATTTTTAAACAAAGCCATAAGTTCCATAAAATAAATTTAATAAAATCATAATTTATTGCAAGTAATGTCTAAATGAAAATGCAAAACGTAGTTTCCCGCAGAATCAAAAAGAAACCAAAATTGTTAGTTTTTATCTCTAATCTTGATCCCTTAGTAAAATCATTTTTGAAGATATGAACTGCAATTTCTTGTATAGATGAAGTTTGTGTCAGTACACTATAATCAGTAAATAAAAGCAACTTTAAAAATTCAAAATAAATAGATAAATCGCACAAAAAACATCTTAAGCAAATTAGAATTGGACCCTGTAGGTCGAACAATGTCAAAAATGAATTTTGTTCAAACCGTTTTTTGAAAATTTTGTTCGAATACACAACTTAACCGGAAAAAACGGAATATGAGGAAATGTAGCCAAGACCTTACTCTATCAGACCCCACTTACCGATTTTTGTCACATCTTTTTGCTTGGACCCTATAGGTCGAACAATGTCAAAAATGAATTTTATTCAAACCGTTTTTTGAAAATTTTGTTCGAACACATAACTTAACCGGAAAAAACGGAATATGAGGAAATGTAGCCAAGACCTTACTCTATCAGACCCCACTTACCGATTTTTGTCACATCTTTTTATTTGGACAATATAGGTCGAACAATGTCAAAAATGAATTTTGTTCAAACAGTTTTTTGAAAATTTTGTTCGAACACACAACTTAACCGGAAAAAACGAAATATGAGGAAATGTAGCCAAGACCTTCCTCTATTAGACCTAACTAACCGATTTTTGTCACATCTTTTTGTTTGGACCCTATAGGTCGAACAATGTCAAAAATTAATTTTGTTCAAACCGTTTTTTGAAAATTTTGTTCGAACACACAACTTAACCGGAAAAACGGAATATGAGGAAATGTAGCCAAGACCTTCCTCTATCAGACATCACTAACCGATTTTTGTCACATCTTTTTGTTTGGACCCTATAGGTCGAACAATGTCAAAAATGAATTTTGTTCAAACCGTTTTTTGAAAATTTTGTTCGAAAACACAACTTAACCGGAAAAAACGGAGTATGAAGAAATGTAGCCAAAACCTTCCTCTATCGGACCCCACTTACCGATTTTTGTCACATCTTTTTGTTTGGACCCAGTAGGTCGAACAATATGGTAAAGTTTGTTCCATTAATTGCAATAAAATAGTATTAATTTATAATAACATAATGGTTAAAACTTAAAATAAGATAAATGTTTTTTTTTATTCTATAAATTTCTTAACTAAAATTATTAAACAAATATGTAAAGCATTTTATGTGAAAAGTTTGATGGAATTCATTCAACAAACTTTTACATGTAGCTTATATATGCAATGGTATTGCCATTTTTTGCACAAAACTAGTTCAAAATTCATAAAATTTGACTTGGCAGCACTTAAATTTTTGTCTGCAAAAAAAATAGAAACCTTTTTCAGCAACGTAAGAACAACTAGATAGTAAAGGCCCAACCATTCAACTTTGTAACGCAACGCAGAATGAAGAAAAGTAGCGTGAAACATTTTGTACAACCAGTCAACAAAAGCAAACGTATCATGTGTTTTTGAACATTCATTGTGTAAACAACTCTGTTTTACGGTTATTTTGTGAACAAAATAAACTACAGTGTTGTTAAAAACTTACGCAGCTACGTAAAAATCTATTTTCTCTAGATTTCTGCGATACGCTACCTAGAATTTTTATGTCAATAGCTACATACACACATCTGCATAAAGCAGGTTGAAACAGCTGATTGCGATACGATGATTTTAAGTTGAGTGGTTGGGGCTTAAGACTGTAAAGTTCTGTACAGTTTATTTACAAAGTTGTTCGGTTTTTGTTTCTACATTTAAGAAGGAAAATGAAGTGGTATTATTTTAAATGAAAACAAATAGAAAAGGGTGCAATAATTTACTATGATTTTTTTTAAAGATATTGTATGTATGTAGATTTATTTATATTAATTAAAAAAGAAAAATGTTTATTTAAAATGTTTATAAAAATTTTGTAAAAATAAATAAAAAATAGATTATATTCATATGTATTGTGTTACCGAAATAATAATGATTTTTGGTGATTTTTATTTATATACAAATAAGTTATTAACTTGTGTTTTTTGTAACCTTTTTGATTACTTATTTATTATTTTCTTATTGTTCGGCTTTGAAGCTTTAGTTAACTTTCTACTTTTATTTTTAATTAAGACCTCAGCTGAATAATAAGAAAATAATAAATTAATACAAGATATTGTATGGATATTACACTATGACACATTTTCGAAAATATGTTGAAACTAAATAATATAAAAATTATCACAGAATAGGTACTAATTTCAACTATATTTAAGAAAAAAGCCTATAAATCACTTTTTTTGAGTTGGCTTATGTTTTCGGGATAAACAGTTATATAGAAAATTAATGAATTTTCACAACATAGTGCAGCATATCACGAAAACGAGTTTTCTGATTTTAATCTATAAAATATCAAAGGACACTATTAAATTATCTGAAAGTTATGACTCCATAACATTTAAAAAAAAGGTTAACATTTCTTTTTAATTAAAAAAAAACTTCTTGAAAAAAATCATACAAGTTGAAAACTTCAAAAAATTATATTTTCCTTTATGTAACAATTAAAACGACACCTGTATTATTAAAATCGATAGGTAAAAGTCTACTAAATGTTAACATAGAAAGTGGGTTTATATTCTTAGAATTTTTAAAAATTTAGAGTTGAAAAGCGAATAAGTGTGATGAAAAATTTTTAAATTTCATAAAGTATTTTTTCACAAGGTTTACATGGATAACCACTCAGACGGATCCACTCTAAAATTTAAATTTTTATTTTTTCAACCAAATATGAAAATTATGTACAATTTTTACTGAAAATACTTAAAATTTGATGCAAAATTATTATACTTAAAAATTATAAAACTAAGAAAATTATGAAAAGAAACTGAAGAAATAATAGGTTTGTTCGTTTTAAATTTTAGCTCAAAAATAAACTTTTACTTGAAAAAGTAAGAAAACGGAAAATAGTAAAATAAATTTTAGTGTCAATAAAAAATAAAATGTATAATTTTTTTATTTTTGTTAAATGGAAACTTGGAAACAACTAAAAATACTGGCATATGTTCATTTGCAGATAATTTTTCACATATTTTCTTATAGAATTTCTCCTATCTAACAACATGTATAATTTTTAGCCTTGTTGAATATCATCAATAGTTCATGTCCGCCCATGTATACTACAGGTAGATTTGGAAGATAACAATTTGGTATACAGAACTTGTAAAATTCAGGGATGTACACTATTGTTCAAAACGTGTCCATTATTTCACATAGCTTCTAAATGACAAACGTCTGCCTAGAATTGAGTTTGACCCCTATAAATCTCATGAATGTATTAAAATACGACACAAATATAATATTTTGTAACCTTAAACCACCACATCAAATGTTTTAACATTGGACTTTAATTAACCATAAGCTTTATACATACCTTCCCTAAATTACTTAAACATGATAAATATGTCAAAAAAGTCAATATGTACACGAATTCGCATATGTTATTTAAATACATGTCAATGTACCAAATTTTAAAAGTATCAGTCCATACTTGACCACGGGCTTTTCCGAAAATAACTTAAATGTGCTTAAATTAGTATCGCAATACAATTTTGTTCACGTAAGCTTTATAAAATGATTATTCAAAAATCCAAAATTTTTCAATACTTCATTCAATATTGAACGCTGGTTTCAACAAAAAACGTTTAAAAAATAAAACATATTTTCTAATTGTTCCGTTTTAAAATAAAAATCAATAGAAATTTGAAAATAAAAATGTCTTACTACACCATTTCCAGTTGTATATGAGAAATTTCTAATTATATTTCAAAAATTTCTAATTATACTTCAGAAGTTTCTAATTATATTTCAGAAATTTCTAATTACGTTTCGAAAATATAAATGGAAATTTCAAAAAAATTTAAATGGAATTTTCTGAAAAATAAGTAGAATTTTCTGAAATATAATTAGAAACTTCTGAAATACAACTGGAAATTGTGTACTTTTGCTCGTACAAAATATTCAAGTAAAATATAGCAAAAGAAAAAAATATTTTCTCTTGAAATGTTTACTACTTTTACCATTTTTATGTGCACAGAAACGCATTTCGAGTAAAATACTTGCAAAAATAGTAAAACTGGTAAAAATGGTATGCAAACGAACGGACCTAATATTGTTAAAAAAAAAGTTCATGAGAATTTAAAAATATATACTTTTTTATTTGGGGATATAAAAATCGTTCAACAATGAAAAGTACAACCAATGTATAAAAACAATTCAAATAATCATATAAGAACAAAATCTCACTATTTTATTTTCATTTATTAAATAATTATAATACAATTACAAATTCTAATCTAATTCTGACCGAGTGGATGAACGAAGACTATTGCTCGGTATATAGACCAAATTCTCTGGTTGGTAACGAACACCCAACAAAAAAGGGATCCAAAGTGCTTTTAGTATTTTTTTAACGATATAAAACGACTAGTTTTTGCACTTTGGAAATCTAATGATATCCAATGTACTCTTGTCCAAATAACATTTTTTTTAATAATTAGCGATTTTATATTAAAACTTTACTCTTTAATTTGGGAAAATACTAATCTATGTGCTACACAGAGGTTTTCAGTTAAATTCAAAATTAGTGTACGATATTTTAAGTGTCGGAGATCTACTAAACTCACATTTATTTTGAGAATAAAATGTTTTAAATGGTTTATTTATAGCGAAAACATATCTCAAAATTTTTGGTATCAAAACTACACTAATTGAACGAATAACACATATACTAGAATAACACGTAGGTTAACATACCCACATTGACGGAGTTTACTCTCATACAATTTTAGTTAGTTCTTGCTATATTTGTTGGTAGAAATTGAGGGTGATATTTCTAAAAAGAATCATTTATAAATTATCAGTTACATACCAGCAAATAATCAACCTACATGGTACTAGCTTTATAAGACTAGCTTTATGAGACTTGAATTTCTCTAAGTAATATAAAATTTGGCCATAATGCTCAGAATAATTTCTGTGCGCCAGGTTGTAATTGATTAGTGAATTTTGTTCAATATTTATAAAGCATTCAGATGATCGCTTATTATTATACAAATATAAAAAATTTTTGAGATAATTTCTTTTTATTTGTACTTGTAGTTATATGCTTATGTTTAAGTTCAAATTTGTGCAAAAATATTTTGCAACTCTTAACTTACTAATAATATCGATGAAAAACTACAGAAAATTCTACATAAATTATATAAACTTGTATAATCAATTAGTCGAATATACAATTAGTAAGAAGATGCAACTTTTTTCCATTTAATAGTCAATGTATTGCATATTTGAAATATATAGTTTTTTTCTTTGAAATGTGCACGTGAGAATTATAATTAGCCCCACCTTAAATTAAGTCAAAATTTTTACCGAAAGTGTCCAAAAAATTGTTTTCCTTTCTTATTATTTTTGTTATAATTTAGTAAGATTCCTACCAATATAATTTTTTGGACTTATATCAGTTACGTTATGAAAATATATTTATTAGTTTTTGAGTTATTTCATTTTGAAAATGATAAAAAGCTTTTGGGACCGTCTTTTATTTTAAAAAGCGAACAATTTAACGCTTTAAATTACATTAAACATTATTTTTATTGTTTAAGTCCAAAAGTTAAGTTTAATTGCAAATTTCTGTAATGTATCAAAACAAACCAAATTATGCAAAATATAATAATTTTCGTCCTATTCAAAAGAACAAAAATTTTTTAAAAAATTGTTTCTTTAATCTAAACAACATTTAATATTTTGTTAATATTAATTTACCATCTATTAATATAAAATACTATCTAATATTTTTTATAAAATGTGTATGAAAATTTTTAATTAATTGAAAATAAATATATTTCTTAAATGAAAAACGTTCATTTTTTTAAATAAACAAATATACATACATACATACATACATACATACATACATACATACATACATACATACATACATACATACATACATACATACATACATACATACATACATACATATATACATACATACATACATACATACATACATAAATACATACATACATACATATATACATACATACTAGGGATGCCAAACGGGACTGGTTTTTGCAAATCCCGGGATTCGGGATTTTGTAATTTCAAATCCCGGGATCCCGGGATTTCGGGATTGATATTTTATATGAACACATTTTATATATAAGGAAAAAATAAATTTTTTATACATATTTCAATTAAAGAAATTCATTCCTATACATACATACATAAATCCATACATACATACATACATACATATATATATACATACATACATACATACATACATACATACATACATACATAAATACATACATACATACATACATACATACATACATACATACATACATACATACATACATACATACATACATACATACATACATACATACATACATACATACATACATACATACATACATATATACATACATACTAGGGATGCCAAACGGGACTGGTTTTTGCAAATCCCGGGATTCGGGATTTTGTAATTTCTGGACCCCGGGATTTTTCGGGATTTCGGGATTGATATTTTCTATGAACACATTTTATATATAAGGAAAAAATAAATTTTTTATACATATTTCAATTAAAGAAATTCATTCCTATTCTTAAAAACAAAACATAAGGTTTGTTCGTTTGAAAAAATTTTAGTCGTTTTATATCGTTAAAAAAATATTAAAAGCACTTTGGACCCCTTTTTTGTTGGGTTTTCGTTGCCCACCAGAGAATTTGGTCTATTGCACTATACCGAGCAATAGTCTTCGTGTATCCACTCGGTCAGAATTAGATTAGAATTTGTAATTGTATTATAATTATTTAATAAATGAAAATAAAATAGTGAGATTTTGCTCTTATATAATTATTTGAATTGTTTTTATACATTCGTTGTACTTTTCATTGTTTAACGATTTTTATATCTCCAAATTAAAAAGTATATATTTTTAAATTCTCATGAACTTTTTTTTTAACAATATTAGGTCCGTTCGTGTGCATGTGCATATCATTTTTAATAGTTTTACTATTTTTGCAAGTATTTTACTCGAAAAGCGTTTCTGTGCACATTAAATAGTAAAAGAAGTAAACATTTCAAGAGAAAATATTTTTTTTTTTTGCTATATTTTACTTGAATATTTTGTACGAGCAAAAGTACACAATTTCCAGTTGTATTTCAGAAGTTTCTAATTATATTTTAGAAAATTCTATTTATTTCACAGAAAATTACCTTTATATTTTAGAAATTTCCATTTATATTTTCGAAATTTCTAATTATATTTCAGAAATTTCTAACTATGCTTCAGAAGTTTCTAATTATATTTCAGAAATATCTATTTGTGCTTCGGAAGTTTCTAATTACATTTAAGAAATTTCTATTTGTAGTTCAGAATTTTCTATTTGTATTTTAGAAAATTCTAAATGTAATTTAGAAATTTCCATTCACATTTCAGAATTTGTCAAATTCTATTTAAGAAATTTCCATTTGTATTTCAGCATTTTCTAAATGTATTTCCGAAATTTTCAATTGTATGTTAGAACATTAAGCATATACTTTCTATATAAAAGTTCTTAAATACAATTAGA
This sequence comes from Protophormia terraenovae, assembly GCA_951394005.1. Classification (NCBI taxonomy): domain Eukaryota; kingdom Metazoa; phylum Arthropoda; class Insecta; order Diptera; family Calliphoridae; genus Protophormia; species Protophormia terraenovae. The sequence continues at coordinate 65,268,763 of OX596074.1, forward strand.
AATTTCTGAAATATAATTAGAAACTTCTGAAGTATATATAATTGAAATATAATTAGAAATTTCTCAAATACAACTGGAAATTGTGTAGTAAGATATTTTTATTTTAAAATTTCTATTGATTTTTATTTTAAAACAGAACAATTAGAAAATATGTTTTATTTTTTTTTCAATATTGAATGAAGTATTGAAAAATTTTGGATTTTTGAATAATAATTTTATAAAGCTTACGTGAACAAAATTGAATTGTGATACTAATTTAAGCACATTTAAGTTATTTTCGGAAAAGCCCGTGGTCAAGTATGGACTGATACTTTTAAAATTTGGTACATTGACATGTATTTAAATAACATGTTCGAATTCGTGTACATATCGACTTTTTTGACATATTTATCATGTTTAAGTAATTTAGGGAAGGTATGTATAAAGCTTATGGTTAATTTAAGTCCAATGTTAAAAAATTTCATGTGGTAGTTTAAGGTTACAAAATATTATATTTGTGTCGTATTTTACTACATTCATGAGATTTATAGGGGTCAAACTCAATTCTAGGCAGACGTTTGTCATTTAGAAGCTATGTGAAATAATGGACACGTTTTGAACAATAGTGTTCATCCCTGGATTTTACAAGTTCTGTATACCAAATTGCATTAAGTTATCTTCCAAATCTACCTGTAGTATACAAATCGGACATGAACTATTGATGATATTCAACAAGGCTAAAAACTATACATGTTGTTAGATAGAAGAAATTCTATAAGAAAATATGTGAAAAATTATCTGCAAATGAACATATTCCAGTATTTTTAGTTGTTTCCAAGTTTCCATTTAACAAAAATAAAAAAATTATACATTTTATTTTTTATTGACACTAAAATTTATTTTACTATTTTCCGTTTTCTTACTTTTTCAAGTAAAAGTTTATTTTTGAGCATTGTTTTTAAATTTCTCTTTTTTTACTAGTTTTGCTAGAATTTAAAACGAACAAACCTATTATTTTAATTAATTTTCATATTTGGTTGAAAAAATAAAAATTTAAATTTTAGAGTGGATCCGTCTGAGTGGTTATCCATGTAAACCTTGTGAAAAAATACTTTATGAAATTTAAAAATTTTTCATTACATTTATTCGCTATTCAACTCTAAATTTTTAAAATTCTAAGAATATAAACCCACTTTCTATGTTAACATTTAGTAGACTTTTACCTATCGATTTTAATAATACAGGTGTCGTTTTAATTGTTACATAAAGGAAAATATAATTTTTTGACGTTTTCAATTTGTATGATTTTTTTCAAGAAGTTTTTTTTTTTTTAATTAAAAAGAAATGTTAACCTTTTTTTAAATGTTATGGAGTCATAACTTTCAGATAATTTAATAGTGTCCTTTGATATTTTATAGATTAAAATCAGAAATCTCGTTTTCGTGATATGCTGCACTATGTTGTGAAAATTCATTAATTTTCTATATAACTGTTTATCCCGAAAACATAAGCCAACTCAAAAAAGTGATTTATAGGCTTAAAACTGCATGATCACGTGTATCCAAATTGGCTAAAAAATCCCATACCGCAGGATCAGTGTTGCCCTCTCTAATATATTTTTCTTAAATATAGTTGAAATTAGTACCTATTCTGTGATAATTTTTATATTATTTAGTTTCAACATATTTTCGAAAATGTGTCATAGTGTAATATCCATACAATATCTTGTATTAATTTATTATTTTCTTATTATTCAGCTGAGGTCTTAATTAAAAATAAAAGTAAAAAGTTAACTAAAGCTTCAAAGCCGAACAATAAGAAAATAATAAATAAGTAATCAAAAAGGTTACAAAAAACACAAGTTAATAACTTATTTGTATATAAATAAAAATCACCAAAAATCATTATTATTTCGGTAACACAATACATATGAATATAATCTATTTTTTATTTATTTTTACAAAATTTTTATAAACATTTTAAATAAACATTTTTCTTTTTTAATTAATATAAATAAATCTACATACATACAATATCTTTAAAAAAAATCATAGTAAATTATTGCACCCTTTTCTATTTGTTTTCATTTAAAATAATACCACTTCATTTTCCTTCTTAAATGTAAAAACAAAAACCTAACAACTTTGTAAATAAACTGTACAGAACTTTACAGTCTTAAGCCCCAACCACTCAACTTAAAATCATCGTATCGCAATCAGCTGTTTCAACCTGCTTTATGCAGATGTGTGTATGTAGCTATTGACATAAAAATTCTAGGTAGCGTATCGCAGAAATCTAGAGAAAATAGATTTTTACGTAGCTGCGTAAGTTTTTAACAACCCTGTAGTTTATTTTGTTCACAAAATAACCGTAAAACAGAGTTGTTTACACAATGAATGTTCAAAAACACATGATACGTTTGCTTTTGTTGAATGGTTGTACAAAATGTTTCACGCTACTTTTCTTCATTCTGCGTTGCGTTACAAAGTTGAATGGTTGGGCCTTTACTATCCAGTTGTTCTTACGTTGCTGAAAAAGGTTTCTACGTTGTGCTGAGCTCACACGACTAAGACGTAAAATCAACTTGGCTGAGTTAAAAACTGAGTGTGTGCGCTGCTTATTTTATTTGCTGCTGAGCAAAATAAAAACTGGATGCTGCTTATTTAAGTTTTGTGTGTGAGCAGTAAATTGTTAAGTAAGCATGTGATCGAAAATCAAAACTTAAGGCCGGGTTAGTTGGTTGTTTATGTGATGTTGATGTCCCGTTTATTGACGGGAAAAATTTTGTGCAATTATCCAAAATTAATAACGTGACATATGTTTTTGGCATTTGCTAGAAAAAACACAGAGTTACCATATTTTATTTACTAGAAAAAAAACTAAAAATACAACTCTGATTGAAATTAAACATGCCAAATATTTACCTATTTAATTGTTTGTATATTTAATTATTTTTGTTAATTTATTTCTTTGTTTATTTAGTGGCTTTTCCTTTTCATTTCGTTAAATATTTGTTTAATTGTACTAATAACTGTCACGGAACAACGCAAGAAAATTCTGTTTTCAACAGAATCAGACATCATATCACATCAACGTCAAGTTTCAATAATTATTACCATTACAATACAAGCAATATAAACGATCAGCTGTTTCCTTCGAGGGAGGAAACGTCACATAAACAACCAACTAATTCACGCTTTAAACTTTTTCAGCGCAGTCGCCAGTTCAGAAAAAATAGTTGTGTGCTTAATATTAAACGCTGAAATTAACATTTAATCACTATAGATAAAATGTAATAAATAAATTGATTTAAATCATGAAGTTTTAAAATTAAAATAAGGTGTTATACATAAGATGAACTGATCTATAACTTTGAGTCTACATTAGACAAATTTTTATCAAGACAAACGTCAAAATTTTATCAAGATAAAGATTTGTCTAATATAGACTGAATTTGTCAGTATTATTGCAGCGTTAAAAGAAAATTGTCAGCGCTTGAGCTCTGACAACGTTGTCTTGATAATGCTTGGTAAAAGACGCCATCTTGATTGTTGTTGGTACTTTTTGCATGGTTTATTATGCCATACGTTTTCCCCTATAATTGATAGAGATAAAAAATTATCTGCAACTCAAACAAAAATTTGACGTTTGTCTTGATACAAATTTCTCTAATGTAGACTCAAAGTAAGGTAATGATTGACTTTGGGATTTCATTACATTATAACTTTGAGTCTACATTAGAGAAATTTGTATCAAGACAAACGTCAAATTTTTGTTTGAGTTGCAGATAATTTTTTATCTCTATCAATTATAGGGGAAAACGTATGTCATAATAAACCATGCAAAAAGTACCAACAACAATCAAGATGGCGTCTTTTACTAAGCATTATCAAGACAACGTTGTCAGAGCTCGAGCGTTGACAATTTTCTTTTAACGCTGCAATAATACTGACAAATTCAGTCTACATTAGACAAATCTTTATCTTGATAAAATTTTAACGTTTGTCTTGATAAAAATTTGTCTAATGTAGACTCAAAGTAACGTTCATGAAACATTAGGCAATTTTTATCAAGACAAACGTCAAAATTTTATCATGATAAAGATTTGTCTAATATAGACTGAATTTGTCAGTATTATTGCAGCGTTAAAAGAAAATTGTCAGCGCTCGAGCTCTGACAACGTCATCTTGATAATGCTTGATAAAAGACGCCATCTTGATTATTGTTGGTACTTTTTGCATGGTTTATTATGACACACGTTTCCCCTATAATTGACAGAGATAAAAAATTATCTGCAAATCAAACAAAAAATTGACGTTTGTCTTGATACAAATTTCTCTAATATAGACTCAACGTAATGAAACGTAATATCCATGTGATCTCGGAAATATCTTTGTTAAAAAAAATTTTCTGATATTTTTTCTCTGAAAATTTTTTTCTATAATGTCTAGAACGGGGCTTTTATTTTTTTAGTTTCTAGCCATTTCGTATCTATGTAATTTATTTAGATTACAAATAAAAAGGGAGTCTATAATTAAATATTGTAATAGGGAATGTTATGGTAGAGAAGAACACGAACGAAAAATGGGGAGATTCGTTGCTTTATCTAATAAAGTTAGCTCATTACAATAAAATTTAAACTTAGGTAGTATTATGAAAATATCTGAAACGACTTGTAACGGACGGACCTGCATGGCTCTGACTTTCTAGAAGCTGTGCTAAGTGTTGTTCCGACCGTGCTCAGGGTTCGTTCTTGCTTCTATAGAATCAGATTTAAGTCCTTTACATAATTATTTAAAATTAAGGTAGCAATATCCCTTAGATCGACGATAAAGCAAAACAACATAAAATAAATAAATAAAATAAGTATTGAATTGAAACCTAGGAAGTGATTGTGGTGTTAATTTCCTTCCCATAGTCTTCACCCGCTCTACCATGCTATTTTGCAATTTATTGTAAATAGACCGTGATCTAACTACCTGATGTACAACTTCAACCATTCATGAAATTAAGATTATTTAGAAATTCATTTTTATAAATTTTTACAATTTATTAAGCTATTACAATATGAACAGTATGCTTCTTTATTACTGCGTAAATGTATATTATTAATAGTAAAATTATCTATTAATATAAAAAAATTAAATATGTTTCTATTCAGTTTATGTAAAAAAAATCATATTTGAGTCAAAAATTTAGTATTTTTTTAGGGGTGGTTTTGAAATTAGTGTTTTATATAAATATTTGTTTTGTTTTCTTATTAATATTTAAATAAAACTCACCATTTTACTCCAACGATGTCAGGCCTGTATTCGAAGAAGTTTGAGGATATTGCTTATTATATATTTTTTTTAGTATATGTAAGTGATTTGCAGTTGTTTATTTAGTATTATGTATGATTAACTATTTAACAATAAATTAAATTAATTAACAAAGTTGAAAATAAGATTTTTTTCTAGCTGTTTTCACTAAATTACTAATTTAATTTGCTGATAATTTATATTTTATGCATTATTTATTTGTCAAATGTAAGTTTGGTAGTTTAAAAATTTGGTATTAGTTTTTTTGTGCAGGTAATTTTAAGTGTTAACGTATAGAACTCGGTTTAATTAGTTATTAGTTAGGTTCTTTTGATAGTTTAATTGATTGTTATAAATTTCTTCAATTATATTATTCTTGTTAGCGATTTGCCGGAAACGTTATTCTATTTAATTTTGAATAATATCTTGAATAATCTTGAGAATTTATTTCTATAGTTATTTTGTCATTAAACCGATTCTTAGCCTCTCCCGGAGACTCGATTTCGATATCTGGGATTCTTCCAATAATTAAATGATTAATTTTTCGAATTTTGCAATTTCCTATGTGTATTATTTTTGTTATATTAGCTCTTAAAATTTTAAATACATTTCAGATAGATCTTACCTTTTAATAAATATAAAATTCAAACTAAAAGTTTGAGAGAATAACAACCACCAAAATATTTAGCTTTTCTTTATCTTATTAGTATTATTAAAATTTCAAATTCTATTTTTATATTCAATATATTTATGTGTTTTAAGTGTTTATAAAAAACCGACTTTTCATAAAACCGGTTTGACGGTTAACCAAAAATTGGATAAAATTAAAAAACCGGTTTTTCGGTTAACCGTCTACTTAAAAACCGGTTAAACCGGTTAACCGACATTTTAATAATTGCTCTAATTTGAAGCTTAATAAAAATATTTTTGGTGTGTGTGTTTTCAACTTAATGGTTTAACCATGCACCAAATAATAAACACTGTTCTTTACTTTGAGTCTACATTAGACAAATTTTTATCAAGACAAACGTCAAAATTTTATCAAGATAAAGATTTATCTAATCAAGTCAGCGCTCGAGCTCTGACAACTTTGTCTTGATAATGCTTGATAAAAGACGCCATCTTGATTGTTGTTGGTACTTTTTGCATGGTTTATTACGTTTTCCCCTATAAGTGACAGAGATAAAAAATTATCTGCAACTCAAACAAAAATTTGACGTTTGTCTTGATACAAATTTCTCTAATGTAGACTCAAAGTTATAAATGGCGACTGATTTACATTGAAATTTTATATGTAATACTTTTTTTCAGCCTTTAGACTAGTTTAATATAATTCATAAAAACATTTTTTTTGGCATCTTTTAGCACAGCTTTTGAAGCTTTATAATGATCTAAAATTATTCTATAAAGTATTTTTAATATTAGTTTTTTTTTTTTCAATTTTTCTAATTTAAAGATAAAATTAAATTATCGAAATTTTAAAGCATCTCAACAAAGAGGAAGCTTCAGACCTTGAATGATGTAATTTATATTATGATAAAATATTTGTGTAAAATTGGTAAAATAATTAAAATTTTTTCTGCTAAAAAGAGTTTTGTTTTTAATTTTTAGAAGAATTATTAATCATTTAAAAGTACATTTTCTGCACTTATTTAATTCTACTTTTGAAGTTTTTATTTTTTCCTATTATCCTATATAAAATCTTATATTTCTCTTAAGCTGTACACTAAGGGAAAAATTCGATTCAAAATCAACAACGGTTGTGGTCACATTGGTAATTTACGGTAACAGCTTTTTAATACCTTTCGTTAACAAATTTAATACAAAACATATGTAATTTAAAAATTTGATACCGAAATTGGTTCAACTTGGTGCCAATTAGGTATCGATTTTCAATAAAAATTGAACACGCAGTGTTTAATTTAAAAACATACGGTGTAGATTCACTATTGACACAGAATGGTATCGTTTTCATCACGTATGTGATTGATATTTCTCTGGGTATACATTAGTAGGTCTAATGTTATTTTCATCTTTTAAAGTTTTTGTAAATGGAATGTTTAATTATCTATCTGATTTTATTATACATACAGTTCCAAAAAGTAAATATATCACCTGACTACTTGTTAACTCAATCACCAAGCATTTTTTGTAGTTTGAAAATATTTTCTTATATTTTAAATTCAGATAAAAGTAACAAAAGGAGGAAATTTAGTGATATTTTTAGCAAATTTTTAAAACCGGTTAACCGACACAAAAAACCCGGATAAACCGGTTAACCGAAATTTAATATTTCAAATTAACCGGTTCGCAAATAACCGAAATTTTAAGAAAACCCGGTTTTTCGGTTAACCGATTAACCGGTTTGTAAACACTAGTTTTAAGTTCACAAATTTTTTTTTTTATAATAAAATGATTTGAAAAAAAAAATTGAAAACAAATATTAAAATGTCCAAGATTACTATTCAAAATATTTTTACCTTATTTAAAGTATATTTTGAAATACAGTCCTCACAAAACAGATAAAGTTTTGAGATATATCTCAAAAACTGGATCTGTAAAGTCTGAAATATAGTGATAGGCTAATTCCTAATTCCAAATATCCTTAGCATGATATATTCCTTTATTTTTAGTTTCGATGTCCTGAAGTTCATAATTCACATGACCAATTTTACGTATAACTTTTTTTATACCCACAGGTGCCAACTTCGCATTAAAATAATTAGCCTTGGAACTTTGTACAAAATTTCGACGAATTACTTCTTGGCCAATTTTGAAATCCTTATTCCTAGTCCGTAAGTTATAAATACGTACGTTTTTGTCGTAAGCTTTTTGCATATCCTTCCTGATAGATTCTCTAAGTAAAGAAAATTCGTCCAGTTTTTCAGTAATGTCATATTCAGCCAAAATTTTGAGTCGTTTCAAAAGTTCGTAGTATGTCCCGTGCGTTATCATAGTCTGTCCGAAAACGATTTGATATGGAGTTCTTCCGATGGTCTGATGAATGGTATTTCGCAAAGCACAATTTATACCGCTTACAAATTTGTCCCAGTCACGTTGATCTTTTCTTACAAAAGAACGCAGTGCTTCATTAATTGAACGATTTACACGTTCACTTGCGTTAGCTTGAGGACTATAAACAGCTGTAAGCATATGTTTCACACCATATTTCTGTAAAAACTTGTAACTCGCAATTTTGAATATATTCCCTAACGTCTGTTGCTAGTCTGGGCCAATAAAAATATCTCCTAACACGTTCTAACGTTTTTGCTATACCTCCATGTAAAGAAGTTGTATTATTATGTGCTGAATATATTACACTATGTCTCAACTCTGTGGGTACAAACAATTTCCAAGATTCGGATTCATCTTCTAAACCAGAAGAAAAATCAGTTCGCTTGTAAATATATTTATCAATAATCCTATAATCTGGTAAGTTCGAATTTTGAAAATTGTTACGTAATTTTACATATTCTTCAGAATCAAAGGAATTAGATTTCATATCGATAGCTGACATACTCTCTAATTCAACGGAATTCACAAAATCCTCGCCCTCATGCATACGAGATAAGATATCAGGCACTACATTTTCCTTTCCACTACGATGTTCAATGGTAAAGTTGAAGCCTTGTAATTTCAAAGACCATCTTGCTAATCGCCCCGACAAGTCTCTTTGACCCATTAACCATTTAAGGCTCGCATGGTCCGTAACTATCTTAAATTCTTGCCCCTCAATATATGAGCGAAATTTTTTAATAGCCATAACCACAGCCAAACCGTTCCGTTGTGCCTTATTTAGTTTGTGAGACTTTTAGGCAATCGGTCTTTCTATTCCGTCCTGGTCTTTCTGCGCCAAAACTGAACCCACCCCATAAGTGCTTGCATCGCATTGTAGAATAAATGGTTTTTCATAGTCCGGGTGAATGAGTAATGGTGCAGATGTTAGTCTATTTTTAAGTTCGTCGAAAGATTTTTGTGCATTGTCCGTTCAAACAAAAGTTTTCTTTTTCGTCAAAAGTTTAGTAAGGGGAAATGTCAAACTCGGTCATTCCTAAAAATCGTCGTAAATGTCTGATGGATTTTGGTACGGGAAAGTATGGCCCTAACTTTGTCTTTGTCCACCTGTAAAGTCCCATTTCCAACTACATAGGCGAGGTATTTAACCTTGTTTAAAGCAAAACTACTTTTCTTCACATTAATAGGTAAACCTGCCTTTCTAGGCTGGCTTGCCACCTCTAATAAGTGGATCATGTGTTCCTCGAAATTTTGAGAAACAATTAACAAGTCGTCCAGGTAAACAAAAGTTAAACGGTTAAAAGTTAAAAGCGCGTCTTTAAGTTAAACGTAGTTACCATGTCCATCAGTTTGCGGTGCGTTATACAGTCCAAACGGCATTCTTGTAAATTGATACAATGGCCGATTAGGGACAGTGAAAGCTGTCTTTGGTTTTGAGCTTTTCTCCAGTTTAATTTGCCAAAAGGCATCTTTCAAATTTATTTTTGAAATGCAATAAACTGGAGGAAGTCTCGCAATAAGTCTGTCAGTGTTCGGTATCGGGTAAGCGTCTTTAACTGTCACTGAGTTCAACCTCCTACTGTCCACACACATCCTCACTTTGCCAGGTTTAACTACTACTACTACTGTGGGTGAAGACCACGGGCAGCTTGGTGCTTCTTCTATAACCCCAAGAGAGATCATTCTGTCTATTTCACTACTCAATTGTTTTTCCACAGCTGGTGAAATAGGATAGTACCTTTGCTTAATGGGATGCAAAGCCCTGTGTCTATAAAATGCTCAACAAAAGTTGTAAACCCTAAACCTTTCATCTCGGAGTTTGTTGATGCTATTATTTTGTCCAATCGTTCTTGTTGTTCGCGAGTAAGTTTTAGTTTGTCAGGATCTGAATTTGTCTCTGCATAGTCAATTTCTACTATGTCATTTACTATAATTTTGAGTCCAAATGTCTTCCAAAAATCGAAACCGCAAATAATGTCATGTTGAATGGTCGGTACTACTAAAAATTCAAATAATTTAGTCTGTCCTTTAAAAGTAATTTCTAAACTAATAGTTCCTAATATGTCCTGTCGTTTTCCGTCCGTTCGTACATTGCCTACACATCTCTGATAAGATTTATTATTCACCGTCTGCAACGCTTTTATTGGCTCTACTATCTAATAAGGCTAAGAAACTTGTTTGTTCTACTTTTATACTGACATACTATCTGAATCTTTATTCACAATTGAAGATATGACACAAGTTCTAAATGACTTTAATTTTCGATAAAAATTACGTATACGCTTAGATGATCTGGCCATTGGTTTTTCGTTGCCAAAAATGTTGGCCATTGCTTTCTCATATTCCAATAAACGAATATGAAAAGGCCTCATCAAAGGATGTAGAGTACTACACGATTTGTCAATGTTTCTATTAAGTTCAGTAGTTAATTTGTCCTTTTTGTTATTGTCGCTAACCGCTACCAGATGTCCGCAATACTTTCTTCGGACATCCCTCAGTCCGTTTCCCTGTCTATTTCGGGAGCAGTTCGGACATGTAGGTTTATAAATATCCTTGGCTCCACAGCCATAGCAAAATACTCTCCTCAACTCCATACAGTCTACATGAATGACCAAACTTGTCACAATTCCAACATTTCAAGCTAGGTTGAATCGCACATACTTCGTTATTCGTTATTGTTTCGTCATCTTCTTCTTCCTGTCTAGTCATTTCCGCAATACGAGCTCTTGTCAACTTTCGATTCTCCATGGCGTGTATATTTTTCATGAACTTTTCATGTTTTTGAACTTCTTTGCGGAGTTGTGAAGCGCTACGTATTTCTAAATGTAATAGTTAATGTCGTATTTCATGTTTCAAATTTCGCAGCATTGTCTCGCACAATTCACCATCTGACATTGGAGTTTTCAATCGATCAGTTAACTCAGATACTGCTTCAAAATATTCATCAAAACTCTCATTTGGTCTTTGCCTACGTCTTCTAAAACATCGTAATTGCTATAATCTACTTTGTACTCGTTTCGTAAAGCATTGGTTAATGTCATCCAGTCAATATCGTCGTGATTACGGTGATACCGCCAAAGCCAAACTAAAGCCTTACCTTCAAAAAGGCAATGAGCGTGATCATCTAAACCTTAAACTTACCTGCTAAAGTTTTTGTTGTCAATATATTAATTCAGTAAATAAACTCATCGACAGATATCTGACTGTCATGCCCTGAATTTCTTATAATATTCAGGACTTTTTCAGCATAAAAAGGATCTTGTGAATTTCCTTTATAAGTACGTGAAGGAATATGGGAATCTGAATTATTTGAGTTATTTAATAACTCATTATTAGGATTGTTTCGATAGTTATCAATATCGTGATTACGATTTGTTACACGAGAACTAACATTATTACCTAAAGTCATATTATGGAACATTGTTTGTAATTCATTTGAAATAAAACCTTTTATTTCTTCGCGAAAGCTATTCAATGATTCGTTTATTAGTTGTCTAAATTGAGGAACATCCTCATGATTTGTATCCTGAACGTTTCTAGACCTAGTAGCAGGTCTACCTTCAGAACGCGTACTTTGAGCTACAGGTATTGAAAGATTTACAGATCTATTTTCCTGAACTCTATCTGAATTTTCTTGACTTTCACGAGGTGTATTATTTGAACCAATATCAACCGTGAAACTAACGTTTGCTGGTTGGTCTAAATTCGATAAATTCTCACGACTTCGAGTTATCGTCATTTTCAAATTACGTATAATTAATTACGTAGTTTTAAATTTCATTACTAAGTTATTTTGTATTCAGGTAGTACATTTAAAAAAATAAAGGTATCAATTCAAAAAAAAAAAAAAAAAACAAAAAAAAAATAAATAAAAACACAAATAATAGTTTCGGTATAATGATTGAGTATACAATAAACCTGTGCTTAATGTAAAAATCTCAAAAATAATATTGAAATTAGAAAGATAATATCTCATTATAGCCACCATAAGAGTAAATAAACGATAGATACTATTTATAGAAATCTCGATTATGTAATGACTAAATAAGTGATTTTTAACAAAACAAACTCAAAACTGATACAAAATCCCAAATGTAAAATACTTATGCAAAATCTTGCTGGTAATATTACAAAATGCATCCATAATAAAAAATCCAGAAAGAAATTGCAAAATAATTTAGACGAAATATGAAATATCAACATTATCTTGTTTAAAATTCCGCAACGAAACGAAAAATTAAATATCCAAAAATGTTGGTCAAGACTCACACAAAAATATAAAATCAAATTCTACGCTTCTTCGTCGACCCACGAATAAAATATTGTGTGAAAGCATCAGCATGTTTCTATGTGTTTATTAGCCTAAGCTACAAATTAAGGTTTTTATTCTGCTGAGGCCCCACGTTGGGCGCCATTTAAATTTATGTAACGGACGGACATGCATGGCTCTGACTTTCTAGAAGCTGTGCTACCTGTTGTTCCGACCGTGCTCAGGGAAATTGGGGTTGGTTCTTGCTTCTATAGAATCAGATTTAAGTCCTTTACATAATTATTTAAAATTAAGGTAGCAATATCTCTTAGATCGACGATCTTCACCCGCCCTACCATGCTATTTTGCAATTTATTGTAAATAGCCCGAGATCTAACTACCTGATGTACAACTTCAACCATTCATGAAATTAAGATTATTTAGAAATTCATTTTTATAAATTTTTACAATTTATTAAGCTATTACAATATGAACAGTATGCTTCTTTATTACTGTGTAAATGCATATTATTAATAGTAAAATTATCTATTAATATAAAAAAATTAAATATGTTTCTATTCAGTTTATGTAAAAAAAATCATATTTGAGTCAAAAATTTAGTATTTTTTTAGGGGTGGTTTTGAAATTAGTGTTTTATATAAATATTTGTTTTGTTTTCTTATTAATATTTAAATAAAACTCACCATTTTACTCCAACGATGTCAGGCCTGTATTCGAAGAAGTTTGAGGATATTGCTTATTATATATTTTTTTAGTATATGTAAGTGATTTGCAGTTGTTTATTTAGTATTATGTATGATTAACTATTTAACAATAAATTAAATTAATTAACAAAGTTGAAAATAAGATTATTTTTTTAGATGTTTTCACTAAATTACTAATTTAATTTACTGATAATTTATATTTTATGCATTATTTAATTGTAAAATGTAAGTTTGGTAGTTTAAAAATTTGGTACTAGTTTTCTTGTTCAGGTAATTTTAAGTGTTAAAGTATAGATTTAATTTAATTAGTTATTAGTTAGGTTCTTTTGATAGTTTAATTGATTGTTATAAATTTCTTCAATTATATTATTCTTGTTAGCGATTTGCCGGAAACGTTATTCTATTTAATTTTGAATAATATCTTGAATAATCTTGAGAATTTATTTCTATAGTTATTTTGTTATTAAACCGATTCTCAGCCTCTCCCGGAGACTCGATTTCGGTCTCTGGGATTCTTCCAATAATTAAATGATTAATTTTTCGAATTTTGCAATTTCCTATGTGTATAATTTTTGTTATATTAGCTCTTAAAATTTTAAATATATTTCAGATAGATCATACCTTTTAATAAATATAAAATTCAAATTAAAAGTTTTAGAGAATTGCAACCACCAAAATATTTAGCTTTCCTTTATCTTATTAGAATTATTAAAATATCAAATATTTTTTCAAATTCTATTTTATATTCAATATATTTTTTATGTGTTTTAAGTTCACAAACAATTTTTTTTATAATAAAATTATTTTACAAAAATTTTGAAAACAAATATTAAAATTTCCAAGATTACTATTCAAAATATTTTTACCTTATTTAAAGTATATTTTGAAATACAGTCCTCACAGACTATTAACTATAAGCTAAAAGATAGATATAAAAATAAAGCATGTAAACGAAAAATTTTTACATTTTCAATTGCATATATTTAAGCCACAGTATATAGTATTTAAAAAATTTAAATGGTTTGTGATTCTGTAAAGTCTTTAGAATATATATAAATTTGCATTTTGAATTTCGAGATATCAGTCAATGAAATATCTTAAAAATTGGAAAACATCAGAAAAAAAATTTTGGACAAATTTCTTAAAAAAATGTGTAAACGAAAAATTTTTACATTTTAAAACGTAAATATTTCAGTCGCTGTAAGCAATATGATATAGATCGGATACTTTTCTGAATCTGCGAAGTCCGAAGATTTTAAGTATATAATACTTTTTTATAAGATCCAAACTGTTAATTCATAATCATAAAAATTGGAAAATAACACAAAATTAAATTTGAGAATTTTTTTTTTAACACTGCATCAACCAAAAAAAATCCTAGTTTAACAATGATAATTTCGGTAAATGATACATCAAAGAAAAGACAATGTCATAATCTATCAATTAAAATACTAAATAATATGTTGATTAACACTCTGGCTAGATTTGGCATCGAAAAGTGAATCGGAAAAAAGGTTATGATAAAATACTGTAAAACACACAGTGTATGGGTGTCATAAAAAATGAATAAAGATCAAAACCACTTAAAAAATTTTACATCCAAGATTAAAATTGCATCAAAAAACATGTAAAATGTAAGAAAATTGTGGCCATTTATTATATGTTTTAAAAAATGTTGTGAAAAACGTGTCCAAAATTTTCTTTTCGAATTTTTAAAATTATTATATTTATTCTGCGACTGATAATTTTTAACAAAAGAAATAAGCATATTTGTATTCTTTGGAGTCCCTAGTTTTATAAAAGTACAATTTCTTGAGATACCCTTTAAAGATACTTAAATATTTACATTTGAAAATGTAAATTTTTTTTCGTTTACATGCTTTAATATAGGAAAAGAAAAATAGGATGCAAATATATATGTGAAAATGTCTATGAGGTTGAATACCTTTTTTGCTCTGAACCCGTCCATGACATATATTATTCCTTAAAATTTCTGAATAACCCATCACGAACCTATCAAACTGATTTAAATGTTTCACGAAAAGCAAAAAGTAATTATTTAAATGTCCATATTACAAACGGAAATGTAATTTATTTGAACAAAGAAAGCTTAGTTATTAAATAACAAATAAATAATTTAAACATTGTTTAAAATTAGGTTTAAATATGTCACCAAACTAAAGTTTAATAATTTAAAATAATAAATATAGTAAAATTTTTAATTGTAATTTTAACCTAAGTGAGAATATTAAAAGTTTATTTAAGTGGATTTTTTTTTTTTCGTGCTTGATTGTCAAGTCTAATTTTGAAAAAATTAGAACATTTTTAAAAAATTAAATTTATTGTTGTGTTGATAAGCTGGTTTCTATGCGCATTTCACTGCTTGCTTATGCCAGATCATCAGGAAACTCTTCCCAGTTTTTAGAAAAGCTAAAGTTGTCTTTACATATCAAAACTTTTGTAAACTCAATGAGAGTTCATAAAAGCTAAATGTACGAAACAACAAAGCCTTAACAAAGTGCAACAATATATTAAGATTTTTAATATTTTTATTACATTCTTTTTTTAAGTTAAATTAGTGTAAGTTAATATAGGTTAAAAAGTAAAGTTTAAATGCAACTGTTTAAATAAAACAAAAATATAAATTTTACAAGAGATCAATAATAGATTATTTATATTTTAATGTATTGGTAAATTCAAATATCATTTTTGTTTCATTTAACAGTCTCTTATATTTATTAACTGTATTAATCCGAAATTACGAATTATTTTAAAAATTGATGTTTCAAATTTATTTAGAAAAGTAAACAATCACCACAAATTCTTTCCCTCGATGACTGCAGGCCTGAAGTTCAGTGGTTGTTGATGGTTTCGGCGAATTTTTATAATATAAGTATTGTAAATTTCAGGTTTAGGTTTAAGTATATGTAAGGTAAGCAAGGAAAGTATTTATATTGATTGTATGTATTTGTATTACACTTTAGATGTGTGTGTATTGAATGTATGTGTGAATTATGTGTGCGTAAGTGTGTGTATTTGTATATAAAAATTTAATTTTTACATTATTTTTTAATTGAGTTTGGTGACTAATGAAAGATTAATATATAGGTAAGTATAATCAACAACAAAAGTAAATTGTTAGGTTTAAGATACGTTAAGTCAAGACATTTAAAGTTATATTATGTTCACATACACTAGTTTTCGACTTGTTTTTTAAAAAACACAAGGAGTTTAAACATCACTGTTCACATATTATTTTATTGTGTTTTTTCTTTTGGCCTGTTTTTCTTTTGTGAAAATATTTTCACAAATTTTAAATTTAAATAAAAATTACACACACAGACACTTTCTAATTAACAAAATAAAATTTTCTAACAAATAAAATTTATGAACAAATATAATTTTCATTCATAATTTTTAATTTTTTGTTTTTAAACTGTTTGACAATTTTTACAAATTCTTTTTTCAACAATTTTCTATGTACTAAAAATACTAAAAATTTCTTCCCTGTATGGAAATTTAGTATGTTTTTATTGTGTTAAATAATTAAACAACTCGAATCGAGATGTTTTCTGGCTTTGAAATATATGAAAAAACAAGTTAATTTCTTTGTGTTTTTTAAGAAAACGACTCGTTTTTCAAAAAACCTTTATATGTGAACATAGTATTAAACTACGAAATGTTAATTAAGTTTACTATATGTTTAGGTTACGTTACGTTTAAGTTTGGAAAACTTTACGTTAAGTGGAGTTAAGTTAGATACGTTTACATTGTTAAATTATAAAATTTTCTTTATATCGCCAGGTAACTTGCAAATTTTAATTTATTTTTGAAAAACCGTTTTATATCTGGATTCTGTAGACTGAATTATTTTGAAAGACTTCAGGAAAATTTATCAGGATTTTTTATAAATGATAAAAATCTTGTTGTAATGTTAGACCACCCTGAAAAGATCTCAAATTCTGTATATTTTTTTCCAAATATTAATGAATTTGCGCGTATAATCTTTTCTCTTGAATTCCTTCTTTTCCTTGATTATTGTTTCCAAATATTTCCTTTATATATCCTTTAAATATTTACGGCTTTTCTTAAATTCTTCAAAAATTATTCAGTTTTAAATTTCCGTTTCCTTTCCAACTTCCTATGTTTGAAAATGTTCAATAAATGAAATTTCCTACAAATTTTCTAAACTAAATTTCAAAGCTAGGTATGAATAAAAACATATCTTTTTTTGTTATATAATTACAGAAAGACAAATTATTTTAGAAACATGTCCTCACAAATCATAGAGACCAATGTCGTCATGTAAATATCTGACCACACGCCAGCGAACCGCCTTAGGTACGACAAATTTTAGACCCTTTTTCGGTTTTGCGATAAAGACGATTATTCTGTAGAACAAAATAAGATATAATCTGTTTACATAGATCAGACTTAATCTTTCCGCTCAAAACAGCAATCAAAAGACTGAGTTTATCATCCCTTATTATTGTATATACAGTCTTTACTGTCAACCTCTATATTCAAGACGAAACCCGCTGGTTCTACTTCAATGGCTGCTAAGTCTGGAGAACGGCTTAAGGCATCGACTTGAGTCATACGCGACCCCGCACGGTGTACAAATTTACAATCGAACTCCAACAATTTCATACGCCATCTAGAAATTTTCGGTAGTAACTTCTTACTAGTTTTCGTCGGTGTAGACTTCGTGCTTAGCCGATACGTCGTAGATTGCTAATACCGGTAGTTTACAAAGTATTTCCACCAATTTGTTGAACGAATGTTGCTGCAGAAAAGAGAGAAAATAATTTTACTCTCTTTTCTTCAACAAGAAGGTTAGTGGTCTAGAAATCTCGGAATAGTTTCCTACAAATTTTCTAAAAAATCCCGTCAACAAGCTACGAACTTCCGTAACATTTGTCGGTAGCTTTAAATTTATAATAGCACTTATCTTCTCACTTCCTGGTGTAATATCGTACTTGTTCATTATATGGCCCAAATATGAGATTTCTTCAGCCAAAAACTTACATTTGTCCAAACGTAAAGTGAGTCTTTCAGAATTTTCAAAAATCTTCCGAGACGCTCAATTCCTTCGTCGATTGTTTCGCTAGGTATTAATACGTCATCCAGGTATGCCAGTACCTCTCCAGGTTACATTAAACCAACAATACGATTCATTACTGTTTGACAGCTGGAACGTTCACCACCCAAAAGGCATACGATTATACTTATAGTGACCCTCGGAAGTAATAAATGCCGTATATTTTCTCGAATCCTCATCGATCTCAATTTGATGGTAGCCCATACGTAAATCTAGTGTGAAGAAGTATCGATTTCCAGCTAGTTGGACGAAATGTTCTTCGATCACAGGCATTGATTAAGGTATTTTCGTAGTAATCTTATTCAGCTGACGGTAATCGATACATAATCGATGTTCACCATTATTTTTCTCCACTAGTACGACTTCAGACGCATAAAGCGAAGCTGACCTAACCTAAACATAACTCATGCAACAACAAAATAAATGTAATCAAATACATTTTGTTGTTGCTAAAAGAAAATAAAAACACATTTTTGTTTACAAAACAACCATTTAGTTATTTGTCAATCGAGAGTTTAGCCTGCATGTGTTACTCTATGGTTACGACCAATGAGTAAGTCGGTTGATATCATATCGTCTTCCACCATAAAGAATTCTTCCTCAGTATGCATGTTAATCGACAACACGCATACTGAGGAAGAATTCTGAAAATTTTCTTTTAACGCTGCAATAATACTGACAAATTCAGTCTACATTAGACAAATCTTTATCGTGATCGTGACGTACTATTGCCGATTCAGAAAGGTGCCCCTTTCTACCGATAGCAAATATTTGGGTGGCGTGTTTACAAACTGTTGAACGAAGTTTGACAAAGGTAGGACGTTGGGATAATATGAAACATTATTCATTATCGTTGGACGATTTTCACCAGCAGTGGAGTATTGATGACTATAAACAAAACGAGGAGTTGCATCAATCGAAACAAACGGGCTCTGCTGTTGAACAGTGGTTTGTGTTGACGTTAATACAATATTCTGTGCGTGAGAACTAACAGACGTAGACGTAGTTGGTACTCCTTGAATCGCTGAACGAGGTGACGATTCTTCAGGTGTGATTAAAGTTTGTTGCGGAGAAGAAGCTGCAGATGGTTTAAAGTCGGTATTTCTATAACGACTTGTTTGCGTTCGCATATTTGCCACTAATGTGAAAAGAGAGAGAAACAGTGATAACAAGCAAAAACTAAAAGCTCTGAAGAAAAAAATAAAATTAAATATTTAAAGTGTTTTAAAAATAGAAAAAAGACTATTAAAACATAAGGAACCTTTAATTTTATAAAATAAAATAAAAATATACATAAATAAACATAAAACAGTGGTTAATTAAATAAAGAAAAATTTTTCGCTCGAAGATGACTGAATGCAATACATGCAGATCAGTAATTAGGGGTGAAACCGGCATCAGATGCAATGGTGTATGCGATAAAATATACCATTGCACAAAAAAATGTTCAGGAATAGACCAATATTCTATCGGAGTGTTGGAATCCAATAACTTTGTGCGTTTTATATGTGAGGACTGCATGCAATATATAAGAAATGTGGAATTAGCATTAGGAGAAATACAAGATGGTGTACGAATAAATAAACAAAACTTGAAAGAATATAAAAGAGAATTTGAGACATCACTAAAACAAAACGAAAACGAAATAAAACAATTACTTGAGGCAATTGAAAAACGTTACGAAAAAAGACTTAAAATTTTAGATGATACACAAAAAGCATGTGAAAAAAACTTTGAGGAAATAAAAAAATTATTTGGAAATTTTAAAGAATATGAAAACAAAAATAAAGAAATGTGCGACAACATTTTGCTCTATGTAATGAAATAAAAAGATGTAATGAAATAAAAAAAATAAAAAAAGTAATAAAAGAAACAAAAGACAATCAAAATAAGATGTCATTTTCCGATGCATTGAAAAAGAACATGGTATTGCCAGAATTAAAATATCAAGTGCCATAAATAATAAAACCGAAAGAGAAACAACAAATTGAAAAAACTAAAGAAGACTTAAACAGAAAAGTGGACCCAATAAACTTTAAAATAATAAACATCGAAAATAAAAAAAACGGAACCGTAGTCATACAAAGTGAAAATGTTGAAGAGAGAGAGAGAAAATAAAAAATGCAATTGAAAATGAAATGAGTGAAGGGTACGAAATTAAAGTTCCAAATAAGATTGAATTGTCAATAATTATAACGGATATGAATTTTAAATATGGAAATAACGAGATTATTGAAAAACTTAAAAAACAAAACCAGATTCTAGAGAATAGTAAACTTGAAATAACAAAAGTATATGAAACGAGGAGAAATAACAGATCCATATTTAATGCGAAGTTAAAAATTGATAAAGAAACATATACAAAATTAATTTCGGTTCAAAGATTGAATGTCGGATGGTAGAAATGTCGAGTTTTTGTGGTGGTACAGACATATTACGTTGTTTTAAATGTGAAGGATTTAACCATAAATCAGTAGACTGAGAAATGAGGAAGTATGTTTGAAATGTCACGGAAATCCCTATACAAAACAATGTAATAAGGATATTATAAATAAATGTATTAATTGCATTAGAACAAACAAGAAACTAAATTTGGGACTTGATGATAACCACATGACGACAGATAGAAAGTGTCCAGTTTATAAAAATAAATTAAAAATAAAAAAAGGAGAATGGGATTAAGTGCATAACAATTAAAATGCATACAAGGAATATACACAAATATACAAGGACTAACAAACAATTTTTATCAAATTGAAGCAATTGCAAATATTGAAAAGCCAAAGTTCATAATAATATCGGAAACACATTTGACTGACAGCATTGATGAATCGGAAATACTATTGGAAGAATTTTGTCAATTTTCAACTCCATCAAACTCTACGAGAACCGGAGGAGTAATATTATATATTAATAAGAACTGGCATGTAAACATTTTAACCGAAAAAGTGTGTGATTTAAAATATTGGATAAGTGCATATAATGTTAAATACAACAACTCATCAATTATAATAGCAGCAGTTTACAGATCACCAAGCAGTCAAGAAGCGGAATTTTACGAAGTATTTGAAGAAATTGTAGAAGAAATAAGTGAAAGAAATACAGATATAATTATTGCAGGTGATTTTAATATAGACTGGGCAAAAGAAAGTTCATATAAAAAGAAAATAGAATCCATAATAAATGATAATGGATTACAACAAGTGATGACTGATTATACAAGAGTTACCAACAATTCAAGAACAATAATAGACTTTTTTATAAAAAATAATAATAATAAATAGAAATAAAATATCGGATCATGAAGTTATAGAAATTAAAATAGACAATATATGTGAAATTGCAACGAAATATAAAAGTGAAACAAAAATTTTAAGATATAAAAAATACCGTTTTCAAAGGGAGATTAGTGCATTAATCAACTTCAATGAAGATCAAGATGTGAATGATAATGTTCATTATTTTGATATGGCTTTCGAAAGAACAATTGAGAATCAATCAATAAAAAAGAAAATTAATGAAAAGAATATTGTAAATAAGTGGTTTAATAGGCACTTGCATTTTCTAAAAAGAGACAAAATAGTGAAATATAATAAGGCCAAAGCGATAAATAACTATGAAGCTTCGAATGAATACAAAATAGCCAGAAATTTATATATAACGAAACTTAAAAATAAAAAAAATACATATATTAATAGTACAATAAGTAATACCAAAGACCAAAGAAAAATGTGGAGTAACATCAAAGACTTAGTACTAAAGAAAACAAAAAATGTGATAAAATCTGTGATATTTACAAATGTAGAATATAAGGACAGTTATGAAATAGCAAATCAATTTAATAAATATTTTGTAAATAGTATAAAAGAAATAATAGATAATATAGAATATGTGCAATATGTAAATCAAATATCTATGATAAACTGTAGATTTAAATTTCGAGAAATAACAATAATAGAACTTAAAAATTGGAAATATTGGAAATGTAATGGCAGAAATAAAAAAAATTATGGCAATTTTCCTCGATTTTAAAAGAGCTTTTGAAACAATAGACAGAAAAATATTGCTAAAAAAATTATATCACTACGGAATACAAGATAAAGAATTAAATTGGTTTGAATCATACCTGCCAATTTATATAAATGATATGCCGGCTGTAATAGACAAAAATGAAATAGTACTATATGCGGACGATACCCTAATATTTAATATAGCAGTGCCTGGAAAACTTATCGTACGATATGCGAAATATAAATGATTGGTTAAAAATGAATAAACTAAAATTGAACGAAAATAAAACAAAAATTATGGAAATAAATATGAACAACAGTACTGAATTTAAAATTAATAACAAAATCATTGAAGTTGTAGACTTCAATGATTTTGTTATTATATATAGAATATATATGTAAAAAAAATCGGCAAGAAAATAGGCTTTTTTAGAAGGATTAGAAATCAAATATCAACAATCACTGCAATAAATATATACAATACAATAATTAAACCACATTTTGAATTCGGGTCAACCGTTTTATACACCTGCTGCACAAACATACAAATAGAAAGGTTACAGAAATTACAAAATAAAGCTATGCGATCAATTTTAAAATGTAGTAGATATACTTCCATACAATATATGCTTGACACATTGAAATGGATGAATATTAGACAAAGGCTCCAGTTTAACACGTGTATTCTTATATTTAAAATGAAAATGGGTTATGCGCCAGAATACTTGACTCAGGAACTATCATATGTAAATGGTAATGATTTCCGGATAAATAGAGTAGCAACAAATAAAATGAAGAGATGTTTGTTATACAAAGGACTGCAATTATTTAACCAACTTCCGAATTATATTAAAAATGAAACAAATATTAACGCTTTTAAGATAAATTGTGTAATTCATGTAAAAAATGGTGTTTATCAGAGCATTTAAAAATGTAAAATTTAATGTATTATAAGAAAGTATTTAAAATACTACTAAATAAATCAATAAAAAAAAATTCTCCAATTGATTAATGCGTTGTGCAAAATCCGCCTGACTGGATCCTGGCACTTCACGTGTATTCTTAAATTTGTGGCATTCGGGTTGATCAATCAATTGACATTTGTTGCCGGAGCACGAAACACCAATTTCTCTGCACTTCGCTTGCAGTTGTTTCACAGTAAACGTATATAAATTGTTCATTGCATTTTCTTGGAATTCAGATCCCACTTCTGAATGTTTGTCAACTGATTGATCGATGGTTAAATGACTAGTCGAATATTTATTTAATAATCAATGCAAAACATTTATTTCATCAATTCATTAATCAATATCTTAACACAAATTATTAGGTTGAATATTCCATATAAAAAACTATCATCCGAATCACGAGTTAGCACGGTTAAAAATTCAAAAATTACAGAGTTGTCGATATAGGGTTGTATTCTAAGTACATATCAAGGTTGTATTTTATGGTATCGTTTTCAGTCATGACGTAATTAGAAAGTACTCGTACATCTACAAAAACAACAATTGCTTGTATTTTGTTAGTCTAAAACTACTGCACATAATGTCAAAATGCTATGAACAGTAAATGAGAAAATAAAGGAGAGGAAGAGTAAAAAAACTCGAAAAAAAGATTTAGCATATGAATACAAAAACAATTTGACAGTTCCGCGAGGTATGTCAATGAAAAAATTGTAAAACAATTAACAATTATGTAATTATACTATGGTTTTTAGTGTTGAAGAGTACAAAAAAATTTTGACGGTTTCGCGAGGTACGCACATAAAAAAAATTAAAATCGGCTGTGCGTACGAGGTCACTATCTTATTACAATATGGGTAATATATATTTATACAGCTGTGTGCAAAATAATAGTAGCATTACCATATACTTTGGAATAATTGTTGATGTATAATTCCTTAACAAGAAATTAAAAAAAAAATATATATTTGTTTATATGAAAGTCCTACACATGAATAATAATTAAGTTACCGTTATTTTACTTAAGCCACGTCATTTTTGCTTGTGCAAAATAATAGTAGCAAAATGTTAAATATCGGAAAATAGTATTATTTTATATTATTTTGGTTTCCTTTTGGTTTTTAAGAAAATTATATAATATTTTACCGTACTTAGTAAAATTTACTAAACTACAGGCAGGTAAGCAATCACCTTAATTTCGCGATACACAAAAACAACAGTATAGCCAATTGAACCTTCGAACGTTAAAGATATAAAAAACTGGTACTTTATTCGTACTCTACGAATCTACTAAACCAAAAACATAGAAATAAATTCGAATAGTATTCTTTCTTCATCAGAAATATATAAAACAAGCCTTTGACACTTCGAAAATCATATTAATTATTTTGCTTTTTGGTGTTTTTTAAATAATATCATGATACTATGTTCACACACATTAGTTTTTAACTTGTTTTTTGAAAAACACATTAAGTTTAAACATCACTGTTCACATATCATTTAATTGTGTTTTTCCTTTTAGCCAGTTTTGCGCTTGCTAAAATATTTTCACAAATTTTTGATTTAAATAAAAATTTCACACATAATTTCTAATTCAAAAAATAAAATATTGAAACAATCAAAATTTATGAACAGTTATAAATTTCGTTCATAATTTTTAATTTTTTGTTTTTAAACTTGCCAATTTTTACAAAATGTTTTTTTTTTTCCAAAAATTTTTATGTACTAAAAATTTCTTTCCTGAATGGAAATTTAGTATGTTTTTTCTCTTAAATAATTAAACAACTCTAATCGAGATGTTTTTTGGCTTTAAAATATATGAAAAAACAAATCAATTTTGAGAAAACGACTCGTTTTTCAAAAAACATCTATGGACATAGCATAAAATATTTAAATAGTTTATTTATTGTTGTTAATGACGACACAACACCGAAATTAATAATTATAACGGTTGAACCGATTCGCTTAAATTTTTGGCAGCATCATCAAGACTGTCCCTTAATTCATATACTATATTTTTTTCGATCGGAGCAGGGGGGAATAGTACACCCATACAAAGCAAACTTTTATCATGGTGCATCTAACTTTGAGTCTACATTAGAGAAATTTGTATCAAGACAAACGTCAAATTTCTGTTTGAGTTGCAGGTAATTTTTTATCTCTGTCAATTTTAGGGGAAAACTTATATCATAATAAACCATGCAAAAAGTACCAACAACAATCAAGATGGCGTCTTTTATCAAGCATTATCAAAACAAAGTTGTCAGAGCTCGAGCGCTGACAATTTTCTTTTAACGCTGCAATAATAAACTCAGTCTATATTAGAAAAATCTTTATCATGATAAAATTTTGACGTTTGTCTTGATAAAAATTTGTCTAATGTAGACTCAAAGTAAGGAATTATGTATTATATTATTATGTATTATAGTATAGGTAATAGCCCCCATATAAAGTAATTATTAGTTATCACTTCAGAAGGGGTAGCGAAGCGCACCGGAAAAGCTAGTTTTTAATTAAATCATTACCATTATTTAACAACAAAAAAGTTAATAAAATTTTTGTATATTTCGAGTTCTAAAAGCTGCTAGGATTTTAAAAGTTTCACCAATCAAAAAATATCGCTGAAACGAGAAAAAATCCGCCCGGAAAGATTTTGCTATTAAGAAAAATGGTCCAGAAATGAAGAGAAATACATATGCCAAAATCGAAAATCTATCGTTAAAATGTAAAATATCGCCAACACAGAAAAAATTCGCTAATACAAAAAAAAAAAAAAACAGTAAAAAAAAAGTACCGCGAAATCAAAAAGTAAATACGTTTTTTTTATAAAATGCGGGAAGACCATATATTTTCCCAGTGGTAACGCTGCTGCAAAAGAAAAAAATACACATTTCGCTGCAAACTTGAGTACTTTTTCTTCTATCGAATTGAGTAGTTTCTAAAGCCCAAACTACAATAGCGCGTATTCAGCAACAATATCAGCAAAAATTATCAGCTGTTCACTGTCAGCACAACATGTTGCTGCCGTCAGCACAATTTACAACCACCAACTAGCTTTGTTCTACTTGTGTATTTTAGCCTCTCATTTATTTGCTCACTCTCTTTGTCTCGCTCTCAATCTGAATGCAGCGCAGTGAATTTAGAAACAGGGCTAAATGAAACAGCACTGCAAACTGCTGCTGACCAAATGTAATCAACACCATAACAAACAGTGCTTTCTAAATGACCAGCTGATTATGGCAGCACGCACTGCTGCTGACTACGCGCTATTGTAATTTGGGCTTAACGCTACGTCCAGCCTAGCCTTTAGCCCAAATTACATTAGCGCGTAGTCAGCAACAGTATCAATAAAAATTATCAGCAGTTCACTGTCAGAATAACTTGATGCTGCCATTATAATTACATTTAAACGTATGCAGCACAAATTTACAACCGCCATCTTGCTTTATTCTACTTGTGTATTTTAGCCTCTCATTTACTCGCTCACTCTCTTTGTCTCGCTCTCAATCTGAATGCAGCGCAGTAAATTTAGAAACAAGGCTAAATAAAACAGCACTGAAAACTGCTGCTGCCCAAATGTAATCAATTCCGTAACAATCAGTGCGTTCTAAATCATCAGCTGATTATGGCAGCTCACACTGATGCTGACTACGCGCTATTGTAATTTGGGCTTTTTTCTTCTTTGCACAAGAACATAACGTCGGCAGAGCAACACACAATATTTTTTCATTTTGTTTTCAGTTAGTGTAAAACTACTGCACATAATGTCGAGTTAAAAAAACTCGAAAAAATGTCAATGAAAAAATTGTAAAACATCTGTTCTTACGAGTATACTTTATAATTATACTATGGGTCCACACTAACCAAATGCATGTGCGCAAAATATTTTGTTCGATGTGTGATCAAGAAAAAGGCTTGTGTAGACCGCAAATAAAGAAGAAGAGTAAATTGAGTATGTTGTTATCTTACACTGGGTCTATACATGATTTTTTTATATCATAATATGTAACAGAGAGTGTCAAATCCGCTGAGAGAATTATCTCACGTGTAAACTAAAGTATTAGTATTATAAGAAATATTATGAGACTGCTGTGAAAAGATTTTTCTACACAACCATCTTATAAGACTTACTCTAAAAAAGAATACACATATACGAAAGTTTGTTTATGTCATAATAAACCATGCATAAAGTACCAACAACAATCAAGATGGCGTCTTTTACCAAGCATTATCAAGACAACGTTGTCAGAGCTCGAGCGCTGACAATTTTTTTTAACGCTGCAATAATACTGACAAATTCAGTCTACATTAGACAAATATTTATCATGATAAAATTTTGACGTTTGTCTTGATAAAAATTTGTAGACTCGAAGTAATTGACAGAGATAAAAAATTATCTGCAACTCAAACAAAAATTTGACGTTTGTCTTGATACAAATTTCTATAATATAGACTCGACGTTACGTTGAGTCTATATGAAAGAAATTTGTATCAAGACAAACGTTAAATTTTTGTTTGATTTGATCAACGTAACGTCGAGTCTATATTAGAGAAATTTGTATCAAGACAAACGGCAAATTTTTGTTTGAGTTGCAGATAATTTTTTATCTCTGTCAATTATAGGGAAAAATGTATGTCATAATAAATCATGCAAAAAGTACCAACAACAATCAAGATGGCGTCTTTTACCAAGCGTTATCAAGACAACGTTGTCAGAGGTTGATAAAAATTTGTCTAATGTAGTTACCGATTTTACCCTTTTTTACCCCCTAAACATACGAATTTCGTCTTAAGCCCAAATTACAATAGCGCGTAGTCAGCAACAGTATCAGCAAAAATTATCAGCTGATCACTGTCAGCACAGCATGTTGCTGCCGTTATAATTACAATTCAGCGTAGACAGCCACAATTTACAACCACCATCTAGCTTTGTTCTACTTGTGTATTTTAGCCTCTCATTTATTTACTCACTCTCTTTGTCTCGCTCTCAATCTGAACGCAGCACAGTGAATTTAGAAACAGGGCTAAATGAAACAGCACTGCAAAATGCTGCTGACAAAATGTAAAGCCCAAATTACAATAGTGCGTAGTCAGCAGCAGTGTGTGCTGCCATAACCAGCTGGTCATTTAGAAAGCACTGTTTGTTATGGTGTTGATTACATTTGGTCAGCAGCAGTTTGCAGTGCTGTTTCATTTAGCCCTATTTCTAAATTTACTGCGATGCTTTCAGATTGAATGTGAGACAAAGAGAGTGAGCAAGTAAATGAGAGGCTAAAATACACAAGTAGAATAAAGCAAGATGGTGGTTGTAAATTTTTGCCGCTAGGGCTTAAACGTAAATATATGAGCAGCAACATGTTATTCTGACAGTGAACAGCTGATAATTTTTTCTGATACTGATGCTGACTACGCGCTAGTTTAATTTGGGCTTAATCAACAGCATAACAAACAGTGCATTCTAAATAATCAGCTGATTATGGCAGCACACACTGCTGCTGACTACGCGCTATTGTATTTTGTGCTTTAGTGGATCTATACGCAACGTCCAGACTAGCCTTTTTCTTGTTCGCACAAGAACAAAACGTCGGCAGAGCAACACACACAATTTTGTTCATTTTGTTTCAATCGGCAGAACATTTGTCATAAAAACACTTTAACATCAAATCATTTTCAACTGAATTGAATTAAATCTAAAAATGCAATACTGTCATTTGTTTGCTTTTTTTACAAAATTTGATGTGAAGGAAATATTAAATTAAAAAAATTTAAATATTATAGGTATGTAATTAAAAGTAAATAAAAATATCACAAATAAAATAAATTTTATTTCATTTTATATATAATTAAATATAATATAACAAATTATTACATTTTCTAAGCAAAAACATTGAAATCAAACGTAATTATTATCTGTTGTTTATTTAAAAATACATAATTGTTATGTTCCCTGCATTTTTTTCATATTAGATGTAAGGGAATGACAGTAATTCACAGTTTTGTTTTGATGTTTTTTATTTAACATTGTTGTTTTTCTAAAAATCTCTCATAAGCAGTAATTTCTCAAAGAGAACAGAACATGTTTTGTTTTTGCTTCATCGTTTCAATTCAACTCAATACAAATAATTTTTTTTTACAGAGTTTGTTTTGTATTGTTTTGTTTTTTATTTTCGCAGTAATGTAAGAGCATACATTAAAAAACATTACTGTGAATTGAAAAGCAAATGATTTGATGCAGATGTTTAGTCCACACTATCCAAATGCATGTGTGCACAACATTTTGTTCAATGTGCGAGCAAGAAAACGGCTCGTGTGGACCGCAAATTATGAAGGAAGATCTACCTACATTCTAACGCCTAGTCTCCACGCAGACATTTTTGTGTCCGCAATTGTCAAATTCTATCTCTCTCTTCTAAATGTTACGTGTGGACCAATAAGAAATCTATTGCGCAATATATTTCGCAATAAATGTTTAAACACAAAACTGAGCAATAATGTTAGTAGTATATTTGTATAGGTTCTGGCGCTTTTTTTGCTCCCTATGGGAGCAATTTTGAAGATGAAATTATTGTTATGAAAAACTGGCGCTTTTTTTGCTCCCTATGGGAGCAATTTTGAAGATGAAATTATTGTTATGAAAAAGTATTTTAGCATTTTATGAAATTGGAAACCAATGAATTTATTTTTGCCAATAGTTGTTTTTGTTTTCAATGAAGATCAATTTTGAAGAGCAATTTTTGTTTGTATGAAATGTAAACCAATGAATTTATTTTTGTAATTTTTTATTTTCTTGTACATGCATTAACAGAAGGAAAAATTATTTAGCATTTTATGAAATTGGAAACCAATGAATTTATTTGTATATTTTTGTGTTTTTTGTTTTTTGTTTTTTTGTATAATAATATGTATGTAATTATGTTAAAGTACATACAAACGAATTAATATGGAGACAATTTTTTTTACACTTTTAATTGTGATGAAATTAAAAACTGATGACTTGGATAAATAGAGTTTGAGTATGTTTGGTTTATTCATATGGTTGTTTTTGTTTTTGTAAAGTGTAAAATTTAACTTGAGAATTGTTTTTGTTTTTTAATATGCATAAAATAACCTTGTAAAAGGTTTTTGACTTTGATGAAAAATATGTTTGATTTTGTTGGGTAAGGTCACGCATAATTTGTTCTTAATGTTATATTAGAGGAAAGTGTTATAGACATTGGGGTTTGAAAGAATTAATTGTTTAATTAACTTTTTGAAAGCAAATGTTCACTGGAATATTTTTATACTTTTATGAAGTTGAAAACCAACATCTTTACAAATATTTTAAAAAGAAGTACAAAAATCGAATGTTTGAATTGATGTTACATTTCATTGTCTAGTTTAAGGCGTTTATATGTATAAGAAATGTGGGAAAAATTAATAATTCTCATAATTTTTAATGATTTCAACCAAACTTTTTAATTCATATTACATTTAATTGCCTAGTTTAAGGCGTTTATATGTATAAGATATGTAGGAAAAATTGATAATTCTATTCTTTAAGAATATATCATAAATTGCATGATTTTTTTTTTCATTTGATGACAGATACATAAAGTGGGGACAAGTGTGCTTTTTATTAAATTCTACAATATTTTTGTAACACGGCCAAATGCATTTTATGAAATTGGAAATTGTATAATAAATAATATGTATGTAATTATGTTAAAGTACATTCAAATAAAATAGTAGGGAGTAATTTTTGTGCTTTTAATTGTGGTGAAATTAAAAAGTGATGACTTGGATATAAAATTTAACTTGAGAATTGTTTTTGTTTTTTTTTTTTCATATGCATAAAATAACCTTGTAAAAGGTTTTTGACTTTGATGAAAAATATGTTTTATTTTGTTGTAAAAGGTTTTTGACTTTGATGAAAAAATATGTTTGATTTAGTTGGGAAAGGTTATGTTCTAATGTTATATTTGGAAATTATTGTAAAATTTATGTTAAGACAATTATGAAATTTATGTTAAGAGAATTGTGAAATTCATGTTAAGACAATTATGAAATTTATGTTAACAGAATTGTGAAATTTATGTTAATATGATGAGAGTAAAATAATATAAAAATGAGAGTAAATTGGAATTATATGAAAAACACTCAATTTTTATAAAAACTTTTTGGAGTAAAAACTAGTGAATCTGATTTATGATTTTTTTTCAAGAGAAGAGAGTATTTTTAATTGCTATAAAAAGACATATCAGAATATATTTTTTAATCATTGCTCTAAAAGTTACTTCAAAGTATACTTAACAAAATGGTGAGTTATCGCTTTTGGATAACACTTTTGATTATTTATTTATTTTTTTATTTTAAATGTTTCGTTTTTAGATGTATGAACAAATTATTAAATTGGCTCAGGGTATTAAGCCCGAATATATAAAAATTGACGACATACCTCTATATCAACCATACAAAATTTTAAATTTCGATTGGAAAGAAACACAACATGGATCAAAAGTCATAGCATATTTAGATAATAATAAATGGTTTTATCTTCCGCAGCGATTTACAAAATTTTTAAATACGGAAGATCCATACTTGACTAAAATGAATGATCGAAATTGGACAATTGTTTACAAAGGTCGGCAGTCATCAAACGGCCTTGCAATATTTGAATTAAATTATTATAAAAATTGTTAAATGAACTACAATTTCATGCAATAAATACATTTAATATAAAAATATAGAGTAAATTTGAATTATAAATGTTCTAAAGTACATAAAAAAAACACTCAATTTATATAAAAACTTTTTGGAGTAAAAAAAATTAATTATTTTTAATAAACAAGTAAAGTGGAATAGATATAAATATAAATCTCTGAAGCAAATTTTTTAATCAGTTGTTAAACTTATTAAAAGGAGGAACAAAAATGAATTCGAATAATATTACAAATGCCGATATTGTTGCGGCTTTCAATAAATTAAAAACAAGGCCATATCTGGCAATAAAGGATTTACTTCCAACAAAGCCATATAAGGTTTTAACTATGTTCCGTCATAAGAACAAATATGGAAATGTGATAATTGCAGAGCTTGAGGAGGGAATGTTATATCTTCCCAAACGATATAATAATTTGGAAGATAATATAATAGAAGGAGTTTACAATGAACAATTTATATTAAGAAGAAAGTTAGAAAATGGCTTACATGTTTTGGAATTAGAAGAAGCAGCCGGTGATAATTCTGCAGTAGAAGACGAAGTGAGAGAGTTTTTCATTCCAAATTCTCAATCATTATTCAGTTGGGAAAATAATAAAATATAACATGATAGTTATTAATTTTTTAGCAAATTAAAAAAAAGTAATAAAAGCTATATCAAAAATAAAAAAATTGTGTTTTTTTTTATTTTATATTCAACATGATTAGATGAATACTCGTTTATAATTTGGCATATGAAAATAGTAATTAATATCGAATGCTGCGTCAGCGAAAAATTTCAAATGAAATTTGATATTTTTGTTTACAATTTTGTTGGAGTTGTAGTTTATGTGCATTATTACATATTAAATTTTAATTGTTTATAGAATTTTTAATATATAATTCGATTAATAAAATTTCAACTTTAATTAAAACTTTTTGGTTTTTGTATATATATATATATATACATATGTATGTGATATTAACAAGAAGGAAAATGTCATATGATTATTTTTTTAACTATAATAATAATGAAAAATATTAGTTGATTTTGATAGGCATAGTCATGCTTAATTTGAATAGTATTGGTATATTTAATATTACAATGAATTTATTTGAATTACATTTTAAGCAAACTTTTTTTAATTTTCCTTATGTTAATACTGGTTAGTATGAATTGTTTTTTATCAATTTTGTATAAATAATGAAAAAATGTCTAGCAGCTATTTTTTTCATAATTTTTATCAAGAAAATGTTAAAATTTTTTACAGTATATTAATAAGGTTCGTAGGGTTTTGTTTAAGGGGTTATAGTCTATGAATAATATGAAAATATCCAATTTAAAACTAAATTTTTGAGGGAAAAGTGATATATTTACATAGTAGCTTTATAATATCACGATTTTTTATTTTATTTATATATTTAATAACCTGAGACCATTTAGAACACTTTTTATGTATTTTTCAATTATATACCCCATTAATAATAAATAAAACATTTCAACAAAAATATATTTTGACTTTGACTTCTTATTATTAATATACAAGTTTATATATAAAATCAAAAGTGTCTAGATTACAAATCTGTATAAATTTTCCGTACATCTATATTGGTTTTTTTTTTTTTTCTAAAAAACAAAAAATATCCAATTTTTTCGCACTTTATTAAACATGTATTTTAATTGTTTTTTTTTTTTTTTTTTTTTGTGTGTATTTGAGTTTAGCCTGGTAATAAGATATCATATTTTTTTTATATATATACTTTTTAATGAATAATACAATATATCTGTATACGTATAGTGTTGTCATTTCCTAACTTTCAGTGATAGATTTAACATATGAAAAGATTAAAATTAATTGAAATTTTTAAAGAATTCCATAGTAAGTATAACGGGTTCAGTTGTAATTTTTAGGATATAAGCACTATTTTTACTGTAATTTCCAACATTAAAAATAAGTCTGAAGAAATATTGCTAAGTTGTCATTTGAACTCAATTTTACAAACAATTTGTTATTTGATGCTGTAGAACAATCTAGCATAATATTTTGAACGATATAGCATTTTCCCATTTAAATCTACTGGCAACACCGCTAATGATAATGAGAATTGTTTTGTTTTGACTTAAATAATAAAAAATATATTGTTTGATTTTGATAGGTATGGTTAATTGGAAATGTATTGGAGTATTTAATATTTTAATAATAAATGCACATATTTGTCTTTTTTACGTTTAATTTGATTAAACTGAAGTGAACTATAATATTAACAAAATATTTTTCGTGACACATGCCAGATTGATATTTATCATCATCTTGTAAATTTTTAGTATTTAAAAATGGCCTGTTAAATGTTAATAATATTTGAGATTATATCTTAGAATTTATATTCAAAGGATATAAAAATCTATATAATCCGATATTTCTACACGACTACATATTCATAAGAAAACGCTTTCTAAATAAAAAAGTACTAGGAATAATAAAAGATGAATGCAATGGTAAAATAATAAAGGAATTCATTGGTTTAATACCTAAAATGTATTCGGTTAAGCCTAACATATATGGAAAAGAAATTGAAGAAATAAAGGGTAAATTATAGATAATAAAAACTAAACTATTAATAAGTAACTACAAAAATAATTATATTATAATTCTTTTGTATATAATTAAATAAAATATTCCTGAAATTTATATGGAAATGATAACCAAACATTGTTTATGCTTTCAATACAGAAGAATTTTTGTCTCCTATATACACGAAGAAAATTTTTACTTGTAATAAAATATGTATGTATTTACTTTTTATATATATTTAGGTGAATAGTGTCAAAAAAAAATATATATTTTTTTTGGTTTATGCTGTCTATGTGAGAAAATTTATGTTGTTTACATCATTCATATGTATATGAAAACCTTGTGGAAGTTATTTGACCACATAATTTTTGTGAAAAAATTAAAAAAATAATAAAAAAATTATATTTTTTAAAAAAATTTTGTAAAAAAATATAATTTTTGTGAAAAAAATTAAAAAAATAATAAAAAAATTATATTTTTTAAAAAAATTTTGTAAAAAAATATAATTTTTGTGAAAAAAATTAAAAAAATAATAAAAAAATTATATTTTTTAAAAAAATTTTGTAAAAAAATATAATTTTTGTGAAAAAAATTAAAAAAATAATAAAAAAATTATATTTTTTAAAAAAATTTTGTAAAAAAATATAATTTTTGTGAAAAAAATTAAAAAAATAATAAAAAAATTATATTTTTTAAAAAAATTTTGTAAAAAAATATAATTTTTGTGAAAAAAATTAAAAAAATAATAAAAAAATTATATTTTTTAAAAAAATTTTGTAAAAAAATATAATTTTTGTGAAAAAAATTAAAAAAATAATAAAAAAATTATATTTTTTAAAAAAATTTTGTAAAAAAATATAATTTTTGTGAAAAAAATTAAAAAAATAATAAAAAAATTATATTTTTTTACAAAATTTTTTTAAAAAAGATAATTTTTTTATTATTTTTTTAATTTTTTTCACAAAAATTATATTTTTTTACAAAATTTTTTTAAAAAATATAATTTTTTTATTATTTTTTTAATTTTTTTCACAAAAATTATATTTTTTTACAAAATTTTTTTAAAAAAGATAATTTTTTTATTATTTTTTTAATTTTTTTCACAAAAATTATATTTTTTTACAAAATTTTTTTAAAAAATATAATTTTTTTATTATTTTTTTAATTTTTTTCACAAAAATTATATTTTTTTACAAAATTTTTTTAAAAAATATAATTTTTTTATTATTTTTTTAATTTTTTTCACAAAAATTATATTTTTTTACAAAATTTTTTTAAAAAATATAATTTTTTTATTATTTTTTTAATTTTTTTCACAAAAATTATATTTTTTTACAAAATTTTTTTAAAAAATATAATTTTTTTATTATTTTTTTAATTTTTTTCACAAAAATTATATTTTTTTACAAAATTTTTTTAAAAAATATAATTTTTTTATTATTTTTTTAATTTTTTTCACAAAAATTATATTTTTTTACAAAATTTTTTTAAAAAATATAATTTTTTTATTATTTTTTTAATTTTTTTCACAAAAATTATATTTTTTTACAAAATTTTTTTAAAAAATATAATTTTTTTATTATTTTTTTAATTTTTTTCACAAAAATTATATTTTTTTACAAAATTTTTTTAAAAAATATAATTTTTTTATTATTTTTTTAATTTTTTTCACAAAAATTATATTTTTTTACAAAATTTTTTTAAAAAATATAATTTTTTTATTATTTTTTTAATTTTTTCACAAAAATTATGTGGTCAAATAACTTCCACAAGGTTTTCATATACATATGAATGATGTAAACAACATAAATTTTCTCACATAGACAGCATAAACCAAAAAAAATATATATTTTTTTTTTGACACTATTCACCTAAATATATATAAAAAGTAAATACATACATATTTTATTACAAGTAAAAATTTTCTTCGTGTATATAGGAGACAAAAATTCTTCTGTATTGAAAGCATAAACAATGTTTGGTTATCATTTCCATATAAATTTCAGGAATATTTTATTTAATTATATACAAAAGAATTATAATATAATTATTTTTGTAGTTACTTATTAATAGTTTAGTTTTTATTATCTATAATTTACCCTTTATTTCTTCAATTTCTTTTCCATATATGTTAGGCTTAACCGAATACATTTTAGGTATTAAACCAATGAATTCCTTTATTATTTTACCATTGCATTCATCTTTTATTATTCCTAGTACTTTTTTATTTAGAAAAGGATATTGAAAGCGTTTTCTTATGAATATGTAGTCGTGTAGAAATATCGGATTATATAGATTTTTATATCCTTTGAATATAAATTCTAAGATATAATCTCAAATATTATTAACATTTAACAGGCCATTTTTAAATACTAAAAATTTACAAGATGATGATAAATATCAATCTGGCATGTGTCACGAAAAATATTTTGTTAATATTATAGTTCACTTCAGTTTAAT
Organism: Protophormia terraenovae; assembly: GCA_951394005.1. Classification (NCBI taxonomy): domain Eukaryota; kingdom Metazoa; phylum Arthropoda; class Insecta; order Diptera; family Calliphoridae; genus Protophormia; species Protophormia terraenovae. Next base: position 65,305,816 of record OX596074.1, read on the forward strand.
CAAATTAAACGTAAAAAAGACAAATATGTGCATTTATTATTAAAATATTAAATACTCCAATACATTTCCAATTAACCATACCTATCAAAATCAAACAATATATTTTTTATTATTTAAGTCAAAACAAAACAATTCTCATTATCATTAGCGGTGTTGCCAGTAGATTTAAATGGGAAAATGCTATATCGTTCAAAATATTATGCTAGATTGTTCTACAGCATCAAATAACAAATTGTTTGTAAAATTGAGTTCAAATGACAACTTAGCAATATTTCTTCAGACTTATTTTTAATGTTGGAAATTACAGTAAAAATAGTGCTTATATCCTAAAAATTACAACTGAACCCGTTATACTTACTATGGAATTCTTTAAAAATTTCAATTAATTTTAATCTTTTCATATGTTAAATCTATCACTGAAAGTTAGGAAATGACAACACTATACGTATACAGATATATTGTATTATTCATTAAAAAGTATATATATAAAAAAAATATGATATCTTATTACCAGGCTAAACTCAAATACACACAAAAAAAAAAAAAAAAAAAAACAATTAAAATACATGTTTAATAAAGTGCGAAAAAATTGGATATTTTTTGTTTTTTAGAAAAAAAAAAAAAACCAATATAGATGTACGGAAAATTTATACAGATTTGTAATCTAGACACTTTTGATTTTATATATAAACTTGTATATTAATAATAAGAAGTCAAAGTCAAAATATATTTTTGTTGAAATGTTTTATTTATTATTAATGGGGTATATAATTGAAAAATACATAAAAAGTGTTCTAAATGGTCTCAGGTTATTAAATATATAAATAAAATAAAAAATCGTGATATTATAAAGCTACTATGTAAATATATCACTTTTCCCTCAAAAATTTAGTTTTAAATTGGATATTTTCATATTATTCATAGACTATAACCCCTTAAACAAAACCCTACGAACCTTATTAATATACTGTAAAAAATTTTAACATTTTCTTGATAAAAATTATGAAAAAAATAGCTGCTAGACATTTTTTCATTATTTATACAAAATTGATAAAAAACAATTCATACTAACCAGTATTAACATAAGGAAAATTAAAAAAAGTTTGCTTAAAATGTAATTCAAATAAATTCATTGTAATATTAAATATACCAATACTATTCAAATTAAGCATGACTATGCCTATCAAAATCAACTAATATTTTTCATTATTATTATAGTTAAAAAAATAATCATATGACATTTTCCTTCTTGTTAATATCACATACATATGTATATATATATATATATACAAAAACCAAAAAGTTTTAATTAAAGTTGAAATTTTATTAATCGAATTATATATTAAAAATTCTATAAACAATTAAAATTTAATATGTAATAATGCACATAAACTACAACTCCAACAAAATTGTAAACAAAAATATCAAATTTCATTTGAAATTTTTCGCTGACGCAGCATTCGATATTAATTACTATTTTCATATGCCAAATTATAAACGAGTATTCATCTAATCATGTTGAATATAAAATAAAAAAAAACACAATTTTTTTATTTTTGATATAGCTTTTATTACTTTTTTTTAATTTGCTAAAAAATTAATAACTATCATGTTATATTTTATTATTTTCCCAACTGAATAATGATTGAGAATTTGGAATGAAAAACTCTCTCACTTCGTCTTCTACTGCAGAATTATCACCGGCTGCTTCTTCTAATTCCAAAACATGTAAGCCATTTTCTAACTTTCTTCTTAATATAAATTGTTCATTGTAAACTCCTTCTATTATATTATCTTCCAAATTATTATATCGTTTGGGAAGATATAACATTCCCTCCTCAAGCTCTGCAATTATCACATTTCCATATTTGTTCTTATGACGGAACATAGTTAAAACCTTATATGGCTTTGTTGGAAGTAAATCCTTTATTGCCAGATATGGCCTTGTTTTTAATTTATTGAAAGCCGCAACAATATCGGCATTTGTAATATTATTCGAATTCATTTTTGTTCCTCCTTTTAATAAGTTTAACAACTGATTAAAAAATTTGCTTCAGAGATTTATATTTATATCTATTCCACTTTACTTGTTTATTAAAAATAATTAATTTTTTTTACTCCAAAAAGTTTTTATATAAATTGAGTGTTTTTTTTATGTACTTTAGAACATTTATAATTCAAATTTACTCTATATTTTTATATTAAATGTATTTATTGCATGAAATTGTAGTTCATTTAACAATTTTTATAATAATTTAATTCAAATATTGCAAGGCCGTTTGATGACTGCCGACCTTTGTAAACAATTGTCCAATTTCGATCATTCATTTTAGTCAAGTATGGATCTTCCGTATTTAAAAATTTTGTAAATCGCTGCGGAAGATAAAACCATTTATTATTATCTAAATATGCTATGACTTTTGATCCATGTTGTGTTTCTTTCCAATCGAAATTTAAAATTTTGTATGGTTGATATAGAGGTATGTCGTCAATTTTTATATATTCGGGCTTAATACCCTGAGCCAATTTAATAATTTGTTCATACATCTAAAAACGAAACATTTAAAATAAAAAAATAAATAAATAATCAAAAGTGTTATCCAAAAGCGATAACTCACCATTTTGTTAAGTATACTTTGAAGTAACTTTTAGAGCAATGATTAAAAAATATATTCTGATATGTCTTTTTATAGCAATTAAAAATACTCTCTTCTCTTGAAAAAAAATCATAAATCAGATTCACTAGTTTTTACTCCAAAAAGTTTTTATAAAAATTGAGTGTTTTTCATATAATTCCAATTTACTCTCATTTTTATATTATTTTACTCTCATCATATTAACATAAATTTCACAATTCTGTTAACATAAATTTCATAATTGTCTTAACATGAATTTCACAATTCTCTTAACATAAATTTCATAATTGTCTTAACATAAATTTTACAATAATTTCCAAATATAACATTAGAACATAACCTTTCCCAACTAAATCAAACATATTTTTTCATCAAAGTCAAAAACCTTTTACAACAAAATAAAACATATTTTTCATCAAAGTCAAAAACCTTTTACAAGGTTATTTTATGCATATGAAAAAAAAAAAACAAAAACAATTCTCAAGTTAAATTTTATATCCAAGTCATCACTTTTTAATTTCACCACAATTAAAAGCACAAAAATTACTCCCTACTATTTTATTTGAATGTACTTTAACATAATTACATACATATTATTTATTATACAATTTCCAATTTCATAAAATGCATTTGGCCGTGTTACAAAAATATTGTAGAATTTAATAAAAAGCACACTTGTCCCCACTTTATGTATCTGTCATCAAATGAAAAAAAAAATCATGCAATTTATGATATATTCTTAAAGAATAGAATTATCAATTTTTCCTACATATCTTATACATATAAACGCCTTAAACTAGGCAATTAAATGTAATATGAATTAAAAAGTTTGGTTGAAATCATTAAAAATTATGAGAATTATTAATTTTTCCCACATTTCTTATACATATAAACGCCTTAAACTAGACAATGAAATGTAACATCAATTCAAACATTCGATTTTTGTACTTCTTTTTAAAATATTTGTAAAGATGTTGGTTTTCAACTTCATAAAAGTATAAAAATATTCCAGTGAACATTTGCTTTCAAAAAGTTAATTAAACAATTAATTCTTTCAAACCCCAATGTCTATAACACTTTCCTCTAATATAACATTAAGAACAAATTATGCGTGACCTTACCCAACAAAATCAAACATATTTTTCATCAAAGTCAAAAACCTTTTACAAGGTTATTTTATGCATATTAAAAAACAAAAACAATTCTCAAGTTAAATTTTACACTTTACAAAAACAAAAACAACCATATGAATAAACCAAACATACTCAAACTCTATTTATCCAAGTCATCAGTTTTTAATTTCATCACAATTAAAAGTGTAAAAAAAATTGTCTCCATATTAATTCGTTTGTATGTACTTTAACATAATTACATACATATTATTATACAAAAAAACAAAAAACAAAAAACACAAAAATATACAAATAAATTCATTGGTTTCCAATTTCATAAAATGCTAAATAATTTTTCCTTCTGTTAATGCATGTACAAGAAAATAAAAAATTACAAAAATAAATTCATTGGTTTACATTTCATACAAACAAAAATTGCTCTTCAAAATTGATCTTCATTGAAAACAAAAACAACTATTGGCAAAAATAAATTCATTGGTTTCCAATTTCATAAAATGCTAAAATACTTTTTCATAACAATAATTTCATCTTCAAAATTGCTCCCATAGGGAGCAAAAAAAGCGCCAGTTTTTCATAACAATAATTTCATCTTCAAAATTGCTCCCATAGGGAGCAAAAAAAGCGCCAGAACCTATACAAATATACTACTAATGTTTAACATAAGCTGTCAAACATATTGTTCTTTTTTAAAATTTGAATGTTTTTTAACAAAACAAAGATGGAAAATGAACTAATTTTGTTTTAAAAATACAAATAAAAAATAATACGAAGAAAAAAAATCAAATTTTCGATAAAAAAGACAAATTTATATTTCTCATGTACGTTTTCTCCACCCCTTAACATAAAGTTGGAAATAAAAGTTTCTTCCCGTTATTTCTTATGTTAGGAAATAAAAATGCGTGGAGACTTAGAGTAAATTTTATCTCTCTAGCTTCAGACGTTTACTAGTCGTCTTCACCTAACATAAAATGTTATGTTAATGATAAATTTAGATCGTACAATATGATGTTAATATTAATTTTTTAGATGTTTAAACATTGTTCTCTTAACATTTGCATTAACGACCGTGTTTAAACATCGAAAAAATTAACATTAACACCAAATTGAAAGATCTACGTTTATCAGTAACATGATGTTAGTGTCAATATTAAATATTTTATGTTAGGTGAAGACGACTAGTTAGGCTGAGGGATGATGAATCAGTCAGTCTGGCAGTAACGGTACTCCTTTATATACACTCACCGAAATATTTATAAGCCCAAAATAGTTTAATATTTCTATGGAACTACAAGTGCAATCCCAGAAATATTTGGCACACATATGAAGACAAGTAAAGAAGTTTTTTTTTTTTTTTATATGTAAAAAAGTTGGTTCCGTTACTCCTGTGGAACTTTACGTTACTCCTGTGGAGTTTTACTTGAGCTTCGAACGAAATAATAGACCAAATATGACGAAGTATTTTAAATATTTAAAAAAAATGGAATATGTTCCCAAATTTTAAAATTTTTTGTTCGTGTTATTAATAAAGGCTGTACTGAGTTAGATTAGAGTTAATTTTTGGTACAGTGGGACAAAAAATTTTTTTGATATAATCAATAAAAATCAAAAAATAAGCCAAAAGGCTCAATTAAATTATATTTTTGTTTATAAATAAAAAAAAATCTGGAGAAGAAATGGCGTTTATTATTGCTTTTGTAATTTTGGACTAGACTAAGATCAAAATATGTAAAATTAATTTACATTTATTTTATAATTTATATCGCTTATACCGTACCAATCCTTAGTATCAGTGTTATAGTCCAGCAACGATTTTAAGGGTTTTTTTTAGGAACCCATTTTTCTCTGGAGCGGCTGGTTGGATTTTTTGCACAATTGTCTTATTTTGTTCTAAATTTAGTGTACTTTCATAATCTATATCGTTTATACCATGCCAACCCTTAGTATCAGTGCTACAGGATTTTTATTAAATATCAAGCACACTTTCAAAATTATAAAAAGTGTGTTGTATCGACATTTTCTTTGCATTATTTGCGGTCTATACGAGCCGTTTTCTTGTTCGCACATCGAACAAAATATTGTGCGCACATGCATTTAGTTAGTGTGGAATCAACTTGTTCATGTTTTGTTCTTGTTCGCACAATTGTTCGAGCAACTATGTCTGCCATCAAACGTCATTTTGTATGCGGAAGAAGAGGCGCTGCACTTAAAAGTATCGAAGCGACACTGACGGCAAACAAAAAATTCTGATTTCTTTGCCGTCGCACCATTCTTCGAGCAACGATGTCTGCCACCAAACGTCATTTTTTATGCGGAAGAAGAAGAGGCGCTGCATGTTATATACGGTCTTCAGGAGCCTTTTCCTTGTTCGCACATCGAACAAAATTTTGTGCGCACATGCATTTGGTTAGTGTGGACCCATAGTATGATTATAAAGTATACTTGTAAGAACAGCTGTTTTACAATTTTTTCATCGGCAAACCTCGCGGTACTTCAAATTGTTTTTGTATTCATATGTAAAATTTTTTTCGAGTATTTTTACTCTTGCTCTCCTTTATTCTCTCATTTTTTCGTTCAAAGCATTTTTAAATTGTGGGCAGTAGTTTTACAAAATACAAGCAATTGTTGTTTTTGTAGATGTGCGAGTACTTTATTATTATACTATGGTGTGGACCCAACTTGTTCATGTTTTGTTTTTGTTCGCACACCGTTGTTCGAACAACCATGCCTACCATCAAACGTCATTTTGTAACGTACCGTGTATACTAGCTTTTTTCTTGTTCGCACAAGAACAAAACGTCGGAAGAGCAACACACACAACATTTTTTCCATTTGTTTTCAGTTGGAAGAACATTTGTGGAACAAATCAGAATTTTTTGTTTGCCGTCAGAGTCGCTTCGATACTTTAAAGTGCAGCGCCTCTTCTTCCGCATACAAAATGACGTTTGATGGCAGACATAGTTGCTCGAACAATTGTGCGAGCAAGAACAAAACATGAACTAGTTGGGTCCACACTAACCAAAAGCATGTGCGCACAACATTTTGTTCAATGTGCGAACAAGAAAAAGGCTCGTGTGGACCGCAAATAAGCGGAAGAAGAGGCGCTGCACGTAAAACTATTGAAGCGACACTGACGGCAAACAAAAAATTATGATTTGTTCGACAAATGTTCTGACCACTGAAAGCAAAATGAAAAAAATTGGAACTAATCAAGATTATCAGCACACTTGAAATTATTATATTTTTTCCGCCTTAATACAGGTTTTTCTGTGTAGCCGGCCTGTGGCCGGGCTTAAGGACTTTCTCCTCTGGGTATGTCGAACACCGGCTTCGCTAAATAAGCTTTTTTTCGAATATCAAAACTTTTTTTAAGTTCCGCAATTTTTATACAAAATGGCAATTTTGTTCCCAAGTAATTAGTTAACATGGTAGTGTTATATATCATTGAAAAGATATTTATAAGTGCTTTTAAATGACATCAATATAATTGAGATCCGACTATTATTAATAAAGATTTTCAGGAAAATATATTGAAACTTTGAAGGCCTATAACTCGTAAGCCGAGCAAGAGCTGGCAAAATTTTTTATTGCACTGTAATCACAAGTAAAAATTCTATATAATCATTATCGAAATTGTTTAAAAATCAACTGTGGCGAAGATCTTGATTTACGCAAAAAATTGTGTGTGTTGCTCTGTCGACGTTATGTTCTTGTGCGAACAAGAAAAAGGCTAGTCTGGACGTAGTGTAAAGCTAGTTTTAGAGTTGTGCCAGCGCTTTTTAGTCGGTGGCGGCCGCTCAAATTAAACAAATCCGGCTGCGGCAAAATATACAATATTATTTTTTGTTTCTTTACGTACCGTCTATACAAGCTTTTTTCTTGTTCGCACAAGAACAAAACGTCGGCAGAGCAACACACACATTTTTTTCATTTTGTTTTCAGTGGGCAGATCATTTTTTTTTTATTATGATTAGTTTTTATTGAATCTTTCTTTTTCAGAAATTTACAATAAGTATTAAAATCTTAACCTAAACTTAAATTAATGTTGATATTGCCACTGCAAAATCCAACGTAGAGTTTTTATTAATAGTGTTATCTTCCGAGATCCAATTTTGAAAAAATTGATAGTAGGCTTATTGGACGGTAAGACGTTAGTTGAGTGACGTCTTTTCCGGGTTTGGGTATCATTACTATCTCTGACAATTTCCATGTACATGGAAAGTAACCAGTACGTAAAATGGCATTAAAAATAAATAAAATAAATCTTAGAGCCGAGTTTGGCAAGAAACAAATATACTGGTAATTTTGTCCGTTCCAGGAGATTTTCCTGCCTTTAGACCTTTTACTGCTGACTTCACGGCAGAGATCCGGAACTTTATTGGATTGGGAGTATGGTCGCTAACTACTACAGGCCTAAGAGTTGAGTCTGTGTCATTTGGAGTGAAAACGTTTTCCAAATGACTAGCGAATGCTTCCACTTTTTCATTATAACTTTTGGCCCATTGGCCATTTTGGAGGCGTATGGGAGATTTATGTGCAATAGGGCATTGCATATTTTTCACTGCCTTCCATAGACTGTAATCTGTTTTATTAGTGGGATCTAAGTTTTGCAGATATGTTTTCAATTCGGATTCATTTTGATTCTTCATTGCGAAGCGTAATTTTCGGATGCATTGATTAAGTTTAGTCTTGACAATTGGTGATCGAGATTCTTGCCATTGACACCTTAATTTTATTTTTTCCCTAATAAGATTTTCGACATTGGAAGAACATGTGTAGATAGAACAGGTGTAGATACTATAGCAGCATTAGTTAGGATGTCTGTGAAAATATTAACGGCAGATTGTATTTCATTTTCACTTTTCAGTGAAATATTTTGCGGTAAGTGTGAGCTTATGTACATTTTGTACTTTAACCAGTTTGTTTTCTTGTTTGGAAAACGAGTGCTTTGGGTTTCTAGTTGACTTGGATTATTAATTAGTCTCAGTATAGTAGGCGAATGATCCGACGAGAGATCCAGTGAAGGGATCACTGATATAAATTCGCGTTTTATATTTCGGATTATTGCAAAGTCAATATGGTCAGGAATCTTATTGATGTCTGCAGGCCAGTAAGTAGGTTGGCCACTAGATATGGAGTCTAGTTTGTTGAACGACATTGCATCGAATAGTTGCCTACCCCTGGGTGTAATAAGGCGAGAGCCCCAAAATGTATGTTTAGCATTATAGTCTCCTGCTGCAATAAATCTTGGACCTAAGGTGGAAAAGTAGTCAAGAAACTGATCTCGATAGATATTGTATTTTGGAGGACAATATACGGACGATATTGTTATTTTAATATAAGGTATATTTACTGAAGTGGCCTGGATATGATCCGTTTTGTATTCTGGCATAGGAAAATGCTTTATATCATTACGGATTAAGATTGCAGTGCCGCCACATGCCCTACCACTTGGATTCTTTGTGTCGTAGGTGTAGTAGCCATTTATTCTGAAACAATTCTTTTGTGTAAAGTGAGTTTCGGATATTAATAGCACATCCATTTCTTGCATTTGTAAAAATTGTTGTACTTCATATTTATGTTGGCTAAGGCCGTTGGCGTTCCAGTAATATATTCTCAATGATTTCATTTTTTACTAAGCAAAATCTGCATGAGCATGCTTTGGTTTTGCATTAATTGTTGAAACATATTTTGCATATTCGTCATGAAGCTATTCATAATTGGAATTAAGTTCTCAATTGAGTTTTGAGAATTCGTATTGGGAATTGCTGAACCCTCTTTCAATGTATGTGCATATGAAAATAATGGGACATTATTTTCATTATTGTATTTTATTTGGGTAACTGAACCCATTTTTTGAGTTTGGTTGGGAGTTGCTGAACCCTTATTAAATGCATTTTGAAATGATAGAGCATCATTTGCTTTCACTTTCGATTGTGTAATTGAACCCTTTTTGACCGTATGAGCATACGATGATTGTTGATCATTTATATTTATATTACTTCTATATTGTGCACTAGAAGTGGTTAGATTTGGAAAATTTGATTCCTGATATTGAGCATATATAGGTATTTTTGTTTCTGTTGTTTCTTTAATTCGTAGGTAAACTGGACAACCACGGTAATCTGCAGTATGATTCTGGCCACAATTGCTACATTTTCTAGCATTGATGTCTAATTTTGAATGTGGGCATTCCAGACTTTTGTGGATATCTTCACATCTTACACAAACCGGTGGTAACTTACAAAAGGACTTTGTGTGTACAAATTCTTGACAGTTTAAGCACTGTGGAGGACCTTCGCGTTTCATCGGTTCCTCTACTGTAATCTTGCGATTTAGAAGATATCTTAAACCGTATATGGGGTGAATAGCACCCTTTTTCTTCAGTTGGGAAGAGTTATATGTAATTTCAACTCTAAAAAGTGGTTGATGTATTTTATTTATATTTATTATGTTGTGAACGGACTTCACTTCAAAGCCTTCAGACTCGAGAGCTTCTGTTATCTCATTAGTTGGTACTCCACTGTCAATACCTTTAACGACTACTTTTAAACCCTTTGCGCTTTTTAGTTGATAGGTATAGTAATTCTTGTTCTCACTATCGAAGCTATCAACTATGATTCTAAAACCTTTTTCTGTGTATGTCTGAACTTTTGTTTCGGAAACATTACCTTTACGTAGAGAGACTACGTAAAATTTAGTTTTGCCTACTAGCTGGGACAACTTGTTTACAAGAGCGTTAGTAGTTGGCTAGCGCAAATAAAGGGGTGGTGGCTTTAAGTCTTTGACAGGCTTTGTGGGTATTGCTTCATTATCTTGGTTATCAAGAATTGCAAAACGGTTTTGACTTACCGAATTTTTCCTTTGTTTAGGATTCGGTTCCATGTTTAATGTCCTAGGACTGGACTTACGTTTAGTGATGGTAATATATCGGTCCATCCCTGTTAGAACTTTCCCATTAATATCCGAACTCACAAAATTTTTATTTTTTGGTATGGCACCAGTGTTTTTCAATATTGGCAATGACGGAGAAATTGATTCACTATTAACATTTATTAATGCACTTTTATGAACGGTATTGGTATCACTAGTGTTAATATTATTATTTGTACTGTTTATATTGTTACTGTCTTGTATATTACTTTTTTTGTCAACCATCATATCAGTTGTTTGTTTATTTTTTTGATTTTCTTTTGTGCTATATTCTACGCAAATTGGCGCACAAGTAATTGTTGTTGGAGAAAGAGATCTCTCATTTATTGGTTTTGCTGTTAAGTAGTTTTTGTTTTTCTGTGGATCATATATGCAGTTTTTAATATTATTGTTGTTCGGGGAGCTCAATACAATGTACGCATTTTTCCCATTTGTACTGAGTCTCCTCTCACTTAATTGAGAGTTAGAGCAACTCATAAACACAAACACTAATGTATATTTGTTTTCTTATTATTTTCTTTTTATTTTGTTTCTTTTCTATAGGCATTAAATATATAATTTCTAATTTAAAAAATGTATATATTTTAACTTTTGTGGAGTTTAAATAACTAATATTTAATAAGGTTTAGCGTCCATTCGCCTTTTACTTATCTTGTTATTAACTATTGTTTGATAATTTCACAACACTTCACTAAACAAATTACTTATGAGAGCGATGTAAAAACACGTCTATCCACACCGAGAGTGTAAATATGATGCAGAACATTTGTCGAACAAATCATAATTTTTTGTTTGTCGTCAGAGTTGCTTCGATACTTTTGCATGCAGCGCCTCTTCTTCTGCATAAAAAATGACGTTTGATGGCAGACATGGTTGCTCGAACAATTGTGCGAACAACGGTGTGCGAGCAATGTTGTTGAATGTGCGAGCATGAAAACGGCTCGTGTGTACCGCAAATTATATAAACAATAAAACATAAACAAAGTTTGATAGATCTCCGACACCAAAATAAAATCAGCTGGGCCGACGATTACACCTCTTCAGCGTATCCTGGTCTACACTATCCAAATGTACAAACATTGAAAAGGCTCGTGTAGACCGCAAATTATATCTTTAGTATTGACGACCATGGTGGAATGAGTACAAGGTGAAATTGTTAAATCAGCTGATTATTTTTTGCTCAATTTTGTGGTGTAAGACTGAAATGTCAATTTTTTTTTTAAGTTTGTATGTGTTGGTTTGTTTACAATCAAAAGCAAATATTTTCGGTGGTGAAATTTGTAATATTAATAAAGAAAAATGCTATTTATAAAAAGGAAGTATAAAATGGATATGTAACATATCTTATTGTACCAAAAAAAAACAATAAAATACAATTTATTCATATTAATTTTCAAATTCAGCAATAATTGTTTACAATTTGCACGTCTTTTTCTTCTTCTCTTTTGTTTGACGTTTCAGTCTCATTTCCAACGAAAAAAAATGGCTGTTATTATTGCATTGTTGTAGTTGTTGCCTTTATGCATACACCCATAGTATAATAATAAAGTATACTCGTAAGACCAGCTGTTTTACAATTTTTTCATTGGCAAACCTCGCGGTACTGTCAAATTGTTTTTGTACTCACATGTAAAATATTTTTTGAGTTTTTTTCTCTTGCTCTCTTTCGTTCTCTCATTTTTCCGTTCAAAGCAATATGACATTGTGGGCAGTAGTTTTACACTAACAAAATACAAGCAATTTTTGTTTTTGTAGATGTGCGAGTACTTTATTATTTTACTATGGCATACACCTTGTTAAAGTAATTCCATCATGATTGACGACTGAGTCATTTAAGCTGGTACAAGTCGACGGCGCGGACTTTGATGTTGTCGGCTTGGTTCTCTGCCGGTGTAAAGACGAAATAATAGAGTCGAGGAACATTCCAAATAGCATATAAAATAAATTGTGTTAACTAAATTCTTCAAGCAAATGTCTGATCTTGTGTGGAGCATTAAAAATGGCGAACTTGATCAAGTTCAAGCATTAATTCGTGAAAAGGTAACATGATTCACTGTAATGAGAGCGCAGAACACAATTTTTTTTAATTAGAGCGTGTGCCAAACGGTAGCAATGTTCTAAGGAAATTTAAAATTTTCTTATGGTGAATAAATTTGCTGTGCCAAATGAAAACTTTTGTTTTCCGATTGCAATATAATATAAAAGTTTCAAAAACACAACTTTTGAAGTAATTTATAATTTCTTGTGGAAAAAAAAAAAAAAAAATTTTGTGGAACTAATTTTTCTTAATAGCCGTCCTTCTGCCGGGCGGAAGGGTTTTAAACTCTGTGGTATGTCCAAAAGCGGCTTCGCTAACGAAATTCTTTTTTTTTTTACCCAACTTTTTTTTATAACGAGAATTTTTTGATACGCACACATTCAAAAGGTCTCAATTTTACTAATACATATCCAGCAGGAAAATATGTTAGTGCTTCTTCCCAACAGGCATTTCTGAATGCCTCCAAACAAATTTTAAACACATTCCTTTTTGCCTTCTTTAAAAATTCCTTAAAGAATGCCTCTATTCTTTTAAAAAGAAATCCGGTACTAATTCTTGTTTCCATTTTATTAGATGCGAAGTAAAAAGTGTCACTCACCTACTAACTTTCTCATTACAAACAGAAAAAATTGTAAATACGAGACACACAAAGTTCAAACTCATTTAGTCTTGTTTTAAGTGTCGATAAAGAAGGTAGTCCGCATGTCTTTTTTTTAATATATTTCATACTCTTTTTATACCCTACACCACCAAAGGTGGTTGGGGTATTATGTGTTTGTGCAGAAGTTGTAACGCAGAGAAAAAATCTTCGGACCCCCACCTTAAAGTATACCGTTCGACTCAGAATCACTTTCTGAGTCGATTTAACGAACGGGCTTGACCGACTATATCTTCTCTCGTTTTTAATAGCATTGAAAATATAAGAGACCATATTTATTTATTTAAGAGTCCTTGCCTTTTCGCTTCTTTTTGTAAGGGAGAAGGGAAGGCCTTGCCTCCAATGACACGCCGTGTAAAAAAAGAAATAGTGTTGCAATGCGAGTGGCAGGCCTTGTAGATCCTAAATAATACATTTTAGAATGTATCTTTAGCCCTTTTATTTCCGACTGGGTACCCAGCGGTAAAAAGAAGGGGTAAAAAGTCTTTCCAGAAGGCCTTTTTTAGAGCCGGGAGGCCTTCTTCAAATATTCTACTTGCTTTCCGTGTTCATGTATTTTTTTACACGTAATGTCATTGCAATCAAGGCCTTACAAATTCGCGACCCAATGCATTCCTTCTAAAAGGCCAGAAAAAGCATTTAACATAACAAATTTATTTTTTTATTATTTTCTTTGGAATTTGATCTTGTTTTTGAAACGGATTTGAATAGTTTTGTTGTTGCTTAAATAAAAAAATCTATATTCCTACTCCCCTTCTAAGAGAAGCGAAGTAGGGCGATGTATTTTTCTGCAAAGTTTTGTTGTTGCTAAAACAAAATATATTAAAAAATGCTGCTTCTATCTCGCCTTTAAGGAGAAGCGAAGTCGGAAGTTCTTTTGGATATTTTGGAAGGCAAGAATGAGGTATTCTTGTAGGCTTTACTATAGAAGGCATGTTAGCATGAGCAACTCCATTCTAAAGAAGGTGTAAATCATAGATGCCCACTTCAAGCACATTTGTGCTGAGAGCTTCACACATATTCTTATTCTCTTTCATTTATTCTTCGCTGAGAGAGCGATGAGTACACAAATGCACTGAAAAAATTTGTACATTATGTATGAAAACAATTTTAAATATTTCCAGTTAAACATTGTTTTTATAAAATTGTATTAGATTTTCAACACATTAGATATAAGTGACTGGACAAGGGAAAATATTTTAACAATACATGTTTATAATTAAGCCTTCTAAATAATATAAGGTTACTACTTACATTATATTTGGTTATATTAAATATAAAAATAACATCATTTATTTCCTTATTTTTTAAATTTAGCAATGAAGTTTCAATAAATATAATTTGTGTTATTTTTCGATTGTTTAGTATTTATTTTTTAACCATTAAACTTGATGCCATATTTTATTTAATTCACCCATTTTTTCTTTTAGTGCATTTTTTTATATTTTACTAACACAACTACATGTGTTGTGTTAGTGTGCGTGGGCATCTATGGTGTAAATATACCTTCTAGAAGACCTGAACGATGGAGGCCATTAAAATTTTACCGCTGGGTACTTATTGCTTGAGCTTAAACCGTATGTGTCTACGCCCTGCAAGCATTTCGTGAAGTCTTTTTCGAAATATCTCACTACTTCGCCACATCTAGAAGTGCAATGGAAGACTTCTCTCAATTTTGTAACAACAAAATATATAAGAATACGAATTGAATCTTCTAAACGTAACTTCTTTAATCACTATTAGAAGTTGTTTAGATAACAGTAACAGTTATCCTAAAACAAAAACAATATTTTTCAACACCTTTGCTAGCATTTGGAAGATTATCACCCTTATCATGAATACTTTTTCCCTCGAAATATTTTCCCTTTCCCTAAATTTGCAATCGTGAACAAATTCCCCGTAAATAATTTCATGCTAAAAATAAAATTCCCCTAATCGTGAATGATTTTTTTCCCCCGAGTTTTTTCACTTTTCCCTTTAATTTGTTCACTTTATTTTTGCTGGGGAACAGAACAGAAAATGTAAGTAGATCCTCTTATAATTCGGATATTAAAGTTATTTTAAGGGCACTATCAGTTAATAAGACACAAACTGATATATTGCTCAACATAAAATAAAATTATTGTTCCATTTCTAAACATAATGTACACTTTAATTTGTTACTAATTTTTTGTTGGGTTTCCAAAAATTAGCCGAATTATTTTGCTAAATAAAAGTTAAATAGTACAATAAACTAAAGTTGCAATAAAACTATCACTCCAATTCTAAATATCTTGCTTTGTTTTTTTCCACTTTAAAATATTAGTAAATACGTGTATATTTTTTTAAAAAAACTTTATTTTGATTTTTATTTTAATTTTCTTCCTTTTTTCATTCACTGAGAACTGATAGCGGGAAAATTTCTTCACTTGAGATTCACGATAGCATTTTTCCCTTCTAGGGGAATAAAAATTTCATGGGAACAAAAATTCCACTTGTTATTCACGATAGGGGTGTATATTTTTGGTACTCATTTACCTCCCTAATTCACTTAAAATCGTAAATATTTCCTATACTAGTTATCCGATTGCAATGATTAAGGTGTCAATTAAAAGCTATGAATGTTGCATTTACAAAAATAAAATAAAAATAATATAAGAGTTTCATAAACACAACCTTTGAAGTATTTTGTAATTTCTTGTGTAAAAAAGATTTTTTTTTGTTTAAATAATTTTTCTTAATAACCGGCCTTTGGCCGGGCGGAAGGGTTTTCAACTCTGTGGTATGTCCAAAAGCGGCATCGCTAACGAAATTCTTTATTTTTACCCAACTTTTTTTATAACGAAAATTTTTTTGATATGATTTTCTTAGGAAAATTCGATATTCAAAGCCCTATAACTTCCAAAATATTTATTTGCGGCCAAAAATTTTACATCGTTATATTCATTGTTAAAAGTACTATCAATGGCAAAAAAAAAAAAAAAAAAAATCAAATAAATCGGAGCTAAATTAGGGTGGTCTATTTATACCTTTTTTTTCAATCCACATAATCTGTCTAATTCGGCACTCTAAGATTTTTAATGAAGAACGTGCGAATCTTTACAAAAACAACACAAATTAGATTCGAAATTTTATCACAAAAAAATGATTTTGGTGATTGTTTACATATAATGGGGAAAGAACAAGCAGAAACAATATAATTTTGCTTAGTATAAAGAAAAATTTAAGTGATTAGTGAAAATTATTTGTCTAAAGTGAAATTGAAACTAAAAATTAATTAATTTTTTACTAATAAAAATCAAATTAGGAAAATATGGTAAGAATATATTATAATTAAAAAACTTAACATTTCAAAGTTTTGGGTAGAAAAAGAATCAGTACCAAATTTTATCGGTCCATTTGGTGAAAAATCTTTTAAATATGGATATAACGAGATTATTGAAAAACTTAAAAAACAAAACCAGATTCTAGAGAATAGTAAACTTGAAATAATAAAAGTATATGGAACGAGGAGAAATAACAGATCCATATTTAATGCGAAGTTAAAAATTGATAAAAAAAAACATATACAAAATTAATTTTGATTCAAAGATTGAATGTCGGATGGTAGAAATGTCGAGTTTTTGTGGTGGTACAGACATATTACGTTGTTTTAAATGTGAAGGATTTAACCATAAATCAGTAGACTGAGAAATGAGGAAGTATGTTTGAAATGTCACGGAAATCCCTATACAAAACAATGTAATAAGGATATTATAAATAAATGTATTAAATGCATTAGAACAAACAAGAAACTAAATTTGGGACTTGATGATAACCACATGACGACAGATAGAAAGTGTCCAGTTTATAAAAATAAATTAAAAATAAAAAAAGGAGAATAGGATTAAGTGCATAACAATTAAAATGCATACAAGGAATATACACAAATATACAAGGACTAACAAACAATTTTTATCAAATTGAAGCAATTGCAAATATTGAAAAGCCAAAGTTCATAATAATATCGGAAATACATTTGACTGACAGCATTGATGAATCGGAAATACTATTGGAAGAATTTTGTCAATTTTCAACTCCATCAAACTCTACGAGAACCGGAGGAGTAATATTATATATTAATAAGAACTGGCATGTAAACATTTTAACCGAAAAAGTGTGTGATTTAAAATATTGGATAAGTGCATATAATGTTAAATACAACAACTCATCAATTATAATAGCAGCAGTTTACAGATCACCAAGCAGTCAAGAAGCGGAATTTTACGAAGTATTTGAAGAAATTGTAGAAGAAATAAGTGAAATAAATACAGATATAATTATTGCAGGTGATTTTAATATAGACTGGGCAAAAGAAAGTTCATATAAAAAGAAAATAGAATCCATAATAAATGATAATGGATTACAACAAGTGATGACTGATTATAAAAGAGTTACCAACAATTCAAGAACAATAATAGACTTTTTTATAAAAAATAATAATAAATAGAAATAAAATATCGGATCATGAAGTTATAGAAATTAAAATAGACAATATATGTGAAATTGCAACGAAATATAAAAGTGAAACAAAAATTTTAAGATATAAAAAATACCGTTTTCAAAGGGAGATTAGTGCATTAATCAACTTCAATGAAGATCAAGATGTGAATGATAATGTTCATTATTTTGATATGGCTTTCGAAAGAACAATTGAGAATCAATCAATAAAAAAGAAAATTAATGAAAAGAATATTGTAAATAAGTGGTTTAATAGGCACTTGCATTTTCTAAAAAGAGACAAAATAGTGAAATATAATAAGGCCAAAGCGATAAATAACTATGAAGCTTCGAATGAATACAAAATAGCCAGAAATTTATATATAACGAAACTTAAAAATAAAAAAATACATATATTAATAGTACAATAAGTAATACCAAAGACCAAAGAAAAATGTGGAGTAACATCAAAGACTTAGTACTAAAGAAAACAAAAAATGTGATAAAATCTGTGATATTTACAAATGTAGAATATAAGGACAGTTATGAAATAGCAAATCAATTTAATAAATATTTTGTAAATAGTATAAAAGAAATAATAGATAATATAGAATATGTGCAATATGTAAATCAAATATCTATGATAAACTGTAGATTTAAATTTCGAGAAATAACAATAATAGAACTTAAAAATTGGAAATATTGGAAATGTAATGGCAGAAATAAAAAAAATTATGGCAATTTTCCTCGATTTTAAAAGAGCTTTTGAAACAATAGACAGAAAAATATTGCTAAAAAAATTATATCACTACGGAATACAAGATAAAGAATTAAATTGGTTTGAATCATACCTGCCAAACAGAATACAAATAACAAAAGTGAACTGCAATAAATCCGAGACAATTAATAATGAATATGGAGTGCCACAAGGTTCAATTCTTGGAGCTTTATTATTTATAATTTATATAAATGATATGCCGGCTGTAATAGACAAAAATGAAATAGTACTATATGCGGACGATACCCTAATATTTAATATAGCAGTGCCTGGAAAACTTATCGTACGATATGCGAAATATAAATGATTGGTTAAAAATGAATAAACTAAAATTGAACGAAAATAAAACAAAAATTATGGAAATAAATATGAACAACAGTACTGAATTTAAAATTAATAACAAAATCATTGAAGTTGTAGACTTCAATGATTTTGTTATTATATATAGAATATATATGTAAAAAAAATCGGCAAGAAAATAGGCTTTTTTAGAAGGATTAGAAATCAAATATCAACAATCACTGCAATAAATATATACAATACAATAATTAAACCACATTTTGAATTCGGGTCAACCGTTTTATACACCTGCTGCACAAACCTACAAATAGAAAGGTTACAGAAATTACAAAATAAAGCTATGCGATCAATTTTAATATGTAGTAGATATACTTCGATACAATATATGCTTGACACATTGAAATGGATGAATATCAGACAAAGGCTCCAGTTTAACACATGTATTCTTATCTTTAAAATGAAAATGGGTTATGCGCCAGAATATTTGACTCAGGAACTATCATATGTGAATGAAATCCAGCCATATAACTTAAGGAATGGTAATGATAAATAGAGTAGCAACATATAAAATGAAGAGATGTTTGTTATACAAAGGACTACAATTATTTAACCAACATCCAAATTATGTTAAAAATGAAACAAATATTAATGCTTTTAAGATAAATTGTGTAATTCATGTAAAAAATTGTGTTTATCAGAGCATTTAAAAATGTAAAATTTAATGTATTATAGTCTTAAGAAAGTATTTAAAATACTACTAAATAAATATATAATGTTGGCTTTATAGATCCTTTCTGAAACAAATAGTTCTCGGAATTGGAAATAATCGATTATTCTCATCATTTTTCGGTTTTTTATTTTTAATATTGTTATCGAGATTTAAAAAAGTTTCATAAAAATGTTACAAAAAAATTTAACAAATTTTAAAGAAATTACTGCTGACCCTATTTTTTTGACCACACTAAAAAATAACTATTTTTGCTTGAGACGATGTACCGTTTTCGGGATAATGTTAAAGGATATTATTTTTTATAGGCTTATAACCCAATTTATTCGCAATGATTTGGCATTAAAAGTTTTATTGTTTTGCATACAATTTTTCGAAAACTCAAAAAAATTCAAATAAATATACTTGACCCTATTTTTTTGTCCGTAACTGTATGTATGCATATGTAAGATTTCTCCTTTTCAGCATTTCTCCTTTTCTGTAATTCTAATTTTGTGTTATTCTTTACTTTCTCTTTATAAGAGAAAGTACTTGTTATTTAATTTTCCTTATAAATATTTGGAAGGAGAGACGTGTTGTTGTTTTCAATACAAACGTGATAGCTCCTTTCGATGCATAATTTATGAAAAGAAAAGGAAATATAATTTAAATTTTTTTACTTTTAATTAAAGTGTGCTTTTTTATTTTTCTATTACGAAATTATATAGTTGTTTAATTTACATTATATAGGTAAACAATTTTGATTTAGAATTATTTGGTTATTTTATGCCATTTGATACAAGGTGGTTTTTTGGAAAAACTTAATTTGAGGAAAAAAAAAATTGTTTACATATTTCATTTTCTCTCCATGTTATTTGGTTGATATATTAACTCCTTTTAATATTATATTTTGATGCAATTAAATAAGTTTTTATGGTTAAAAGCGTTTTGATAACATTTTGAAAGTGATTTATATAGCCAAACACTACTAGTTTTTATACTCTTCACCACAGGTGTAAAGGGTATATATAATTTTGTCATTCCGTTTGTAATTTCCACAATTTTCGTCGGAGTGCAAAAAAGTTTATATTTTCGGGATCCTTGTAAGAAGCGATGACGATAGGACCATGGCCGTCCGTCCGTGTGTCGGACGTTTATGAAGCCCACCGATAACTGGCATATATAATATATATATATATCAAACGATCGGAAATGCTTTCGAGAATTTTGCTATTGAAATTTAGCAAGATCGGTTCATACATTGCGGAGATATGCTTAAAAACCCGGTTTTTAGAACAGGTTTTCCAGTTTCTGAAGCCTCTGTATACACTAGAGCGGGTCGGTCTTCATACAAAAAAAAATAAGTTGTGCCAGTCACCTAGAATGAAAGAATAGTTACTGAGGTTTCCAAAAATGCAAAAATTATTTTTTTTGCCACGCCCCAAAATACCGCCCTTTTTGTTTTTTGGGTGTAGCGTCGCCATTTTAAGTCCGATTGCAGAATGTGATATATCGTTGTTAATGGTTTAAAAACTGCTTCAAATTTCTCTTTGGTGATTTTTGAATCTGACATCAAATTCAGATGTTACTTCTGGTATCTCGGATACATCCCTCCTACTTTTCAATTATTTTCATATATAATGAAAGCCCTTTATAAACCTACCATCTTTTGCTTTTAAAGTATTTAATTTTACTCATAAATAATAGAATTACAAAGGTTTAAAAAACTGTCTAAGTTTAAAGCAATTTCATATAACAAAATTAAAAATATACAGAAGTTTAGTTAAAAAAAAATTTCAAAAATTTTTTTATATGAAATTGCTTTAAACTTAAACAGTTTTTTAAACCTTTGCAATTTTGATATTTATGCATAAAATGAAATACTTTAAAAACAAAAGGTAGTTTATAAAAGTTTATAAAAGGCTTTCATTATATATGAAAATAATTGGAAATTAGGAGGGATGTATCCGAGATACCAGAAGTAACATCTGAATTTGATGTCAGATTCAAAAATTACCAAAGAGAAATTTGAAGCAGTTTTTAAACAATTAACAACGATATATCACATTCTGCAATCGGACTTAAAATGGCGACGCTATACACAAAAAACAAAAAGGGCGATATTTTGGGGCGTGGCATTTTTGGAAACCTCAGTAACTATTCTTTCATTCTAGGGAGTGACTGGCACAACTATTTTTTCGACCCGCCCTAGTATACACTAGGGACTTCGATTTTACAAAGAAGGCTCGGAAATTCTTTTCTGAATGTTTTTTGCTAATAAAATAAATCGGTTCATAATAACTGAGATATCGGGAAAAACTCATTTTTGATTTTTTGAGGCCCTTGTTTAAGCTTTAGATTTTTATTTTTATATAGGTCGGTAATAAATATTTTTATAAAATTTCGGTGTTTTTAATAAACCAAATTCGTTCATAATCAACAGAGTTACGGACCAAAAACTAAAACATATCTGTTAAAAATATAAATACATACAAACATGTATATTAAGCATTGTAATGACTATCAGTGACGTTTTTGCCTATAAGGCAAGTAGTTTAGTTCGTAACAGCAGTAATATAATGAATAACAGTGTTGTTGTTGTTCTTTGTATATGCAGTAAGTTTGTATATAAACACATACAAAAATAAATATGGAATTGTTGTTGTTGTTTATTTTTTGAAAGCAAAGCTTGTTATGATTATTTTTTTTTTCGTATTCAAATTTTTGTAGTTTGAAAAAAATGTAGATTTATAAATGTGAAATAATGATAGCATACGTTACACAGTGGGGTCAAACGCAAATTTTTTGGTAATAAATCTGTATCTCCCAAACTACTGGTTGGATAAAATTGAAATGTATGAAAGAGTTGCAGAGGAGGACCTAAGCTTTGAGGAAAATCATCCTGTAGTCACCCTGTGATGACACAAGAAAATCTACAGGGTGTTAAAATTGACTACCTCGAGTATGTAAAAGTTTAAAAAAATCGTAACTTATAAAAATGAAGTTCGAATTTAAAGATTTTTATATTTCTGTAAAGTGCTTCATGAGATAAAGAAAAAATACCCAAGTTATCTCTTACAGTTAAAAAGATATTTGCACTTGAATTTTTAATTTTTGATTTTTTTGCTCGACTTTCTTTCGTTTTTCGGGAATAAGTCCTGAGGTATATGAAGTAAAAATTTTTTAAAAATATCCTATCATTTGTTTTATATTTCAAAATAACATACTGAAAGAATTTTTGGATTATCTCAATGCGCCTAGATGTGAAAAATATTCAAAGTCAGCACTCTGAAATTCGTATGAAAAATGGCTATTTTTGGCAAAAATTTAGTACAATTCTTTCACTTTTTAAGTTCCGTTTAAGAAAAAAATGTTTCTTTATATATTTCAAAAGACAAGGTTTCACAAATGGCTAATGTAGAAATTTTGAACTGATTTAGGCTTGCACCCTACATCAGGCATTGGTCGAAAATGGTGGATTTTGGAAAAAGTAAAATTTTTTATCGATTAATAAAAAAATGTCAGGCGAGCATTTTTAAATTTTTTAACGATATTTCATAAAAAAATAGATTTAGAACGATTTGACACTAAATTGCTTCCCGCCCAGCCAAAAACGAATGAAGATTTCATGAAAAAATTTTTAAAATTACTTTTTTTAATTGCATATTTGCATAATATTTTCGCCACTATTTCTTATGCAGTGTATAAAATATATTTCGATCTTTCACTTTCATTCGTTCCCGAAAAACGAAAGAAAGTCGAAATATAAAAATCTTTGAAATCGGACTTCATTTGTATAAGTTACGATTTTTTTAAACTTTTACATACTCGAGGTAGTCAATTTTGACACCCTGTAGATTTTCTTGTGTCATCACAGGGTGACTACAGAATGATTTTCCTCAAAGCTTAGGTCCTCCTCTGCAACTCTTTCATACATTTCAATTTAATCCAACCAGTAGTTTAGGAGATACAGATTTATTACCAAAAAATTTGCGTTTGACCCCACTGTGCGTTAAGGCGAAAATTTAATTATTTGTCGGTAAGATGGTGAAGGGTATCAAGGATTCAGCACAGCCGAATCCTTTTTCAATTTCATTATTAATGTAAATGGTATATTATCCTTTTTAATTTGTTTCCTTTAATTTTTTTTATTTTTTTATATTTTTTTTCTTACATCTCAAATAAATGACTTAATTCAATTTTTATTTCATTAAATTATTACCACGACGTTCCAGTTGCATTTGTGCAATTCCAGTCACTTAGGGTTCAATGAACTTTATTATGACAACAGCTGTTCATTTTGCAGTAAATTGATTGTATGCAATCACTAATTTATGCAGATCATTGAAGGAGTGATTTTTTTTTTTTTTTTTCATATTTATTGAATTTCCGTATTGGGAAGGATTTTAATACACTTTTTAATTATTTCTGTGAATATTAACTAAAATTTCAAGATTAATTCTGATCGATTTAATTCTATTCAATTTTGGTGAACTAATTTTGTATAACAATAATTTTTTTCCTTTCCAATATCGAAGATTTTAAAATTTGAGTGAACGTAATCTCTTAAATTCTAATTTTTTGTTACGATTTCCAAACCAATTATTCAATTAACTTTCTCAAAATGTCGATAGACCATTTTATTCCATTGGCTGACAACATTGTCGAATTTGAGGCGGATTTAAACGATAACCGTTTTCCCTTAACATCCCTTGAGGTACACCGATATGAACTTAAGTCAAATTGGTGTAGGATCAAGGTTGCTTATGAGAAGTTTGTAATGGAGGCAGAAAAGGACGCTAGCGATGGCCAAGATCCGATAGAACTTGAGTCTTTTAAGGCAAAGTATAAAAATACGTATACGACTTATTGCAATTGCTTGACAAAGCTTTCTGAACTATCTGATTCGCTCCGTGAAACGGTTACTATTCCTTCAAATGATCAAACTTATGCCGGTACATTGTCCCAACCTTCCACTTCCCAGCATACTTTCAATTATAGATCTACTCCCATAGAAATCGAAACATTTACTGGCGATTATGCGTCTTGGCCCACATTTCGCTATATGTTCACTGCGGTTGTAGCTAATTCTAGGGCTAGCAATGTGGAGAAGTTGTTCTACCTTACGCAGTCCATTACATCCGAGTCCGGTAAAGCATAGAAACAGCTTCAGAGTGATATAAACTCTTGTATATCCGTTTTGAACCTCTACGACATGGATGTGAAGAGCTGGGATCCCATATTTGTATTCCTTTGTACAAATCATCTCCCAGAAATCACCTTGACCTTATGGGAACAAGAGCTTAAGGATAAAAGCGCGATACCAAAGTGGTCAGAGCTCGATAAATTTCTTACCAACCGCTATCGAACTTTGGAATCTGTTTCCGAAATTAGAAATTCAGTTAGTTCCAAAGGAAATGATTCTAAAACAAAATCCAATTCCAACTCAGTCTCTGGGAAGAAACTTCATAGCTTTCAAATCTGCTGCAAAATGCCAATTATGTCCCAAAGAAAATTATGCTATATGTAAGTGTGCGAGATTCTCAGCGATGGACTACCACCAGAGAATTACTGAAAGCAAAAAAGATGGTTTCTGCTTAAATTGCTTTCCAAAAACACATAGTGTCAAAAATTGTTCTAGCAAACGTAGTTGCTACAAATGCAATGAAAGGCTTAATACACTTCTCCATAAAGAGATAGAAAATTCAAACACTTCTTCTCAAGGTCCAACTACAAGCAGAAACTCTAACCTTAATCCAAATTCTACTCCTTACATTCGAACTAATTCTATCAACTTACAGTCCACAAATCCCTCAACTTCTTCTGGTGTAGTTCAATCGTGCTTTGCTACTAATTCTAAGAGCGTTTTATTAGGTACTGCTTTGGTCAATATTTGTCATTTAGGTCTGAAATACAATGCTCGTGCGCTAATTGACTCAGGTTCAGAAGGCACTTTCATCTCCGAACGTTTGTTTAATCTATTAAAGCTTCCCTTTGAACTCAGATTTCCGGATTGAATAATTCAATTTCGGCAAAAGTTCAGAGACAGTGCAATTTTACTCTTGAAACTGATATAGATAACGACGTTGAAATCCCAGTAACGGCCTTAGTGGTTCCCCGGCTTTCAGATAATCTTCCGTCACGTAACATTTCGCGAACAACCTTTTCCAACCTTCCCAATATTCAACTTGCTGATCCCGATTTCAATTGTAGTTCAAAAATTTATGTTTTGATTGGTGGCGATATTTTCCCAAATATCATTCGTTCTGGTATAAGACATAAAGTGTGTGAATCTCTGAGCCCAGGAAACAATCTTTGGTTGGATTCTCACAGGTCCTATTCCCCTTCGTTCGTCTTTAGCATCCAACATAACTTCATATTTCTGTGAAATCTCTTTGGATAAAGAAATTTCACGTTTCTGGGAGGTGGAGAATCTTCCAAAGAAGAACTTTCTTTCCTCTTTCTATCAGGCATGTGAGGATTTATATGTGCTTACGACAAAAAGAAATTCTAATGGCCGATATATTGTGTCACTTCCTTTTAAGGAAGATTTTCCTGAATATTTAAATATAGGTCATCCCAGATCAAGTGCGATGGCACAATTTATACGAAACGATTCTAGATTGATTCGAACTCCAAAGCTAAAAAATGATTATGATAAGGTTGTTCGGGAATATGAAGAGCTAGGTCTATGACCAAGGTTAGGTCTTTTGCATGATTCACATCATGCAGTTGTTAAGCCTGATAGTATTTCCACTAAAGTCAGGGTAGTTTTTAATGCGTCATCTCCTTCGTCCAAAGGTCTAAGCCTAAATTCGTTATTTCATGTAGGACCGATTCTTCAAAATGATTTAACATTGCTGATCCTTAGATGGCGGTTCTATAGATTTGTATTTAATGCAGACATTCAGAAAATGTATCTGCAGATTTTAGTGGATCCGAAACATACCCCTTATCAGCGAATTCTATTCAGAGAAAATCCAAATATTTCCATACAAGATTACGAATTGAAAACAGTAACTTTTGGTGTTAATTGCGCACCGTATCTCGCCATCCGTACCCTTTTACAGCTTGCAGACGACGTTCAAGATATTTTTCCCACCGCTAGTTCTATTATTCGTAAATCCATGTACGTAGATGATGTTCTAGCTGGTGCTCATACCAAACAGCAATCTATTGAAGCGAAATGCGAGTTGATCCGAGCTTTACAATCTGCAGGGTTTTCGCTGAGGAAATGGACATCTAATTTCAAGGAGATACTGGCAGACCTTCCAAGAGGTTACTTGTTGCATGAGAACTTCTTAAAGTTTGAGGACAATAGTTCAGCAAAAACTTTAGGTGTTAGGTGGAATGTGTGCTAAGACGAATTTTAGCAGCAAAATCAATTTCAACCGTCTACAACATAAACAAAAAGAGAAGTTCTCTCAAGAATAGCTAAACTGTTTGATCCTGCTGGTTGGTTGTCGCCATGCATTATTCTAGCGAAAATTCTTATGCAGAAGATATTGATGGATGACACTGGTTGGGATGATGTCCTTTCTCCTGATACTTTTGAACAGTGGAAGTTATTCGAATCAAATTATCCAGCAATCAATACCATCCGTATTCCTCGATAGATTGATTATATTCCGAATGCTGAAGTCCAATTTCATGGATTCTGCGATGCATCTGAAAAGGTATACGCAGCAGCATTATATATTCGAATTTCTACTAATAATTCAACATATACACATTTAGTATCGTCTAAGACTAAAGTGGCTCCAATTAAGACCCTGTCTATTCTAAGACTGGAACTGTGTGGAGCAGTTCTTTTGGCAGAGATGATTGACAGCATATTGCCCGGGGTTAGAAGTGGAAAAGTATACAGCATTTTGCTTTACAGACTCAACAATTGTTCTTTCTTGGCTTGCAAAACCGCCATGCATTTGGCTATCCACAAAACCTGCTACATAACAACCTATGGTGGTTTGGTCCGCAGTGGCTAAAAAATGATACCTCCGAGTGGACCACTCAAACTTATCCAGTATTCCGAATAAAGATCTGGAAGTTAAACCAATTCGTGCCCATTTCTCATACTTCTCCGACTTTAAAGACTGGAGAGATTTTCTTCTTATTCTAAAGCAATGCGAGTCATGGCATATGTTTACCGATTTTTCTTCCGGACTCATCCAAGATTTCGATCCAATTTTTATAAAGAATCCATTTTACTTTCCAATTCTGAAATTGTTTCCGTTCTTGAGCGCCTTATATCCGTTTGTCGAGGGCAGCATATCCAAATGAGCATAAAGCTCTTTCTTCGAGACATTGTATTCCGAAGTCTAGTAGTATACTTAATCTAAATCCATTTCTAGATCCTGAAGGACTAATACGTTCTTGCGGTAGACTCGAGTTTTCCCCCTCATTGTCGTATAACGAAAAACATCCTATTATAATTCCTTATAACTCCCAATATTCCAGACTTTTAGTAAAATTTATTCATGATATAAGTCTACATGATGGTAACCAGTTAGTTCTGCGACTACTGCGTATGCAATATTGGATTCTTAAACCAAAACCCTTATAAAAAACATTATCAACAACTGTAAAGTTTGTCTGCTTTATAAGAAGAGATGCCAGAGGAAAATTATGGCCGCGTTGCCACCAGAACGCTGTGAAATAACTCGTCCTTTTACTAACACAGGTCTATACTTCGCGGGACCTTTCGACGCTAAGTTATTCTGGCCGAGCATGTGGAATTACCAAAGGATACGTGTGTGTGTTCGTATGTTTCTCCACAAAGGCTATTCACCTAGAGGCTACATCCGACCTCTCCACCTCAGCATTCCTAGCTGCATTCAGTCGATTTATTTCTCGACGTGGATGTCCATTACATCATTATTCCGATAATGGTACTACATTCGTTGGTGCTTCCAAGGCCTTGGCAAAAGAATTTATTCAAACCACACAGGAACGGATCTTATCTAACTATGCTCATCAGAATATTAGCTGGCATTTCATTCCAGCAGGTGCTCCACATATGGTTGGAGTATGGGAGGCTGGAGTCAAAAGCTTTAAAGCTCATTTCCGGAAAACAGCAGGCGCTTACAAGTACACTCTCGAAGAACTCTCCACATTGTTATTCAAAATTGAATCCTTTCTAAATTCCAGACTATGTCTACTAATCCGAACGATCTGTGTGCCCTCACTCCAGAGCACTTCATCATTGGGTCTCCGATCCTATTACCTCCACCTCCTCCGATAGGGGATTTTTGGAAAGATATAATGCCTTCCCGTGTAGAGTTTGCAAGCGACCACATCCTCTTCGCTCATGCAGAAAATTCCTGCATAAGTACTGCAGCAACTGTCTTGCACATGACCATTCCCAAGGCACCTGTAACTCCAAGCACGGTTGCAAGCATTGTCACAAATTTCATCATACTTTGCTGCACGTTAATCCAAGGCTAATAAAAGATCTATTGTTCGGTCGTTCCAGTTCACGATCTCCATCACCACAACGAGCTTCGTCATCGAAAACCTGCCATGGATGGATCATCAACCTCTAAAGCCCAAATTACAATAGCGAGTAGTCAGCAACAGTATCAGAAAAAATTATCAGCTGTTCACTGTCAGAATAACATGTTGCTGCCCATATATTTACATTTAAGCCCTCGCGGCAAAAATTTACAACCACCTTCTTGCTTTATTCTACTTGTGTATTTTAGCCTCTCATTTATTTGCTCACTCTCTTTGTCTCACATTCAATCTGAAAGCATCGCAGTAAATTTAGAAATAGGGCTAAATGAAACAGCACTGCGAACTGCTGCTGACCAAATGTAATCAACACCATAACAAACAGTGCGTTCTAAATTATCAGCTGATTATGTCAGCACAAAATGCTGCTGACTACGCGCTATTGTAATTTGGGCTTAAGTCAGCATAGTTGACAGAATACAATCGTGCTTTTGCCAACAGTCCAAGTGAAAGTTGCATCCACTACTTTACATGCACGATGCTTACTTGATTCGGGTTCTCAAATCAGTAGAGTGTCAAAAAAGCTTGTCGACAAATTGAACCTTACAGCTTTTACAATCCATGAGGAAACCGTTTGTACGATCGTTTTGAAATCCCGATTTGCACTTTAGGAAAAAGCAAAATATAAAACGTAGCTAACATTGTAATTTTCATCCATTTCGTAGTTTTTAACATAAGATTGAATTTTTCTATGAATTAATATTTACTTAATAATCCATGAATTGTATCCAGTAAATTTAAGTTTATTAATCTATTTTATTGAATTCTTATTCCAGGAGCAGTATCTCTGACGGAACCAACTTCACTTTTTTCATTTAATAATTGCATGTATCCTGCAAGGCGGGCGGCAATGTTAATGCCAAAAGCATTAACCCGAATTGATGGAAAAACTAAATGTCAAATTGGTTCAAGAAAATTATGATACTGCTTCCGTTTTAGCTTTAACTATAATTTTCTTCTTGTTTTTTTCGTAGCCGAACAAAGAGGTAATCCTTATTCCAAATAAAGTATACTTTAATTGAAATAAATCCTAATATTCTTGTTTAATTTCTATCTCATTTCATTTCCTATTGGGGTTTATTTGCATTTTCTGAGAAAACAAAATAAGATATTTATTATGGTTATGGTGAAATATACTCGAGTAATCAGCTTATTTAGGACCTGATGGGAAAAAACTGAAAGCAGATTCGAGTTTAGCATGCGGAATTTCATCTAGTCTACATATATATATATTTTTTTTTTTAAAGGAGCACGATTTTTTTGTTTTGTCAACCAGTGTTATTAATTTCCATATTCTAACCTTTTCTTAGATACCAAATACTTGTATAAAAAGTTTATACTTTTGCTTTAAACTTTGCTTTAATATAAACTCCTCTATCCAAATTAAGCAATTTTTCGTACATCTGTACGAAAAATTCTAGGGGCAATATTAAGCCCGTCAAGTTAAAAAAAAACTAGGCTAAAAATGAGCTAAGAATTTATTTCGACTCGAATATCTTTTAAACTAAAAGAAATAACCTACACATGTAACCGTGTTTTTTGTATAG
The DNA here is from genome assembly GCA_951394005.1 of Protophormia terraenovae. Taxonomy (NCBI): domain Eukaryota; kingdom Metazoa; phylum Arthropoda; class Insecta; order Diptera; family Calliphoridae; genus Protophormia; species Protophormia terraenovae. The sequence goes on from OX596074.1 coordinate 65,336,510, forward strand.
ATTTACAAGATAGTCCTTGTAAATCTCTACATATAAAAATTCTTTTCTGTTATATCATAAATGAATTTTTGACATTTTTTCAAAAAAATTACATACTTGAGATGGGCAACTTTGGAGGGCCACCCACTTCCCCCCTGACCCGCTGTAGTCCTCCGAATAACTCGAAAACACCTCAGCTCCGACCATTTGATTTTATTGAGATACCTCTAACGGTTCTTTAGTTACTGAATTATTTCAAAAAAAAAAAAAAAGCGTTTTGGAACCACTGTGCTACGGCGGACAAAAATCATAAACGGTAAAAGAAATGTACGGAATATTCTGTAATGAGGTGTATCTTATTATCATTTTTGTTCGTGTTTGCATTCATATTTCATCTTTACTTACATTTTTATACCCTACACCACCATAGGTGGGGAGGTTATTATGCGTTTGTGCTGATGTTTGTAACACCCAAAAATATTGGTCTAAGACCCACCTTAATTTATACCAATCAGCTTAGAATCATTTTCTGAGTCGATTTAACGATGTCCGTCCGTCTGTCCGTCTGACCGTCTGTCCGTCCATGTAAACCTTGTAATCAAACTACAGGTCGCAATTTTCAATCAAAATTAATGAAATTTGGTACACAGGTTTTTTTTTAGTCCAGGGACGAAGCCTATTGAAATAAGTTATGATCGGTCCATTATTTCACCTAGCCCCCATACAAATGTCCTCCCGGAAAAGGGTTTAACGATCATAAATCCCTTAAATATGGCAATATTTTAATGAAATTTGGAAAATATAAGTTTTATATAAGTCTAAATAAGTGTGCCGATTTTTAAAAAATTCGGTCCATAATTAACCTAGCTCCCATATAAACCCCTTTTCAGAAAATCACTTTAACGGGCATAAATTTCATTAAAATGTTAGTATCAAGTTAATATTCGACACAAATAAGTTTTATATGAACATAAATGATAGTGCCAAATTTTACAAAGATCGGTCCATAATTTACCATAGCTCCCATATAAGGCCCTCTTTCGGGAATCAACCAAAAGTGAATAAATTCATATAAATGTAAGCATCAACGTAATATTCTGCATTCGTATGTTTTATTTTACACTTATGAGTATCGGTCCACATCTGACTCCAAGTCAAGACCCCTCCCCGAATTATAATGTACACAATGGTGTAGGGTATCATATGGTCGGGCTTGACCGACTATATCTTTTTCTCTCGTTTGGATTTAAATAGTTTACTATTCGTTGTTTGCTTAACTGTTTGCTAGTTTTAAGCCAAATTTAGTTTTTTAATTAAACTTTGACTTTTACACTTGATTAAAAATTATTCATAATAAACAGATAAAATAAAAACAGATTATATCCTATGTTATCTATGTCCCGAAAACAGTCTCGATGATGGGTTCATAATTTGTTGTACAACACAATGGCGACAGATTCCTACAAATCTTGACAACTTTTTCGAACAAAGGGCATAGAAATTCTGCACAATAAGCAGAACGACATTGTCATCAGTCATTAAAAAAGTAGTTGGGTGCTGTTAAGGAACGAGGCCAAGCCACAAACATTATTTTACCAAGTTAATCCAGTCGTTTTTAAATGGAGTAACATGCCAACATATGTAGATGACCTTGTTGTCAAACTTGTCCTCAACGCGCATTTTATTTTAAAAATTCCTAGAGAAATCGTTAATAAAAATTCTGTTGAAGGAAGTCTGACCCTTAGCCAGTTAAGAGATGATTTTTTCGCGTACGAAAAATGATTAAATTTAGAAAGTAATTCTAAGAAAATGGATGAAAAACGGAGAGAAGGGAACTGAAATCAGACAACTTTTTAAACAAAGCCATAAATTCCATAAAATTAAAATTATAGTTTATTGGAACTAATGTCTAAAAAAAAAAAAAAAAAATGCAAAACGTCGTTTGGCGCAGAAAAAAGAAATCAAAATTGTTAGTTATTGAGCCATTAAGTAAAATTTTTTAAAATGTTCCCATAATGAAAAAATAAATAAATCTTAAATGGAACAAATTTTACGACAGTTTCGTTTATGAAGTTATTGTTACGATCTTTTGACTATATTGATGTCATTTTTGAAGATATGAACATGCAATTTTTTGTATAGATGTACATAGTTTGTGTCAGTACATTATAATCCAGTAAATAAAAACAACTTTTTACTTGTCAATGGTTACGGCCTTTTGCATTTTAGTTGGCGATATATGTACATATATGTACAAATAAGAATATGTATATCAATAAGTAATTCATTATAATCAATCTTGAATGTAGAAATAAAAAGATATAATACTGAATTACCACTTGTAAAAACTATAACGTACGACGGACATCTCCCGTTAACGGAAAAAATCAGCGTGACTATCGTTGTCCGCCTATGGGAGCTTTCACTGTATATCATTGAATATTTTTCGATAAAACAGATTAAATATAAATAAAAATTAGTTCTGAAGTTTAAAAATATGAATAAAAAAATGTAGAAAATTGAGTTCGTCAGGTATGTGATGAAAACCGATATTTTTCAAATTGAATCGGTTTGAAAAGTTGTAATGAATTTCGGTTGATTTCAAGAATCATTTTTACAACAATGCGTTATTTTTCTTTTAATATATAATGCCCATGTAAAAATTAAAGAAATATTTTAAGAGAAATATTAAAAATTTTGTAATAAAAACTAATAGAAGGTTAGGATGTATGGGCAGCTGTCTGCGTGTATGATGAGACTGCTCACTTGGGTCCTGTTGGTCCCGTTGTGGTATCCGGGGAGTCACGTGAATTTGATTCACTTGTCCGTATCAAGGTTCGAATCGAATCAGCCTGGCGCATGTATAAAGGAATGGATAATTCTGATACATATGCACCATACATACATACATACATATGCCATGTCAAAAGCCACTTTGTGTTCCTAGGATTTAGAGCCCAAGATTTTCCCATGGAATTAGACGCTCTAGCTTGGGCATTCTGGAGCCAGGATAGTTTGGAGTTGTTGTAGCTGCAACAGATGTACTTGCTGAGTTGACAGCTCTTGGTCGAGATATCTCGGGTAATTCCGGTGCGTAAAACCGGCAGTATAATGCCGAGTTACTTATCGCTATCTAAAACCTTTAATTCAATCCCATTTAAGTAATGAAGTGGGAAGATTGGAATCTTATATCTCCTAGAAAAGAGAACAAGATCCGTTTTTCCTGGATTAACACTAAGACCGCAATCTCTACTCCATCCGCTGAGTTATACCAGTGCAGTTTTAAACATCAAGGAATCAAGTTCCATGAGCATAGAGTTAATGGCTGTGTTCCAAAGAAGTGGAGATAAAACTCCTCCCTGAGGAGTGCCCCTGCTTGCTAACCTGTATATGGTAGCCGCTCCCATCGTGGAGATTATAACCCAATTTCATAGGGTCTCTATATGAGGCTAATAATCGACTGATGTATATTCCACATTTATAGAGCAATTTTTAATACACCTGGGGTCACATTGTTAAAGCTCCTTCAATATCATAGCGCTGTCTCAACTGATTTATCCTTCATATAGGCATGTTGCGAAGCTGATAACAGGGTCGATTATCGATTATCGTACGAATCAACCTTTCCAATGTTTTAAAAAGGAAGGAGGATAGATTTATAGGTCTAAACTCCTTTGGTATGAAAACCACTTTACATCCAATCCTTGACTCCGTGATAAAGGTGCAAGGCATGCTGAGTATATCCTTAGCAGACATGGAACTATTTTATACGCTTTTTTTTATACGGTGATTTGTATGGGACAAAAAGCCTGCCCAGAAATGCTTATCCATTAGGATATTCAAGTTCTCTTGGCCGCTTTTAGTCCAGCTGCAAGGAGTTTGTATATAACTTGGGGCAGAAGGCGAATATACTAGAATTTTACGCAAGCGATTCGTCTCGATATGGCAATCCATGCCGTTACAGAAGGCTTTTCAAGATCTGCGTTTTTCTGGTTTTTAAACTTTTTCAAAGAGACTTGTAAGTTGACCAGTTTCCTAGTGTTTTTGCCTCATTGAATAAAAGACGACACTTTTTACGAGAGTCAGATATTTCGGAGTTCCACCAGTGTAGTTTGCTCCTTCCTTTGCAAGTCGCCTAGAAAGACTGGTAACGTTGTGAGCACTAAGTTATCCTCAGAACGGTTATAGGTAAAATTTTGGACCTTGGAACTATTTATAGTAGCACTTTTATCTTTATTTTGTGAATAGTAGTTAATATAAGTTATATATGTATGTTAATATAAAGTGGAAATGATTCGCTAGACTTATAACTAATGCGATAAAAACAAAAATTTATTAAAAAGCTCGTAAATTTGCACTTTTTTAAATAAAGCGCAATTTTATGTTAATTTATGAATGATATCCAAAGAAAGTGCATAAATATTGTTATTATTGTTTAAAATAATGCTTATTTAATATCACTCTGCTTGTCAATCATAGCAAGCATTTGAATTTGCTTATTTAAGTATAATATCATAGGTTGATAGTAATGTCGCTTTTTTACATCGAAGAATTATTTTGTGATTAAATTTGGTATTAAATTGCGTCTCATTTTCATAATTTCGTTGTCTAAGGAGATAATTTGTCTTTGTATAATATATCTACCATATTTTTAGTCATATTTAGCTAATTCTGGCGGAATGCATATTTTGAGACACGTACGTATAACGTAAGAATAGAGCTATTTATTAGGGTATTCACTCGAGTATTGTTTGTTCGATTACTCGGCGAATGAAAATCAAATAATTGTTCGATTAAACTAAAATCAAGAATTTCGAGTAACAATTTATTCGAGCAAATTATTCCGATTAATCGAATAATTCGAGCAAAAAAAATATTTTAAATATTTCCTTTCTTAACTAGTTTTTAGGATGTTTAAATTTTAGTTTTCTAAAAAATTTAGCTTAAAAACAATATTTAAAAATTTTTGTATAGAATGTTTTGAATATAAAACTGGTACCATAAATTGGAATTTTATTAAAAAAAATGTATTTAGTAAAAAAACCGAATATATGCCTAAATTGCAATACGTATAGAGGATGTGATAGTTTAAATGAAATTTGTATTATAGTAAGAATTTCGACTTAAAAATAAGTTTAGCATGTAAACTCGTTCTTTATTTAGGAATAACTGAAAAAAGGATAGTTTAAATGAAATTTGTATTATAGTAAGAATTTCGACTTAAAAATAAGTTTAGCATGTAAACTCGTTCTTTATTTAGGAATAGCTGAAAAAAGGATAGTCCAAAGTGCTTTTTTCATTTTTAAAATGCAATAACTCAGAAACTAATAAATATATTTTAGCAATTCTTTCACAGTCTAACGGAGAAAAATCCAAATAATATATATATATATATATATATATATATATATATATATATATATATATATATATATATTCACAATAAATTTGTCTATTAAATAGAGAAAAAAGTAATTATTTCTAACTAATTGCATATTTGACTAATTTGTTATACAAGTTTATATTACGAACTTTATATATTTGTATAATTTTAAATGATCATCTTAAGGTCTTCCAAATATTAAACATAATTAAACAATGAATTATAAAGCATTATAAAACCTTACACTCGAAATAAATCTTTAGTAGATCTCCGATACTTAAAAATATTGTACAAATACTTTGTATATAACTAAAAACATCTTTTGTACATAGGTTAGTATGTGTCCAAATTAAAAAGAGAGATTATGAGACAAAATCGTAAATATTCCAAAATGGATAAAAACTCTGATTAATTTTAATTTTTATCAAATTAACTATCACTGAATATATTAAATTTAGAGAAGCAACGGCATTATCAAAGCAAAATAAACAAATATTTACAAATATTTAAGCAAAATTTAATTATTCTATTATTTTGGAGAGACTATTTCTTATTTTAAGCTATATTTTTGTTTTATTTTATTGAAAAATCGAGTAAAATTTTATGGTATAAATTAATCGAATAACTCGAGTAACTTAAAATCTTTATTCGACTATTCGAGTAACTTAAAAACTGCATTTTCGAGTTATTTGATTATTCGAACAATTAAAAAGTCGAGTAAAATGAATACTCTACTATTTATTCACTTACAAATTTACGATAGGTGTATATGATGACTCCGCGTTTTTAATGAGAATTACCCAAAGATCCTCTTCGATAGCCGATTTTCTAAATTATTGATGCTTAGGGTAAGTATTTGAGTTGTCAGATCTGAAAAAATAGCAATGTGTTGAAGCATCTTATTGACATTTTCGCCTTATAAATATTGTGGTTATATAATCTTTGATCGACAAACCTATTCCATTGGTTGTTTATTATTCAAGGTACCTGTTGTATTTTTTTATATCGCTAACATACTGTAAGCACTTCTAGAGTAAACATTATTTTAAAAATGTTCATAGTACCCAGTGGAAATGGTCGGGTTGGTAATTTTTCGTATTATGAGAGTTTTAAGTGGTTCCAAGTAGGTACATTAGGATATCAGATTTACTTTATTGTAGAATGTACAGTATTTTTCGAACCTAATGTTTCGTCACCCTCATCATCACTGTATGAAAATGACAGTTGTACATTATACCGATTTCAAAGACAAGGCATCATTCCCCATTCATCCTCTTCCATTTTAGTTGATGTAAGGCGATAAAATCTGGAAATCCTATTTCATAACATTTAATAACATGCAATCCCACATATGTTTGCATCAAGAAGTCCTTTTTTGAACGAATTGCTAATTTTTGTGTAACTTTCGTTCCTGGATGCAGATAATTTACTCATAAATTTTGGTAAATTCTGTTTTATTCAGACATCTTATACTTTCAACAACATATCATTATTGTTTTTAGAATAATTTGACATAGACGAATAAAAAGAAACATGTTTACGAAGATAAAACACATTGTGTTTTATACACCAAGAGGTCAACTTAGCGTACTTTCTTTTTAAACCCGAACTTTTCCTAGTTATCGTACTCCAAACGACTCAAAATTGATTTCATTCGAATTTATTTCATTATTTAAAAAAAAAGCGTTTTGGAACCACTGTGCCCCGTACAGCAGAAAATATGCAAAAGGCCATAACCACACTTTTTAATTTTTTACACAAGAAACAAAAAACATGAAAATGCAAAAGGCCGTAACCACAATTTTATTTATTTTTTGTTTTAAAATTAAGCAATTAAGTAAAATTTGTTAATCGTTCACTTAAAGCCTAAATAGATAAAGCATAAAACAATCTTCGAACCAAATTTGTTTTTAATGGAACAAATTTTACAACGGTTTCGTTTATGAATCAGAACAAATTTAGTCATGTTCACCTTCATTATATGTATGTAAAATTTTATAATTATAGAAAAAGTTCTGGGAATAAATTGGTATGTAAAAATCATACAGTTTATGTAAAAATTCGTTCCAGATATTTAATTTATTTATTTATGCACACAGCTACAGTAATATTACATCAGCTGGTAATCTTATATTCTAAAAAACAAACTTAAATTTAATATATATAATATAAACTACATAATAAAAATATAAAATATAATATAGAAAATAATAATAATAATAATAATAAGCATAGAAAACTTATTATTTAATAAAGAACAATAAGAAAAACAGTTATTTAGAAAGAGAAAAATAATAAATATAATAAAATTTAAATAAAAATAATAAATAAATTCAAGTAAACAAAACGAAGAAAAAATAATAATAATAATAACAAACAATGTTTTCAAGTCAAACAGATTAAACCTTAATAATAACAATAATAAAAATAATAATTACAATAATAACAAAAGTATTAATAAAATTAATAATATACGAAAAAAAAAATAAAAATATATAACAATAATAATAATAACATAAATACTAATAAATAGAAATATTTAGTAATTAAAATACAAAGGAAATAAAGGAGCAATGATATTAATATAAAGTAAAAAGAATGTAAAGTTAACTCAGGAACAATTGGTAACAGCAATTAATCAGGAACATAGTAGAATTACAATCAGGGGATATAGCAAACGATCACTATACCACGAACATGTTATTGTAGTCAGGAACTTAGTAAAATAAAATAAAGAGAAAATATGACAGGAATCAGCAACTTAAGACAACAGGGCTTATTATAGGTGAAGACATCAGGATGCAGATTATGTACAAATGTTTTCTGTGTATATCAACTAAAAGAAAGCAGCCTGGCACGGCTTCTGAGAATTTACCAACCGCCGTTTTAATGATCTACCCACACCCTCCAATGTACACACTGCTGAGAGGAAGTTCCGCGAAATAATCACAGCTGCAGTCGCTCGCTTTGTCCCTGCTGGTCGAATATCCGTAGTGCGCCCGCACTTCCCAGCCGAAGCAGCAAGACTCGCGGACGAACGTGATGACATCCGAAATACCAACCCTGACGATCCTAGGATCGCCCAGCTGAACCATAACATCAGCAGGTTGGTAAATGAGGACAAGCGGAAGAAATGGTTAGATCATTTAAACAACTGCAACTTGAGTACAGGAGTTGGTAAGTTGTGGTCAACAGTTCGATCTCTCTAAAACCCGAAGAAGAACGGTGATAGGGTTTCGATTAAGTTTCCCGGACCATGGTTCTGCACAGTTTGCCAGAACCGACTTCACCACATGTCAACCCAATTAAGGTCCTTAATTGGGCTTGATATGTGTGCTGGTGTTACCTCAGAAACTGTTCCGGACTTAACCATGAAAGGGAGTGGTCAGAAAATTATGTTGCGTCATCATCGTACGCCACAACTCCACCCTCCCCACCGCAATCACAACCACAACAGCAGCATATACAACATCTGCAGCAGCAACAACAGTCGCCGCTCACACCGATGATTGCAATCCGAAGACCTTGGGTGATTCATTCTGCAGTTTAACTGCAGTGGCCTCCAAGAGAAAATAGTTGAGATAACCCGATTCATGGAACAACACAGAATCGTGGTCGCCGCGGTCCAGGAGACAAAACTGACTAACTCCAGTCTGCAAACCTGTAATGGTTATAATCTTCTCCGAAAAGACCGCACCAGAGGCAACGGTGGAGGCATCGTCTTCGTTATTCATAACACCGTGCAGTATATGGCTCTTTCTCTCGATCTTGATGCTAGAGACCAATACCTCGAAGTTGAAGGTATTGCGGTCAGGTCGGGAGATACGGAATTGGAGCTCTATAATGTCTATGTTCCGCCCGTAGCCAGCTGTCCTACAGGCTACCGTCCCGATATTAGAGCCCTCTTAGACGGAGAAATGCGTCTGGTTCTTGGGGACTTTAATGCCCACCATCAGCTCTGGCACTCTAATTTATGGGAAGACCAGAGAGGTGGAGTATTGGCGGAACTAATTGACGAATCAATTCTGCACACTTAACGACGATGCCCCCACAAGGGTTATGGGTAATAGCGCTAGCTCGCCCGACATTTCAATAGCTAGTCCTGGTCTGATCAACTGCGCAACCTGGCGAGCAGTAGTTTTTCTAGGATCAGATCACCCATAATCACCCATAATCATCACTCTGGATCGACCTAACGATTTTATCGTCTCTGAACGCCGTATATATATAAACCAAAAGAAAGCACACTGGCACGGCTTCAGAGAATTCACCGACCGCCACTTCAGTGATCTGCCGGTTCATTAGCGAAATGAACCGCAACACCAACCCTGACGATCCAAGTATCGGACAGTTGAGCAAAGACATCATCAGGTTGGTCAATGAGGATAAGCGGAAGAGATGGTTAGATCACCTGAAGAACTACAACTTAAGTACAGGAGTATGTAAGTTGCGGTCAACAGTCCAGTCTCTCTCCAATCCCACGAAGAAGGATGATAGGGTCGCGATTAAGTTTGCAGATGAGACCATAACCGACCCTAAGGAATGCGCGCGCGCTTTTTGCCGACAATTTATTGAGTATCCTGAGAGAAACAAGGCGATAAGAAGCAAACTACACAATCTTCCAGCCACGGACACACCACAACTCTTTACACCTTCAGAAGTTGCAGAAGCCATCAACGCCGCTAAACCATCCAAGGCGATTGGCCCAGACGGTATATCCATGCTGATGTTAAAACACCTTGGTAAGCGGGAAGTCGAGTACCTGAGTTCGGTTTTTAACCTATCGCTCAGGAGCTTAAATGTACCCGATGCCTGGAAAATGGGTAGAGTGATCCTAATTTTAAAACCCGGGAAGATCGAGGATCATTGTACAGGCCGATATCCCTCCTGTCGCCAGTAGCGAAAACACTCGAAGCTCTTCTCCTCCCCCCAGTTAACCCGTCAACTACCAGCAGCTCACCACCAGCATGGATTCCGGAAAATGCACAGCATTAACCGCCATCACCACTCAGACTTCACAGAGCTTAAACCAGCAGAGGCCTTGTGAAAGAACGATCCTTGTATCGCTTGACTTGTCAAAATCTTTTGACACTGTTAGCCATGCAACACTTTTCCAGGACATCCTGCAGTCCACCATGAACAAACAAAACTCGAGCTTAGCGCCTTTGTCGATGGAGTTCAAATTCCGACAGTGAACCACCCAAAAATCCTGGGGGTCACCTTTGACAGCCTTTTTACCTCCTGAGCTCATGCTACTGCAATCTCGCACAAATTGCGAAGTAGAAACAAGGTCCTCAAAGCGCTAGCCGGCAGCACTTGGGGTATGGATAAAGAAACCTTGTTAGCTACATACAAAACGATTGGTCTGTCAGTAGTCAATTATGCTGCTCCAGTGTGGTCCTTCGTTGAGTGATACCCAGTGGAGAAATTTACAAAGTTGTCAAAATGCAGCCTTAAGGACCGTCACAGGCTGCCTACAAATTACCTCCCCACACCACCTACATGAGGAAGGTACTACCGGTCAAGGAACGTAACGTAATGTTAATCAAACAGTTCCTCCTGGGATGTCATCGGAGGGGACATCCAAACTTCAACATCACACAGTTGGATTCTCCCCCAAGTCATGTCAAGCATGACCTTCGTAAGGACGAGGAAAACATTCAAAGATATGTTCAGGATCCCTTGGAGCGTAATGCGTACACGACAGCTTTGAACGACATTCACAGAGACGCCATCGATTTCGCGGTTGCAGGTTACTGCTTGAATGTCGTTTTAGGAGGCCGCCCGCCGCCCATTGCAGATAACGAGAAGAATCTGCCTCGGAAAACAAGAGTAGTTCTTTAAGTTTTCGAACATTTTGTTATCCTTGTTTACTTTTTGTTTTGTTTACTTTTTACAACCATATGATTTACTGGATTTTCCAGGAAAAATAAAACTAGTAAAATTTGTAAATACTCAGTTTATTAACTGTCATTTTCTCTCTCAATTTTTTCTCACTACTAGATTTTGAGTACTAGAACGTAAATCCAGTACAATTTTTTACTGGACAGTAAACATTTTTGGGTAAACGTACGCATTTAATATCTATATACAGCTTTGTGCATTATAATAGTAGCGCCATATGTAGAATGTTCATACAATAAAATGAAGATTTTTTGTAGATTTCAAAAAAAATTTTATTCTTAGAATTATATTTTTCCCAAATTAAATAAAAATTTTGGCATATTTTGTTTACACACATTATGACAGAAACGCAACGACGGACACTGTTTTACTTAGTGAACGCCACAAACAGGTTTTAGTTCACCATTCGCTTTGTACGCGTAGTCACTTGGAAGATTTTTTTAATCTCGAGTTCGTGTTTCTTGGTTTAGATTATATTTTTTGAAATTTGCAATAACTATGGGAGAAGATTTCACAAAATTTTTGCATAAATCGGTTTGTTTTACCTTCTGAAAGTTTTTTTTTACCATTAAATTGCGGGTACTAGAAATACAATGTTTGTCGCCAACTATTTTAAAAGTTTTTAAAAGCGAAATTTCACTGTTATATAATTTATTTAAAAGCCAAATGGAACCAAAATAACAAAATTATACTATTTTGCGATGTTTAACATTAGGCAACTATTTTGCACAGGCAAATAATTTTTTTTTTTATAATTATTGTTCATGCTTAGGTAGTGTTTATAAAAAACCGACTTTTCAAACCGAAAATTGGGTAAAATTTAAAAAAACGTTTTTTCGGTTAACCGTATACCTAAAAACCGGTTAAACGACATTTTAGTAATTGCTCTAATTAAAGCTTAGTTTTTGGTTAAAAAAAAGTGTTTTTCAACTTATTGGTTTAACAATGCACCAATTGGTGCATAAATTGGTGGTAAATAATAAACACTGTTCTTTATAAATAGAGACTGATTTACATCGAAAGTTTATAATACTTTTTTTCAGCATTTAGACTAGTTTTAATATAATTTATAAAAACATTTTTTAGCACAGCTTTTGAAGGTTTATAATGATCTAAAATTATTCTATAAAGTATTTTTAATATTAGCTTTTTTTCAATTTTTTTTTAATTTTCTAATATTTCTTTTCTCTTAAAGAAATGTTTATATAATTTTTATATACAAATGTAATTAATAAAAATATATGTATAAAATTGGAAAAATAACTGTTTTTCTGCTAAAAAGAGATTTGTTTTAAATTTTTAGAAGATTTTTTAATCATTTAAAAGTACATTTTCTGCACTTATTTAGTTATACTTTGAAGTCTTTATTTTTCTCTTATTATTCTATATAAAATCTTATTTTTCCCTTAAGCTATACATTAGTAGGTGTAATGTTTTCTTCTTTTGCAAAATTTCATTCGCATGAAATTAAAAGTTTTGTAAATAGAATGCTTAATTATCTATCTGATTTAATTATTCATACTATTTTAAAATATATTTAACTTCCAACAAGTAAATACATACAGTTAGGGACAAAACTATTTGTACATCTCATATATTTCGTATACCTTCAATAGTTTATAAAGAATTTAAAATTGTCGTATGCAGTATTATTTTTAATATATTTTTATTTAATTAAGTTATAAAAACAAAATTAATATCCAACACATTATTTAAAAAAATACAAAATAATGAAAATTCATTGGGACAAAAGTATTTGTACATATAATCTACACCTACTTATAATACTTATATTGGAAAAATTTAATATTTTGTGGGTCCTCCTTTTGCATCTATCACGGCCTGTAATCTTCTGGGCATCGATCGGACCAAATTTCTCGTTTCATCTGGAGATATTTCCTTCCAGGCTTCCTCCAAAGCAATTTTAAGTTCATCAAAATATCCCAACAGTGCTCGATGGGGTTTAAGTCAGGTGATTGGGGAGGAGAATTAAGTTGTCTTGGTGCATGGTAAAGCAACCACTCCTTCACTGAACTGTATGTTTGTATGTTTTGGGTCATTGTCCTGTTGGAATATCCAACTTCGGCCAAGACCCAAACCATCTACGGAATCCTTCAAATTGTCTTCCAATATACGTTTATATTGATGCTGGTCCATTACACCATCTATAAATACCATTCGCCCTACACCACTGGCTGCTATTGCCCCCCATACCATAACACTTCCCCCACCATGTTTCACTGTTGGGGTCAAATTGTATTTTTTTTGCGCCACACTTTTCCCCTGCTATCATTTCCGAAAAGATTGACTTTGGTTTCATCAGTAAACAAAACCCTATTCCAAAATTCTTCGTCCTTATCAATGTATCGTTTGGCAAACTCTAAACGCAAATGCTGTTTTTTTTACTAATCAGCGGTTTCTTGCGGGGAATTCTACTTGCAAATCCCGCAGAATGTAAGATCCTCCCTACTGTTTTTGGATGAACAATTGTTCCGGTAGTATTTGCAATTTGTTCGGCTAATTTTGCCCGAGTTACTCTTGGATTTCTTGCCACTTCTTTTATCACCAAGTTCGCTTCCCGTCTAGAAACCTTTTTTGGCCGTCCAGTTCTTGACACATTTTCAACAGATCCGCTGTTTTTATACTTGTTTACAATGTATTGTACTGTGGAATGTTGCAAATTTACTAAATTACTTATATTCCGGAGAGATTTTCCTTTTTTATGTTCATCAATAATTAAATTTTTAATATCCAAACTCAACTCTTTTCGCTTTCCCATTTTTGATGTGCTTATTATTCAAAACGTTAAAACCAACTTCTTATTTTGTAAAATAAAACTCGATTAACGAAGAAAATATAACGGTATTTAAAAAAATCATCATACAAGAGTCCAACGTACAAATAATTGTACAAAGTACTGATGTGCAAATACTTTTGTCCCAAAGATTTTTACTTAAATTGTACTTTTTTTAACAATGTGTTATATATTAATTTATTTTTTATCAAATAATTCAATAAAAATGGACCTGAATTAAAACTACATATAATAATTTTTTATTCTTTATAAATTATTGAAGATATACGAAATGCATGGGGTGTACAAATAGTTATGTCCCTAACTGTATATCACCTGTTGTTAACTCAAACAGCAAGCATTTTTAGTAGTTTCAAAATATTTGCTTATACTTTGAATTCAGAAAAAAGTAACAAAAGGAGGAAATTTAGTGATATTTTTAGCAAATTTTTAAAACAGGTTAACCGACACAAAAAAACCGGATAAACCGGTTAACCGAAATTGAATATCTCAAATTAACCGGTTCGCAAATAATCGAAATTTAAAAAAAAAAACGGTTTTTCGGTTAACCGGTTAACCGTGCTTTCATATAAACAAATTGTTTTTAAATTTCTTGTCTAGGACTTATGGTAAGGTGTTTTTGAGTTGATTTGGAGGAGTACAGATTCCTAGCGGCTAGTGAGGGACCCTCCAAAGTTGGCCTCTCGGGTATGTCATTTTGCTTAAATCGCCAAGAATTAATTTATATGTTAGAAAAGAATTTTTGTTCCTGCTTAATTTCTAGACATTCCTGACTTTTGGAAGGAATTGGCGATGTTTTATTATAAACAAAAAAAATACAAATTGAAATAAATATTTCATATTTATTATGACATTTTTTGTAATAATTCAAATAGAAAACATTTACAAAATTAACATATAGTTAAGAAAAAAAATTTAAAATAAATATTTACCAGCGAACTATAAATCGCGAGGTATAGAACATTTTAATAGAGTCAGACCGAACACACTTTTTCAAACCGAACCCGTACCCGAACTTAATCAATATATATATATATATATATATATATATATATATATATATATATATATATATATATATATATATATATATATATATATATATATATATATATATATATATATATATATATATATATATATATATATATATATATATATATATATATATATATATATATATATATATATATATATATATATATATATATATATAGTGAAAGCTCCCATAGGCGGACAGCGATCGTCACGCTGATTTTGTCCGTTATCGGAGATGTCCGTCTATGGGGTATGGTACATAATTTTTTTGCAAGAGGTAATTCAGTACTATATCTGTTTCTTCCAACATCCAAGATTGATTGTAATAAATTTACTTATAGATATACATATTCTTATTTATACATATGTTTCGTCAACTAAAATGCAAAAGGACGTAACCACTTAAAAATCAAATGTTGGTTTTATGTACTGGATATATATATATATATATATATATATATATATATATATATATACATATATATATTAGGGTGGCCCTATTTGTCAAAGTGTTCCGATTCTAGTTCTCACCCCCTAGAAATATGGTAATACCTTAGAAACTACGATGTACAAAATTTTATACTAGAGGTGGCTCAAAGCGATCGAAATCTGGAAAATGTTTTTTTTTTTTTTTTAATTTTTTTCCCTTTCGTCGATTATAAAAAATAAGTTTTGTGCTATTTCTGAAATTTCTAAAAATTTCTAAAAACATGAAAATTGGATAACTAATAACATAACAGCTATTAAAATAAAAATACCGAAAAATTTGAATGAGAGAAACGAAACTTGGCATGTAGTTTCCTACTGACATTTTATATATCCTGTAAATAATTTTATTATCCAAAATTGTTGTAATAGCAAAAAATACGCAGGTGAAATATATGTAAAACAAGAGATTTTTGATCGTGAATATCTTACCCAGATCACAAGTGATTACCGAAAAATTTTGATATGATGCATAAGATACCAAGACAAAACTATATGCCAAGTTTCGTTTCTCTCTCTAAAGTTTTGGATGAAATCTTATTTTACTGGGTTGTATTTCGTCGAAAATTACGCGTTTTTCGTAAATTGATTTTAATAACTGTGATATTATTAGTTGTTCAATTTTCTTCATTTGGGTAATTTTAGAAAGGTAATAAACTGTAGAATTCAAAAAGTTAATACCCGGTGTGCTTTGCCACCCCCCGAAATGAAATACATAGTAATTAAAGGATTCAAAAAATACACTAATTTTTGTATTTAATTTTTATGGGAGGGACCATACCCCCATAATCCGCTAATTTATAAGACAAATGTTTTCATGGATGTCAAAATTCTTTGTGTAAAATTTGAGCATTCCAACTCCAATAGTTTCCCAGATATACGAATTTTTGCATATATTCATATGAGAGGTACCATGCCCCCTACTTTTAGTCCGCCCATATTTTTCTTAAATATTAATATTGATACCAAAGTGGCTCCGACAAAGTTTTAGAACTCTGTTATATATTCTCAGATATGATAATTTAATATTTTCTTTATATGGGAGGTGCCACGCCCACTATTGCTAGTGTACCAATTTTTGTCCAAAATATTCATATTGAAGCTAATGCTAGTCGTACAAAATTTGAGCTCTCTAACTTTTAAGATTTTCTTTTTTGCTACAGATAAGAAATTATTTCTGATAGTTCCAATGATCCGTTAGACTATGAAAGAGATTTAGTAGGAGAATTGACGTATTTTAAGAAAGAAAAAAATTTATGGAAATTCCCTAGGAGTTTGAAATATGTTGATCAAAAATAAATTGAACCCTCTTTTAGCATTCCTTTTAGCTAAAGTGGATAGTATGGAACAGCAACAATAATTACCAATCCCTTCCGTTCCCTGTAGTTGACAGTCTCAGAACTCTAGCATTACCTCTCCGATTGCGACCTTTCAACGTGTTGTCCAATCCCCACCTTCAAGACATATTGGAACACAAACATCCCAAACGTTGCGTTCCGTTTGCCAAGGCGTTATCAGGAGAAATATAACATCTGTAAAATGCAATGGCTGTAATAAATGGTGCCACATGAGACGTTGCACGAGTATTCGCACACACAAGGATTGGAGTGAGAGTTTTATAGCTGCATGTTGCTTAAACAACACCACCCAAGCGACAGCAGCCTACCCAACCCCTACTGCGCAAATGACACCTGTTCGCAGTATTGTGCAGTTACCCCCGCATACGTCTCAACTACAACAACCTGTGACCCCGGCAATATCACCATCCCAATTGCCTACTACATCTCCACCCGTAGTTCCTGCGCACCACTCCCAGCGAACACACCATAGTGATGATTCCCAACAATGTTTCAAGATCTTACAGTTAAATTGCAATGGTCTTAGCAATGAAATTGTGGAAATAATCAATTTTATGCATGTGAATGACATCCTTATCGCTGCCATACAGGAAAAGAAGTTGACCACAGATTGTACTCTCTCATCATCCAGTGACTACAACATTGTCCGGAGAGATAGGGATAGAGACAGCGGCGAAGGTCTCGCATTTCTTATACACATAGACGTCAATTATAGATTGACAGTCCCGCCTCCCTCTCTTATTCCAGACCCATTCCTGGAGGTAATGAGCATTTCATTAGAAACTGGAGATATTGAATTGAAAATTATTAATATTTATATCCCGCCCGTTAACAACATAGGGCCCGTTATCATCCCAGCATCTCACACCTACTGCAAGGAGATAACAAGATACTGCTTGGCGATTTCAACGCTCACCATGAGAGCTGGTATTCCCAATTACCCAACGATCCTCGCGGTACCCTAATTGCTGACCAGATAGACGAATCGGATTTCGCAGCAATTAATGATCTCCAATAATCTCACTCGAGACTCTGAGCCCATCTCCTTCACTGCCAGTGAAGTCAGTGTTGCCATTTTAGCACTTTTAGTGTTAGATTTAGCATTTTAAGAGGTTAAAATACACTGACGATTTATAAAAATATGCTATGCTTTTTTGCAGAAATTTTTAATTAAATACTTTTTGATTTTTTGAAAGAATTTCTTCACTTTACCAATTACATCTTCTGGCAACACTGAGTGAAGTTGAGAACATTATCTCCAAAGCAAAACCCTCTAAAGCTCTCGGTCCGGATGGCATCTCTATGCTAATGCTCAAGAAACTCGGTCCAATAGCATTGGAATATCTTACACGACTTTTGGATCTCTCCATTCACCATTTGGTGATTCCAGATATCTGGAAAGTCGCTAGAATAATTCCAATTCTAAAACCTGATAACGAAATTTTCGGTGGATGTAGACTTTATCATATAAAATGAGAAAGTGAAAAAAACTGCAGAAAAAAAAATTCAGAAAATCTCAGAAATGGGTTTTTTCACATTTTCGGCTATAAAATCCACATTTTTCCGAAGTCCTGTAGATTTTGATTGAAAACTTTTAACAACATATTACAGATTCTTAAACTGCATTCCGTTTGCCGATTCGTGCTTTGGGATTTGAGAAAATATAGACTAAAGTCAAAACTTTCATATAAAATAGGTCGAATTCGGGAGGGTTTGTACCTTGACCATTTCAGTTATTGGGCTTAAAGTATAAAATAATTATATGTTGTTAAAGAAAATTTTATTTTAGAGAAAAAAGAGTGTAGATACTTTTTCGGTTTAAACAACACAAAAAGTCGTCATTTTTGCAATTTTCAAATTCAAAATCGTTTAGTTTTGGACTCGATAAAGATATCTATTTCTATTATTTTCATTCAATAGACAATTTTGTTCTTTAATTAGCTAAAGAAGAACCAAATGAAATCGATCGGAAACACTAGGATATGTATAAAAAAAACAGGACCGAGTACATGCAAAATTGAGGTACTTAAAAATTCAAATGCAAATAACTCAAAAATTTGGCCAGCGATTAAAAAATTTTTATGTCAGAGGTACACAACTTTGAGCCCCTTTAGCTCCACCCTGAAGGGTCTGAACGGTCCCGCTTCCAGACTTAATATTGTACACTCCTCTGCTGTGTCTATACCAAATCCAACCAGCCGATCAGAAGTTACAGATTTATTTCCAAAAAATTCCATTCTGCCCCACTGCGAAATGTTATGAGGATTTACTTAAAAGTATTGCAGCAATTAACATCTAAATAATTAAATAAAAAAACTACTTATATCACAGTATTTAGGAAAAGTTGAAATTTTAAAAACAACCACTGATTACACTGATCGACAAAAAAAATTTTTTGAGCTCCTTCAAAAAAAAAAAAAAAAAAATATGTAGACTAGATGGAATTCCGCATGCTAAACTCGAATCTGCTTTCAGTTTTTTTCCATCAGGTCGGGATTTTTTTTATGGGCGTGTCTATTATTGTGCGCAAAATATGCCGATTACTCGAGTATATTTCGCTATTACTTGAGAACGGTATATATAAATGATATACCACGATATGCGGAATAAAATTAGCTTTAAATCGCTCTACTATAAAAATTTTATCCGTTCAATAGTTTAGGAGGTATTTCGAAAAAACTGTTGGAAAAAACTTTTTTCATGCAAAATTAAAGATTTCTTTTTTTAAAAGTGAAAACATCAAAAATATTTAAGTTTATCATCTTTATCTCAAAGCTGGCAAAACTACGAGTAAATAAAGCCACGTATCATAAAAATTGATACACAAATCTTGATTGTATTCACAGTTAAGTTTGGATACCCATGCATACCTATACCTATAGTGGAAATACACTAGTGGGCAAAAAAAAATTTTTTTTTTCGTCTTAAATAAAAAAATAGGTGGATTAGATGTAATTCAACGTGCTAAATAAGAATCAGCTTTTACTTTTTTTCTATCACGCATGACTACTATGACCCTGCCTTTAGCCAGTCACACTTGTATTACTCGAGAAAATTTTGTCCAATTAAGATAAATTCAACTTTAATATATAGCGACCTAAATTGTCTTTGAGCTGAATTTATATAATTTTTTGTCGAGTTAATATTTCCGTAGTTATTCGGTAATTAGTACCAAAAATTTTAAAAATTATTATTTTGAAAAGTGGTGAAAATTTTGATCCATAACTGAAATTCTTGAGCGAATGAAAAATATTATTGACACACCTTGAAGGCAATTTTCGTGTGCATTTTTTGACGTATCACTTATCAAAACCATTCTCGAATTTTATAGTGTGACCGCTGAATAAAGTGATGATATTAGTCATGCACATAAAAAAAATCAGTACCCGATAGAAAAAAAGTGAATGCGGATTCTTGTTTAACTCGTCAAAATCCACCTAGTCGACCTATTTTTGTTTCAAGAAATAATAAAAAAAAATTTTTTTTGGCCACCACTGTATTTGTACTCAATTGTATGTAACATGGGTATTTTTACTTGACTGTGAATAAAATTTAGATTTGTGCATCAATTTTGAAGATACTTGCCTTATTTTATTCGCAGCATTAGCAGCTTTAAAAATAAATTAAAATAAATTTTAGTAACAAAAAATCTAAAATTTTGCATGAAAATGATTCTTTTCGGACATTTATTTTAAAATAACTTCAAAACTATTGAGCACATGAAAAAATTAGGTTTAGAGAATTTGAAGATATTTTTAGTACGCATATTTTGGTGTATTGATCAATCGTACGCACCGTTCTTGAGTTATGAGGAAATATACTAGAGTAATGGCCTTACTATGGGCGAAATATTAGACACCACCATAAAAAAAAAATATCCAGACCTGATGGATAAAAACTGAAAGCAGATTCGTGTTTAGCACATCAAAATGCATCAAGTTCAACTATTCGTCTTTGGGGGAGAATTTTTTTTTTTTTTTTTGTTGACCAGTGTTATCACTCTTTAAGTAAAAAGAGTCTTAGGGATTGTTTAGCAAATTTCTTATTATTTCATATGTAGACGTTCTGCATTTTTCATTAAATGACAGTGTCAGTTCCCTTGCAAATTAATTAAACATTTTACGGTTTAAGTTTCTATGCAGTAGGACAGTAGAATATCTGGGGTGTAGGTTATGAATTATTTTCAGATTTTTATTTTGTATTATCTGCAGTTTTCTCGTGTAAGTTTTAGCAGCTTTATGAAACCAGACTTGGCAACCATACTGCGTTAGATATTTTACCGCAGCAGATAAAAGCACTATTGCGCAGTGGGGTCAGACGGAATTTTTTTGGTAATAAATCTGTATCTCCTAAGCTACTGGTCGGATTAAATTAAAATGTATGGAAGAGTTGTAGAGGAGGACCTTAACTTTCAGAAAAATCATCTTGTAGTCACCCTGTAATAACACGAGATAAGCTCGAGTATGTAAAAGTTTAAAAAAATCGTAACTTCTACAAATGAAATCCGATTTTAAAGCTTTTTATATTTCTGTAAAGAGCTTGGCAAGATAAAGAAAAAATAAGCCTCCTCGCTAAAGTTATCTCTTACAGTTAAAAAGATATTTGCGCTTGAATTTTGATTTTTTGCCTCGACTTTCTTCCCTTTTTTTGAGAATAAGTCCTGAGATATATGAGGTCAAATTTTTTTAAAAATATTTTGTATTTTTTTATATACCTCAAAATAATATGCTGAAAGAATTTTTGGATTATCTCAATTCGTCTAGACGTGAAAAATATTCAGTCAGCACTCTGAAATTGTATGAAAAATGTTTTTTTTTTAAAACATTTTTTCACTTTTTTCTCAAAGCTCAGTTAATGAAAAAAATTTGTCTTTATATATTTCAAAGATTAGACTTCGACGTTCGATCTGTCAAGAATTGCATCATTAAGATAATGAATAATCCTTGAGACAGTTTTGTCCATAGACGAAAAATTACTTTGAAGTAATAGTATGTGACTTACCAAATACGTCCGCTATTGAATTTGCCTTTACCTCGCCGTTTACATACAGGTCAGTAAATGCCATTTTGTTTCCCTTATATGCTTTTGTTATTTTCCAAAATTTTTTAGAGCCCGAAAGCAAATTGGCAATAAATTTTGACCAGGATTCATTTCAGTCTATATTAAGGTGGAAATCAATGAGATTATTTAATAGGTTCAAAATACATTTTAATTGATTTATATAGCTTAAATCCCTACATCTTTGAAATTTGCGTTTGTATTTATTTCTCTGACTAATTAAAATTTTACTAATATCAGAGATTTCTCGTTTCCAAGAATTTTTAAGACCGACACACAGTGGTCTCAAAACGATTTTTTTTTTTTTTTTTTTTTGGAAATAATTCTGTAACTTTAGAACTGCTGGATGTAATTGAATGAAAGGACAATCCTGAGGTGTATTCCAATTGATTTGGAGGCGCACAGGTTCTTAGAGGGTCTGGGAGACGGGGGTGGACCTCCAAAGTTGGTCACCTCGGGTATAAAAAAAAAATCGCTCACCTCGGGTATAAAAAAAACCCATTTTTGGACATGTCTTTTTTTAGTTTTTTTTTAACTTGCTGGGGCTGTTAACCCATCTGCCCTCGGATTTGTTTTACATAAATTCACGTTAATCATTCTTTTAGAAACATGAAAAAAATTATGGTCCAGAGGAAAATAATTTATTTAAAAGTGAAAAAAATTTTACCACCTTTTTGAAAAAAATCACAAAAAATCAAACATTTTTTTAAATTTTCTATTTCAAAATAATATAACCTTTTATCTAAACCATATAGGTATATAATTCTTGTACGAAAATTTTTTAGAAATTTGTACAGAATCCAGAGAAAACTTTAGGACTTAAATTGAGCCCACCAAGTTAAAAAACTAAAAAAGACATGTCCAAAAATGGGTAAAAATTTTACTTCGGTCCAAACTTGGGCACTGGATCATCAGCTCTATGGTTGACGTTCTTTAAATTCTTCTTTATGCAGTTTTAGTACTTATAGATACACTACCATCACTATTAATTTTGTTGATTGTGCAAACCTCATAATCGTGATTTCCGGCGCATGCTGAACACACTACGATACGGTTACAAATTCTAGCACCATGTCCATACATAGCACACTTGAAACATTGAATGGGACCTTTTTGCCCTTTAGAGGTTTTCTCAAATAAACAGAAATATTACAAAAAATATCTAATTTTTGAAACCTCTCTTTTGGAGACATGCTGACTGTTGGAGTCATCAATCCAAAAATATGAAATATCGAAAATAAAACACGGCAAAATTTTTGTTTATAAGAGACGTAGATCTCTGTTTATTTATTGTAAAATATATGTTACTTCGTACATAGTGCATTGGTTGATGACAAGATGGAGATTAATTAATTTTTAAATAATAGTTTGGTGGCAAACTATATTTAAGACATCGCTAACGCTTAGTCGTTATAATATATGTCAAAATATTTCCAGCAAAGTTGCATTACAAAAAGGAAGCAAGAATATATTCTAACGTTGTAAACAAAGGGTATATTTAAGTAAATGTAGTTGTTAGCAAAAAAGTAACTTACAACAAATCTAACTTAAACACTTAATTCTTCATTGTACAGCGAAAGCGAGTTGGATAAAATTTTCCTACCAATAGTCATCCTTTTATACATGTATTTGTCGCCAAACAAACCGATCACAGAAGAAAAACTGTGGGAAGAGTCCACAATTATAGGCGGAATTTTTTCTTTTAATGCAACTGCTTCTTAATCCTCGTCTTCAGATAGAAGCTGAAATCAGTTGCCAGTGTTCGGACCTTCTAAAGTTTTTGGCACCTTGAATTTAGGGCTATTGCCCCAATGCTTTCTTCTTTTTTCAGCAACCACTGCCATCAATGAAAATTAAAGCAAATTAATTTGTTTTTTACACTTTTTAATTTAAAAATTCAATTAATTCTTTCTAACAAAAATTAACACGATGTTTTTATCTTGAGGCAAAGATACCAGTTGATAAAATGAATTAAAAGTATACACTTACATTTCTATTTTAAGAGAATTTAAAATTGAGGAATGATTTTTGATATACGTTTAAGTATATTTATGTGATAAAACTTAAATTAATGTGATTTTTAACGCCAATGAATTTTTAATTGAAATAACGTAACGTAACTTCAACATTCTGGTGATTTACAAAATACGAAATTGGAAAAATTGACCAAAAGTGAGGTGTAGTGATTTACATAATTAGGGCATTCATCAAATAATTTAATTATAGGAATTACTAAATTTAATTTACAAATACGTTAATTACTAAGGTATTATTTATAAAATTTTTCACTTTCAAATTATCTACTAAACATCTGCATCAAATCATTTGCTTTTCAATTCACAGTAATGTTTTTTAATGTATGCTCTTACATTACTGCGAAAATAAAAAACAAAACAATACAAAACAAACTCTGTAAAAAAAAAATTATTTTAATTGAGTTGAATTGAAACGATGAAGCAAAAACAAAACATGTTCTGTTCTCTTTGAGAAATTACTGCTTATGGGAGATTTTTAGAAAAACAATAATGTTAAATAAAAAACATCAAAACAAAACTGTGAATTACTGTCATTCCCTTACATCTAATACGAAAAAATGCAGGGAAGATAACAATTATGTATTTTTAAATAAACAACAGATAATAATTGCGTTTGATTTCAATGTTTTTGCTTAGAAAATGTAATAATTTGTTTTTTTAATTATATTTAATTATATATAAAATGAAATAAAATTTATTTTATTTGTGATATTTTTATTTACTTTTAATTACATACCTATAATATTTAATTTTTTTTAATTTAATATTTCCTTCACATCAAATTTTGTAAAAAAAAAAAAAACAAACAAATGACAGTATTGCATTTGTAGATTTAATTCAATTCAATTCAGTGGAAAATGATTTGATGTTAAAGTGTTTTTATGACTCTCTGCACAATTGATTTTGTTTATTTTTGTTTTGATTTTTTTGTCTTTTTCTTACGACGCACACACAGAGATTTGATTTTAAGTTTAACAATTGAAAAGAAAGAGAGTAATTAAAAATGAGTTACAAATGAATTGATGCAGATGTTTATTATCTACTACTAAACACTCAACTGCATATTATCCAAAAATGATTAAATTTGTCACTTATGACAGCAGTAAATCATATATAATTATACATAAACAGAAAATGCATTAAGTCAATTATAAACTGTAATATCTCAGTTAACTCATTAATGTATTTTTTTTATTTTTTTAGGGTATAGATATCAATTCCGAATTAAATGGGAGATATCCCTTGCACTACGCGGCTGATTATGGTCAATATGATGTACTGAATTACCTTATAAGCATGGGTGCAAAAGTTAATGTAACTAAATGGTACTATTTATGGTTTGGTTTCTATGATTGATTTTTTTTTTTTTTTTTTAGGTGACAGACAAGCATGAAATTACACCTCTCTTGGCAGCAATTTGGGAGGGTCATACAAAATGTGTCAAATTACTTATAGAAAATGTATTTTCTAATAATATGTATATTTTCATTTACTGCAATTTATTTTTATGTTTTAGGGCGCAGATAAAGAAGGTAAAACACCGGATGGAAGCAAATATATTGATGTAGCAGAAAAACAAGAAATTCGAAACCTTCTTTTATAACTTAATTCGTTTTCAAGTCATTCGTTTTCTAGCTCTTAAGATTTATTTATAATTTAAATATATCTATGGAACATTATATGCATATGTATATATGTACATATGTATAAACAAATGTAAAAACTTAAATTTGTGTATTCCAGTCATAATTATATAAATTTATTTAATATAAAATGCATTGGCAGTAAACTCATTGGCTGCATTCGTTTATCCAAAAATTTGCACTGTCCAGTAAAAACTTTTATGGGATTTTGCGTTCGCGTACCCATAATCCAGAAAAGAGAGCCAATACGGAGAGTTTAAAATGGCAGTTTATAAACTGAGTATTTACAAATTTTACTGGGCTTTTTTACTTGTAATAAATAAAGTAAACAAAAGTAAATAATGAAAATAACGAAAAATTTTTAAAAATAGTATTTTTGCATTAAAATTGTATTTCAAGCACATTAAAAAACAATAAATATATTATAACAAAAGGAAAAAAATAAGTTTTCATAAAATGCATATATTTCGCTAAAATCTGATGATTTCGTTGTAGTTTTATCTGTGTTTGCTTGCAACGAGCTTTCTTTTTTATTTACTTTTACAGGTTTTGAGAGTAAAATCTTAAATTTAATCAGTTTATGGGCAAACGTATTGAATTGGAATTGGTGTTTCCTGGATCATTCAGACCTTGATTCAGGAATTGTTACCATTTCCCGACAAGTTGAATTTTATTAGAATCCTCTTTAGCCATGTGGAGTCTTCACTTACAATTGACTCGAGAACAGTTAGTGGACTGGAGATCACTTACCATTGTTCTTACTTACAGATCCCCTTGCGCTGGCTGTGGCTTTGTCGGATAGAAATCCTCACGGACCAAATAAATTAAGTGCACTTTTAAGATCAAGGTGGTAGGTAGCAGTGCACAGTGAGGTCTGTATCTCCTAAACTACTGGTCGGATTAAATTAACATTTTGGAATATATAAAAAAATACAGAATATTTTTAAAAACTTATTATCTCAAATATCTCAGGACTTATTTCCGAAAAAAGAAAGAAAGTCGAGTCAAAAAATTCAAAATTCAAGCGTAGATGCAAGAGATATCTTAGGCGAGTAAACTTAAAACTTTTAACATTTCTTTATCTTGACAAGCACTTTACAGAAATATAAAAAGCTTTTAAGTCGGACTTCATTTCACAGGGTGACTACAAGATGATTTTTCTGAAAGCTTAGGTCCTCCTCTACAACTGTTCTATACATTTTAATTTGATCCGAACAGTAGTTTCGGAGATACAGATTTATTACCAAAAAATTTGCGTTTGACCCCATTGTGATGTGCCGCTGATCTGCATGGTTAGTTAGTGCCTAAATAAACTAATTGCTAACAGGTCCCCTCCAACGGCGATGGCTTTTAAAAGCCTAGTCTGCGTTTGGCGTCACTGCGCGATATGGTCCACTTATATCGTTCGTACTCGTGGGACCATAATTATTCAAGAGAAAGATTTAATTAAGGATGTAGGGAATGTGAAGGAGGATATAATTTAGTTTTAATTATTGTGTCTGTTTGGCCACTTTTTATTTCTTTTATTATTTTTTTTTTATTTAACATTTTTTGATTTTTTAATTTTAATTTTATTTTTTGCTTTTTTATTTTAATAATAATAAAAATATGAATTTTTAATAATACTAATAAAATATGAATTTATAATACTTACCTTTTAATACTTACCATAATTTAGATTTAAGTAATAGTAGGAAACCCTGTTGCTTATAATGTTAAAAGTAACGGGGTTTGCTGAAAACATTATATATCTTAGAAAGTAGGCTTTTTTTATATATAAAATAATAAATAAAACTCACTTGCAAATTCAACCTTAAACCTTTCGGTCGTTTCTGTTTTCGTTTTCGCAGTGTCCATTTTCGAAATTAAATTATAAATTAATTAATTTAAAATTTCTTAAAAAATATTAAGAAAGTACATTTTGGCACCCGAGCAGGGACTTGTGAAAATAAAAAGTGAAGTGTTTTTTTTTTAAGTGCTTTCAAAAATATTTTATTTAAATTAAAAATAAAAATAAGTGATTTTGTTTAAAAAACATTTTTATTAAAAAGTAAAACAAAACATTCACTTACAAAAAGTACATAAAACAATCACAAACAAACAATAAACATACATAAAAACAAATAAAAAACATTAAAACTATAAACAAACAAAATAAAAACACAACAAAATCAACAACAACAGATCATCATTGTTGCTGCCATCATTTTAGTTGCCCATTCCAGATGCCCCGTCGTTGCCGCTGCATTATTTGTAGAGCTGAAGCCAATCAGCGGAGTAATTCTGACTCTGGTTTATCTGAACAACAGGTAACAAGTGTAAAAAATATTTGTATTAAAACCTTAAATTTGTAATTTAATCAAATTTAAGAGATTTTTGCAAATTATTCAAAAATTTATCACTCTTTGCAAGTCGTATACAAAAAATATTTTTTACACTTCTTTGAAATATTTTATTTGTTTAATAATTTATATAAACAAAAAACCACCCTTAAAAGTGAAACGATCTTTTGTTTATAATAAATAAACATACACACACGCACACGTATAAATTTTCATTTATATCTTATAATAATTTAACAAATTATTTCTTGTTTTGCCGTCGGTATTGCAATCGTTTGCTAAAAAATTTATTTTTTAATATATTTAAAATAAATACACAATATTCGCGAGTGTTAATTTTTATTTTTAATAAAATAATTAATTTATTATTAATCGCTGTTTTCTTTTGTGCTTTATCCTTTTATTCGTTGTTCGTCAACTTGTTCAGTTCAATTCCACTTGTTCCTATACCACTTACATTAATTTATTAACATCAGCTGTTACACTAGCATCGAAAAGTGTAATTTCATACAAGTTGAAAATATTAAGTTGAAAGTGCGTTCACACTAACTTCGAAAATTTTTTATTGCTTATAATTATAATATAATAAAAAGTTAGTGTGTTCATAATTTAAATAATAATTTTAAATACAATTTGTATGAAATTTTAATAAATAAATATCGATTTTTTCTTGGTAAAGAAACAATATTAAATAGTTTTATTTTACCAAAGGCTGATTAAAGTGGATTTTTTCTGGAAATTAAATAAATTATTTTTAATTAAAGTGAATTGAACTTAACGACAAATTTAAATAAAAGAATAAATCAAAGAAATATCCGAATATTGTGTAACCGACGAGAGAATAATTTTGAATTTAAAGTTTAAATTGAATATATATATTTTTATAATTCTTTATACCAAAGCAAAAATTTATTTAATATATTTTACCAATAAATTAATTTGGTTTTGTTTATATTTTGCTTTGAGGAATTTTATTTTGATAATTTATAATGACTGGTAAAAGACGCCAAGATTCTCCTTCCAAATCGGAAACTTTGGAGAAATTACTGACAAAAAAAGCTAAAGTTGTACAAAATATTGTACGAATTCGTCAATCCATTCGGGAAAAGACGATTTCTTTTAATCCAATTGAATTAGAATGTCATTTGGACATTCTTACAAATTATATTGAGCAAGCAATGAAGCTTCAATCAGATGTGGATAATTTAGATCCCGATAATGATGATAGAGCTGAGCTTGAAGACATTAGTGTGACCACAAAATCGTTGTTTTTGAGACTTTTGGCTAAAAATAGAAAAACAAGTGTGCCTGAAACATCTTTTAGTGTTCAGTCACATCAGTCAAGACTACCAAATATGAAGCTCCCTAAATTCAGCGGAAAATATTCCGATTATAAAAATTTTATGAGCTTATTTGAGAACTTGGTCCACAATGATCCGACGTTGACTGTAGCATAAAACATGTATCGCTTATGCCGACAGAATATTGAAAAAGCGATTAAAAATAATATCATATTACAAAGTCGATAAAACAGTCAATACTTTAAATATTTTACTGATCGTGGCTTTGTTTGTATGTGTTTCTTGCGTTCAATGTTCTGTCCAATTGTTACACTATCCACTTTATGAATAATGCTGTGTAAGCAATTAATTACTATATAATCTAAGAACTTTTTCAATAAAGACACACTTCGCTTAACACAAGAGAGCTGTAATTTAGCTCTTGCGAAGAATTAAGATTTAACTTAAACATCTTTTAATTGCTTAATACTATATGACAGACATAGAAAAGTTTAAGCATTTAATATCATGTTTGTCCGATGAAGCTTTAGGTACAGTCAAAGCTTTTCAGATTTCAGAAGATAATTATCCCAAAGCATTAGCCAGTTTGAAGAAGGTATACGATAATGAGTGCTTGATATTTTTCGATAATATCGCCAAACTTTTTGATCTTCCAGAGATCACAAAACCTTCGGCTTCTGCTTTGCGAAGCATGATAGATACTGTTTCGGCAATATATGATTCGCTTTTATCTATAGGCGACGATAAAAAGATTACGAACGCGATTTTAATACATTTAGTGATGTCAAAAGTAGATCCAGTCACAAAATCTAAGTGGGAAGAACAGCTAGACTTCGAAAAGCTTCCACTATGGTCTGACTGTGAAGCCGCTTTGAACAAACGATATCAGCATATTGCTGCTGATGAGTCTTCAAGTTCAAGGCCGAGGTTTAATAAGAATAAAACTGAAAATAATTCTACAAAGAAAAATAATAAAACATCACTAAATGTTACAAAATCTAAACAATCTGCTGATAAATGTTTATTTTGTAAATAAAATCAACATATTATTAGTAATTGCCCTTCTTTTACTGCTGAGCCTGTAATTCAAAGATTTGATTTTATAAAATCTGTGCCAGCATGTATAAATTGTTTGAAAAAAGGTCATACAGTAGCCAGATGTACATCATCTAAGTGTAGAATTTGTAGTGGATCTCACAATTCACTACTGCACAGATACAATACAAGCTCTAATAATAATAACCAATTGAATAACTACTCTGAACAGCCGTCAACTTCTCACGCTTCCGTGAATTATTCATCTTCAGATGAAAGAATTATTTTAGCGACGGCTGTAGTCAAAGTAAGAAATAGTTCTGGTGATTTTATATTAGCCAGAGCTCTTTTAGATTCCGGTTCTCAACCGAACTTGATAACTGAGGAACTTGCACAGCTACTACGATTAAAAAGAGAAGGAGGCAGATTGAATTTAAATGGTATTAGTGAAACTAATTCATTTTCGAAATCTTGTGTAAATTTAACTGTCACGTCGAGGGTTAACTCTACTCATTTTACTTCGAAGTTTTGGGTATTGAGTTCAATAACGAATTTACAGCCTGATAAAATAATTAGTACAACTAGCTTCAACATTCCTAAAAATATAGAATTAGCTGATCCTAGCTTTCATAGACCGCAAAAAATAGATTTACTTATAGGCGCAGAAGTATTTTTTGATTTAATTTGTGTAGGACAAATAAAGTCTAGTCCGAGCCTCCCTATCTTACAAAAAACTTCACTTGGTTGGATTGTTACTGGAAAGTATAATCAATCAAAGGGCTCGAATAACAACCAAGTTTGTCATTTAAGTACTTCAATAGAAAACGAGAGCAATATAGATTCAATTGTTAGAAAATTCTGGGAATTGGAAGAAATTCCGAAAGAATTAACAAAAATATATTCTGAGGAACAGCAAAAATGTGAGGAAATCTTTAAAAATTCAGTACGGCGTTTAACGTCAGGACGATTTGAAGTCTCTTTGCCTTTCAAATCTGATACAAAAACGTTAGGTTCATCTTTCGAAACCGCTAAAAAACGATTTCTTTCATTGGAACGAAAAATGTCCGAAGATAACGTTATGAAAGAAATGTATCATGATTTCATGAAAGAGTATTTCGACTTAGGTCATATGACAATATTAGATAATATACCAGATTTTCCTCATTATTTTATTCCACATCAATGTGTTTTGCGACCTCAGAGTACAACTACGAAACTTCGAGTTGTTTTTGATGCTTCTTGTCGAACTTCTTCACAGGTATCACTTAACGATTTGTTAATGGTTGGTCCTACAATACAAGAAGAATTATATTCGACATTGATCCGTTTTCGATTACATAAATATGCAATCACTGCCGATATTGAAAAAATGTATCGTCAAGTTTTAATTGGCGAAAATGATAGAAATTATCAATTGATCCTTTGGAGGCAGAATCCATCTGAAAATTTAATAGTGTTTCGATTAAACACTGTAACATATGGCATGGCATCTGCGCCATTTTTAGCCATCAGATGTTTGATTCATTTAAGCGATTTATTCAAAGAGACTTTACCTATCGATTCAAAAGTTGTTCGCAGTGATTTTTACGTGGATGATTTGTTAACTGGAGCTGAAAGCTACCAAGACCTAAACATAATTCGCAACCAGGTCACTGAAATTTTAAGTTCAGCTGGTTTTAAACTAACAAAATGGTTTTCAAATCATCCCGACTTTATAAGTTCATTAGGTAATGAAAAATTACTACACAGTGATTCCGATTCAGCTAAAGCTCTTGGCATACATTGGGTTCCGAAGAATGATTCATTTAAGTTTCATTTGGAAGACAACTTTCAAGATTTAAAAGCGACTAAAAGGAACATTTTATCAGTTTCGTCGCGTTTGTTTGATCCTCTCGGACTTTTATGCCCAATAGTTACAAAATCTAAAATGTTACTACAAGAACTTTGGATACAAAAACTTGACTGGGATGAATCAATTCCTATGAGACTAAATACTTTTTATTTATTTATTTATTTACTTCAGCTACATATATTACAAACAGCTGAGAAAAGTTTACAATTTCTAATTTTTATAAAGAAAAATAGTTACTACCACAAAAGTTAGAATACTTATACTAAAGATACTTATACTAGAAATTGTTGGAGTTCAAAAAACTAAGAAGCTTCATTTTTATATTATAAGGTGAGTCTGAAAAGTCCACATAATTGTATAACGAATTAACTTCCGAACAGATTTTATAAAATGGATCAAGGTTAGCAAAATTGGATCTATGGAATGGAATGGTTAACGGATGGTAGGATCTCAACATCCGATTAGGAACACTAATGGAAATTTTACCCAGAAGAAATTCTGAGTCAATTTTTCCTTGAAGAAGGTCTGTTATAAATGATATATTAGAAACCGTTCTAATTGTTGTAGTAAGGATCCCAGATATCGGATGCATATTCCAAAATTGGCCTTACTAAGGATGTATACAGACGTTTAGTGACATAAGGATCTTTGAATTCTTTTGCCCAGCGCTTAACAAAGCAAAGTACGCCACTTGCTTTGTTAGCAGTTATTTGAATGTGAGAGTTAAACGTTAATTTCATATCAAAAAGTACTCACAAATCAGTGAAACTATTAACTGTACTTAACTCAACTCCCCCAAGATTATAAGCAAATACATTAGGAGTACGCCTATAATAAACCATGTGTTTGCATTTTTTGAGATTTAATTCCATTAAATTTTCGTCACACCATTTGAAAAAACAATTTAAATCATTTTGGAATAGTTTTTGATCATTAGGATTAGTAATTGTTTTAAATATTTTAACATCATCTGCATACATCAAAATTTTGCAGTGATGAATATTTAGAGGAAGATCATTAATAAAAAGTAGGAATAGGATCGGACCAAGGTGACTACCTTGTGGAACACCAGATATAGCATTTATATATTCGGATTTACAGTTGTTATATAAAACGCACTGTTTTCTTTGTTTTAAATAGGAGTAGATCCATTTTAGAAGAATTTCGCTGAAGCCGATAGCTTTAAGTTTCATTATTAGTAGTTCATGGTTAACTTTATCAAATGCCTTACTAAAATCAGTATATACTACATCCGTCGGATTACCG
Source organism: Protophormia terraenovae (assembly GCA_951394005.1). Lineage (NCBI taxonomy): Eukaryota > Metazoa > Arthropoda > Insecta > Diptera > Calliphoridae > Protophormia > Protophormia terraenovae. The sequence goes on from OX596074.1 coordinate 65,370,006, forward strand.
TTGCAGAAACCAGCATTTATATAGGATGATAGTTCCATCAGGTTAGTACATGTCGAGCGACCTTTACAAAAACCATGCTGATAAGGCGATATTATGGATAACAAATTGCGGGATAACATATCTGTCACCATTTTCTCGAACAATTTTGGTATTGCGTTAAGTTTAGCTATACCTCTATAATTGGTTACTTCAGATCTTCCTCCGGATTTATGGATTGGAACTATGAACGAAAGTTTCCATAGCAATGGGAAATAGCCATATTTAAGTGAACTATTAAATAAGTAGGTTAGCGGATATGATAACATTTCAGCACAATTTCTCAAGATAATGCTAGGAATGCCATCAGGACCAGGATTGGTACAAATTTTTATACTTTTTAAATTTTTTAGGACTAAGGAAGAATCCAGAAATGGTATATTTATCGGAAAAACTTCTTGAATATGATTTGGAATAATCATTTCATTAATTGTTTTGGAGGAATACGTTGATGCAAAGAACCCTGCAAAAACGTTGGAAATATCTGCATCATTCGAATATAAAATTCCATTAATTTTCATGGTAGTTGGATAGGTGGTTACTTTACGTTTCGAGTTGACAAAATTATAGAATAATTTAGGATTTCTCCTAATATTGGATTTCACCTTAAACAAATATGAATTGTAGCATCTTTTATTTTCCATATTGAATTTATTCTTTGCAATCAAGTAACGACAATGATAAGTTGGATTTTGCGTTATTTTAAATTGTTTGAAAAGACGATTTTTACGATTTTTCAACCATCTTAATGTGGCAGAGTTCCAGGGTGGACCACAATTCGTTTTATTTTTACTCATTGGAACAGTCTCAGATATAAATGAGGAGATGATACTGTAAAAACGTTGTAATATATTATCAAAATTACTGCCATCATTGTTAAAAGATAAAACTTCATACCAGTTGACATTTGATAATAATTCATTCAATTTATCAAAATCCGTTTTCTTGTAGCAGTATGTGGAGGTCGATTTTGATGCCTTATCAACTTTATAAAATGACGTCATTATACCAATTGTTCGATGGTGACGATCCTCCGGAAAACTTAAAGGACCTGTTTTAGTTATATCGAATAAAAAGGGGTTGTTCACAAACACTAAATCAAGTGTACGGTTATTTATATTTTGGATATGGTTTAATTGGTATAGATTAATTTCAAAAAATGACTGGAAAAAATCCGACGACCAGTCATTTGGACAAATAGGAGTTAAAAAGTCTGTTTCTGGTAACGAGAACCATGATACAGATGGTAAGTTGAAGTCACCAAGGGAAATAAAAACATCAGTAGTTTTAATATTTTCCATAGCAGATTTTATTGCCAACAAATGCTCATTATATACGTTAGGACCAGAATTAGGTGGTATATATGAGCAACTTATGTATAATGATTTGAATCCAATCTTTATTACTACTATAATTATTTCTATATCCGAAATGTTTTCCAATTTTATTTCTTCTGCAGGGAAAATACATGATACCGCTATTAGGACTCCACCACCTAGTTTACCAAGGCGATCTCGTCTAAATATTTGGAAGTTGTCACACATTATCTCAGAGTTAAAAGTATTAGGAGTAAGCCATGTTTCAGTAAATGCTGCAATTTGGAATTCAAAATCAAAGCTATTAAGATACATCTTACAAAGCTTTGTATTCAATCCATTAACATTTTGATAAATTATATTAAAATTGGAAGGCATACTCAGTTTTTTGATTGGATAGGAGCTTTAGGAATACGGACGTTTTCATTGTCCCGATAAATAAATTCTCTAATTATTGCATGCTTAGGCCAAATACCAGGATTTACTATAAGTTCAAAAAGATATTCAGGGACAATAATCTTAAAGGATGCTCTATTTCTGGAGTTCATTTTGTAAATTGAAATATTATCCAAAGTTGAAATATCAACCTTGGATTGCAAAAATGACGAAATGTCCTCAGTTGTGGTATCACATGCGAATCTTGAAGCAAATATTGTTTTACGTGGAGGTATAGTTTTAAGTACAGTGGGCTCCTTTTTACCAGAACTAATATTCGATGTTGATGAGCCTTGGGAAGAACTAATATTTGATGTTAATGGACCATTTAAAATAGGAGTTTCGGGGATAGCAATAATTGTTGGAATTGGAGATGTTGAAAATTGTTGATTTGCAAGCGGTTGATTTACAAGTGGTAGTGCTAGTGATTGTATAGGAGTTTCCGGAATATGTTCTATTTGGGGCGTATTAGTATCAGCTACATGCATCAAATCGGCAGGTTGTAAATTGGAATTGCAAAGAAGCTGGGGTAAAGGAAGGGTTTCCATTGTTTTCTTTCTTTTAGGAGATGAGGATTCCGAAATAACAAACTTTTCCAATGAAGAAAATTTTGAAAACAATTCACCATACTTTAAGAGTTTCTCATTTAGAACAGAAAAATCCTTGCAGATGGTGTCAAACTCATTGCGCGAACTTTAGAATAAATTATAGAATTCAACTCTTATTTTTCTACAATTATGACAGGTCCACTGTAAAAATTTACTTTTATCTAAAAGCGCATCGGCATCACGAGCTTTTAAACCACCAGAACATTTCAAATGACAATATCCATTACATAGCCAGCACGAAACCATACGTTCGGTTCCAGTAATGGTACAATTTTTATTAATACAATCCATATTTATCATTAAATTATTAAAATACACAAGGGTTAAAAAATATATGGTAATACCGTTTTTATGCAAGGAAACTGTTTTATCAGTTACAGAGGATAATGATACGTTTGTGGATAATACCGTTCAATGTAATACAGAGCTAGTTTGAAATGCACAGCTGATGAATTATAAACAAAACAAAATATTTATATGTTTTGTTGTTGTTCAAAAATCAAATAAGATTTTAGTGAAACAAAAAAGCAATAAGAACTAACTTTATGTGATAATAACAATATAAATTTAAAATATTGACTTATCTTGTTATGTTCAACAGGTTACCAGAAATAAACACTGCGTTAAATAGCACAAAATATTAAATTATTTACGGAAGGTAGAGAGCCGATTAAAAATTCGTACTTGCACAAGACAGAGTTGCCGAGTGGGAAAATTTCAAATCTAATTTAATGGAAATTGATTCAATTACAATCCCAAGATTCGTCCAAACAACTTCGACAGCAAAAATTCAAATTCATGGATTTGCTGATGCTTCAATTCGAGCATATGGTTGTTGCATTTATATTAGATGTTCTGATTCAAATAAAATTGTATCAAGGCTACTTACAGCTAAATCTAAAGTCGCTCCACTTAAGACTAAATCTCTTCCGATACTTGAACTATGCGCTGCACACCTACTAGCTAAGTTGTGGACTCGAATTAAGTTTATGATAAGCTTTGAAATCGAGAGTGTTAATTTCTGGACTGATTCAGAAATTACCTTGCACTGGATAAAAACTCATCCATCCTCACTCGCAACTTTCGTTTCTAATCGAGTTGCTGAGATACAGGAATGTTCAGATGAAGTTATATGGCGACATGTGCCAACTAAACAGAATCCAGCTGACATTGTATCAAGAGGATGTGATGTCAATGAATTGAAGAATTCTATTTGGTTTGAAGGACCTTCGTTTTTGTTAAGCGATAGTTCGAAATGGCCTGTTAACGAACATTTTAAGTTAACGGAGAACCAACAATCATTAGAAATGCGAAAAAGTAATATTGTTCTGGCAGTAGAGGGTCAGCAAAACTGTTTGCTAGATCTGATAGATAAATATTCTTCATATAAGAAGTTACTAAGAGTAACTGCTTTCGTATTCAGATTTATTGATGTTCTGAAAAAGCGAAAAATTGAGAAAACGTCTATACCTACAGCCAAAGAATTTAAATGGTCATTTTATCGACTTGTAGAGACTGTCCAGAAATATAACTTTTCTGAGGAGATAGCTAAAATGCAAAAATCTCAAGTCTTGCCGTCAAATATTCAAAAATTAACGCCATTTATTCATTCATTCATTCATTGAAGAAAGTAGATCGTTTTCACTGATTAGGGTAGGTGGGAGATTGCTAAATGCAAATTTGGATTATAATACCAAATTCCCACTTTTATTACCGAAAAGAAACAGCTTTGTCACACTATATTTGCGAAATCTTCATCTTGATAATTGTCATGCTGGTACAAAAGCTTTAATAGCTCTTTCGCGATACAATATTTGGCTCATTAATGCGAAAGAAGAGTGCAGCAAAATAGTTCGCAAGTGTGTACATTGCTTCCGCTATAAACCGAAACTCATGTCACAAATAATGGGAAATTTACCCACTAATAGAGTGAGAGCTACTCGACCTTTTTTAACTGTCGGTGTAGACTTTTGTGGTCCCGTTAACGTTTCGTTAAGAATTCGTGGTTAAAAATGTATATAGCGGTTTTCGTGTGTTTCACTTCTAAGGCGGTACATTTAGAATTAGTATCGGATCTGTCTACTGATTCCTTTCTTCTTTCTTTTAAAAGGTTCGCTTCCAGGAGAGGACTTCCGCAGACGGTGTTTTGCGACAACGCGACGAATTTCGTCGGAGCCAGCCGAGTCCTGAACTGGTTGACCGGGAGAGTCGTCAGCGTCGTCGAAGGCGCTTCACTGGGGCCGGAATGTTTGGCCACTTTTTATTTCTTTTATTATTTTTTTTTATTTAACATTTTAATAATAATAAAAATATGAATTTTTAATAATACTAATAAAATATGAATTTATAATACTTACCTTTTAATACTTACCATAATTTAGATTTAAGTAATAGTAGGAAACCCTGTTGCTTATAATGTTAAAAGTAACGGGGTTTGCTGAAAACATTATATATCTTAGAAAGTAGGCTTTTTTATATATAAAATAATAAATAAAACTCACTTGCAAATTCAACCTTAAACCTTTCGGTCGTTTCTGTTTTCGTTTTCGCAGTGTCCATTTTCGAAATCAAATTATAAATTAATTAATTTAAAATTTCTTAAAAAATATTAAGAAAGTACAGTGTCATTAGTACGTCAAATAAATACTTTCTGAATTTCTAAATATTTTTTTTTTTTTTTGCGTAAACCACTGCACAGAGGGCCAGGGAGATCGATTTTTAGCCAAAACCCTTTATCGTTGTCGGATATGGCAAAAAAATTCATATTTAAAGGTTATTGGACTTGCTGATTCCAAAAATTAACTAAAAAATTCAAAATGGCGGAAACAAAATGGCTGCTAAAATTTTTTAAAAATTTTCTGATCCAAGTAAAATTTTATGTAAAGGCAGTTTTAGAGTTACTTAATTTGAAACTGAAATCAGAATTTGAAAAAACAAAATGGCGGACTCAACATGTTTCTTTAAGTTATGTTAATTTCTTAAAAAATATAAATGTGTCAAAAACCAAATACAAGAAAACTTTGAAATCTGTATTCTATAAAATTATCGAATGTATTAAAAAAATTCAAAATGGCGGAAACAATATGGCGTCCAAAATTGTTTGTTGGCGTATCTTCCTAAAATTAAGTTTTCTGTTTGTTTTTGATGTTACTGAATTCAAGAAAAAACATTAAAAAATCAAGTAAGAAAGTTATAGTCGGTCTATTCCGACAATATAACACCCTACACCATTGCGTTTGTACATTAAAATGATTTCTTAAATTTTCGAAAATGGACCTAATATGAAATTAGTTTATATGATTTTTATTGATTTTAAAGTTAATTGTGTCAAATATTACCATTATACTGTAATTTATGTTAAATTTTGGGAGTTTAAGTAATTTTCGAAAGTGGTCTTTATATGGGAGTTATGCGTAATTGTGGACCGATCTTCCTGATATTTTGTACTCCGATTTTATAATGTATTAAACTTATTTATACTGAATTTTATTGAAATAGTGGTACAAATAAGGAATTTATAAGCGTTAAGACCCTATTCGTGGGGTATTTGTATGGGAGCGAGTTGAAATAATTGACGAATCACGACCAATTTCCATACTGTTTTTCTTCTTTTAAATAGAGATAGAAAATTAACTGCATCTATAATTATATCGAAAGTATCAATTTTTGTGTAAATACACTGGATAATTATTTATTTGAAAAAATATCTAAATGTTTTCTTAAAATTTATGTTATTTTGATATCTAGGAACACTATTATAAATTGGTGTGATATGGTCATTTATCATTTGGAGCAAGTTTGGGAAACTTTTTTCTAAAACTAAAATTCTATTAGATATAAAAAATATAAAAAATTGCTTTTATCGGACTGAGGATTTCTGTGGATTTCTTTGGAAGGAAGTTTATTTCAAAAAATTTAAACTTATTTGATTTTAAATTAAAAAAAAAATATATATATATACTATATGTAAAAAATTTTAATTCGGGTTATTTTTGTTATAATTGCCGATTTAGATGTTAATTGATGCGAAAAAAATTTCAGCTTTTGTCATAAAAATATTTAGCAAAAACCAAAAAAATGGACCTTCAATAAAATTATTTTCTAACAACTTTTTTAACTTTGAATCGATACAGAAGGAAATGGTGTAGATGGATAACAAGAAAAATTTCGGAAAACATGCCTTTAAATGTTCCTAATAATTTGCCATATTCGATATTTTCAAATTCTTAAAAACGACTTATGGCCAAAAATCTATCTCTCTGGCCCTCTGTGCACTGCACAGTAGTTTTTGGAAATAAATTTGTAACTTCTAATCGGCTGGTTGGATTTGCATGAAATTTGGTACAAGCGTTTTGTGAAAAAATTGATTTGTAGAAGAGTGTATAATGTTAAGTTTGGAAGAGGGGCCGAACAGACCCCTCATGGGAGGAGCTAAATTTGGTTTCCAGTTTCAAATATTTTTATACATTATTGCAGGCACTGATAAGACCTACAAAAAACATGCGTGCATGTTCTATTTATCTCTTAAAGTTTTTAAGTTATTTGCGATTGAATTTTTAAGTACCTCAATTTTGCTGTTCTTGGTCCAGTTTTTTTTATATATACTCCAAAATTCGAAGTTGATATCTTTACCGAGTCCAAAAATAAACGATTTTGAATTTGAAAATTGCAAAAATTACAACTTTGTGTTTTTTTTTTTTTTTTTGCTGAAAAAGTTTCTACATTCATTTTTCTCTAACTCAAGTGGTCAAGGTACACGCCCTCCCGAATTTGACCTAGTTTTTATGAAAGTTTTGACTAGTCTATATATTCTCAAATCGTGAACGACCTTAATATCTTTTACAGAACCGAAACTATGCTACTTTAAAGTTTATTAATGGCCCAACTACATACAATACTTTTGCTTCAACTGCGACTGACAGCTAAGTTAAATACATGCATTTGTATTGTGCGGAACAAAATCAGTACGCCAAACTTCTGCGTGAAGTACTTCAAAGATGAAAAATTTTCAACTTTGAAGTGCCGAAGTACGTAAATACATTTTGAAGGTTGTTTTATTCCTATTTTATATTTTTTTTAATTGAGTCGGAAATTTTAATGTGCAATTAATTATTTCAACTGAGAACATAATTTAATTTTTACATCTTTATATTTTATTATTAGCCTTATTCTGTAACTTTTCGTTCATTCTGTAAATGTGCAGTAACGAAAACGTTAACAGAAAAGTTTTGTATTCTGTAACATTCGTGATTGATAACATTTACCTTTTTGGTTTGTGAATTTGAAAAATAATTCAAAATTACCAGACCTAAAATTTTATAATTTTCAAAGTAAATTCAAAAAAATTTTTGTTCCCAATTGTAATTTTTTTTGTATTGGTAATATATTTTTAATTATTTTTCAAATGGTAACAACATATTTTTTTGACAAAATAAGTAAAATATTGTTTATTTTTGAGCCCTAAATGAAAAAATTGTGAAAAATTATTATTTCTTAAGTTTCCTCCATAACTGTTCCATTAACTTGTTAAATTCTAATTGTGTACAATAATTATACCTTGGAAATTTATTTTAAAAGTGCAAATTTTTTACAATTATGTAGATTCTGATAAAAATAATAAAGTAAACAAAAATGTGTGCATTTTCATATTCTATGAAATAAAATGTTGCGAAGAAAATAAAATTTAAGAAAACAGTGAATTATAAATGCAATTTTTTAAAAATAGTCTAGTAAGTAAACAAATAATGATTTATTTTTACTGTGTAGTGATTATTTTGAAGAAAATCCCTAAAATTCATACATATTTTTCTCATCACTTCATAAATACCTATCGTCGAATTTGACAATTAATTTTATGTTAAAGTATTTACATATTTATTATGTTAAAATAAAATTAAAATATTTATAGAATACAAAAACTCAATTTTTCATGTTATTGACAATAACAGAACGAACGATAGAGTTACGGAATTAGGGCATATATAAAATTTTAATAACAAAATAATGCAACGACTGGGTTAATATAATTTGTGCGTTGCGTAGCTGTCAGTCGCAGTTGAAGCGAAAGTATTCTATGTAGTTGAGCCTTAAGTCACGGATTTTTGTAAAAGGAATCCCACAATTCCCAAAAAACGCCAGAAACCCCAAAAATGATTTTTTCACATTTTCGGCTATAAAATCCATATTTTTCAGAAGTCCCGTAGATTTTGATTGAAAACTTTTAACAACATATTATAGATTCTTAAACTGCATTTCGTTTGTCGATTCGTGCTTTGGGATTTGAGAAAATAAATTAGTCTTTATTTCAAAAGAAAATATTATTTTAGAGAAAAAAGAGTGTAGATACTTTTACGGACAAAAACACACAAACAGTCGTAATTTTTGCAAATTTTAACATTCAAAATCGTTTATTTTTGGACTCGGTAAAAATATCGACTTCAAATTGTTTTATTCAATAGATAATTTTGTTCTCTAATTAGCTAAAGAAAAAACAAGAAAACAAAGAAAAAATGGAAATACTAGGATATATATGAAAAAAAACTGGACCAAGAACATGCAAAATTGAGGTCCTTAAAAATTCAAACGCAAATAACTCAAAAACTATAACAGAAAAATAGGACATGCATGTTTTTGTAGGTCTTATCAGTGCCTACAATAATGTATAAAAATATTTGAAATTGGACGAGAAACAATTCAGCAAGTGATTAAAAAATTTGTATGTCAGAGGTACCCAAATTTGAGCCCCTTTAGCTCCGCCCTTGAGGGGTCTATTCGGCCCCCTTCCAAACTTAACTTAACATTGTACACTCCTTTGCTACGCTTATACCAAATTTCAAGCAAATCCAACCAGCCGATCAGAAGTTACAGATTTATTTCCAAAAATTTTCGATTCTGTTCCACTGTGCTCTGTCCGTCCGGCTGCCTGTACACCAATAACCAACATTTGAGATAATCTGTAGTTCGACGTTTTAAAGATAACCTAATGAAATTCAGCTCGTGAGATTTTCTTGGGCTAATACCATAACATATTAAAATTGGATATAATCGGACGATTATTTCACTGATATAAAATTTCCCCCGGAAATGGGTCAAGAGCTTATAAATGGCTTAAATATGTATGTGTTTATTTGGGGAATAAATAAAAATATAACAAATATTTTACTTACTTTAAAGATAGTAAAGGGTTTTAAGAAACAGTTCACAATTTGTTCTTTTATTTATGTTTTGGTGCAATATACAAAAAACTCAAATGTAATAAATAAGAAAAAATTTCCAAATATATAGGGAAAGAATAAATCGAAAATATTTATTATGTATTGTTGTCAGTTGTTGTTCACACACTTGTTTTTTATGTTTCACTTTTACTTTAATTTTACTTATTGCTTTGATGGTTACAGCTCAACTAAAAAATTAATATTTGGCAGACAAAAGAATAAGTAATAATAATAATATTACAGCGAATTGAAAGTTAAATGAGATCAATAACAATAAGATGAGCTTAAGAAAAAACAACCACCAAACGCAAAACTTCCAGTACAGTAATGTTGATTAGAATAAGGGCAAAGCATTAATATTAAAATGGATTAAATTATAAATAATAACATAAATAATATTCTTCATGTAAACATCCCGGCCCCCTGCGGTTACGCAAAAACACAAAAGACTTTCCAATATTTACATTAGTTCTTAAATATAAAATGTTTTACGGCAAATTGAAAAGAGTATTTCATAAAAAATAAAAAGTAAAAAAGTTTACAGATTAAATTATAATAACAATCTAAAAGATACAATGTACGATTAGATACAAGATATATAAATTCAAGGGTTGTAAATAATTATAATAATAATTATTGCAATTCATTTGTATAAAATTAAAAAATATATAAAAATTCGAAAATTGTAAAAAATTTATGTTTTATGAAAAATTCAATAGATTTAAAAACAATATATTCAAAAGTTAATTTTTTCAAGAGGTATAGGATAATAAGTATATGTATATAAGGGATTTTGTAAACAGATGTATGATTATAAATGTATAAAAATTAAATATTTTAGTAGGTATATAGGTGTGTTATTTCAGATACGAATTTCGCCAATTCGGTATCTTGGGCCATTGGTACTGTGAGTGTTGCCGGATGAATGGCAGACTTAATTATGTGGGGATACACATCTGCGCCCAGGATGATGTTTATATCACAAGCTCTATAAAATTCTGGATCTGCTTAATGAAGGTTTTTATATGAGTCTGCGATTTTCTCATTAAGATCTCTAGCGCGTAGAGGCTGTGGTAAGTCCTTAGTAACAATTGCGTCTATGTTGAAAACAGGACCGTGAACAAAATGAGGTTTAAAAGTGAGTTTGCAGGTTTGACGTGAATCACTTTTTTCGATCGGAAGGCGGTAACGAGCTGGCAGGAACTCAGCTATTTTGCTACTTTCCGAAGCCGGATTAATGATACCGCGAATGTTCCCCCAATCGTGGCCTAATTGTAGTCATATAATTACGGTTGGTCTCAGAATTGCTGATCGTTGGTGACGAACGTCTTGATTGACATTACTTATTTTGGTGGGGCTGACAATTTGACGTTGATGCAAGAGGGAATGGTGTGTTTTTCGACAAAAGCGACATTTTTTGGATCTGCTGCAGTCGACTTGTAAATGACTGTGAGCCAAGCAATTTCGGCAGTATTTATATTTTCTTAGTCAGTCATACTGTTAAATTTTTTACATTTTCTCAATGGGTGATCCCTCTTACATAAACGACAGTCTGGTTGGTTGCGTTCTTCTGCTTTGGCTTCGTTGAATAACGGCAATGGAGGAGTGGCTTCTGGACTGGTGGCTGGTTGACGACATATTGCTGTAAGAGATTAAAAAATAAAGAATTAGGCGGATTCGTTATCGGGAGAGGGGAGAAGAATTAGTTTAGTAATTGGCCTTGTGATGATACCTTATGAGGTGCGAACTTCTGCGACTCTGACTTTATTGTCATGTCCGGGGGATACCTTTTGTATACGACCCAGTCGCCATTCGTTGGGAGGATAATTATCCTTTCGTATTACGACAAGATCTTTGGGGTACTTCCACTTAATGCGTTTATGTAATTCTTTCAGGTACTCTTCTTTCCATCGGCATGCAAAATTGTGATGCAGAACATTCAATTTTTGCCATCTGTTTGCATGGCTAAGTGGTTGGCCAGACAAGTCAGGTTCAGCGGGAGATAGTAACGGGGCTCCAATGAGAAAATGACCGGGTGTAAGAGCACAAATGTGTTTTCACTCATTGGACTTAGGGGTCTTGAATTAAGGCAGGCTTCAATTCTTGAGAGCATAGTGGTTAATTCCTCAAAAGTAAAGAACTGAGCATGAGTTATCTTCTTTAGATGGGATTTTACGCTTTTTTTTACCTGCCTCCCAAAGTCCACCCATATGAGGAGCACCGGGGGAGTTAAAATGCCATTCGAAATTCTGAAATACATTTTGTGAAAGAAGGTTAGCTCTTATTTGGGGTAAGAGATTCTCTCGGTTTTTGCTGAAAACATTGGCAGCACCGACAAACGCTGTGCCGTTGTCTGAATATAAGGCAGATGGAGTACCTCGACGAGAGCAAAACCGAGCGAATGCTGCTAAAAAAGCTGGGGTGGATAACTCACTTGAGGCTTCTAAGTGAATTGCTTTCGTTGCAAAGCATACAAATACGAGGACATAACCTTTAGTTATTTTAAAACCACAGCCTGCAAAAGATTTAATCAAAACCAGTGTTTGTAAAGGGGCGACATAAAAAAGTTCTTTCTGGGGGGAGAGAAGCCATGATCTGCTGACTTTGTTTATGGTTATATAAAACGCATGTTTTGCAGTTGAAGATAACAGTTTTTATCAAGTTTTTGAGCTTTGGTACCCAAAATTCCATTCGTACGAGACGAATTAGAAGAGAGTTTGCACGGTGTATAGTGTACTTATGTAGCAATTCTAAATATAAACGAGTAAAACGGTCTGAGTAGGGGATAATCTTAGGGAATCGTTCCTCATACGATAACATTTGACATCTTGAAAGTCTTCCATTTGCTCTTATTATACCATCAGCATCTATGAACGGGTTAAGAGTTAGTAAAGAACTTTTCTTAGGGATTTTTTTGTCCACTAGAAATTAATGAATATTTGCGAAAATGGAGTTTTTAACAGCACATGATTAATCTAAGTTTAATATTCTTAATTTCTGAATGATTTAGAATGAGAGTGGGGTAAGTAAAGTTATGTTTGTAGCGGGATGAGTGGAGTGGAAAAATCTAAAGATATAGGCACATTGTTCGTGAGAGATCAGAAAAATGTGATAACGCCATTCTGCCCTGGGACGTTTGAGCCAAACTGGCCCATGCCACCATAATGTATTACATCGCAATTCGCTTGCAGTAGAGCAAACATGACGCCATCTACTGTTTCCGACTTTGTCTATAATGGAAGTGATTCTGTTGGCGGTGAATGTATTCCAATGTGTGGGGTGTTTTTGTAGCCATGCTAACACAATTGTGGAATCTGTCCAGAGATACAATTCGCATTGTTTGAAAGTAACTTGAGACCGAAAAGTTGAGACCAATTTATCCAAGAGTACGGCTCCACACAATTCTTTTCGGGGTAAAGTTACAAATTTTACAGGGGCTACTTTTGTTTTAGCTAGAAGTGCGTAGATATTTGACCAATTTCGTTGGTATTGCGAATATAAAAGGTTGCAGCATATGCCTTTTTCGAGGCGTCACAAAAACCATGTAGTTCTATCGAACATGAGGGGGTATAATTTACAAATCGGGGAATTTTTATCAGACTTATATTCGGGTAATCATCTAAGAATGGCTTCAGATTCTCATCCCAATCAATTTGATCTTTCCAAATATGCTGCATTATCATTTTTGCTACAACAATCTTCGGGGCCATCCAGGTGGGTCAAATAGTCGAGCAATATCCGATAAGACGGTTCGTTTGGCAATATTGTCTCGGGTAGGTTATTTAATGGAGTTAAAATAAAAATAGTCCACACCCGCATTCCAACGAAGTCCAAAAGTTTTAGTTGTAGTGGTATCTTCGAGTTCTAATACATCCGATTTAAGTAAATCTTCGGGTTTCAAACCTTATAAGAGAGTATTTAAGATTTATGAGATTATTCCGTAAGTTTATAGCAAGGGAGAGATCATGAGATCCTGCGAGCACGTCATCAATGTACATATTCTCTTTCAATACTGCTGAGACTTCGGGGTAAGTATCATGACATTGTTCAGCGAGTTCAAGCAAAGTTCTCAGAGCGAGATATGGGGCACAATTAACACCGAATGTGACGGTTTTAAGTTCTTGGGGTTCTTTATCGAGTGAATTACGGAATAAAATCCTTTGGAAAGGGGTATGACGAGGGTTAATAAGTATCTGACGGTACATTTTTTCTATGTCCGCATTAAAAACGTACTTGAACAAACGCCAATGAGTGATAAGTACAGTTAGGTCTTGTTGTAGAACTGGACCAGGATATAATACGTCGTTCAGACTTAATCCAGATGAAGTGGGGCTAGATGCGTTGAATACAACGCGTAGCTTAGTGGTAGTACTTTCAGGTTTTAGCACCGAATGATGGGGTAAATAATATGAAGAGTTAGGGGGTGCAGATAAATCTGGTTTAACCATATTCATATGATTGAGGTGGGAATATTCTTCAATTACGTTGTCATAATTCTGTTTTAATTGAGGGTTTTTTAGAAAGTCTTCTCTCATTTCGTAGAAATTGAGCTAATGCCGACTTACGGGAGTTGCCTAGGGTATATTATCCGAATATTCAGATTTAAAAGGGAGGCAAACAACGAACTGACCATTCTCGTTTCTATAAGTGGTGTCTTTGTATAGTTGTTCACAAAAGATGTCTTCGGTAGATTTTGTGGGTATTTCGGGCATCTCTTTCAGTTCCTCGAATTTGGACAACTGTTTGTTGAGATCAAGAGTATTGAGATATGAAGAAACTGAATTCAGTGTAGAGGGGGTATGTGTGAGCAATTTTCCAGATATCCATTCGAAGACGGTTCGTTGAGTGACCTATGATTTATTGACGACAAAAGTATCTGTCGTGATTTAAAAGACTTTATCCATTGGAGAGCTAAAAGTAATAGGGCAAATTCTGTTTGCTGTAGTAGATAAAGACTCATTTAATCGATTAATGTTTTTGTGTGAAGTTTTCGAGGGGAGTACAAGAGATGATTGGATTTTCTTTGAAATGAACGTTGCTTCGGAGGCCGAATCAATGAGGGCTCTTACAGTACGCCGTACATTTCCTACGCAAATACCTACCAAGGCTGTACCAAGAATAACTCGAGTTACGAGAAGTGGACTGTAATTGTGTTGAGTAAGTTTGGCGGAGCCTTGTTGCAGCTGAAGTTGGGGTATCAGCGCCGTTATGAACGGCTTGAGAGGGGTGAGAAACATGAGGGTTATTCGTTGATGAGTTGTTTGAAGGTGTTGTGTAACATTGGTGAGATATGGTTGGATTTTCTGGGCGATGTAAGAGGGAATTGTGTTTTTGTTTACAAACTGAACAACAAAACTGGCTCTTGCACATTTTATAATCGTGGGATGAAGCTAAACAATTAGTACATCTTTTCTGCTTTTTAATTAAATAAAACCGATCCTCAACCGACATTGAAAGAAAAATCTGACAAAATCTTAGTGGATGAGAATTGGCATAGGGAACACTTATTTGATTTTTCGTTAGAAGTGACTTTTGTTCGAAACGTACTAATTTTTCTAGAATAGTTGGGGTTTTGTTTCTTCGAGCTAGATTTTTTCGGGAAATTATGAGAGTCCGGGGAAGTGGTACGAATATCAGCGAACCCTTCAAGAGATTGGTACCTACACGTTAGGAAACTGTCCATATCTTTCCAAGATGGTAATTTCTTGCAATTTCCTAAGTGTTGCTGCCGTAGATGTAGACTAATATCTGGGAGGCATTTCGCGCCAATGAAAACAAAGATAACATCCCAATTGCTGGTATTAATTTTGAGCAATGATAGATTTTTAATGCAGTCGTTAATCGATCTTTAAAGTTGTTTGATACAACGACCTGATTCTTTATAAATGGGGTTATTTAGTAAGTTAAATAGGGTTTTTAATTGCGAGTGAACTAAAACTCTGGGATTCTCATAACGTTCAACGAGATTTTTCCACGCCATTTCAAAACCATTATTTGTCAAAGGACAATTTTTTAAAACGTCATGGGGCTCTCCTTCTGTCTTCTTAAGCAAGTGCACTAGCTTTTCGACAGGGGATAATCGTGTATTATTAATGTACAGGGCTGTGAACATATCACGGAAAGATGGCCAAGAGACATAATCTCCACAAGGGGGTAAAGAAATACTTGGATTGGTTTCACAGGGAAGTGGAGAGGGTGTGGTCGCAGGGGCGTTTTTAGTTCGTAAGGAATCTAAAACCTCGTTAGCTTTCGATAAAGCTCTCACATGAGAGTCAAAAGTTCTAAAAAATCTGTCCTTACGTGCTTCAACTTCTATTTCCTGCTCTATTGAAGTAAAATTTACCAAAATTTTGTCATGCACTGCTCTGAAATCAGCCCAATGACGAATGATCTCATATATCTAGAGTGTGTATGGTATGTTTATCGACTGGTAGGCCAGAGAAAAATGCTTCAAACTCGACCACTTTGTCAGAAGATTTAATAAATTCGTCCAATAGCGACATAGTTAGGGGTATGCACAAAAAAAAAACAAATATATTCCGAAATAAAATGTAACCGGTAATGTTTTTTATTTAACTAAATTAATTTTCTTTAGCAAAGCAACAATAGCCGCGTTTTGTTGCTCCCATTGAGTGCTAACGTTCACTGTTAGCAAAAAAAAAAAAAAAACGACACTAACCCGATTTGGGAACACTTTATATTTATTTGTAAATTGTATAACGAAATTTACTCGTTTTTCTGTAGAAAATTAAAAATTAACAAATTTTTTATTTCAATTTTATTTTATTTTTATATTTTTTACTTTTTGTCATTCTTATATTCTTAAAGGTAATTTTATGCGTAAATTGGGAGCACTTTTATCGACGTTAAAGTTAACATGTATAATTCTACACGTTAACTCCTAACGTATTTAAATTTTGTATGAAATTTACTATGAACGTTAGCAACAAAACACAGCTAATGAAAAAATATATTCTTTTTATTTAAAAGGGAAAACTTTCTCTAAAAAGTGCCACAGAATTTTAAAATTTTGTAAAAATCGCAGGACTTTAAGTTTTAATTATTCGCAAAAGTTCCAAGAATTTTATAACGATTTAACAATCTCACGGAAATACTAATTAATTCTTCCGTTATCTAAACAAAATGAGAAAATTTTAAAAATAGTTATAAAGATTTTTATGATTTCTTAAGAATTAAATAAATTGTATTTAATCTCAATGAAAAAAGTGAGTTGAAAATTTGCTTATAATTAGGGAAATTCTTGTTTTAAGAAATTTGTAGCGGTTTTTATATACAGGTTTTATTTTTTGCACTATAACAGTATATTGATGTATTTATGTATATGTATTTAAAAAAATAAAATTCAAAATATATCTTGTAATTAGCTGCTATGCACTTATTGGGGGGAAAGATGGATGATGCCTTAAGGAGCGTTGAATTTTTTTGCAGGAACTGGATGAGTTTTCACTTTATAACACTTTAAATATGTTTTTTTAAATAAAATATTTGTATTATTTTATTTATTAGGTGTAAATGGGGGTAAATATGTATCCGGTTCGATATTATTTGGGGAATGAATAAAAATATAACAAATATTTTACTTTCTTTAAAGATAGTAAAGGGTTTTAAGAAACAGTTCACAATTTGTTCTTTTATTTATGTTTTGGTGCAATATATAAAAAACCCAAATCTAATAAATAAGAAAAAAATTCCAAATATAAAGGGAAAGAATAAATCAAATATTTATTATGTATTGTTGTTTTTAATTGTTGTTCACACACTTGTTTTTTATGTTTCACTTTTACTTTAATTTTACTTATTGCTTTGATGGTCACAGCTCAACTAAAAAATTAATATTTGGCAGACAAAAGAATAAGTAATAATAATATTACTGCGAATTGAAAGTTAAATGAGATCAATAACAATAAGATGAGCTTAAGAAAAAAACAACCACCATACGCAAAACTTCCAGTATAGTAATGGTGATTAGAACAAGGGCAAAGCATTAATATTAAAATATATATTCTTCATGTAAACAGTATGTATTTTCAAAAATTTTTAACAGATGAATTTTGTCTAACCAAAAATCATATCAATAAATTTCGTGAAGATCGGTCCATAATTGTTCATGGCCTCCATATAAGGACCTGTCACGCCAATGCCAATTCTATACTATTTCTGTGCATTAAAGTGATTAAAAAATGGCAAAATTGCACGAGTGTATTTTTCTTACTCGTTTTCAATATTTTTGTAAAATTCTATATAGATCTCTTTTTAAATAAAGCAAATAAACGTTAATTTTAAATATATTGTAACTTCATTTTATTTCGTTTTTTTGTACAGGAAAGAAGCATATTTTCGTTACATTTTTTATATATTATTATTTTTCTCTGAAATTGCAAAAAATCTACAAAATGTTTTTCTGGATTTTCCTATGGTTTAGGTGGCATTTTTAGAATAAATTTATCTCCGCTAGGCGATTTTTAAATAAAAATAAATCAAATATGAAAAGCAAGAAATATAATAATAAAAAGTCTATTGTTGTAAAGTTTTTAAATAAGAAATCTAAGCAAATGTTTATGCGTGGAAAACCTAAATTAAAGGAAATAGAAGAGTTAAAAGGAGTATTCATCAATGATTTTCTCTGTAAAAATACTTTTGAATTATTTAATTATGCTAAGTCTCTAAAAGAAGTTGGTTTTAAATTTATCTACACTAGAGGAGGAAATGTTTTTGCTAAACGAAATGAAAAATCTAGACAAATATACTTAAAAACAATGGATGATGTTGATGAGCTGTTGAACAAAACTGTTGGTTGTGGAGCTAAGCGAAATATTTTAGACGCTATTAACGCTGAAAATTCTGATGATGATACTGATGATGATATTGGTGATGATGATGATGATGATTCTGAATTTGAGTCGCCAAATTAAACACAAACTTTTATTAATTTATTATTTTTTATTATTATTTTCTTCAATTCATAATATGAATACAAAATAGTTTTATACCTTTGATATTTTTAATACTTATGTAAATGAGTCCTTTTCTAATTCATTCAATATATTATCTATTAATGCAAGAAGTATTTTGTCAACTTTAATAAATTTAAATCTGTAATAGCTAAACTACCGAAATTACCGGAAATTATAGCCGTTCAGGAAATGTGGTTTGATCGGAAATGTGTTGATTTGTACTCGATTACTGGATATAATGCTGAGCATTCTTGCAGATCTGATAATTACGGTGGAACAACTCTATATATTTCTCAAGATATTAACTATAATGTTATTGTTTCTCGTAGTAAAGATTTTTTGGACTTAATATGCGTATCATTGCCTAATATTAAAATAAATAACAAATCCTTGGTAATTACATCCCTTTACAGATCACAAAAATGTACATTGAAGTCTTTTATAGAAATGTTACAAAATTTACTTAAAGATATTAAAAATTTACCATGCATTTTTATTGGAGATTTTAACGTTGATTTAAATATCGGGTGCAGAAGTAGCCAATTGTTATGTGATGTTTACTCTGAATTCAGTTTTGATTCTTGTCACAAATTAATAACCAGGCCCCAAAGTGTTACTTGCGTTGATGCAGTTTTTAGTAATTGTTGAAATCTTGTCAAGGTAAACTCAATTGAAAACAAATTATCTGACCATAATATAATATTTTGTGGTATTAAAACTAGAAATTGAGAAGAGAACTTGTTTAGATTATACAATGTTTGGATCTTATTTGGATGAAAATTTAAATGTATCTAATTTAAGCAGTTCTTCTGAACAATGTGAGCAACTTATTAAAACTCTTTCTATGGCGGCAATCCAAAGTTATAAAACAATAACCAAAAAAATAAATATTAGACACAAAATGTGCCCTTGGATGACGGAAGAACTAATCTCTTTAATAAATTTTAAAAATAAGCTATTAAGATCAAGAAGAAAGCATAAACAAAATAAACATGTATGCGAGCGTCTGAAACGAATAAGTCAAGTTATAAAAAGTTGCAATAAAACAGTAATGAATAATTTTTATATATATAATTTTAATAAATGTAATGGTGATTTGAGAAAAATGTGGCAATTTTAAAACAAAGCACTTAACAAGGAAAACAAACCCATTAAGGAAATAGTAACTAACAATAATGATGTTATTACTTCAGATGGTCAGAAAGCATTAGAGCTTAATTCATTTTTCTATAACACAATTCATAATATGATATACAGTTTTCAACGAAGTGCTAATGATGAAATTAATTTTTTTAATACATTAGTTCCTTCTCCAACTTGTTTTAATATGCATGCCGTAGAAAATGCAAAAATTTAATACATTTTGAGCAACATGGACATACATTGTTAGCGCCAAAATCTATTTGCAAGATTTCAACACTAATCCCAAAATCCCCTAATTACTTTTATACAAAATCTCTGTGCAGTTTTTATACAAAAGCTGCATGTTGTTAGAGGTAGATATTATGTATCTCTTTCATATATTTAAGGCGAATCAAATCTGTCACTTTACTTCGAAAAATGTCAGAAATGCAACTTCCGCAAGTTTAGTTTTCTAAAAATCCTTCTTGTTAATTGAACTTTTGAATATAATGGTAACCTTTGTCAACATTTCTCAAGAAATAAATTGTTCATATCCCTAATGAAATAAAGTGTTCCAAATTTCTAATTCCCATATTTTATTGTTTCATTATTTACTTCCATAACATAACTCTGCAAACGAGAATAAATTAATTAATTCTGAGAGGAAAGATTAACATACATCCCTATATACAGTCCACCTTAACATATGGACCTTCGAGCCGGATTCTTGAATTGGAAAACGCTCTCTGAGTACAAAGGTTTTACGGCTTCCATTATTATTCAAAAACAACGAAAGAGGTTTGTTATTTGCTTTTCATTTTAGTTCGTTATAAGTGCGTCGAATAGTGCAAAAGAAGTTGACATTTTTCCGTAAAATGAACAAAACCAAATAATAAATTATTGTTAAAAAAAAGAGAAGAAAACGTTTTAAAATTAGTAATATTTATATGCTAAAATATTGAAACGAAAAATTAAAACGTAAAAACATAAAGGAGAACAAACCTAATCGGACTCAAATAAAAGTTGAATATATGAGCAAAATTAAAAAAAAAGGAATGCGCTAAAGTTTAATGCAAAGGCAAACTTATAAAAACTTTCATCGGTGAGTCAAAAAAAAAAAAAAGTAGAAAAATAATCTAATAGAGATAACGTTGAAAATTATTACATCCCACGTTGATTACATAATTATATCGTAGGGAATATATTTTCGTTAATACCTGCAGTTTTCTACGTTTTTTAATTATTTACCCACATACATGTTTGAACCAAACTCATGCTAATACATTATTGAGTGCATTCTATGATTTTATGTTCCAACTTTTCAGCTTATTTCATGCTCTTATTATCATACTCTTTTTAATTATTAATTACACAAACATACACACATACACATAAATTATCTCTTACACTACAAAAATTTATTCTCTTACATCACACACCAATTTTTAAGTAAATTTATTTTTATTATTCTTATACGTACTCTTGTTCCAAAGAGATATCCAAATACATATATTGAGTTACAACAATTAATCCAATTGATCATCCAATTTGCATTTACTCTTTTTTTTCACATGGAAATGCTAACAACTTTAATACTCTTCTTTTGTAATAATTTATTTTGTTAAATCCATGCTTCCATTAATAATAAATACATCAACAAAAGAAGAATCGCTAAGTTTAAAATGATAGAGGTCAACGATATTGTAAATATAATTTACTATTTTATTTAATTAAAGTGCAAAATATTTTAATTTCTGAACTTTTAATTCCTGATGAATTTTATATACATATATACTAATATAAAATTGTCATTCAATTCAACGCTTTATTTGATAACAATATAATATTTTCCATTCTGTTAATTTAAGCTGCCATATTTTTGTACAACACTGTAAACATTAGTTATATATTTTCATGGAATTTATATGTAAATAACTTTATAATTTAACCCAATAAGCAGTGTACCAAATAGGATTCAGCCATTTGTTACAATCAAACAATTAGTGAATATTATTTCATTAAGTTTCATAAACAATAATAAACATATAACTCAATATATTGTGCAAACATAATCTCGAACTTTGTTTTAATTTTCAAAGCTTCAATATAAATGAAGAATACTTAATTCAATAATTTTCATACAAAAAAATCGCACAAAGGGTTAACACTTGTGAGAACATTAAAAGTAATTTTCCATAAATAATCCAATATTTCCAATACTTTTGTCAATTTCCAAGGTTATTGAACCCAGTTTTACACAGCTGATTCTATTGTTGTAACTTTATTATTTAAAAATATTTATTATTTAAAAATATTCGATTCTATTCGAAGGCTTTTCAATTACAATTTCACTGTGTAAAATTATTTTTTCATATTTTTTCGCAAAGTTCACTGGTGTATTTCTACATATTTTGTAATATACCACTTATTTCTATATTTTAAAAATATTACTTGTTTTATAAATATTTAAAATCTGCTTTGTACATTTCGTGGGTGTTTTTATTTCATTACTCGGATTTAATTATTTAAATTTTTATATTTGATATTTGTTCATCCTACACCAAGTTTCTTATCTAGAGGGAACTTAGTTTTTCGCTTTTTATACTAATTAAAGTTGTTGCCAAAAATGTCTCTAGACCATTTCATACGTTTAGCTGACAGCTTAGTTAAATTTGATTCCGATTTCAACGAGAATCGTTTTCCTCTTGAATCATGTCACGCAATAGATACCCATAAATACGAGATTAAATCCACTTGGACCCGTATAAAAGCTGCGTATGAAAAGTTTCTTTTTGACCGAGATAACGAGGCAGCCAATGACGATGCAGATCCCATCGATTTGGAATCGTTTAAGCTCAAATACAAGAGTACATATTTGACATATTGTAATCTTTTGACTAAGTTATCCGAATTGTACGATTCTGTAAAATATGCTAACATCCCTAAAACTGATACTGTCCCAGCTTCATCAACTCCTAGAGAAACGAATCGACTTCAGACTGATTCTCATAGTTTTACTCTTCCTCCGTGTGATATTGAAGTTTTTAATGGAGACTATCTCGCTTGGCCTACCTTCCTAGATATGTTCACGGCCCTCTATGCAAAGAATTCACGATTAAGTCCTGTCGAGAAATTATTTCACCTGTCACAAAAAACTAAAGGGGAAGCACGGGAAATTGTTCAAAAGTGTCCATTGACCAATGCTGGGTTTGATGTTGCTTGGTCAAATCTTTGTGCAAGATTTGAAAATCGGCGAATTCTAGTCAATGGACAACTTAAGATTCTTTTTAGTCTTTCAAAGATAACCTCAGAGTCAGAAGTTCTTATCCAACAACTTCAACGCGATATAAATTCATCTATTTCGATTCTAAAATTATACGATATCGACGTTACAAGTTGGGATCCCATTTTTGTGTTCCTTTGTTCTAATCGACTTCCTGAGACTACTCTTACTTTATGGGAACAAGGTCTTGTTGATAAAACTTGCATTCCAAAGTGGTTAGAACTTGATTTATTTCTAACAAATCGAATTCGAACTCTAGAGTCCATTTCTGAAATCCGAAATTCCTGTGCATCCATTCCTAATTCCAAACCAAAGACGCCTACATCCTTAAAGAAAATGAATACATTCCAGTCTAACATCGTAATACCAAAATGTCACCTTTGTCCTAAAGAATCACATATAATCAGAAAATGTCCTCGTTTCTTAAAAATGAATTGTTCACAACGATTTAATGAGATAAAGCAACAAAGATTGTGCATAAGTTGTTTTTCAAAGACCCATTCAGTTAAAAACTGTACTAGCAAAAATAGCTGTTTCCATTGTAAAAAAAGGCATAACACCTTACTCCATAGGGATTCAACTGAATCGAATTCATCACAAATGTCTGGAAAAGCTTTTAATCCTACATCAAACCTAAATCCTAATTCTACTCCATTTTCTAATATCCCTGGTCCTCAACCAGTGGCATCTACTAGCAACTCTAGCCGTGAAATTTTTCAAAATTGCTTTGCGACTAATTCAAAAGGTGTTTTGTTAGGAACAGCTATAGTCAACATTTGTCATTTAGACACAAAATTTCAGGCAAGAGCCTTAATTGACTCAGGGTCTGAAGGAACATTCATTTCTGAACGCTTATTTAATCTTTTGAGACTGCCGTATAGAAAAACAAATGCCAAAATTTCTGGACTAAATAATACTATTTCCGCTAATATACAAAAAGAATGTTCATTGGTCCTTAGTTCCCTCGTAGATAGTGATGTTGCAATTCCCGTAGATGCCTTAGTCGTTCCCCATCTTGCTGAAAATATTCCTTCACAAACCTTTCAAGCGTCATACTTTTCTGATCTTCCCAATATTCCGCTAGATGATCCTTTATTTCATAATAGCTCCAAAATTGACTTATTGATTGGCGGAGATTTCATTCCTTCCATAATGTGTTCTGGTTTAAAGAAAGCTATCTGTGGTTCCTTAATAGCTCAGGAGACGGTATTTGGTTGGATCCTAACTGGACCCGTCAACTTTCCTTCCTCCAAGCACAAAACTACAATTGTTTCATACTATTGCGAAATTTCGTTAGACAAAGAAATTTCACGTTTTTGGGAGGTGGAGGATATACCCAGAAAGAACCACTCATCTCCATGCGATAAAATCTGTGAGGACTTGTTTAAGAGAACAACGAAAAGAAACGATGATGGCAGATATGTTGTTTCTCTTCCGTTTAAAGAAGGTTATCCATGTAAACTAAGTTTTGGAGAATCTAGAAATAGTGCACTAGCTCAATTCTTTCGGAATGAATCCAGACTAGTTCGAAATCCCTCCTTAAAAATCGAATACGACAACGTAATTCAAGAGTATACAGATTTGAATCATATGTCTAAAATCAATCCAAAAAATTCGCATAATTCATTAAATTACTATTTACCACACCACGCTGTGGTAAAGCCTGAAAGTACTACTACTAAGGTACGGGTAGTATTTAATGCCTTTTCTCCTACTTCTAATGGATTAAGTTTAAATGATATTCTTCATACAGGCCCAATCCTTCAAAACGATTTGACATTTCTGATCCTAAAATGGCGATTTTTCTGTTTTGTGTTCAATGCCGATATTCAGAAAATGTATCGACAGATACTGGTTGAACCAAAACACACGCCATTCCAAAGAATATTTTTCCGAAAAGTTCCAAATAAACTTGTCCAAGAGTTCGAACTAAAAACTGTTACGTTTGGTGTCAACTGTGCTCCTTACCTGGCCATTCGAACACTTTTCCAGTTAGCCGATGACGTTCAGTCCACACATCCCATAGCCAGTAAAATCCTTCGAAACTACATGTATGTTGATGATGTGCTATACGGTGCGCACACAATTCCAGATGCAATAGATTCCAAAAATGAACTAGTTACTGCCTTAAGTTCAGCCGGGTTTTCCTTACGAAAGTGGACAGCTAACACAAAAGATATTCTTTCAGATCTTCCACGAGAATACTTGCTCAATGAAGACTTTTTGAATTTTGATAATAGTAGTTCAGCAAAAACACTTGGAATTAGATGGAATGCTCGATCTGATTCTTTCTATTTTATCCCAAAAGAGTTTCCTGAATCTTCAAACAACACAAAATGTGAAGTATTATCCCAAATTGCCCGTTTATTTAATCCAGCTGGGTGGTTAGCACCATGTGTTGTTCTTGCAAAGATGCTCACGAAACGAATTTGGGTGGAGGGCACTGGAAATCGTTTCAAAGTAATTATCCTTACATAAAAGATATTCGAATTCCACGATGGATTGAATTTGTTCCACATGCTGATATCCAATTCCATGGATTCTGTGATGCATCTGAAAAAGCATACGCAGCAGCATTATACGTTCGAATAGCACACGGTAACACAGTATCTACACACTTGATCTCTTCCAAAACCAAAGTAGCACCGCTAAAAACATTATCTATCCCACGACTGGAACTTTGCGGAGCAGATTTACTAGCTGAAACGATTGAGGCACTGCTGAAGAAATTGGATGTTTTTAGTTATGAGACATTTTGCTGGACAGATTCTACTATTGTGCTCTCATGGCTAGCCAAATCACCGTGCTCTTGGCTAACATTCGTCGCAAATAGGGTGTCTAGTATAGTTCAAATAGTAGATCCATCACACTGGTACCACGTAACATCAGAAAACAATCCAGCTGATTTGGCTAGTAGGGGCCTTTATCCACGAGATATCATCGACAACGACCTTTGGTGGAAGGGTCCCAATTTCATCCAAAATCATAAAGAGGAGTGGCATACAAATCCTACAATTCCTGAAACCAATTTAGAAAAAAAATCATTAAAAGTTCACTTTTCATATTTCCAAAATTTCGAAGACGTGCTTGAGAGATTTTCTTCCTTTTCAAGGGCAATGCGCGTTATGGCTTACGTATATAGATTTCTTTTTCGAACACACCCGAAGTATAGGAATAGTTTCTCGAAACCCAGTTTTGTGATAAGTGGTTCGGAGATAATACATGTCCGTGATCAATTAATAGCCATGATTCAGAAGGCTTGGTATCCTAATGAGTATAGGTCACTTTCGCTCGGACGTTCCGTTATGTCTTCTTCTAAGATATTAAATCTGAATCCTTTCATTGATGCATAAGTTATAATTCGTTCTTGTGGTAGGTTAGAACATTCTCCGGTTCTTACTTACAATGAACGTCATCCAATTATACTCCCTTACAACTGTCAATATTCCAAATTGCTACTCAAATTCATTCACGATGTTACTCTTCATGGTGGTAATCAACTGGTTCTCCGTATTGTAAGAACCCAATATTGGATACCAAATGTAAAAAAACTAATAAAAAGTATCATCAATAAATGCAAGGTCTGCATAATTTACAAAAAACGTTGTCAAAACCAATTAATGGCTGCTCTTCCGCCTGAAAGATGTGATTTCACACGTCCTTTCACTCAGACTGGTTTGGATTTCGCTGGACCTTTTGACATCAAGAGTTATGCTGGCAGATTATGTCGTATAACTAAAGCCTACGTCTGCGTGTTTGTTTGCTTCTCCACCAAAGCAATATACTTAGAGGCAACAACAGATCTTTCAACGACAGCATTTCTAGCAGCATTCCATCGATTCGTTTCACGACGTGGTTGTCCTGCCCATTTGTATTCCGACAATGGGACCACATTTGTCGGGGCTTCCAAAGCCCTCGCTCGTAATTTTATTCAAACCACCCAGCAGAGAATTTTGACCAACTATGCGCACCAAAATATTTCTTGGGAGCTCCACCTATGAGAGGCTTGTGGGAAGCAGGTGTCAAAAGTTTTAAGGCTCATTTAAGGAAAGTAGCTAACGGATTTAAGTATACTTTCGAGGAATTCAGCACCCTTTTAGCAAGAATTGAAGCTTGCCTGAATTCTAGACCTCTGTCCCCTATGTCCTGGGCACTTTCTCATTGGCTCTCCTATCATAGTACCCGTAGATCCACTTGTTAATGAAACAAGAATGTCCATTATAAATCGTTGGCAAAAGTTGAAACTTGTCTATCAACATTTCTGCAATCGATGGAAGAACGAATATTTAAAGGAGCTCCAAAAAAGAGTAAAGTGGCAAAAACCCAATTTGACAATTTGAAAGAAAATGCACTAGTCGTTAAGGACGAAAATTTACCTCCAAATCCATGGCGACTTGGAAGAATAAAAAATGTATTTCCAGGAAGCCGCGTTCGAGTCGCAGACATAATGACTCAAAAGGGATTAATTACGCGTCCAATTACAAAACTAGTGGTGCTCTGTCCATAATTTTCTTTTAATATCAATATTAACCTTATTTATTTTGATTTCCAATATCCACTTCTATCTGCACTATTCTACATAAATGTCAAGCAAATATTACAAACCGTTTCATATTCATAGTATTAAGTTATTTCTATTTTTACTGTACTATAATTTAAATGAATTTTCTTTCATATACAAATTAGTATTTATATATCTATTTGAAATTAATGATATTATAACTTATTATTTTAATTTTATATTTTTATATTGTAAAGGAAGATGCATATTTGACACCATTTCGATGACATAATTTCGTTGCACTAATACTGCAAGGCGGGCGGTAATGTTAGCGCCAAAATCTATTTACAAGATTTCAACACTAATCCCAAAATCCCCTAATTACTTTAATACAAAATCCCTGTGCAGTTTTTATACAAAAGCTGCATGTTGTTAGAGGTAGATATTATCTATCTCTTTCATATATTTACGGCGAAACAAATCTGTCACTTTACTTCGAAAAATGTCAGAAATGCAACTTCCGCAAGTTTAGTTTTCTAAAAATCCTTCTTGTTAATTGAAATTTTGAATATAATGGTAAGACCTTTGTCAACATTTCTCAAGAAATAAATTGTTCATATCCCTAATGAAATAAAGTGTTCCAAATTTCTAATTCCCATATTTTATTGTTTCATTATTTACTTCCATAACATAACTCTGCAAACAAGAATAAATTAATTAATACTGAGAGGAAAGATTAACATACATCCCTATATACAGTCCACCTTAACATACATAAAGGCCCTGGTTATGACAGTATTACACCAAATATGATTTTAATCCGAAAAAGAGTTATATCCGAAATAATTACAAAAATATTTAACAAAATAATTAATGAATGTAAATATCCGACGGCTTTAAAAATACATAAAATCATCCCAATACCTAAGTCTGGATGAACAAATAAAATTGAAAACTTTCGTCCAATTTCCGTTCTTTCTGTTATTGATAAAATATTTGAAAAAATAATTTTTGAACAACTTTCAAATTATCTTGAAAACAACAGCTTGTTATTTGACCGTCAGTACGGTTTTAAAAAAGGTAGTGGCTGTGAGGAAGCGGTATTAAATGTTATTGACCATATATGTAGCGGATTGGATGCGGGGCATAAAGGTGTAGCTGGTGTGTTTTTTGATCTGACAAAAGCGTTTGATTTGGTGAATCATGACATACTTATAAAAAAGTTAAAATTTATTGGATGTTCCAGAAGAACTCTTGAAATATTCACTGATTATCTAAAAAATAGGAGGCAATTTGTGCAAGTAATTCAATCTAAAAGTAATGAGCTGGATGTGGAGTGTGGAGTTCCGCAGGGCAGTGTCCTTGGTCCGTTATTATTTAAAATATTCATCAACGATTTAAAAAATTTTAAATTTAATGGAAAACTGTTTATGTTTGCTGACGATATTTGCCTTTTCTACAATTATGACCATGAAAAAGTTCTGAAAATATTAGTTGAATACGATGCATCGATTTTATCAGTTTTTATGAATAAACAAATTAATATTAAACTCCAGTAAAACTAAGTTTGTACTGTTTAAGCCATATTTATCAAGAAATGATGAACCTATGAGTGTTCATATAGATGGTCAATTAATTACCGAATCAAAAAGTGTTAAATATTTGGGAATGAACTTGTATGGGAATCTCATATAAAAGAACTTAAATCAAAGTTATCATCAGGTATTGGCATTTTATACAAATTTAAAAATAAATTAGACGTAAACACTAAAATGTTAATTTATCAATCGTTAATTCACTCACACTTAACATATCTTCCTGGAATTTATGGCTGCAAAACAAGTACAGGACTACGGTCATTGGAGTCGGCACAAAATAAAGCCCTAAAAATTGTATTCAATCTACCTTTGCGTTTCAGTACGAGCAATTTGTTTAAAGACTTTGCAAAAAATATATTACCAATTAAAGGTTTACATAAACAACAAATACCCAGCAAAAACTGCTTTCCTGGTAAGCTAGCAGGTATAATTGGAAATAAAAATAAACTACTTATTTTTGTCTCAATAACTAGTTATTTTTGTTCGAGTTGTCCATGAATTCTAGTAGTTATTTTTAGACTCTAGTGATACTAAAAAATATGTACCTAAACAAAAATAAAAAAAAAACTAAAAAATTTGCCGTCAGTGAGTTTTGAACTTGGGACCCTATTAACCAGTCGTTTTTAATGACTAACGTCTTACTCAGTACACCATCTCGCACTTAATATTCAAACCTAAAAAACTTGTTTTAGCATAAAATATATTTTTAAAACATTTTGTTAAAAACAACGAATAGCATCAGAATGGAGTTGAACCGGCAACCTTCTGGTTGCTAATCCTGCGCTCTAGACAACTGATCCATTTTTAAAACATTTTGTTAAAAACAACGAATAGCATCAGAATGGAGTTGAACCGGCAACCTTCTGGTTGCTAATCCTGCGCTGATTGTTGCTAATCCTGCGCTGATTGTAACTTACTCTGCAATTATACTATTGAGTACTTATTTATGTAATGTAGAGAAGACAAATAATAATGACGCCTACTTTCCAGGAAAGTACTTTAATAAGTAGTTGTCATTACCGAAAACCAAAAAGTTTTTGCTGGGTATTATTATACGTTTTCAAATGTTTAAAAGCTATTGGTACACACTAGAGTATTCATTTTACTCGACTTTTTCATTGTTCGAATAATGAAATAACTCGAAAATGCAGTTTTTAAGTTACTCGAATAATCGAATAAATCTTAATTTAATTTATACCCTAAAATTTTACTCGATTTTTCAATGCTTATCAAAAAAGAAAACAAAATAATATAAAATTAAAATTTGCGTAAATATTTATGAATACTTGTTTCTTTTGCTTTGATAATCAGGGCTGTCAGATGTGGCGATTTTTCGCCAAACGTGGCGATTTTTAATTGCTCTTGGCGACTGAATTTTCCGTTTTGCGACATGGCGAATTTTTTGGCGATTTTTAACAAGGTGGCGATTTATTTGGCTAATTTTTAAAATTAAAGTAAAACTATTACATTTTCTTACTAGCCAACATATATTTTTAGTATTTTCCTATCCAAAACGGCGGTTCTCAACAAGGGGTCCGTATAAAGATTTTTAGGTGGTCGCTAAGACCTTTTGCTTGAACATGAAAGTAAAAGTATTTCTTTAAACAGATAACACACATATGTATATTAATTTCTCCATACTTATAAAATAAAGTTGCAAAAAATATAGAGTACAAATACTAAAACTATTGTAAAGACGTTTAAAATCCATTTTAAAAAAATTTTAGAATCCATTTTTAAATATAAAGGTTTTATCTTAAATTTATAATTAATTGAAATCAAATGTTTTTACTATTTTCTTAAATATAGCCTGATTTAACAAAAGCATTTGTTATCAAATTGAGAATATGCCATTAATTTGTATCTTTAAGTACTAATTTATTTTTTGATTAAGAACTATTTAGGAATAACATTTGTATATTCAAATGAATATTCATTTTTATTCAAACTTGAAGTTACGTATTTTCAGAAATACCTTTATATTATCAAATTTAAAGGCACGAAGCAAGAGTTTTGTAAAAACAGAAATTTTTCCTGCTGCAATTCTGAGTTCGTAGGAGAGATAAGAGAAGAGAATACTAAACATTTACATTCACTTTACCTCACTCGTCTACGAATTGCAGCAAGAAAAATTACTGTTTATAAGCCCCGACTAACAAAATAACCCAATAAACCATAGAACGATATGATAGCGAAAACGATATCATCTTAGGTGCCGATTATAATATCATATCGTATTGCTGAAAACGATATTATTGTAATATCAAAATTACCAAAATTTTGTTTCTAATAAAATAAAAAACATAAACATTTGGAAAAAAACTTCAAAATAAAAATATTAAAATTAAAAAATTTTCAACAACATAAACAAACTGAGAATAAATGGAAATACATAGACGATTTATTCACATATTTGAATGGTCTCACCAAATTTTTGAGGTACGTATTTGCTAAAATATGTGCTTTAGGAATAACCATGCTTGCAAATATTATAATTGATGTTATTTGCATAAAATATTTATGAATGTCGTGTATGACGATTGTTTTGTTTTTTTGTATACATATTTAGGATTTTTCTTATTTCAGCATATTATATTTCCTTACAATTATCTTTAGCATAAGTATTTAATTGCAAAAAATATATTTTTTTAATACTAAAATCATTGAAAACAAAATTTGGTACAGACGATTTTACTATCGTTATTTTTGAAAACGATATCATAATTTTATGGAAAAACGATATTATAAGGAAAGGTACACTTTAGTCCGTAAAAACTATCGTTTTAGATTCGAAAACGATTTTACTAGTGATAATTTTTATCACCTAGATAATATCGTTTCGATATCGTTATAATATCGTTTGGTTTATTGGGAAAGATCCTTAATTTATAAATATCAATCAATAAATGACAATTTGTTTTCATCATCTTTCAAATATGAACATTAAGATTTTATGGGCCATAATGAAAAGAAAGCTGTGTTAAAAATGAATAAATTAATTCTTCGAAACTATTTATAAGTATAATTATAAATTTTAGAATAATTCTGTTGAAAAATATAATAATTTATAATAAATTTTTAAAACTGTTGACCTAAAATTATGTATGTCAGAAAAGCGTATATTATATATTTTTTTTATTCAATTATTATTAGCTACTGAAATTATCATTGACTTTGTTGATGCTGAATTTACGTTTTAAAATTATATAAAATTTGAAGCACTAAATATTTTAGTTGTTTTTAGTTTTCTTTAAAAAGAATTTATAAAATTTAATTTTGGCGATTTCTGATTAACAATTTGGCGACAGAGGCTCAAAAAAATCTGACAACCCTGTTGATAATACCGTTGTTTCTCTATATTTAATATATAGGTCTAACAAATTTGGTCTATCAATTTGAACCAAATTTTATATTAAGGGTAGTCCGAAGTGCTTTTTGTAACTTTTGTGACGCATAAAATGACTAGTTTTTACACTGTGAAAAATGATTCCCATTTAAAGGTAATTATCAATACCTTTGATAAAAATTAAAACTAATGATGAGTTTTTATCCATTTTGGAATAATTTACGATTTTGTCTCATAACCTCGCTTTTTAATTTGGACACACAACAACAGAGGTTTTCATTTATATACAAAATGTTTGTACAATATTTTTAAGTATCGAAGATCTACTAAACCCAGATTTATTTTGGGTATAAGGTTTTATAATTCATTGTTCAATTATGTTCAATATTTAAAAGATGATCATTTAAAATTATACAAATGTATACAATTTTTAAGATAATTTACTCTTATTTGTTTTGTAGTGATCTCGAGACAATGTCTTAGTTCCATTTTGTGGAAAAATGTTTAACAATATCAGTGTAAAAATATAAGAAATTATATAAACTTGTATAATAAATTAGTCAAATATACATTTAGTTAGAACTACTTACTTTTCTCCATTTAATGGACAAATTTATTGTAAATTTAAAATAAATAATTCTTTATCCCAAATATACGCGTAGGAATTATAATTGGCTCTATTTTGAATTAAACCACAATTTCTACCAAAATATAAAATATTTTATTTCTCGTTTCTTCCTATTTTTGTTATAATTAACGACTCAGTATAATATTTTACACAAATATTATTTGGATTTTTGTCCGTTAGGCTGTGAAAGATATGCGAAAATATATTTATTAGTTTCTGAGTAATTGCATTTTGAAAATGAGAAAAAGCACTTTGGATCCTTTTTTTAGATAAAGTGGTTCAGCTATTCTTAACATAAAGAACGAGTTTACATGCTAAACTTAATTTTAAGTCCAAATTCGTTCTACATTACAAATTTCATTCAAACCATCACATCCTCTACACCAGACTGAGCATTTATTGGTATATAAACTATGTACCATAGAGTACATAGAGGCGCTACTGAGAATAAGCCAAATTACTCTCTTCACATATACGGGCATAGTATAGAACTAGTACGGAATGTCTCTCTTTTGGTACCTAACACAGCTATCAAAGGTACGTAACGCTAAGAATGTATTAGTAAAATTTTATTTATATGTATTGGTGTAAAAATCACATTCACCACACTTCATATGTACACAAAGTTGCAAGAAATTGTATTAAAAAATTCTTATTTTTTTCTTTTACATGTATATTTGCATTTCTCAACAAAAATTAAAGATTTTAATGTGTATTGCATTTAAAATGATTTAATTATTATATTTTTATTGCTAAATATCAACAAAAATATAAATTATTGTAAAATCTACTACATTATTAATACCAAAAATTGCAACTGTTATTGTTTAGTTTAAAATTCAACAGCCAAATAAAAAATGTCAAAAATATTAAAAAAATATTTTTCTCGTTTGTAAAAAATAAAAACGTGCCGGAAATTAAAATGTGATAAAAGTGTTTAAAAAAATAATAAAATACTATATGTGCATGAAAGAATGTGTTGCGAATGTTGTTTTAAAGGATAATTTTGTTAATTTTTTGTGTTGTTTACGTCTCTCTCAAGTGTGTTGAATTCACACAGCATATATATGTGAAGAGTGTTGAATAAAAAAGAGAGTCAGTTTATATACTAGTTATATACTATGTATACGGGTACTTTGTGAACTCAACATACTTTAGAGAGTTCACCACGAACTGTTGACATTTAGTTTGTAAAATAAATAAACAAAAATTAAAAAGTATAAAAAAATACAAACTTTTTTGTTCATAAAAAACTTTTTTCTGTTTTTTTTTAATGAAAAATTCAATTTGTCGATATTTAAAGATGACATAACTTTTGAGCGCACAAAGCCCACCAGGATGGGATGTTCGATTTCCATGGATTAGCTTAAAATTAGTGAAAAATTGTAAATCACTTGTGCCAATCTAACATAATATGATCAATATTTTCATTTATTTGCAAATTAGTGTCCTATATTAGTTTTCTTGCAAAATTGAAGGTTTTTCTTTTTAATATTTTCGTTTATTACCTTTAGCATAAAGCTGGTAGAATAAAACAAACCTGTATCATCATAATTGATTCACGAATCTTGATTTTTAATACTTACTTACGGTACCGTGAAATATGTAACTCCCAAATGAAATAAATCCCAATGAAATAATTCTCAATGAAATTAGTCCCAACTCCCAAATCAAAAAACTTAAATAACTTCTTAAGAGATAAATGAAATAATTCCCAACACTTGGGAGTTTTATCATAATAAAAGGCTAAGTATCAAATTCAACGAAATAATTCCCAAATGAAATAAGTCCCAAAGTTAAGAAGCTGTACTTAGCGAAGCGTTGGCTGGCATTTAAATCCACAGAGGAGAAAAACCATTTGCTAAGAAAATTTTGTCTTACTAGCCGGCATTAGGCTAGATGAAAGAGCCTTCTCCCCTGTAGAATTTAAAACACCGGCTTCGCTAAGTAAGTTTTTGTGAATTGCCGGCCTGTGACTAGGCTAAAGTCATTCGTGGCTTCGATCAGTAATGTTTTTCTGTACTTTTCCATGTCTATGCAGAAAAACTTCACTTAGCGAAGCCGGTTTTTTAAATCCCACAGAGGAAAAAACCTTTGAGACCGGCCGAACGTCGGCTATGTGGAAGTTTTTCATTAGCGAAGACAGTGGTACTCAAAACTCACAGACAAGAAATCCTCTTGACCGATCTCAATAAAAATAACAAAAAGTCCCAAACGAAATGAAATTACTCCCAATTTTAAAAGGACATGAAATAATTCCCTTCTGTAGGAAATTTACATAACTTAGAGTAAGATGTGCATCCAACTATGCAGTAACGTGTCATTTTTATTCTTTAAGTTAAGGTTAAAATAAAACAAATAATTGGTGTATTTGTTTAATAGATGATTCAATTAACCAACACGTAATGTATTTGTTGCATTTTTTAAATATAAAATCAATAAATGAACAATTAAAATGCACAAATTAAAAATAATTTTAAAATTTTTAATATTTTTTTTAACGAATTTTATTTTTTTTGACATTAAGTTATGTGGATGTGGTGTATTAAATTAAAAAAATATATTAACCATACTTTTTTCACAGTAGCATTTTCAATACTTTTTCAGTATTAAAAATTTTTAGTATTTTTTTTATATTTTAACATTTTTCTTAATAATAATGTTAAAAGAGAACTAATATTTATTTTATTAACTATTATTTGCTAAAATAGTTGAACGTTTTTGTTTATATACTCTAAAAATGCAAACAGTAAATTAAAAAAGATATATGTTACTTTTTTTACTGCCCTTAGAACAACTATGTAAACTTTAAGTATTGAGGTGAAATGTTTTTTTAAACCAATACTATTACAAATTTATTTACCAATACACTCTTATACTTAGGTTTTCTGACAGCTTACTTAGGTTTTTTCTCTCTTAGTAGCGCGTCTAGTTAGTCTATGCTATGTACTTTCATTCGTGAAACCAAAAATATGTTTTTCCAAATCAAGCTTAAATTTCGTCAATTTATTTCTTATTATTTATTATATTTATATTAAAATTATTTGAATTTTACTTTATAATTTTTTAAAGTGACGTTTAAATTTTTATTTAATTTTGTAATTAAAAAACGACCTTTAACTACGTATTGTAATTTAGGCATATATTCGTTTCTTTTTATTAAATACAATTTTTTTAATAAATTCCAATTTATGGTACCACTTTTAGATTCGAAACATTCTATACAAATTTTGAAGCATTGTTTCCAAGCTAAACTTTTTAGGAAACTAAAATTAAAACATCCTAAAAAGTAGTTAAGAAAGGAAATATTAAAAATATTTTTTTACTCGAATTATTCGATTAATCGGCATAATTTGCTCGAATAAATTGTAACTCGAAATTCTTGATTTTAATTTAATCGAACAATTATTTGATTTTCATTTGTCGATTAATCGAACAAACAATATTCGAGTGAATACCCTAGTACACACACTATACATTTTAACCGCAATATGTCGCATACGCAGATAACAACAAGACAATCAATAACCTTAAAAAATATTTACTTCAAAATATTGAAATACTTCTCGCAAGTTAAAATTATATTCAAAATATTGTATATAATCATTGTATAAAATCATTTTCTTAATTTAATCAAAATGTAAATAGTTAAGTTGCCTATTCGTCGATTTTGAACGAGCCTTTGTTGCTGTCTCTCGTGACGCTTTGTGGAGCGCTCTTATAGATAAGGGCATACCTGTGAAGATTGTGACACTGATCAGCGAATTGTACAGGGATGCTGATATTACAGTTCGCTTCAACGGAAGAGAAAGTCTTCCTTTCGAGATCCATAAAGGTGTGAAACAAGGATGCATTCTGTCGCCCACCCTCTTCTTGATTCTCTTGGACTCTGTTTTGGAATCTACAAATAGTCAGGCACCTTATGGCATTCGTTGGGGTGTCAATGATTTCCTTGGCGACATCGACTACGCTGACGACATATGCTTTTTCTCTCATAGTTTTGAACACATAAAGGCTAAGCTGGAACACCTGAGAGAAATGCTGCTAAAGTCGGTCTGAAGATAAACGCAGTAAAGACCAAACTTATGAGAATAGGCACAACAGATGTGAACCCATTTACTATGAACGGGCAGGTCATTGAAGACGTCGATAGCTTTTGCTACCTCGGCAGTAGGATAACGAAGAATGGCAGATCGGATGCGGATTACGCGACCGTATCAACAAAGCTAGGAGTGCCTTTCTCACGCTGAATAGAGTTTGGAGATGCAATAACATCTCGCACAAGACGAAAATACGAATTTTCAATTGTAGCATAAAATCAATTTTACTTTATGGCTGTACAACTTGGACAGGCGACATCTCGCAAAATCCAAGTTTTTATAAACCGATGTCTACGCAAAATATTGGGAATTTTCTGGCCAAACCAGATATCAAATGAGGAACTGCTACTAAAACCAAACTCTGGTCCCGTAGAAGTGGAAATACGTAAGAGGAAATGGACCTGGTTAGGCCACATCTTTCGCCGCCCGCACAATGATATCGCTAGGGCTATCTTAGATTGGAACCCACAAGGACAGGGTAGAAGAGGCCGTCCTAGGAGTACCTGGATACGCTGTACAAAAAGGGAACTCGAGTCAGCACGAATATCCTAGAGTCAAGCAAAAATATACGCAAATGATAGAGTTAGATGGGGAGAGCTTTTCGATGCCCTATGTTCACCTTGAACCATTTACAATTGTTTTTGTTTACTTTGTAATTTAATTCAGTTGTAAATAAAGGACACACACATATATATATAATAATTTAATAAAAAAAATATTATTTTTAATACACTTTTTCTGACATACATAGCTCAATTTTTGGTTAACAATTTCAAAAATTTATAAATTTTTTTTTTACAGAATAATTCTAAGATTATACAATTATCCTATTAAACTTATAATTTGTTTCGAAGAAATACTTAATTTATTAATGAACGTTTTCCTTTCATTATGGCCCATAAAATCTTAATGTTCATATTTGAAAGATGATGGAAAAGAAATTGTCAAACATTTATTGAAGATATTTATAAATTAAGGATCTTTATTTTGTTAGTCGGGATTCATAAACAGCAATTTTTCTTGATGCAATTCGTAGACGAGAGAGATGAAGTGAATGTAAATGTTTAGTATTTCCTTCTCTTCTATCTCCTACGAACTCAGAATTTCAGCAGGAAAAATTGCTGTGTGTGATCCCCGATCAGGGGTTTTACAAACTCTTGCTTCGTGCCTTTAAATTAGATAATTTAAAGGTATTTCTGAAAATACGTATGTTGAATTTCAAGTTTGAATAAAAATGAATATTTATTTGAAAAAAGTGATACTTTCTCAATTTCATATCAATTGTTATTCCTAAATAATCCTTAATCAAAAAATAAATTAATACTTAAAGATAAAATTAATTGGAATATTCTCATTTTGATACCAAATGTTTTTGTTAGTTAAAACAGACTATATTTAAGAAAATAATAGTAAAAACATTTGATTTCAATTAAAATTATAAATTTAAGATATAAAACCTTTGTATTTATAAATAGATTTTAAAATTGCTAATAAATGTCTTACAATAGTTTTATAATTTTTACTCTATATTTTTTGAAGCTTTGTTTTATAAGCATGGAGAAATTAATTGTTAAAGCAAAAGGTCTTAGCGACCACCTAAAAATCTTTATACGGACCCCTTGTTGAGAACCGCCGTTTTGGATAGAAAAATACTAAAAATAGACGTTAACTAGTATTTCTTACGTACTAGTTTTACTATGCGAAAACCTATTTAATAAAATTTTAAAAATTAGCCAAATAAATCGCCACCTTGTTAAAAATCGCCAAAAAATTCGCCATGTCGCAAAACAGAAATTTCTGTCGTCAAGGCCAATTAAAAATCGCCACGTTTGTCGAAAAATCGCCACATCTGACAGACCTGCTTAAGATAGTTTTTAAATTAAGCAACATGTCAACATATGTGAAGGCTTTGTTGTCAAACTTGTCCTCAACATATAACAGCTTTTAAATAAAATTTTTCTTAAATGGAACAAATTTTACGACTGTTTCTTTTATGAAGTTAATGTTACGATCTTTTGACTTTTGTCAATATTGATGTAATTTTTGAAGAAATGAACATGGCATTTTTTGTAAATTATAATCCAGTAAATAAAACCAACATTTGATTTTTCAGTGGTTACGGCCCTTTGCATTTTAGCTGACGATATATACATATGTATATATAGGAATATGTATATCTATAAGTTCATTCATTACAATCAATCTTGAATGTTGAAATATAAAGATATAGTACTGAATTACTCCTTGTAAAAAAAATAGACGAATAATATAAAAAAAAAAATAATATAAAAAAAATAATATTAAAAAAATAATATAAAAAAACAATAATAAAAAAGTGATTAAAAATTGAGAGTGATAAAAATTACAGAATTCTTTTAACAGATAATGATGCTTCATTTTATCTATTTTTACCCAGCATCAATTACTTTTTCAAAATATTAATTTTAAATTTTCTTAATTTCACCCCTCTGTGCGACGGGCTCAAAATTAGTTCGGCAAGACGCGGTAAACCCTAGTGCAACGGCCGCCGTCACCAGCCTAACAAAAGAGTAGAAGGCGAAGAATGGCGTCAGATATT
This sequence comes from Protophormia terraenovae, assembly GCA_951394005.1. Lineage (NCBI taxonomy): Eukaryota > Metazoa > Arthropoda > Insecta > Diptera > Calliphoridae > Protophormia > Protophormia terraenovae. The sequence goes on from OX596074.1 coordinate 65,409,746, forward strand.
CTTTAGTCTTAACAAGATCTTAACAAGATGGCTAAGAAAGACTTGTCACTATTCAGTGGTAGAGATAAGCGCCTTATCAAGTGGCACAGAAAGAGCGTGGCTAGATTCGAAAAAATCTATTGCTCTATCAGTGCTATCTTGGGAGTGTCTTATCCTGAGGGACTGAATGCGATTGTCGACACCGTTCCGGAAGGTACACGAAAGAGTCAACGGTCGCATCAGAACCCAAAGACAATTGCAGTGATGGTAGCGGGCCAGAGGAACCGATCAAATCTTCAGAACAAAAGGTGGAAACTGGCAAGCAACCTATAATTGCATATCAAAGAGATAGTCGTATGCAATCTGAAAACATTAATGAACCTCACAAGGAATTCATTAAAGGAGCCAGGCCCGGTCAACATCCTGTGGAGGTTGACTGATGATAGGCTCATCGACTAGATCGCCTTAGTGAAAGCAAGAGCGGACGAAATATCCTTCAAAGGCGCAGACTGGTCAAAGGGAGCCAAGACTGTTAATTGTGGCAACGAGAAATCGTTCGAACTTCTTAAGACTGCAATTGGCAAGTGCGGAAACCTTTTTCCAGAGGCGAGGCTTGAGGTGATACTCGCGACTGAGTTGATTCTAAGGCCGATAACCACAGTGTGTATTCCACCACCCATTAAACCGGTGGAAATTATCAGGTATGTGATGAATTTCGATAGATTTTAAAAATTGGACTTATAACTTTTGAAGCGGTGAGGAATAAATAATTCTATTAACTGGTTTACATTTTTCATTATGCTAGGTTTCATGGTAATAGCGAATCATGTTTTTCTTAAAATGGAAATTGAACAAAAAAATACCTAAAAATATAATTAAAATTTTTCATGAAATCTTACATCGCACGATGGGGTAAAATGTGTCTAAAGTGGCGATTAATTGAATTTTTAAATTAAAATTTTTGTAAAAAAGTTGGGTAGCGAATAAAAATAGACAAAATTATGTATCAATAGCAATTAAAATCTTTAAGTTTCAGTGCAATTTTATAGTGTAAATTTTATTTCGTGCTAATATTTTTGTTATTTTTTTGAAAATTGTCCTGGAATGCAACTTAAAATGTTATAGGATTTTTGTTCTGAAAATTCTTAGTACATATTATCCACTTTAATATTATGAAAAAAAATTGTGCGCATATATAGTCCGATTTGAGAAATTGTTATTATTTATTTTTTTGAAAAAACTCTAGTAGATTTCATACAAAAAACAGCTTAAGTGAAGACATTTTCTTTGCTTTATCAAACATTAAACAGTGTGGCAGAATCGAAATAAATCTGTAACTTCTAATCGACTAGTTGGATTTACATGAAATTTCACATAGGCGTAGCAGAGGACAATAACATTTTGAGTTTAGAAGCAGGATCCCAGCGCAGCTATGGTGGTTCAAAATAGGGTTCTATAACATATATAATATTCAATATCTTGGAAACGGTTGATCTCAGAGTTTTCATCCTTTTTTTTATCTAATTGATAATTTATTACAGATCACAGAAAAATATAACTTTTATAGTTCTAACCACTACTTATAAACTTGTGGACCATTTTTGGTAACCCTTCCATTAGAGATTTGATAGTTGTTTCAGTCACTTTTTTGGAACTGGCTGTCCATCTCCTTTTAAAATCTTCGATATTTTGGGACACCTCTTTTGTCCTCTTTGATCATCTTTTCATTGGTCATAGCTCCGGGCAATTCAGAGGATTGGCCTCTTTTGGCACAAAAAATATGTTATTGTTCTGCTACCACTCCAGAGCTTTCTTACGTAGTGACATGATGCCAAATCGTGCCAAAAATATGTGGACACATTGTGCTCTCTAATGAAAAGAAGAAGTCTTTTTTGTTTGATGTATATTTTGGCATTTATAGAGCCGAATGTAACAAATGACTTTCCTGTTTTGCCGCAACTGCAAAAAGCTTGTTATACCAAGAATTTTTTGGGAATTTTTGGGTACTAAACTTATCTTTAACATTGCCTCGAGCATTAACAATATAAAAGTTTTGACACAGATGCTGCGAAAATTCTGCCAGCACATACGTTTTTTCGTCAATTATACATGAGTATTTTTGTATGAAATTTTCCGTGTCAAGAATAATTTCCGTGTCCTATTCTTGGCTTCGAAATTTTTAGCAGCATTTCTGTTTGGAACTTTTTGGACTTTATATGTTATCAAGTCTGCATTACCTTTAAATTTTCGTACCAAATAGTCAAAACTCTAAGCTAACCAGGTTGCTTTTCTACCGGATGTGTTTGGAGTTCCTTTCAATATGCTTTCAATTTTCTGGCCTTCCCAATATCATGTGGACCTTTTTTTCTTTCCGAACCAGGTTTCTTGTCAATGGTCAAATTCTCCTGATACGGTTTAATAACATTAGAAACAGTTTGAAAGCAGAAATTTAATTATGTGGCCAATTATTTGCAGGACCTATTTGGATTTTTTTTTTTAATTTTTCAATAATTTGTAGTACATATATCTTTTTTGTAACTCATTTTGATCAAAATCACGACAAATCAACATGGTTGTTATTAAAAATAATAACTGACGTATTTTTCAATGATAACTAGAATACAACGTGTGTTTAATGTCAAAAAACGTGTCCTTACTGTCATGGTTATTGTCTAAGCACTAGCGAATTTTTGTTCCTTACCCGATTTCCATGATTTTTATATCACCTTAAAGTCCTTGATAAAGAAAACATGCTTGCATGTACTATGTCTCCTATATATTCTTCGAGATATATTCATTTGGAATTTCAACAATCTCAACTTTACAAGATGTTGGTCAAGTCTTTTCCATATACATATATCCCATCATATTTTATTTTATCATATTTTTGTAATTTATTAAAGAACAAAATTGTCTATCGAATAAAGAAGATTTTATGTCGATTTTGAATTGGCAAGTTTGAAAAAATGAATAAACAGACGGACGGAAGGACAGAATTACTTAAAAAAGTCTTAAAATTCCAAAAATATATTATTTTTTTACTTCTTGACTAATATAAAAACTAAATCTAAATATTAAGGTATTGATATCACTTTAACCTGCATTAAGTGCCATTTTCTGCCAAAAAATATTTTAGAATTCTAAAAATGAATTTTTTAATAACATTAAATAGAAAAAATAGAACGTGATCATTAAAATTCGGATATCACTTTTTTCTGAATAAACGCCATTTTCGACCCATTTAACCTAAATGTATAGCCGGACGGACATTACTATTCAGCCAAAAGACATCTCATAATTCTGAAAATGGGAAAATTATAAATTTCCCTGAATTATGCATAATTTTCGACCCATTTAACTCTAATGTTTTCTGCAAAAGAAAAATAAAAATCTTAAAATTATAAAACTGATTTTTTTACCTAATATTCAGACAAAAAATAAAACGTGATCATTAAAATTTTGATATCACCTTTCCCTGAATTAATCGCCATTTTCGACCCTTTTTACCCAATGAGCATCGGTCATATATAACAATTGGCAGTTGTGTCACAAAATACAGTTTCTTGGGTCATAATATACAAAGAATTCATAGTCACTGATTGGAAACCTGGTAGTGGAAGAAAAATAGCATCTTCAGCCCGTAGGACTCAGACATAATATAGAGGATTTTGAGAAAAAATCCCTCATCTCTGTAAGGGAAGTGCCACAAAAAGTTAATTTCTTTGAATCTTTATCAAAAAAGTTGAAAGGCAATATAGCCTGAAGACGTATAAAGTAAAAAAAAAAAAAGAACTAATAGAAACGTAAGCAAGAATTTGGAGGTAAAAAATAATGTGAAAGTACTTCAAACTATATGCATATGCGGGAAAGAAGCACTTCATTCATAAAAAGAGGTTTAATTAACAAAGAAATATACGTGAATTTACGCCTTTGGAAAAGACTTATCCCTTTCCTAAGAGAATACAGTGTATCCGATTTTTTCTAGCCTGTTTTCGCTTCTTCTCATTACAGCAACAAAGCAATGGTGTAGAAACAAAGAAATTGTTAGTGTTTGTACTAGAGCCCTGCAAACTGTTAGAATTTCTAACACAATCATCGAAGGAATTAACTGAATTTTTACTAAAACTAAACAGTGAGAATCTTAATAAAGATATTTTGAGAAAATTCGCAAATTCATTGAGGGTGAATATAAATTGGAGTATAAATTACTTAGACGCAGATTCTATCAGTCGCTCTATAGCGGCTGATATCAAGCCATAGAATCAAGAAGCAATCAAAATGGATATATTAGAATTCAACATTCAGAGTTTGAAGAAAATTGGAAAGTATCTTAAAGGGACAACGTTAATATGCGGTGATTTTAAAGCCAGATCATCAATATGGGGATCGAACTCGTGTGACCATAAGGGTAGAATTCTGGAAGAAATAGCCAGCGATTTTTGGTTCTCCTGCCTGAATGACGGAAGTCCAACATATTTGACTCGTGATACCAGACAATCTGTACTTAATTTAACCCCCCGATAATTACCTCCTGGAAGGCTGTAAATACGAAAATTACTGGTAGTAACCACCTGCCCATTCAAATGCATATCAATGTAAAACCAACAATCGCTCGAGTTCCTGCAAATGATGGTTGGACAACAACTCAACCCCTCATCAGATCACCACGAATCTATCAGATCCTTCCAACTCAGAAGTTCCGGTCCTGAACTTTAAAGATTTCATTGAGTATATAGACACAAGAAACCCTGATTCTGCAGCAGGTGTAGATTAGGGTGATCGACGCGGTTTTCCAACCGGTTTTAAAACCGGTTTTTTCAGTCAATGTGCTGTCGGTTTTTTCAAAAAGTTCATTTTTCGAATGTCGAATAGACCGGTTTTTTTAAACACAAAAAACCGGTTTTAAAAATAGCACTTTATTTCAGAAAATATGTACTAAATAGTGATAGTGATATTTGAAAATTTAGGAATAATTTTTTAAATATTCATAAAGACTGATTTCTTATGTTTTCAAAATATAGTTTAAGTCTTAATTGGAATTTATTCTATAATATTAAACAAATAAATAATAATTATCCTGTATGACCCAATTTAATTTTTTTGATCCAATATTTCCTTTATTTTTTAAAGGTGTTGTGTTAAAAAAGTTTCACCTGCAGAATCGTTTCAATTGAGACTTAATTAATATACTATCTCCATATTAAGCCATGGTTTCTGTTTATGCTAACTAAAATTTAGATGATTTTTTCTACAATTTTGAAACATAATTATCTTCTAGTCATCTAGATATATAATTTGCTTAGCATCTTTTCTCTTTCCAGAGCTTTCTGAAGCTACCAAACGACGTAGAAAATTAAAATTTGGCTTAATTATAAAACTTTTTGTCCAACAAATCCTAATGGAGCCATATTTTGAAATTTGTATCAGGGAGCGGATATAAGAGGATTTATGTGTCTTTTTCTAAGAATTTGTTCTCTTTCTAGAGCTTTCTAAAGCTCCCAGAAGACATAGAGGATTAAAATTCAGCTTAATTATAATCCTATTCGTCCTACAAATCCTAACGGAGCCAGATTTTGAAATCTCTATCAGGGAGCGAAAATACGTGGATCTATACATATGGATTTAAATATATCTTTCCTAAGCAATGTTTCCTTTCCAGAGCTTTCTGAAGCTCCCAGACGACGTAAGAAACTAAAAATCGGCATACTTATAAAACTATTCGTTCAATAAATTCTAACAGTGCCAGATGTTTCTATCAGGGACCAAAAAGTCTGTTTTGGTATTAGAACTTTTGAGTTGCTATACTTATTGTTTGCTCTCCAAATCCTATAAAAAACTGTTTCTTTATTTCGGCCAGGGAGCGCATTTACGACGATTTTTTTTATTTTGAAAGGTTTCTGAATTTAAAACTTTAATCAATATAATTCCAATAAATTTTTTTTTTCTTTTAATTTTCGGATTTGTTTGTGCATAATTTCATTATTATATTATTTTTCCTAACATTGTTAGGCTTTTATGCTTGTATTTAATAAATTTTAACTTAATTATAAGAATTGATTTTTTTAAAGAAATGTAGTCTTTTGATATAAATATTAACTTCTGCAAAAAACCGGTTAACCGGTTTTTTCTGAATTTCAAAAAGTGCAACCGGTTTTTTTAAAATACCAACTATTCGAAAACCGGTTTCTCAAAAAAGTCGAATAATCGATCACCCTAGTGTAGATGGAATATCATATGGCATAATCAAAGCATTAACGCAGGAAAACAAGAAGAAACTATTTGATTGGATAGTTGACTGCTGAAAAAGATGCCATTTTTACGATTCATGGCGCACCATCAGGGTTTGCCCGATACTGAAGAAGGACAAGGATCTATCCATTGTGACAAATTATAGACCAATATGTCTTATGTCTGTACTGCTGAAAGCCTTAGAATATCACAAAAAGATGGGCAGACAGGTAGTGGCGGCATGTTTTGACATCGATAGAGCCTATGACAATACTGACTGCGAATCATTATGTCGACTTCTGAACGCTCTTCAATTTAATGGACACATTATAAAATGGCTGAGAACCTTCCTAGCAGAAAGATTATTAGTACTGAACGAGAAAAGTAAGAGAACATCGAAGGGTCTAGCGCAGGGTAGCACACTCTCACCAACGCTTTTTAATATCTATACGGCGGAACTGCATGCAGTGACAATGGATAATACCATCTTATTTCAATTCGCCGACGATTTTCTATTGATTTGTGCGGACAAGGACTTTGGTAAGGCCGAACATCTTTTAAACGACGGGATAAATACCTTAGGTTATGTGAAGGCAAAGGCCTCTCATTTAATACGGACAAATCTGGAATAATTCATTTCAGTAATAGACCGAGGCCTCTTGATATTTCCATTCGATCGGTGAAAATTCCTCAGGTGAATTCGATTAAATATCTGGGTAGAACTCTATCCTCAATCAATTCTGTGACACTTCATCTTAACAACATCCTGAAAAAAGTAGACCAAAAATCGAATATGCCATCTCATCATTTGCGGACATGCCCAAGTATGCATTGGCTAGGATCCAGGCGTTGGTAAACCAAACTTTAAAAAAAAGCCTAGGGCTGATTAGATCCACAACCAACAACGTGGTATATCACATGGCAGCTGAACTGCCCATCAAATACAGGGCAACACTAGCAGCAGCAAAGGAAATAATTAAATCTATAGCATTTGACCTACCTATATGCAGACTCCTATCGTCCTCAATCCCGTTGGACACAGGTCTCTCCAGAACATACCATCGGTTTACAGAAATCTTTGAAGACCTCGGGAAAATTTCTCCAAACATACGATATTAACTTCCTTAAAGGCAATGCAAACAACAAGAAAGATATTAACATCGAAATAATCAAACGCCTGGCATTGGAAAAAATTAACAACCTTAAGGGATCGGGTTTCGAAATTTTCTTCACGGTACCTAGAATTAACTTTACGGCAAAATTTTACACTGACAAATACCTATCTTCTATCTCAGCCGAACTATTGGCCAGAGCAATAGAATATGCAACAGAGTGCGAAATTGCAAAAGTAGCAATCCTTACAGATTCCAGATCAGGTATCATGGCGATTATGAATCGAAACTAGTATAACTACATAATTGGAAATATATTAGACAAGATCGAGAAATCTAATTTGGTGGGAGTAGAGTACCATTACATTCCTGGTCACGAGTCAATAGTAGGTAATGATATAGCAGATTCAGCGGCAAGAGCAGCTCATACCAGTGACGTTCACACTCGGGTCAAATGGCCGTTATACGATGATATATCGAGACTTCACTCCTTGAAGATTGGCAATTGGAATATGACGAATTGAGGCAACTTAAGGTTCGAAGGTACGGGGAAGTTTTCCCCACAATACAACGTAGCCAGTGGTTCTCCCACATCGAATCAGACCAGAATGTAAATCTTCCTCAACAAATTCGACTGGCGAATAGGATCCTTGCGGGTCACACTTTTAGTAAACAAACCTTAGCCAGAATTGGAATTTCGGAATCAGGCGATTGTCCAATCTGTGATGTACCCGAAGATGCTTCACACATCATTTTTGAATGCCCCATATATGGAAACCAAAGAACCCTATCAGAATTCTTGGCGAACGAAGAATTACAAAAAATACTAATTCTTACCAAGTTCGTTGAAAGCATTGGTGTGAGACTCTGATCCATTCATATACATTCATTAGACCGTCCACTTCTTCCCATAGTATACACTATTTGTTTATAATTGATACATAAATCAAAGAAACACTGACTTAATATTTAATTATAATTATATTTTCATGTTGTTCCTGGGACCAAATGGGTCATAATTTTTGATGGCGTTTTGAAAACTTCAAGGCCAAATAAACCTTCTCTGGCGATTCCCTGGCTATCTTCACAGAAGTAACCTAAAGACAAAACAATACAAACAAAAAAATCTTGCGTGTGTTATGATAGCAACCAAACAAGACGTGAGATGCGAAGCTCAAATAATACAAGACATTTGACCACTTGTTTGCTTCAATTGGAAAAAGAAAGAATTTGTCTGTTTTCTTTGCATGTCGTTGTATGAACAACATATGTATGTGTGTGTGCGATCATAACAATGTAAATGATATTTTCGTAAGCAAAACAGTCGTTTAAAAGAATATTTTTTAATTTTGCTGTGATTTATGATATATGATATGACATACAGTGGGGAGCACAAATGAGTACATGTTTGTAATATGTGCACTTGACATTGCATAAAAATTAAAATAATAAAGCAAATCCAAAAATTTTTGGATCGCGATTTCATAGGAATTGCGCAAAGTAAATTTGTAAGAAAAGTAATGAATACTAAAGTAATTTAGTGTAAAATATAATTTTCTTGATATCAAGCAATTTTATATACAGATTTATTATTATTATTTTCAAGAATCAGAGCAGCTAGTTGTAGGGTAATTTAATAAAAGCTTTAAACTTCAGTTACATTTACATACAACATTACAATTTTAAGAAATAAATTGACTATAAAAAAGTATAACTTCGGTGCGAATCAATTTTTTTTAAATTTATACAACAATAAAGTGTGTCAGCTTTGCGCTACACTACCCTGCAGTCAAAGGTGACTGTCCGAAACCGGTTACTTGACTGACGAAATTGGGTCACCACTAGTCACTTTACCTATCACCTGACTAGTCACTTTAACATGGGGATGTCCTAGGAAGGAGTGTATCGCCACCAAAGGACCAATAGGTGGCGATATAGCGACTAGTATGAAAAAGTCAATTCATACTAGTCCTTTTACTGGTGAAATTGAGTCAGTCACCTGACAATCTTTTTAACTGGTCACTTTACTAATCACCTGACTAGTCACTTTAACATGGGGGTGTCTTAGGAAGGAGTGTATTGACACCAAAGGACCAAAAGGTGGCGATATAGTGACTAGTACGAAAAAGTCAATCTTTAAATTAGTGATTTTCAGAATGAAAAAAAAAATTAAAAAATTTTTTTACGTATATTTTTTTATTTTTTTTTTTTTTTTTTTTGTAAATTTCTTTTTTTTTATTTATATTTTATTATTTATTAAAATCTTTTCATATTATTTTATATTAATCAATTTTATTCAATTTAATATTTTTACATTTTTGTTTATGGCGCACCCCCGGCTCGAACTCACATCGTTATATTTTATAGTCATAACCACTCAGCCACACAGCATTCTTACATACATTGCACTATTTGTTGTTTTAATGAGCATGTTGATTTATTGACCCTTTGTGAGCTTCCACTTTATATACCCTTTGGAAGTCGATCCTTTTACTGGTGAAATTGAGTCAGCCACCTGACAATCTTTTTAACTGGTCACTTTACTAATCACCTGACTAGTCACTTTAACATGGGGATGTCCTAGGAAGAAGTGTATTGCTACCAAAGGAACAAAAAGTGGCGATATTGTGACTAGTACGAAAAAGTCAATTAAAAAAAAAAAAATAATAATAATTTTTTATATTAATTGTAAAATCCTAATTAGCAAGACTAGTACCGCAATTCCGTAACTTTTTTCATTTACTACCGATACCGTTAATTAACGAAATTTTTCGGTTGTTTTTGATTTTGATATTCTCTACTAAAGTTAGCGATTTTTTTCGTAAGTATATTTTAACGACAAATATCGATAGAAATGATATAACGTCATTATTTGAAAAAAATTTTAAATTTTAATTAGATTTTTATTTAAAAACAAAACAATTGTCTTGAAAAAATGTGAAAAAAGTGTAAATATTATATAAATGTGTGAAGATTGTCTTTCAACAATTAACCAATATAATATAATATATAATAATATAATAATGGTACGTTGTTGGAAATATTTTTAAAATTAATTTAATGTTAAATGTTTCTTATATTAGGCCCGTTCATTAAAAATTTGCTTTAAATTTTAATTTTTTGCAAATAAATTCAAATTTTCTAAAAAGGAGAAATTTATAATAAGAATCAAAATTTTTAAAAAATTCTGAAATTTTTCTTAAAATTTAATTTTTTTATTAAAAATTAAAAATTTTACCAAAATTCTATATTTTCAGTAAAATAAATTTTTTCACTAAAAAAAACTCACTAAGAATTGAATGTAATTAAAACTTAATAACAAATCAGTTTCAAAATTTTAAAAACTCAGTTATAAACTCTTATTTTAATCTCTACATTTTTGCTAAAATTCAGTAAAAACATTTAATAAAAAAAAACTTTAACGAAAAAAGAACACTTATTATTCATTATATTTTTTCTAATTACATTATTTATAAAACAATATTATCAAAATTAAATAAATTATAATTAATAGCCAAAATCAGCTTCTTTATCGTTATGGTTTTACGACAGCTATTTTTTTGCAGTTAGCTTACCGAAGTTTTCGTAACTACTAAACATCTGCATCAATTCATTTGTAACTCATTTTTAATTACTCTCTTTTCAATTGTTTACTGTTATTGTTTTTTAAACTTAAAATCAAATCTCTGTGTGTGCGTACGTAAGAAAAAGACAAAAAAAATCAAAACAAAAATAAACAAAATCAATTGTGCAGAGAGTCATAAAAACACTTTAACATCAAATCATTTTCAACTGAATTGAATTGAATTAAATCTACAAATGCAATACTGTCATTTGTTTGTTTTTTTTACAAAATTTGATGTGAAGGAAATATTAAATTAAAAAAATTTAAATATTATAGGTATGTAATTAAAAGTAAATAAAAATATCACAAATAAAATAAATTCTATTTCATTTTAGATATAATTAAATATAATTAAAATAACAAATTATTAAATTTTCTAAGCAAAAACATTGAAATCAAACGTAATTATTATCTGTTGTTTATTTAATTGTTATCTTCCCTGCATTTTTTCGTATTAGATGTAAGGGAATGACAGTAATTCACAGTTTTGTTTTGATGTTTTTTATTTAACATTATTGTTTTTCTAAAAATCTCCCATAAGCAGTAATTTCTCAAAGAGAACAGAACATGTTTTGTTTTTGCTTCATCGTTTCAATTCAACTCAATTAAAATAATTTTTTTTTACAGAGTTTGTTTTGTATTTTCGCAGTAATGTAAGAGCCCAATAAGCATTTTTCCAGGAATTCAAGTGTAGCAAAAGTTGAATTCCAGTTATAATTTCAAATTTCAAGTGTTGAAATAAAGTTCGATTACACTTTTATTCAATAGCATAATCCAGTGAAAAGGAAACTTGAATTCACGTCGAACTTAACAATGTTAATATAGTTTCTTTCAAGTATTGAATCACATTGAAATTTTAGTTAAATAAATAATTGAATTCAAACCTGAAAATATAGTATAAATCAAGCCTTTAGTAACAGCGCAAATCAAGTAGTCAACATAAAAGTATTCGAGCAATATTTTTTGCTATAAATTGTTATAAACTCAAAATAAACGTAATTTTATGCAATTTTTATTTACAGAAATAATTTAAATGTAAAACATAAACGATTATAAAAATGCATTTAGTAAATATCTTAACACAAAATTTAACACTAACACCACTGATTAATAATGTATTCCTCTTGAGCAACAATTTTGATTGTTCGGTAATGCATGTAATATCCTCGTCAAGTTTATGTTCATGTAGTAATCATGTTCATGTAGTAATCATTTTTTTTTATTAATATTAACAATTTATTAAACAAAACTAGGAAATTTTATTGTGTATTTTTTTTTTTATTTTTTCTTCGCCACAAAATTTTTATTTTAAATTTTTTGACAAGAAATAAAATGTTTGAACAGAATTTAAAGCTACTTTTAACTATAAAAATACTTAAGAAATACGTTGAAATGCAAGTTTGAATTTTAATTTTTTCAATGCTTATTGGGAGCATACATTAAAAAACATTACTGTGAATTGAAAAGCAAATGATTTGATGCAGATGTTTAGTAACTACCAAAAATCGGTAAAATTTTACTACAGAATAACACTTAACGACAAATATATATATATATATATATATATATATATATATATATATATATATATATATATATATATATATATATATATATATATATATATATATATATATATATATTTTCTTACAAAGTAAAATACTAAAAACTCTGTTAAACACCATGGAGTCAATAAATAGATATTTGACACTACACACGTCTTAAAAAAAAGATGCATCACAGCCAAATGACCTACCATATATTTATTGCCGTTAGTCAATTAACCCAACCTGTACGGCCAATGTATGAACTATTTACTTTTTTGACGTTTTTGTGATTTATAAAAAAACCAATCGCCACCTCCACGCTCACCAAAGGGTCAATAAAGTATAAATCGCCACCTCCACGCTTTCAAAGGAGTCAATAAATGGTGCTATCGCCACCTCAACGCTTTCAAAAGAGTCAATAAAGTATAAATCGCCACCTCCACGCTTTCAAAAGAGTCAATAAATGGTGCTATCGCCACCTCAAAAGAGTCAATAAATGGTGCTATCGCCACCTCAACGCTTTCAAAAGTCAATAAAAGGTACGATAGCTTAACTATCGCTCACAATATATGCGAAGTTAGGGTGTATAAAAAAACGTACACATTTGGACGAGTTAGGTGGGTAGTCACAAATGGACTTTACTGTGCTAAAGCGGGTGAATTGACACCGAAAAACTGCTGGGTGCTCTATACTATGTTCAAATTTTTTTTTTTTACTTTTTACCCAACTTTTTTTATTTCAAACGAGAAAAAAGTGATAGTCAGTCAAGCCCGACCATATGATACCCTACACCATTGTGTATGAGTATAAAAATTCAAGAAGGGGACTTTGTTGACCAATACTTTTACTAAGTGTAAAATAAAATATGTGAATACAGAAAAACGCGTTGATATTAACAACTATTAAACAAATCAAAAAGGATATTATGTGAACTATTGTGTTATATGTTATTTAAAATAACATATTTTTTATAAATTTTGGAAAATGTATATGGAAATTTAAAATAACATTACAATATTGTGAAACCTATGTTTATGAATTCTGTTAAGTTATTTTGTTTAAAAATTATTAAATTATTAATTATTAAATTTGTAGATTAGTTAAAAATAAATTTTTTTGTTAAATTTTTGTTTTACAAAATGTTTCACTAAAAAAATCCAAATTTCCACCAATAAGATAAATTTTTACAATACGATTTTTCAATAAACAATCGATTTCTCACTAAAAATTATATTTTCTACTAAAAACTCGATTTTTAACTAAAAAAAACTAGTTTTTTATACCCTTCACCACAGGTGTAAAGGGTATATATAAATTTGTCATTCCGTTTGTAATTTCTACAATATTCTCTAATACCCCAAAAAGTATATATATTCTGGATCTTTATTGATAGTGGAGTCGATATAAAGATGTCCGTCTGGCCGTCTGTCTGTTGAAATCAGTTTTTAGAAAGCCCCAGTTATCGTATATGTTTTATACATCAAATTATAGGAAATATTCCTTAGAAAATCGCTAATAAAAATGAGCGAAATCGGTTGATAAATAACTGAGGTATCGGAAAAAAACCGAAGATACTCCCAAAAAATCGAATTTGTCATCGGCTTTTCTCGGCTCCTATACAAGTTAGCGACTTCGTTTTTGCACGAAAAATTCAAAATCTTTCTTCAATTTTTTTTTTTCTGAAAAAAATCGGTCCACTATATCCCAGACAACGGTAAAACACATTTTAAGACTTTTTGAAGCTCGGGTTTCGCTATTGAACAGGTTGGTCATAATTTCGGTTTTTTTAATAAACCAAATTCGTCCATAAACAACCGAGTTATGGGCCAAAAACTAAAAAAAAAATAAAAATATGGGCAAGTAGTTTAGTAAGCAACAACAGTAATATAATGATTAACATTGTTGTTCTTGTTGTTGTTTGTATATGCAGTCAGATTGTATATGCCCAGCAAACACAAAGGTGTGATATCAAATTGAGAATGATTTGAAATCAAACCCTTTCTTAAACGTCAAACGTTTGAGAACGCTTTAAAAAAAAAACTTGAAAATAATAGTTTTCTCAACAAAAAGGGGAATTAATTCTCAAATTGAGAAATGCTATTATTATCAAATAATTATCAAATGAAATTCTCAAATATTTTTCAAATGTGGATTGTGACTAAATGTGGAACATACATAAAAATTATTTGATTTTTAATTTTATTTATTATTTTATTGAGTATTTGTTTGTAAAAATAATATTTTAATATGTAATTTCTAAATAAATATTTTTGTTTAAAAGAATTAAATAAGAATATATAAAATATATATACTTATTTACAAAAACCGCAAATTTTAGATCCTTTTTTAAAGAAAATTATCTCAAAAATTATTTCAAAATAACCGCTATTTAAAGTTCGTGTAAATATTTATTTACTTTTTAAATTATTATTTTTATACCCTTCACCACAGGTGTAAAGGGTATATATAAGTTTGTCATTCCGTTTGTAATTCCCACAATTTTCGTCGGAGAGCAAAAAAGTTTACATTTTCGGGATCCTTGTAAGAAATGATGACGATAGGACCATGTCCGTCCGTCCGTGTGTCGGTTGAAATGGCGTTTATGAAGCCCACCGATAACTGACATATATAATATATATATCAAACGATCGGAAATGCTTTCGAGAATTTTGCTATTGGAATTCAGCAATACTCAGATATGTTAAAAAATACTCAGATATGTTAAAAAAACCGGTTTTTAGAACCGGTTTCCAGTTTCTGAAGCCTCTGTATATACTAGGGACTTCGTTTTTACAAAGAAGTCTCGGACATTTTTTTCTGAATTTTTGTTCTGAAAAAATGAAATAAATCGGTTCAATAATAACTGAGATATCGGACAAAACGCATTTTTTATTTTTTAAAGCCCTGGTTTAAGCTATAGATTTTTATTTTTATACAGATCGGTCACAAATATTCTTATAAAATTTCGATTTTTTGAATCAGCAGGATCGGTTTATAAATGGCGGAGATATGCTTTAAAAACCGGTTTTTAAAACCGGTTTTTCAGTTTCTGAAACCTCTGCATATACCAGGGACTTCGAATTTTTATAAGGTGCTTGGAACTTATTTTCTGAATTTTTGTTCTGAAAAAATGAAATAAATCGGTTCTGTAATAACTGAGATATCGGGGAAAACGAATTTTTTATTTTTGAAGCCCTTGTTCAAGCTACAGATTTTTATTTTTATATAGATCAGTCATAAATGTTTTTATAAAATTTCGTTTTTTTTTAATAAACCAAATTCGTTTATAATCAACAGAGTTATGGCCCAAAAACAAATCTGTTAAGAATATAAATACACACACAAACATGTATATTAAGCATTGTAATGACTATTAGTGACGTTTTTCGTTTTTTGTATAGACAAGTAGTTTAGTTAGAAACAGCAGTAATATAATGAATAACAGTGTTGTTGTTGTTCTTTGTATATGCAGTCTGTACAAAAATAAATAGACATGGAATTGTTGTTTATTTTTAAAAACTAAAACATATCTGTTAAGAATATACATAAATACATACACAAACATGTATATTAAGCATTGTAATGACTATTAGTGACGTTTTTGCCTATAAGACAAGTAGTTTAGTTAGCAACAGAAGTAATATAATGAATAAGAGTGTTGTTGTTATTCTTTGTATATGCAGCCAGTTTGTATATACACACATAAAAAATAAATAAATATAAAATTGTTGTTGTTGTTGTTTATTTTTTAAAAGCAAAGCCTGCTATGATTGTTTTTTTTTCATATTCAAATTTTCGTAGTTTGAAAAAAATTTAGATTTATATATGTGAAAATATGAAAGCATACGAAAGCGAAAATTTTATTATTTGTCGGTAATATGGTAATATGATGTCGATAAAATAGTAAGATGGTAATATGGTGAAGGGTATCAAAGATTCGGCACAGCCGAATCTTTTTTCAATTTCATTTTTAATTATCATAATCTAAACTTTTTTTTTAATAATGATTAGATAATTTAATTTAGATTATTCTTAAATTTTTTTTAATTTAGTTTACAAAAATTTATAAGATTTTATAAATAATTTGATATCAAATTGAGAAAACACTTTTTTTTCAAAATTTTGTAAACTTTATGAATAATTTGATAATAACATATGATACCAAGTTAAGAGCGTACTATTTTTCAAATATTTTTGAAGTTTTATAATGATTTGATAATAACATTTGATATCAATTTGAGAAAATATAGTTTTTCAAAGTTTTTTTCTCAAATGATTCTCAATTTATATTCAAACTTGAAATCAGCGTTTAATTTTAAGCACACAACATTTTTTTTCAACTGGCGACTGCGCTGAAAACAGTTTAAGTTTTCATTTTCGATCACATGCTTACTTAACAAAATTTGCTGCTCAAACACAAAACTGAAATAAGCAGCAACCAGTTTTTATTTTGTTCAGCAGTCAAATTAAATAAGCAGCGCACACACTCAGTTTTTTGCTCAGCCAAGTTGATTTTACGTCTTAGTCGTGTGCGCTCAGCACAACGTAGAAACCTTTTTCAGCAACGTAAGAACAACTGGATAGTAAGACTGTATAGTTCTGTACAGTTGATTTACAAAGTTGTTTGGTTTTTGTTTATATATTTAAGAAGGAAAATGAAGTTGATTATTTTAAATGAAAACAAATAGAAAACGGTGCAATAAAATACTACGAATTGTATTAAAGATATTTATATGAAGATTTATTAATTTTAATTAAAAAAAACAAACATTTTTTATACATATATTTATTTACAATTTATTTAAGATAATAGAACTTTTATAAAAATATTAGATAATATTTAATACTAGTAGATGAAAAAATATTAACTAATATTAAATGTTGTTTAAATTAAATAAAAAATTAAAAACATTTTTGTTATTTGCAATAAGAAGAAAATTTTGTTATTTTGTATAACTTTCTTTGTTTTGGTATATTACACAAAGTTGTTTGGTTTTTGTTTTTAAATTTTAGAAGGAAAATGAAGTTGATTATTTTAAATGAAAACAAATAGAAAACGGTTCAATAAAATAATATGAATTTTATTGAAGATATTACATACATATATCTTTATTTTATTAATTTTAAATAAAAAAAGTTTTTCATTTAACAAATATAGAAATTTTGTAAAGATAAATAAAAAAAGACATTATATTTATATGTATGTATGTATGTATGTATTATATTACCGAAATAATAAAGATTTGTTGTGATTTTTATTTATTTATTTATGTATCTAAAAATAAAAGTTATTAACTTGTATGTTGAAGACTTTTTGGTTATTAATTTAGACTGTTGAAGACTTTTTGGTTATTAATTTATTATTTTCTTATTGATCGGCTTTAATGTCTTAATTAATTTTTTACTTTTATTGATACCTCAGCCGAACAATAAGACATTTGATTATACAAAAATAATTATAATAACAGTGCAATTCTCGACCGAGTGACAAAAAAAAATTATTGTGATAGTAAAAAAACATGACAACTATCACATATATTTTTGGTGATAGTTGTCACACTCATAAAAGCATATAATAAGTAATTATTAATTAATGATAATTGTCATGAATTAGAGAATAGCACTGTAAGTAACATTTATGTAATATTTAAGATTTACGTAAGTATAATGACTTACACGTAAGTTATAATAAATTATCCGCTTTATAAAATATAACCAACTGCTGGAAAATTATATACATATGTAACTCTCTTTTAGTAAAATTATGTCACTATTTACAAATTGGAGTTGAAGGGTTGTTGAGTAATGAATTATTTTTAATAATAACAAACGAATCAAAATTAAGCAGATCATCTGCTAATAAATAAAAGTTTTAAACGGAAAAATATAGTCAATTAAACAATTTATCAAAGAAATATTCTATTTATTTCAAAATTTAACTATTCTAAAACATTAACAGATCAAATTATAATGCGCTAACTTTTATTTAAAAAGTCCCTGCAAAAAAAAAAAACCGATTAAGAGCTTCCAAAAAAAGAACATTTTCATCTCTTCAAAAGTAGAACAAAGTGTATATATACTTTTTTGTTACAACTACTTTGTTTCAACTTTTTTAAAATTTAATAATAATTACTTCCAAAAAAATTAAAATTAATGAATTTCTAACGGGAAAAAAGAAAAAATAGTACTGAAAAAGAAATGAACTAAAAATATGGAAGAAGAACATCTTACCAATAACAATCATGGGTTAGAAAAAGAACTTCTGCAGCACTTTTTCACCACTAAGTACTTCCTTCAGCTCTTTATTGGTTCCTTTTTTGTTGGGGTGCTACATTCCATGTTATATCTTTCGGAATAGTAGGTCCATATGTTAGGAACAATTTTTAAATTTCATATAGTTTTTTTTTTTTTTTCACTCACACGGATCTACTCTAAAATTAAAATTTTTATTTTTTCTACTAAAAATGATCCTTAATCAATTTCACAAAAGTTAAGATATTTTCAATTCTGTGATTATTAATATTTAATAATATATATTTTGAGACTTGAAATTCCCTAAATAATGAAAAAAAAACTTGGGCCATTATGCTCAGAATAATTTCTGTCCACCAGGGGGGTTATTGTGTAATTCGATTCGAAAGAAAACACTTTCGAATTTCAATGTATAAAGTATACAAATTAGAAAGATTTTCCTTTCGAATTTTGTTACAAAATAACCCTCCAGGTTTTATAGTACTTTGTAATTTTTTGATTAATTTTGTTCAATATTTAAAAAAGGCGACAATTTATTTACAAATATAAAAAATTTTTCAGAGAATTTACTCTTATTTGTATTAATGATCTAGTGATTATTATTTCGCAAATTCTAACTTACTAACAATATCGATGAAAAAATACAGAAAATTCAACATAAATTTTACATAATTGTATAATCAATGAGTCAAATATACAATTGTTAGAACTACTTTTTTCCATTTAATAGTCATATGTATTGCAAATTTAAAATATATAATTTTTCTTCCAAATGTACGCCTCCATCTTCAACTAAGCCATAATTGTTACCGAAAGTGTCCAAATTTTTTTTTTTCTTTTATTATTTTGTTATAATATACGATTCTGACCAGTATAATATTGTATATATATACATATTATTAGAACTTATATCAGGTTATGAAAATATATTTATTAGTTTCTCAGTTATTGCATTTTAAAAATGACAAAAAGCTCTTTGAACCACCGTATTACAATTTAACGTTTTAATTCAATTAAACAATGCTTTTATTGGGTCCAAAAGTTAAGCTTAACTACAAATTTCTTTAATAGATCAAAACAAAGAAAATTATACAAAATAACAAAATTTTCTTCTTATTCAAAAGAACAAACATTTTTTTTTAAATTTTTTTCTTTAATTTAAACAATATTTAATATTTAGTTAATATTTTTTTCATCTACTAATATTAAATATTATCTAATATTTTTATAAAAGTTCTACAAAAATTTTAAATAAATTGCAAATAAATATATTATACAAAAAATTTTTGTTTTTTTAATTAAAATTAATAAATCTACATATAAATATCTTTAATACAATTCATAGTATTTTATTGTACCGTTTTCTATTTGTTTTCATTTAAAAACTATACCACTTCATTTTCCTTCTTAAATGTAAAAACCATAACCAAACAACTTTGTATATTGACTGCGCAGAACTGTACAGTCTTACTATCCAGTTGTTCTTACGTTGCTGAAAAAGGTTTCTACGTTGTGCTGAGCGCACACGACTAAGACGTAAAATAAACTGGCTGAGTAAAAAACTGAGTGAGTGCGCTGCTTATTTAATTTGACTGCTGAACAATATAAAAACTGAATGCTGCTTAAATCAGTTTTGTGTGTGAGCAGCAAAATGTGTTTAGTTAGTATGTGGTGGATAACTAAATGAAGTAAACTTGTTTCAGCAAGATGCTGTAAAAAAAGCAACTGTTTAGAAAATTACGACTGCTTTAAGCAGCCATTCGAAACACTGCTTGAAATTCAAACCACTATCCACATTTAACACATGTTTGAGAAACATGTTTGATATCAAATTATAAAGTCATCATATTTGACTTATTTGACTTAACGAAATCACGAAGGATGCGGGATCTTTGTATGCGGCAATCATTATCTATTGTTCATAATTCTAGACCAACACATTATGACTTAGCTTACAACTGCACATCCTTACTGGATTATTTTTTAGTAAGCAATAGATCATTGATTAGTCTATCTGATCAAGTGCATCCCAGTTATTTCAGATCATGCTTTAATTTATGTTTGTATTAACTTTAAACCTACATTTGTACAGGACTTTTTTGAATATCGAGACTATACTAATATTGATTGGAATGGACTATTTTTGTGCTTGTCAAGTTTTGATCATAGCCTTATTCTTAATTCAACTAGTGTTGATGTGAAGTGTACATTTTTTTCCAACTTGATTACTGAACTTTTTTCATATGTTCCTATTGTAAGGAAAATGAGAAAGAAGAATGATGATAGATGGATGAAGTCAGATGATATTTCTCTTTGTAGATCTTTGCGGGATAGAGCTTATTCTATTTATAGGGCTGATCGTTCTCAAGATAATTGGAAGATGTACTGTAAACCAGTGTTTCGAATGGCTGCTTAAAGCAGTCGTAATTTTCTAAACAGTTGCTTTTTTTACAGCATCTTGCTGAAACAAGTTTACTTGATTTAGTTATCCACCACATAATAACTAAACACATTTTGCTGCTCACACACAAAACTGATTTAAGCAGCATCCAGTTTTTATTTTGTTCAGCAGTCAAATTAAATAAGCAGCGCACACACTCAGTTTTTTGCTCAGCCAAGTTGATTTTACGTCTTAGTCGTGTGCGCTCAGCACAACGTAGAATCATTTTTCAGCAACGTAAGAACAACTGGATAGTAAGACTGTACAGTTCTGCGCAGTCAATATACAAAGTTGTTTGGTTATGGTTTTTACATATAAGAAGGAAAATGAAGTGGTATAGTTTTTAAATGAAAACAAATAGAAAACGGTACAATAAAATACTATGAATTATATTAAAGATATTTATATTTGCAATTTATTTAAAATTTTTGTAGAACTTTTATAAAAATATTAGATAATATTTAATATTAGTAGATGAAAAAATATTAACTAAATATTAAATATTGTTTAAATTAAAGAAAAAAATTAAAAAAAAAAAAAAAATTTTTGTTCTTTTGAATAAGAAGAAAATTTTGTTATTTTGTATAATTTTCTTTGTTTTGAAATTTGTAGTTAAGCTTAACTTTTGGACCCAATAAAAGCAATGTTTAATTGAATTAAAACGTTAAATTGTAATACGAAACTCTTTTTATTTTTTTAAATAAAGGGTGGTTCAAAGAGCTTTTTGTCATTTTTAAAATGCAATAACTGAGAAACTAATAAATATATTTTCATAACCTGATATAAGTCCTAATAATATGTATATGTATACAATATTATACTGGTCAGAATCGTATATTATAACGAAATAATAAAAGAAAAAAAATTTGGACACTTTCGGTAAAAATTATGGCTTAGTTGAAGATGGAGGCGTACATTTGGAAGAAAAATTATATATTTTAAATTTGCAATACATATGACTATTAAATAGAAAAAAGCAGTTCTAACAATTGTATATTTGACTCATTGATTATACAAGTATGTAAAATTTATGTTGAATTTTATGTATTTTTTCATCGATATTGTTAGTAAGTTAGAATTTGCGAAATAATAATCACTAGATCATTAATGCAAATAAGAGTAAATTATCTCAAAATTGTTAACATTTGTAAATAAATTGTCGCCTTTTTTAAATATTGAACAAAATTAATCAAAAAATTACAAAGTACTATAAAACCTGGAGGGTTATTTTGTAACTAAATTCGAAAGGAAAATCTTTCGAATTTGTATACTTTATACATTGAAATTCGAAAGTGTTTTCTTTCGAATCGAATTACATAATAATCCCCATGGTGGACAGAAATTATTCTGAGCATAATGGCCCAAGTTTTTTTTTTATTATTTAGGGAATTTCAAGTCTCAAAACATATATTATTAAATATTATTAATCACAGAATTGAAAATATCTTAACTTTTATTAAATTGATTAAGAATCATATTTAGTAGAAAAAATAAAAATTTTAATTTTAGAGTAGATCTGTGTGAGTGAAAAAAAAAAAAACTATATGAAATTTAAAAATTGTTCCTAACATATTTACCTACTATTCCGAAAGAGATAACATGGAATGTAGCACCCCAACAAAAAAGGAACTAATAAAGAGCTGAAGGAAGTACTTAGTGGTGAAAAAGAGCTGCAGAAGTTCTTTTTCTAACCCATG
The DNA here is from genome assembly GCA_951394005.1 of Protophormia terraenovae. Lineage (NCBI taxonomy): Eukaryota > Metazoa > Arthropoda > Insecta > Diptera > Calliphoridae > Protophormia > Protophormia terraenovae. The sequence goes on from OX596074.1 coordinate 65,432,626, forward strand.
ATTGTTATTAGGGTTTGGGGTCCGGGAATTCCCGTAAATTTTTCATCGGGAATTCCCGGGAATTTTTTTCAATTTTCCCGGGAAAACGGGAAATTTAATATTCACGTAGTTTTATAATCCTATGGCAAAAATGTTACTGTTAGTATCGCCTCATTGAAAATTTTACATTAATATAAAGTTTATATTATAAACGCATTACTTACTAAAGCAATTTTTGATGTTAGTACAAAATATACATACATGAAATTCGATACAAGTGATATTTTATATTATTCAAAAACATTTCATCGGTGCGCTGATGAAAATTCCTATTTGATGACTTCTCAATGGGAAAAAAACGATTTATTTGGTCAATTCATATTTCAAGTACACGAGTTTTTAACTACATATTGCTTTAATCTTTTAAATGATGATGTACCATTTTCAAACTTCATTTAAATCTCTTGGCTCTGAAAGGTTTTTTCATATTTTTTTTTTTGCCAATATCTTTAGATTTTTTCGACATAATTAAGTCCAGTTTGTATCACATGATTTTATACTATCTTCAAAGCACGATTTTGGACTATTTTTGGCAATAAAAAACATAAATTATTAATTTTGAAATATGTAAAAATTTTCCAATGAAAAATCTACAACAACTTTTCTTTTAACATCAGAAATACATACCGCTACTTTTTCAAAATTTAAAATACACGTTTAAACTACGAATGTATTTTATTTTTCAAAAATTTTTAAAAATAATGATTAACAATATCTTTCAAATCAAAGAATTTAAGTCTATGAATTGAATTGTTATGTATGCTTCAAAGAAATGACTGAGATAATAAATGTGATTTTGAAAAGTTAATTAAAGAATTATATCTTTCGAACCTTTGCTTACAATAGTCAATTATTTTATTTGCATGAAATATTTAAAAATTTTTAAATTTTAAATTGGAAGTCATACTTCAATATTGTTTTATTTTCTGTTAATTAATCATTAATGTGATCTATAATGTTGTATTATAGTATTGAATAGAAAAAATAACATTCTTTATAAAAAATCATTGCTTTTTCCTTATATTTTAAGTTTCCCGGGATTCCCGGGAATTCCCGGGAAACTGAATTTTTCATTCCCGTTTCCCGGGAAACAAAATGTTCCCGGGAAACCCCAAACCCTAATTGTTATTGATAAGATGTTATTCTTCTATATTTCTAGTTCATTTCTTTTGTAGTACTTCCTTTAAAAGTATGTTTATAAAATTTTATAACAAAAAGTCTGTTGTAGAGCTATCAAAATATAATGAATATGATTTAAAATTTATAAAATTTAAATTTTCTTAGAAATTATTAACCTTTTTTCCCGCTAAAAATTCATTAATTTTAATTTTTTTTGGAAGTAATTATTATTAAATTTTAAAAAAGTTGAAACAAAATAGTTGTAACAAAAAAGTTCTATTTTTGAAGAGATGAAAATGTTCTTTTTTTGGAAACTCTTGATCGTTTTTTTTTTTATTTTTTGCTGGGACTTTTTATATAAAAGTTGGCGCATTATAATTTGATTTGTTAATGTTTTAGAATATTTAAATTTTGAATATTTCTTTGATAAATTGTTTAATTGACTATATTCAAAATTAATAAAATAAAGATATATGTATGTAATATCATCAATAAAATTCATATTATTTTATTGGACCGTTGTCTATTTGTTTTCATTTAAAATAATCAACTTCATTTTCCTTCTAAAATTTAAAAACAAAAATCAAACAACTTTGTGTAATAGACCAAAACAAAGAAAGTTATACAAAATAACAAAATTTTCTTCTTATTGCAAATAACAAAAATGTTTTTAATTTTTTCTTTAATTTAAACAACATTTAATATTTAGTTAATATTTTTTCATCTACTAGTATTAAATATTATCTAATATTTTTATAAAAGTTCTATTATCTTAAATAAATTGTAAATAAATATATTAATAAAAAATTTTTGTTTTTTTTTTTTTAATTAAAATTAATAAATATACATATAAAAATCTTTAATACAATTCGTAGTATTTTATTGCACCGTTTTCTATTTGTTTTTATTTAAAATAATCAACTTCATTTTCCTTCTTAAATGTAAAAACAAAAACCAAACAACTTTGTAAATCAACTGTACAGAACTATACAGTCTTACTATCCAGTTGTTCTTACGTTGCTGAAAAATGATTCTACGTTGTGCTGAGCGCACACGACTAAGACGTAAAATCAACTTGGCTGAGCAAAAAACTGAGTGTGTGCGCTGCTTATTTAATTTGACTGCTGAACAAAATAAAAACTGGTTGCTGCTTATTTCAGTTTTGTGTTTGAGCAGCAAATTTTGTTAAGTAAGCATGTGATCGAAAATGAAAACTTAAACTGTTTCCAGTACAGTCGCCAGTTGAAAAAAATTTTTGTGTGCTTAAAATTAAACGCTGCTGTAAACTACGAAATAGAGCGAAAAGTGTAATACGTAAGGAGAAAAGAAAGTACTATTCACAGCTTTTTAGTAAGTTGGACTCTGCTGGTTTGTGGAGGACTTTAAGGAATCATGGATGTGTTGATGATGATAGTCTTGCTTTTGGTGTTGATGTCGAAGTCAAAAAAATTGTGGGTGATTATAATCCGATTGATTGGTCTAATTTTTGTTTTGATAATGACTTGGATTCAACAACTTCCTTCTCTTTTCGTTGTATTGATGTTAATGAATTGGCTATAGCACTTGGTAAAGTGAAATCTGGTTCTATTGGATCTGACTGTATTCCTATTAAATTTCTAAAGCTTATTTTCCCCCATATTTCAAATCTGCTATTAGATTTAATAAATTTCATCCTTATGACGTCTACATTTCCAATCTCTTGGAAAACTGCACGTGTAGTACCTATTCCTAAATTAAAAACTCCAAATAATCCTGATGATTTCCGACCGATCTCAATCCTACCAGCTCTATCTAAAGTTACTGAGCATATTATTTATGATCAGTTACACCAGTCTGTTAGGATGAACATTATTGGTTCTCAGTATGCTTTTCGCAAGGGCTATAACACAACTTCTTTATTACTTAATATCACTGACTCTATTAGGGGAGCTATGAATGCAGGTGAATTAAGTACTTTAATTTCTCTTGATTTATCTAAAGCATTCAATTCTGTATGTCATGTGAAACTGATAAGAAAGCTTAGGGACAAATTTGGGTTTTCTATTTCAGCATGTAAACTTATTATTTCCTATCTTGATGGTAGATCACAATTTGTTGAATTTAAGGGAGTTAAATCAGGTCTACAATTTCTACACTCTGGTGTCCCTCAAGGTTCAGTTTTAGGCCCCTTATTATTTATACTCTATATGAATGATATTTACTTACATGACAACTTAAGAGTCTGTGAAACATTTCTTTTTGCAGATGATATTTTTTTGTTATTCAGGGGCAATTGTGGTACTCCTGATGCTTTTATGAATGAAATTAATAACTGCCTGAATTGTGTTTTACAGTGGTCTTTGGATAATTCACTTTCCATTAATCCTTTAAAAACTAAGGCGATTGTGTTTGGTGCAATGGGTACCTCATTACCTCTTTATTTCTATCTTGGTGATGTTCAGATTGAAATTGTTGACAAACATAGATGTTTAGGAGTTGTTCTTGACTGTGAGCTGTTGTTTTCTCGTCATATTGATTTAATAGGTGGTAAAGTGTGGGGTACTATTAGAAAAATATACTCTACAAACATGTATATACCTTTTCATGTTAAAGCTAGATTAGCCCATGCTCTACTTATGCCACAAGTTATTTATTACCTTGAAGTAATATCTGGAACTTCTATGGATATGCTTGCTAAATTGCGACGAATTGTGAATATGATTGTCAGATTTGTCTTCAATGTGAAACGCTGGGATCATATTTCTTTTTATGTTCGTCAGTTTCTTGGTTGCTCATTTCTCAATTTTGTCAAATTTCGTAATCTTATACTATTTCATAGTGTTATAAAAAAAGGCTTTCCATCTAGTTTGGTTAATAAGTTTGAATTTTTAAGATCTACTAGAAATCCGCAAATTTGTATTCCTAGGATTTATAGATTGAGTTTTGAAAGATCCTTACCTCATGATCTAAGAGTATTCTCACACTCTAATAATGCTTTTCGTCTCAAACTCTTAAATTACTTTGCTGACCTAATTTGATTTCTAATGATTACTGGTGCTTATAATGTTTCAAGAAGATTTGTATTTATTCCATCAAATATATAAAAAATATGTAAAAATGAATAAATAAAAAAAAAAAAAAAATAAACAGCTTATCTCCTATTTATATATTTCCACTAATTGGACCTATTATAATTATAATTGTTATCTTTACCTTTGTAACTCACTAAAATATTTATTTTCTTGTTTGCATTATGGCTGGGGAGCCAATAACATTATTGTTTATTATATTACTGCTTTTTTTCTTTGTTAATTTTTATTATTATTGATTAATTATTATTCATTATTTGTAATACTAAGTAATACATATTTAAATTTGGCCTATATGGCTTTGTATTGCTTTATTGAAATGAAATAAATAAATAAATAAATAAATAAATAAATATTTCAAACGTTTGACACCGTGTTTGCTGGGTAGTTTGGAAAAAAATTTAGATTTATAAATGTGAAAATATGAAAGCATACGTTAAGGCGAAAATATTATTATTTGTCGGTAAGATGGTATTATGATGTCGATAAGATGGTAATATGGTAATATAGTAATATGTTAATATGGTGAAGGGTATCAAAGATCTTTATTTAATTCCATTTTAACTAAAAATCAAATTTTTCACTAAAAACCAAATTTTTCACTAAAAATCAAATTTTTCACAAAAAAAATATTTTTTTTTTACTAAAATCCGATTTTTCACCAAAAATTACAAAAAAATCGATTTATCAATGAAAAGAAGTCAAAAAGAATAGTTGGTCAAGTCCAACAATATAATATCTTACACACTTGCGTTTGAGGCACAAAATTATTACAAATTTATTTTTGTCAAATATTTTCCCAATACTGTCATTTATATTTTTTTATGCGAGTTAATTTTCTGGTCTTATAAGGAGCTTTGCTTAATTATGGACAGAAAAAATGTTTATTCTGATTCACTCATTTATAAAATTTATTTGTACAAATTTTATTGAAATCGTGGCATAAATAAGGTATTTATGAGTATTTAAACACTGTTCCGGGGGAATATTAAATATATATTTCACTTTGCATGTATGCAAGGTGAAATAATGGACCTATCATAACCTATTTCAGCAGACTTTAGCGTTATACCAAAATAGTCACTTTCCAAATTCGATCAAATAATCTTTAAAATTATGACTTGTTTCTGCACAATTTTACATACACAGACAACAGGCTAGCAGTGCAACCAGGTAGCGGACTGGTAGCGTTAAATCGACTTGTAAATTGATTCTGAAACGATTGGGTGTTGTAATATAAAAATCGTAGTTTTCAAAAAAATAAAATTTTCTTCAATATTTTTCAATAAAAAAATAAAATAAAATAAAATGCGCATAGAAACCTGCTTATCCCCACAACAATAAATTTAATTTTTAAAATATTCTAATTTTCATGATAAAATTACATTATGATAATTTTGATACTGTTTAAGAGTACTTTTACTTGTAACTATAGTGATATAAAATTTTTGTCCGCTCTTTCTCGGTTTACGAGTTAAAGGCCTTTAAAATTTCAATATATTTCTCTAAATATATTTATTAATAAATGTCCGATCTTAATAATATTGATACCATTTAAAAGTACTTATAAATACTTTTCTAATAATGTATAACACGACAATATTAATTAATTCCTTGGAAACAAAATTGAAATTTTGAATAAAAATGGCGGAACTTAAAATTTTTTTTTGATATTCGAAAAAAGCTTATTTAGCGAAACCGGTGTTTGACATACCCAGAGGAGATAGTTCTTAAGCCCGGCCAAAGGCCGCCAACACAAAAAAGCTTTATTTACGTAAAAAAATTTTATTTCCATTTTCAAAGTTCCGGCAATCTTGATTAGTTCCTAAAATTTTAAACAAAATTGAAATTTTGTATAAAAATGGCGGAACTTAAATTTTTTTTTTTATATTCGAAAAAAGCTTATTTAGCGAAGCCGGTGTTTGACATACCCAGAGGAGATAGTCCTTAAGCCCAGCCGAAGGCCGTCAACACAGAAAAAGCTTTATTTACGTAAAAAAATTATATTTCCATTTTTAAAGTTCCGGCAATCTTGATTAGTTCCTAAAATTTGTGTGGAATATTAACTTGATACTAACATTCGTATGGGATTTATGCACGTTAAAATGATTTTCGGAAGAGAGGTTTATATGGGAGCTATGGTCAAGTATGGACCGATCTTTACGAAATTTGGTACACAGATTTATAATAATATAAAACTTCTCTGTTTTTTTTAATTTAATTTTATTCAATTATTTGCTATATTAAAGGTATTTATTAGCATCAGCACAAACGCATAATACCAAAACCACCTATGGTGGTGTGTAAGGTACAAAAACTATTTGATATGAGTTTCTTAGGGAAGTACGATTTTCAACGGCCTATAACTTCCAAACTATTGAATTGCACGAATTTTTATATCAATATTTTCACCGTTAAAAGCACTATCAATGATTAGAAAATCATGAAAATCGGACCTGAAGCAGAACGTTCAATTTTAGGCAAGAAAGTCATCATCTCTACATTAGAAAATAAATTTTGGTTAAAAATAGCCAAACAGCAACATTGATAAGAACAGAAAACATGATTAATCTTATCCCACTTCATTTTAATAAAATAAATATTAAGTCATTTAAAATGTATCAACTGTATTGATATTAATATTAAATATATTAGATAATTTAACATATTGTATATACAATATACATTATTTCATATACATTATTTCCGTGATAGCATTATGGAAATTGTAGGTTTACAATTATTTAATATTTGCCGTGCTTCATTTACACTAATATTTGTGCAGTCGACGCCATCTACTTCAAGAAGTTTATCACTTGGATGTAGTAGTTTGGATACATATGATTCTGAAACTGTGGAAACAATATATATTCCGTCCCTATTAGGCAAAACGTCAATCTGAAAATCACGACCACTTTCCGAACTTATATTTACTTGAATTACTCTTGGATTTCTATGAGCTCCAAAAAGCCATTTTGTTTTCGATCTGTTTGTATATATATTTGATGTTTGCGGCGTACCAAAGTATTCTATATTTGATTTCTGATTTTTATTTAATGTATTGGAACTCCCTGTTCTTTCCCAATTTGAGTTTAATTCCGTTAACTTATCTTGCTGTTCAGTTTGTTTAATCATTAAATTATTTTGAAAATCAATTTTTACTTCAGGTTTGTTTACTAATTCTAAATTTTGAGAATTATAACTTCGTAGGTATAATTGGTTATTTTCAGTATTTATGTGAAAATGTTGATCGTGCTGTTCTTGATGTTTTCGTAAAAGTTCATACTTCGTTAAGTCCTCAGCACTCTTTTTTGTAAAGCATCGAGCAATGTGGTAAGGTGGAGGTTCTATAGAGCTATTGGCCTTAAAAATATGTTCACCAGCATTAGTTATTGGTTCAATTTGAATTTGTTTCTCTTGATTATTTTCTACGTTATCGATTCGTTGTTGTTGAAGGCAAGTTTGTAAGTTTGCATAATTATCTTTAATCCTGCTTTTTAAATTTAGTTTTTTGTTGTCAGATGTCCAGGAATTTTCACTTCTATTATCTTCATTAATATTTACTTCATTTTCATTTTTATAACTGTTTAAAATCTTTCTGTGGCTATTCTGTACATATTTTGCCATTAATCGTAAATCCTTGGGATATGGTGTAGGTGACCGCATTAGAAAATCTTGACAATTATTTACGGATAATAAATTCTCATTTTCACCTTTCTGTTCGGTAGAATCGTAACTCGTTGATATAAGTAATTTTGTGGTATTTAAATTTGATAACAAACCATCATTGTTGGAAGTGCTCGATTTTGATGTTGGCAATATCAGTTGTTGTCTTTGTGTATTTGAATGCAATACTGTTGTTTCTTCTGCAAAACATATCCTACGTTTGGAAATTGCACATATTGACGCTTTATCTGATAATTGTTTAATTTCAAATGTTTTTTTTACGTCATCTAAAATATCATTTCTTTTTTGCTGGGGTAGCATAAAACAAGTCAATTGAGTTTTTCCTATGTCAGTATACTGCAAAGGTATTAGAGGTTGAGATTGATTATTGCTAATCCATAAAGATGTCAAATTTCTAAGACTTAAAATTGTTACGGGTAATGTAGCGATATTATTTTGAACAATATTCAAAACTTTAAGATTTGTTAAATGTCCTATATTGATGGGCAAACTTGAAATTTTGTTTTGGCTTACACTGAGTACGCTTAATAAAGAACAAGAACAAATTTCATCAGGTAAAGTCTGTAAATTATTATCATCTGCAAATAAATGGCGTAATTTTCTTAACATTCCAATTGTATTTGGCAAACGAATAAGTTTGTTATGACTAACAACTAGTTCTTCTAAATTTTCCAAATTCGATATGCTACTTGGCAAATCTTCCAGGTCATTCGATTCACATTTCAGGACTACCAATGATTTAAGCATGCCAAAATTTAAGGGGATATTTGTCAAGTTATTAATTGATACAGAGAGAACTTCCAGACTACGCCAATTACCAATTTCGTTTGGTAAACAAGTTAAGCAATTTCCATCTGCTTCACAATGTACTAAATCACGTAACTTTCCAATATGTAACGGTAAATTTTCAATTTGATTAAAATCAAACCATAACTCACGCAATTGTTTCAATTCCCCAATTACTTCAGGCATTTTCGTAAATTCATTACAACCAATATCAAGACGTTGTAAATTCGTTAAACGTTGCATAGATTTTGGTAATGAAATTAAATTATTTGAACGTAGTTCTACTATTCGCAAATTCACCAAACGTCCAAAATTTGCCGGTAAATATTCTAGAAAAGTTTCATTTAATATAAGCTCTTGTAATGAAATAAGATATGTTATAGCATCCGGTAATTTCTGCAAAGCATTACAACTAAGATCTAAGTGCGTTAAATTTTTACAGGATTTTATGTTGTCGGGGACATCCGAAATAAAATTCCTGCTTAAGTTTAACTTCTGCAACTGACGTAACGAACCGACGGCTTCTGGAATGTTTTCCAAACTGTTATTATTAGCTAGTAACACTCTTAGTCCTTGACAATAAAATAATTGAGGAGGCAAATTGTTGATACGTGTTGATGTTACATTTAATTCTTCCAATGTTCTCTCATATTGCCAAACTTGAGGAAATCCGTCTGAAAAAATATTATTGCTATAATCTAATTTATTTATATTATCATTCAATCGAAATTGAAAACAAGGAAACAATTTTGATAAAGGCATTTTGCTTTCAAGCTTTAGTTATAATATTGTTTATAGTTTTGTTTAAAGGCACATCATTTTCTAGCATTGAAACAAATCGAAAATAGAAACAAATGCTTTAAAAATGTCAAATCTAACGAAGATTTTGTAAAAATTTAATCACTATAAAATAACTTAACATGTCTTCATTTTACTTATTTTACGGAGAAAAAGGCACCTGAAATAATCGACGGCGTTTAAGCGAAAATAATTGGCGGCTCTGAGTAGCCTAAAACTTAAAGCTCCTTTACTCTACCGTAAAAGTAAAACGTTAATGTAAACGGAACGTAAGTGGATGGTTAAAGCCCAAATTACAATAGCGCGTAGTCAGCAGCAGTGTGTGCTGCCATAATCAGCTGATTATTTAGAATGCACTGTTTGATATGGTGTTGATTACATTTAGTCAGCAGCAGTTTGCAGTGCTGTATCATTTAGCCCCGTTTCTAAATTCACTGCGCTGCATTCAGATTGAGAGCGAGACAAAGAGTGTGAGCAAGTAAATGAGAGTCTAAAATACACAAGTAGAACAAAGCTAGATGGTGGTTGTAAATTGTGGCTGCTTACGCTAAATTGTAATAATAACGGCAGCAACATTTTGTGCTGACAGTGATCAGCTGATAATTTTTGCTGATACTGTTGCTGAATACTCGCTATTGTAATTTGGGCTTAAGGCTCCGTTAAGCCCAAATTACAATTGCGCGTAGTCAGCAGCAGTGTGTGCTGACATAATCAGCTGATAATTTAGAAAGCACAGTTTATTATGGTGCTGATTACATTTGGTCAGCAGCAGTTTACAGTGCTGTTTCATTTAGCCCTGTTTCTAAATTCACTGCGCTGCTTTCAGATTGAGAGTGAGCAAATAAATGAGAGGCTAAACTACACAAGTAGAATAAAGCAAGATGGTGGTTGTAAATTTTTGCTGCGTACGCTTAAAGCACAATTACAATAGCGCGTAGTCAGCAGCAGTGTGTGCTGCCATAATCAGCTGATTATTTAGAATGCACTGTTTGTTATGGTGTCGATTACATTTGGTCAGCAGCAGTTTACAGTGCTGTTTCATTTAGCCCTGTTTCTAAATTCACTGCGCTGCATTCAGATTGAGACAAAGAGAGTGAGCAAATAAATGAGAGGCTGAAATACACAAGTAGAACAAAGCTAGATGGTGGTTGTAAATTGTGGCTGCCTACGCTGAATTGTAATTATAACGGCAGCAATATGTTGTGCTGACAGTGATCAGCTGATAATTTTTGCTGATACTGTTGCTGACTACGCGCTATTGTAATTTGTGCTTAAATGTAATTATATGGGTAGCAACATGTTATTCTGACAGTGAACAGCTGATAATTTTTGCTGATACTGTTGTTGTCTACGCGCTATTGTAATTTGGGCTTTACTCTACCGTAAATGTAAATGTAGCGAATCAGCTGACACGTTTTGCGTATGAGAGTAATGTGTGTATGCATAGTATAATTATAAAGTATACTCGTAAGAACAGCTGTTTTACAATTTTTTTCATTGACATACCTCGCGGTACTGTCAAATTGTTTTTTTATTCATATGTGTTTAAGTAAGATTTGTAGCCCTTATTTTGCGCTAACTACTATAGTAAATTATGCCCTTTTATGTTCCTTCTACGAGGTAACATTTTACTACAAATAAAAAGAGATCTACGTCTCCACTAAAATTTGAATTTGTTTGTTTTATTTTGTATTTGACATATTTGGATTGGTGCCCAAACATTTGATCCTTGCGAGCCGTCAGTCAGCAATATAAATATATTTATTGTTTTATTTCGACGAAATAAGGTACGTAAATATATTTTTCGTGAGCTAAAAAGAAAGTGATAACCATTTTATTTAACGAAATTATACACACGTACTATTATTTCATTTGTGTTTAGAAATATATCCAACAGAATCTATTCAAATTGAACTTCTTTTCGTGTTTTACTTATGAGAACGAAACGGCAAGGTATTGTTGATATTATTAACAAAAGCAGTAGTTATTTTCTTATTTTCCTTTGTGCGTTCATTTGTTTACAGATTTACATCTGTACATTACACTAACAATTACATTTTGGTGGTTTCTTCTTCTTGCCTTGTAATTAGTTACTCTACTGTCGGTCAGTTTGACTATTTAAACGGTTGTAAAATACTTTGGTAGAACATTTACAATATTATCGACACATTAAATTTCCTTAGTGGTTTTTTAACTTTATTTACCAAATTTTTTTGTATTCATTGAATATCACGATGTCGATTACACCACTGAAAAAATTTATTAGGGCATCGGATGCTGTCTTTAAATTTGAGGCGAACTTTAACGATTTAACTGAGGAGATGCATACTATTAATATATTAGAAATTCAGAATAGGGAATTAGGAGCTTTATGGGATAAGGTAAAGGCAACCTATGATCATTGTTTATATTTTTTCGAGGACTCTGAGGATCCTAGTGACGTCGATGTTGCCGCGGCTAAATATCAAGCTACATACGTATCTTTTCTGAAATGCATTGGTGCTATCAATGATAAGATCAACATTTTAAAATCTGTCCCGAAAGCTAATGACTCTCCCGTGAATGTTATTTCCGAAAATTCTAAGCATAATTTAACATTACCACCTTGTGATATTGAGACCTTTGTTGGTGATTATGTTTCCTGGCCTACATTTAGAGATTTATTTACGGCAATATATATAAATAGTTCAGCTCTTACCAATATTTAAAAGATGCCTTCAGTCATCTACTGTTTTACTTTGGGAACATAGTATAAAAGACATTTCTGTTGTAAGTAAAAATAACTGTTCAGCTCTTACCAATATTTAAAAGATGCCTTCAGTCATCTACTGTTTTACTTTGGGAACATAGTATAAAAGACATTTCTGTTGTAAGTAAAAATAACTGTTGTATAAATTCTTTATCGAGAACACATCATGTAAGCAGTTGCAGAAGCCATTATAATTGCATTGTTTGCGATGATCGACACCATTCTATGCTCCATTCAGCACCCTTTAATATGACATCCAATAATTCATTTGGACAAAGTTCTGCTGCGGTTCTACGACCCACAGAATCTTTACAGGATCAGATACCGTCTACCTCTACTGGTATTAACTCAAATAGACAGTCATTTTATACACGTTCTTCTAGGAACTGCGATAGTTAATATTATTCATAATGGTAGTAGATATCAGGTTAGAGCTCTTATTGATCCGGCTTCGGAATCTTCCTTTGTTACCGAAAGTTTACGAAAGAGATTTAAACTTAGGGCCCATTCTACGAATACTAGAGTTGCTGGTGTGAACAATACGGTCTCTGTAGTTTCGAGAAAAACTTGTACTCTAAATATAGGCTCTAACGAGGATTCCTCTGTTAAAATAAATGCAACAACACTTGTTTTGCCAAGAATATCAGAGAATTTACCTTCATTTTCAGTACATAATGATATTAAAGGTATACTTCCCGGTCATAATTTAGCTGATTCGAATCCATTTAACAGTAGACCTGTTGAAATACTTATTGGTGCTGATATATACCCTCAAGTGATATTACCAGAAATTAAACAGAATGTATTAGGCACATTATTGGCTCAAAGAACAGTATTTGGTTGGACATTAACAGGTCCTGTTAATACAACCACATTTGGTACGTATTTGACAAATACTGTCAGTATGGATGCAATACTGGTTTCATCAAATCCTATTCCTAGTCGGACGTCTACAGCATGATAAAACATAAATAAAATTATGATTTACTGCAAATTTAATATCTACTTTATCACAAAAAAAAAAAAAAAAAAAGGAGCTCACCAAAATATATTTACGTTTATAAAAAATTTTTATTAAAAATATGTAATTAAATATCTGTATACATACTTATATCAATGCTTTACTTTATAAATTAGATTTACAGTTAATGGATCTGTTCAAAACCATATCAGTTTATGGATCTGTTGGAAAAACCATTTCTACGCTTTTACAGTAATGGCTCTGTTCAAAAAGCTTTATCAGTTTATGGATCTGTTGGTGTTACGGTAGAGTTTGTAAAATAAAAAACAATTTTTAAGAGCAACGTAAAAAACAAACTTTATTTAATTTTTGAACAAAGTTATAATATTTGCGTAGCTTTAAAACAATTTGTTTCGTTGTTCACTTTACAAACATTAAATACCTTTTGATTTTTCTCTATAAGAAAAAATATTTAAAGCCCTAGATGATCGCAACAGGATACCGTTATTAAGCAATTGACCAATAAGAGAAAAAGAATAAATAAACAATGCAGATTTACATATGTACCAATTTACTTTAAATGTAGGTATGTATGTATGTATGTATGCTTATATTTTAACGGAATGATAAAATAAGAAGTTAAATAAAGAAGTAAATAAATATATAATTAAATAAGACAGTGGCGGCGGTAACATTCCCCCCCCCCCTTGTAAGAGAATTAGGGTTCCTTGAGCTTGCAATTCTGATTATTACCGACGTCTAAGACAGCTATTTTTGTTACGGGCCTCTCAAATATGCTGGAGCTGGTTTTAACTTTGACGCGACGAAATTGACCATCTTTAGCGGTAATCGTTTCAGTTATTACTCCCTTGGTCCAACTGTTTCGGGGAAGCGTGTCGTCCACTATTATCACTATATCACCAACAGATGGTGACTTTACCTTTTCAAACCACTCGCTACGCCGAACTAAATTTGGGCCGTACTCTCGAATCCACCTTTTCCAAAAATTATTTGCAAACTTCTGTGTTTGGTGCCAACGCTGTCGAAAATCGTAATCAGTTTCACATAAAGGTTTGTAGCCATCTGCGGAACCAAGTAATAGGTGGTTTGGAGTTAGTGCGTCGTCTTCAGCTGATTCTAGAGCTACAAAAGTTAAAGGCCGTGAATTTATTATAAATTCAATTTCCCAAAGAGCACTTCTCAATGACTCGTCATTAAATTTGAAAGCTGGACACATGGCATACAGTATGGTTTTTACAGTGCGCACTAGTCTTTCCCATGCCCCGCCCATATGCGGTGCTGCCGGAGGATTAAATCTCCACTTTATATCATCGTGTTTTGAGAAGACTTGATGAAGATCGATGTTCTGTTTCTCCTCCCGAATTACTCTTTCAACAGATTTAAAATTGTCCGTGTATATCTCCTTTGGTGAGCCACGACGACTGATAAAGTTTTGTATACACATGATACATGAGCTAGTATCAAGACTGTGGGCGACTTCGATATTTCTCTTACCGTCAGGCATGTAAACAGCACTCCCCATCTTTTCTCTTTACGCCTGCCTACTGCTACGTATAAAGGGCCAAAAAAGTCGATGGCAACATAAGTGAATGGACGTTCAAAACTGGCAAGCCTTGCTGGTGGTAAAGATGCTATTAATGGAGGTTGGGGTTCAGCTGATTGGTTCTTGCATCGTTGACATTTAATCCGCACACTCTTATAAATGATTCTCAACTTAGGGATATAAAATTTAGATTTAATGACTGTGCGGCATAATAATTGCATTGTTGCAATTTAGCGTCTCAACTCTACCACAAGCGCGTAAAATTTCATTATCATCGAGAAAAATATTTAGTTGTTTAAGTTTGCTTCCAGGGTGAATTTTCTTATTATTTTTTAGGCACCAAATTTCTTCTGAAAATTCACTGGCTTGGGCATATTTGAATAAAATATTTTTAGCTCTTTGAATTAAGTCAAAGCACATACCTTGTGATGTCTTACTTCCATGGCTTTTACCTTTTAACTTTTCCATATACAGCAGAAAATTCGAAAGGGCCATATAAAGTCGTTTCCAATTCGAAAAGTATTCCACGTTCAATATGACACTGTTTTATTAATAATTAATAAATGATTACGTATTTCTTCTAGATTGGCGCTTCCTAGGTCAGGACATTTAGGCCATGTATTTTATTCATTTTTCAAAAATTCAGGTCCATGGAGCCACATATCATCTTTAGCACAGCCAATTTTTGTAGCGAAGTCTGCAGGGTTCAACTTTGACGGCACGTAGTTCCATTGGGTGAGGTCAGTCAATTCTAGTATTTATCCAACTCTGTACATAACAAAATGCTTAAAGTTTTTGGGATCCATGCTGAGCCATTTTAAGATAGTTTTTGAGTCGGACCAAAAGAAACACTCCGTGCAGTTCAGACGCGTCGCGCTGCGAATTTTTGTAGCTAATATCGATCTAATTAATGCTGCTTGTCTACTTCGTCATTGAGAATCTAGAATTATACTGGAAAACGTCATTATTGGATTCCCAATACATACCTAGAATTTTTTCTACAGCTTTAAAGGTAGTCTGTGTTTCAGAACCATCATCACTCAAGAGTTGTCTTACTAGGTTAGAATTAGTAACCCAGTTTCTCATATGAAATCCAGCAGAGGCGTGAATCATTCGCACTTGAATCGCCAGTTCTAACGCTTCTTTTTCTGTGTCCACACTGTCAGTAAAATCGTCCATATAGTGATAGGACTGTATTGCTTTGACAGCTCGAGGATACGAATTAAGAAATTCATCTGCGTTTTTATTTCGCACAAAATGAGCAATACAGGGTGCACAACTTATACCAAAGGTCAAAGCTTTCATTACATATACGCATGGAGGTAGATTAGTGGTGCCATTTTCGAACCACAAAAATCGTTGAGCATGCATGTCTTCATCCTTTACGTTGATGCGGTGAAACATTTCAGCAATGTCACCACAAATTGCTATCTGGCCCACGCGAAACTCCATTAAAATATTGAAAAGTGACGAAAGTAAATCAGGGCCACAAATTAGAAAGTCATTTAGAGACTTGTCGTGGGACTTTGCTGCTGCAACCCATACTAAACGCACTTTACCTGGCTTGTTTGGATTCAGGGCAATAAAAATTGGAAGATACCATGAGCGACCTTCATACGAAGACATTTCAGCTTCTAACACTTTTCGGGCGTAACCTTTAGAAATTAGTTTATCGATTTCCGCTTGCATAGTCTGCAGCAACTGAGGGTCCTTATTGAACTTCTTTTGGAGACACTTTAATCGATGACAAGCGACCTTGTAGATCTCGGGCATTTGTAGGACATCATTTTTCCAAAGTAGACCGACTTCAAATTGTTGATTTTTCTTAATCGCAGTGGTTTCAAGGATATGCATTGCCCTTTTGTTTTCAGATGACAAAATATTTTTCTCTTGAGGTACGTCTAGGCTAAAATATTCCTTCACTTCATTGTGTAGAGTCCTATACCGCTCTACGCAATCGCATGTATGTATATTTAACGACGAATAATGCGTTAGATCTGTGTCACTACCTTGAAGAGTCCATCCCAGGCGAGTCTTGGTTGCAATGGGTTGATCACGTCCACCTTCTCTCATTTTTAAAGGTACTGCTACCACAGACTAATAACCAGACTTGTAAGAAGTGACGTTTACAAAGTCTACTTATCATATGTGGTTACCACTTTTATTTGAAAGAAAAAGAAAAAAACATAACATGTATGTGGCAACATGAACAAATGAACAACTATACATAACCCATAAAAACATATGATAACATAGAGAAAAACAACAAATAAAAAATTGGCATTTACAAATTGAAAAATTAAAACCATTTTTTATTTATTTTTAAAAAATGTTAACAAAAAATAAAAAAAAATGTTCAAAGATGGCAAGCAAATGTTCCCGTCAGATTGGTAAGTTTTTCCTGAAAAATTAAAAAAAATTTTTGTTAGTAAATACAAAAAAAAATTGTTTACTTACAGACAGACGGAGGAGCAAATTTTATACCAGCAAAAGCAGTAAGCAATCATCATCAAATTATTGACCAGGTAAGTGCAACTAAAAACAAATATATTGGTAAAGGAAAAAAATCTATTTTAACACATATGTATGTTTTATTTTCAGTCTCATCTTATAAATGAAGACGGCCAGTTGACCGATAAATTGGTCTTGGGCACAGACTACATCCCAAGGAACTAACATGATGGAATCTTGAAATCGTCGGTAAGCATTCCAAATCGTCTGTAAATAAAATATAAATATTTGTTAATTTATTAACATTTCAGTAATACAATTTAAGGGTGTACCTTTTTTGATGACAGCAGCCAACAACACGAAGTTGGTATGGGACACAGTTCACTTCCTGCAAAACCAATGGAATGGAATCCTTCTTAAATCGACGGTAAGTAGTCCAATTAACCTAGAAATAAAAGAAAATATTAATTTAAATTAATTTTTAAATATATTTTAATTAATTTTAAGGGTGCACCTTTTTTGATGACGGTAAGTAGTCCAATTAGCCTAGAAATAAAAGAAAATATTCATTTAAATTAATTTTTGAATATTTTTTAATTAATTTTAAGGGTGCACCTTTTTTGATGATGGCAGCAAAAAACTCGGAATTGGCACGGAACATGGAATGAAATGTATATTAAATATAAATAAATATAAATGTATATTAAATATATATTAAAAAGTATATTAAATTGAAAAAAATTTTGTCATTTAATTATTAAAAATATAAGGGGCCAAAAAGTACGGCGAATGTTCCAATGTTACGTATACGTAACCCTTTCTTTTTCCACTTTCTAATTTTTATCGGACGCCTTAAATATTTTTAAACAGTCAAATAAACAGATTTGATGTATTTTCTTTTAGCATACAAATAAATCTTCCGTTAAAAATATGTTGAATGTAAATAATAAGCCCTTTTCTAAATCTCCTGCACTGAAATCGAGTTTTTGCAAGCTTTCAAATAATCAGTTTTTGCAAGCTTTCAAATAATCACTTCTTACAACAAGATTACTAGCAGAAATTTTAAAATTTTTTTCACCATAATAAAGGTTTCTCAAGGTAGCATTAAGAATGTCGCACATCGGCTTAACTAAATAAACAAACATTTTTGGAATATCAAGAATTGTGCTAGTAATCTTGATTTAAGCCACTTATTTACACTTTATAATCGGTCACTAACACAAAAGACACAAAAAATCATAAACACACACTAAAACACAAAAATTATCCAATTGGTTATATAACTACAATATATTCAGCCGGAAATTATAATGCAAAAGATTCAAATTGGACAAAAAGGAGTTTCCATCCAATAGAAATCTTTTGCTTCTTCCGGAACGATTAAACTTTTAAAAATACAAAAACACTTACCTGGTCGGATCTTCCGGAAACTTGTGGAATTTGTCCCCCGTTTGGCAACCCATAACACATTTGCGGCTCCTGAAAAATATAATATTTCAAATTAAATAAAATTAAAACAATAATGTTAAAAAAATATTTATTTACATTTTTCTTGAATTTTTTTCCAGTTTTTTCCTTTGCTTCCACCGGGTTGTTAGAAAAAGGAAAAATTTTAATGTTCGTTTTTGAAATGATGCGGCAGAAATGAGAAAATTTCGACTTTTTTTAATTTTTAAATAATCGACTTTTCGACTTTTTCCGACTATTTTCAACTTTTTCCGACTATTTTCGACTTTTCGACTATTTTCGACTTTTTCCGACTATTTTCGACTTTTTCGACTTTTCGACTTTTTCCGACTATTTTCGACTTTTTCCGACTTTTCAACTTTTTCCGACTATTTTCGACTTTTTCCGACTATTTTCGACTTTTTCCGACTATTTTCGACTTTTCGACTTTTTCCGACTATTTTCGACTTTTTCCGACTATTTTCGACTTTTCGACTTTTCGACTTTTTTTTGACTATTGACTATTTTTTGTTAATTGTCTAATAAAAACTTTAAAAATAAAAATGAATACAACTCAAACAAATATATTGATTGATTAACAAACAAATCTATCCAATGAGAGTGCTAGTTACACACAAAAATATGTATTAACTACACGGTTTAATGGTATATAATAAAAAGAAACTATTCATTTTAAATAGGATAATTTTTTAAACACTACTACTCTCTACCTTCCGACTATTTTCGACTTTTTCCGACTATTTTCAACTTTTTTCGACTTTTCGACTATTTTCGACTTTTTCCGACTACTTTCGACTTTTTCCAACTTTTCGACTTTTTCCGACTATTTTCGACTTGGCATAAAGAAATTAAATTTTTTGTTTTTAAACTGTTTGACAATTTTTACAAATTCTTTTTTAACAATTTTCTATGTACTAAAAATACTAAAAATTTCTTCCCTGTATGGAAATTTAGTATGTTTTTATTGTGTTAAATAATTAAACAACTCGAATCGAGATGTTTTCTTGCTTTAAAAATATATGAAAAAACAAGTCAATGTCTTTGTGTTTTTTAAGAAAACGACTCGTTTTTCAAAAAACCTTTATATGTGAACATAGTATAAAATTAATATCAATTGTAAGTAAAATCCGATATTACTAAATAAAAGTTTAAGAAGATTTAAGTGCTTACCTTTTAACAATTTTCTTTGTTATAATTTCCAAATTATTAACAATCAAAAACACTTATGTAATTATCAGGAACATTTTTCTTTTTATGTTTATTATTGCTGCCAAACTGTACCAAAGTTAAATTGTTACTGAAAACATGATTATACCTGTTTCTTTATTGTGTTCTTTTCTTTTCATAAAAAAACTTACAATCTTCCCAACACACGTCAAGAAATAAGCTTCAAATTGAGAAAATAAGCTTTATTTGTTATCACTCATAAAATTTCATAAAAATTTAAAATTTGGTCTGAAATCATTAGAAACTTAAAACCCTCTGTATTTTCTTAAATAAGCTTCAAATTGAGAAAATAAGCTTTATTTGTGATCACTCAAAAAATTTCATAAAAATTGAAAATTTGGCCTGAAATCATTAGAAACTTAAAATCCTCTGTATTTTCTTAAATAAGCTTCAAATTGAGAAAATAAGCTTTATTATTGCGCAATAGTAATGTATTTTGTTTTTGTTAAATTCGAATTATCACCTTATTATCTTCCAAAAGTGACTTCATAGTATACTTTTGGAAGATCAAAGGACGATAGTAATGTATTTTGTTTCTGTGAATTTCGTACACACTTCTGACAATCATCAGGAAGTCACTAAGAAGTGACGTCTGGACGATTAATGCGCAATAGCAATGTATTTTGTTGTTGTAAATTTCGAACAATCTTCCAATTATCATCCAGAAGTCACTAAGAAGAGACGTCTGGAAGATTGGCAACAAATTTATCTCGCAAATGTTTAAAGGGAATACTAAAGTACTCGCACATCTACAAAAACAAAAATTGCTTGTATTTTGTTAGTGTAAAACTACTGCCCACAATGTCAAAATGCTTTGAACGGAAAAATGAGAGAATGAAGGAGAGCAAGAATAAAAAAACTCGAAAAAATTTTACATATGAATACAAAAACAATTTGACAGTACCGCGAGGTTTGCCAATGAAAAAATTGTAAAACAGCTGTTCTTACGAGTATACTTTATAATTATACTATGGTATGCAGTTTGACAATAGCAATCAGCTGTTTAACTGAGGCTACCTTTTATAGATTCGCACCGATTTTGACGTTTGTCTTGATAAAAATATGTTTAATGTAGACTCAAAGTTATGAAACTGTTGTGATAACATTGGGTCTACACATGAGTTTTTTATATCATAATATGTAACAGAGAGTGTCAAATTCGCTCTCTGAGATAATTATCTCACGTGTAGACTAAAATATTAGTATTATAAGAAATATTATGAGACTGTTGTGATAAGATTTTTCTACACAACTATCTTATAAGATTTATTGTCAAAAAAATGGACATATAAGAAAGTTTGTTTGTGTGTGAATGTGTATTTTGAAAAGTACTTAAAAACATTTTTTTTTTTGTAAAATTGTTTTATTTTAATGGTTATTTTACATTCAAAAACATATTTTCATTTAAATTGTGCTAAAAAATTTCGAATTTCTTAAATAAAAAGTACTCTGTGACTTAGTGAAAATAGTGAAATATTATGAGATTTATTAGGATACGTTTACCCCTTTTTTAAGATTTGACATAATATAAACAAAATGTTTACTCTCTTCTGAGAGCGAATTTGACACTCTGTTAAGCCGAAATTACAATAGCGCGTAGTCAGCAACAGTATCAGCAAAAATGATCAGCTGATCACTGTCAGCACAACATGTTGCTGACGTTATAATTACAATTCAGCGTAGGCAGCCACAATTTACAAACACCATCTAGCTTTGTTCTACTTGTGTATTTTAGCCTCTCATTTATTTGCTCACTCTCTTTGTCTCGCTCTCAATCTGAATGCGAATTTAGAAACAGGGCTAAATGAAACAGCACTGCAAACTGCTGCTGACTAAATGTAATCAACACCATAACAAACAGTGCATTTTAAATAATCAGCTGATTATGGCAGCACACACTAATTTGAACTTACATATTATGATAGAAAAAAATATGATATCAAAAAATCATGTGTAGCCCCAGTGTAAGCCTAAATTACATTAGCTCGTAGGCAGCAGCAGTGTGTGCTGACACAATCAGCTGATAATTTAGAATGCACTGTTTGTTATGGTGTTGATTACATTTGGTCAGCAGCAATTTGCAGTGCTGTTTCATTTAGCCCTGTTTCTAAATTCACTGCGCTGATTTCAGATTTACAGCAAGACAAAGGGAGTGAGTAACAGGTAGTCTCCACTAGAGAGGAGATGATGTTAAAACATCATGTTAAAATTATATACTCAAATTTCAATGTTTTTAATATGGCGTATATGCATTTATGTTAATTTCTTGTTTTCTCACTGTTTTGTTATTGCATTCTACGCACATGCAATAATTTCTTTGTGTGTGTTAGTAAAAAACATTGTGTGTGACGCTTGGTGTTTAAACATGGTTCTTTTAACATTTGCTTTAACAACCGTGTTTAAACATCGAAAAAATTAACATTAACATCAAGTTGAACGGTTTACATTTACCATTAACATGGTGTTAGTGTTAATGTTAAATATTTTATGTTAGGTGAGGACCATGGGTAAAGAAATGGGAGACTCAAATACACAAATAGAATAACGTACCGTCTATACTAGCCTTTTTCTTGTTCGCACAAGAATAAAACGTCGGCAGAGCAAATAACACAATTTTTTTCATTTTGTTTTCAGTGGGCAGAACATTTGTCGAACAAATCATAATTTTTTGTATGCCGTCAGTGTCGCTTCGATACTTTTACATGCAGCGCCTCTTCTTCCTCATACAAAATGACGTTTAATGGCAGACATGGTTGCTCGAACAATTGTGCGAACAACGGTGTGCGAACAAGAACAAAACATGAACAACTTGGGTCCACACTATCCAAATGAATGTGCGCACAACATTTTGTTCAATGTGCGAGCATGAAAAAAGCTCGTGTGGACAGTAAATAAAGCAAGATGGTGGTTGTCAATTGTCGCTGACTACGCTTAAGCCCTAATTACAATAGCACGTAGTCAGCAGCATTGTGTGCTGCCATAATCAGCTGATCATTTAGAATGCACTGTTTGTTATGGTGTTGATTACATTTGGTCAGCAGCAGTTTGCAGTGCTGTTTCATTTAGCCCTGTTTCTAAATTCACTGCGCTGCATTCAGATTGAGAGCGAGACAAAGAGAGTGAGCAAATAAATGGGAGGCTAAAATACACAAGTAGAATAAAGCTAGATGGTGGTTGTAAATTGTGGCTGCCTACGATGTATTGTAATCATAACGGCAGCAACATGTCATTCTTACAGTGAACAGCTGATTATTTTTGCTGATACTGTAGCTGTCTACGCGTAAATGTAAAGCCCCAACCACTCAACTAAAAATCATCGTATCGCAATCAGCTGTTTCAATCTGCTTTATGCAGATGTGTGTATGTAGCTATTGACACAAAAATTCTAGATAGCGTATCGCAGAAATCTACAGAAAATAGATTTTTACGTAGCTGCGTAAGTTTTAAACAACCCTGTAGTTTATTTTGTTCACAAAATAACCGAAAAACAGAGTTGTTTACACAATGATTGAATGAATGTTCAAAAACATATGATACATTTTCTTTTTGTTGACTGGTTGTACAAAATGTTTCACGCTACTTTTCTTTATTCTGCGTTGCGTTGGAAAGTTGACAGGTTGGGCCTTAATTTGTGCTTTATGTTAGGAAATAAAAATTTCTTCGTGGAGACGTAGAATAACGCAGTAATGTAATTTTATTTACGCCTAGTCTCCACGCAGACATTTTTGTGTCCGCAATTGTCAAATTCTATCTCTCTCTTCAAAATGTTACGTGTGGACCAATAAGAAATCTATTGCGCAATCTATTTCGCAATAAATGTTTAAACACAAAGCAGAGCAATAATGTTTAACATAAGCTGTCAAATTTATTGTTCTTTTTTAAAATTTGAATGTTTTTTAACAAAACAAAGATGGAAAATGAACTAATTTTGTTTTAAAAATACAAATAAAAAATAAATACGAAGAAAAAAAAATCTAATTTTCGATAAAAAAGACAAATGTAAATTTAAATTTCTCATGTACGTTTTCTCCACTCCTTAACATAAAGTTAGGAAATAAAAATGTCTGCGTGGAGACGTAGAGTTACAAAGTGCCTTGAATCTTACGTTTTTTGAGCTATATTTTTAATTGTTTGACTTTTGGCAACACTATATAAAAACTGTTTATTAAAAGAAATACATTATTATTTGTTCGAAAAATTTTCAAAACATAAAGGAAGATCACAATGGCTTTAAATGGATTTTTGGACTTTTTCCAAAAGGGTAAAGTATGTATCACATAATTTTGGAAATTGCACATTGTTGACATTCGATATATTATAGACGTTCAGGCCGAAAAAAAGATTTACTGCGGGTACGATACGTTATTCCCTGCATAAACAAGCTCAAGCTAGTCTTCAGTCGGGAATTAATCTTCGACAGGTTGTTCGACTTCCAGAGGGAGA
The DNA here is from genome assembly GCA_951394005.1 of Protophormia terraenovae. Taxonomy (NCBI): domain Eukaryota; kingdom Metazoa; phylum Arthropoda; class Insecta; order Diptera; family Calliphoridae; genus Protophormia; species Protophormia terraenovae. Next base: position 65,456,985 of record OX596074.1, read on the forward strand.
AAATTTAAACGACTGGATAGCAGTACATGGTAAAATTAATATTTATTTGTTTAATGTACGAACATTAAATTCCCGATGTTCTTAAATAAGAACTTATTCCATTTTAAGATACCAATTATCATTATATTTGGAATAAATCATGGCATAAGTCATAAACAACATACTTGATATTTAAATAATTTTATTAATGATACCGTGTAACTTTTACTTGTGATAATAGTAAATTAAAAAATGTTGGCCGTATGGTACTCATTCAACTTCCCAACTATTTATCCGATTACAAAGATTAAGGTGTAATTTGAAAGCTCTTAATGGTGCATTTATAAAAATAAAAAATTATAAAAGTATTATTAACTTAACTCATAAATATGCACAAAAAATTTTGGTGTGGACTTTTTTCTTAATAGCCAGCCTTTGGTCTGCTTGTAGGGTTTTTTACTCTGGTATGTCCAAAAGCGGCATCTCTAATAAAATGTTTCCAACTTTTTTTGTAACAAAATTTTTTGAATATGTTCTTTCAAATACAATTTTTAAACCCTTCCAAAATATTTAATTTATACTCAACATTTTTTTTATATAATTACTTTATTTAACCGAGCCCAAATAGGACATATAGGGTTAATAGTACAAAATAATGTGCATTAATAATGATTACATTTTTCTTATAGGATATAAATACAATATATAAAATTAATATGTAGGTATATATGGATTATACAAGGAACAATATTAATATTGAGAGGCAAAATGATTAAAGAATAAGACTTTTGCTTGACATAAAGTAAAAGAAAACGTTCTTAATTCAACTGGAAGAATATTCCATATTCTAGAGATTCTAACTAAGAAAGATTGTTCCAAGGTTGACATACAAATTCTAGGAATGATAATTTGAGGGGAACGGGTTGATCTTGAAAATAAAAATGTTTTACACAAGTAAGGAGGAGTTTTCGTTTTAATTATCTTATAAAATAAATAAAGTAACCTGAAACGAACATGTGTAGCAGAAGAATATCCAAAAAATAATTGTACATATGAAGAAACATGATCAGATATACCTAAGTCATACACATATCTAATTATTCTATTTACAATTCTACGCAAGTTCCCAAAATTAGTTCTATTAGCTGCCGAAAAAATTTCAATCCCATAATTTATCACTGACAAGAGAAAAGCATGTGTAACAATAATCTTTATTCTTCTAGGAAGACTATATTTTAAACTATAATTTCTTTAAAATAAAACAAGCGAAAAATTATATTCGGCCATGCCGAATCTTATATACCCTCCACCACTGAGGCAGTATTTTCATCAGTTTTTATATAGGAAAATTGTTCGGAAAGTGGTGTTTTCTAATTTACTTATTAATTTCTGGCGTCCATAATAGTGTAATGGTATGAACTTTTGTGTTGCATATAAAATATTTTAACAAATTATTATGCAAAAATCTGTAAAAGGTGAAAAAAGAGAAAAATCTATGTTGCCTTTTTTCAAAAAGTTGATTATCTTGGTAAATGAAAGTATATTTTTCATAAAAGTAAAAAAAGGAAAACTTAATAGTAGTGAGCCAAATGAACGACAATTTGGTTTCACAATAACCGTGTCAAAAAAAAAAAAAGCTATTTTTATCGAAAAGCAAAATTTTATTCTATAAGAAATCTAAAGGCTAGAGAGAAACAAAATTCTGTGATCTTTTACATATATCACAAGCAATTATCAAAATTTTTTGATTGAATTCTGATTTGATTCAATTCTGGTCAAAATTACACATAATATCAAAACCTACTGAGTTATTTAAATAATATTTATGATATGTTCAATGTTTGATGGTATTAGTGCAGCATATTTTGGGGTTTCCAAGTAAAATTTTAAAAATTTTCTTTCATTTCTCTATATATTGGTTAAAAATATATTTTGTTAGAATTTATTACATAGAAATGCATTTTAATATTGTGATCCTTTTTTAACCCAAGTAAATATTTTTTAGTCCATAAAATATTTATCTCTGAAAATTCTTTGATGCGCCTCCGAATTTTCATTAAGCATAACAACAACTTTCTAATTGTGTCGATTATAGTAAATTTCATGCTGTCCACACGATGTGCCTTTGCGAAATATATTTTGACAAAAGCGTTCCGTTTTCTTTTAACAACGACAGTTCAGTTAAATTTTTGATCCCAATCAATTATACTTATCGCCGTATTCGTATATCTATATATCCAGTATTTATTTAAATTGCAATTTTCTGTATAAAAATACAAAAACAAAAAGTCCAATTTTTGCATAATTTTCAAAGAGTCCATAAAATTTTTGTATTAAATTTATTTTCAATGCTCCTCCGATTTAGTTATGTAAAATGACAAAAAAAAAAATAAGTTCACGCAGTAATCCAAGCAATTTCATAATTAAATGTGAATGTGCCTCGCGAAGAACTGACTTTTTGAAAAATTTTCGGTCTTGTTTTCCAAACTTTGATATTATCTACTACGTTGACTATTTCGGGCACACCAACGTGATATAGCACAAAATACGTACAATTACAACAAGTATCAATCCTCATCCCAAATTTTGTATTCGGTTAAGGGGCGCACAGACCACGCCCAAAAAACTAAAAAAAATTCAAAAACCAAAAAATTTTGTCATCATAAGTTTATCACCCTGCATTTAGTTGCTGAAAGTCTGCACAACAACAAAGATGGTACAGAATTTATGAACAAAGTCCGTTTACTATACTTATGATGGAATAAGATAAAAAGTACAAAAAATGCGCGAGCAAAAATTTATCAATTATTTCCGCAAATCTTTACTTACCTCAAATTTATATTAAATTATTTGATTATAAAGTCGTTTCTTTGATGATGTTGGAAAAACTAAATAACTAATCTAAGGCAAAGTATAATCATTTAACTATAAGAGTTTCCCTATGCATAATTTAGGGTGATTTATATAAAAGAAATTACTCTAACCGGCCATGAATTAAGCGTTTACTGTTAATTTATATCATTCTTTATCAAAAGTGCCCTCAAAAGTTTAGAAAAATTATATTTGAAAACTTTTATAAATACTAATCTTTAACGAAATGATAAAAATTATGGATGTTTTTTAAATATAATAATTTATATTTTAAAAATAAACAAAATTCTCACATAACTTAGTATATTACAGTTTCATATTAACGATGAAAATTAAAAAAAATATCACCACATAATTATTAATGCCCAAAAAACTGTAATGAATTAGAAATTATATTCAATATGTATCAATACTTTGTTCATTGTGCTAAATAAAATTCAAACATTTTCAAAACAAATTCATAATTATGTAATTTATTCTAGCAACATTATATTTACATGTTAGCAAACTTTCAAAAAACCTATTTTCATACCCTTCTCTACCGACGTGTATAGCTTGAAACACATTGAACTACTAACTAGTTTAGTATACTTATCAACATATATTGCTAAAAAGTAGCGAACATACCATGTTGTGGTTTGATCGAATTTCACCACGATCAAACATCAAACCCAACATAGTTGTATATCTTTGTGTTTATCAACATTTATATTGAGGCGAACACACACACATGCACTCCATATAAAAATTATAACATGATGTTTAAAAAAAAAAATTATGGCATTGAAATCATATAAACTGTTCATATTTTTGTCTATATCTTTTTTTCTACTGAACCGATTTAACTAATTTTTGGCAGTAATCTAAGGTGAACCTAGATAAACCTTTGTGCTAAATTTTACTTAAATTCGTTTGTGGCTTATTGAAATATTGTCAGTTAAAGTTTGATTTAGGGGTTTCTCCAGATTTTGGTATATAACTTTTTTTCCACTGAACCGATTTGGCTGGTTTGCAATCCCAAACAGCGTCTGGGAACAACAAATAACCTGAGTAATTTTCATTGGAATAGCTCAATCAGTTTAGGCGTGAGCGTGTTTTCAACAGACGGACAGACGGACATTGCTTAATCGACTCAGAATTTCATATGGTCCAAGAATATATATACTTTATGGGGTCTTAAACGATTCTTTCTAGGTGTTACACACGGAACGACAAACTTAGTATACCTTCTTTCACCACTAGTGGTGGTGGAGGGTATAATTAACTTTAGTATTTAAAGAATTAATATGTTTATCAAAAGAAAATTTATTGTCCAAAATAATGCCTAAACACATCATGCTCTCAACAAATTGAATTTGATCGCTATCAATTTTAATTTCCATATCATTCGCATCAGAGATACCAAAGTACATTGCCTTTGTCTTCTCAGTATTAATACGAAGAAAGTTACATTTCACCCAAGAAACCACACCCTCCAATGTGTAATTTATACGAGCATTTAAAGCATCAATAAATTGTTTTTCGCCAAAAAATACCATATTAATATCATCCGCGTACAAATAAATATCGGAAACTGGCAAATCTATGGTACGAATGAAATCATCCATATAAATCATAAATAGAAGGGGACCAAGAATACATCCCTGAGGCACACCACTTACGCAAGGCAGGATCCGAGATTCTCTATTCCCACAAGAAATATATTGGCCGCGATCACAAAGGTACGATGTTACTAAATTGCAAGTTTCCTTTCTAAAATGAAATTTGGAATATAATTTATTAACTAAATTATTATGATTTATAGTATCGAATGCCTTGGATAAATCCAAGGCAACAAGTACTCCTACTTTATGGTTATTGAGGTTCTGCCTTATCCTCTCTGTTAGTGAAAGTAAAAGGGTGGTGCTGAATCCTTTGCGATAACCAGAATGACATAAACTGAGAAGATTATTCTCACTTAAAAAGCTGTTAATTTGGTTGACCAGAAGTTGTCCAAAAACCTTGGAGAGACAAGAAAGGATGCTAATAGGTCAAAAGTTATCAACGCCATGTACTCCAGGTTACTTTATTGGAACAATTCTTGCAGTTTTCCATGGAATAGGATACGTAGATGTCATAATAATTGTATTGAAAATATGCAGAATATGTTTTTCAATAGTAGGATACAAAATTCGCAAAAATTGAATGGGCAACCCATCAACCCCCAAGGAATTTGACTTAATAATAAAAAATGCTTCACGTAAGTCAATTTCATTAAATCGTGAAATGTAAAAAATACCCGAGTTGTTCATTATATTTAAAGGACAATATTCATCAGCTTGATGCGATATAAACGTATTATTTAATATATCAGGATCCTCACAAGTAGTGAAGTCACTCCGCATAGTGCACCCTATTTTCTTAAGCTCATTTCAGTTTCTTTATAACTCTCTTAACACGATTTCTGTATTTACAATATGTAGACCAGTTTAAGACAGTTCTGTCCTCACAGTAAGCCCTATATGCAAGGTCCCGAAAGTAACGAACTCTTCTTACCTCATCATTATTAAGAATATTGTTATTATTACGCCTACCTTTTACTATGCGTTTTACAGAAACACAAGAGAAAAGATTGAGTAAAATTGAATTAAGATGTTGGATTTGAATATCTACGTCATTTGTTTGATAAATAACACTGAAGTCAGAACCAAGAACCATATGTTCAAGCAAATCATAATCAATTGTTGTAGTCCCTAAATTCAACAAAGTTATTATCAACTCTTTTGGGAAATTCCAGACTCATAGTAATAAAAGCATGTCTAGATAAACTCGGCGATTGGAATTGTCCCGAAAAAATTAACGATAAGTTCTCACTCAACATAAAGTAATCAATAAGTGAAGCAGAATTTAAATCGAAATGTGTAGGCAAGACATTATGATTGCACTTTAAATTATTTCGGTCACAAAGTTCCCTTATTATCATTGACTTGTGAGAATCAAATAAATTATGATTAAAATCTCCCATCAAAATTACGTGCTCATATCTATAAGTAATATCCCCTAAAATTAAATCTAAACGTCTTATACCAGACATATTACCTTTAGGCAAGTATATAATACCCAGAAGAATATTAGTACTGATACCCACTACCTCTAAAAATAAACATTCAACACAATTAGGGTCAGAAAATTCAAATATCATCCTAGCTTTAATCCTTTCACACACATAAAATGCTACACCAGCCCTAATATCATCTTGTCTATTCACCCTGAACAATCTATAACCTGGAACATTGACAGTATTGCTATCAACTCACGACTTTAACCATGTTTCCGTGACTCCAACTACATCAAGATAATATCCATCCAAAATATTCATACTCTTCAAATTTTCCTTGTTAGAAAAGTGTCTGTAAATATAATCATTGTTACTTGTTACATATCCTAAATTTTCTACAGAATTCATTTAAAATATACAGTGTCTCACTAAAGTATTTGAATTTTTTTAATTAATAATAAGGTTTTATTGCGTGATTTTAAAAAATAATTTTTAGATTTATTAACTGAATTGTGTTTGTCTATTTGTTAACTATATATTGCAAAAAACTGCAATCAAAAATATTACTTTGTTTACAAGTTATTCCAGAAATAGTATGAAAAGTCATCGAATTTACCTCACAAAAGTATTTGAATTTTTATCACCTTTGTATTTGAGAATGTCAAACAAAATAAAAATCTAAGAAATTCTTGAAATTTTTTGTTAATAATGGGTCATAAGTATCACCATTAAATGTTTTCTGATTTATTTCCCCAATTTGGATATAAAGTTTGAGGGATTTTTAGTCCAATTTTTTATTTAATGGATTTAGAAGGTTGATTTAGGAAGAACACTCCTATTTTTCGTCTATAAATGACAAATATGATAATAATTTTTATGATTATAGCAAAAAAATAATAAATATTTAGTTCCTTATAAGTTTATTTGTTAATACGCCATATATGAAGGATCCAAGTCGTTAATTATGGGGCATTGCACCATTAAAAATAGAATATCTCAAATATCAAGCCCATTTTGGTTCCCTTCCAATAAAAAATTTATTTCAAAATGTTGGAAAATATCTTCCCGATATATAGCCATTGATAAATTCGGAGACCAAAACACCTGACTTTACGATATAGCTCCAAAATATACCACGACATAATTGTACATGGTTTTATTTCTCTAATTACTTAGCCATATTATTTTTGGATCAATAACTAGCACTCCAGAAATGTTGGAGCGGGAAACTTTCAACTTTATCTTCATCAACACAAGTAATATTAACAGAATAGTAAACTTTTTCGGATATTTTTACCTTTTTATAGTGTCCCTATAGCTTGAAAGACATATAGTTTTGTAACCTAAACTAACCAATTGGCTTAGTATTTTTGTAGCCGGTATCCATGTCTCCCATTTTATATCAGCTAATACCTACAGAAACACAATCTGAAAGTTTTGTTAAAATACGTGGTCCAATATTTCAGTAAAATGGGCTTAATGTTGAAGATTTTTCATTTTTAACAAAATAATGAACCAATGTACACCGCTTGGAATGTCAATATTTAGAACTTTTGCAGTAAAAATTATTTTTCGAAGACATAATAAAGTCCATTTATATTTCCAAATAAAACAAATTAAATTAACGAAATAATTTAGGAAAAATTACCCGATTATTCCAATTTTCTTTTCTGTAAGGTACATGTAAAGAAATTTCACTAAATTTCCCAAAATTTTGACCCCCAAATTTATAAATATAATTAGTAAATGCTTATCAGTGTTATTTAATAACAATTAATATAAAAAACATATCTTTTTTAACCTTTTTTTTCTTTTGTGAGTATCTTCAAATATAGAAAATTAAAAAATTCAAATACTTTTGTGAGGTACCTGAAATGACTGCACGTGTTATTTTTCTCAATTTCTCGGAAACGATTTAACATTTTGTGCTACTTTTTGCAGCATTTGGTAGAAGATAAAACAGGCAAAAAATCCCATTCATAAAAAATTATAATTTTTTTATTTACCTAATGTTATAAATATCAAATAACTAATTTTTTATTTAAAAATTAAAATTCACTAACTTATGTGAGACACTGTATAAATCTTAAAACTATATATATATAAAAATTTAATAATTCAAGAATATAATTCAAAATTTTTTAATACTTATTTTTACAATTAGTATATTCATTAAAAACAGATAATTGACAAAATTTATATTTTTTTTCTAATTTTTGTTACATCAACATAAATGAAAAAACAAAGCAACTAACCCATTTTTGAGATCCAAAGAATTTAAATAACAACTAATTCAAATCACAATAATTTTCACGCAAAAATATATAAGCTTAGAAAATATGTTGATAAATCTTTATAGAGCAGTTGCTTGGTTTTAAATTTAGTTGATGGCATGCAGTGGACAATTAAAAAAAATAATAATAGAATATCAAAAAGCGAAGAAAATTACGTTTATATAATAAATTAATATTTTTAATAATTTAACTATGTTACACCTGTTCTCCAAATTCCTCATAACATTCCCAAATTGTTATGTACTTATTAGTTCCATTAAGCGTAACAATTTAGGGATATCATTGTGCATTAATTGAAATTTCAATATTTTATTCGTTTTCTTTAATTTTCGGCAAAAATAAGACAATTTTCGTTCCATGGGTGTCAGGTTATCATTAAGATATACCCTAGCATTTATATCGCAAATATTCCTTTTTCGTTTGTCGGCATCTTTTTGACTGCCTACATCTATAGATTCATCTGCAATATTATCATCCTTTACTAAGTCCATCAATTTAAGTTTTCCATATTTGAAGTATTTCTCCATGAGTAAATCTTTTTTCTGTACAAAATTAAATTTTATGAGAATTTTGTCTTTTTTATTCAAAAAACAACACAGTTGAATGTCATGATCTTCTATAGTGACATCTAAGAACTCGCACAGAGTTCTTACAGACACCATTATATTGTTGGAAAAGGGTACACCTGTTACAATAACATCACTTCTGTTTAGTCTTTTATGAAGCACGTTGTTGTCAATTTCAAGCTGTGAAACTTTTGACGCTGTAACTTTATTATTCTTATTGCAAAAATCAATGTCACATCTAAGTTCAGAGATCTTTACACTTAGCGTATTATTCATCTGATCCATCATATCTTTAAAACTTTTATTCATTTCATCAAAACCAGATTTGACCTCGGTTCGTAGCGCTTTTATTTCACTTTTATTACTATTAGATGGAGATACTATATCATCTTCTTCATTCTGACAAGTTCCACAAAAGAATCCTAGTTTCGCATTGTGTTGAATAAGTTTCATTTCATCTTTATTAACATTTGCACATTTAAGATGACACCATTTATAACATAAGATACATTGAATAGCACCACTTTTCTTTGCAATATTAGTATTACATCCAATACAGATGCATTGCTGGTCAACGGACATCGTGTTAGAAATAATTAAAAAGGATTTTGTTTAAGTAGATAAAATGCAGCATTATTAATTTAATAACTTTGAGGTTATGTCGTAGACAAGTATTAAAAGCAGCAAACAAAAAATGTGTTTTTTATTTATTTAAAAATATTTATTTGATCAATCAACACAAAAATTGTAACGAGTGTTTGTAATTATTATTTTAACAAATTGTCCACACAATAATTTAATAAATATCAAAGAAAAATTTTTTTTTTGCCAAATATAAAATGATATTAGTTGCACATTTCAGTGTTGTCAATGTATCAATTTTAGATCAATTTTTTCAGCATTAAAAGCAAGGTGGGAGACCGATACTGTTATAAATACCGATACCGATTAAATGCCGTTTGAAATTATTATTTTACCAAAAAAACCGGTATTAAAATACCATTTCCCTCCGTATATTCTTCAAACTCATTTACTTTTGTAGTACAAAAAAATTTGAATTTTTTAATATCACATCAACGCTATTTTGAATCAATATTAAAGGTACTTTCAGACGATAACATTTAGTATTAAGATGTCAAAAAATCCAATAGAAAATCCTAAAGTAGTTTACACGGTAATACATATATTGTATATTTTTTTTTTTTTTTGGCAAATTCTTACCTTTATGAAATTCATGATGAATATTGATTTAAAATTCCTTTTATAAATATTTTATTGTTTTTACTTTTTGAAAATCAAAAGTTTTTTAACAATTTCAAAAAATTTAAAATACCATTGGTATTTTCAAAAAAATCATAAGTAATTTTTCATAATCAAACAATTTGTATTCACACGATAAGTAAATATTTTAATATTCAAATTTTTGACAATCTTAGATTGCATTTTGTGAAAATTATGTTTAATAAAATAAAAAAATTTGTTACTCAATTTATTTTTATTTCTGTTTTTTTTTTAGTTTCCTATTATCATTGTGTCACTGCAATTAGTTGCGTTTTATAAATAACCATTATTTAATATTGTTAAACATTGTGAAAATTGAGTTATGAATTAGTCTTTTCATTATATTAGTAATTCCTATTGCCAACTACAAGCAAATTGAAGTGATATTTATTTAAACTGTACAATTTTTATGTTCTACATTATTTTTAAATGTGTTGAATTGAATTTTTTGCTATTTTTGTGTTAATCATTATATAAATTATTATGAATATGAATGTTATTATTTTTTAATATAAAGTATAATTGTGAGTAGATTAAGTGGACCGATTATGGCCAATAGGCTAGGTTCTTACCAAATGAATGAATAAATAAATAAAAAATAAAAAAAAATATATTGACGATGATGGTATAATAATTCTTACTATTTCATCTTGAAATATAGCGGATACTGAAAAACCATTAAATCAAACATTCTACTTTGCACAACATCCTTTCTCATTTCGTCTTTGAATCCACTTCCTAATCCATTACTCTTTTTCTTTCCTTCTTGTTTTCTGATTTCTTCCTCTTCTAAAAATGCAATCAAAGCTGCTCCACATAATAAACCTGAACAATTCGAATCCTCTTCGTTTTTTTTTTTTTTGTAAAAATAAATTTATTAATTTCGAAAGTTTGATGAAATAATTTTTAAAAACAAATAAATTTTCAAATGTGACCGATCAGAAAACATGTTTTCCTATTTGCTTATTTGACTATATTTAAAGTCTGTTTGAACAAAAAAAAAAAAAAAAAAAAAAAAAAAAAAAAAAAAAAAAATGGAAAAATAAATGTGAGTAATGTGACCATAAAATAAATTTCATATTACTTTGGAAAAATTTTGTTTGCGTTCGGGCAAACAAACATTTGCCTAATCTGACCGTACCTTGAGCATATGCCTTCCATTTTGTATCAAAAAATTCGAAAATTGGAAGCCAAATTTAAGAAATTAATTAAAGTGTCACTTTATTTTGTCGTACAAAATTCATGCCCAACACCACACTTTTACTCCAAACTCGAAATGCACATATTTCAAAAACTTCTTTTGTTTATTAAATTAAAGAATGTAAAACGAAAAATACGTGGACACAAAAAATGTAGACCATAATGAACCTAGAAGGCAATTATTATGAAATAAATAGCAAGAGTAAAAAACCACACTTTATTTTGTCCGACAGTGTACATTTAAACTGTGATATTAATTTTTACAATTTATTTAAATTTCAGATTATTAACTACCAAAATATAAACGTTAATTTCTTGTACATTAAGCTCTGTTCCACTACTAATCAGATTTGCGGGTTTTACTCAGAATTTACAGTAAATCGTTTCCGTACTAAGAATTTATATGTATTTTGTTATTTTTCTGACTAATTCTGATTAAAACCCATGGTATAAAAAATAGGATTAACATTATATTAACATTTGACAACAAAGGGGTTTTTGAAATATTGGTTAGAAATTGTGCTACCATATGGAAGTTTTTTTTTTTTTTTAAATCAAATTTTAACAATTAAAAAAATTATAATTAAACACGAATATTTAATTTTCATAAATATTAAGTCCCACAATTACAACAAACATGGGCATTCAATAATGGCAGTTTTTCGATTGGATATTATTCTCATAATCTCTATAAGGAAATGTAAAATAATATACGAGGGAGAAAAATAGTAAAGTTAACATTTGAGATGAATAATATCAAATCATTTATGTATTAATATGGCTTTTATAATATGAAGTGGTAATATGGATTGATAAAAAGAAAATAGGAATTCATTTATTCATTTTGTTCAAATGCTGGCTGTGCAGTGGACAATTCAAATTCTTTTAAAACTGAACTTCAATACTCAAAGAAAACGATGTTGTTGTAACGATGTTGTTGCTGAGTTGACAGCCCTTGGCCGAAATATTTCGGGTCATTCCGGTGCGTAGACCCGGCTGTCGTGGGAATGCCACAATGACCAACAACATGAAGAGATGGATTGTGAACTATCTGAGTGGTCGTCAGTCGTTCGTGGAGTTTAGAGACAAGAGATCAAAACCCCGTACAGTTAAGCAGGGAGTGCCGCAAGGCGGAGTCTTGTCACCACTCCTATTTAAATTCTACCTCTCTAAACTCCCTACACCTCCTCCTCAAGGAGTAGAAGTGATTACATATGCGGACGACTGTACAATAAAGCCCAAATTACAATTGCGCGTAGTCAGCAGCAGTGTGTGCTGACATAATCAGCTGATAATTTAAAAAGCACTGTTTGTTATGGTGTTTATTACATTTGGTCAGCAGCAGTTTGCAGTGCTGTTTCATTTAGCCCTGTTTCTAAATTCACTGCGCTGCATTCAGATTGAGAGCGAGACAAAGAGAGCGAGCAAATAAAGGAGAGGCTAAAATACACAAGTAGAATAAAGCTAGCTGGAGGTGGTAAATTGTGGCTGCCTACGCTGAATTGTAAGTATAACGGCAGCACCATGTTGTACTGACAGTGAACAGCTGATAATTTTTGCTGATACTGTTGCTGACTACGCGTAAATGTAATTTGGGCTTAATGGCGACGGGCCATAATATTGATGACTTATGCGGTACGGTGAATGGTTATCTCAACCAAATCCATAATTTCTTCACTACGCGTAACTTGCAGTTATCACCAACGAAATCTTCAGCAACACTCTTCACCACCTGGACCAAGGAGGTAAAACTCGAGCTTGGCATCTTTGTCGATGGAGTTCAAATTCCGACAGTGAACCACCCAAAAATCTTGGGTGTCACTTTTGACAGCCTCTTTACCTCCTCAGCTTATGCTACTGCAATCTCGCACAAATTGCGAAGTAGAAACAAGGTCCTCAAAGCGCTAGCCGGCAGTACTTGGGATATGGACAAAGAAACCTTTTTAGGTACTTACAAAACGATTGGCCGGTCAGTAGTCAATTATGCTGCTCCAGTGTGGTCCCCTTCGTTGAGTGATACTCAGTGGAGAAATTTACAAAGCTGTCAAAATGCAGCCTTAAGGACCGTCACAGGCTGCCCACAGATAACCTCCCCACACCACCTACATGAGGAAACGAAGGTATTACCGGTCAAGTGACATAATGTAATGTTAACCAAACAGTTCCTCCTGGTCGTTGTCGTTTTAGGAGGCCGCCCACCGCCTATTGCAGATAACGAGAAGAATCTGCCGAGGAAAACAATAGTAGTTCTGGCTCAACTGACGTCGGGATGGAGCAACAGGCTCAATGCCTACTGGTCTCGCATAGACCGTGCCGTCCCCAACTTATGCCCAGCATGAGGTGAGGGCATAAGTTGGGGACTCAGAAAGGAGCTATTCCAAAACAAGGAAATAAGATAAGTATAGCTAAACCATTAGTTCCAACTGGTATGCTTAGATATCTAAATATTAATAAGAGAAATTTAAGTCCCCAAAAGGGGGTGACTTCTGCAAAGAAACAAAAAGTAAATGATAACCCCTTGACTAGCAACCGTTTTGCTCTCTTGAGTGATGATGTGAACAATCATCAAGAAAAAGCCATCAAAGCCACCGCCAATATATCTTCGCGAGCCAAGCTCCAACAAATTAGTAAAAACATTAATTGATCTTATCGGAAAGGATAATTTTCATATTGTTCCCATTAGAAAAGGCGGTGTGCAAGAGACGAAAATCGTTATATACACTGAGGATTGTTACAGGAAAATCTCTCATTACCTAAATGAATGTAAGAAAAATTTCTACACTTATCAATTGAAAAGTAGTAAAGGGTTGATAGTGGTAATTAAAGGTATAGAGTCCAGTGTGGAGCCAAATGAAATCAAGGAGGCCCTAGAAGAGTTGGGCTATCAAATAAGAGTAGTAGTAAATATTTTTAATAGGGATAAGATCCCCCAGCCAATGTTCAGAGTTGAATTAGAACCAGATGAAAGGAAGCTAAGAAGAAATGAGACTCATCATATACTCTCTATTGAACCGTAGAGTAAATATAGAGGAACCTCTTAAAAGGAAAGGACCTGTCCAATGTGGCAATTGTCAAGAATTTGGACACACTAAAAACTATTGTACTTTGCGTACTGTATGTGTTGCATGTGGAGATCTGCATACTTCATCACAATGTGATATTTTAACGAAAGGTCTCAAAAGAAAATGTGGAAACTGCGGTGGCGAGCATTCAGCCAACTATCGCGGATGCCCAGTATACAAGGAATTATTAAAGAGATTAAGGGAGAACCAAAAGTTAAGAAGAGGTGATGTCGTACAGACATCAGCTATAAATACCATTAACAATCCAATTAATTCTGGAATTAGTGTTAATGAGGGTACGGCTTCAGTAAAGTCAAATTTACTAAACGATCAAGCAAGTTCATTTATACCTAATAATGGCTCATATGCCAGCGTTTTAAAAACAAGTTTTAAACAACCTAACATACCCCAAAATTCGGGAGGGTTAGAAACTTTTATGCAATCTCTTACGCAGACAATAACCTCTCTTAATTAAAATATGACAAATTTTATGTCGTCCATGCAAAACACAATACAAGACCTTTTAAGAGCGCAGAACCAAATGATTCAAATCCTCTTAACGAGAAAATGAGTTATTTGCGAATATGCTTCTGGAATGCAAATGGTCTAAACCAACATAAATCTGAGATATCTCACTTCATGCAGAAACAAAATATTGATGTGATGCTGGTCTCAGAGACACCAATAGATATAATTTTTATATTTCAGGTTACACATTTCATTGCACAAATCATCCGGACGGTAAAGCACATGGTGGTACCGGTATAATAATCAGAAGACGAATAAAACATTATGCACTAGATGAATTCTCAAAAGATTATTTGCAGGCAATATCTATTCATCTTGAATGTTTTTCTGGTAATTTGACATTAAGTTCAATTTATTGACCCCCACGATTTTCGATGACCAAGGAAAAATTTGAAGAATTCTTTAGCACGCTAGGAGATCGTTTTCTGGCATGTGGTGATTATAATGCTAAGCACACTTACTGGGGTTCCAGGTTAATTAATCCCAGAGGTAGACAGCTATACAAGGTTCTAGTTGATCGCAAAAATGGCATGGATTTCGTGTCGCCAGGGCAACCAACGTACTGGCCTGCTGATCCTAGAAAAATTCCTGATCTTATAGATTTTGCCATATCTAAGAATATAAATCGAAATTCTGTTACTACTGAAGTATCATATGATTTATCTTCTGACCACTCTCCAATAATAGTTACGTATTATGGAGCGATGAATATACCTAAATACCCTACAAATACATTTTATAGGACGAATTGGTTGAAATATAGAAAATACGTCAGCAGTCATATCCACACTGAGCCTTATCTAGAGTGTGAGGAAGATATAAACGAATTTGCAAATGACTTCACGTCGTTAATTGCTTCTGCTTTGGAACATTCTAAGATTCCAGTTTATAAGAAAAGCTATATGCCTATTTCCAATTCGGATATTGAAAAACTGCTTTTTGAAAAGAGAAAACTAAGAAGAGAATGGCAACAAACTAGATCACCAGCTGCAAAGCTGAGGCTGTCCGTTGCAAGAAGAAAACTAAGAAGAGCCCTTCAAATGGAAGAGGATCGCCGAGACAAGAGTTACATTGAAAGTTTGACGAATAATAAATTCACTAACTTCTCCCTATGGAGGGCAGCTAAAAGAATTAAGCCACCGGTAGAGGCACAAAGTCCTTTAAGGAAAGCTGATGGTACCTGGGCTCGTAGTGCAGAAGAGAAGGCCAACTTATTTGCAGATCATCTAAGTACAGTCTTTCAACCAAACCCCCCAACCAATGATTTTGTTTTGGGAGAGACAAATGATATTGCATTAAATGATGATGACATGATTTCTATTAGCCCCGAAGATATAAATACAATTGTAAAAGAAAATATGAATAAAAAAAAAATCACCTGGATATGATCTAATAACACCATCCATGATTAAAAACCTACCGTACGTGGCAATAATAGTGCTGTCTATACTGTTTAATGTGATCTTAAAACTAGGAGTATTTCCGAAGATTTGGAAAACTTCTCAGATTATAATGATACCAAAGCCAGGAAAGGATTTAACCGTACCATCATCCTACAGACCTATTAGTCTCCTTTCTTGTTTGTCAAAGCTTTTTGAAAAAGTATTGCAAATGAAAATCATGCCAATCTTAAATGATAGTAATATAATCCCAGTTCATCAGTTTGGTTTCCGTGAAAAGCATGGAACAATTGAACAAGTTAATCGTCTGACTGGAGAGATTAGAAAATCTTTTGAATTAAAGAAATATTGCTCTGCCATCTTTTTGGATGTAGCACAAGCATTCGACAAAGTATGGCATCAATATATAAAATAAGATGTTCTTTGCCACCTTATACCCATAAACTGTTTGAGTCATATGGCGCCGTCATATAGAAACCAAGAGAGTTAGTATGAAATTAAAAGCTTCCAACCTTCATTGGATAATAAATAGGCAATCGAAACTCAGCCTTGACAATAAAGTCATCCTGTATAAAACCGTTTTAAAACCAATTTGGACATATGGCATCCAATTGTGGGGAACGGCCAGCAATACGTGTATTGATCTTATACAGAGGGCCCAATCAAAAATTCTTAGAACCATGACGGGTGCACCATGGTATATAAGAAACGATAACATCCATAAAGATTTAGATGTACCCCTTGTCAGGGACGAGTTCAGCAAATTTAAGGCAAAATACATAGCAAAATTGCATAGTCATCCAAAACCACTTGCAAGACAACTAGCAGAAGCCCGAACACATTCAAGGCTTCGCAGAAATGATCTACCACCCCGCTAATAGGAGGGTCAATTTATGTCATCTTCGCTCTCGATAGAGAGTAATTAGATTTAGCTTTAGATTTATATACTTATTGTAAGGCCTAAAAGGCAGATCCAATAAATTAAAAAAACGTAAAAAAAAAATGTGGTGAGGGCCCACATGATACCCACCACATTTTCAACTGTCCTGCGAACCCTACTTCTCTTTATCCAACGGATTTATGGACACAACCAGTGGAAGTAGCACAATTCCTCGGACTTGACCTCGATGCAGAACCCCCTGACTGAAAATTGTTAAGATGTTCTAGCTGTTACAACAACAACTCAAAGAAAATTCAGGATTAATATCAAAAATATAAACAAAATAGATTTTCATTCCCTAAATTCTAGAGGTGCCCAAGGAGAAAAGAAAAAGGAAAACATGATTTCTTTCTTGCATCTTCCACAATTCAAACTTAAAAATATAGCAAAAGGTTTCAAAATTTCCCGTTTATTAATATATAATGATTAATAAATAGCTTTCTTAGTGAAAGCACAATATTTTTGTTTTTCCAGTAAGCATCTCAAAAATTTTCACCAACAAACTCATGTCATTGCTACACATTTCAGGTACATTTCTTTTTGTTTCTACTATGTCTTATTTTTGACAACTTTAAAGATTGTTTTCTTTATATTCTTAGTAATAAATTACACGTTTTTTCTTAAAAATGTCTGGGAATTTTTGTTATTTTTCTCAGCGTGGCAACGGCTTTTAAATTGTTTACAAAGAGTGTGTGCCAAACGGTAGCAAAGTATGTAGAAAAGTAAAATTTTGAAGTATATGAGGTGAATAAAATTTCACTAGCTCATAGGGCTACATAAATTTTTGACAAATGTATAGAAAATATTGACAATCATAAATTTTAAAATAAGTAAGAACAATAATATAATATTTCTCATTTTTTGTGTGTTTTAATGTTTTTAAATTAAATTCTTATTTTAGAATAAAAATAAATTGTATTAAAAAATATATATTAAAAAATTGTACGAAATTGTGTGTATTTTTGTTTTAAAAACTATCAAAATTTACAATTGAAAAAAGTTTTCATTTGGCACAGCAAATTTGTAAAATTTATTTACCATAGGAAAATTTTTAATTTCCTACCGTTTGGCACACGCTCAAAGAAAATAAACTTCAATAAACCCGTTTCCTGTCAAACAATTTGAAATGGAACTACCATGTATTCTTTATATCATGCTAAAACCTGTAAATTTGACAAGTACTGGAACAAAGCTTAATATAAAATTAAAAAAATTTTTATTGTCAAATATTAAAAATATATCAAATAATAGTTTTGTTCCAGTACTCGTCAGATTTACAGGTTTTAGTCAGGACTAGTCAGAAATTGTCAGAAAAACAACAAAATATATGGAAATTTTTAGTAGGAACACTTTCTTGTAAATTGTGACTAAAGGCCGGGTTAGTTGGTTGTTTAAGTGATGTTGATGTCCCGTTTATTTACGGGAAGAGTTTTGTACAATTATCCAAAATTAATAACGTGACATATGTTTTTGACATTTGTTAGCAAAAACACAGAGTTACCATAAATTATTTACTATAAAAAGCCTAAAAATGCAACTCAGATTGAAATGAAACATGCCAAATATTTATCTATTTAATTGTTTGTGTATTTAATCATTTTTGTTCATTTATTTCCTTTTTTATTTAGTGGTTTTTCCTTTTTATTTCGTTAAGCATTTTTTTGTTTTCAACAGAATCAGACATCACATCACACCAACGTTTCTATAATTGTTAGCTTTACAATATATGCAATATAAACGATCAGCTGTTTCCTTCGCGGAAGGAAACGTCACATAAACAGCCAACTAATTCACGCTTAAAAGTTGTAAATTTGACAAGTACTAAACACGAAAGACGAGAAAATCTTTGCGCTTTGTTGATACATTTTTTAATGAAATGTTAAAAAATCATTACGTACCGTCTATACTAGCCTTTTTCTTGTTCGTACAAGAACAAAACGTCGGCAGAGCAACACACACAATTTTTTCCTTTTGTTTTCAGTGGGCAGAACATTTGTCGAACAAATCATAATTTTTTGTTTGCCGTCAGTGTCACTTCGATACTTTTACATGCAGCGCCTCTTCTTCCGCATACAAAATGACGTTTAATGGCAGACATGGTTGCTCGAACAATTGTGCGAACAACGGTGTGCGAACAAGAACAAAACATGAACAACTTGGGTCCACACTATCCAAATGCATGTGCGCACAACATTTTGTTCAATGTGCGAGCATGAAAAAGGCTCGTGTGGACCGCAAATTATGATCGCGATTTTCTTCGACATATTGACGTGTGTTACACATGTTTGGTAATTTTGGCAATTTTGTATAACTTTTTATCTTAAACCCCCCTTACACCGACGCCGTTCGCTAAAAGTGATTCAAGCGAACAGATTTGTGTTTCATTAATGTCTGTTAAGGTATTTTCAGACGATAATATTCAATATTAACGCCTATGTGATGGAAATCACACGATTGTCATTTCACATGCGTTTTGAAAATCGCCAAATTTATTTTAGCATGTGCTGCAGTTCACGCGTTTTAAGCCCAAATTACAATTGCGCGTAGTCAGCATCAGTGTGTGCTGACATAATCAGCTGATAATTTAGAAAGCACTGTTTGTTATGGTGTTGATTACATTTGGTCAGCAGCAGTTTGCAGTGCTGTTTCATTTAGCCCTGTTTCTAAATTCACTGCGCTGCTTTCAGAATGAGAGCGAGACAAAGAGAGTGAGCAAATAAATGAGAGGCTAAAATACAGAAGTAGAATAAAGTAAGATGGTGGTTGTAAATTGTGGCTGCCTACGCTGAATTGTAATTATAACGGCAGCAACATGTTGTACTGACAGTGAACAGCTGATAATTTTTGCTGATACTGTTGCTGACTACGCGCTATTGTAATTTGGGCTTTACTTGTTCGATTTCTCTCAATTTGATCAGCTGTTTCTATTAAATCGCTTATGTATGAGAAAACAAATAAGAAAGAGAATAATGGATTAAATTTTAAATTACATATTTTTACTTAAAATTGGTAGAAAATATTACTAGTTTTTGCCTAAATAAAAAGAAAACATATTAAGTTTTATTTTTATGCCATGTTTATTGTTTTTTGAAGCCATGTTTAAGCAAAATAGACAACTTCACTTTGGTATAA
Organism: Protophormia terraenovae; assembly: GCA_951394005.1. Taxonomy (NCBI): domain Eukaryota; kingdom Metazoa; phylum Arthropoda; class Insecta; order Diptera; family Calliphoridae; genus Protophormia; species Protophormia terraenovae. Next base: position 65,477,275 of record OX596074.1, read on the forward strand.
GCATGCGATTTGAAATCGCCTATTTTCTTGTGATTGCGAACCACATCACACCTATTATGCGATTTGAAATCGTAATCGCCAATTTTATGCGATTCTCATCACATAGCCGATGAAAAAATTCAATACCTGAATGCTAAGCGTTTCAGCGATAAAAAAGTTAAAGTAATAATCCCATAACTCCACCAAATAACTCAGACCTAATCAAAGGAAAACATCCAATCCAATAGTTTATATCCAATTTTATCATGAGTGTATCCAAAAATAACCTGTAAAATCCAAAATATCAGAGTGGAATACCCAATTGCATGCATATCCCTCAATAAATCCTTCACCAATCAAAACTCAATGCTATATATATCATATATCAATATATCATAGCTATAGGCTGTGCACGAGCACCACCCATACTGCCCAAAATACCATCATTACCAAGAACATCAAGGCGCCCCTTCAGCCGCTCATTTTGAGCAATAAGCCTCATTAAGGGGTCCTCATACCTTCCGCCCTGCTCCAACACCTTCTTTGGAAGGTCAGCCATCGACATTCTAAACATCACCTCCATAAGATCCTCCGTGATCTTCTTCACCTGGCCACCCATCTGTCACACTCAACGGACGTAATGGCCTTCTTAGTTCGCCTCGTTCTACCCGTCTCCTTAGCAGATTTGCCAGAGGAAGCAGCAGTACCCTTCTCCCCAATTGCATCACCAGCAGCGACCTCACCACCACTTTACATCGACTTAGGTGATCCCAGCTTGAACCGATTGCTCAAGTCCTCCTCATCCACCTCCGAACTAGACGAACGCAGCTCGAACTGCTATCCGACACTGACAACATAACATCGTCGTACTGCTAAATGTCACCTATAATCGAGTATTTGCTCCGTCAGTTATTCGCAGTTAAAGGTGCCAAAAATTAATTTTTGTATACTTATATCTCGCTCAATAAGCATCATACGTGTTATGATGCCATTACAACATCTAGAATATAAAATTTGCAACAATTTTGCTGAAGTTCATTTTTGTGCACCATCTTGTAGGGACAGTCCTTTGACTTGTTCAATGATGTGCCAGAAGTTTTTTCATTTTGTTATTGTAATTTTACTTTGTTGGCTCATTGAAAAAAAACATTTAATATATCATAAAATTAAATGTACTAAAAAACATTTAATATATCATAAAATGATTTTTGGCACCTTTACAGCGAATAACTCTCGTAGCAAACACTTGTTATCGGCGACTTTATGTAAAGTAATTTTTTTTCTTCTAATTTGCATGCTTCATGAAATGAATAAAATGATCAGCAATATTGCTCTATATTGGAATTTATTGCTTAAAACTTCTCATTTAATTAAATATTTAAAATTTTTATGATTTAGATTCAATAGTATCTAGTAAAAAATATGGCTCGATAAAACTATTATTTGATATTGTTTTCTCTTACAAAAATTTTGTAAGATCAAATAACTATTTGCCCAAAAAATGGGAAAATATTTTTCATTATGTGGTCACATTATGAACATTTTTGTTTGCTATCTAATAATTTTCTTTGCCCAAAGTCAGCTGATATGTTGTTTGCCACATAATAATATTTTATGGTAAATAAAATAAAGAAATATTTGTGAGTTTCAGTCAAATGTTTCCCTAGTGTGACCCTTTAGTAAGTGCTAAATTTTAATATTCTATCCGTAAAATTTTATTAAAATTATTATTACATTTGCAAAATAAGAAAAGATCCGGACATATTATCGGAAAGTCTTCGGCCACAATCCAGTAAGATTTCTTGATTCCAGATAGAGAAAATGAAGTAACATTAATGCAATTGTCTTTAAAGTGCAGCTTTTTAGAATCTGAGCCCAAAAGAACCATTCCGTTATACAAAATTACAATTTAGAATGAAAATTAGAAGAAATTGAAGGGTCAGAAACCCTAATACTTCGAAGTATAACGTAGCTATATTGCAATTCTCGCCAAAAAATCTAATTTTTCTAAGCGGAGAGATAAAGAAGGAAGTAATTTTAATTATTACTAGCCTAACTGTCCAGACAAAGTTCAAACAAATTGGTTTCATATGTACCAAAGTTAAGAAAACATTTTTTATACGATCTCGTATATATATGACTTTTCCATGGCAGTTTCCAAAATTTTCTCAAGTTTTTAAAAATTTGAAAATAATTTGTATTTATTCATCAAAATATCTGTATTTTAGAATGGTTCTGGGACTTTAACGATTATTTTTCTATTACGGGTCGCTTTATTATATTAGCACAACAATGATGTGACTTTTACTTAGAATATGTACTTCTAAAACTCATATGTCTGAGCTTTTTCCTGGCAGTAAAAGCTAATATAGTTATAATTCTTTCTTTATAACTTTAGATGATAAAATTCATTCTTTTATGGGGAGAATATTGATATCATTACGATTTTACTTCGTAGTCTTAGGGTTTCTGTCCTCTCAATTTCTTCTAAATTTCGTTTTTAATTGTTATTTTGTATAACGAAATGAATCTTTTAGCCTCAGATTCTAAAGTGTTGCACTTTAAAGACAAATACACTAATTTCGCCTCATTTTCCTTATCTGGAGTCAAGAAATCTTTCTGGATTGTGGTCGAAGACTTTCCGATAATATGGCCGTATTCATCTTTATTTTCTAAACTTAATAATAATTTTAATATATTTTAATGAATAGAATACTAAAATTTAGCACTTAAGTATATGCCTACATTTTGTATAAAAAAATCGAAAATTGGAAGCCAAATTTAAGAAATTAAGTAAAGTGTCACTTTATTTAGTCGCACAAAATGCATGACCAACAACACTTTTGCCCCAAACTCAAATGCACATATTTCAAAAACTTCTTTTGTATATTAATTTAAAGAATATAATACGACAAATACCTGGAAACAAAAAAAGTAGCCCATAATGCACCTAGAAGACAATAATTATGAACTAAATAGCAAATGTAAAAAACCACACTTTATTTTGTTCGACAGTGTATGTCTAAGATAAATGTACATAGGAAACCTGCATAAAGCTATACAAAATACAAGATAAAGAAAGAATATGATTTATATTAGTGAACATAATCGCGATCATATATTTGTCAAAACCAGCGTTTGAATTTGCTTAACTAATTTCATTGACTTGCCTATTTGCTTAAGTAGACTAAACGAAAATAAACAAGCAAAAGCAAAAAGCAAATGTTAATAACAGAAAATAAAACCATTTGCTTCAGTCTGCTATTCTCTTTTTTCTGCTTAAGCTGTCAGCTAAGCAAATGATTTTCAAAATACGACTATTGCTTAGAGCTTTAAGTTTTTCATTCTCTCTTTTGTGCTTTTGCTTCAGTTTTTTCGGCTGAAGATCTCTTACTGAAAACCAACAGTTAAAGCAAAATTCAAAAAATTGCATTTTCTTAAAAGCAGTAAGCAAGCAAACATTAACTGTATTGTTTTTGCTCACGTCTTTTTTTTAACAAACAGTAAACACATGTACAAACGCATGTTAATCCCACGACAGCCGGTTCCACGTACCGGAATGACCCGAGATCCCTCGGCCAAGGGCTGTCATCCCAGCTACAACTACAATATTTTTAATCTCGGAGCAACATCTTCCGGCACTGCTGCTCCGTATTCTTTTGGTCCGTGCCGGAATTGAAACAAATCCCGGACCATGGCTCTGCTCAGTATGCCAGAACCGTTTGCACCATATGTCCATCCAGTTAAGGTGCAACTCTTGTTTGGGCTGGTGTCATCTTAGGAACTGTTCCGGATAAAATTATGAAAGGGAGTGGTCGGAAAATTTCGTTGCTCCTTGCTGCCAACGTCAAGGAAATAATTCTGCGTCATCTTCATCATCGTACGCTACACCGCCACCCTCCCCACCGCAATCACAACAACAGCAGCAACAACAATATCTTCAGCAGCCACAACAACAACAGTCGCCGCTTACACCATCGATTGCGATCCGGGCACCTCAGATGATATCCATACTGCAGTTTAACTGCAACGGCCTCCAGGGCAAACTATCTGAGATAACCCGATTTATAAGGCAAAACAATATCGTGGTCGCTGCGGTCCAGGAGACTAAACTGACGAGCAATTCCAGTCTGCACAGTTGTAACGGATACAAAATTCTCCGAAAAGACCGCACCAAAAGCAACGGTGGAGGCATCGCATTCATCATCCACAATACAGTGCAGTATAGAGCTCTCTCTCTCGATTTGAATTCCAGAGATCAATATATATTGCGGTTAGATCGGTAGACGCCGAATTAGAGCTCTATAACGTCTACATTCCGCCAGTAGCCAGCTGTCCAACAGGCTACCATCCCGACATCAGGTCCATATTGGATGGCGACACCCGATTTAGTCCTTGGGGATTTTAACGCGCACCATCAACTCTGGCACTCAAATCTTGGGGATGACCAGAGAGGTGCGTCGTAAGCGGAACAAATTGACGAATCCACCTTCTGCACATTGAATGATGATGCCCCCACAGGGATTATGGGTACATGCGCAAGCTCGCATATCACCATTGCGAGCCGTGGTCTTTGGGATCAGACCATCTACCCATAATCGTTACACTGGGCCGACCTAACGATTTCATCGTCTCTGAACGCCGCACGTATATAAACCAAAAGAAAGCAGGCAGACACGGCTTCAGAGAATTTACCAACCGCCGTTTTAATGATCTACCTGTACCCTCCAATGTATACACCGCTGAGAGGAAGTTCCGCGAAATCACCACAGCAGTCACACGCTTCGTCCCTGTTGGTCGAATTTCCGTAGTGCGCCCACACTTCCCAGCTGCTAGACTCGCAGACGAACGTGATGACATCCGAACTACCAACCCTGACGATACTAGGATCGCCCAGCTGAACCGTGACATCAGCAGGTTGGTAAATGAGGACAAGCGGAAAAAATGGTTAGATCAGTTAAACAACTGCAACTTGAGCACAGGAGTTGGTAAGTTGTGGTCAACTGTTCGATCTCTCTCGAACCCGAAGAAGAAGGATGATAGGGTTGCGATTAAGTTTCCAGACACCACCATGACCGACCCTAAGAAATGCTCGCGTGCCTTTTGCCGACAGTTTATTGAGCATCCGGAGAGAGACAAGGCGAAAAGAAGTGTTGTTCGCAAACTTCACAATCTTCTAGTCACGGACATACCACAACTACACACACCAATTGAAGTTGCAGAAGCCATCAACAACGCCAAGCCTTCCAAGGCGATTGGCCCAGATGAAATTTCCATGCTGATGCTTAAGAACCTGGGCGAGCGGGGAGTTGAGTACCTGACAATGGTTTTTAACCTGTCAGTGAGGAGCCTGGTCATACCCAATGCCTGTAAAATAGGTAGAGTCATCCCGATTTTAAAACCCGGGAAAAACGCGAATGAGGGACAATCATACAGGCCAATTTCCCTCTTGTCACCTGCTGGGAAGTTTTTTTTTTTTAAAAAAAAAGCTAATTTTACTACCAGAAAATTAAATTATTTGAATATTTTTTTATTTATACACGTCCAGTTTTTTGTTATTGATAGCGAAAACTTCATTCAGTTACTTTATTCCTGTTTTAAAGATACAGAGTATTTCAAAGTAATCATCTATATATATAAAAAAGTAACGTGACTGACTGACTGACTGATTCATCATCCCACAGCCCAAACGGCTGAAGCTAGAGAGACGAAATTTGGAACGTAGGTAGGTCTCCCACCATATAGATCCACTAAGACGGGATTTTTGGAAATTCGAATGTTTAGGGGGTAAAAAAGGGTAAAAACGGGTAAAATCGGTAACTTTATATCTCCCAAACTAATAGAGATACAAAAAAAGTTGAATAGTTATCGTTATTCATTTAAAAAATAATTGGACAGGTGTCTGGTACTTTTTTGAAAATCGGCCGTTTTAGGGAGAAAACGGGTAAAAACTGTATTTTGGTACTTTTTTGGCACCATATGTATCTTTGAAACCAATCAACATACAAATAAAATTTATATCGTATTCATAACTTATCAAAAAATGAGAAATACAAATTTGGTACTTTTTAGAAATTCAAGTGTTTAAGGGGTAAAAATCGTACCTATTTTTGGTACTTTTTTCATAAAACCTTTTTTTATATTTATTGAAATATTCATATGGGTATTTTAATATGGGATACCACTAATAATAATGAATTTTCAATTACATTTAACATAGAAACATGAAATTAAGAAAATGTAGATAGGAATTCACAAGAGTGGAATTTGTGGTACTTAAAGATACGTGGTCCTATGGATAAAAATTCAAGAGGATGGACTTTGTGGTACTTTTTTCTTCTTCTATTGGTACTTTTTTTCATTTTCTGTAATATTTAACCTAGAAACATGAAAATAAATACGTATGGTCCGATGTTGTAAAGAATTCACAAGGGGGGACTTTGTGGTACTTTTTCGATCTTCTAATGGTACTTTTTGAATTTTCTGTAATATTTAACCTAGAAACATGAAATAAGGATATGTGGTCCTAAATGAATGGGAATCCATAAGAAGGGACTTTGTGGTACTTTTTGTTCTTCCTACGGTACTTTTTTAATTTTCTATAATTCTGAATCTAGAAACATGAAATTAAAGATATGTGGTCCTAAATGAATGAGAATCCATAAGAAGGGACTTTGTGGTATCTCTTTTCGTTCTTCTACTAGTACTTCTTGAATGTTCTGCAATTTTCATCCTTAGAAACATAAAATTGAAAATGTAAGGTCCTAAGTGAATCAGAAACCTTTAAATAGATTTTGTGGTCCTTTTTCTTTATTCTAAAATACTTTTTCGTAATTCTGATATTTATTTTTCATTATTCTAAGATTATAAACCTGAAATTAAAGAGATATTGTTATTTATGGATGACATAACACCATTATTAAAAATGTTCCCAAGGGAGTTAAGAATCTTAGTTTAAATTTATTATATAGTATAGTTTTTATAAAAAATTTCCGCTGACGAAGTAGCGGGTTTACAGCTCGTATTTAATAAAAATTTTTAAAACCTCATACTAATATGTTTTTAAAACATTTTTAAAATATAAATATACTTTTTTTTTATAAATTTGAAATAATATATATTATAATTTTTTTGGGAAAAATAATTCATATTTAAATAAACTTGTTTTTACATGAGTATCCGAGAAATAAAACTAATAAAAGACGCATAAGCAAAAGCAAATGAACCCCGGCTAACTTCACGTTATTTTATATAAGTACTCCAAGCAGGCCACATGTCCATTAACGACACTTTCATCGATGATGACGTCGAAATATTTCGTCAAGAAAATGCATGTAGAGGACAATTTTGATTAAAAGATGACCTATATTGTCATCTTACCCCATTTTCGGCGCCTTCAATAAAAAAGTATACTGAATTGTCGTACATATATAGTTCGATGATAACATGAGTTAAATGTCCAGCGAGAATGTCGTGATTTAAACCAAACACATCACAGTGGGGTCAAACGCAAATTTTTTGGTAATAAATCTGAATCTCCTAAACTACTGGTCGTATCAAATGGAAATGTATGGAAGAGTTGTAGAGGAGGACCTAAGCTTTCAGAAAAATCATCTTGTAGTCACCCTGTGATAACACGAGATAAGCTACAGGGTGTCAAAGTTGACTACCTCGAGTACAAATGAAGTCCGATTTTAAAGATTTTTATATTTCTAGAAAGTGCTTGGCAAGATAAGCTTACTCATCTAAGTTATCTCTTACAGTTAAAAAGATATTTACGCTTGAATTTTGAATTTTTGATTTTTTAGCTCGACTTTCTTTCGTTTTTCGGGAATAAGTCCGGAGATATATGAGGTAAACATTTTTTAAAAATATTCTGTAATTTGCTACATATTTCAAAATAATATGCTGAAAGAAAATTTGGAAAAATATTCAAAGTCAGCACTCCGAAATTGGCATGAAAAATGACTATTTTTTTACAAAAATATAGTACAATTCATTCACTTTTTTCTCAAAGTTCCGTTAATAAAAAAATATTTTCCTTATTAATTTCAAAAGATAAGGCTTCATAAATGGTTAATAAAGAAATTTTGAATTGATTTAAGTTTGCACCCTACATCCAGCATTGGCCGAAAATTGTCAATTTTAAAAAATAGTTTCATTTTTATCGATTAATAAAAAAAATTTCACGCGAGCTTTTTTAAATTTGGTACCCATATTTTTTTATAGAAATAGATTTAGAACTGCTTCCCGCCCGGCCAAAAACTAATGCAGGAGTGGAGATTTTATGTTAAAAGTCAGTTTTTTTAACGACTATTTTTAAAAGCATATTAGCATAATATGCTTTTAATATTATTTCTTATGTAATGTATAAAACACAAATCAAGCTTTCATTCCTAAAAAAATCAATAAAATAGCTCCAATAACCTATTTTTGGTAATTTTTCAAAAATAATTTTTTTTTTAAAATAGCTGAAAATCCAAAAAAAATATTTTTTTTAATACAACTCCACAATTTTTGCAAATACTTTAAAAGTGTTAAAAGAATATAAAAATAGACTTATTTACCAATTCAACGATATATAACATGTTGATATAGGTCATTTAATAATAGTAATATAATGGCCTCAAAACTACCAAGTCACGTCAAAAGTTGCAAAATTCACTATTTTGTTCCGTATTTCCATATGTGTGTATACGTAACACTCAACTGCATTGCTTATTTTTGTTACGAGATAATAATATTTATTAATGAATTTATTTAAAGTGTTCATAATTTTTTTCTGCTGAAATGGTTTTTAAAATTACCTAAGTACATAAATAAGTATATTTTCCTTCGTTTTTTATTAAATTTTTTTAAGTTTTTAAATAATTTACCTAGCTACTTAATTAATGTATTATAACAAAAATGATTTTTTTACAATCGCATAGGTACATTTTTTGACGTACCTGTTTAACACTACAGGTCATAAAAATAAACTGAATGAAATTGGGGGTTTTGAGCAAAAATTTAAATTTTTTAATTCATTTTTGCCTGTCACCATTTACCTGATATAAATATTATTTTTCTATATAAGTATTCTTATAAATATGCAGATTTATTAGTGAATTTGCCATTATGGAGATTACATTAAAACACTTTCTGGGATAATCTATCTGATATTATCAATCGTCCAGAAAAAATAAGAAAACTCATTGATACAGTACAGTAGTATCTTTTGGTTTAACTCTTACTGCAGAAGACAGTTTAAAGCTCGAAAATTTTTATAAATCATACGAAAAAAGGATGCAAGCTTCAGATTCGTCAATACCAAAGTTCAAGAAGAAAAGTGAAGAGTGGTTGGAGGGAGAAATACCAATTTTTATCGGAAAGCAGAAAAAGGGTCGACCAAAAAAAGTTACTATGAAGTTCAGCTAAGAACAAAGAGGACCAAACAGGAATCTATTCTAAATTCACATACGAATGCCGAAATAAAAGATACATTTAAAGCTTTAGTAACACGTTCGCAACCAAAGGAAGTAGAAAAAGTTATAGATGTGTTACCAACAGCTTCTCCAATCGATTACATCGGATAATCCAAAGTATAGTGACACCGAAATCAACATCGTCCTTTACCTATGAAGATGCTTTAGCTCTAATATTAAATTTAGCATTATCAAGAAACCAATACGAGATTTTGAGGAAATCTGTTAGCGAAAAAGGATATGATATCTTTCCCAGTAGCAAATCAGTGAGAGAAGGGAAAAGTAATATTTTACAGCCAATGGAGCACCCGGTTAATGCTTCTGTTAAAAGTGCTAAAGTTAATATATTGCAATTACTTGAAAATACTACCTCTGGAATTATATCTACCTTCAGCAATGATAACATTGAAAAATGCAAAGACTCTGAACTTATTTTAATATTCAAATGGGGCTGCGATGGAACATCAAGATTTTCGGAATACAAACAACTGGATGGAAGTAATTCAGGAAATAATTATTTCTCGATGTTTATAGCGTCTCTGGTACCACTTCGAATGCGCTTAAATAAGCCTTCCTCATCGACAAGAAATGACTCGCTTTTTGATGATATATGGATAAATTTAACTCCAGGTTCCAAATATTTGTGCCGTCCAATCCTTTTTGATTACACAAAAGAAACCACGGTCAACCAATTGGAAGAATAAATTAAAACATTGCCCCCAATATATGTAAAAGTATCAAACAGAACTATTAAAGTTACATTTCAACAACAATTAACGATGATTGATGGAAAAGTTGCAAACGCTATAACAGATACAACATCTACATGGAAATGTAATATATGTGGAAAAATAAGTTCATAATTTCAGGATAATTCTGAAGTCCTTGTTAATAAAAATTCTTTAAAATTAGGAATATCACCACTCCACGCAAGGATAAGATTTTTGGAGTTCTGCTTACATCTTGCATATGATATGAAGTACAGAAATATTCCCGGACAGGAAAATGCTACAGTAAAAAACAATTTGGAACTTCACGAATTACGAAAAGAGGAGAAGAAAAGAATTCAATTAGAATTCAAAGAACAACTCGGATTAATAATTGATAAACCTCTACATGGCAATGGAAGCTCAAATGATGGAAATACAGCAAGACGTTTCTTTGAAAATCCGGAACTCACATCTTCAATCACAGGCCTTGACTTAAATATTTTGAAGCGTTTTAAGATTATATTGGCAGCCATTAATAGCAAAAAATAAATTAATGCTGACAAATTTAAAATTTTTGATTACGAAACTAAAGAACTACTTAACATTACATACCCCTGGAAATCAATGACTCCAACAATGCACAAAGTATTGGCTCATGGTAAAGAAATAATAGAAAATAGTATTTTGCCATTGGGAGAGCTAACAGAGGAAGCACAGGAAGCCCGAAATAAAGATGTTAAACATTTCCGACTCTTCAATGCCTCCAGGGCAAACTATCTGAGATAACCCGATTTATAAGGCAAAACAATATCGTGGTCGCTGCGGTCCAGGAGACTAAACTGACGAGCAATTCCAGTCTGCACAGTTGTAACGGATACAAAATTCTCCGAAAAGACCGCACCAAAAGCAACGGTGGAGGCATCGCATTCATCATCCACAATACAGTGCAGTATAGAGCTCTCTCTCTCGATTTGAATTCCAGAGATCAATATATATTGCGGTTAGATCGGTAGACGCCGAATTAGAGCTCTATAACGTCTACATTCCGCCAGTAGCCAGCTGTCCAACAGGCTACCATCCCGACATCAGGTCCATATTGGATGGCGACACCCGATTTAGTCCTTGGGGATTTTAACGCGCACCATCAACTCTGGCACTCAAATCTTGGGGATGACCAGAGAGGTGCGTCGTAAGCGGAACAAATTGACGAATCCACCTTCTGCACATTGAATGATGATGCCCCCACACGGATTATGGGTACATGCGCAAGCTCGCATATCACCATTGCGAGCCGTGGTCTTTGGGATCAGACCATCTACCCATAATCGTTACACTGGACCGACCTAACGATTTCATCGTCTCTGAACGCCGCACGTATATAAACCAAAAGAAAGCAGGCAGACACGGCTTCAGAGAATTTACCAACCGCCGTTTTAATGATCTACCTGTACCCTCCAATGTATACACCGCTGAGAGGAAGTTCCGCGAAATCACCACAGCAGTCACACGCTTCGTCCCTGTTGGTCGAATTTTCGTAGTGCGCCCACACTTCCCAGCTGCTAGACTCGCAGACGAACGTGATGACATCCGAACTACCAACCCTGACGATACTAGGATCGCCCAGCTGAACCGTGACATCAGCAGGTTGGTAAATGAGGACAAGCGGAAAAAATGGTTAGATCAGTTAAACAACTGCAACTTGAGCACAGGAGTTGGTAAGTTGTGGTCAACTGTTCGATCTCTCTCGAACCCGAAGAAGAAGGATGATAGGGTTGCGATTAAGTTTCCAGACACCACCATGACCGACCCTAAGAAATGCTCGCGTGCCTTTTGCCGACAGTTTATTGAGCATCCGGAGAGAGACAAGGCGAAAAGAAGTGTTGTTCGCAAACTTCACAATCTTCTAGTCACGGACATACCACAACTACACACACCAATTGAAGTTGCAGAGGCCATCAACAACGCCAAGCCTTCCAAGGCGATTGGCCCAGATGAAATTTCCATGCTGATGCTTAAGAACCTGGGCGAGCGGGGAGTTGAGTACCTGACAATGGTTTTTAACCTGTCAGTGAGGAGCCTGGTCATACCCAATGCCTGTAAAATAGGTAGAGTCATCCCGATTTTAAAACCCGGGAAAAACGCGAATGAGGGACAATCATACAGGCCAATTTCCCTCTTGTCACCTGCTGGGAAGTTTTTTTTTTTTAAAAAAAAAGCTAATTTTACTACCAGAAAATTAAATTATTTGAATATTTTTTTATTTATACGCGTCCAGTTTTTTGTTATTGATAGCGAAAACTTCATTCAGTTACTTTATTCCTGTTTTAAAGATACAGAGTATTTCAAAGTAATCATCTATATATATAAAAAAGTAACGTGACTGACTGACTGACTGATTCATCATCCCACAGCCCAAACGGCTGAAGCTAGAGAGACGAAATTTGGAACGTAGGTAGGTCTCCCACCATATAGATCCACTAAGACGGGATTTATGGAAATTCGAATGTTTAGGGGGTAAAAAAGGGTAAAAACGGGTAAAATCGGTAACTTTATATCTCCCAAACTAATAGAGATACAAAAAAAAGTTGAATAGTTATCGTTATTCATTTAAAAAATAATTGGACAGGTGTCTGGTACTTTTTTGAAAATCGGCCGTTTTAGGGAGAAAACGGGTAAAAACTGTATTTTGGTACTTTTTTGGCACCATATGTATCTTTGAAACCAATCAACATACAAATAAAATTTATATCGTATTCATAACTTATTCAAAAAATGAGAAATACAAATTTGGTACTTTTTAGAAATTCAAGTGTTTAAGGGGTAAAAATCGTACCTATTTTTGGTACTTTTTTCATAAAACCTTTTTTTATATTTATTGAAATATTCATATGGGTATTTTAATATGGGATACCACTAATAATAATGAATTTTCAATTACATTTAACATAGAAACATGAAATTAAGAAAATGTAGATAGGAATTCACAAGAGTGGAATTTGTGGTACTTAAAGATACGTGGTCCTATGGATAACAATTCAAGAGGATGGACTTTGTGGTACTTTTTTCTTCTTCTATTGGTACTTTTTTTCATTTTCTGTAATATTTAACCTAGAAACATGAAAATAAATACGTATGGTCCGATGTTGTAAAGAATTCACAAGGGGGGACTTTGTGGTACTTTTTCGTTCTTCTAATGGTACTTTTTGAATTTTCTGTAATATTTAACCTAGAAACATGAAATAAGGATATGTGGTCCTAAATGAATGGGAATCCATAAGAAGGGACTTTGTGGTACTTTTTGTTCTTCCTACGGTACTTTTTTAATTTTCTATAATTCTGAATCTAGAAACATGAAATTAAAGATATGTGGTCCTAAATGCATGAGAATCCATAAGAAGGGACTTTGTGGTATCTCTTTTCGTTCTTCTACTAGTACTTCTTGAATGTTCTGCAATTTTCATCCTTAGAAACATAAAATTGAAAATGTAAGGTCCTAAGTGAATCAGAAACCTTTAAATAGATTTTGAGGTCCTTTTTCTTTATTCTAAAATACTTTTTCGTAATTCTGATATTTATTTTTCATTATTCTAAGATTATAAACCTGAAATTAAAGAGATATTGTTATTTATGGATGACATAACACCATTATTAAAAATGTTCCCAAGGGAGTTAAGAATCTTAGTTTAAATTTATTATATAGTATAGTTTTTATAAAAAATTTCCGCTGACGAAGTAGCGGGTTTACAGCTCGTATTTAATAAAAATTTTTAAAACCTCATACTAATATGTTTTTAAAACATTTTTAAAATATAAATATACTTTTTTTTTATAAATTTGAAATATATATTATAATTTTTTTGGGAAAAATAATTCATATTTAAATAAACTTGTTTTTACATGAGTATCCGAGAAATAAAACTAATAAAAGACGCATAAGCAAAAGCAAATGAACCCCGGCTAACTTCACGTTATTTTATATAAGTACTCCAAGCAGGCCACATGTCCATTAACGACACTTTCATCGATGATGACGTCGAAATATTTCGTCAAGAAAATGCATGTAGAGGACAATTTTGATTAAAAGATGACCTATATTGTCATCTTACCCCATTTTCGGCGCCTTCAATAAAAAACTATACTGAATTGTCGTACATATATAGTTCGATGATAACATGAGTTAAATGTCCAGCGAGAATGTCGTGATTTAAACCAAACACATCACAGTGGGGTCAAACGCAAATTTTTTGGTAATAAATCTGAATCTCCTAAACTACTGGTCGTATCAAATGGAAATGTATGGAAGAGTTGTAGAGGAGGACCTAAGCTTTCAGAAAAATCATCTTGTAGTCACCCTGTGATAACACGAGATAAGCTACAGGGTGTCAAAGTTGACTACCTCGAGTACAAATGAAGTCCGATTTTAAAGATTTTTATATTTCTAGAAAGTGCTTGGCAAGATAAGCTTACTCATCTAAGTTATCTCTTACAGTTAAAAAGATATTTACGCTTGAATTTTGAATTTTTGATTTTTTAGCTCGACTTTCTTTCGTTTTTCGGGAATAAGTCCGGAGATATATGAGGTAAACATTTTTTAAAAATATTCTGTAATTTGCTACATATTTCAAAATAATATGCTGAAAGAAAATTTGGAAAAATATTCAAAGTCAGCACTCCGAAATTGGCATGAAAAATGACTATTTTTTACAAAAATATAGTACAATTCATTCACTTTTTTCTCAAAGTTCCGTTAATAAAAAAATGTTTTCCTTATTAATTTCAAAAGATAAGGCTTCATAAATGGTTAATAAAGAAATTTTGAATTGATTTAAGTTTGCACCCTACATCCAGCATTGGCCGAAAATTGTCAATTTTAAAAAATAGTTTCATTTTTATCGATTAATAAAAAAAACTTCACGCGAGCTTTTTTAAATTTGGTACCCATATTTTTTTATAGAAATAGATTTAGAATGATTTAACACTAAACTGCTTCCCGCCCGGCCAAAAACTAATGCAGGAGTGGAGATTTTATGTTAAAAGTCAGTTTTTTTAACGACTATTTTTAAAAGCATATTAGCATAATATGCTTTTAATATTATTTCTTATGTAATGTATAAAACACAAATCAAGCTTTCATTCCTAAAAAAATCAATAAAATAGCTCCAATAACCTATTTTTGGTAATTTTTCAAAAATAATTTTTTTTTAAAATAGCTGAAAATCCAAAAAAAATATTTTTTTTAATACAACTCCACAATTTTTGCAAATACTTTAAAAGTGTTAAAAGAATATAAAAATAGACTTATTTACCAATTCAACGATATATAACATGTTGATATAGGTCATTTAATAATAGTAATATAATGGCCTCAAAACTACCAAGTCACGTCAAAAGTTGCAAAATTCACTATTTTGTTCCGTATTTCCATATATGTGTATACGTAACACTCAACTGCATTGCTTATTTTTGTTACGAGATAATAATATTTATTAATGAATTTATTTAAAGTGTTCATAATTTTTTTCTGCTGAAATGGTTTTTAAAATTACCTAAGTACATAAATAAGTATATTTTCCTTCGTTTTTTATTAATTTTTTTTAAGTTTTTAAATAATTTACCTAGCTACTTAATTAATGTATTATAACAAAAATGATTTTTTTACAATCGCATAGGTACATTTTTTGACGTACCTGTTTAACACTACAGGTCATAAAAATAAACTGAATGAAATTGGGGGTTTTGAGCAAAAATTTAAATTTTTTAATTCATTTTTGCCTGTCACCATTTACCTGATATAAATATTATTTTTCTATATAAGTATTCTTATAAATATGCAGATTTATTAGTGAATTTGCCATTATGGAGATTACATTAAAACACTTTTCTATTTGCAAAGTAATCTGGGATAATCTATCTGATATTATCAATCGTCCAGAAAAAATAAGAAAACTCATTGATACAGTACAGTAGTATCTTTTGGTTTAACTCTTACTGCAGAAGACAGTTTAAAGCTCGAAAATTTTTATAAATCATACGAAAAAAGGATGCAAGCTTCAGATTCGTCAATACCAAAGTTCAAGAAGAAAAATGAAGAGTGGTTGGAGGGAGAAATACCAATTTTTATCGGAAAGCAGAAAAAGGGTCGACCAAAAAAAGTTACTATGAAGTTCAGCTAAGAACAAAGAGGACCAAACAGGAATCTATTCTAAATTCACATACGAATGCCGAAATAAAAGATACATTTAAAGCTTTAGTAACACGTTCGCAACCAAAGGAAGTAGAAAAAGTTATAGATGTGTTACCAACAGCTTCTCCAATCGATTACATCGGATAATCCAAAGTATAGTGACACCGAAATCAACATCGTCCTTTACCTCTGAAGATGCTTTAGCTCTAATATTAAATTTAGCATTATCAAGAAACCAATACGAGATTTTGAGGAAATCTGTTAGCGAAAAAGGATATGATATCCTTCCCAGTAGCAAATCAGTGAGAGAAGCGAAAAGTAATATTTTACAGCCTATGGAGCACCCGGTTAATGCTTCTGTTAAAAGTGCTAAAGTTAATATATTGCAATTACTTGAAAATACTACCTCTAGAATTATATCTACCTTCAGCAATGATAACATTGAAAAATGCAAAGACTCTGAACTTATTTTAATATTCAAATGGGGCTGCGATGGAACATCAAGATTTTCGGAATACAAACAACTGGATGGAAGTAATTCAGAAAATAATTATTTCTCGATGTTTATAGCGTCTCTGGTACCACTTCGAATGCGCTTAAATAAGCCTTCCTCATCGACAAGAAATGACTCGCTTTTTGATGATATATGGATAAATTTAACTCCAGGTTCCAAATATTTGTGCCGTCCAATCCTTTTTGATTACACAAAAGAAACCACGGTCAACCAATTGGAAGAATAAATTAAAACATTGCCCCCAATATATGTAAAAGTATCAAACAGAACTATTAAAGTTACATTTCAACAACAATTAACGATGATTGATGGAAAAGTTGCAAACGCTATAACAGATACAACATCTACATGGAAATGTAATATATGTGGAAAAATAAGTTCATAATTTCAGGATAATTCTGAAGTCCTTGTTAATAAAAATTCTTTAAAATTAGGAATATCACCACTCCACGCAAGGATAAGATTTTTGGAGTTCTGCTTACATCTTGCATATGATATGAAGTACAGAAATATTCCCGGACAGGAAAATGCTACAGTAAAAAACAATTTGGAACTTCACGAATTACGAAAAGAGGAGAAGAAAAGAATTCAATTAGAATTCAAAGAACAACTCGGATTAATAATTGATAAACCTCTACATGGCAATGGAAGCTCAAATGATGGAAATACAGCAAGACGTTTCTTTGAAAATCCGGAACTCACATCTTCAATCACAGGCCTTGACTTAAATATTTTGAAGCGTTTTAAGATTATATTGGCAGTTATTAATAGCAAAAAATAAATTAATGCTGACAAATTTAAAATTTTTGATTACGAAACTAAAGAACTACTTAACATTACATACCCCTGGAAATCAATGACTCCAACAATGCACAAAGTATTGGCTCATGGTAAAGAAATAATAGAAAATAGTATTTTGCCATTGGGAGAGCTAACAGAGGAAGCACAGGAAGCCCGAAATAAAGATGTTAAACATTTCCGACTCTTCAATGCCCGAAATTGCGCAAAATATGCACTTAATGGAATATTTATTAATATCTGATCCAGTTCTACACGATGGCTACCAAAAATCACTCTTGAAATAAAAAAAGAGGATTCCGAAGCTAAGGAAGTTAAAGATTTGCTAACGTTTGATGTTTCTGATTATTTTCAAGAAAATCTCTAATAATATCTTCGATAATATATTCTTAATAAAATAAATATATGGGGTATATGTATAATAAGTATGTAAATATGTAGAACAAATTAAATAAACATTACTCAAATAAAGAATTTACTACTTTATAATAACAAATATATACCTACATAATACATTAGAAAACTAAAATGTTACGTATACACACATATGGAAATACGGAACAAAATAGTGAATTTTGCAACTTTTGACAATGCTGGATGTAGGGTGCAAACTTAAATCAATTAAAAATGTCTTTATTAACCATTTATGAAGCCTTATCTTTTGAAATTAATAAGGAAAACATTTTTTTATTAACGGAACTTTGAGAAAAAAGTGAATGAATTGTACTATATTTTTGTAAAAAAATAGTCATTTTTCATGCCAATTTCAGAGTGCTGACTTTGAATATTTTTCACGTCTAGACGAATTGAGATAATCCAAAAATTCTTTCAGCATATTATTTTGAAATATGTAACAAATTACAGAATATTTTTAAAAAACGTTTACCTCATATATCTCCGGACTTATTCCCGAAAAACGAAAGTTGAGCCAAAAAATCAAAATTCAATCAAATCAAATTCAAGCGAAAATATCTTTTTAACTGTAGATGAGTAAGTTTATTTTTTCTTTTTCTTGCCAAGCACTTTCCAGAAATATAAAAATCTTTAAAATCGGACTTCATTTGTACAAGTTTTATTATTTATTACCAAAAAGTTTGGGTTTGACCCCACTGTGCACATGACATGCTGCATGACAATGTCATCAACAACTATTTTTAACTGTCAGATAAATAAAAGCATTTTTAAAATTACTTAAAAATAGAGAGTGTTGTAGCTGAAGTGGTTAGTGCGCTTGACTATTCAATAAGGAAAAAAGAAATTAGTAGCCTGGGTTCAAATCTCAGCAGAACCCAACTTTTTTTTCATTTATTTTTCTTTATATGGTTGACGACAAGCACCCGAAAACGTTTTATTTTTATCAATCAAAATAAATACCTTTAATGTACAAAATGTTTTTTTAATTTGTTGAAAAAAATATGTGAATGATTTTTATTTTTAAAATAAATATCCATCAATGATGAAAAAAATAAATATCTTTAACTATAAATATCAGTTCCAAAAAAATTTCAAATGATTGTTTTTTATTCATACTTTTGTTTTGTTTTCAAAATATTTTTTTTATTCAAATGAAATTGTTGTTGTTTAGAATTTTTTCCATCCGATGAAAAAAGTTCAAAATAATTTTCAACTTTTGTAGTAAATCTCACAAAAGATATTTATATTTTTTATTTCCATCATGATGAAAAAAATTAAATTATTGATGATAATAAAGAAATCATGATGGATTTTTATTATTTTTTGATTGAAATGTTTTTCGAATGAAATAAAAATAAAAAGATTGTTTTTTTTAGTATTAAAATCCGGTCTCTGGTTGACGACAATATGCATGACGCGTCGCTCAGGTTATCGTTAATGACTTAAGTGCCCTTTGTTCGAAAATGTCACCAATGTTTGTTCGGAGCTGTCGTACATGTGTCATCAAAGACTGGGTCAAATCATCGTCGATATTTTCTACAAGAAACCCAGCAAGGCCTGCTGGGTTATGTAACATACATTCACATACATATGTGTGTAACGCCATATGCATCACAGTATACACAGCGTTTAAATCGCTATCACCATTTAAGCAAAAGCATCTACAAATTGCCCTTTACGTGGCTAAATTAAACATCAAAAAGCAATAGCTAACAACTGCTAAAACAAAATAACACACTGCTTTTTGAATTTGTCAATTTTAATAGCAGCGTTGTGAACTTTTTTGAACCAAAAAGCGCCGGTCATCACTTAAAAAAGCGCTAAATTCTATTTGAATAAAATTTGTTTTTATCTTTTAGTTAAATATGTATTTTTTATTAAGAGCAAAACAACTTATTACATACATATTTGTTATTTTAAGTTCATGTGCAAATATTTAGTAGTTATATGCAATATTGAACATTGACGTTTTATAAAAGCAATATTTAAGGTACAAAGAAAGGTTATACATTTGATAATATCTTTCAGTTTAAAGCTTTTAAATTTATAAATATGTTAAATTAAAATATGAAGGTCTTAGGCCCAGCATTATACTGCCCACTTAGTGGCCAAATCCTGTTTTAAAACTTTTTTTCATCGCTTAAGCTTTTCCTAAGTATGAAAATTGTGTTACGTCTGAAAAAAATATTTATTGAAAATAAAATAAATAGAAATACAGAATATATATCGATGGCTGCCCTTTTCGTAATTTTACAAGAGAAGGAAAATACTGAATAAAACCTAAGAAACTTTTGAAACTTTTAATTCAAACCAAGTACCGAAACTAATTCTAACTTTTATTTCTGGACTTTTCTACGCCTTAGTATGTTATCTTAGATGGGGATTTTTTCAGTAATTAAAATTTTAAATAAATGGATAAATTAATAATTGGTGCTTTAAATTACAAAAAATAGTGTTTCAATAGATTACTGCAAAAAAAAACTAAACTAAAAAAATTATGTCTTTTAAAGTTCTTCATCTGGATATTTGAGATGTTTTTGATTTGGAAGACTTGTTACAAAGAGCACTTTTAGAAATACTCAGATATTGCTATTTTTTATTTCCATTTTCATTCCATTCATCTTTGTTTGGAACATTTGAGTCACAATTTAAAATAAGAAATTCCAACACAATATAATATGTGTATGTTTCACAAACATTATTCTCATTAAAAATTCTATATTAAGTATATAAATATTAATTATACATTTGAAAAACAAAATTTAAAAATGTTTAAGAACTTAATTTTCCTTTTATTGTTTATATTTTGCATAAAAAAATAAAGTTTCTACATTTCAATTTCAGAAAAGTTTAGAAAACATGATTAAAATCTGCAACTAAAACTAACCGAATACAAAACGCGCCAATTTAGCGCCTTTTCAAGAAAAAGTGCTGATGTAAAAAAATGCGACTTTTGAGTTGCTGAAAAGCGCTGAATCTAGCGCGAAAAGCGCTGAATTGGCAACGCTGTTTAATAGCACTAGCTGCTGACAAAATTCAAAAATTGAACAAAAGCTAAAAGTCCTAAATGGAAAATTTTAGAAACGAAACAAAAGCAGCAGCTCTCATTTTTTGTGTTTATGAAAATCCATCTCAAATAAAACAAGAAGCAAAAGCAGTCAGACAAAAAAAAAAAAAAAAAAACACACACACAGATAAACGAAAATGTGATAAAAGCAGTACGACAATGAGCTAATAGCCGCACGAGCAAGTGCTAAAGGCCACTCGAACATGAGCTATTAGGCGAATGTAAAAATGTAGGTAGAATTAATTTTACATGTGTGTGTTTTTTTTTGTTTTTTTTTTTGAAATGTATGAATCTTTAAAGTATTTAGAAATTTTATTTATTTACATGCGTACATATGTATGTAATTATATTCATATCTGTGTATAGTATGTAAATAATTTTAAATTTTTATTGTTTTAACAAAAATGGGATAAAACTGAGTTTTAAATTAAAAAATACTATATGGTAGCAGTTGCGACATAAAAAATGTGTAAAATCATTAGAAATATGATGAACATATTTCATATGAATGCATATTTCCTTTTGTATTTGTTTATACCTGTACGATTTAACTTTTCAGGTAATAAATATAATAAGAAATCGCACATACTACGTTATAACATTTGGAAAATCCCCATTATTTCTTAAAAATTAAAAAAAAAGTATCGTTCATGATTTTGTCACTTAAAATCATTATAAATATCTGCATATATTCATAAAAAATGTTTGAATAAATGAAAACGTGTTTTTATTGGAACTTGTTAAAGGAATTACGTACATACAGTGTCTCACTAAAGTATTTGATTTTTTTAATTAATAATTAAAACGGTTTAATTAGGTGATTTAAAATAATTAATTCTAGATTTATTAGCTGAATTGCGTTTGTCTATTTGTTAGCTTTATAATGAAAAAATTGCAATCAAAAATATTTCATTGTATCTAAAATTCATCGAATTTACCTCACAAAAGTATTTGAATTTTTTTCACCTTTGTTTTTCAAAATGTCAAACAAAATACAAATTGGATAAATTCATGTATTTTTTTATTAATAATAGGTCAAAGGTATCACAATTAAATGTTTACTAATTTATTTCCCCAATTTGGAGTAAAATTTTGGGGGATTTTTGGTCCAATTTTATATTTAATGGACTTAGAAGATTGATTTAGGAAGAACACGCCTATTTTTCCTATATAAATGACAAAAACAATAATTTTTTTGTCACTATAGTAAAAAATATTATAAGGTTTAAGTTCCTCGTGAGTTTTTTGTTAAAACCCCATATACAAAGGGTCCAAAGGGTAAGTGGACTAATAATTCAGTAAAATAGGCTCAATGTTGAAGATTTTTAATTTTTAACAACATAATGAAAATATGTACGCCGCTTGGAATGTCATTATTTAGATATTTTTTTCAGTAAAAATTGTTTTTCGAAGACATGAAAAAGTCATTTTATATTTCCAAATAAAACAAATTAAATTTAAGACATAATTTAGGAAAAATTACCCGATTATTCCAATTTTCCCTTTTGAAAGATACATGTAAAGAAACTTCGCTTAATTTCCCTAAAATTTTACCCCAAAATTTATAAAACGAATTACTAAACGTTTAACACTATTACTTAATAACAATTAATAATATAAAACATATCTTTTTCTTGCCTTTTTTGTATTTTGAGTATCTTCAAATATAAGAAATTAAAAAATTCAAATACTTTTGTGAGGTACCTGAAATGACTGCACGTGTTATTTTTCTCAATTTCTCGGAAACGTTTTAAGTTATAGTCTAAATTTAACAAACCATTCTCGAATTTTATAATGTTACCGCTTAATAAGATGATGATATTAGTCATGCCCATAAAAAAATCAGTACGTGATAAAAAAAATTGAAAGCAGATTCTTGTTTAACTCGTCAAGATCCACCTAGTCCACCTATTTTTGTTACAAGAAACAAACAAATTTTGCCCACCACTGTATTTCTACTGAATTGTATGTAACATGGGTATTTTTACTTAACTATGAATAAAATCAAGATTTGTGCATCAATTTTGTAATAGCGCTTGCATTTTCTATATTTTTTTTAAACTGCATATCCGTTAAATTCTTTTTATGAACCATTGTGAATGATCTTGTTGTTGACGTTTATCTTGTTATTTACATCATTGCCTGTTTTACCAATTTTTGGAAAGAAACTACCATTTGGCGCTTTAATGGCAGTTCAATTGGAAGGTTAGGAGGCTTAATTTGGCCATAGCAACAGAGTTTATGCCATTTTGGTTGCTAACCCTTCAAGTGAAACAATCTTAGTGGTCCTGAAAATTTTTTTTCGTGAAGTTATTTCACAACATATTTTTTCCTGTACGAGGAAAAGAATAATTGAATTTTATGGTGTTCAATTGAACAGGTAGGTGTTTGTGGAGAACAACCTTTTGTTTATTACTTTCTTTACAAAAATCTTTGTTTGGTTTCCTTGGTATTTCAGATTTAAATTTCACTTGCAGTTTGTTAGAAAATTCCATTGGCTTGGTTAAGTAATTATCCAAAATACATCTTTATTACTTTTTTCCCCCTGGTGCCATCTCAACCGGTAATTTTTTTTATTAATAAATAATCATTTATTTAAGCCTTTGCTTAAACAAACAATATTTTTTTTACATAGATTTGGCACCTTTTTACATTTTATTCTTGCTGTGTTAATTGCTTGCAGAAGAAGCGTAACTCCAGCTCCATCACCCTCACTTCGTTGGAGGATCGTCAGTCAACACTCATTTATTCAAAGATCGTTGTTCGCTCATACTTGTCGTGTTAATATAAGGAGAAAGTGCCACAAGTGATAAATTTAATTATTAACATATTCATTTAAAGGGAAAAGAAAGGCAAAATATTTTATAAACGAAGAACAAAAGGAAAAAACAGAACCTTATAGATTTCAGTGATAGTGTTGAACAAATTGTATCTAAATTATGAAAAAGTAGAAATAATTGATTTTCCCTGAACAAATTATAATTTACATCAAATCAAGCAAAATAAATTATTATGCAAACAAACAAATATCATAAAGTCGAAAAAAAAAGAAAGAAAATAAAACAAGAATTTAATTTAATTAAATTAACACAAACGATCTATATGTTACAAAACTAAAAAAAAAGAAAAAGTCCTAAAAAATATATATAAAGGATTACAAAATTTGAAAAAAAAAAAAAAAAATATATATATATATATATATATATATATATATATATATATATATATATATATATATATATATATATATATATATATATATATATATATATATATATATATATATATATATATATATATTTTAACACTGGTTTCTCTTATATTTAATATTTTTAAATTCAAAGTTTTATAAATATTTTTTTTTTTTCATATTGTGTTGAACTTTAAATAATTGTTATAAATGTTATTCCACTTCCAATTTTGTTTATGGAAGAATTTCATTACTTTTATTTACTACATTTTTTTTAATTTAATTTTAAATCTTATTTTGAATCAAATTGTTAAATGAAACCTTTTGTGAAATAAATTCGTGATGAATATGAGATAATTTTCTTGAATCTATCTGTTTGAATTCACTAACTAAGGTAAGGCTCAGGTGAGATAGTAGGGATCATAATACAATTATTAAACTGGGTTCTTGTTCCGTTATGGTCATGGTTGGGTGGGTTTTTTTTTTTATTCTGAAAAGTACTGGCCAAAGAATACTAAGAATAGAAGGCTTGTCAAAAAAACCTAACTCTGTTGTCAAAAAAACCTAACTTTAGGATTGTGTTAGTCAAATTTTATTTATATGTATTAGTGCTGAAACCACTTTCACCACACATCATAATCATACATAGTTGCACAAAAGAGTATTAACAAATTATTAAATATAATTCATCACAATTATATTCGCAGATTTTTATCTTTTGATGCGGGTTACATCCACAAATAGTAATATAATTACATTTCTTTGCTTTTTGTTGATGAATATGAAAATAATTTAAAATTATTTTAAAATCTGTTTTATTTTTAATACCAAAAGTAGCAACATTGTTCGTTCAATTTAAATTTCAACATACAAAAAAGGAATGTCAAAAATAAAATTAAAAAATATTTTTTCAGTTTGTGGAAAATATTCTTTTAACGGGAGTTAAAATACTATAAACGCGTGTGAAAAAATAATAAGAATATCGTGTGTTTGCTGAAAAATGTGTCGCGTGTGTAATTTTCTTTAAATTTTAAGGAAAATATTTGTTTATTTTGTGTTGTTTCTCTCTCTCACAAGTGTGTTGCATTCACACAGAACTTGTATGTGAAGAGAGAGAAATGTTGTTGTTGTAGGAAAGAGTACTATTTTCCCTTCTTAGTATTCTTTGGTACTGGCATTCAATCTTTTTATTTTTCAATTATGTTTCCGCTTGTTTTTCCTAGTGCACGTTCTTTAAATTTGTAAAGTAGTCATGTAGCATAGTGTAATTCGAAGATTAGAATCCCCCCATCTGACGAGCAATAAGGCCGGAGAAAACTCGTGCACTTTTTTGAATTAAATAAATACATCAGCCATTCCTACAACGTACTTAATATGCTACAATATAAATTTTGGCGCCCAACGTGGGGCCTGAGAAAATAGTTTGGTCATAATCATATCTGTTATGTCTGTACTATTTTGAATATTTTATGATCATAAGTCTTTACCATTAGTTTTTGTTGAAATCAAACAGAGACCTTATTGTCCTGAATGTAATGTTAGAATAGTTAGCGAGGGTCCACAAAAGAACACCAGGTCGCAAAGTAAAGCTCCTACACAAGCTCTGGATTTGCGTAACACGTCACTTAATGTATCTATGGGAAATGTGGCTGGTGACACTTCACTTCTGTCACAATCAGTTGCAGAACTGTCTGTTCCTTCTGGTAGTTCTAATAAACGGCTCAACAATCGCAATTATTAGCAACATTGTCCACTCAGATTTCAAAACTTGTTGAAACAAATGTTCAAGCTTGTTTTTCGCGTTTAAATATATCTAATGACACAAATTCTTCTACCTCACAGCCTTTATTGCGTCAAGAATCCCAGGGAGTAGTTTCTCTCGATCAACAAGCTGGTGGTTTATCAATACCAGCACAAGTTCAAAGAACACCACCTCAGCGAATGCAAAATGTATCTGCAGTAGAAAACCGCACGTTCAGGGAATTGTTAGGTCTTGATTCGAGTTTCATCTTTTAATAACTCCTTTCATTCTTCTTCGTTATCTGATCTTAGTGCACGCCCAGATAAAGTCTTGCAAATAATTTCAAATTGGAAAATTAAATTTAACGGAGGGTTGAAGGGCCTTTCGGTTGAGCATTTTTATGAATCGATAATAGCGCTAACTGATAGGCTAGTAGAACCGTTGAATGAGAGCACATTAGTGGAAATTTTACGTCGAAATCTTATTCCAGAAATACAACATGAGATTCTTAATCTTCAAATCAACTCTGTAGAGGATTTAAGAGATATATGCAGACGTAGGGAGTTCTTCATGCAGGATATCTGTCGTAAACATGGTATCCAGTTATCCAGATCTTTTCCTAGACGTGTTGCTGAAATTGCTCATGATTTAGAGGGGAATGATATCGAATTACAAGAAGTTGAAAATGAGGAAATTCTAGCTGTATCTTTGAGCTGTTGGAATTGTTGCAAACAAGGTTATAGGAAACAGATATAGAATAACATTATTAAAGATACAAAATAATAATACCATGCTAAATAATACCTCTGTCAAATAATTATATGTGCAATATTTGTTTTCTGGTTTTTATATATTCCAGGAGTGATATACATTTCTTTGGTTTACAATTTTTTTCATTCTTACCTATGTCCCTATTTGCAAAATTTTAGGTTCCTCTTGGTATTGTATTTAAAGTACCGTTAAAATAAACATATCATTCTCTAAATTTTAATAGAAAATAATTATATGTGCAAATTTAAATTTTTACTCAACAGACTGACATGAAGTCCACAGTTTGAACCGTTTAACCAATTAAAGTTAAAATTAAAGTTATTTGGGGAATATTTAAAATGATGAGACCTAAAACACCAACAAATTTTTTATTTTTTTTTAATTTATAGCCAAAATATGTCACCAGGTCATGAACTGTCAGTAGAAGTGCTGATATCATTAAAGTAAGACGACAGTTTATGTAAAATTCCAAAAAATGGTATATACAGAAAATGTTTATCATAATATTGTTGAAAATTTTCAAAAAATCTGAGAAATTGCTATCATTCTAGGAGCGGTAACCTATAATGAATTGCTGATTAGCGGGGATTAACCACATTTTTCGAAGAAAAGCAACATGTGTTACAGAAAAATAACGGCCAAATGAACGGGTTTTAACAATTGGACGTGAGCATAAAATAATAAAAGAGGTTTTTGATTAAAATAATGACCTTTGGGTGGCAAAAATATAATAGAGCGGTACAAAAATCCACACGCAGGATTTTATGATAAATATAATTTTTTGGTTAAAAACTTTAATTACACCACGAGAGTACATAAGGGATGAAAAATATTATATTTAAATTATCCAAGTGTTTATCAAAAATATTACATGGGTATTCGACGTCTACAAGACATGCTTGAAGCGTAATCATAGTGTCGAATTGCACATAATATAAGTCAATTTTAGTTCTAGATAGAAGTTGAAAATATTTATTGGACGTAGCTAAATTAATTCACAGCACACATAAATGTACTGGACAAAAAAATGCAATAGCTTCGTTGATGAATTTCCTACAAAAATTAGATTTTTCAGTAAATTAATGTGACGATGTTACTATATCGGGCCTCAAAATCGGTTTTTAAGTCACAAAATATTATATATCTGCAGCGACCAGTAATGATCCTCAGACCTGACATAAGGATTTCCAAAGAATACTGTATGCTGAGATATATTAAGATTCAGAGCTATATGACAATATCAAATGTTTCAAATTGATTTTATATAAGTATACTACAGTTTTGACCTATATATATGTAAAGCAAAAAGGACGAATCTGTATAACGAAGGATGCATCTGGTAACGTTATATTAGGATAACACAATTCCTTAACAACTTTCATGAATATTGAAAATTAACTTTATTTAAATTAAGGATTTTTATAAAATTCTTGTCGTGAACAAATTCTATGAACAATTTTAAAATCAATTAAATTTTGCTACAAAATACACATAAGAAATAAATTTTTCATTTGACTTATAAAGCTCTAATAAACATTAAAAATATAAAAATCCTATTTTTGAAGAATATAAATTACTTTATAGGTATGCACATATAATTATTTGACTGGGGTACAACCAGAAATAACATAGTTACTACCGGATTTGATGGAGATATTTACAGAAAGAAAGGTGTAGGAGAAGAAAGTAAGATTGTTTTAAACGGAGATAAGGAAGTTACGATGTTTAAACCTTTTCATATACGAGTAAAGGAATACTCGTGATAGAATTTTTGGCAAAGAAAAAATTTCTAGTCGATCATGTAGGCGTATGCGTTCATTTTGGAAACGCGTTAAAAATTTCAGGAGTAAGTTCATCTCCTCTGTTTTAGATAAACCTAGTGACATACGGCCATATGCTGAAGTTATACTTTTTGGTGAAGAAATGTTAAGTTTAATGGACACTGGTGCATCTATAAGTTTCAATGATTCCAAAGCAACTGAAAAATATTTGAATTCTGGTTCTTGTTTTCGAAAAATTAAATCCTCCGTAAAAACTGCATATGGCCAAGATCAGAACATTGTAGGATTTGTAAATACTAAAATTGTGTTTAAGGGCATTGAAAAACCGATAACTATATTCATTATTCCTTCTTTGAACCGAGACTTATTTTTAGGAATTGATTTTTGGAAAGAATACGAATTGTTGCCTTCTGGTATAACCCATACGGTGCCTTCGGATAAGTTTCTAGATGTAGGTGAAGTTGCAGAACAAATTTCCTTAAGTGGCCTACAGAAGCAATGTCTGGAACAGGTAGTCAACATGTTTCCTAGTAGTATGTTTGGGTCGGTTCTGGCTCACAGTGGGTCGGTTCGCGTACTTTTTCAGTCAAAAAAGTATAAAGAGGAATTTTTTTAATTAAATACTACAATATTTGTTTGTGTAAACGGTTAAATGCATTTTATGAAATTGGAAACCATTGAATTTATTTTTGTTAACATTTTTTTTTTAACTTTTGTATAATAATATGTATATAATTATGTTAAAGTATATACAAACGAATTAATATGGAGACAATTTTCTTGCACTTTTAATTGTAATGAAATGGAAAAAATGTGTTTGGGTCGGTTCTGGCTCACAGTGGGTCGGTTCGCGTACTTTTTCAGTCAAAAAGTATAAAGAGGAATTTTTTTATTAAATACAACAATATTTGTTTGTGTAAAGAGCCAAATGCATTTTATGAAATTGGAAACCAATGAATTTATTTTTGTCAACATTTCTTTTTTTATTTTTTGTTTATTTTTGTCAATATTTTTATGTATGTAATTATGTTAAAGTACATACAAACAAATTAATAAGGAGACAATTTTTTGCATTTAATTGTATGAAATTAAAAACTGATGACTTGGATAAATATTGTTTTAGTATTTTTGGTTTATTCATATGGTTATTTTTGTTTTTGTAAAGTGTAAAATTTAACTTGAGATTTTTTTTTTTCATATGCATAAAATAACCTTGTAAAATGTTTTTGACTTTGATGAAAAATATGTTTGATTTTGTTGGGTAAGGTTATTTTTCTGTTCCTTATTTGAAAGTATCTAAGTAATATACACGCGTTTCATAATTCAATACATCTTTATTCAACGAGCTTAAAATTAAGACTAACAACAGAAAAAGGAATGCAATAACTATTATTTGCATTCAGTGTTGCCATATTTATATAATACCAACAATGGGTCATAACAATCTCCCACGCTTAATAGGATCTTGTCATTTTGAAAAAAAAGGTACATTAATAATTAATTTTAAAAAATTCAATTCGAAAATAAATTAATAAAATAGTACATAAATTATTCTGGAACGTAATCTTGAAGATATGTTGGCCTATTGCGTAATCTTGCAGATCTACGAATAGTTTGTTCTTCTTGAGGATTCTGCGCTTCCTGTACCGTTGTAGGATCTTGAGGTGCAGCATGACTAGTAGTTTCTTGAATTTCCTGAGATTCTGGATTTGATTGATTTTGAAGATTTGGAGCTTCCAATATATACTGGTTATAGTCATGAGCCTGTTGATTTTGACGATTAGTAGAATCAGTATTGTTTCCATCAATGCTTGGGGCAAAGTGTACTTTTCGTTTCTGGACATTTGTAACTTTCAGTTGGTCTATGTGGCGTTTAAGCGTATAGCCATCATCCAATTTCACTAAATAATGTAGGTTTCCAAACTTCCTGATTACGCTGCCCATTTTCCATACAGTTTTGTTGTTTCGAATGTGTAGAACTTGTACTCTTTCTCCCACGCTTATTTGACGAACGCCTGGAATAGGTTTTGGAGAAAAAATTTTCCTTGTAGGTTTTAAAGCATCCAATTTAATTCGAATACGCCTTTTAAAATAGAGTTCAGCTGGACTCTTTCCACAGTTCAGGGGTGTTGCTCGATATCTTTGAAGAATTTCGTTAACTTTTTTCTGTATTGAAGCCGGATCGGAAGACATTGCTTTCAATTTACGCTTCAGTGTTTGAACATTTCGCTCTGCTAATCCATTTGTACTTGGATGTCCTGGAGCAATTAGTTTCTGGAAAATACCATTCTGCTTACAATATGATTTGAATTGTTCGCTGGTGAAGATTGTAGCGTTGTCGGATACAATAATTGAAGGGAAACCATGGGTAGTAAAAATTTCAGATAACAAACTTATAGTGTTTTGCGTTGTAGGTGCATCACGTATGACTCTAAATTCGGTCCATTTTGATTTAGCGTCGACGACAATTAAAAAATTGTGATTCTGAAAAGGATCTGCATAATCTATGTGGATTCTCTCCCAGTTTTCCTCTGGTTCTTCCCATTGGTGTAGTGGGGCTTTTGATGGTCGATTTTGAACTTCCACACAAGATTCACATGATCTTACCATTCTCTCTATATCACGGTCAATTCCTTTCCAAAAACAGTATATTCTTGCAAGTTGTTTCATTTTTGTAATACCCGGATGTGTGTGATGTAATTCTTGGAGAATTATAGATTGAAGACTTTTTGGTATAAGTACTCTTTGACCTTTAAAGATCACTCCATTATCGAGGGTATATTTTCCTTCGTCGTCATCACCACTTAGCAGATTTGACAAAATTTTCGAAAGTTCTGGATCTTTTGCTGTTTCAATGGCTAATATTTCGGCATTCACGTGTTCATTAGAAATATTGAAAATTGATTCAAAACACAATTCATTAACTTCTTCATTAATGAGCTTATCTGTAGATAGCTTTCCTTGAGGCTGCGTAGCACGAGAGAGGCAATCAGCATTAATATGTTCAGAGCCCTTTTTGAAAACAATTTCATAATTGAAACTTGATAAAAATTCTGCGTATCGTAGCAATCTGGCAGATGTAATAGCTGGCATCTTATTGTGTTGATGAAAAATGCGTGTCAATGGTCGATTGTCCGTAATAAGTTGAAACTTCCTTCCGTAGAGGTAATTAAAAAAGTGATTCAATGTAAATACAATTGAAAGTGCTTCACGATCTATATGGCTATAGTTTCGTTCAGCTGTAGACAATGATCTAGATGCATATGCAACTGGACGTTCTGTACCATTTACTATATGTGAAAGTACACCTGCTATACCTGTAGGACTGGCATCACATGCTACTATAACTGGAAGTTCTGGATCGAATGGCATAAGTACTTGATCACTGGAGATTATATTCTTAAGTTTTATAAACGATGCTTCACAATTTGAAGACCAATAAAATGTTGAATTTTTCTGAAGCAATTGACGTAACGGATAAGTTATTGAAGACATATCTGGAATAAATCTGGAATAATACGTTATCATGCCTAAAAATCGTCTAACATCATCGACATTAGCTGGGCGAGGCATATTAACTATTGCATTAATTTTTCCTGGTGACTTTGAGATTTCATTATATTTTACAATATGTCCAAGATATTCGATTTGAGTTTGAAAAAATGAGCATTTGCTTCTATTCAGGTGTAAGTCGTGTTGTTGTAGTCGCTTGAGGCACAATATTAAATTTCGTTTACATTCGGCTTCTGTAGATCCATGTATTATAATGTCATCGAAATATGACATGGTTTTGTCCAAACCAGATAAAATTTGTTCAATAATACGATTAAATTCTGATGGTGCTGTTTTTATACCAAAAGAAAGGCGGTTGACTCTGTAGGTCCCCTTATGTGTTGACATTGTCTGTATCTCACTGGATTCTGGATTAACTCGTAGATGAAGGTACGCTTTATAGAGGTCTAGTCGACAAAAATATTTTGACCCTTTTAGGTTATTTAAAATATCGTCAATACGACGAATAGGATAATTCGACGAAACAAGTTGTGGATTAACTCCTGGTTTGTAATCGACGCATAGTCGAATTCCTCCATCTGGTTTTGGAATAATCACGAGAGGTGATCCCCAATCACTTCTTTCACATTTTGATATAATCCCGGCAGATTCTAATTCATTTAGTTCCTTTTCAACACGTTCTCGTAGAGCGTATGGTACTTCTCGTTCCTTGTAGAATACCGGTTTGGAACCCTGCCGTAGTTGTAAAGTAACTTCATAGTTGTTAACACATCCTATTTTCTCTGTAAATACATCGTTAAATTCATTAAATATATCAGAAATTGAATCTAATTTATATATTTCCACTGTATTAATATTGTGAATGTGTTGTTTGTCTACTTGCTGTAAATTTATCTTCAAATGGCGATTCAAATGGCATATAACTCCTCATCTGTTGTTAAGTTGTTGTATTTTACTCTTACATTGACCTTACCATCCGGAATTATTATATTTTTAGTGTAGGAACGAAAAGCAATTGTTGAAGGCTGCAATGGTTCCTTTACTTGCAGTTTCTCGTATTCATTTCTTGGTATTAGTGTAAATCCAACACCAGTGTCGACTTCAAATTTTTGACGGCGTCCATTTATAGCTACCTCGACGTAGTATTTATCGATATCATTTACCTTGAATTCATTTGAAAATATATCCACTATTTGGTTGATACCATAAATCTGGTGGATTGTCTCATCATTCTCATGATTTATATTTTCCCTTGAAGATTTGATTAAGGTTTTTATGCACACACGCTGGAGATGTCCTCTTTTTCCACATGAGTTGCATTTGAGGTTATGTTTGTTTGTGCGGCAGTCATTTGTTTTGTGGTTGTCTCTTCCACAACGTAAACACAAATTATCAATTCCCAATTTCCTATAATCTAATCTCGATTTAGAATTGTGTTGTGTTGTATGAGAACGATGTTTTGATCGACTTCTACGGCGACTTGAGGTACCGGCTTGAATTTTGTTGATGTCACTACAGATGGTCTGCTTTGTATTAATTTCACGGCTATCTATCTTTGATGCTTCGAGGGTAAGTGCTCTTTGTATAATTTTTTCGAATTCTGCTTCCTCGGATTGAAGTAATTGCTCTCGAATTGTATTATCCTTAAGGCCACGTATAAATTGTGCTCGTAGAAAAATATTTGAAATATCTGCATTACAATTACATGTTGATCTGAACTCACATTCAATAATGTCCCGACGTAATAGTGCGACATAATCAGCAATTGTTTGATCCTCACTTTGATATGTTGACAAAAATCTGTGTTGACTTACTAGAAAATTCTTCTTCGGGCATAAATGTGTTTCTAAGATTTTTATTATGTCGTCATATTCGACATCATTAATTGTCTTGGGGGCAATAAGCGAAACTAACAACTTGAAGTGTGTAGAACCTATTGAGTTTACCAACATTTGATGACAAAGTGTTTTATTTGCAAAAACACCCTTCATAGTTAAATAATTCTCGAATCGCTGTCGGTATAATTTGAAATTTTCATTTTTCTCGTCAAAGTTCTCAAATGGCGGCAACAGCACTTGTAATGGCTGCGTACTTTGATTTTGTTGTTGTTGCTGTGATTGCAGGTTAGAACTTGCATTTAATTGTTGTAGCAGGTCACGTTGTGTCTTATTGAAGGCTTCCAATAATTGGGCAAATTGAACCGCATCCATTTTGAAGTTTTCCTATTAATTCTGGTTAACACCTTTTTATTATCGATACATTAATATTTTACTCGTCGCCACTTTTCTGTTCCTTATTTGAAAGTATCTAAGTAATATACACGCGTTTCATAATTCAATAATCTTTATTCAACGAGCTTAAAATTAAGACTAAACAGAAAAAGGAATGCAATAACTATTATTTGCATTCAGTGTTGCCATATTTATATAATACCAACAATGGGTCATAACAGTTATGTATAATTTGTTCTTAATATTATATTAGATGAAAGTGTTATAGACATTTAGGTTTGAAAGAATTGTTTAATTAACTTTTGGTAAGCAAATGTTCAGTGAAATATTTTTATAAAGTTGAAAACCAACATCTTTACAAATATTTTAAAAATAAGTTCAAAAATCGAACGTTTGAATTCATGTTACATTTCATTGCCTAGTTTAAGGCGTTTATATGTATAAGAAATTTAGGAAAAATTATCAATTCTCATAATTTTTTAATGATTTCAACAAAACTTTTAAATCCATGTTACATTTCATTGCCTAGTTTAAGGCGTTTATATGTATAAGAAGTGTAGGGAAATTAATAATTCTCATATTTTTTAATGATTTCATCCAAACTTTAGAATTCATGTTACATTTCATTGCGTTTACATTTATAAGATATGTAGGAAAATTTTAAAATTCTATTCTTTAGGAACATATCATAAATTGCATGATTTTTTTACATTTGGTGACAGATAGAAGTGGATTGAAGCTTCTTTTATAATAATATGTAGCAATTATGTTAAAAGTACATACAAACAATTTAACAGGAAGAAAAATGGGAAGGCAATAGTTGTTTTTGTTATTAATGTTAATTTGTGCATGGATATTTATTTTTAGTTCCATACAAAAATATGTTCTATCGGGGGTGGGAAGTCGGTAACTTTGTTTCTTATAAAAGTCAGGGATGTGAAATAGCAAAATTTGTTTTTGTATCAATCAGAATAGATAGTTCTCTTAGATAATTACTAGGTAGATAAAGAGAGAGAAGTGTTTAATATATTGTAATAAGATGTTTGTTTATTTTGTTTCCATGTAAATGGTTAGGTAAGCATTTAATGTGAATAAGTTACATTAGTAACCAAATTGCTTTCCACGAGTTGTGAGAACGTGTGCTGTGTCAGCGAAAAAATTTCAAATGAAATTTAATATTTTTGTTTATAGTTTTGTTGGAGTTGTAGATTATGTGAATCATCATGTAATTGTTCTTATGTTTTAATATTGTTAATTATGAAGATGCAAATGAGGTTTTTTAAGGTATTTGAGTTTTTTTTGTGTTTTAATATGCATAAAATAACATTGTATAAGGTTTTTACTTTAATGAAAAATATTTTTGATTTTTGTATGTATGGTCATGGATAATTTGTTCTTAATGTTATATTAGAGGAAAATTATGTAGACATTTAGGTTTAAAGGATTAATTCTTTAATTAACTTTTTGAAAGAAAATGTTCAGTGGGATATTTTTTCAAATTTGAAAACCCATGTATTTACAAATATTACAAAATTCGATAATTTTTTAAAAAAATATACGTGTGGTATACATATTTATATGATTGGTTGTATATTTGTATTTTATGTTTTAATATTAAGTATACATACATAGTTATTTAAAATTATTGAATTCAATGCGTCAATATTCTAATATCAAAGTATTTTGATTTATTGGTGCTTAATAATGTAATAAATTTTGTGAAATTTATTTTATATATCATGAATTTTATAAAATAATATTCTTATTGTATATAAATAATTAAAGTTTTTTATTCGTATATGTGTAAATATATAAAATATATATTTTTGTTGTTTTACTATTGTTAAGTAAGAAAATGAAATGAGATTTTTTTAACAATTTTGTATAAATAATGAAAAAATGTCTAGCAGCTATTTTTTTCATAATTTTTGTCAAGAAATTGGACAAAATTAATTTACAGTATAAATGATTGTGGTTTGAAGGGGTTTTGTTTAGGGGTTATAGTCTACGAATAATACGAAAATATCCCATTTATAACTAATTGTTTTGGGGGAAAGTAATATATATTTGCATAGTAGCCTTATAATATCATGATTTTTTTATTTTATTTAATATTTAATAACCTGAGACCATTTAGAATACCTTTAATCTATTTGTTTATTTAATAATAAATATAATAATTCAATGAAATATGAAATTTTGACTTTAACTTCTAGCTATTTATATTAAAATTTATAGACAAAAATTTAAAGTCTCTTGATTACAAATATATAAATTTTCCCTACATCAAAATTGGACTTTTTACCAAAAAATATCCCACGAATTCGCGCTTTCGAACCACATACTTTAATTATTCTTTTCGTGTTTATTTAAGCTTTCGCTGCTAATAAGATATAATTTTTTATACTTTTTCATAAATACAGAAAAATATTTTTATACGGACAGTGTAGCCATTTCCGGACTTTCAGTGATAGATTTAACATATGAAAAGGCTAAAATTAATTGAAATTTACTAAAAATGCTAAATTCGTTTCAACACATTTTTACAGTATTTTATAATATAATAAAATTGCAATTTTTAAAGAATTCCATAGTAAGTATAACGGTTTTAGTTGTAACTTTTCGAATATTAGCATTATTTTTACTGTAATTTCCAACAATAAAAATAATTCTGAAGAAATATTGCTTATAAGTTGTCATTAGAACTCAATTTCACAAGAAACAAAGCGAATGAAAATATGAATTTTCTTTGCAAACAATTTATTATTTGCTGTTGTAGGACAATTTAGCATAATATTTTGACTTTAAAAATAAAAAATTATTGTATGATTTTGATAAGCACAGTTAATTTGAAAAGTTTTGAAGTATTTAATATTGTAATAATATACATATTTATCTTTTTTTTTTCGTTTAGTATGAATATTAAACTAAATTAAACGTTTTTTTTATTTTTAGAGTATAATGTTCAAAACCAGGATTTGTTGACTATTTTTTATATTTATATTTTTTCTTATATTTGGAGTATTAAGGAGGAAAATGAAAAACATAATTTCTTATTTTTATTAATAAGATTTGATATATTGCTTGATTAGGTACGGTTATGATTTATTTTAAGAAAAAATAAAATAAAATTTTTCTGAATATTATATAAAAAAACTGAGGTAGGTAATAGTATTTTATTATTTTAGAGAACAATGATAATTACATCACTAAATTAAATTATTGTTTGCAATAGTAAAAATTATTTGTACATATTTATTTATGTTTTATTTTTAAATAATAACTTACATATACAATTTGAAAATACTATACCTAGTAGCGAAACTACTTTAGATGTTGATAATAACCTTTCTATTCATAATTTCTCAACTTTATTTTAATCGGAAAATAAAAGATTAATAATTTTTATTTAAAAATATTTACATAAATGTTTATAGTTAAAAAATATGTTGAAGCTTAATAAAGAGTTATATATTATAGTAACAGAAATATTAAAAAATATTTTTCGAGACACATGCCAGATTGATATTTATCATAATTTTATCAATTTATTAGTAGCCTTTTGTCGATTTTTGAAGGTTTTCTCTCAAAATTTTAAGACTTTTAATAAAATTTATCAAACAACTATGTTTCGTGAACATAAAACATTGGTTGAAGACCTTTTAAAATAATGAACTCACAACAAATATTGACAATTAAATAAAGAAAAAATAGTATATATTACTAAACTGGCTATATAACTTGAAATGATTTTTTAATTTCTTTAAAGATTTTGTATCTTATAAGATTAAGAACATTTTATTCTTTAAATGCTAGTTTCTACATTTTTAATGGTTTTATTAAAATCTATTTGTTTATTTTATTCAATATAATGATTTAAATAATTCAAATAGCCTAAATATTTGTGATTATATCTTAAAATGTATATTAAAGGCTATAAAAATCAATTTAATCTGATTTCAACACGACTGCATATTCATAAGAAAACGCTTTAAATTTCCTCTTCTAAATAAAAAAAGCACTAGGAATAATAAAAAATGAATGCAATGGTAAAATAATAAAGGAATTCATTGGTTTAATAGCTAAAATGTATTCGGTTAAGACTGACAGATAAGAAATAGAAATTGAAAAATAAAGGGTAAATTATAGATAATAAAAACTAAACTATCAATAAGTAACTGAAAAAATAATTATATTATTATTCATTGTATATATTTAAATCAAATATTCCTGAAATTTATATGAAAATGGGAAGCCAAACATTGGTTATGTTTTCAATACAGAAGAATTTTTGTCTCCTATATACACGAAGAAAATTTTTACTTGTAATAAAATATGTATGTATTTACTTTATATGTATATATATTTAGGTGAATAGTGTCAAAAAAATATTTATTTTTTTTTTTTGGTCTATGCTGTCTATGTGAGAAAATTTATGTTGTTTACATCATTCATATATATGTATGTATATGAAAACCTTGTGGAAGTTATTTGACCATATAATTTTTGTGAAAAAAAATTAAAAAAATAATAAAAAAATTATATTTTTTACAAAAATTTTGTAAAAAAATATAATTTTTGTGAAAAAATTTAAAAAAATAATAAAATAATTTTATTTTTTAAAAAAATTTTGTAAAAAAATATAATTTTTTTATTATTTTTTTAATTTTTTTTACAAAAATTATATTTTTTTACAAAATTTTTTTAAAAAATAAAATTTTTTTATTATTTTTTTAAATTTTTTCACAAAAATTATATTTTTTTTACAAAATTTTTGTAAAAAATATAATTTTTTTATTATTTTTTTTAATTTTTTTCACAAAAATTATATGGTCAAATAACTTCCACAAGGTTTTCATATACATACATATATATGAATGATGTAAACAACATAAATTTTCTCACATAGGCAGCATAGACCAAAAAAAAAAAAAAAAAAAAAATATTTTTATGACACTATTCACCTAAATATATATACATATAAAGTAAATACATACATATTTTATTACAAGTAAAAATTTTCTTCGTGTATATAGGAGACAAAAATTCTTCTGTATTGAAAACATAACCAATGTTTGGCTTCCCATTTTCATATAAATTTCAGGAATATTTGATTTAAATATATACAATGAATTATAATATAATTATTTTTTCAGTTACTTATTGATAGTTTAGTTTTTATTATCTATAATTTACCTTTTATTTTTCAATTTCTATTTCTTATCTGTCAGTCTTAACCGAATACATTTTAGCTATTAAACCAATGAATTCCTTTATTATTTTACCATTGCATTCATTTTTTATTATTCCTAGTGCTTTTTTTATTTAGAAGAGGAAATTTAAAGCGTTTTCTTATGAATATGCAGTCGTGTTGAAATCAGATTAAATTAATTTTTGTAGCCTTTAATATACATTTTAAGATATAATCACAAATATTTAGGCTATTTGAATTATTTAAATCATTATATTGAATAAAATAAACAAATAGATTTTAATAAAACCATTAAAAATGTGGAAACTAGTATTTAAAGAATAAAATGTTCTTAATCTTATAAGATACAAAATCTTTAAAGAAATTAGAAAATCATTTCAAGTTATATAGCCAGTTTAGTAATATATACTATTTTTTCTTTATTTAATTGTCAATATTTGTTGTGAGTTCATTATTTTAAAAGGTCTTCAACCAATGTTTTATGTTCACGAAACATAGTTGTTTGATAAATTTTATTAAAAGTCTTAAAATTTTGAGAGAAAACCTTCAAAAATCGACAAAAGGCTACTAATAAATTGATAAAATTATGATAAATATCAATCTGGCATGTGTCTCGAAAAATATTTTTTAATGTTTCTGTTACTGTAATATATAACTCTTTATTAAGCTTCAACATATTTTTTAACTATAAACATTTATGTAAATATTTTTAAATAAAAATTATTAATCTTTTATTTTCCAATTAAAATAAAATTGAGAAATTATGAATAGAAAGATTATTATCAACATCTAAAGTAGTTTCGCTACTAGGTATAGTATTTTCAAATTGTATAAGTAAGTTATTATTTAAAAATAAAACATAAATATGTACAAATAATTTTTACTATTGCAAACAATAATTTAATTTAGTGATGCAATTATCATTGTTCTCTAAAATAATAAAATACTATTACCTACCTCAGTTTTTTTATATAATATTCAGAAAAATTTTATTTTATTTTTTCTTAAAATAAATCATAACCGTACCTAATCAAGCAATATATCAAATCTTATTAATAAAAATAAGAAATTATGTTTTTCATTTTCCTCCTTAATACTCCAAATATAAGAAAAAATATAAATATAAAAAATAGTCAACAAATCCTGGTTTTGAATTATACATAAAAAAGTATACAACACAAACATATGTATAGCTTATTTTAAAATATAAGACTTTCAAAAATGTTCTTATGAAAAAAATAGTTGAATTGATTAAAACGCTTATGAAAATGCTATTAACAAGAACATTATACTCTAAAAATAAAAAAAACGTTTAATTTAGTTTAATATTCATACTAAACGAAAAAAAAGATAAATATGTATATTATTACAATATTAAATACTTCAAAACTTTTCAAATTAACTGTGCTTATCAAAATCATACAATAATTTTTTATTTTTAAAGTCAAAATAAAAAAGTTCCCATTGTCATTAACAATGTTGCCAGTAGATGTAAATGGAAAAATGCTAAATCGTCCAAAATATTATGCTAAATTGTCCTACAGCAGCAAATAATAAATTGTTTGCAAAGAAAATTCATATTTTCATTCGCTTTGTTTCTTGTGAAATTGAGTTCTAATGACAACTTATAAGCAATATTTCTTCAGAATTATTTTTATTGTTGGAAATTACAGTAAAAATAATGCTAATATTCGAAAAGTTACAACTAAAACCGTTATACTTACTATGGAATTCTTTAAAAATTGCAATTTTATTATATTATAAAATACTGTAAAAATGTGCTGAAACGAATTTAGCATTTTTAGTAAATTTCAATTAATTTTAGCCTTTTCATATGTTAAATCTATCACTGAAAGTCCGGAAATGGCTACACTGTCCGTATAAAAATATTTTTCTGTATTTATGAAAAAGTATAAAAAATTATATCTTATTAGCAGCGAAAGCTTAAATAAACACGAAAAGAATAATTAAAGTATGTGGTTCGAAAGCGCGAATTCGTGGGATATTTTTTGTTAAAAAGTCCAATTTTGATGTAGGGAAAATTTATGTATTTGTAATCAAGAGACTTTAAATTTTTGTCTATAAATTTTAATATAAATAGCTAGAAGTTAAAGTCAAAATTTCATATTTCATTGAATTATTATATTTATTATTAAATAAACAAATAGATTAAAGGTATTCTAAATGGTCTCAGGTTATTAAATATTAAATAAAATAAAAAAATCATGATATTATAAGGCTACTATGCAAATATATATTACTTTCCCCCAAAACAATTAGTTATAAATGGGATATTTTCGTATTATTCGTAGACTATAACCCCTAAACAAAGCCCCTTCAAACCACAATCATTTATACTGTAAATTAATTTTGTCCAATTTCTTGATAAAAATTATGAAAAAAATAGCTGCTAGACATTTTTTCATTATTTATACAAAATTGTTAAAAAAATCTCATTTCATTTTCTTACTTAACAATAGTAAAACAACAAAAAAAAAAAAAAAAAAAAAAAATATATATATATATATATATATATATATATATATATATATATATATATATATATATATATATATATATATATATATATATCAGGCGCGGATCCAGCCAAAGCATTTGGGGGGGGAAATTTTTTTATCATCACTGGAAAAATTATGTTTTTATATATACCCCAGTCAAATAATTATATGTGCATACCTATAAAGTAATTTATATTCTTCAAAAATAGGATTTTTATATTTTTAATGTTTATTAGAGCTTTATAAGTCAAATGAAAAATTTATTTCTTATGTGTATTTTGTGGCAAAATTTAATTGATTTTAAAATTGTTCATAGAAAATAATTATATGTGCACGACAAGAATTTTATTAACATCCTTTATTTAAATAAAGTTAATTTTCAATATTCATTAAAGTTGTTAAAGAATTGTGTTGTCCTAATATAACGTTACCAGATGCATCCTTCGTTATACAGATTCGTCCTTTTTTCTTTACATATATATAGGTCAAAACTGTAGTATACTTATACAAAATCAATTTGAAACATTTGATATTGTCATATAGCTCTGAATCTAAATATATCTCAGCATACAGTATTCTTTGGAAATCCTTATGTCATGAAGGTCTGAGGTTCATTACTGGTTGCTGCAGAAATATAATATTATGTGACTTAAAAACCGATTTTGAGGCCCGATATAGTAACATCATGGAATATATAAAAACCAGAAAACAAATATTGCACATATAATTATTTGACAGAGGTAGTTTTAGAACTATGAAAATTTAACAATTTTTTTTTTTTTTTTGACAGAAAACTGGTTATTTATAATTATAATTATTTTTAATTATAAACAAATATGCAAAACTACAAATATGTATTTAAATAAACATTTCTCAGAGAATATTGAAAGGATTTTAATTATGAAAGCTGTGTTTTTACTTCTGTAATACTACTGAATAGTTTAAATTAAAATAATTTAAATAAAGAGTGCATCATTAGAAAAACACAAAAAGCTAAGCTTTTTAGATCTGGATAGGATGTCAAGCACACTAGGGAATGATAAATCGATTTTCATGGGAAAAAAAAGTCGGTTGTTTGCAATCGATTTTATGTCAACTATTTTATACTGAAATCGATTATTTAGTTTCAAAAATCGGGTTTGTTTTAAAAAGTTAAAAAAAATATGTAGAATTATAAAAATCTTATAAATTAAAATTTTTTGGTTGGTAATAATAAAGTTATGTCCGCTTTTTTAAACATAATTTGGCGGGAATAAAATTTAAAAATGCACCCAAGTGGAGTTTTCCAATAGAAAATGAAAAAAAATCCCAATATTTAATTCGCAAAAGATCTTAGTATTTTTTCATATCATTCCTAGCTGGGCAGTTGGCAAAACAATAGTCTAAATCCTCTGAAGGAAAAAAGAAATAATAAAACAATTTATCCTAATATTAATGAAATTGCTCGAGAATATCAGTACCGTGTGAACTTATATTCTGGAAGGATGTCCTTATAATAACCCAGTAAAGAAACAGGCTTAGTAGTGAACATAGCCTTTTTACAAAGCTTTACTGAAGAAGATTTGTTTGATGGATAAATGGATAAAATATTCACAGATTTCTTATATATTATATACATAACTTTTATATTTGTGACCTGAATATCTGAAATTATTTTATAGGTTTATTTTTTAATTTTTAGATTTTTTTGATACACTTTTGACTTTATCAAAAAAAATCGACTTCAAAATAAAATCGATTTTGGGGACCGATAAATCGATTTTGAAAATCGAAATGAAAAAAGTTGATCGTAAAATCGAAAATCGAGTTTTGGCATTGTTTAAAATTCCCTAAAGCACACTGAACTATCTCTTCGTTATGTGAGTAATTTTTAAAATTTATTTTTTTACTTAGATGAAAATTTGAAGTTAATCTGATAACACCAAAACAAGTATCCAATAAATCACCAAAATTATTATATCAATCACTAATAACTACAAAAAATTAAAAACATTTTTTAATTAAAAATTGATTAAATCAATCAAGTAGATGATTGAATGAATTAAACATTTAAATGTGAAATAAAATCTCACTTAAATTTAATTTTTACTGGAATATATTATATGTCAACTGGAAAATATACGCTAATAATTTTTTCGGCAAAGAGGAGCCCGTGAAGAAAATCTAGTGAAAATTATGTAAATAAATCACTTTATAAAATTTCATACTATTTCAGTCTGAATGTTTATATTTTTGTAGTTTTACTCAAAAAACAATCTTCTTGAGTACATCACCAAAAAATTTTCAAGAAAATTCGAAAAAACAATTTTGAGAATAGTTTCTGAACTAAAAATCTCGGAACTCCCTAAATTTTAGATTTTTTTATTAGGAAAAACATACCTTTTAACTATATTAAAATACTTTTCTATTTTACGTATTTCTTTTTTAAGTCTTAATGATATTTTGTTTGTAGCATACCTTCTGGGGAATTTCACATAAAATCGAATAAGTTCTTCAGTTTTTATCTAACTAAAAAAACCAAATCTTGCTATATTTACAACAAAAATGTTTTTAAATTGATTGCATATTTTATGTCGACTTTTACAGAAAAATTCTAATGGATTGAATCACCAAAAATTTCAAACCAAAGAAATAAATACGACAATAAAATTGATTATTCTACTTTCAAAATATCTTAATAGAAAAAATACAGGAACCTAAAAAATTTAAGCATAATATAAAATTTGATAGGCTTTATTTATGATGCTATTTATGTCATTTCCCGAGTAATTTTTCAACGCTA
This sequence comes from Protophormia terraenovae, assembly GCA_951394005.1. Taxonomy (NCBI): domain Eukaryota; kingdom Metazoa; phylum Arthropoda; class Insecta; order Diptera; family Calliphoridae; genus Protophormia; species Protophormia terraenovae. The sequence goes on from OX596074.1 coordinate 65,522,145, forward strand.
TAGGGTGTATTTAAAAATTAATTTTTGAATATGAAAATTTTTCACACAGGTGTGCGAAAAAAGTACAACAACTCTTCAGGAAAGCAAGAGAAATTTTCAGAAGGTTTAATAAAATATTAAGCGAAAAGTAATATTTTTGTTATCGTCCTCTAGGAAAATGGTAGATAATTTCTTGGGAAAATGTTAAATTAATAGTTTTATTTAAACAATTTATTTCTTAACACAAAATTGTGAATATTTTCAATAAAAATAGTTTAAAGTTTTTTCTTGAAAAATTACAATTTTTAGGCCTTTACTATTTTATTTATAAATTAAATCTGTGTAGTGAACCAAAATTTCTATGATATATAAAATTTATTAAATCTAAAAAAATATTTGTGGGATTCACAAAGTGTGCTATCATGTCGTATTGTCATAATGTCATAAAATTTTACAAAGAAAAAGCAATAACAATGTTTATTATACATTGAAATATTTTAAGATTTATGACAATACGACATGATAGCACACTTTGTGAATCCCCCAATTATATTTTGTATAAAAGGCTGGGAAAATTTTGTGTTATTTATTAATAAATGGTTGACTTTTATTACATTTTTTCTGTGAAATTGCTTTTGTTCATTTTTGATGTTAAATAATTATTTCGTATAAAATTTTGAAAAGATCCGGATTTATAAAATAAAACATATTTTTCATGAAGTCGAAATTTTTAAGTAATATTAAAACCTTAGTTAATGTAATTTCAATATGACATGAAACTAGCACTTATACAATATTTTTTTTTTTTTTTGACATATAAGTTTTTAATTGTATGTAAAGTTTAAGCTTGAATTTAATGAAAAAATTATATAGGAATTGCATTTCCTATATTTTTTCTATTTTTAAAAACCCATTTATTTGCTTTAAATTTTTCGGCCATTCCTAGACTATATTGAAGATAAACTCATTCTGCCTTCATCTATTTTCACTAAAGAAAATTTTACTTAAAGAATTTTTAATTTTTCCTTTTCCTATTGTAAATTTTCAATTTTTCTAAGGTCGAAAATCCATTTTGGGGGGGGAAATTTCCGATTTCCCCCCCCAATATATATATATATATATATATATATATATATATATATATATATATATATATATATATATATATATATATCAGGCGCGGATCCACGGGGGGGGGGAAATCGGAAATTTCCCCCCCCAAAATGGATTTTCGACCTTAGAAAAATTGAAAATTTACAATAGGAAAAGGAAAAATTAAAAATTCTTTAAGTAAAATTTTCTTTAGTGAAAATAGATGAAGGCAGAATGAGTTTATCTTCAATATAGTCTAGGAATGGCCGAAAAATTTAAAGCAAATAAATGGGTTTTTAAAAATAGAAAAAATATAGGAAATGCAATTCCTATATAATTTTTTCATTAAATTCAAGCTTAAACTTTACATACAATTAAAAACTTATATGTCAAAAAAAAAAAAAAATATTGTATAAGTGCTAGTTTCATGTCATATTGAAATTACATTAACTAAGGTTTTAATATTACTTAAAAATTTCGACTTCATGAAAAATATGTTTTATTTTATAAATCCGGATCTTTTCAAAATTTTATACGAAATAATTATTTAACATCAAAAATGAACAAAAGCAATTTCACAGAAAAAATGTAATAAAAGTCAACCATTTATTAATAAATAACACAAAATTTTCCCAGCCTTTTATACAAAATATAATTGGGGGATTCACAAAGTGTGCTATCATGTCGTATTGTCATAAATCTTAAAATATTTCAATGTATAATAAACATTGTTATTGCTTTTTCTTTGTAAAATTTTATGACATTATGACAATACGACATGATAGCACACTTTGTGAATCCCACAAATATTTTTTTAGATTTAATAAATTTTATATATCATAGAAATTTTGGTTCACTACACAGATTTAATTTATAAATAAAATAGTAAAGGCCTAAAAATTGTAATTTTTCAAGAAAAAACTTTAAACTATTTTTATTGAAAATATTCACAATTTTGTGTTAAGAAATAAATTGTTTAAATAAAACTATTAATTTAACATTTTCCCAAGAAATTATCTACCATTTTCCTAGAGGACGATAACAAAAATATTACTTTTCGCTTAATATTTTATTAAACCTTCTGAAAATTTCTCTTGCTTTCCTGAAGAGTTGTTGTACTTTTTTCGCACACCTGTGTGAAAAATTTTCATATTCAAAAATTAATTTTTAAATACACCCTATAGCGTTGAAAAATTACTCGGGAAATGACATAAATAGCATCATAAATAAAGCCTATCAAATTTTATATTATGCTTAAATTTTTTAGGTTCCTGTATTTTTTCTATTAAGATATTTTGAAAGTAGAATAATCAATTTTATTGTCGTATTTATTTCTTTGGTTTGAAATTTTTGGTGATTCAATCCATTAGAATTTTTCTGTAAAAGTCGACATAAAATATGCAATCAATTTAAAAACATTTTTGTTGTAAATATAGCAAGATTTGGTTTTTTTAGTTAGATAAAAACTGAAGAACTTATTCGATTTTATGTGAAATTCCCCAGAAGGTATGCTACAAACAAAATATCATTAAGACTTAAAAAAGAAATACGTAAAATAGAAAAGTATTTTAATATAGTTAAAAGGTATGTTTTTCCTAATAAAAAAATCTAAAATTTAGGGAGTTCCGAGATTTTTAGTTCAGAAACTATTCTCAAAATTGTTTTTTCGAATTTTCTTGAAAATTGATTTATTATTATTGATTTACACATATACAAATAAAAAACTTAAATTATTTATATACAATAAGAATATTATTTCATAAAATTCATGATATATAAAATAAATTTCACAAAATTTATTACATTATTAAGCACCAATAAATCAAAATACTTTGATATTAGAATATTGACGCATTGAATTCAATAATTTTAAATAACTATGTATGTATACTTAATATTAAAACATAAAATACAAATATACAACCAATCATATAAATATGTATACCACACGTATATTTTTTTAAAAAATTATCGAATTTTGTAATATTTGTAAATACATGGGTTTTCAAATTTTAAAAAATATCCCACTGAACATTTTCTTTCAAAAAGTTAATTAAAGAATTAATCCTTTAAACCTAAATGTCTACATAATTTTCCTCTAATATAACATTAAGAACAAATCATCCATGACCATACATACAAAAATCAAAAATATTTTTCATTAAAGTAAAAACCCTATACAATGTTATTTTATGCATATTAACCCTTAAATGCGCACTGTAGATACAACCAAAAAAAAAAATTCTTACGGTTCCAATTTTGGATCAAATTTAATAAAAAATAAATGGATGTATTTAGAATATCATAACTCATTTGAAAAAAATAGCACTTTTCAGAAAATCTTAAGGATTTGCGATTTATTGACATTCAAAGTTCAAAATTAAATTTTGTTAAAAAATAAAAAAAATTGGTTATTCGATGTTACATAATATTAAGCAGAGATAAATAAAGGATTTGAAAAAATTCAGGATAGTGTAAAGATACTTCATTAGGCATAAAAAGTGTTTACAAAAGCTTTTTGATTCATAATTTGGCTACAGAGCGTTATTTAATGGTTGTATCTTTTAAGATACACTGCGCATTCACCTACGAATTACATATTCGTTTTATTTGAATTATGTACTGTGTTATTGTGCAAGTTCATATATATTTTGCACTTTGAACTAGCAGGTTGTATGTTCGGCATCTTGCTATGTTTATATGATTATTTATTTTGAGTTTTGCAATAGACGATAGACATTTTTTAACTGATTTCATAATTTGGAACTTACTAAAAGAATTTTAAAGTCATGTCAGGATTTAGAAAGGTTGATGGTGTCAATATGACTGATGAGGAAGTTTGTGAATTGCTTTACAATAGTGAGGGTATTACTTATGACAGTACGGACATCAGTGACTCAGATGACGATGAAATGCAGGTTACAAACTCATGTAAAAAGAGACCAGAGCGTCTAGGAGCTTCTAGAATGATAGTAATACAGGACGAAAATAATACAGAAAGTGATAGTGAGGATGAACTTGATATTGAAGGACCTATACATGATTCTTTCATACAAATGATAAATGATGATAATAATCATGAAGTTCCGGCAGAGGCAAATTTAGGTGGATTTGAACTGTTGGTTTTAACACCTTCTACTTCTAATGCAAAGACTAATACTACCTTTGGTCCCACAAATACTTGGAGCTCTTTTTCTTCCGAGTTTAGTGACATTTTTATAAATCCAAAGTCATCGGAATTTGAAAGAGTTTTATGGAAAAAGGGACATCTTCAATTTGAGGCTAACCAAGTCCAGTTTGGAGGCGATAGTGACCTTACAGACGATATAAAGGCATTACAAACGCCTTTTAAAGTTTGGTGTCATTTATTTCCAGGTATTGACAGTTCTGTACCGGCTGATGAGATTAAAGAAGCTCTTGAATCTGAAGGCTATGAAGTGAAGTCCGTTCACAATATAATTAATAAAAATAAGGTACCTCAACCAATTTTTAGAGTTGAAATATCTTATAATTCTTCCCGATTGAAGAAAAAGAGTGATACACATCCCATATACGGTTTAAGATACCTTCTAAATCGCAAGATAGTTGTGGAAGAACCAATTAAACGCAAAGGTCCCCCACAGTGCTTAAATTGTCAGGAATATGGACACACTAAGTCCTTCTGCAAATTGCCATCAGTTTGTGTTAGATGTGGAGATATCCATAAAAGTCTGGAATGTCCCCATTCAAAAACAGACATCAGTGCAAGAAAGTGTAGCAATTGTGGTCAGAATCACACTGCAAACTACCGTGGTTGCCCTGTGTATATTCAAATTAAAGGGACTTCAAAGGCAAGAAGACCTGTATATGCTCAATATCAGGATTCTAATTTTCCAAGCCTCAGAATCACACTGCAAACTACCGTGGTTGCCCTGTGTATATTCAAATTAAAGGGACTTCAAAGGCAAGAAGACCTGTATATGCTCAATATCAGGATTCTAATTTTCCAAGCCTCCCTAATGGACCTACTTCTAGTGCACAACATAGAAGTAACCTGAACACGAATCGGCAATTGTCGTATGCTCATACGGTAAAAGAAGGTTCTACTACACAAATGAAATTAAACGTAGAAGGAAATGCTCAATTTCCAAATACTTTCAATAAGGGTTCAGTAATTCCCAACCAAACTCATAAAAATAATGAAAATAATGCTCCATTATTTTCATATGCTCACGCTTTAAAAGAGGGTTCAGTAATTCCCAACATAAATTCTCAAAGCTCTATTGAGAAACTAATTGAAACCATGAACAGTTTTATGTCAAATATGCAAAATATGTTACAGCAATTAATGCAAAATCAAAGCATGCTCATGCAGATTTTGCTAAGTAAAAAATGAATTCCTTAAGAATATGTTACTGGAATGCTAACGGCCTTAGCCAACATAAACACGAAGTCCAACAATTTTTAACGTTGCAAGATATTGATCTGCTACTGGTAACTGAAACTCACTTTACTCAAAAGAACTGTTTCAGAATAAATGGCTACTATACCTATGACACAAAGCAGCCTAACGGTAGGGCATGCGGAGGGACAGCAATATTAGTTCGTAAAGATATAAAGCATTTTCCAATGCCAGAATACAGAACGGATCATATTCAGGCCACTTCAATAAATATTCCCGATAACAATATAACAATATCCTCTATATATTGTCCTCCAAGATATTCGATTAATCGTAATCAATTTCTTGATTATTTTGCAACTTTAGGCCCAAGATTTATAGCAGCAGGAGACTATAACGCAAAACATACCTTTTGGGGCTCTCGTCTAACAACTCCCAGAGGTAGGCAGTTATTTGAAGCAATATCATCCAGCAAACTAGATTCCATATCTTGTGGCCAACCTACTTACTGGCCTACAGACCTCAATAAGGTTCCCGATCTTATCGACTTTGCTGTAATTAGAAATGTAAAACGTGAATGTATATCAGTGATTCCTTCACTTGATCTTTCGTCAGACCATACACCAACGATCCTGACACTGATTAATAGTCCAAGTCACTTTGAAACTCAAAGCTCTTGTTTCCCAAACAAGAAAACAAACTGGTTAAAATACAAAATGTACATAAGCTCCCACTTACCACAAAATATTCCACTGAAAAGCGAAAACGAAATACAATCTGCAGTTAATATCTTCACGGATATCCTGACTAATGCAGCTATATTATCCACACCTTCGCGTTTCTCACGAAGGCCAAAATATATTAAATGTTGCTCAAATGTTGAATCTCTTATTAGGGAAAAAAGGCAACTAAGACGTCAATGGCAAGATTTTCGATCACCAGCCGTCAAAACTAGACTTAATCAATGTATCAAAAGATTACGCTTCGCTCTGAAGAATCAAAAAGAATCCAAATTGAAAACATATCTGCAAAACTTAGACTCTACTAAGGAAACTGATTATAGTCTATGGAAGGCGGTGAAAAATATGCAATGCCCTATTGCATATGAGTCTCCCATACGCCTCCAAAATGGCCAATGGGCAAAAAGTTCTAATGAAAAAGTTGAAGCATTCGCTAGTCATTTAGAACACGTTTTCACTCCAAATAATACAGGTTCAACTCTAAGACCTGTTGTAGTTAGCGACCATATTCACTCTCCATTAAAATTCCGGCTCTCTGCCGTGAAATTAGCAGTAAAAGGTCTGAAGGCAGGAAAATCTCCTGGAACGGACAAAATTACCAGCACAATGATTTGTTTCTTGCCAAACTCGGCTCTAAAATTTATTTTATTCATTTTCAATGCCATTTTACGTACTGGCTACTTTCCAAGTACTTGGAAGTTGTCAGAGATAGTAATGATACCCAAACCTGGAAAAGACGTCGCTCAAGTAACATCTTACCGTCCAATAAGCTTATTATCAATTTTTTCGAAATTGTTTGAGAAATTGCTCCTTGAGAGCAATTATAACAGTATACCTAACCATCAGTTTGGTTTTAGGAGAAAACATGGTACTATTGAACAAGTGCATCGAATTACAACTCTCATCAGAAGAGGTTTCGAGAGCAAGCAGTATTGCTCTGCGTTATTTATTGACATATCTCAAGCTTTCGATAAAGTCTGGCACGACGGACTAATACATAAAATGACCACGTTACTTCCACAGAACGTTCATAAGTTACTAAAAAACTATATAATAAATAGATCTTTTCAAATAAGATCGAAAGATGTGATTTCTTCACGCAGAAAAATTTCCGCAGGAGTACCTCAAGGAAGTATTTTAGGGCCTCTTCTTTATATACTATATACGGCAGATATTCCCACGAGCCCTATGACTCATACATCAACTTTTGCAGATGATACTGCTTTTGTAAGTATGCATACAAATCCGGTGATTGCATCCGAAAAACTCCAATCCCATATCACTGAGCTGGAAAAATGGCTATATAAATGGAAGATCAATGTGAATGCTTCGAAATGTGTCCATATAACATTTACCTTACGCAGGGAAAGTTGTCCCCCCATTCGAATAAACAATGTCCAAATACCTGAACAGGATAAAGTAAGGTATCTTGGTATTCACCTAGACCGGCGTTTAACATGGACTTGTCATATAGAATCCAAAGTTACTCAAATAAAACTAAAATCTGCCCAAATTCATTGGTTAATTGGTTCAAAGTCAGCCCTAGACTTGGACTATAAAGTACTGTTATATAAAGCAGTAATAAAACCTATATGGTTATATGGCATACAGCTCTAGGGAACAGCCTCTTCATCAAACATTGAAAAATTACAGAGAAGACAGTCCAAACTCCTAAGAATAATAACAGGTGCACCATGGTACGTCAGAAATAGCAACATCCACAAGGATCTCAATATTCCTACAATTCGTGAGGAGATAAAGAACAGTAGCATCAAATATATGAAAAAATTATCTGAACACCCAAACCCTCTCGCTAGGGATCTGCTAACTTTTGAGGGTCACAGACGCCTAAGAAGAATGGAAACACTGGATCTTGGAAGATAATACTACTAATGAAAACTCTACGTTGGATTTTGCAGTGGCAATATCAACAATAATTTAAGTTTAGGTTAAGATTTTAATACTTATTGTAAATTTCTGAAAAAGAAAGATTCAATAAAAACTAATATATATGTAAAAAAAAAAAAAAAATTATTTCCGCAATCATTAGAAGAAGACATTGTAATGGAAACTTTAAGATATGCTGGGTTTGATCAATCTTTTAGTTTCACTGTGTCCGATCTCCGCAAATTTATAGGAACTCTCTTTTACATGACATACTACAAACTTCCAAACACCAGAGACTATTGGTCTGCAAAAAACCACCGAAGTGTTCAAATAATACAAAGCCAAATGCCTCTGAAACGCTTTGAAAAAATTCGAGAGCTTTTGCATTTTAACGACAAAAGCAAAATGCCTGATCGAAATGATCCCAATCGCAACAGGCTTTACCTAATTCGGCCAATTATCGATACCCTAAATAGAACTTTTTCTACCGTACCGAAACTAAACAGATTGAGTGTAGATGAGCAAATGTGCTCCACAAAAATCGGAAGTTATATGAAACAATATTTACCAAACAAACCAAAAAAGTGGGGCTTGAAATTTTTTGTACTATGTGATACAATGGGATTCGCCTACACATTTGAGCTGTATAGCGGAGCAACTGAAAAGTTGGCAGATGGTGAGCCAGATCTTCAATCCTCAGCAAACATTGTCGTAAGACTTATTCGGGGAGTACCGCGATATCAAAACTTTGTGATATACTTTGATAATTTTTATACAACTGTGCCTCTCATAGTATATTTGCGCACACAGGGAATTCTGGCTGTTGGTACAATTAGAGGCAATAGAATTAAGAATTGTAAGTTACCTGAAGAGAAAATAATGATGAAATTCGAAAGAGGAACAAGTCAGGAATTTGTTACCAACATACACGGTATCGATGTGACCACATTATCATGGAAAGACAATCGAATTGTCAATCTTATTTCAAACTATGTCGGTACTAAGCCCCCAGCAGATATATATAATACAGAGAGTGAACCTTTAACAATAAAACGCTTTGATAAAAAGGAAAAAACTATCAAACTTATTCAATGTCCACAAATCATTAAAGATTACAACTGCCACATGGGCGGAGTAGACTTGATGGATAGCTCAATAGGCCGGCATAAAATAGCAATGAAAAGCCGTAAGTGGACAACGAGAGTATTTTACCACCTTCTTGACATGACATGTGTAAATGCCTGGATCCTTTATAGAAGAATAAACAAAGATAAACCAGAATCTAAAATACGATTAGTCGATTTCAAATTGGAAGTGGCTGATGCATTGTTTTCATATAACAGTAAAACTATTCCAGTAAGAGGACGCCCAACTTTGGAAAAACAAGTAGAAGAAAAAAGACGAAAGCCGAATGCATCCCCAGCGCCACCGAAGGATACCCGGCTAGATGGAATCAGTCACTGGATTACAATGAAAAAAAAGCAAGATGTAAGCTGCCAAAAAAAACCAAAATGTTTTGTTTGAAATGTAAGGTGAATTTGTGTGTGACCGCTGAAAAAAATTGTTTTTATGAATACCATAACTTTTAATTACTTTTATTACTCTATTTTACTCATTGTTTTTGTCTTAGTGACATTAATTTTATATGTTTATTTATTAAAATTGAATTAACTGTGTTTTTAAAATTATAATTTATTTTTATAAATAAAAAAACCTTTAAAAATTAAAATACTGGTATTTTTTCTTTGAAAATTAAAATATAGGAGAGTGCGCATTGTATCTTTTAAGATACAACCACTATTTAAAAAAAAAAAATCACCACAAAAAATTTAAAAAAACAACGTGGTACGCAGTTGTTATTTTTTTAAAATTTTACATATTATATATTTTTTTCGTGAAAATTGGCGTTGTTGCGCATTTAAGGGTTAAAACACAAAAAAACTCAAATACCTTAAAAAACCTCATTTGCATCTTCATAATTAACAATATTAAAACATAAGAACAATTACATGATGATTCACATAATCTAGAACTCCAACAAAACTATAAACAAAAATATTAAATTTCATTTGAAATTTTTTCGCTGACACAGCACACGTTCTCACAACTCGTGGAAAGCAATTTGGTTACTAATGTAACTTATTCACATGAAATGCTTACCTAACCACTTACATGGAAACAAAATAAACAAACATCCTATTACAATATATTAAACACTTCTCTCTCTTTATCTACCTAGTAATTATCTAAGAGAACTATCTATTCTGATTGATACAAAAACAAATTTTGCTATTTCACATCCCTGACTTTTATAAGAAAGAAAGTTACCGACTTATCACCCCCGATAGAACATATTTTTGTATGGAACTAAAAATAAATATCCATGCACAAATTAACATTAATAACAAAAACAACTATTGCCTTCCCATTTTTCTTCCTGTTAAATTGTTTGTATGTACTTTTAACATAATTGCTACATATTATTATAAAAAATAAATACATTGGTTTATAATTTCATAAAATACATTTGGCCATTTACACAAAAATATTGTTGTATTTATTAAGAAGCTTCAATCCACTTCTATCTGTCACCAAATGTAAAAAAATCATGCAATTTATGATATGTTCCTAAAGAATAGAATTTTAAAATTTTCCTACATATCTTATAAATATAAACGCAATGAAATGTAACATGAATTCTAAAGTTTGAATGAAATCATTAAAAAATTATGAGAATTATTAATTTACCTACAATTCTTATACATATAAACGCCTTAAACTAGGCAATGAAATGTAACATGGATTCAAAAGTTTTGTTTAAATCATTAAAAAATTATGAGAATTGATAATTTTTCCTAAATTTCTTATACATATAAACGCCTTAAACTAGGCAATGAAATGTAACATGAATTCAAACGTTCGATTTTTGAACTTATTTTTAAAATATTTGTAAAGATGTTGGTTTTCAACTTTATAAAAATATTTCATTGAACATTTGCTTACCAAAAGTTAATTAAACAATTCTTTCAAACCTAAATGTCTATAACACTTTCATCTAATATAATATTAAGAACAAATTATACATAACCTTACCCAACAATATCAAACATATTTTTCATCAAAGTCAAAAACCTTTTACAAGGTTATTTTATGCATATGCAAAAAAAAAAAAAAAAAAACAAGAACAATTCTCAAGTTAAATTTTACACTTTACAAAAACAAAAATAACCATATGAATAAACCAAAAATACTAAAACACTATCCAAGTCATCAGTTTTTAATTTCATCACAATTAAAAGTGTAAAAAAAATTGTCTCCATATTAATTCGTTTGTATGTACTTTAACATAATTACATACTTATTATTATACAAAAGTAAAAAAAAAAAAACAAAATACACAAATAAATTCATTGGTTTCCAATTTAATGCAAACAAAAATTGCTTTTCAAAAATTGCTCTTTAAAATTGATCTTCATTGAAAACAAAAACAACTATTGACAAAAATAAATTCATTGGTTTCCAATTTCATAAAATGCAAAACAAATTTTTCCTCCTATTAATGCATGTACAAGAAAATAAAAAAATTACAAAAATAAATTCATTGGTTTACAATTTCATGCAAACAAAAATTGCTTTTCAAAAATTGCTCTTTAAAATTGATCTTCATTGAAAACAAAAACAACTATTGACAAAAATAAATTCATTGGTTTCCAATTTCATAAAATTCTAAAATACATTTTCATAACAATAATTTCCTCTTCAAAATTGCTCCCATAGGGAGCAAAAAAAGCGCCAGAACCTACACAAATATACTACTACTATACTATATATATTAATTAAATAATTGAAAGCGCGAATAACCAATTATATTCAAAGTCAAGAGAATGTTTTGTTAACCAGTGTTAAAGAATTTTACAAAAAAAGACAAATTTTTTTTATTCTGTGTTTTTAATTTATTTTTGATCACAAACAAAATAATATACCCACATTGATACATGTTATAGAAGTGAATTAACATTAATTTGTTTTATTTAACATGAATTTTGTTTGTGTTCATCTTAAAAGAATATTAACAACAGTGATTAAAGAAATAATTAATATAACAAGAAAAGCTTTAAATAACTCTCTGAGAAAATAAAGGGAGAACTTTTTTAAGAAAACAACTACAACAGCATCACCAACATCGAAAGATCTTTCGACGAGGGAGCGTAACAAACTCAATGTAAGTGTTTTTTTTTTTTTTTTATTAATTTTTTCTTTTATTTTATTTTCTCTATTTTTTACGTTTTTTTTTTCTTGCTTTGTTATTTGTTTACATTTTTTTTATATATATATTTTTTTAATCTTGTTACTGCAGACGAAGATATTCAACTTTCAACTGTTGTTGACCAACTATTTTTTTTTTTGCATTTATAAAGAAGAAAAAGTACAATAGCATTTAAAAAACCTCAACATAATTTGTAAACCGATAAGTACGATTGTTATATTTCTTTTTTCTTTATGGTCACAAAATAAAGATTTATAATAACCTACATTTAAAAAAAATATATATTCTTTTTACACTATGTTTTTTAACACTGGTATTTATTTCTCTTATATTTAGTATTTTTAAATTCAAACTTTTATAAATATTTTTGTTTTTTATATTGTGTTGAACTTTAAATAATTGTTATAAATGTTATTCCACTTCCAATTTTGTTTATGGAAGAATTTCATTACTTTTATTTACTACATTTTTTTTTTATTTTAATTTTAAATCTTATTTTGAATCAAATTGTTAAATGAAACCTTTTGTGAAATAAATTCGTGATGAATACGAGATAATTTTCTTGAATCTATCTGTTTGAATTCACTAACTAAGGTAAGGCTCAGGTGAGATAGTAGGGATCATAATACAATTATTAAACTGGGTTCTTGTTCCGTTATGGTCATGGTTGGGTGGGTTAATTTTCTGGTCAATACGATTCCACCATGTATTGTCAGAATTTTTTTTTTTTTTTATTCGGAAAAGTACTGGCATTAAATTTTTTTATTTTTCAATTATGTTTCCGCTTGTTTTCTTTGTTTTTCCTAGTGCACGTTCTTTAAATTTGTAAAGTAGTCATGTGGCATAGTGTAATTAGAAGATTAGAATCCCCCCATCTGACGAGCAATAAGGCCGGAGAAAACTCGTGCACTTCTTTGAATTACATAAATACATTAGCCATTCCTACAACGTACTGAATATGATACAATTTTTTAGATACATGCCTTGTTTTATTCGCAGCATTACCAGCTTTAAGATAAGGATGATAAACTGAACCATTTTTGATGTTTTCATTTATTAAAAGAAATTTTAGTAACAAAAAAATCTAAAATTTTGCATGAACAAGTTTTTTTCGGACACTTATTTCAAAATAACTCCGAAACTATTGAGTACACAAAAAAACAAAGTTGGGATGACTTGAAGACATTTTTAGTCCGCATCTTTTGGTATATTTTGAGTTATAATGAAATATACTAAAGTAATGGCCTTACTTTGGGCGAAATATTAGACATTCCCATAAAAAAATCCAAACCTGATGGAAAAAAAAAACTGAAAGCAGATTCGTGTTTAGCACATCAAAATTTATCAAGTGCAACTATTCGTCTATGGTGGGGGATTTTTTTTGTCGACCAGTGTAATTACTATAAAAAAAGTACGTTTTAAAAAGTAAAAAGGGACATTTTATTATGCACCTATTTTTTATGAGTCAATTTTGTCGTGGAAAAGAATGGAAAAATTATACTAATAAAAATTTTTCTATCTGATTTCGAGTAATATAATTCAAAAATTACAAAAAAGAAGATTACAAAAAAAAAAAAAAAAAAAAAAAAAATACAAAAAAGTACATTTTGTTCTGCGACTCCTCAATTATATTAGAATATTAGAATTTCAGCAATTTAGCCGAAAACCGAATATTGGCCGAAAACTTTTTTTTTGGCCTAATCCAAAACCGAATATTCGGTCGGACTCTACTACTAAACCGTACTGTAAAAAAAAAAATCAAAAAAGTACCACAAATTTGAAATATGAACAGAGTATGCAAACACATTTGTTTTTAAACTTTTTTATACAATTAAAATTGTTTTTTTTAGCACCGAATTAAACAAAAAAAGCTATTAAAATATTTTAAAGTTTTTTTTTTTATAAACAAATGAAGACTCAGTGACATTTCCTTGAATTATTAAACAAATTTTTTATACAATTAAAATTGTTTTTTTAGCACCGAATTAAACAAAAAAAGCTATTAAAATACTTTAAAGTTTTTTTTTATAAACAAATGAAGACTCAGTGACATTTCCTTGAATTATTATATGTTATTCGAGATAAAGATTTATTATTTGCACAACGGGATTGCTAATTGTATATGTACAGACACACATTTGCGGAATAACATCTCATTTTCTCTTGAGCGAATTACATGCTTATTATTGCAGTGATCTCTGTCTTGCGCATTTAAGAATTAATTACAAAAAAAAAAAAAAAAAAAATTTTTTGGCGGTAGAATCTTTGTAAAATAACATAATTTAAAATTATGCCTGATCTTTGTGGATACCGTGATTTTGATGTTGCTCGGAAGAAAAGCATACTATGTATTTTGTGCAATAAATGGTTTCATATTGACTGTGAAGCTATTTCTAAAGAATTGTTTTCGGTTTTGGACAAAAACAGGAATTTGTCATACAATTTCAACCCTCATTAAGGAAAGGAATTTGCTGCATTTAAGGATTTATTGAAAACTCACGCAGATGAGATGAAACATCAACAGATATCAATACAAAAATTGATACAGTCGTCAATGAAATTCGTAAGGAATTAGCTGTTAACCTACAGTAGATAAAAGATGAAGCGTCCAACTGTAATAATCTTGTAAAGGCCAATGATATTGCTGCTAAGAAAAAATTTTATGAAATTGAGTTGATAAATCATGTGGTTCAACAGATGTGATATTGTTATAACAGGACTATCTAAAGATATTGTGAAGCTCAATGATATAAAAATATCAATAGGTGCTCATTTGAAGGTTCAAATTTTAGAAAATGATGTTCTTAAAGCCATGTATATCGCGGCAAAGTTATGTCTGCATACTTCAAAACTAAAAATATTGTTAAATCTGATGTAGAAGGTGGTGATGAATCTTCTAGAATTACTACACCTTTCTTGCCTATAAGTTATTTAGAATATGTTGGAAATTAAAAAAAGAAAATGAGATTGAATATTTTAATTTAATTAATCGAGATAATCCTAGATCCAAAATTAAAATGCTTAATGGTACTACAAAAATTGTTAATTTATAAGAATGTATTGATTTATTCCAATTGTATTATTAGATAGTTTAATTTACAAATATACATTTCAAATATAAAACATACTATACATATCATATTAAACAAACAAGTATACACAATGATGCGGCAGTGCCGGATGGTGATGTTGGTAAGACCTTCAATTTGTATACCCAAAACGTCAAATAATTGAATATGTCATTTATAAATTTACATTTACTTAGGGTAAAATGTTACATAGTTCCAGATATAAAACTGTTATTTTTTTCTCCTTTTTTTTAATTTATAAACTGTTTAGAATACAGAATTATTTTTTTTTTCTTTAGTTTGATGCATTGGGGAAAGATAGTTGAAAATGTCCTTTCTTGCAGTTATGTCTTTTCTTTCGTATCATCGTGTATAGTATGTTGAAATAGTATTAATCATAATATCATAGTATTTTATATATTTTTAGGAACTATCAACACCAATAATAATTTTACTTTGGTGCTAAAATATTCTATATTTTTTATCCAAATTCAATCAAAAGGAATCTTTATGAAATTAAATTTTAGGATTTCTTATCACAAAATTTTCTTCGTAAATTTTTGGTTCCCCGCTGGTTTTAAATATTACCTTAAATTTGATGTTTTTTAATTCCGATCTTGCGCCTATAGCCAGATGTATTAATGACTTAAGAACATCTCTTCCTTCTTATTCAGGGAACTTGAACATTGGATATATTAATGCTCAGAGCTTGAATCCATCATACATGAATTCAAAACTTGAAGAATTCAAACATATGTTTAAACATTCCCCTCTAGATATTATTGGTATATCTGAATCTTGGTTTAAGCCAAATATTTTTTCCAAATCGTTAGAGCTTCCTGGCTATAAATTAGTGTTTGCATGTTTATATCGAAAAAGTTGCGTTATAGAATAGTCTTTAGAGGTGGGCGTATGGGATTTGTGAATCGCTGTTTATTGAAGTTTTTGCTGAATCACCGACACTAATAGGAGTGGTTTACCTTCCGACGTAAATTCATTTGAAAACCTTCACAACGTTTTTCAAATATTATTGTTATGGGAGATTTTTACTCCAATCTTTTTAATGTTTCAACTTCTGTTAGCTTTCGTTCTTTGATCTCAAGATGTGGACTTACATGTGTGCACAATAGCTTACCTACACATTTATGTATACCTAACAGCTCAACTTCTCTGATAGATTACTTTCCTGTATGTCAACCTTCATTAGTAGATTTTCATAGTCAGATCCAATTTCCCTTCTTTTCATCACATCACATCACAGTTTTATATAAATTCCCTTTAACCTTTCTGCCAGAGTCCAAAATTATTCATCGGAATTCAAAGATTATAACCGGGTAGATTATAATAATCTAGTTCAGTATATTGAATCATTTGATGTGTCTCCTATTTTTACCACCAATGATATTGATGAACAGCTTGCCACATTGAACAATCTCATTACTGGTCTTCATGATTTTGTACCTATAATTACAGTTATTTATTTTATACAATTTGGGATCGCAAGAGAATTAGGCGTAACGCTTTAATTCTCGTAACAAATTGCGTCATACACCGCACTTTGACGTACACAACTAACGGAATAATTAAGAAACTTATTTTAGATCTTAGTTAGATCTATAATGAATGAACTAAAAAATTTTGTCACATTCAAAGTTATTTTTCAATCCTAATCAGTATGCATTCCGTCGGAATCATAACACAACTTCTCTTCTATTTTCACTTACAGAGTCTATAAGGCGTAATCTAAATGAACACAATAATTCTATAATGGTTTCCTTAGATAATACGAAAGCTTTCGATCGCATCAATCATGTAAAACTTATTAATAAACTACATAGCAAATATGCAGCTTGTAAGTTAATGTATTCATATTTAAGTGATAGGTCTCAGTTGCTTCCGGTGTTCCCCAAGTTTCTGTATTGGGACCACTGCTCTTTCAATTATATTTGGATGATTGTATATCTCAAATTAATAATGATTTTTGCATAATATATGTATTTGCTGATGATATTTTTTTATTATATAATTTTAATCCTGATCAGCACAATTCTTTACAATCTCGTTTGAATTGTCATCTGAATACAGTGTATGAGTGTATGCGTCTAAATTATCTTGAAATAAACTACTCCATTAAGGCATACATACCTTATCGTGTTAGATATTGTTTGGGACATTCTCTACTGATGTAACAATTTAATTACTGTCTTGTTTTTTTTGGGACCTTTTCTGGCAATTTAGATCGTCTTGAGGGAATAATCAGAAAAATTTTTCGCTACGTTTTTAATCTTAAATTACGTGACCATAACCTTGTAACAGACTGGGTTCCAAAGTTTTTAAGAGTTAAATTCCATGATTATGTAAAATTGAGGCTTTTGTTACAATTTTATAAGGTCATGAGGATGGCCGTCCGATCCTGTTAATAATTTTTCTTTTATTAATTCAACTCGTAATACACAAATTGAAATACCATGTATATGTCTGGGGATCTTTGAGCGTTCCTTTATTATAAAAGTCTGTCGCATTTGGAACAGCCCAATATATATTTATTTATTATAAGTGGCAGATGTCATTTGTGTTAATTGAATAAGTTGCACGAGTTTTCTCCTTCCTTATTGCTTGTCGGATGGACTGATTCTAATCTTCGAAATACACTAAGCCACATAGCTACTTCACAAATTTAAAGTACATGCACCGAAAGAAGCAAAGAGAAAAGGGGAAACATTTAGTTTCATTTTAGTTATAAGATTTAAACACTTATTTTTAGGCCTACATATTATAGGCAGATTCAATAAATAAAGGATAAACGTAAAATAGTAATAAAGGAAACATATTTGAAAATAAGAAGATTGGACACCAGTACCTTTACGATTAAATAACTGTGACCAAAGAAAGTACGAAAGAATTTTATGTAGATCATATTTGCCATTATATTAATTATTATTTTAAGTTTATATGTACATACAAATCAACATAAAAAAATAATAAAAAAATCAGTACAAGTTATTAGGGGTATACCCCTAACGCCCATTGAGCCACCCAATTCCCATAACGAAGCCTATGACGTCTACAAGTTTCCTATTCTGAACGTCACATAGCCCGTAGAGAAATTGACTGCCTAACCATTCCATCCTGCGATGTAATCGTGGACAGTAACATACAATATGTTCAAGACCGAGTCTCCTTAACGTCCTCACACATTCTACAAAAATCGGAATTACTAGCGTCCCATTTTGACCTCATCTTCCCTATCATACAGTGTTCCGTTATGACACCTATCATAGTCCTTAGATTTTTCCTATTCAAGCTAAGAAGAGTACATGTGCCTGTCCTGTTGAGCGTCTGCCATATTGCCTTCGATACCTTACAGTCCACTCTACTCTCCCAAGTCTGATTGGTTCTAGCCAAAATCCATTCATTGATCTTCCTGAAAAAGAAATCCAGTTGGGGTTTCACGTTGATTTCACTCTCCGAAGCATCGTTAGCTGAGCGTTGCCTTGCCAATTCATCGGCCACTTCATTACCCGATATATTGCAATGGCCTGGTACCCAGCAGAGTCTCAACACGTAATGTTCCAGCAGTTCCCTCAGTGCCCTCTTGTAGGTGGCTAACAACCTGGATTTTACCAAATGCTTATCCAAGGCTTTCAGAGCCGCCTGGCTGTACACATAGAGAGTAACCTCAGAACCCTTCGCAACGTTTAATCTGACCAATTCCGTAGCCTTCAAGATGCCAAGAATCTCTACCTGAAAAACGCTACATATATGAGCCTTCGTACCCATAATGTAGACACCTGCACCAGTACCGATATCCATCTTTGATCCGTCTTGAAATACTGCACGTCCACCATACAGCCTCTTAGTGTCGGACCATGCTTCCCTATCAGGAATCACCACAACAGGATTTACCCCAAAGTCTAGTTCAGTGGCCATGTAATCCGATGCCCCCATAGATCCTAGATCGTATTCACCATAACTGACTTCATACACGACCCTGTGACCCCAGTGACCTGTTACTGATGAACCTAATAGTCCCATTTCCTTGAGTCTCAGCAGACTCCTTGCCGCCATACCTCTCACTTACACCTCAATGGGTAGGAGATGAAGTATAACGTCCAGAGCACATCTCTGTGCTTCAATCAACAAAAGGTTCCTATTACTCTCCCGTTCCAATGCCTGCCACCAGACAGAACAACCATATGCAAGAATTGGTTTCATTACCGAAGCATAGATCCAATGATCCTACTGCTCAGCATAAGAACTATCCATTCGATCAAGAGGTCATGTATGTTAAGATTCACCAGCGACTGCTTTAGCCTCAATCTTAATATTATTGAACGCACCTTCGATATCCATGAACGCAGCCATGGTAAATTCCTTATGCCGTAGTCCTTGTTCTATGTAACCCACCACATCATGAAGCGTACTCTCAAGGGATTTACCCTTTTGGTAAGCATGTTGAACATTGCTTATGTTGCTGGTGCCAATAGATGATCTCAGGTATAGATCTATCAGTCTTTCTAATGCTCAAAATAAAAGACGATAGACTAATAGGTCTATAATCCTTGGGTTTCGAGTAACATGTCTTTCCAGATTTAGGTATGAAAATGACCTTTACCTTTCTCTCTGTAACAGACTCTCAGTAAATATATCCGCCAGTAGTAGACGAATCACAACCGGTGCATTATGTTACAAAGCCGGAAAAATTCCATCCGGGCCAGGTGATTTATATGACTCGAATGTATTAACCGCCCATGTTACCTTCTCAAACGTGATCAAGTCCTTCATTTCCTTCACCTGTCCCTTCCATCACACAGTGTCACATTTATTCAAATTAGAACGACAAAAATACGAAAATAAAAGCTTATTAATTGAAGTAATTTTTCTCGCATTTATTAGTAAACATATCAGGTATTATGGAAAAAATACTTAAAGTATTGATAAGTGTCTATAGCGCGAATTATGGACTTTAAAAGTTGCAACTTTTAAAAATATTTTAATTTTACTTACAACTTTTGATAAGAAGTATGTTAACTTTAACTTCATATATCTCAGTAAATACTGCAGATATTTATATGATTTTTTTTTGTATATAATAATATCCAAATTATTTTGTTGTAATTTTTTAGGTTAAAAAATAAATACTGAAAATAATGTTTTTTATTTAAAAGAAATCATAATATTAAAAAATATATTTTTTGGGAAATTCTATTTTTAATGGACTGGAACTAAAAAGTTCCAACGAGTTCCAATTTAGAAATTCGATTGTTATAAAAAATGATATCTATAAAATCATATCTGAAAATGTTGGCTGCGATCTTTTAAAATATTAGAAAAAAATATGAGGTACCTCATTTTAGCAATTTTTTAAGAATTATTTAAATAAATCATGACAATGGCTGAAAATTTGTTATGCAAGTGTTACAGTATGATTGATGTGATTAGATCTTGCCACGCCTACTTTTAAAACATTCCTTATTTTAATAAAATTTACAAAAATATGCAGGAAATTCATACAAATAAATTAATTTTTTCAGTATGGGGGTGGCAGTGATTCTACCCGCCCATTTTTAGTGGGAATGTTTACGGCATTATCAACTAACAGAATATACAATTTCAGACCAATATCTCCAAAATTTGATTTTTGTCGTTCTAAAACTGCCAAATGTGACACTGTGCATCAGTGGGTCCATGCAGCCTGGAAAATTAGTCAGAAAGTTCAGACTGAAGGTTATTCAGCTATGGTCAGAAAAAGAGTAATCCATAGCTACCCTCCAGTCATCTACCAGGTCACTAGAGTTGGTCAATTATTCTATTCCGCCTCGCGTACTCGACTACAGCCCACATCTTGTCGTCTGGTGGTTCCGCAGCTTCATATGGCATGTAAACCGAATAGAGTTTTTCTTTTCCCGGAGTTTTTCCGCTCCCGGGAAATCGGGATTGATTTTTAAATTTCCCGGGATCCCGAGAATTCCCGCCGAAAATAAATAATTAAAAATTTTAATAATCAGTTAAATAAAAAATAAAAAATATTAAAATAAACTAATTAATCATAAAATTATAAACTAATTCTTTTTGAAATATTGAATGTTGAATGAATACTTTTTATTATATAACAACTCATACGAAAGTCGAATCAATATCTTGGTTTTCATATGCCCTATGGGTAAAATCTCTCAATATTTATACGGAAGTAAGCTTGTTGTTAAGAAAACCTCAGGGAATTTTATAGTTTGAATACTTTTAGTCTCACGTTTTCGTTGGGGCATTAAAAATGTAAGTTGTTGTTTGAGGTTTCCCGACATTTTAAAAAGATTCCTCTTACAACTTTCACATGCGTGCAAATTTCATCTTCAAATCGTTTAATAAATATACTTTTTAAATATCGAATTTACTTCCCACTAGTACATTTTAAAAATATTATTTTTGACCACAATGAAAAAAATTGCAAAATTAATTTTTTTTTTTAATTATTCAACAAAAAAGAAAACGATATTTTGTTTTCAGACTGTTATATGAAAAATATCAAACAAAATTAGAAATTTCCTTTAAAATATTTAAATTTGTAACAAATCAAATTAAATAAATAAAAACAAATGTAAAAACACATATACTAAAATATCCATATATGGGTTGTAAAATATAAACATTTTGCATACACAAGAAATCCCGGGAATTCCCGCTTGATTTCCCGGGATTACGGGAGTGAAAATTTGGCGGGATTCCCGGAATTCTCGTCCCGGGATTTCCCGTGAAAAACTCTAAAACCGAAGCCAAAGCAGTCAATGAAGAGACAAGCTTCCATTGACTTGTATTGATACCTGCGTTCTGACCCTAAAACATTTCCATTATGACTTCCACCGGCTTAACGGGTGGTGGAATCCACACCGTGACTATTGGTCGCGGTGTTCTCGATTAGTTTCTTTTAGCACTAACTAATCATTCAAATCCTCGGCATTGCACCTACCACCTTGACGTTAAAAGTGTATAGTACTTGTTTATTTGGTGCGCGAGAAACGTAGGTCACAGAGACCGAACGGAGTATAAGAGAATATATTCAAACAGAATATATCAATTACACCGCATTCGACTCAATAGCCTAGTATCACGCCATACAAAGGATATATTCATGTTCGCTAGGGGAGAGGACTTCAGCACTGGACATGAATATATCCGGTGCCTCACGTCCAGTCCCCCCTGTCCGCCACCTGGGGACGCGTCCGATGGGAGTAAACAAGTAAAGACTTCTTCAGTATGTATAGAAGAAAAACCAAAGAAAGATTCTTTCTTGTCTTTCATTTACTGAAGTAGGAATGAAACGGAAAGGAATGAAAGATGTTTTTTTTTTTTTTTTTTTGTGTGAAACAATAATGTCTATTGAATGGTTAAGCATTTTTTTATTTAGTTGTTTTGAACATACCATATTTGTGTATTATTATTTTTTGCGGAATGAATTCACATACTTAAATCAGCTGGTAAAATATGACAGAAGAAAATAATGAAATCTGAAAAGTGAAACATAAATATGAAAGATTGTGAACTATTTCTAATTTACAGTGCACCCACTGTGCCAAAATAAGTGGTAATTAGTCTAGATCTTTAAAACCGCTAAACTGTACCGAAATCAACAATAAATTTTTTTTACAGACTCAAAACTTTTCATCCAAAATTGACCATTTTTGATCACTGCTGGATATAGGGTGAACGTTCAGAACTTTTCAAAATTACTCTTACACATTTTCATGAGGTCCAGTCTTTCAGAAAATGCCAAAAAATATTAAACTTTTTTAACAAAATTAAAAAAAAAAAAAAAAAAAAATTAAATATATTAAGTTACTTTTTTTGGCAAAAAATTGCAACTTTTCAGACCTTTTTTTAAATTTTGACTTTGACAATTTTTTTCATGTTATTGAATTGAGATAACTAAAAAAAAATTTATTAGCTTAATTTAGGAAATTATAAAGAATTTCAACATATTTTTAAAAAATGTTTAGAAATTTTATTTTAAATATTCTGAAAGCCTAACTCCTCCTCTATCAACGTTCTAAGTTTTATCTAAATCGGTTAAGTGGTTTAAAAGACCCATTATAACCATTTATTTTGCGTTTGTCTCCACTGTGCAATGGTTCATTAAACAACTCTAACGGATTTGTAGTTTCAAAAATAGATAATGCAAGCGTTATTACAGATTCTAAAGAAAAGTAATCAAAATAAAAATATGTTCAACTATTTTCAACATTATACCGAGGGACTAGAGGCGCTTGTGATAAAATATCTATCTTAAATACAGTTTTATTATTGAAACATTTGTGCTAAACCCGCTACTTCGGAAATTTTTTATAAAAACTATATAATAAATTTAGACCAAGATTCTTAACTCCCTTGGGAACATTTTAAATAATGGTGTTATGTGATCCATAAATAACAATATCTCTTTAATTTCAGGTTTATAATCTTAGAATAATGAAAACTAAATATCAGAATTACGAAAAAGTATATTAGAATAAAGAAAAAGGACCACAAAATCCATTTTAAGGTTTTTAGTTCACTTAGGATCTTACATCTTCAATTTTATGTTTTTAAGGATGAAAATTGCAGAACATTCAAGAAGTACTATTAAAAGAATGAAAAAAAGATACCACAAAGCCCCTTCTTATGGATTCTCATTCATTTAGGACCACATATCAAAGTACCACAACGTCCCCTCTTATGGATTCTCATTAACTAAGGACCACATATCCCTAATTTCTTGTTCCTAGGTTCATAATTATAGAATATTCAAAAAGTACCATTAGAAGAACGAAAAAGTACCACAAAGTCCCCCCTTGTGAATTCTTTCCAACATCGGACCATGCGTATTTAATTTCATGTTTCTAGGTTAAATATTACAGAAAATGCAAAAAAGTACCAATAGAAGAAGAAAAAAGTACCACAAAGTCCATCCTCTTGAATTCTTACCCACAGGACCATGTATCTTTAAGTACCACAAATTCCACTCTTGTGAATTTTTATCTACATTTTCTTAATTTCATGTTTCTATGTTTAATGTAATTGAAAATTCATTATTAAGTTTGAATAAAATGTAATTTCCCGCCTTCATCGAAGTATCAAAAATTGTATTCCAATAAATTTCTAAATTGTAGTGGTATCCAATATTAAAATACTCATATGAATATTTCAATAAATATAAAAAAATGTTTTATGAAAAAAGTACCAAAAAAAGGTACGATTTTTACCTATTAAACGATTGAATTTCTAAAAAGTACCAAATTTGTATTTCTCATTTTTTGATAAGTTATGAATACGATATAAATTTTATTTGTATGTTGATTGGTTTCAAAGATGCATGTGGTGCCAAAAAAGTACCAAAATAGAGTTTTTACCCGTTTTCTCCCTAAAACGGCCGATTTTCAAAAAGTTACCATACACCTGTCCAATTATTTTTTAAATGACTAACGATAAGTATTCAACTTTTTTTGTATCTCTATTAGTTTAGGAGATATAAAGTTACCGATTTTACCCGTTTTTACCCCCTAAATATTCGAATTTCCAAAAATCCCGTCTTAGTGGATCTATATGATGGGAGACCTACCTACGTTTCAAATTTCGTCTCTCTAGCTTCAGCCGTTTGGGCTGTGGGATGATGAAGCAGTCAGTCAGTCACGTTACTCTTTTATATATATATATGATACTTATTACAATTATAAGGAGTGCGATCGAAAAAATCTTAACATATATAAAATACAATAATTTGGAAACGGTTGATCAAAGAGTTTTGATTGTTTTTTTATTTAATTGATATTATACTACATCACAGAAAAATATAACTTTTATACTTCTAACTACTACTTATGAACTCGTGGACCTTTTTTTTGGTAAACCTTCCATTAGAGATTTGAATGTTATTTCAGTCACTTTTTTTGGAACAGTCTGCAAATTTTTTGGTAAACATGTTTCGATGTATTTTTCGGTATTTTAGACCCCACTGTAACAAATGACTTGTTTCTTTTTCTACAACTGCATAAATCTTGCCAAACCAGGAATTCTTTAGGAAATTTCGTCAGCTTTTCGGTCCTAAATTTATCTTCATCATATCCTCGAGCATCAGCAATATAAAAATTTTGACCCGGAAGCTGCGAAAAATCTGCCAGTACATACATTTTGTCGTTCTTTATGCAACATGAGTATTTTTGTATGAAATTTGATTCTATTTTCCGTGCGCAGCATTCCACTCTGGAGTTTTCAACTCCGCATTAGCTTTAAATTTTCGCACCAAATAGTCTGAGCACTCAGCTAACCGGGCTGCTTTTCTACCAGATGTGTTTGGAGGTCTTTTCAATATGCTTTCAATTTTCTTCCCAATATTCCCAATATCCTGTGGATCTTTTTTCTTCCCGAACTATGTTTCTTATCAATGGTCGAATTCTTCTGAAATTTAATTCTTTCGCCAATTATTTGTAGGACCAATTTGGATTTTTTAGAAATTTTTTAATAATTTATAGCACGTACATCTTTTTCGTCACTTATTTTGATCAAACTCACAACGAATCAACATGGTTGTTATTAAAAATAATAACTGACATATTTTTCAAAGATAACTAGATGAAAAAAAAAAATTTTTAAATATTTCTTTGGAAAAAAGTTATGAGGCAAAACGTGTGCTAAGATTTTTTCGATCGCACTCCTTAATATGATATGTGTGACTAGGTGCAGGGAAAGTTCGATTATCTAAGCTTAATATTTTTGGATTTTGTTATTTCGTTATTTCTGTAGTTTCTCAATATATTTTATATTGTTTATAATTGTTACGTCAAAAGGTTTCACAAGCAGAACATTTTAGAATCCCTTTTTTTTGGTCATATAATCCAGCTTCGATTACAAAGACTGCAGTCCACTGTAAGAATTAAGTTGTCAAAAACTGTAAAAATCCAATGATTGTTATATTGTTTTTCATAGATATTTTTAGAATGAGGAACAGTCAGATTTAGTTTTAAGAATATTTAAAATACATTTCTTGTATTGGCAAAAAAGGTATTTATTTATTTTTTTGTTTGATACAGTGCAGTGCTAATGGATGGATCTAAAACAGTGTTATTAAAATAAAAAACTTTTTTATTTGGGATCCAAAATTTTTATAATATATTTTCACAAACAACAATATTTTGATCGTTATGCTTTTACGAGAAACTTTTTTTTTTTTTTTTTTTTGGAAGTTAGCCTATTGAAAAATATCGTTAATTGCCCATGTGTTTAACGACAAAAATCGGTAAAACTTTGCTTCACAATAGCAATTAACGACAAAATTTGATAATTAAAAAATTTTCGATACAGAACAATAATTTTTTGTCGTTAAAAAGTTAAGGAATTGAGGTACAGGTGTTCAATTTTATTCAAATATCTTTAATGAACTAAAAATTACATACTATTATAAAAACGTTTCGGAACTATTGTGGGTTGTTAAAGTTTTAAAAGTTTTGTGTAAATTTTAAGGATTACTTGTTTGATATTGAAACTATTTTGTATAATTTCAGTGGTGGACTTTTTTAATCGCATAAATCTTATATATGGTACAGTTTCAGAATATTGTAATGAAACTACTTGTCCAACCATGTGTGGTGGTTCCCGGTACGAGTATTTATGGGCAGACGGGGAAAGGTAAGTACCGTTTCAAAAATCGTTTAATGAGAATGGTTACATATTCTTTAATATTGCAGATTATTTCCAAAAAAATTGATTCTGTGCATTGGAAAGTGGAACAAATTATTTAGTTATGGCTTTTTCACATCCACAGTACAATGTTTTTGGAAATTTTCGTGACTTATTAAAATAGAAAGTAGTGTCGTTTCGGTTCTGTATAAGATATTGATTTCAATATTTTACTATATAATGGATTATATTAATATAATGACAACTCTTAAAAACATATTATAGATTCCTAACTGCATTCAGTTTTCAGATTTGTACTTTGGGATTTTAGAAAATATAGACTAAAAAACATTCATATAAAATAAGTCAAATTCGGGAGAGTGTGTAACTAGACCGTTTTTTCAGTGCATGTAAAAGGACTTCCGCTAAAAATTTCGTTCAGATATTATTAAAAATAAATAGGTAACACTTTATAAAAACGGATTTGTCTACAAAGATAGGTTATATAGTCTCTAAGGTTAAATATATACTATACTCAACGTCCATTGAAAGCATTTAAAGAAGTTACAGGCTAAGCAATATAGCACTGTTCACTGAAAAGCTTATTCAATAAAGCTACAAAATTTTCTATTTCTGTTTTTATACAAGAAACAAATTATATTTTCATATAAATACGTTGCTTTATTCCTGAAATTAACAAAATTAATCATATTAAAAAAGAAAAGTACTTCATTTAATTTAAAACAATATTTATATGTATCCACTATGACCGGATACGGAACGTCGCCCAACCCGGTATACTGTCAAGGTGTACATCTTAAACCGCACAGTTCCAAAAAATTATTTTGGGCAGTGAAAAGATGTAATAAAGACTGTACTTGAATTCTTGCGAAAAAATTATGTCCTTTTTTTAGAAATATAATGAAATTTTGATATTTTTAGGTTAATAGCTTATTAAAAAAGAAAGAAATTTCGTTATACATAGAAAAATATCTTCTTTAATTCAACGTTTTTCATGGAAAAAAAGTGCGAAATATTAACACATTTATTTATTTATTTATTTTATTTATTTATTATTTATTTAGTGCAAATTAATTTACAATAAATACAAATAATGACAGGACTGGCATCAATGGCCTTCGCCTCTTTTATATACTAAATTATTTATAGGTATATTTTGTTATTTATAAAATAGAATTATTAAATAAAATAGGTATATATTTTAATTGTAATACAATAAACTATTTACAGATGTTTTACAGATATAATTTTGCGAGTATATTTGGGGGTATATGTTTTTGCAGCATTTTGTAATCAAAATTTTGTTAGTATTTGTGAAGCATGATAAAAGATAGATCATAGTTAAGTTGTTATTACATCTTGGACATCTTGGTGGTGTTGAGTTCTTTACAATTAGATGTTCGTGTGTAAGTTTAGAGTGTCCTAGCCTCAGCCAAATAAATAATTTTGGTTGTTGTTTTGTAAAATTGTTTTGGAATATAGCTTTGTGTAAAGAGGGGTTAATTGTTTTATAGTAAGTATTTGGCATGTTGCTACTGGTTTGTCGAATTTGGGATTTTGCGAGGTTGTTGTCATCTTTTTTGATATAGTTGTTTATAAGAATTGATGGTGATCTATTCGTATCTTTTGCTGTTTTATCGGCTAATTCGTTTCCAGGAATGTTGACATGAGCCGGGGTGTATAATATTTTAGTATTTTTACTACGAATAAGATTTATTTATTCGTCTAATTAATACATCTGATTGTCTATGTGATTTTAAGGCCTTTATGGATGAGAGACTATCGGTACAAATTAAGAGGTTACATTTTGGGGGTTTCGATTTTATTGCTTCTTCAATGGCTGTAATCTCGGAGGTGAATATAGAAGTAAAGTGTGGTACGATTCCAGTTTTGATGATTTTGTTGTTTTCATCGACTATTGCAAAGGAATTAGTGCTTGTTGTTTTAGATCCGTCACTATACCAAATTAAATAATCTTTGTTTTTGAAGAAATTCTTTTGTTCCAAGTAGTATTGTATAAATTGTCGGGTGTTTGTGTCATTTTTATTTATTTTTGGTGTTTTGATAAAGTAGTCGTCTATATTAATCCAGGGAGGAGAATAGATTCTAAAGTTTGGCGGGTTGTTTAGTGTAATTGACATTGTTTAAGTATTGTATTATCAAGTCTATTGTTGATTTTATTTTACGTTTCCTTTTTAGGTTGTTAAAGTTTGTTAAGTCTTTGTGGATAATATTATTTTTAATTTGTGTTATTCTTGTAATTTGGCTGCTCAAAAGTGTTTGATATCTTTCCTCTATTGTTGGTAGACCCAGTTCGAACAGAATGTTATATATTGGTGTTATTCTAAATGCTTGACTTATCAATCTTAAGGCTTAATGATAATACTTTTTTTAAGTAAATTTGTTTTATGTGTTTTACCATAAATAATTAAACCGTAGCCGATTTTGCTTAAAAAGACAGATTTAAGTATATTAATCAAACTATTGATATGACTTTCACTTGAGAGGCCGCAGATACTCTTGAGAATGTTAATTCTTTTAGCGAGGTTGTTTGCTAAATGGGTTATATGACTATTCCAATTACCTGATGTGTTAAACATAAGGCCTAAAATTTGTAGTTCTTTGACATCCAAGAAAAAGAAGTTATTAATTTTAAAGTTTTTTATTGTGCAATTATGTTTGCGACAAATATGAAGATGCTTGCTTTTGTGCTGCGAGATGGAAGCACCGGAAGTGTTACACCAAGTGTTTAGGTCCAAAAAAATTTGATCAAGTGTGTTTTGAGTATCTTGATGGTTATTTATTTTTGTAAATAGATAGAAATCATCTGCGTATAGGCAGTGATGCATTGTTTTGTGTTTCTTCATTAAAAGGTTTATTTTTTCGAAAGCTATTAGAAAAAGTACAACTGACAATGGCGATCCCTGCGAAATTCCATTTTCAAGTTTGGTTGGTTTAGAGATTTGGGAGTTAACGTTTATGTATTTGTTTATTTTTTCACCGATTTTCCATTCCTGTAGTTGTGACAATATGGTATGAATACCTATCTTGTCAAATGCCTTTTCAAAATCGATACAGAAAATCGAGCAGTGGTTGTGTGATGATAAACTTTTTGTGATGAAATATTCTAGATGTATGAGGGTGTCTAGTGTTGAGCTGTTTTGTTTAAATCCAGATTGTTTTATACTAATAAAATGATTTTGCATTAAGTACCAAGATATATATAATTTTTTCTAGCAATTTACTAGTACATGAGATCAGCGATATGGGACGATAGGAATCTGGTTCTATTTTACTTTTTTGAGGTTTGGGATTTTTTCCACGTGTGTGGTATTACACCACTGTTAAATATATTATTGTATAAGTTAAGTAGCCTGTTTTTAAGATTTTCAGTTCCATTTTTTATCATTGAATATATAATTCTGTCATGTCCAGGGCTATTATCTTTTGTTGATTTAAGTGCAAAATCTAATTCGTATTTGGTGATTGGTTGTTCTATTTGCCTAGCTGTCTTGTTGAGGTTAATTGTTGGTGAGTAGTTTTGATTAATAAAATATTTTTTTGGCTTATAAAATCATTAGAGAAGTTTGAACTTTTGAGATTTTTGAACATATATTACTAACTTCGGTGTTGATGTGGTAAGATTTCCATCAGTTTTTTTTCAACGCTTTAATATTCTGCGTAGACGTTGTTTTATCTGCGAAGGACCTTATTGTGCGCCATATATTACTAACTTCGGTGTTAGGGTTGATGTTAGATGTAAATTTTGCATAAGCGTTCCTTTTTGCTTCCTTAACTTTTCGTTTGAAAATAGCATTTATTTTTTTTTTTTTTTATTGAATGTATAGGTTGATTGTTGGATTTTTCTTTATTGTATGCCAAAGATTCATTTTTTGGTTTCTTAGATTGCACAGTGGGGCATGAAATATGGCAGAGGAGTGTACAATGTAAACTTTGGAAGGGGGAGCGAACAGACCCCTCAAGGGCGGAGCTAAAGTTGGGTACCTCTGATATAAAAATGTTTGTTTCTCGTCCAATTTCAAATATTTTTATACATTATTGTAGGCACTGATAAGACCTACAAAAAACATGATTGCATGTCCTATTTATCTCTTATAGTTTTTGAGTTATTTGTATTTGAATTTTTAAGTACCTCAATTTTGCATGTTCTTGGTCCAGTTTTTTTTCATATATATCCTAGTGTTTCCGACCGATTTCATTTGTTTTTTCTTTAGCTAATTAAGGAACTAAATTATCTGTTGAATAAAAAAAATTTTAAGTCGATATCTTCACCGAGTCCAAAAATAAACGATTTTGAATTTCAAAATTGCAAAAATGACGACTTTTTGTGTATTTTTGGCCGAAAAAGTATTCACTCTTTTTTCTCTAAAATAAAATTTTCTTTAACAACATATAATAATTTTATACTTTTATGAAAGGTGGTCAAGGTACACACCCACCCGAATTTGACCCATTTTATATGAAAGTTTTGACTTTAGTCTATATTTTCTCAAATCCCAAAGCACGAATCGGCAAGCGGAATGCAGTTTAAGAATTTGCAATATGTTAAAAGTTTTCAATCAAAATCATTTTTGGGATTTCCGGCGTTTTTTTGGGAATTGTGGGATTCCTTTCCCAAAAATCTTTCACTTTCTCATTTTATACGACAAAGTCTACATCCACCGAAAATTTTGTTAAGATATCTTTAATCACAAAGATTTTATTACAGATGAAATATTTATAGTTTCTCGAAAAAACACTTTTTTACAAAATTTTACTTTAATTTCAAAAATAAGAAAAAGTATAAACTCGATTTTTTTCATCCAAATTACATTGCATAGCTGACGCAATTCTTCGTTATGCATTTAAACCAATATCTTTTACAGAACCGAAACTATGCCACTTTAAAGTTTATTAAGTCACGGAAAATTCCATTTCTTGCGTATTTTTGCACAAACACACATTCGAACATTGGCTACGGGAACAAATTATTTACAGTGTTGGAAAAAATAATAGGGACACTCTAATTTTTCAATATATTCTTACTTTTTTATTTACAATTCCATAAATATTAAAAAGAATATACATAAAATTAAATAACTTCAAATATTTTAACTTATAAAGTAAAAGTAATTAACTAGTTCTGCCAAAAAATATATTTTTTAAAAAAAGGCCTGGAAAAAATAATCGGGACACTTAAGTTTTAAGAAAAATATTTTTTTTTTTTTAACATTACCATAATTTTCAAATACTTTTTCAATACTTGGTTGAAGATCCCTTCATTTTTATAACATCCTGACAACGGCGATTCATAGATCCCACAAGATTCGCACATACCTCGGGCGGAATTGAGTACCAGGTTTCTTGAATTTTTTCTCACAACTCTTGTTTATTTTTTTATTTAAAGCCACCAATTTTATTTTTGAGGACTCCCCAGAGATGTTTAATGGGGTTTAAGTCCGGTGATTGGGACGGCCACTCCATTACAGGCACTTCATTCTGCTGAAACCACGTTTTGACACTTTTAGCGGATCATTATCCTCCATGAATTCCGATTTTAGTGTTTGACGGTTTTTTTTTGGTATATTTTGGATCAAATTCAGCATTTGCAGGACGACGTACAAATGATTTTCCGTCAGATCCAAATAAATTTACTTTTTTTTCGTCTGACCATGGTTCGTTGTTTCAGTTTTTACGGCCTGGCAAATTCCAACCTTTTTTTATGTTTTTCTTGCTCAACAGTGGTACTTTTTTCAGACTGCGTCCCATTAATCCGACTTCCTACAGCCTATTTCTTATTGTTCGCCTTGTCACTGAAGCACACAATTAATTTTTAAGGCTACTTGATGACATAAAGGGGTTATTTTTGGAAACTGCAACGTTGGTCAAAACGCGCCGACGTTTTAGGCTTTCTACCTCTAGTTTTATGACTTTTTTTTTCGAATGAATGGCATTGAATACTTTAGTTTTGGAACACATCATTATCTGTGCAATTTTTCTAATTGATAACCCGCCCGAATTTAATTTAAGAATAACATTTTTTTCAGATTCAGTACAATGAACACCACGACCCATTTTCGAATTTATTTACCGAAGATATAAATCATAAACACGAAACCAATATGATTAAATTAATCACATAAACTTTGCTTTACGGATTTTTAATATATTTATGTTAAAAATAATAATTTTTATTATTATTGCCATTAGGCAATTTTTTGTAGTGCGTCCCTATTATTTTTTCCAATTGAAATTACAACTTTACTGATTTTTTTGCAAATATATATAAAATAAAAGCGCAAAAGAGAAAAAGTTAACAAATAATGAAATTCCGTTATTTTAGGAACAGATAAATAGCGGGACCCCAAAAAAAAAAAACTTAATATAAAGAAACTGCTTGCATCTGTTTGCGAAAGTAAGGGTCGTCCCTATTATTTTTTCCAACACTGTATGTTGTTATGACTTTTTCTTATCCACAATAGTGCAATATTTTTGGAATTTTCCGTGACTTAATAAATTTTAAAGTGGCATAGTTTCGGTTCTGTAAAAGATATTGGTTTTAATTAAAAAAAATTGTATATCAGAGGTACCCAAGTTTGAGCCCCTTTAGCTCCGCTCCTGAGTTGTGTGTTTGGTCCCCCTTCCAAAGTTAACATTGTTCACTCCTCTGCTATGCCTATACCAAATTTCATGCAAATCCAACCAGCCGATCAGAAGTTACAGATTTATTTCCAAAAAAAATCGATTCTGACCCACTGTGGATTGTTGAGATCTACATTCCACCAGTATGTATTATGGTTAGTTTTTCTGGGTTTACTCTGTGGTATGCTTATTAGAGTGCTCCAAGCTTGTATGGAGGAAAAAAAAAATGTTTTCCTACAGGCCGTCCCCCCCTAAAATTGTTCTATGAGCGGAAGTTTTCCAAATGAGTTTTTAAAAATAGAAAAAATATAGGAAGTGCAATTCCTATATATTTTTTTCATTAAATTCAAGCTTAAACTTTACATACAATTAAAAACTTATATATATAATATGTCAAAAAAAAAAAAAAAAAACTTAATTTAACATTTCTCTTGCTTTCCTGAGGAGTTGTCGTACTTTTTTCGCACACCTGTGTGAAAAATTTTCATATTCAAATATTAATTTTTAAATACACCCTATAGCGTTGAAAAATTACTCGGGAAATTACATAAATAGCATCATAAATATGTTTTTTAAATGTCCAAAGCCTATAAAATTTTGGAGTTATGCTTAAATTTTTTAGGTTCCTGTATTTTTTCTATTAAGATATTTTGAAAGTAGAATAATGAAGTTTATTGTCGTATTTATTTCTTTGGTTTGAAATTTTTGGTGATTCAATGCATTAGAATTTTTCTGTAAAAGTCAACAAAAAATATACAATCAATTTAAAAACATTTTTGATGTAAATATAGCAAGATTTGGTTTTTTTAGTTAGATAAAAACTGAAGAACTTATTCGATTTTATGTGAAATTCCCCAGAAGGTATGCTACAAATAAAGCTTAAAATGGAATAATTTGTTTAAAATAAATGAAAAGTTTTTTGTTAAAATTTCTGAGTTTTTAAACGATTTTAAATATTGACATCTCATTTTATTGTAAACAAAATATCATTAAGACTTAAGAAAGAAATACGTAAAATAGAAAAGTATTTTAATATAGTTAAAAGGTATGTTTTTCCTAATAAAAAAATCTAAAATTTAGGGAGTTCCAAGATTTTTAGTTCAGCAATTAATCTCAAAATTGTTTTTTTCGAATTTTCTCGAAAATTGGTGATGTACTCAAGAAGATTGTTTTTTGAGTAAAACTACAAAAATATAAACATTCAGACTGAAATAGTATGAAATTTTATAAAGTGATTTATTTACATAATTTTCACTAGATTTTCTTCACGGGCTCCTCTTTGCCGAAAAAATTATTAGTGTATATTTTCCAGTTGACATATAATATATTCCAGTAAAAATTAAATTTAAGTGAGATTTTACATTTAAATGTTTAATTCATTCAATCATCTACTTCATTGATTTAATCAATTTTTAATTAAAAAATGTTTTCTATTTTTCATTTTTTGTAGTTATTAGTGATTGATATAATAATTTTGGTGATTTATATTGTATACTTGTTTTGGTGTTATCAGATTAACTTCAAATTTTCATCTAAGTAAAAAAATAAATTTTAAAAATTACTCACATAACGAAGAGATAGTGCAGTGTGCTTTAGGGAATGGTAAACAATGCCAAAACTCAATTTTCGATTTTACGATCAACTTTTTTCATTTCGATTTTCAAAATCGATTTATCGGTCCCCAAAATCGATTTTATTTTGAAGTCGATTTTTTATTGATAAAGTCAAAAGTGTATCAAAAACATCTAAAAATTAAAAAATAAACCTATAAAATAATTTCAAATATTCAGGTCACAAATATAAAAGTTATGTATATAATATATAAGAAATCTGTGAATATTTTATTTATAACAATTTCTGTTTCTCATGTTAAACAGACGTGTTTTTAACTCGTTCTGCGATTTTTTAATTATTCGTCGAGATTCATCGAAATTTAATTATAAAATTATACGCGATTGGACGCTTTATAATTTATTAAATTACCAGTGTTTATTTTATTTAATATAAACATACAACACATATAAACATACAACACATAAACAAATTAAATAAAACAAAAATAATTTGCATAAAATAAACAAACAAAAGAAAAGTTGTGATAAAGTGTTATACTTCAGTGAAATATAATTTAAAAGAGTTTATGAGTTCTCATGATGAGAGTCGACTCAGTTTAAACGGCAGAAATGTTTATATATTTCTCAACGGGGAGAGTGTGAAAAATAAAAATATTTCTGATCTACAATATTACAAAAATTATTTAACCACCAAACCACTTGAGAGAGCTCGCTCTTGTTCCCCCGTAATTCAATTACATGAAGAAAATACACAAACAATATCAACATCCAAAAACTGTTTAGAACAAAACATAAAAGAAAATATGAAAAAACAAAACACAACAACAACACTCATAGATATAAAAACAACTCAATCATTGCCTGTTAAAACACAAGCTTGTAAACCACTAGCAACAACAACTAGTGAGAGTTTGAATGATGGTACACAAAAAGGTGCAATCCCGAAAAATAAGAGAAGTACAAAATCTCCAATTCCAACAGGTATGCTTAGATATGTAAGTATTAACAAAAGAAATTTAAGCCCCCAGAAAAGTTTTACTTCTGCTAAGAAACAAAAGGTAATTTATAATCCCTTGATGAATAACCGTTTTGCCTTATTGAGTGATGACATAGAAAAAAATCATTCAAATGATAATTCTATTAAAAAATCACTTAAACCCCCACCTTCTCGAACCTAGTTCCAATAATTTGGTTAAAACATTTATTTAGCTTATTGGTAAAAGCTATTTTCATATTATTCCAATACGAAAAGGTGGCGTGCAAGAAACAAAAATTGTAGTATACACTGAGGATTGTTATAGAAAAATCTCTCATTACCTAAATAATAGTAACAAAAATGTTTATACATATCAACTGTAAAGGTTTGAATGTTGTTATTAAAGGAATAGAGTCCAGTGTAGAACCAACTGAAATCAAGGAGGCCCTTGTGGAGTTGGGTTATCAAATATTTTATCTTTATTTTTAATAAATCTTTATTTTTAATAAAGATAAGATTCCCCAACCAATGTTTAGAGTTGAGTTGGAGCCGAACGAAGATAAGTTAAAGAAAAATTAAGCGCATCCTATATACTCTTTGCGATATCTTTTGAATCGCAGAGTCACTATAGAGGAACCTCTTAAGAGAAAAGGACCTGTCCAATGTGGCAATTGCCAATAGCTCGGTCATACTAAAAATTATTGTACCCTACGTACAGTATGTGTAGCATGCGGAGATCTTCATTCATCATCTCAATGTGATGTTGTGAAAAACGGTCTCAAGAAAAAATGTGGTAACTGCGGTGGCGACCATTCCGCCAATTACCGCGGATGCCCAGTATATAAGGAATTGTTGAAAAGGTTAAGAGAGAGTCAAAAGCTGAAAAGAAACGGAGTGGTTGAACTAACACCTGTTAATGCCGTTACTAATCAAATAAATCCTGGAGTTAACGTTAGTAATGAGGGTGCGGCTTCAGTTAAGCCAAATTTCACAACAAATCAATCGAGTAGAACCAGTACTGGAAATGTATCCTATGCCAATGTTTTGAGAACGAGTTTCAAACAACCTAATGTCCCCCAAAACTCGGGAGGGTTAGAAACTTTAATGCAGACTCTAACGCAGACAGTTACCTCTCTAAATCAAAATATGACAAACTTTATAACATCCATGCAAAACACAATTCAAGAGCTTCTAAGAGCGCAGGACCAAATGATTCAAATCCTCTAAACGAAAAAATGAGTTATTTGAGAGTATGTTTTTGGAATGCAAATGATTTAAACCAACATATACTTCATGAAGCAGCAAAATATTGATGTGATGTTAGTCTCAGAGACTCATCTCACAAATAGATACAATATTTATATTACAGGTTATTCATTCTATTTTACAAATCATCCGGATGGAAAAGCACATGATGGTACTGGTATATTAATTAGAAATCGAATACGACATTATGCCCTAGATAGATTCTCAAAAGATTACCTGCAGGAAACTTCTATTAACCTCGAGTGTTTCGCTGGTGACTTAACGCTAAGCTCGGTGTATTGCCCACCAAGATTTTCTATGACCAAAGAAAATTTTGAAGAATTCTTTGAGACACTAGGAAATCGTTTCCTGGCATGTGGCGACTATAATACCAAACATATTCACTGGGGTTCCAGATTGACAAATCCCAGATTTAGATTTAGTTGATCGCAAAAATGGCATGGATTTTGTGTCCCCTGGACATTCAACATATTGGCCGGCTGATCCTAGAAAAATTCCTGATCTCATAGATTTTGCCATATCTAAAAATATAAACCGAAATTCAATAACTACGGAAATTTCATATGATTTATCTTCTGACCATTCTCCGATAATAATAAATTATTATTGAAGGACTAACATACCAAATTATCCTACTAATACTTTTTATAGGACAAATTGGTTAAAATATAGGAAATACATCAGTAGTCATATCCACACAGATCCATATTTTCAGTGTGAGGAAGATATAAACAAATGTGTACAAGACTTTACGTCGTTAATTAATTTAGCTATGGACCATTCAAAAAGTGAAACTTTTAAGAATTATAATAAGCATATTTCTAATTATGAAATTCAAAAACTTCTTCTTGAAAAAAAAAAAAAAAAAAAAAAAAAAAATGCAGAAGAGAAAGGCAACAAACCAGATCACCAGCTGCAAAGTTGAGGCTGTCTACACCAATTAAGAAACTAAGAAAAGCCCTTTAATTAGAAGAGGATCGCCAAAGTAGAAAATACATTGAAAGTTTAACAAATAATAAATATACAAATTTTTCGCTATGGAAGGCAACGAAAGATATTAAGCCACCGGTAGAAGCACAAAATTCTTTAAGGAAGGCTGACGATACCTGGGCCCGAAGTTCAGAAGATAAGGCAAATTTATTTGCACGCTATTTAAGCTCTGTCTTTCAACCAAATCTCCAAACAAATAATTATACCCTACACCACCAAAAGTGGTTGGGGTATTATGTACAGGTCACAATTTTGAAGATAATTTGATGAAATTTGGTACATATGCTTTTTTTCAACACAAGGACTAAGCCTATTGAATTTGGTTATGATAGCCCCCATACAAATGTCCTCCCGGAATAGAGTTTTAACACTTATAGATGCCTTAAAAATAGGAATATTTTAATGAAATTTAGTACAATAAGTTTTATATCAGCAAAAATCTGTCGGCCAAATTTCATGAAGATCGGTCCATAACTGACCATAGCTCCCATATAAACTCCTCTCCCGAAAATCACTAACGTACAAATGTAAGTATTATGTTAATATTTAACACAAGTAAGTTGTATATACGTAAAAACAAAATTATGTGGATCAAAATGGTGTAGGGTATCATATAGTCGGGCGTGACCGACTATATCTTCTTTTGTTTTGTATTGGGAGAGACACCTGAAACTACTCTAAATAATGATTATATAATTGTTGTTAGCCCAGAGGATATTAATGCAGTAATCAAGGAAAATATAAATGTTAAAAAATCATCTGGATATGATTCGATAATCTACCGAACATGATTAAAAACCTACCGAATGTGGCAATTATCGTGCTTTCAATTATTTTAAATGCGATCTTAAAACTAGGAGTTTTTCCAAAAATGTGGAAAACATCTCAGATCAAAATGATACTAAAGCCAGGAAAAGATTCTACTGTACCATCATCTTATAGACCTATTAGCCTTCTATCCTGTTTGTCAAAGCTGTTCGAGAAAGTATTTCAAAAGAAAATTATGCCATTCTTGAACGAAAGAAATATCGTCCCTGTTCACCAATTTGGCTTTCGTGAAGTACTGTTCAGCTATATTTTTAGATATCTCGCAAGCTTTCGACAAAGTTTGGCACAAGGGCCTAATATATAAAATTAAATGTTTACTACCACCATGTACCCACAAATTGCTGGAGTCTTATTTATCTGACCGATTATTTAGAGTAAAATATAACGAATTTGTAACGGAAGAATTTGAAATAAAAGCAGGTGTACCACAGGGAAGTGTTCTTGGTTCTTGGTATATAAGAAATGAGAATATCCATAGAGATTTAGAGGTTCCATTTGTAAAAGATGAGTTTTAGAAAACCAGTGAAAAATACATTGTAAAATTGCAGACTCACCCCAACCCGCTTGCAAGACTTCTTACTGAAGTTCAACCAAGTTCAAGGCTTCGTAGAGCCGATTTCCACCCCGTAGTCTTTAATTTTTAGTTTTAAGATTTAAATACATATTGTGAGGCCTTAAAAAAGGTAGATTCAATATATAAATAAAGAAAGCGTTAAAAAAAAATATTTATACATCAAACCAATCTTCTTCAGTAAAGCTTTGTAAAAATGCTATGTTCACTACTAAGCCTGTTCCTTTGCTGGGTTATTATAAGGACATCCTTCAAGAATAGAAGTTCACACGGTACTGATATTCTCGAGCAATTTCATTAACATTAGGATAACTAGTTTTATTATTTTTTTTCCTTCAGAGGATTTAGACTATTGTTTTGCCAACTGCCCAGCTAGGAATGATATGTAAAAATACTAAGATCTTTTGCGAAATAAATATTGTTTTTTTTTTTTTTTTTTTTTTTTTTCATTTTCTATTGGCAAAATCCACTTAGGTGCATTTTTAAATTTTACTTTTACTCCTTAAATATTCACCGCCAAATTATGTTTAAAAAAGCGGACATAACTTTATATCCGCGATTTGTTATTAATTAATCGTGTAATAGTGAAAAGTTTATTTAAAACAATAAGCGATTGGACGCTATAAATATTATTTTGCTAGTGCAGCATATATTGCATTAAAAATTTAAAGAAAAAAAAAATAAATAAACAAATTGTGTAAACAAATAAACAAAAGAAAAAAAAAAATTGAGATATAAAAGTGTTATAATAACCTGTTATAATTATTTTAAAAGAGTCTATGAGTTCTCAAGATGAGAGACGACTCAGTTTAAACGGCAGAAATGCTTATATATTTCTCAACGGGGAGAGTGTTAAAAACAAAAACATTTATAATCCAGAATATAACAAAAACTATTTAACCGCGAAACCACTTGAGAGAGCTCGCTCTTGTTCCCCCGTAATTAATTTACATGAAAAAAATACACAAGAAATTCTACTCTATGCAAGAGACGAAAATCATTATATACACTGAGGATTGTTACAGGAAAATCTCTCATTACCTAAATGAATGTAAGAAAAATTTCTACACTTATCAATTGAAAAGTATTAAAGGGTTGATAGTGGTAATTAAAGGTATAGAAATCAAGGAGGCCCTAGAAGAGTTGGGCTATCAAATAAGAGTAGTAGTAAATATTTTTAAAAGGGATAAGATCCCCCAGCCAATGTTCAGAGTTGAATTAGAACCAGATGAAAGGAAGCTAAGAAGAAATGAGACTCATCCTATATACTCTCTGCGATATCTATTGAACCGTAGAGTAAATATAGAGGAACCTCTTAAAAGGAAAGGACCTGTCCAATGTGGCAATTGTCAAGAATTTGGACACACTAAAAACTATTGTACTTTGCGTACTGTATGTGTTGCATGTGGAGATCTGCATACTTCATTACAATGTAATATTTTAACAAAAGGTCTCAAAAGAAAATGTGGAAACTGCGGTGGCGAGCATTCAGCCAACTATCGCGGATGCCCAGTATACAAGGAATTATTGAAGAGATTAAGGGAGAACTAAAAGATAAGAAGAGGTGATGTCGTACAGACATTAGCTATAAATACCATTAACAATCCAATTAATTCTGGAATTAGTTTTAATGAGGGTACGGCTTCAGTAAAGTCAAATTTACTAAACGATCAAGCAAATTCATTTATACCTAATAATGGCTCATATGCCAGCGTTTTAAAAACAAGTTTTAAACAACCTAACATATCCCAAAATTCGGGAGGGTTAGAAACTTTTATGAAATCTCTTACGCAGACAATAACCTCTCTTAATCAAAATATGACAAATTTTATGTCGTCCATGCAAAACACAATACAAGAACTTTTATGAGCGCAGAACCAAATGATTCAAATCCTCTTAACGAGAAAATTAGTTATTTGCGAATATGCTTCTGGAATGCAAATGGTCTAAACCAACATAAATCTGAGATATCTTACTTCATGCAGAAACAAAATATTGATGTGATGCTGGTCTCAGAGACTCATCTCACCAAAAGATATAATTTTTATATTTCAGGTTACACATTTCATTGCACAAATCATCCGGACGGTAAAGCACATGGTGGTACCGGTATAATAATCAGAAGACGAATAAAACATTATGCACTAGATGAATTCTCAAAAGATTATTTGCAGGCAACATCTATCATCTTGAATGTTTTTCTGGTAATTTGACATTAAGTTCAATTTATTGCCCCCCACAATTTTCGATGACCAAGGAAAAATTTGAAGAATTCTTTAGCATGCTAGGAGATTGTTTTCTGACATGTGGTGATTATAATGCTAAGCACACTTACTGGGGTTCCAGGTTAATGAATCCCAGAGGTAGACAGCTATACAAGATTCTAGTTGATCGCAATAATGGCATGGATTTCGTGTCGCCAGGGCAACCAACGTACTGGCCTGCTGATCCTAGAAAAATTCCTGATCTAATAGATTTTGCCATATCTAAGAATATTAATCGAAATTCTGTTACTACTGAAGTATCATATGATTTATCTTCTGACCACTCTCCAATAATAGTTACGTATTATGGAGCGATGAATATACCTAAATACCCTACAAATACATTTTATAGGACGAATTGGTTGAAATATAGAAAATACGTCTGCTATCATATCCACACTGGGCCTTATCTAGAGTGTGAGGAAGATATAAACAAATTTGCAAACGACTTCACGTCGTTAATTGCTTCTGCTTTGGAACATTCTAAGATTCCAGTTTATAAGAAAAGCTATATTCCTATTTCCAATTCGGATATTGAAAAACTGCTTTTTGAAAAGAGAAAACTTAGAAGAGAATGGCAACAAACTAGATCACCAGCTGCAAAGCTGAGGCTGTCCGTTGCAAGCAAAAACCTAAGAAGAGGCCTTCAAATAGAAGAGGATCGCCGAGACAAAAGTTACATTGAAAGTTTGACGAATAATAAATTCATTAACTTCTCCCTATGGAGGACAGCTAAAAATATGAAGCCACCGGTGGAGGCACAAAGTCCTTTAAGGAAAGCTGATGGTACCTGGGCTCGTAGTGCAGAAGAGAAGGCCAACTTATTTGCACATCATCTAAGTACAGTCTTTCAACCAAACCCCCCAATCAATGATTTTGTTTTGGGAGAGACAAATGATATTGCATTAAATGATGATGACATGATTTCTATTAGCCCCGAAGATATAAATACAATTGTCAAAGAAAATATGAATAAAAAAAAATCACCTGGACATGATCTTATAACACCATCCATGATTAAAAACCTACCGTACGTGGCAATAATAGTGCTGTCTATTAGACTACCCATGAATACAAAATTTCTGATTTTGCTTGCTCCACCGGCAGTTTCCGGTAGATGGGGCTAAAAAAATAATATGTGTGTAAAAATTGGGTCGATTTGGAAAACAAGGGAATTTGAAGTAAAAGTAGGTGTCCCACCTGCCCCAAGACCACCTAGAAACGTGTGCTTGTTTATAACAGTTGGAAACTACCTCAGTAATAACTATGTGAAATTTCATTGAAATATATTTAACGGTTCAAAAGTTGCACAAAATTATTTAAAAAAACACGTTGAAACTGCTATGCACTTATGTATATAGAATGCTGCAGCACACATAAAACACGTTGAAACTGCTATGCACTTATGTATATAGAATGCTGCAGCACACATTTACCTTGGAAATTAAGGAAAATGTGCACATTTCGCTGAAGGGGGGTCAAGCTTAAGTAAGTTTTTAAACGATTGTGTAAAGGATTTATGCAAGTATTTGGTATCATTGGAAAGGATATTACTTGAAAAATAATAATGTATTC
Organism: Protophormia terraenovae; assembly: GCA_951394005.1. Taxonomy (NCBI): domain Eukaryota; kingdom Metazoa; phylum Arthropoda; class Insecta; order Diptera; family Calliphoridae; genus Protophormia; species Protophormia terraenovae. Next base: position 65,565,909 of record OX596074.1, read on the forward strand.
AAACTAAATTTTTTTATTAAAGTGATCAAAAAACGAAAAATTTTTGTATTTAGTGTTACTTTTCGAAAAAAATTAATATTTGAACTTAAATAAATTCTACATTAATTAAGATATCATTATGAAATTTTAGTATAATATAAAAAAATTTGTCCTTAAAAGAAAAAATAAATAAAATCCCATTTTCTTACTCCGAAATACCCAAAATTCCAGTTCGGGAAAAGCTTCCTTCAAAAATTGACTTTTTTCATTGAAATGGTCACCCTGTCGTTATAAGGGGCCTCCGTCAGAAAATACTTTTTGGGTGTATACCTTACATATAGAGCTAAAAATTTAAAATAATTTTAAGTCGATCCCAGAATTGCGATTTGAGAACATAAAAAAAAAGAAAAAGCTAAATACCAAAATTGACTAAATTTGGATAGGTCTCGTGGGCAGAAATTTGTCACAAACTCCTCCGGATTTACTTTACACGCATTTTCATTGAGATTTTTTGTTGAAAACATTAAAAAAATTACAAAGCTCAGAACAAAAAACTAATTTTATCACTGAATAAATATTGCCACCTTTTTGGAAAAAAACCCAAAAAATGTAAAATTTTCCAACTTTAGATTAATATAACTTTTTAACGGATTCATATAATTATATGATTCTTGCAGTAATATTATTTAAAATTTTGTAGGGAATCTGACATATATTTTATAGACAAAAAAGGACCCCTTAAATTCTCTGAAGTCTATTTCAGCTGAAATTTTTGATGGAATAGGTCCGCAAAGAGTTCGTCTTCATTTTTTGCAATATCCCAATATATCCCAGTACCCATATGCATTTATTGTATTTATCAATATGACAAATATGACCATTTGAATTCAATTAAAAGTATTCCTTTATATTTTCACCCCCACTCTGAAATAGCCATATTTGCGAATTTAACGTGGAATTTTTTTCTTTACAGGGCGGCGGACACTTCTTCGGAAGTTATTTACTACCAAATTAGTTTTCATTTCGTCAGAAAATATTATGCTTCTTCATTTTTTTCCGTTTTAACAATATTTTAAAATTTTTTATACGCATTGAAGGAACTTTTCTGGCAATTTTTTCCGGAAACTTGTTTTGGACAAGATGAAGCCAAACTGCTTGCAAACCTCCATCAAAAATTTCAGCTGAAACATCCTTCAAAGGAATGAAGGGGTCCTTTGTTTCCAATACAAATATCCTCCTTTTCGTTTCTGGGGTTCCTTTAAGGGGTCTAATACAAGTTTATATTGTTTGTTTTTTAGATAAGCCACTTTGCGCAAGATGTAGATATCTTCCTAAGCACCTATTTACTATTTCAAGCAACGACTTTTCGCTTGTTTTGAACCATTTTTCTCTCCTATTTGGTGCACTGATTGTTTCTTCCCATTTTCTGTGTCACTACTTTTTTTATAATATTTTCATCCTAAATGCTTTTTTTTTTTCTTATTCTATAATGTAAAAATAATTAAAAAAGTACAATAGAATTCGACTTTTTTTAAACGTTTTCTTTATTTATATATTGAATCTACCTTTTTTAAGGCCTCACAATATGTATTCAAATCTTAAAACTAAAAACTACATTATCTCTAACGAGAACATGCCCAAGTGAATCATTTGTCTTCGCTAATAACGGGGTGGAAAATCGGTTCTACGAAGCCTTAAATCCGATCGAACTTCAGTAAGAGGTCTTGGAAGCGGGTTGGGGTGAGTCTGCAATTTTACAATGTATTTTTCACTGCGTTTTTTAAAATCGTCTTTTACAAATGTAACCTCTAAATCACTATGGATATTCTCATTTCTTATATACCATGGTGCACCCGTCATGGTTCTAAGAATTTTTGATTGGGCTCTCTGTATAATATCGTACTCGTTTTACTGGCTGTACTCCATAATTAGATACCATATGTCTAAATTGGTTTTAAAACGGTTTTATACAGGATGACTTTATTGTCAAGGCTTAGTTTTGATTGGCTGTTTATTAATATGATATGACTATGACTACTGATGTATTTTCTATATTTTAACCAATTTGTCCTATAAAAAGTATTAGTAGGATATTTTGGTATGTCAGTCCTTCCATAATAATTTATTATTATCGGAGAAAGGTCAGAAGATAAATCATATGAAATTTTCGTAGTTATTGAATTTCGGTTTATAGTTTTAGATATGGCAAAATCTATGAGATGGGAATTTTTCTAGGATCAGCCGGCCAATAAGTTGGATGTCCAGGGGACACAAAATCCATGCTATTTTTGCGATCAACTAGTACCTTATAGAGTTGTCTACCTCTGGGATTTATCAATCTAGAACCCCAGTAAACATGTTTGGCATTATAGTCGCCACATGCCAGGAAACGATCTTCTAGTGTCTTAAAGAATTCTTCAAATTTTCCTTGGTCATAGAAAATCTTGGTGGGCAATACACCGAGCTTAGCGTTAAGTCACCAGCGAAACACTCGAGGTTAAAAGAAGTTGCCTGCAGGTAATCTTTCGACTTAATATAAATAAATTAACTGTATCTATTATTACGAGCAACAATTTTTTGTATTTAAATCGGAAACTTATGTGTAAAATAATTTGTATGCACATACTTGCCATATTTTCCTTGAAATTATTATTGCCAGATCAAATTGTTTACTAAAAGAAAAAACACGAAGTATTTCTGTAGAATTTTCCGAAGTTATCGCCACTTAAATATCATCCTACTAGGTGTATCTAAGGTGTCCGGCAAAACTATGAGGTCACTTTTCATTGCACCGTGTATTAAAAAGTACAAGGGGTGTTTAATGGTACTACTAGCTAAAATATTTATTACTAAAAGGTGTTCCTTTATACACCTTTATACAAACAAATTGGTTTCATATGTACCAAAGATAAAATATTTTTTATACGATCTAATATTACAAAAATTTAAAACTTCAGACTTTTTCATGGCAGTTTCCAAAATTTTCTTAGTTTTTTTAAGTTTTAGTAAGATTTTTGTTTATTTATTCAAATAACAGTATTTTAAAGTGGTTCTGGGACTTGAACGATTATTTTTCTACTACGGTTCGCTTTTTAATACTAGCACAACAATGATGTGACTTTAAATTAGAATAGGTACTTCTAGAACTCATATATTTGAGCTTTTTCCTGGCAGTAAAAGCTAGTATATTTATAATTATTTCTCTCTTTATAACTTTAGATGATGAAACTCATAATCTTTTGGCGAGAATATTGATATCGTAACGATTTTACTTCGTAGTCTAAGGGTTTCTACTCTCTCAATTTCTTCTAAATTTCATTTTGAATTGTTATTTAGTATAACGAAATGAATCTTTTAGCTTCAGATTCTAAAATGTTGCACTTGAAAGCTTTCAAGTAACGTAACGATATCAATATTCTCGCCAAAAGATTATGAGTTTCATCATCTAAAGTTATAAAGAGAGAAATAATTATAAATATACTAGCTTTTGCTGCCAGGAAAAGCTCAAAGCTCATTTTTGTTATACGCCTTTCTACAAAAAGAATTTACCCACCCTAATATAAAAAAGAATTTCCTCTAAAAACTTCGTTCAGATATTATTAAAAATAAATAGGTAACACCTTATAAAAGCGGATTTGTTTAAATAGGTAGGTTATTTAGTCTCTAAGGTTTAATATATACTATACTCAAAGTCCATTGAAAGCATTTAAAGAAGTTACAGGATGATCAATATAGCACTGCTGACTGAAAAGCTTATTCGATAAAGGTACAAAATTTTCTATTTCTGTTTTTATACAAGAAACAATTTATAATTTTATATAAATACGTTGCTTTCTTCCTGAAATTAACAAAATTAATCATATTAAAAAAGAAAAGTACTTCATTTAATTTAAAACAATATTTATATGTATCCACTATGACCGGATACGCAACGAATTCACCGTTTTGCATGGAAAAAAAGTGCGAAATATATTTTAAAACTCTTGAAGGATTGGATTAAAAGTCATTGCTTAAAATTTTTGCTTAACATTTTTTAACCATGTGGTTAATATAATCAGACTCAAGATCTGTGGAAGATTTTTTATGCAGCTTCAAGATTAGTGCAGTCCAAAGTATTGTGTAGTCAACAAATTCAAATTTTACGGAAGCCAATTTCAGCTATATATATATATATATATATATATATATATATATATATATATATATATATATATATATATATATATATATATATATATATAGGAAATTCTTCAAACTCGTTTACTTTTGATGTTCAAAAAAATGTCTAAAATTTTTAAACTGCAAATTTTTAAAATTTGGTTTCACGATTTTTGCACAACACAATTTGACACTGGTTAATTGCACGCTAATTAAATCCATGCTGGTCCTTATATACAAGTGTTTATAGTCTACATTAGAAGAATTGGACATTTATGCTAAAATCCGCGACTACAGTAATAAAAAGAAATAAGAAAACTTGTAAGTTTCAAACACATTTTTTGGAATTTTTGACTTTGGGTGCTTGCCGGCACCACATGGAACCGTTTCAGGTCTTAAATTTTTTGTTGTTAAAATAATTGCATCAAAAGTTGTTTAAAAAAGTCAGAATTTAAAAAAATATTTGAGGTTGAAGTTCGGTTTCATAAAGGCAAACGTAAAACGAGAATTGCCCATATATGTGCAAAAGGCCATAACCACCGAAAAATCAAATGTTGGTTTTATTTATTGGATTATAATGTACTGACTTCATATCATCGAAAATGGCATCAATATTGACAAAAGTCAAAAGATCGTAACATTAACCCCCTGTTTTTATAAAACGAACGAAAAATTCGTTTCGTCAAAATATATGGAAAACAACAAATAAATTGCAAATTTACAATTTATTTGTTGTTTTCTATATAAATTGCAAATTTATTTGTTGTTTTCTATATAAATTGTCGAAACGAATTTTTCGTTCGTTTTATAAAAACAGGGGGTAACTTTATAAACGAAACAGTCGTAAAATTTGTTCCATTTAAGAAAAATTTTATTTGAAGTGTTTTATGAAATCATATATTCTTGCATTAAGGGAACGTTTGAAAAATTTTACTTTATGGCTCAATTTTAAAGCAAAACACTAAAAATTTTAATTTCTTTTTTCTTTTTTCATTTAGACATTATTTTCAATAAAATATGATTTTATGAAATTTATGGAATTTATGGCTTTGTTTGAAAGTTGCCTGATTACAGTTCGCTTCATTTCTTTTTTCATTTAATTTTCTTGAAATTAATTTCTAAATTTAGTTATTTTTCGTACGAATTTTATAATCTACTTGTTTAATAGATTTAAAAAAAAAAAAAAAAAATGGATTATTACCAACTCCTTTATTGTTATTTTTCATAGTTACTATGAAACTTATGTTACTACATAATTGTCTTAATTTAGCATTTTACAATATTGCTGATTTATATTATTATACCCTTCACCAAAGGTGTAAAGGGTATATATAAGTTTGTCATTCCGTTTGTAATTCTCACAATTTTCGTCGGAGAGCAAAAAAGTTTACATTTTCAGGATCCTTGTAAGAAATGATGACGATAGGACCATGTCCGTCCGTCCGTCCGTGTGTCGGTTGAAATGGCGTTTATGAAGCCCACCGATAACTGACATATATAATATATATATCAAACGATCGGAAATGCTTTCGAGAATTTTGCTATTGGAATTCAGCAAGATCGGTTCATACAATGCGGAGATATGTTAAAAAAAAAACGGTTTTTAGAACCGGTTTTCCAGTTTCTGAAGCCTCTGTATATACTAGGGACTTCGTTTTTACAAAGAAGTCTCGGACATTTTTTTCTAAATTTTTGTTCTGAAAAAATGAAATAAATCGGTTCAATAATAACTGAGATATCGGACAAAACGCATTTTTTATTTTTTGAAGCCCTGGTTTAAGCTATAGATTTTTATTTTTATACAGATCGGTCACAAATATTTTTATAAAATTTTGGTTTTTTGAATCAGCAGGATCGGTTTATAAATGGCGGAGATATGCTTTAAAACCCGGTTTTTGGAACCGGTTTTTCAGTTTCTGAAGCCTCTGTATATACCAGGGACTTCGAATTTCTAAAGGGTGCTCGGAAATTATTTTCTGAATTTTTGTTCTGAAAAAATGAAATAAATCGGTTCAGTAATAACTGAGATATCGGGGAAAACGAATTTTTTATTTTTGAAGCCCTTGTTCAAGCTACAGATTTTTATTTTTATATAGATCAGTCATAAATGTTTTTATAAAATTTCGTTTTTTTTAATAAACCAAATTCGTTCATAATCAACAGAGTTATGGCCCAAAAACAAATCTGTTAAGAATATAAATACACACACAAACATGTATATTAAGCATTGTAATGACTATTAGTGACGTTTTTTGTTTTTTGTATAGACAAGTAGTTTAGTTAGAAACAGCAGTCATATAATGAATAACAGTGTTGTTGTTGTTCTTTGTATATGCAGTCTGTATAAAAATAAATAGATATGGAATTGTTGTTATATATACATAAATACATACACAAACATGTATATTAAGCATTGTAATGACTATTAGTGACGTTTTTGCCTATAAGACAAGTAGTTTAGTTAGCAACAGAAGTAATATAATGAATAACAGTGTTGTTGTTGTTCTTTGTATATGCAGTCTGTATAAAAATAAATAGATATGGAATTGTTGTTGTTTATTTTTAAAAACTAAAACATTTCAGCTATATATATATATATATATATATATTTCAGCTATATATATATATATATATATTTCAGCTATATATATATATATATATATATATATATATATATATATATATATATATATATATATATATATATATATATATATATATATATATAGGAAATTCTTCAAACTCGTTTACTTTTGATGTTCAAAAAAATGTCTAAAATTTTTAAACTGCAAATTTTTAAAATTTGGTTTCACGATTTTTGCACAACACAATTTGACACTGGTTAATTGCACGCTAATTAAATCCATGCTGGTCCTTATATACAAGTGTTTATAGTCTACATTAGAAGAATTGGACATTTATGCTAAAATCCGCGACTACAGTAATAAAAAGAAATAAGAAAACTTGTAAGTTTCAAACACATTTTTTGGAATTTTTGACTTTGGGTGCTTGCCGGCACCACATGGAACCGTTTCAGGTCTTAAATTTTTTGTTGTTAAAATAATTGCATCAAAAGTTGTTTAAAAAAGTCAGAATTTAAAAAAATATTTGAGGTTGAAGTTCGGTTTCATAAAGGCAAACGTAAAACGAGAATTGCCCATATATGTGCAAAAGGCCATAACCACCGAAAAATCAAATGTTGGTTTTATTTATTGGATTATAATGTACTGACTTCATATCATCGAAAATGGCATCAATATTGACAAAAGTCAAAAGATCGTAACATTAACCCCCTGTTTTTATAAAACGAACGAAAAATTCGTTTCGTCAAAATATATGGAAAACAACAAATAAATTGCAAATTTACAATTTATTTGTTGTTTTCTATATAAATTGCAAATTTATTTGTTGTTTTCTATATAAATTGTCGAAACGAATTTTTCGTTCGTTTTATAAAAACAGGGGGTAACTTTATAAACGAAACAGTCGTAAAATTTGTTCCATTTAAGAAAAATTTTATTTGAAGTGTTTTATGAAATCATATATTCTTGCATTAAGGGAACGTTTGAAAAATTTTACTTTATGGCTCAATTTTAAAGCAAAACACTAAAAATTTTAATTTCTTTTTTCTTTTTTCATTTAGACATTATTTTCAATAAAATATGATTTTATGAAATTTATGGAATTTATGGCTTTGTTTGAAAGTTGCCTGATTACAGTTCGCTTCATTTCTTTTTTCATTTAATTTTCTTGAAATTAATTTCTAAATTTAGTTATTTTTCGTACGAATTTTATAATCTACTTGTTTAATAGATTTAAAAAAAAAAAAAAAAAAATGGATTATTACCAACTCCTTTATTGTTATTTTTCATAGTTACTATGAAACTTATGTTACTACATAATTGTCTTAATTTAGCATTTTACAATATTGCTGATTTATATTATTATACCCTTCACCAAAGGTGTAAAGGGTATATATAAGTTTGTCATTCCGTTTGTAATTCTCACAATTTTCGTCGGAGAGCAAAAAAGTTTACATTTTCAGGATCCTTGTAAGAAATGATGACGATAGGACCATGTCCGTCCGTCCGTCCGTGTGTCGGTTGAAATGGCGTTTATGAAGCCCACCGATAACTGACATATATAATATATATATCAAACGATCGGAAATGCTTTCGAGAATTTTGCTATTGGAATTCAGCAAGATCGGTTCATACAATGCGGAGATATGTTAAAAAAAAAACGGTTTTTAGAACCGGTTTTCCAGTTTCTGAAGCCTCTGTATATACTAGGGACTTCGTTTTTACAAAGAAGTCTCGGACATTTTTTTCTAAATTTTTGTTCTGAAAAAATGAAATAAATCGGTTCAATAATAACTGAGATATCGGACAAAACGCATTTTTTATTTTTTGAAGCCCTGGTTTAAGCTATAGATTTTTATTTTTATACAGATCGGTCACAAATATTTTTATAAAATTTTGGTTTTTTGAATCAGCAGGATCGGTTTATAAATGGCGGAGATATGCTTTAAAACCCGGTTTTTGGAACCGGTTTTTCAGTTTCTGAAGCCTCTGTATATACCAGGGACTTCGAATTTCTAAAGGGTGCTCGGAAATTATTTTCTGAATTTTTGTTCTGAAAAAATGAAATAAATCGGTTCAGTAATAACTGAGATATCGGGGAAAACGAATTTTTTATTTTTGAAGCCCTTGTTCAAGCTACAGATTTTTATTTTTATATAGATCAGTCATAAATGTTTTTATAAAATTTCGTTTTTTTTAATAAACCAAATTCGTTCATAATCAACAGAGTTATGGCCCAAAAACAAATCTGTTAAGAATATAAATACACACACAAACATGTATATTAAGCATTGTAATGACTATTAGTGACGTTTTTTGTTTTTTGTATAGACAAGTAGTTTAGTTAGAAACAGCAGTCATATAATGAATAACAGTGTTGTTGTTGTTCTTTGTATATGCAGTCTGTATAAAAATAAATAGATATGGAATTGTTGTTATATATACATAAATACATACACAAACATGTATATTAAGCATTGTAATGACTATTAGTGACGTTTTTGCCTATAAGACAAGTAGTTTAGTTAGCAACAGAAGTAATATAATGAATAACAGTGTTGTTGTTGTTCTTTGTATATGCAGTCTGTATAAAAATAAATAGATATGGAATTGTTGTTGTTTATTTTTAAAAACTAAAACATATCTGTTAAGAATATACATAAATATATACACAAACATGTATATTAAGCATTGTAATGACTATTAGTGACGTTTTTGCCTATAAGACAAGTTGTTTAGTTAGCAACAGAAGTAATATAATGAATAACAGTGTTGTTGTTGTTCTTTGTATATGCAGTCAGTTTGTATATACACACATAAAAAAATAAATAAATATGGAATTGTTGTTGTTTATTTTTTAAAAGCAAAGCCTGCTATGATTGTTTTTTTTTTTTTTTCATATTCAAATTTTCGTAGTTTGAAAAAAATTTAGATTTATATATGCGAAAATATGAAAGCATACGTTAAGGCGAAAATTTTATTATTTGTCGGTAATATGGTAATATGATGTCGATAAGATAGTAAGATGGTATTATGGTAATATGGTGAAGGGTATCAAAGATTCGGCACAGCCGAATCTTTTTTCAATTTCATTAGATTAAATATTACAAATATTATAAGCATAATTATTCTTTTATTTTAACGGTTGAAATTCCTGGAATTGTGAACGTAAAATAGTTTTGATTTTTTAAATTTGGTAATGGTTTTGGGTTACATTTTATTTATAGCTTACAATGCTATTTATAAAATTATCAATAACGTCTGTCTTCATATATGTAAGTGTTTGTGTTAGTGTTTGTATATGTAACTTATCCCCCCATTAGATTAGAATTCTCCTGAATTCTATTGTTTAATTTTATTTTAATAAGTTTATGTTTGGTAACAATTATTAAAAATTACAAAAATTATGATTAAAATATTGCAACTATATGTGATTCTTTTGTGGAAATTCTATTCTTTGATCCTTTTTACATTTACTTTATGTTCTTCTTTAATTTGTTCAAATGTTATCTTATTAGTAAAATTTCTTAATATTTCAATATTATATATTTGTTTTTGTTCCATAGTTTCTACAATATTTGAAAAGAAATAATCCTTTATTCTTATTGAACAGTTATTATAATTAATTAAATAGTTTCCATTTAACATAATTTTTTCAGAATTACAAGTTTGATTTATATTTATATTGGTTGCACTTTTAACAATAATTGTGTCTATATCTAATTCAAATATTTCAAATTCGTTATGTTTTATTAGTTGACAATTATTTTTGATTATACAATGTGTGCTTATTCTTAAGTCTTTTAAATGTTTATTTTCTTCAAATTTATAAATTTTGTTTTCAAATTCAAAAATATTTTCAATATGATAATATATTTCACTACTTTCATTATTTGGAATGGGTACAATTGATCTTAATTTTACTATTTCAATTGTTTTAGGTATTTTTATGCCAAATACTAAGTGAGAGTCGTTTAAAAATGTTGTTCCAAGTTGTATATATTTTAATTTATAATAGTCTATTTTATATTTCTCTATTTCGTTAAAAGTTAGAATACTTGGATGTACCATACCATATTTTGCGGAAATAACATTATCCTGCAAGTGTTCTATTTTATTTTTTAAAAGTTGTATATTTGATAATTGTTTTAAATATATATGATTGTCATTTTCAACTTCTAAAAATTTATTTATGGAATTTATTTTTGTTTCTATTATTTGTCTATCATTTTTAATAATAAGTTTTAAATGGTTTATGGTTTCATTAAAATAGTTATTAATTTAATTTGTTAATTATTATTGCTAATTATTTCATTAATATTAAAAAGGTGTTTTTGAATGTTCTGTCTGTCTTCGTCGTCCAAAGTCCCGAATAACCATTTCGACATACTACCTACTCCGTTAATTAGTCCTCTTCGTTGTCTGTTTTGGTTTTAAAGTAAATAATTTATTCCTTGCATTTAATAACTCTAGTTGAAGTATGTCTGTATTTTTCGTCTTCATTAAATAAAAAAAATTATGTCTAGTAGTATGTAGTTTTTTATAAATCCTTCTCTAGTTTCTCTATAGTCTTCTCTACATTTGTTTAGTTTTTCACTTATTTTTCTTTCATTTCTTCTAAATTCTGTTTAACTATGCTATTTTCAATTTTTCCTAAATGCACATCCCTAGGTGGACATTTAATGCTGGAATGATAACGTTCATTACAATTTCTTACTGCCTTATGAATCAATTGCTTTATAAGAACATTTCTTTCTGTTTTATATAATATCCTGAAATTTTCGGCTATTGTATTGTGAAAACGTTCTATGTCTGCATTACCTGTATGAATTTTTGCAAAAGGAAAATATTGAATTGCATTAAATGCAAAAATTCTTTTATTCTGACTGCCTTGAAATCATTGTCCCCTACTATTTTTTTTGGTTTTCCTATTTTTGAAAAGTGGTCTTCTAATTGCTCGATAATAGTTAAATGGTTTCTATCGTTTAAAGGGTAAGCTACTCCAAATTTGTAAAAACTATCTATTACTGTTAAAAAATAATTTTTTTTTATTACATAAGTATCTAGGTGAACAATCTCATTTGGTTCCGATGGGGTTTCTGTGAATGAAAATTTTGGTTTTATTGGGTTTCTGTCGTATTTTATTTCCTGGCATATCTCACATTGGTTAATTACCAATTGAATTAACTCCATGAGTTTTGGATAGTAAATTTTGTTTTTAAGTTGGTTATAAGTCAATTATACCTGAATGCATGCTTTCCTTAACGTGGTACAATGATATTTGCTTAACTGCTTCTACTTCTGTATCTATATCCTGTGCTCTTCTAGTGCATTTAGCAAACTTTATTTGGCTGTCATTTGAATACATCTTTATTAGCTTTTCCTGTACTATATTATACTTTCTATCTGGTAGTTCTGAATAAATTCCAATTTTACCTTTTGATATATATCTCCTAAAGATTTCTCCCATGTGCCCAAAATCGTTTTCAGCAATAAAAATAATTCGTTTACCATGTATCTCTTTGAATTCTTCTACCTTATTATTTGTTAAAATTATTTGAGTTTTGTATTTATTAACAATTCCGTCATTAATGAAAAAATAATCTCCTAATTCTTCTTCGGCAGAATGTATGGTTGCCATGGTTACATTGTCTTCTATGAGATTAATGGGGAAAGAAATTTCGCTATTGGTGTTTTCACCCCCCTCATTTTCTAAAATAGTGTCCTCACTATTCTCAATTCTGCTACTCTATTTTCTTTACCTTTTAAGTATTCTATCTCAAATTGATATTCTCCTAGTTTTAATAACCATCTCTGATGTCTGGGAGACATATCTTTCCGTCTGTACTTGGAATGTAAATATTTAATTGGTTTTTTCTACCGTAAAGGTAAGGTCTGAAATAATTAACACTACACATTATTGCTAGAAATTCTTTATCTGTTGCAGAATAGTTTCTTTCATGGTTGTTCAAAGTTCTGGATGCATAGCATACTGGATGTCCCTCTTGTGATAACACTGCACCGATTGCATAATTGGATGCATTTGCTGTTAATGTAAACTGTTTTTCGAAGTTAGGGAAACGTAATATCGGATGTGTACTTATTAGGTTTTTTAATTTTTCAAATGCTTCAATATAAGTAGGATCTTTGGTATTTATTTTCACCCTTTTTTTCAAATACTTAGTAATTGGTTTTGCTACTTTGGCATAATCTTGTATAAATTTTCTGTAGTAGCCCGTAATTCCTAAAAAAAACTAACTTTTCTATTGCTTTAATTTTATTTGGATTGGGTTTTATTCCATGTTTCGTTGAAATATGTCCTAAAAATTCCGTCTCTTTCTTTGAAAAATTACATTTATCTATTTGGACTTTTAAATTTTTCTTCTCCAAAACATCAAAAATCTTACGTATTGCATTTAAGTGTTCTTGTAATGAGGTGCTAAACATTAGAATATCATCCAAATATACGACGCAAGTTTTGTTAATATAATCTATTAAGATTTCATTCATTAGCCGTTGGAATGTGGCTGGTGCATTGTGGTGTTACAAATGCAGTTTTTTCTCTGTCTTCTTTTTTGACTAAAATCTGGTGGTAACCCTTTGCTAAATCTAACGTGGTCAAATATTGAGCTCTACCTAACTTATCTAATATTGACTCAATATTCGGTAATGGAAATTTATCGTCTAAAGTAACCTCATTTAACTTCCTATAATCTATTACTATGCGGTATTTTTTCACCTGAATTGTCCATTTTCTTGGGTACAACTTTTAGTGGACTTGGAGTTACTTTTCTGAATAATACCTTGTTCTTCCATTTGTTTGATTTCTTTCCTAACCTCTATTTCGTGTTGTGGTGGATACCTATGCATTTTGGAATTTATTTGTTATTGTGTTGTCGTCTTTATTTCGTGCTGAATTTATGTCGTATTAGTCAATAAATCACCCTTTTTAAAAAATAGTTGCTTATAACGTTTCAACAACTTTATAATTTCTCTATACTCTTCTTCGTTTAAGTGGTCTAATGAAAGTCTTTCAAAATTCGGATCAATAGCTTCAAGTGTACATATGTGGTTAAAATCGTAAGGCTTGTTCAAAAATTTACATGTTTTTCTGTTAAATATTATTTCTCCTTTTTCTATGTTTATTTGAGCTTTCAGCGAATTTAATGTATCTATTCCTATAATAAAATCATATAGTCTTCCTCTTAATAGTGTAACTTTCCAACGTACTCTTGCGTTGTTGGGTAAGTTAAATTCGTCCGATCCTTTTGTATGGACTTCGTAGTTAATTGTGTCTTTATTTGTTATAGTACTAAATGTTATTGGTCTATCTAATTTAATTTTCATAAAGTCCGTTATTTTGCTGTTAATTATACTAAAACTAGCTCCTGTATCTATTAATGCAACGTATTTTTTATATTCAATATTCAATTCTATCCTGGGTAAACATTCTGAGGTTGCCTCTTAAAAAAATATTATTGTTTCCTTCTTCATAATTTCCTGTTATATTATTGTTTCTTTCTTCATAATTTATTGTTGGTCCCTCTGGGCTTTGCCTATCAACAATTAAGCGATCTTGGCTAATTGTGTGATTAGGGTGTCCTGCCACTTGAGAATTACCATAATTCCTTCTTAATCCTTTCTGGCTTTGCCTATCGAGGTTTAAGCGATCTTGGCCAAACCTACAGTTAGGGTGTCCTCCTACTTGAGGATTACTATAATTTACTTCTATATTATCTACTTCCATAGGTTGCATTGGTCTAGGCGGATTCCAACGAACTTGATTAGAATTAGGCTTGGGATACCCTGCCTGTTGGAATTGTTTTACGTTATTATTTCCTAATTGATTTTGTTTTCTGTATCTTCCCGAATTATAGGAAAAATTATTATTTCTATTATTATTAGTATTACTTGTAGTATTATGTTTAAAATTAGCGTTGAACTGTCCTCTATTCTGATAATTTTGGTTTATATTATAACCATTATTAGTGTTATTATGGTTGCTTGTTTGTGTACGATGAAAAGCTCCCCGAAACTTTCTGAATTCTTGCCTAATGCAGCTGTCCTCATACCTTCTTTTCGTCATTATATCTATTATGGTCCTTAGATCCTGTTCTTCGTATATCTTGTCTAGTAATATTCTCTGTGTTATTTCCTTTGCTATGTTCGTTAATAAGCTGTCCACATTAGTCAAGTCTATTCCCTGATCGTCTCGATAGTAAATACTTAATTCATCACTTTTATACTTAAGATTTTGTAACTCTACAGCTAGTTCACTTACACTATTTACTCTTAATTCATTCATCTTTCTGTAGATTTGGTGTGGCTCCACGTCTGGTCTATATCTAAGCTTTAATGTTTTCTTTATAGTTGTCCAATTATCAGGTTGCTGTATGTTGATCACGACGTTTTTTTGCTTCTCTTTGGATGTTGCGGTAAAAGATAGCCTTAATAGCTTCCTTCTTTAAGCCTTCCTCTCCTATTGTAGATAGCAAGTACTCCACACTGCTCAAGAATGAGTTTATGGTGATATCTCCAATACCCGTAAATACTGGTAAATATGACTGCCCAACTGGTTATGTTGCTGAGGTTGTTGTTGTTGCTGTTGCTGTTCCCGTCTGGCTAATTGTTCTAGCACAGATGCATCTATTGGTTGAGTTGGTTCCATCCTTCTTTGGTCAAACTCCCTGTTCCTTCTTTTCTTTGTTTTATTTATAATTTTGCTGGTTGAAGATTTAACTTCTTTTATTTAGTGGTGTCCAATTGGCTTAAATGTTCACTGCAATAGTTTTATTTAGTGGTGTCGGCTTGCCTTAAATGTTCACTGCACTATTTATTTTACTGGTGTTTAATTATTTTTTTTTTTTTAATTATTCACTGCACTTTTTATTTTAGTGGTGTTTAATTAATTTTTTTTATTATTCACTGCACTTTTTATTTTAGTATTTTATAACTTTACAATCCTGAAGGATTCGCAGGATTACTTTAGTTATTTATTTCTTTTTGGTACGTTTCACTAGATTCCGTTCACTGACTTTTGGATCCTACCGACTGCGCCAATTTTATAATCTACTTTTTTAATAGATTTAAAAATAAAGGTTTTGGGAGGAACTACTGTTCTCAACCATGGATTATTACCAACTCCTTTATTGTTATTTTTCATAGTTACAATGAAACTTATGTTACTACATAATTGTCTTAATTTAGCATTTTACAATATTGCTGATTTACATTATTAGATTAAATATTACAAATCTTATAAGCATAATTATTCTTTTATTTTAACGGTTGAAATTCCTGGAATTGCGACCGTAAAATAGTTTTGATTTTTTAAATTTGGAAATGGTTTTGGGTTACATTTTATTTATTGCTTACAATGCTATTTATAAAATTATCAATAACGTCTGTCTTAATATAAGTGTTTGTGTTAGTGTTTGTATATGTAACTTACGCGAGAAAATCATCTCTTAACAGGCTAAGGGTCAGACTTTTTTCAACAAAATTTTTACTACGATTTCTGCAGAAAAGTTTTAAAAAGAAAAAGCATGTAAAGATTACATCCGAATATCAACGTCTAAAGCAGAAGAAAGAGTACATTAGTAAAAATAATTTTTATTTGTTCTACTGGAATGTAACAGACCTCTTAAAAAATGTAGTTTACATAAATTTATTATAAAAATAAACAATTTTCTAATTTAAAACTCAAGAAAACTACATTTAGGTTAACCGGTTATTCGACACAAATTATTCGGTTGATTCGTTATTCGAAAATATAAAGTTTTAAATTATTCGGTCAGTTAATCGACAAAATTAAGCGGATAACCGAATGACGGTTAATCTATTGGATACCCTTATATATATATATATATATATATATATATATATATATATATATATATATATATATATATATATATATATATATATATAGATATATATATATATATATATATATATATATATATAGATATATATATATATATATATATATATATATAGATATATATATATATATATATATATATATAGATATATATATATATATATATATATATATATATATATATATATATATATATATATATATATATATATATATATATATATATATATATATATATATATATATATATATATATATATTCTGATTTTTTTTTTTTACTTTTTGGAAACCTTAAATCGTGAATAAATTTGCCATTTAAATATCTCCATTTTTATTTTTTTGAATTTTAAAAAACTCGATAATTTATTCACGATTTAAGTTTTCCCAAATGTCAAAAAAATCAGAAAATTTTGTAACTTTACACATCAAAATTTCTAAAAGTTGTAAACGGATTTTAATGGTTTAAACTGCACGTAGAAGATGAATATGTCCTCTTTAATTATAGTAATTTTGAAATAATATTGCATTTTAAAAATGCATTTATAATGCAAATGCAATTTTATTAAGCATTTTTGACAAATTTCTACCCTTTCGATTTAAATTTTTTTAATATGTTAAAAATAAATATCTTTATTATAAAATGCAAAAATAACTGTTCCGTGACAATAAAATGTACTGTTTTTAATATTAAAAAAAAAAAAAAAAAAAAATCATCAATTCTTTCATACAAAAATTTCAATTTTTCAAACAAATTTTGATTATTAAGAGGGATTTTATTTTTGTATCTCAATTTAAAAATCTAGATCAGCTGTTCTTTCTTGTTTACGACCCAATTTATACGCTACAAATTGAGAACAACCCATAAATATTTTGGAACATCGAAATACAAACTGAAACATTAAAAATTATAACTTTAACGTGTTTCTCAAAACTTGTTCAAAATATTCCTTGTTAAATTTCAAGATTGAATTCAAATACGTATTGATAAAAATAACTTTGTACTTTTTGAATTTGATAGCAAATGATTTTTTAAATAATTCTTAGACCCATTATCAATAAAACCAAAGTTGGTTGCCGTTACCACTAAAAAAACATTCAACTTGACTACCGTTACCCCTAAAAAACGTTGATTTATCATAATTAAGCAAATACGAATTTGCTTTTACAGTATCTTAGAAAACTTTGTCAATGCATTATTGACTTAACCCAAAATTTGTGGAATGCGAAACTGTATTTCTATTATAGAATATTCAGAAATCAATTATTTGATATTATTGTTACTGCATTAGTTGTTCTAAATCATAATTTCATATCGCTTCGAAAATATTTGTATACATAATTTTGTTAATTTAAAAAATGTGTATGAAAAAAATTAAGGAGATTTAAAGAAATAAGGGAGATCTAAAGAAATTCTCTACATAAAATTTAAGTTATAAACTCTAAAAAAAAAAAAAATGAAATTGAAAAAAGATTCGGCTGTGCCGAATCTTTGATACCCTTCACCATATTACCATAATACCATCTTACTATCTTATCGACATCATATTACCATATTACCGACAAATAATAAAATTTTCGCCTTAACGTATGCTTTCATATTTTCGCATATATAAATCTAAATTTTTTTCAAACTACGAAAATTTGAATATGAAAAAAAAAAAAAAAAACAATCATAGCAGGCTTTGCTTTTAAAAAATAAACAACAACAATTCCATATTTATTTATTTTTTTATGTGTGTATATACAAACTGACTGCATATACAAAGAACAACAACAACACTGTTATTCATTATATTACTTCTGTTGCTAACTAAACTACTTGTCTTATAGCAAAGAATATACAACATATAGAAGGCGCATGTCAATGAAAACTGAAATATTTTTTAAAAGTATTTCCTGATGCGGGAGGGAAGGCAAAAGGAAAAGAAGCTTGCGTGTTTTTTATCTCTTTTGTTATGCTCTTGAAATGAATAAAAAACACACAAGAAAGTCAGTCTCGCACGAGCATTCAAGCAAGAATGTTGTGTTATTGCTTGTTGCTTGAGATACACTCATGAAAAATATTTAATATTAAGTAGGATTAATTAATATGATTTTTTAATTATATAACTATCTTTTTTTAATTAATAATGTACTACAATTAATTTTTTATTATAAAATACAAATCTGAAATAATCGTTCGTGCTGAATTATTCGATATTTTTTAATAAGAAATTAAAATCCTAAATTAATAATTTATCGTTATATTTTTTTTAATCAAATAATAGAAAAAATAAACATTAAATCTTAATTTTTATGATTACTATGATAATCGTTGCGATCCCTGGTTATTACTATTAAAATTCTAAACTAGTAACGTGTATTTCCACTTACAAGTCTTACTCGTCACCGAACTACTTATACCTTTTTAAACGTCATATGAGCTTATGTAAATATACTTTCAGAATATCAAATTTGTATTTTAAAATTTGATTTGTGTAGTTTTGTTACTTATGTATTCAAAGTAACAGATGTTAAAGTTAAGTATATTAATTAATTAAATAAATAAAAACAAAAATATAAAATTATATCCACTTGAAAAAAATATAAAAAAATATTTTTATTTTTTTTATTCATAACAAATTTGTCACCAAAAAAATTAGATTTTTCTTTAATAATTTTGTTTTATTCTGTAAAGAAAGTGGAATTATATTGAAAAAAGATCTTTTGAAAAAATATTTAATTTGTATATATACCTTCTATATAAAAAAATTATTATGACAAAAATAAATAAATGAATAAATAAAAAATAACTTATTTCCTGCCAAAAAAATAACTTATATATTAAAAAAAATCAGTATTTTTGTTTATAAAAAAATTTAGGTCTATAAATTGAATCTTTGCTGTATGAATATTTATTTCTTTTTGTATAAAAAAAATAATAACTTTTTGCTTAGAAAAAGGAAATCAAAAAAACTTCTTTATTTTTCAAAATAAATTCTGCCCAAAAATAAAAGAAATGAAATACTTTTTTTATTCAAAACTATTTTTTTACTAAATAAAATATATATTATTTAAAAATAAGTTTTAAAATTGAAAATATTAATATTATTTATTTCTAAAAAAATGTATATTTTAATAACAATTTCTTGATTCAAATAAAATACAACTCAAAAACATGGAAAAAATCACAAAATAATTTTTTTCCGAAAAAAAGGAAAAACTTTTATTTACTATTTACTTTATTTTTATTTTTCTTTCTAAAAAATCCAAAAAATGGAAAAATATATACTTTTAAAAATGAAAAAATTTAAATATTTTTTTTAAATAATAATTTCAAAAACTAAAAATTCTCTATAAAAACTTTTTTTAATATGCACATTTTATGAAATATATAAAAATATAATATATAAAAGTAAAATATAACAATTATTAGTTTATCAAAAATATAACTATAAAATATAAATTGACAACTTCGAAATCATATAAAAATTTGTCACGTCACTAAGAAAGGTATAAGCACGTCGGTGCAGATCAAAGTATTTCTACTTGTAAAACAACAAAACATGTATGCTATGCCCTACTGTAATATTAACGTTCATATCTTTTCCATTAGTAAATAAACAACTAAAAATTCTGTTGGCACTTTTTTCAAAATACAAGAAACAAATTGTTTCTTTCAATTTGAAATAAAGATATACATGTACAATCTTATATATATGTGTGCGTGTTTTTATTTGCAATTCTTTATAAGGAATACACACATGTACAAACACATATACTTAAACTCTTTCTCTCTCTCTGTTTTGGTGGTGGATTTAGTTTTCCCTTGTTACTTATCCCCCTCATCATCGCAAAATGTTGAGAGCGAGAATTACATGAGAGCAGGTACTATGATTAGAACCCGCCATAAGAAATTTTGTTTCTACATGATGCGCATTCTATATATGAATATTCTTTGCTTATAGGCAAAAACGTCACTAATAGCAAAGACTATAAATATATAAAGATGTTGCACACAGTGTATTTAAAATTGACAAAAATTTTTGCTTCTTTATGATGAGGGGGCTAGGTAACAGGGAAAGCTAAATCTTCGTGCTCACTCTCATGTTAACTGAGAGAATTAAAGAGAAGAAAAAGCAACATCCACATGTATATGGTACATTCCCATAAACATATGTGTACATTTTTATTGTTTTTGTTTTCGTGAAACACATTCAGTTTAAATAATATCAAAAACTAAAAGAAGTTTTGTTTTCATACAATTTATGTGCAAATAACCTGCGGAAAAAAATGTTACCGATTGTGTAATTGTAGGGTAAGAAATCGTGTTTTATTGTTGTAGAAATAAAATTATATCGATTCGCACCGAATTATGTTATTTTTTAGACAATTCAATTATGTATGTACATACTTACCATATGTAATTTTTTAGACAGTTCAATTATGTACTTCTTTCTGTATCTACATATGTTTGTATATAATGAAGTTGTAATATTAGAGCGATGCACAATTTTTAAATTCACACTTTTTTATTTTATATCAACCACTACCTACGTGTAACTCAATTTTACTATAAAACTAAAATAAAGAATTTTTTGAACAGTTTCAAATATAAACACAAAATGTGATGAGTTAAAATAACGGTAAATCAAAATCTGTATGTATTTTTTCTATATTTTCAGCATAGTAACCAAATGTAAATATAATTTGTTTTAAAATAATGCTTAAAAATTACTACTAAATTTTAACATTTAATTATGGTATTTAATTAATGTATGTAATAATTAAGCGATTATTTTCATAAATAAATAAAAAATAAATATGTAATTCTAAAAATTTATATAATAAAGGTTTTTTATTTCGGTGCGAATCGATATAGTTTCATTTCTACAACAATAAAACACTTATTCTTACCCTACAATAACACAAACGGTAACAATTTCTTTTCCACAGGTTATTTGCACATAAATTTTGTGAAAACAAGACTTCTTTTAGTTTGTTTTTTGATTCGGCAATGTATGTATACCAGCGATCGCCACACTCATACATTCACAATTATTTTTATGTATGTTTTGTTTTACTCTCCCATTAAGAAATTGTACACCAAAAAAATAACTTTATTTTTATAGTAATTTACTTTTGAAAGTTTCTACGTGAATTCAAAATTTAATTCGAAATACATGTTACTAGTTTAGAATTTGAATAGTAATAACCAGGAATCGCAATGATTATCATAAAAATTATGATTTAATCATTCACCCCTATCGTGAATAACAAGTGGAATTTTTGTTCCCATGAAATTTTTATTTCCCTAGAAGGGAAAAATGCTAAAAGGAAGAAAATTAAAATAAAAGTCAAAATAAAGTTTTTTTTTTTTTCAAAAATATGCACGTATATACTAATATTTTAAAGTGAAAAAAAAACATAGCAAGATATTTAGTGTTGGAGTGATAGTTTTATTGCAAAATTAGTTTATTGCAATTTAACTTTTATGTAGCAAAATAATTCGGAAAATTTTTGGAAACCCAACAAAAATTTAATTATAACAAATTAAAGTGTACTTTATGTTTAGAATTGGAACAATAATTTTATTTAATGTTGAGCAATATATCAGTTTGAGCAATATATCAGTCTTATTAACTGATCGTTCCCTTAAAATAACTTTAATACCCGAAGTATAAGAAGATCTACTTACATTTTCTGTTCTGTTCCCCAGCAAAAATAAAGTGAACAAATTAAAGGGAAAAGTGAAAAAACTCGGGGGAAAAAAATCATTCACGATTAGAGGAATTTTATTTTTAGCATGAAATTATTCACGGGGAATTTGTTCACGATTGCAAATTTAGGGAAAGGGAACACATTTCGAGGGAAAAAGTATTCATGATAGGGGTGATTATTTTTATATTCCTTGATTAAAATATAACGATTGACATTTATTTTTTGTCCAAAATATGTAAAACTATTATTTTAGGATTTTAATTTTTTTAAAAGTATCGCTTAATAAAAATTTCAACTCAACACGAACGATTATTTAAAATTTTTATGTTTCGTTTATAATAAAAAAATAATTTTAGTTAATTATAACCGTAATTTCTTAGTATAAATATAATAAAAAATAATAGTTTTTTCTTAATTAAGAAATAAAAAAATCATTTTAAACAAACAAAAATCTTTAAGTTAGTCTTACTTGATATGAAACATTTTTCATGAGTGTATCTCAAGCAACAAGCGTAACAGAACCTCCTTGTTTGAATGCTCGTGCGAGACTGACTTGTTTTGTGTGTTTTTTATTATTATCAAGAGCATAACAAAAGAGATAAAAAGCACGCGAGCTTGTGTTTTGGCGATCGCTGATGTTACATTCATGCACACACGTATACACGTATACACGCATATAAGAATGAATTGCTGAGAGATGAGAATAATAGGTTCTCTGAGTACAACAAGTGGCAGTAGCCGTACTGCCATCGACAAATTTGGCACTGGCAGTACAATATATGGCAGTGCAACATCTTTATATATTTATAGTCTTTGCTAATAGTCATTACAATGCTTAATATACATGTTTGTGTATGTATTTATGTATATTGTTAACAGATATGTTTTAGTTTTAAAAAATAAACAACAACAATTCCATATCTATTTATTTTTATACAGACTGCATATACAAAGAACATCAACAACACTGTTATTCATTATATGACCAGTGTTGCCAAAACTTTGAAGCCATGTCCCACCAGATTGTGTTTGAAAACCCGCTAGAAACCGCCTACACTTAAAATAAAATCTCTGAATTTTACCGTTAAAATATTTCTTAATTTTGAGTATCTGATTCAAATCAAATTTACAAACTTGTAATAAATTTGTTTGTTTAGATTTTATTATATTCGGCTGACATAGATATATAGAGTGTACAAAACCAAACATTTGTAGCAATTGCAATAATGGACCGGTTCCTATGTACCGTTTGAGTACCAATTGATACCTAACTCATCACCAAAGTTCCAGTTGAGAACCAGTTGACACCATCACACTCCAAAATATCTGTTGAGAGTCAATAACAGAAATGTTAAGTGTGAAATTATCAACTTGCGCGAAATAACAATCTGTTGGTGAATGGTTAGCGTTAAAGACTATAGAACGTAAGATACATCAGAAGAATTTGGGTTCGAATGCCGCCATCGACATTAACGAAAAATTATAAAATAAAAATATACCTATAATAGAAATAAAAAACAAAAAAGTTTATAAAGTAAATTTTTTACTATATTAATTGAATCTTAACATGTTCTCTTGGACCAGTCTGTGACCTATCCTATGACCTGTTCCAAGGGGCTAATTAGCCACCTCCAAGGACATCCACGTGTAAAAGTGACAGCTTCCTCCCATATAAAGTTCCGGAACTTGAACCGGTCACTAGCCCTGAGAACCTGTCACGTGACTAGTCTTGAACCGGTTATCTTTCTTCTAGTGATATTTTCATTCTATAATGTTGTGGTGATTTAACATTTTGAGAAAAAAAAAATAATAATAATAATTTCATTGTCTTTTTTATAGAAAAACAGTTGATGTGATAAAAAATTTCCGTGTAACTACTTATTTTTAATAACTTATTTCATTGTCTTTTTTATAGAAAAACAGTTGATGTGATAAAAAATTTCCGTGTAACTACTTATTTTTAATAACTTAGTTAGTTATAGAAGTTAAATAATACCTTTAAATTTTCTTATTTCTGTTTCAAACCATGTTTTTACAATAAAGAAAAGTCGCTAGAAACCGCCAGCTAGAAAAATGTTGCAGCCAGAAAATCCACTTAGCGGTTTTTTATGAAAAGTACCCGCTATGTACAACAAAAAATCGCCAGATCTAGCGGGAAAACCACCGTTTTGGCATCACTGTATATGACTGCTGTTTCTAACTAAACTACTTGTCTATACAAAAAACAAAAAACGTCACTAATAGTCATTACAATGCTTAATATACATGTTAACAGATTTGTTTTTGGGCCATAACTCTGTTGATTACGAACGAATTTGGTTTATTAAAAAAAACGAAATTTTATAAAAACATTTATGACTGATCTATATAAAAATAAAAATCTTTAGCTTGAACAAGGGCTTCAAAAATAAAAAATTCGTTTTCCCCGATATCTCAGTTATTACTGAACCGATTTATTTCATTTTTTCAGAACAAAAATTCAGAAAATAATTTCCGAGCCCCCTTTAAAAATTCGAAGTCCCTGGTATATACAGAGGCTTCAGAAACTGAAAAACCGGTTCCAAAAACCGGTTTTTAAAGCATATTTCCGCCATTTATAAACCGATCCTGCTGATTCAAAAAATCGAAATTTTATAAAAATATTTGTGACCGATCTGTATAAAAAGAAAAATCTATAGCTTAAACCAGGGCTTCAAAAAATAAAAAATGCGTTTTGTCCGATATCTCAGTTATTATTGAACCGATTTATTTCATTTTTTCAGAACAAAAATTTAGAAAAAAATGTCCGAGACTTCTTTGTAAAAACGAAGTCCCTAGTATATACAGAGGCTTCAGAAACTGGAAAACCGGTTCTAAAAACCGGTTTTTTTTTTTAACATATCTCCGCATTGTATGAACCGATCTTGCTGAATCCCAATAGCAAAATTCTCGAAAGCATTTCCGATCGTTTGATATATATATTATATATGTCAGTTATCGGTGGGCTTCATAAACGCCATTTCAACCGACACACGGACGGACGGACGGACATGGTCCTATCGTCATCATTTCTTACAAGGATCCCGAAAATGTAAACTTTTTTGCTCTCCGACGAAAATTGTGAGAATTACAAACGGAATGACAAACTTATATATACCCTTTACACCTTTGGTGAAGGGTATAAAAATAAACAAAGCAAAAGTCTAGAGATAAATTCAACAAATATATCGTATTTTGCGTATTTCTTGTTTCTTGCCTCAGATAAGTATAGTGTAAACAAGAGTTTAAAAAATTTACAATTTTCTCTCAATCCAAATCAATATTTTTTATACAAATTAAATCCTAATCAACAAGAAATAATGTACTCAAAATCGATTACAACTCCGAGTACTCTGAAAAATATTTATGTGATTTGAAAATACTAAATTTACTTATTAATTATACAACAGAAGTATTTATTGAAAACAATTTTCAATATCTATTAGAAATTCTTCTAGTACAATATTATAACAAAAAAGTGTTCCTAAAACATATATTTCTAATTGAGAAATAGATTTATATATTTGTGGGCAAATTATATGAAAAATATAGTTTTTTGTGTTTAGTTTTAATATTTTTTGAACAATAATGTATTTTTCCCGAATACCCGGGAATGCCCAAAATAAAATTCCGATTCCCGGGAGTTGAAAAATGTCGGGAAATTAAAAACTCTATATATAACACAAAAAACCGTTACCTAAATAGCTCGGAATACCGATAACGCTAAAATAAAGTAACTAAAAATACGTTACTTCTAAAAAACCGTTATCAAAATAATCCGATATACTGTTACCTTTTCACCTTTTTGAATCGGCTGTCAATATTATATTTTTATAACTTTTAATTTATACAAAAACAAAAAAAGTATCCAATCCGGAACAAAGGCACATCAAAATTAGCACTTAATCTGGGATAAGTATGTTTTCTACCACAAATAACAAATTATGGAATATTATGATTAAAACAAGCTCACAAAAATTAAAAAATACAAAAATTAAAAAAAAGAAAATTATTTTTGTATGAAAAAATTTGAAGAAATATTTATTTATTTTTTTTTAAATAAGTGAACCGTTTTGTCTCAGAACAATTTATATTGTAATTTTTAGCAAACATAATAATGTTATTTATATCAAAAGAAGAAAAAAAATTGAAAGGGTAGAAATTTTTCAAAAAGTCACCCTAAAATTGCATTTGCATTAAGAATACAATGATAATATTATTTTTAAATTACTACATTTATAGTAGACATATTCTTCTTAAGTATACAATTTAAATCATTAAAATCCGTTAAAAATTTTTGGAGATATTGGTATTTAAAGTTATTATTTTTTGGAGATATTTAAATGGCTTCATAGGGTATGCGTATGCCAAATATTATCAAAATCGGAGTACATAAAAAATATATATACAGCGGGTGTCATAAATAAGTAAACAAAGTAGTATCTCGAACTCAATTGGCTCAACAAACATATAATGTCTTGTTAGTAAAATGAGCGGCAAAAGATTTAATTCAATACATTACTTCTTAGTGAATGTGACTGTTTTTAAAGAAGTCTAAAAAATCAATGTTCCATAAAGAAGTAAACATGGCTTCTGATAGCCACGGTGACCGCCTATAATTTGATATATTAGTGCCAAACGAGTTGGTATAGTGACTACATATATTCTCCATATCCATGGACAAAATTAAGAGGTTTTAGTAATAATTGAGTCCATCAGTTTGGTCAATTATGGGGACTCTATTTCTTTTATTAAATTTTATACAATTGCTATTGGTGACACATCTGTACTTTGAGTAGGTCACTCTGAAATGGTAATTATTTCCTCAGCTATATATTTTTAATCAAATTCACCCTAAATTTTCCTACTATAGGATAAAATCCACGAAAATTAAACAAAAACTTTTTGGAACTTTATACCTTTTAATAGATTAAGGTTAATCTGGGATTTTATTTTACCTTTTTGTACCAATTTGTTTTCCTATTTTATAAATAGAAATCTATTTCCAAACCATTAAGCCTTTTCTGCCGGACTTAAGTATTGATTTTCTATACTTAAAAGTTAAAGTTTAAACATTTTAGAGCTAAACGTACTTATAGTCTACATTATATTTCATGCGAACCATAGGTTATTCAATCCAGAGACTTATTTTCTAGATTTTTCATATTTTTAGATATAATCTGCATAGAACGTCATCAAATTTTGGAGACTTATTATACTTATGTATAAAATTTTCCTTACAGCTAGACCATGTTTTCCTTCTTCTAGTTTTCGGACTTCCGGAATAAGTTTTGATAAAAATTTTGTAGCAGAAAGCATAAAAGCTAAATTGATATCTATTCGCAATTCTAGAGTAATTGCGGTCAACGCGTTCATTGTGTTTGAAGCATTTAACCACCTTGAGAATAAAGTGGTCGTTTTTTTTTTTTTTTTAATTTTGTATTTATTTCTATATGTTTAGCCTTTTGCGTATTGTAAGAAAGTTACTCTTAGTTCTCCTATACTTAATTGTGCGCTATTTACCATCCTTTAAGTTGAAATTATGGTTAAATTAAAATGTTATGATTTTATCAAATTTTCTAATATAATCGAAAAAGTGATTTTTTATTTCTCTCATAATGTAACAAATAACTATCGCTGTTGTGCTAAAATCATTTTGCAACCATAAATTTCACATACTTTTAACAAAAAATTAAAGAAATTAAGCCAAAAGTTGCTTGTATACTTATTTATGACTCGCCCGAAAACGACTTCTTTTCAATTTTCTCTAGAAAAAAACTTAAAATGGAATAATATTTGAAAAATTTCAGTAACTAAAGAACCGTTAGAGGTATCTCAATAAAATTTCACATGGTCAGAGCTGAGGTGTTTTCGAGTTGATTTCGGGGGAGTACAGACCCCTTGCGGGTCAGGGGGGAAGTGGGTGGCCATCTCGGGTATGTCATTTTTTTTAATGAATGACATATCAAAAATTCATTTATGATATGACAGAAAAGAAATTTTATATATAGATAGTCCTTGTAAATCTCTACAAAAACACGCTTACAATGTGTAGGTTATCTCTTTTAGCTTAAGATATATTCGGGTCGAAATAAATGTTGACCTCATTTTTAGCCTCGCCGTTTTTTAGTTTTTTAAACTTGGCGGGATTAATTTTTTAATTGCACTAGAATTTTTCTAAAATGTTTGCCAGACTTCCTATAAAATTCTAAATAATATTACTGCAAGAATCATATAATTATATGAATCCGTTAAAAAGTTATATTAATCTAAATTTGGAACTTTAAAAAAATTTTAAATTTTTTGTATTTTTTTCCAAAATATTTATTCAGTGATAAAATTAGTTTTTTGTTCTGAGCTTTATAATTTTTTTAATGCTTTCAAAATAAATCTTAATGTAAATGCGTGTAAAGTAAATCCTTATGAGTTAGGGACAAAGGTCTGCCCACGAGCCCTATCCAAATTTAGTCAATTTTGGTATTTAGCTTTTTCTTTTTTTGTTCTCAAAAAGTATTTTCTGACGGAGGCCCCTTATAACGACGGGGTGACCATTTCAATGAAAAAAGTCAATTTTTGAAGTAAGCTTTCCCCGAACTGAAATTTTGGGTATTTTGGAGTAAGAAAATGGAAATCTATTTGTTTGTTTCTTTTAAGGAAAATTTTTTTATATTATACTAAAATTTTATAATGATAGCTTAATTAATGTAGATTCTTTTTAAGTTCAAATATGAATTTTTTTTTCGAAAAATAACACTAAATACAAAAATTTTTCGTTTTTTGATCACTTTAATAAAAAAATTTAGTTTGAATACATTATTATTTTTCAAGTAATATCCTTTCCAATGATACCAAATACTTGCATAAATCCTTTACACAATCGCTTAAATACTTACTTAAACTTGACCCCCCTTCAGCGAAATGTGAACATTTACTCGACTTTTTCATTGTTCGAATAATAAAATAACTCGAAAATGCAGTTTTTAAGTTACTCGAATGAACGAATAAAACTTTTATGTTACTCGAGTTATTCGAGTAAATTATGGCTTAAAATTTTACTCGTTTTTTTCAATGATTACTAAAAAATAAAACAAAATATAGCTTAAAACAAGAAATAGTCTTTCGAAAATAATATAAATTAAATTAATATAATTAAAATTTGCGTAAATATTTATGAATATTTGTCTTATTATTTGATTATTGTTCATTGACAGTAAAATAAATAGGTCTAAAAATTTTATATTAAAGTGTGGTTCCAAGGTTTTTTTTATCAATGCTATGAAATGACTAGTTTTTACACTAACACCCGATTAAAGGTGATTATTTATACTTTCAATACAATTTAATGTTAAGTTTTTAACCACTTTGAAATAATTAGCGATTTTGTCTCATAACCTCACTTTTCAATTTGGACACATACTAATCTATGTGCTACACAGAGGTTTTCAGTTATATTCAAAATATTTGCACAATTTTTAAGTATCGGAATTCTACTAAACCCAGTTTTATTTATATACAGAAATTGAAGTTTGGGAACATTTTACCCATATACTACAAGGACTCATCGCCAGACATAGCCAAATAAAGTCATTTAATATTGTACAAATGTATATAGTTTTTAAGATAATTTGCTCTTATTTATATTATAGTGATCTCGTGATTATGTTAGTTCTGTTTTGTGCAAAAATGTTTCGCTACTCTTAATTTTCTATATAAATTTTATAATTTTATATAGTAAATTAGTCATTGTCATGATACAATAAATAACAAGGTAGAATTATTAGAGAGAGTTGTCATACACATGAAAAAATTTAAATATGTTTCGTTTACATTTGCAATGTGAAAATATTTGTTGGATATTTTGCGAAATTTAACAATTATATTTTTCAAAATGATATTCTGTGCACAATTCGTTATACACATATTAGTTTTTTCACATAAAAAGTTAATTTTTTGATATCAAATTAAAAAAAAAAAAAAAAATTTTTAAATTTGAGAACTCTCTCTAATAATTGTACCTTGTTATTCATTGTATCATGAGTCATTGTAAAGTTTATTAGAACAACTTTTCTCCATTTATAGTTAATTTAAAATATTTAATTCTTTCTCCCAAATGTACGCGTAAGAATTATAATTGGTTCTAATTTTAAGTTAACCATACATTTTACCCAAAATGTTCAATATTTTATTTTTCCTTTCTTCCTATTTTTGATTTCATCTAAGCCTTCATCATCATATCCTCCACACCAGACTGAGAATTTATTAATATGTTTTTCTAAATCAAGTTTAAAATCCTTCAATTTATTTCTTATAAAAAATTTAATATAATTTAATATATATTCAGGTATGTGATGAAAACCGATCGTTTTCAAAACGAATCGGTTTGAAAAATTGTGATGAATTTCATGTGAAAAATAACAATTATTTTTAGACAAATATAAAAAAATTCTTTAGTAAAATCTAAAAGAATGTGATTAAAATATAATTTTTACCAATAACAAAAACGAAAAAAATCCTTTAACTACGTAATTTAGGCATATATTCTGTTCTTTTTACTAAATAATTTTTTTTTAATAAACTTCCGAATTGTTGTGCCACTTTTAAATTTTTATTTGTCGATTAATCGAGCAAACAATATTCGAGTGAATACCCTAGTATGTATGTATGTATGTATGTATGTATGTATGTATGTATGTATGTATGTATGTATGTTTGTTTGAAGTCTATAGCCGCCTAAACGGCTAAACCGATTTTCTTGAATTTTTCACAGTGTGTTCCTATATGCCTGGAAGGAAAAATAGGCTACTTTTTATTTTGAAATTCCATGTGGGCGAGGTGCCACGCCCTCTTACTAAATAACTATTAAAAGTAGTATATCTCGGAAATTGGTAATACTAGAGTCCTCAAATTTTGCACGAACAACTTTGACACCTATATGAACATTCTGGAAAAAAAATAGGCAAACTAGCAATATGGGGTGTGGCACATCCCACGCCTAATATTGCTTGCCAATACCAAATGCCGTAAATTTAGGAAACTATTACAGTTACATTTCCCAAATTTTGTACAATAAACTTAAAGAAATAGTGGGCGTGTCATATCTCATATAAAGTTAATACCAAAATGTTTATATCTGGGAAACTATAAAAGTTAGAGAGCTCAAATTTTGTACGACTAGCATTAGCTTCAATATGAATATTTTGGACAAAAATTGGTACACTAGCAATAGTGGGCGTTGCACCTCCCATTTAAGAAAATACTAAATTATCATATCTGAGAAAATATAACAGAGTTCTAAAATTTTGTCGGAGCCACTTTGGTATCAATATTAATATTTAAGAAAATATGGACGGACTAGAATTAGGGGGCATGGTACTTCCCATATGAATTAAATACAATCATTCGTATATCTGGGAAACTATTGGAGTTGGAATGCTCAAATTTTGCACAAAGAATTTTGACATCCATGAAAACATTTGTCTAATAAATTAGCGGATTATGGGGGTATGGTCCCTTCCATAAAAATTAAATATAAAAATTAGTATATTTTTTTGATCCTTTAATTACTATGTATTTCATTTCGGGGGGTGGCGAAGCACACCGGGTATTAGCTAGTAAGAAATAATTAAAAGAGTTTACCATTTGCGGAGGTTCTCCTTCTTCCCACATACCTGCTAGAAACTTCTAATCTCTCAAAATATTATGGAAAATACCTCAGTAATAATTATTTTAAATTTCATTGAAATATTTTGAACGGTTCAAAAGTTAAACGAAATGATTTAAAAAAACACGTTGAAACATATATACATAAGACCACAGCCATTTCAATGTATTTTTTTAAATAACTTTGTTTAACTTTTGAACCGTTCAAAATATTTAAAAGAAATTTAACATAGTTATTACTGAGGTATTTTGGAGGAGTACAAGTTTCTAGCTGGTATGTGGACAGGAGGAGAACCTCCGAAAGTGGTAAACTCTTTTAACTATTTCTTATATAATATCCGAGGTGACCCATTTCGGAGGTCCTCCCACCTGCTCCAAGACCACCTAGAAACTTGTGCTCCTCCAAAATAGTTGGAAACTACCTCAGTAATAACTATGTGAAATTTCATTGAAATATATTTAACGGTTCAAAAATTGCACAAAATTATTAAAAAAAAAAAAAACGTTGAAACTGCTATGCACTTATGTATATAGAATGCTGCAGCACAGTTTTACTATGGAAATTAAGGAAAATGTGCACATTTCGCTGAAGGGGGGTCAAGTTTAAGTAAGTATTTAAACGACTGTGTAAAGGATTTATACAAGTATTTAGTATCATTGGAAAGGATATTATTTGAAAAATAATAATATGTAAATAATAAAGTATTCAAACTAAATTTTTTTTATTAAAGTGATTAAAAAAACGAAAAATTTTTGTATTTAGTGTTATTTTTCGAAAAAAAAAAAAAAAAAAATTAATATTAGAACTTAAATAAAATCTACATTATAAATATAAAAAAATTTGTCCTTAAAATAAAAAAGCAAGTAGATTCCCATTTTCTTACTCCAAAATACCCAAAATTCCAGTTCGGGGAAAGCTTCCTTCAAAAATTTACTTTTTCCATTGAAATGGTCACCCTGTCGTTACAGGGGGCGTCCGTCAGAAAATACTTTTTGGGTGTTTACCTTACATATAGAGCTAAAAAATTAAAATAACTTTAAGACGATCCCAGCTTTGCGATTTGAGAACATAACAAAAAAAGAAAAAGCTAAATACCAAAATTTACTAAATTTGGATAGGGCTCGTGGGCAGACCTTTGTCCCTAACTCATAAGGATTTACTTTACACGCATTTACATTAAGATTTATTTTGAAAGCATTAAAAAAATTATAAAGCTCAGAACAAAAAACTAATTTTATCACTGAATAAATATTTTGGAAAAAAATACAAAAAATTTAAAATTTTTTTAAAGTTCCAAATTTAGATTAATATAACTTTTTAACGGATTCATATAATTATATGATTCTTGCAGTAATATTATTTAGAATTTTATAGGAAGTCTGGCAAACATTTTAGAAAAATTCTAGTGCAATTAAAAAATTAAGCCCGCCAAGTTTAAAAAACTAAAAAAAGGCGAGGCTAAAAATGAGGTCAACATTTATTTCGAACCGAATATCTCTTAAGCTAAAAGAGATAACCTACACATTGTAAGCGTGTTTTTTGTAGAGATTTACAAGGACTATCTATATATAAAATTTCTTTTCTGTCATATCATAAATGAATTTTTGGCGATTTAAAAAAAAAAATTACATACCCGAGATGGGCAACTTTGGAGGGCCACCCATTTCCCCCCTGACACGCAAGGGGTCTGTACTCCTCCAAATCAACTCGAAAACACCTCAGCTCTGTGAAATTTTATTGAGATACCTCTAACGGTTCTTTAGTTACTGAATTATTTAAAAAAAAAGTGTTTTAGAACCACTGTGCCTCATCAAAAACATGTACAAAAATGGACCGTTACATTTGCCGCTTTTTAAAGCGAAACAGAAATGATAAGTTTGTTTACTTATGTATGACACCTGCTGTATATTAGGATGGGTCAGTTCTTTTTGTAGATAGGCGTATAGTAAAAGTGTAATCTACAATAAATTCTAAGAAAACTTGTCTAAGAAACTATGGGTAAAACATTGTATTTATTTTATTTTTTCTTTAATAATATTTATTTTTTCTTTAAGACTTTTTTACCAAAATACACTTTTCTAAATGTTTTTTGCTGAATTGAATTGACCCACCATAATATTATGTTTGGATTTAAAAAAAAAATCTTAAAATAAAATCTTCATGTCTCTCGGCGGGAGCAAGGTTTTCATTTTAGACCCATACTTTCTTTGGGAAATTTCCTTAGAATTTTATGTAGATTTCGATTTTGCTATGCGCCTGTTACGTTTTTTCTCACTCGAACTAATTGACCCACCCTAATATATATATATATATATATATATATATATATATATATACCCAGCAAAAATCAGCAAAAATTGCTGCATACCCAGGAGCAGGTTTGTAAGGAAGAGAAAAAAGAACTCTCCCTTACCAACCTGCTTCAAGAAGGCATGATTTTTTTCGTGATGTACCACTTGGTAGGTCTCTTTGCTGCGGTCTCTTTCATACATGCCTTTATTATGCACATTATTCAGGCATCATAGATGTGATTATATCATGCCTCTTTTATGTGCATCTTTTAGAAATCCCAGAAGCTGTGAAATCATGCCTTGAATTTAAATAATGCATTTATGAAAATTATTATTTTTTACTATTATTTTTTTTTTAAATTTATTTGATTTATTTTATAAAAAAAATTTAATAGAAAAATCTGAAAATTTTTAATTCAGTTCATCAACTTTATATTTTTATTTGAGTCAAATAGCCTTTTTTATTGGCGTAATCCTTTATTGTTTAATCTGCAAAACAAATAATAATAAATAAAAATGTTATATTACTTAATAAAAAAAAAGAGAAAAATTAACACAAACAACATGGAATATGTTATACGTACCGTATATTATATAAGTGTAGAAATTTTGGGTAACCCATAAATAACCCATTGTTTTTTATTTATTTATTTATTTATTTTTTTCTCTAATCGTATAAAAACAAAAACACAAAATTTCTTCAAAACAAATTAAGCTGAAAATTAAAAAAAGTAATAAAACACAAAATACGTTATAAAACATGACATTTCTTGTATATTATAATGAAAACTAAAAACAATAAACATATTTAAAGTTTTAATAACTTAATAAATAATTTTATTTTGTTATTATAAATAGTTATTTAAAAAATATAATAATTTTACTTACAATTTTAATAGGTTTTTTAAGTATATTATTTTTTTTCCCGACTTTCACGAACAAACTTACTTCTTAATACTTTGAACACTCGATCACAACTAATCAACGCAGTTGAAAATATTGCATCATCCAACTTAGCAGAACTTTTTGTCTTAAATCGTAAATAAAAATGGGTAGAAGGAAGTCATTCGCTTACAATCCTGCATCCACGTAAGCGAGAGCGGATGCAGGTTGTAATTCGGTAAAAAAAATATGAGCCCAATGTAAATTTCTCGCTTCCTTTTATAGCTTACTCAAATGCGCATCAATGATATGCTATCGGCAGGCATGAATAATCAAGCCGATTTGCCTCTGCGCAAAATGACGCTCAAAATGTGCGTTTTTAGCCGCAGATATGCAGGGGAAGGAGTTGGAAAATTATAAAAAAAATTACGCCATCATTTTTACTGCTGCTCAAAGGTATGATATCCCAAAATCAAAATTTTAAAATCTACCCTAATATATATGTATATATATATATATATACAGTTAGGGACAAAACTATTTGTACACCTCAAATATTTCGTATACCTTCAATAGTTTATAAAGAATTTAAAATTGTCGTATGCAGTATTATTTTTAATATATTTTTATTTAATTAGTAATAAAAACAAAATTAATATCCAACACATTATTTAAAAAAATACAAAATAATGAAAATTCATTGGGACAAAAGTATTTGTACATATAATCTACACCTACTTATAATACTTATATTGGAAAAATTTAATATTTTGTGGGTCCTACTTTTGCATCTATCACGGCCTGTAATCTTCTGGGCATCGATCGGACCAAATTTCTCGTTTCATCTGGAGATATTTCCTTCCAGGCTTCCTCCAAAGCAATTTTAAGTTCATCCCTGCTTCGGACGTGCTTTGTAGCGACTTTACGTTTCCAAATATCCCAACAGTGCCCGATGGGCTTTAAATCAGGTGATTGGGGAGGAGAATTAAGTTGTCTTGGTGCATGGTAAAGCAACCACTCCTTCACTGAACGCGCTGTATATTTTGGGTCATTGTCCTGTTGGAATATCCAACTTTGGCCAAGACCCAAACCATCTACGGAATCCTTCAAATTGTCTTCCAATATACGTTTATATTGATGCTGGTCCATTACACCATCTATAAATACCATTCGCCCTACCCCACTGGCTGCTATTGCCCCCCATACCATAACACTTCCCCCACCATGTTTCACTGTTGGGGTCAAATTGTTAACATCTAACGCTGTATTTTTTTTTGCGCCACACTTTTCCCCTGCTATCATTTCCGAAAAGATTCACTTTGGTTTCATCAGTAAACAAAACCCTATTCCAAAATTCTTCGTCCTTATCAATGTATCGTTTGGCAAACTCTAAACGTAAATGCTGGTTTTTTTTACTAATCAGCGGTTTCTTGCGGGGAATTCTACTTGCATATCCCGCAGAATGTAAGATCCTCCCTACTGTTTTTGGATGAACAATTGTTCCGGTAGTATTTGCGATTTGTTCCGCTAATTTTGCCCGAGTTACTTTTGGATTTCTTGCCACTTCTTTTATCACCAAGTTCGCTTCCCGTCTGGAAACCTTTTTTGGCCGTCCAGTTCTTGGCACATTTTCAACAGATCCGCTGTTTTTATACTTGTTTACAATGTATTGTACTGTGGAATGTTGCAAATTTACTAAATTACTTATATTCCGGAGAGATTTTACTTTTTTATGTTCATCAATAATTAAATTTTTAATATCCAAACTCAACTCTTTTCGCTTTCATATTTTTGATGTGCTAATTATTCAAAACGTCAAACACAACTTCCTATTTTGTAAAAAAAACTCGCTTAACGAAGAAAATATAACGGTATTTAAAAAAAATCATCATACAAGAGTCCAACGTACAAATAATTGTACAAAGTACTGATGTACAAATACTTTTGTCCCAAAGATTTTTACTTAAATTGTACTTTTTTTAACAATGTGTTATATATTAATTTATTTTTTTATCAAATAATTCAATAAAAATGGACCTGAATTAAAACTACATATAATAATTTTTTATTCTTTATAAATTATTGAAGATATACGAAATGCATGGGGTGTACAAATAGTTTTGTCCCTAACTGTATTTGGAACGACTAAAAATTATATATTTTTGCATTTATAAATGTAAAAAACCTGATGAAAATTCCTTTAAAATTTGTTCGCATTATATCTTCGAATGTCTTAGAAATAAGGTTTTAAAAAATATTTGTATACGTAAAATTTACGTACATTCATAGTTGCCAGATAAATTTGGTGAAAAATCGTCAAATTTGGACAAAAAAATCGTCAAATCAACTACTTGAAATCGTCAAAAAATCGTCAATATGAAAAACTACCTATTTTATATGTTAACGAGCTGTTAACCCGCAACTTCGTAAGCAGAATTTTTTTTTTGAAACTATACTATAAAATAAATTTAAAATAGGATTTTCGAAAAGTACAAAAGGCATGTCTGATAGGGTGTCAGTAAAGTACCAATTTTTTACATCTTTAACATTCGAAAGTTAAAAAACTACAAAAGTATTCCTATTATTATTTTTTAGTATAGAGGAATGTGACTAATAGAGCTTGAGAATTCTTATTCATAAATAACAATATCTCTTTAATATTAGAATAACGAAAAAGTACTTTAGAATAAGGAATTAAGAACCACAAAATAACTTTTAAGGATTCTGATTTTCTTAGGACCTTACATCTTCAATTTTATGTTTCTGGGATGTATATTACAGAACATTCAAAAAGTATTGTTAGAAGATCATAAAAGTACCACAAAATCCATTCTTATGGATACTCACTAACTTAGGGCCACATAACTTTAACTTCATATTTTTAGGTTAAATATTATAGAAAATTAAAAAAAAAATTAAAAAAAACACATGTCCTTAATTTCATGTTTCTAGGTTCATAATTATAGAAAATTCAAAAAGTACCATTAGAAGAACAAAAAAGTACCACAAAGTCCCTTCTTATGGATTCTCATTCACTTAGCATCACATGTCCTTAATATTATGTTTCTGGATTCATAATTATAGAAAATTCAAAAAGAAAATTCAAAGTTCTCTCTTATAGATTCTCATTCACTTCGGACCAGATATCCTTAATTTCATGTTTCTACGTTAAATATTATAGAAAATTCAAAAAGTACTATCAGAAGAACAAAAAAGTACCACAAAATCCTCTCTTATGGATTCACATTCACTTAGGACCACATATCCTTAATTTCATGTTTCTAGGTTCATAATTATAGAAAATTCAAAAAGTACCATTAGAAGAACAAAAAAGGACCTCAAAAACCTCACTTATGGATTCTTATTCATTTAAGACCACATATATTTAATTTCATGTTTCTTGGTTAAATATTATAGAAAATTCAAAAAGTACCATTAGAAGAACGAAAAAGTACCACAAAGTTCTCTCTTATGGATTCTCATTCACTTAGCACTTCATGTCCTTAATTTCATATTTCTAGGTTAAATATTATAGAAAATTCAAAAAGTACTATTAAAATAACAAAAAAGTACCACAACGTCCCCTCTTATGGATTCTCATTAACTAAGAACCACATATCCTTAATTTCATGTTTCTAGGTTCATAATTATAGAAAATTTAAAAAGTACCATTAGAAGAACGAAAAAGTACCACAAAGTCCCCCTTGTGAATTCTTTCCATCATCGGACCATGTGTATTTAATTTCATGTTTCTAGGTTAAATATTACAGAAAATGCAAAAAAATACCAATAGAAGTAGAAAAAAGTACCACAAAGTCCATCCTCTTGAATTCTTACCCACAGAACCATGAATCTTTAAGTACCACAAATTCCACTCTTGTGAATTCTTATCTACATTTTCTTAATTTCATGTTTCTATGTTTAATGTAATTGAGAATTCATTATTAAGTTTGAATAAAATGTAATTTCCCGCCTTTACCCCCTTTTTGGTACCTTTTTTACCCATAGAAGTATCAAAAATTGTATTCCAAATGTTTTATGAAAAAAGTACCAAAAATAGGTACGATTTTTACCCCTAAACGTTCGAATTTCGAAAAAGTACCAAATGTATATTTCTCGTTTTTTGATAAGTTAAGAATACGGCATAAATTTTATTTGTATGTTGATTGGTTTCAAAGATACATATGGTGACAAAAAAGTACCAAAATACAGTTTTTACCAGACAGCTGTCCATTTATTTTTTAAATGAATAACGAAAATACAAAAATACAAAAATTTAAGAAAAAAAATTGTTGGTATGGAAAAATTTGAAGAAATATTAGTGAACCATTGAATAGTAGTGAACCATTTTGTCCCAGAACAATTTATATTGCAATTTTTAGCAAATATAATAATATCTTTTATATCTGAAGAAGAAAAAGGGTAGACATTTTTGGTAGAATGCAAATTTAAATCATTAAAATCCTTTAACAACTTTTTGAGATATTGGTGTTTAAAGTACATATATATATATATATATATATATATATATATATATATATATATATATATATATATATATATATATATATATATATATATATATATATATATATATATATATATATATATATATATATTTTTCCATACCAACAATTTTTTTTCTTAAATTTTTGTATGTTTTAATTTTTGTGAGCTTATTTTAAAATTAATTTAAATCATAATATTTCATAATTTGTTATTTGCAGTAGAAAACCTATTTGTCCCAAATTAAGTGCTGATGTGTTTTATTAATAAACATATTTGTCTTCAATATTAAGCAAAAATATTTAAAATCAAAAGGGTAGAAATTTCTTAAAAATGCATTCGAAAATTGCATTCTTTTCGTGGGAGCATCTTTAGCAAAAAAATTATTTTTGATTTATACAATATAATTTACAATATTTATTGTAATAAACTTTATACTAGTTTTTAAATGAATAAAATCCCTCGTATAGTTAAGGAGTTATAAATATTTAAAGTTACATATTACTAAAAAAGTATAACAAAAAAAAAAAATTAAAAACCAAAAATTTTTAAAAAATTTAAATTTTTGTATGATAAAAATTATGAAAATTTGTTAAAAAAAAATATTAAAAATAGTAGATTTTATTGTCCCAGAACAGTTATTTTTGCACTTTATAGTAAAGATATTGCTTTTTAACATATTAAAAGAAAATTATCTCTGCAATACTAATGTACGCACTGTTGCCAGATTTGACGATTTATCGTCATTCTGACGATTTTTGGGTTTAAAAATGGCCTCTTGACGATTTGACGATTTTTACCCCTAATTTGACGATTTTTTCTAAAAGAAAATTCAGAACTATTTTTACAATATTATTCCTTAAAAGTAAATTAGTTGGTACAAAAATATTAACAATTTAAATAAAAATCTTCTTAAATTTGCTAATGTAAATGGTTCATTTATTAGGATTTATGGGAACCAATATAATATTATTTTATTACGAAATGGCGAATAAACCCTACAAATGGCCTAAATACTTAAATAGTCGAACTAAGAATCCAAAGACATTTTTGATGAATTCATTCAAAATTAAATTTTGTATATATTTTAGATAGGTTCACAAAGGAGTCTATCGGCTATGTTCTACATTTCATTTTTATGTGAAAATGAAAATTTTCACAAAGTTTGTGTTCTCAATTTCGAAAATTTGATTTCATTCGATTTCATTTTGTTTCATTACTTTTTTCTATGTTCTGAAAATCGAAAATACCTTTTTTGTATACGATTTCAAATCGAAAGCAGAAGACTAAGTGAAATGCATTAGAAATGTAGTTTTAAATAGAAAAATAAAGTTTTCCGCAAATTTTAGCAAATAAGTAAGTTATTATTGTTTAAGACCTACCATATACCTATACCAGTTGTTTTTCGTGATTTTCGAATGGTCACTGTATTCTGTAAGTCACATGTTATCTTGATATAAACAATTATATGGTATTTATGTATGTATGTATGTTAAAGTTATATTCGGTTGAATGACCTTAAGTTGTTGCTAAGGTCAGCTATAAACTGACCGTAAAGTTCGGCATAATAATTTACAATTATATTAAACTTTTTAATTGAACTTTATTGAGGACAATTTATGGGGGCTAGGTGAAATAATTGATGATAGTATTCAATATGTGCCAAATTTGAATGAGCAATCTGCTTTAAAGGACAAATTTTCATTTTATTTTATTCAGTATGATAATACTTTTAGGTGGGAAACAGATATTTGTAAAATTTTTATATATTAATTTAAGCTTATAAAGGACTTAGTGCCAAATTTTAAAAATAGCATTGAAACCCGATTCCGAGAGGTCATCGGAGGTGGCACAAAGTTTGCATCAACAGACAACCTGCCAAAAGTAAGAAAAGACATCGTTAAATCCACTAAGGATGTGATTCCGAGTCAAATAATATAAGTTCTACTGTTATACAGGGGAAATATGCACTGTTTTATCAGTTTATCAAAATTAAAAGTATTCGCTGTTAAAAGAAAAAGAAACCTGTTTTCAATAAAATAAAAGCATATGCCTTTGATGGGACCCCATAATCAGCAATTTATGTCGCAAAATATGAAAATGACCCCAATAGAACGTGGTTTGCACTCAACTATTGAAAGAACATCCACCCAAACGTTATGCGCAAATAGACACCAAAATCGCAGGAAATTAATTGAAAAACAATCATTTTTAAATGACCAATTTGCTTTCCATTAAAGATTTCCCAAATTACAAATGAAATGCTGATTTTTCTATTAGAATAATAAATTTGTTTTCTTTTTCCATTATTTTTATTTTATTTTTATAAAAATAGTTTCCTGTCAGTTACTTAAACAAAATAAAAATAAAATCGATGAAAAATGAAATCGAATATGATTTCATTCGATTTACGGAACACAGTGAAAACGATAGATCGATTTTATTTTCACTTTCGATGTGAAATCACTTCGAAATACAGAACATGGCCGCATGTGTTTTTTATAACAAGATATGATAAATAACTAATTTTGTTTTGAAAGTAATACAAAATTACATACAGGTAAACCTCGATTTACGCATACTTCATTTACGCAATTTCTTTATAACGAGATTCTATTATTGACCATTTTTTGAAATACGAGTTTTTATTTAACGCGAACTTGGTATAACGCGTATAAACAATAGTGACAAACTTTGAATTGCGCAAATTACGGTGCGTATTGGAAAGAATTTATTGAAAAAATAGATTATTTAATGAAATAATAGCTAAAAAATAAAAAAATTTATATTATAAGCGTAGTGTTGCATAATTGCTTAAATATTTTTTGTATGATTAAAAAAGGGGAAACGGCAAAATATGCAACAAGATTATAAAACTTGAATAAAAGTACAATAAGAGCAATCCCATAAGTATGTATACATGTAATCATACTTAATAGGAAATGTGTACTTGATTTTCATAATATGCCACCAATATAAAATTAATGTAATTTTTATTAATTTCTTTTTAATTGTTCATCTATATATATAAAAGAGTAACGTGACTG
Organism: Protophormia terraenovae; assembly: GCA_951394005.1. NCBI lineage: Eukaryota > Metazoa > Arthropoda > Insecta > Diptera > Calliphoridae > Protophormia > Protophormia terraenovae. The sequence continues at coordinate 65,608,616 of OX596074.1, forward strand.
AATGACTGACTGATTCATCATCCCACAGCCCAAACGGCAGAAGCTAGAGAGTCGAAATTTGGAACGCAGGTAGGTCGCCCTCTGTATACATCCACTAAGACGGGATTTTTGGAAATTCGAATGTTTATTGGGTAAAAAAGGGTAAAACGGGTAAAATCGGTAACTTTATAAACCCCAAACTAATAAAGATACACAAAAAGTTGAATAGTTTTCGTTATTCATTTAAAAAATAAATGGACAGCTGTCTGGTAAAAACTGTATTTTGGTACTTTTTTGTCACCATATGTATCTTTGAAACCAATCAACATACAAATAAAATTTATGCCGTATTCTTAACTTATCAAAAAACGAGAAATATACATTTGGTACTTTTTCGAAATTCGAACGTTTAGGGGTAAAAATCGTACCTATTTTTGGTACTTTTTTCATAAAACATTTGGAATACAATTTTTGATACTTCTATGGGTAAAAAAGGTACCAAAAAGGGGGTAAAGGCGGGAAATTACATTTTATTCAAACTTAATAATGAATTCTCAATTACATTAAACATAGAAACATGAAATTAAGAAAATGTAGATAAGAATTCACAAGAGTGGAATTTGTGGTACTTAAAGATTCATGGTTCTGTGGGTAAGAATTCAAGAGGATGGACTTTGTGGTACTTTTTTCTACTTCTATTGGTATTTTTTTGCATTTTCTGTAATATTTAACCTAGAAACATGAAATTAAATACACATGGTCCGATGATGGAAAGAATTCACAAGGGGGACTTTGTGGTACTTTTTCGTTCTTCTAATGGTACTTTTTAAATTTTCTATAATTATGAACCTAGAAACATGAAATTAAGGATATGTGGTTCTTAGTTAATGAGAATCCATAAGAGGGGACGTTGTGGTACTTTTTTGTTATTTTAATAGTACTTTTTGAATTTTCTATAATATTTAACCTAGAAATATGAAATTAAGGACATGAAGTGCTAAGTGAATGAGAATCCATAAGAGAGAACTTTGTGGTACTTTTTCGTTCTTCTAATGGTACTTTTTGAATTTTCTATAATATTTAACCAAGAAACATGAAATTAAATATATGTGGTCTTAAATGAATAAGAATCCATAAGTGAGGTTTTTGAGGTCCTTTTTTGTTCTTCTAATGGTACTTTTTGAATTTTCTATAATTATGAACCTAGAAACATGAAATTAAGGATATGTGGTCCTAAGTGAATGTGAATCCATAAGAGAGGATTTTGTGGTACTTTTTTGTTCTTCTGATAGTACTTTTTGAATTTTCTATAATATTTAACGTAGAAACATGAAATTAAGGATATCTGGTCCGAAGTGAATGAGAATCTATAAGAGAGAACTTTGAATTTTCTTTTTGAATTTTCTATAATTATGAATCCAGAAACATAATATTAAGGACATGTGATGCTAAGTGAATGAGAATCCATAAGAAGGGACTTTGTGGTACTTTTTTGTTCTTCTAATGGTACTTTTTGAATTTTCTATAATTATGAACCTAGAAACATGAAATTAAGGACATGTGTTTTTTTTAATTTTTTTTTTAATTTTCTATAATATTTAACCTAAAAATATGAAGTTAAAGTTATGTGGCCCTAAGTTAGTGAGTATCCATAAGAATGGATTTTGTGGTACTTTTATGATCTTCTAACAATACTTTTTGAATGTTCTGTAATATACATCCCAGAAACATAAAATTGAAGATGTAAGGTCCTAAGAAAATCAGAATCCTTAAAAGTTATTTTGTGGTTCTTAATTCCTTATTCTAAAGTACTTTTTCGTTATTCTAATATTAAAGAGATATTGTTATTTATGAATAAGAATTCTCAAGCTCTATTAGTCACATTCCTCTATACTAAAAAATAATAATAGGAATACTTTTGTAGTTTTTTAACTTTCGAATGTTAAAGATGTAAAAAATTGGTACTTTACTGACACTCTATCAGACATGCCTTTTGTACTTTTCGAAAATCCTATTTTAAATTTATTTTATAGTATAGTTTCAAAAAAAAATTCTGCTAACGAAGTTGCGGGTTAACAGCTCGTTAACATATAAAATAGGTAGTTTTTCATATTGACGATTTTTTGACGATTTCAAGTAGTTGATTTGACGATTTTTTTGTCCAAATTTGACGATTTTTCACCAAATTTATCTGGCAACTATGAATGTACGTAAATTTTACGTATACAAATATTTTTTAAAACCTTATTTCTAAGACATTCGAAGATATAATGCGAACAAATTTTAAAGGAATTTTCATCAGGTTTTTTACATTTATAAATGCAAAAATATATAATTTTTAGTCGTTCCAAATACAGTTAGGGACAAAACTATTTGTACACCCCATGCATTTCGTATATCTTCAATAATTTATAAAGAATAAAAAATTATTATATGTAGTTTTAATTCAGGTCCATTTTTATTGAATTATTTGATAAAAAAATAAATTAATATATAACACATTGTTAAAAAAAGTACAATTTAAGTAAAAATCTTTGGGACAAAAGTATTTGTACATCAGTACTTTGTACAATTATTTGTACGTTGGACTCTTGTATGATGATTTTTTTTAAATACCGTTATATTTTCTTCGTTAAGCGAGTTTTTTTTACAAAATAGGAAGTTGTGTTTGACGTTTTGAATAATTAGCACATCAAAAATGTGAAAGCGAAAAGAGTTGAGTTTGGATATTAAAAATTTAATTATTGATGAACATAAAAAAGTAAAATCTCTCCGGAATATAAGTAATTTAGTAAATTTGCAACATTCCACAGTACAATACATTGTAAACAAGTATAAAAACAGCGGATCTGTTGAAAATGTGCCAAGAACTGGACGGCCAAAAAAGGTTTCCAGACGGGAAGCGAACTTGGTGATAAAAGAAGTGGCAAGAAATCCAAAAGTAACTCGGGCAAAATTAGCGGAACAAATCGCAAATACTACCGGAACAATTGTTCATCCAAAAACAGTAGGGAGGATCTTACATTCTGCGGGATATGCAAGTAGAATTCCCCGCAAGAAACCGCTGATTAGTAAAAAAAACCAGCATTTACGTTTAGAGTTTGCCAAACGATACATTGATAAGGACGAAGAATTTTGGAATAGGGTTTTGTTTACTGATGAAACCAAAGTGAATCTTTTCGGAAATGATAGCAGGGGAAAAGTGTGGCGCAAAAAAAAAATACAGCGTTAGATGTTAACAATTTGACCCCAACAGTGAAACATGGTGGGGGAAGTGTTATGGTATGGGGGGCAATAGCAGCCAGTGGAGTAGGGCGAATGGTATTTATAGATGGTGTAATGGACCAGCATCAATATAAACGTATATTGGAAGACAATTTGAAGGATTCCGTAGATGGTTTGGGTCTTGGCCAAAGTTGGATATTCCAACAGGACAATGACCCAAAACATACAGCGCGTTCAGTGAAGGAGTGGTTGCTTTACCATGCACCAAGACAACTTAATTCTCCTCCCAAATCTCCTGACTTAAACCTCATCGAGCACTTTTGGGATATTTTGAAACGTAAAGTCGCTACAAAGCACGTCCGAAGCAGGGATGAACTTAAAATTGCTTTGGAGGAAGCCTGGAAGGAAATATCTCCAGATAAAACGAGAAATTTGGTCCGATCGATGCCCAGAAGATTACAGGCCGTGATAGATGCAAAAGGAGGACCCACAAAATATTAAATTTTTCCAATATAAGTATTATAAGTAGGTGTAGATTATATGTACAAATACTTTTGTCCCAATGAATTTTCATTATTTTGTATTTTTTTAAATAATGTGTTGGATATTAATTTTGTTTTTATAACTTAATTAAATAAAAATATATTAAAAATAATACTGCATACGACAATTTTAAATTCTTTATAAACTATTGAAGGTATACGAAATATTTGAGGTGTACAAATAGTTTTGTCCCTAACTGTATACGAATAGAGGCAAATAAAAAAATTAGACAAAATAACGTTAATATTGTAGGGTTAAAACCGAAAGGGTAGAAAGTTTCCAAAAATGCATCCTAAAATTGCATTTGCATTATGAATGCATTTTTAAATGAAAATATTAACTTTAAACTATTACATTTATAGTGGACTTATTCTTCTTAAATATGCAATGTAAATCATTAAAATCCGTTAACAATTTTTAGAGATATTGGTGTTTAATGTTAGACACTTTTGTAATTTTTATCACTTTTTGAAAAATTAAAATCGCGAATAAATTCGCGAATTTAATTCAAAATTAAAAAAAAAAATGGAGATATTTAAATGGCTCCATATGTGTACCAAATACGAAGGGTGGCCCTCTTTTGTATGGAAAAAGTAAAGGTATTTAAATTTTCAGTCTCACCCCCAAGAAATGCTCGAATACCCCAAAACCATATAATACAAAGTTTTAGATTGATAAGAACAAATTTAGAGGTGGCTCAAAGCGATTTAAATATTAAAATTTTAAGTTTTTTTTATTCAGTTCATTCATGAGTAATTCATTAGAACTTAAATTTTCCTCGTTTTCATCTTTTCGAATTCCTCAGTTTATTACCTTTCTAAAATGTCCAAAATAAATAAAATTGAATAACTAATAATATCATAGTTATTAAAATCAACTTACGTAAAACGCGTAATTTTCGACCAAAAACACCCCAGTAAAATAAGATTTCATCTAAAAGTTTAGGCAGAGAAACGAAACTCGGCATATAGTTTTGTCTTGGTATCTTATACATCATGCCTAAATTTTTCGGTATTTACTTGTGATCTGCGTAAGATATTCACAATCAAAATTCACAAAAATCTCTTGTTTTGCATATATCTCACCTACGTATTTTTTGTTATTACAACAATTTTGGATAATAAAATTATTTACAGGATATATAAAATGTCAATAGGAATCTATATGCCAAGTTTCGTTTCTCTCCTTCAAATTCTGGTTGAAATCTTATTTTTCAGGGTCTATTTGCCCGAAAATTACGTATTTTACGGTAATTTTATTTTAATAACTATTATGTTATTAGTTATCCAATCTTCTTGATCTTAGGAATTTCAGAAGGCTCATAATATGTGGAATTCAACAAGACATAAATCCAGGAAATTCCACGTAAAATTAATTTTTATGATCGACAAAAGGAAAAAAAATTTAAAAATCATCACTTTCCAGATTTCGATCGCTTTGAGCCACCTCTATAAAACTATTCTAATCAGTCTAAAAACACCATGTTACCACTAAATCCAAACATAATATTAGGAGTATACGTATGACAGGCGTATACCAAAATCGAAATCAGAAAAAAACATTTATAAAGGTGTATTTTGGTAAAAAAGTGTTATTTACCTGCCACTATGTTTTCAAATATCTCAGTATCCAAGCAACTCTCTATTCTAAAAACTTAAGTAGAATAGGAAAGCTGTATTAACACACCGATTTTGGCAAATTGTTGAAAATAGCTTTCGAGATATAGCTTTCCAAGATTTAAAGTTAAACAAAGACCTTTAACCTTTATTTATAAAAAAATGTGGAATGCCATTTTGAAAGTGCTCTCATTACCTATTATTTGACACCTAAGTTAAATCTGTATCTTGAGTAGTTTTTGAGATAGCAGCAATTATATTAAAACACTGTTGTTAAATTGAACGATTTTCCCCAATTTCCATGTCTCTCGGCGGGAGCTAAGTTTTGATTTTAGACCCATAGATTCTGAGACAAGTTTTCTAAGAATTTATTATAGATTTCATTTTTGGTATCTTCAAAAAGAATTGACCCACCCAAATATATATATATATATATATATATATATATATATATATATATATATATATATATATATATTAGGGTAAATTTCAAAATTTTGATTTTGAGATATCATACCTTTTTAGAAGGTTTATGCATAAGTAAAAATAATGGCGTATTTTGTTTTTTAAAAATTCCAACTCCTTCTCCTGCATATCTTCGACTAAAAACGCTAATTTTGAGCGCCATTTTGCGCAGAGACGAATTCAATTGATTTATAAAAAAATTTCTTTTTTTAAAAACAAAATACGCCATTATTTTCTACTGATGCAAAAACCTTCTAAAAAGGTATGATATCCAAATATCAAAAGAAATTTTCCTTTTCGAAATGAACCCTAATATATATATATATATATATATATATATATATATATATATATATATACATATATATATATATATATATATATATATATATATATATATATATATATATATATATATATATATATATATATATATATATATATATATATATATATATAAAATATTAAAAATATATCAAACTTCGTAAAAACTATAATTATTTTTTAATTCCAGCTTTGCGATTTGAGAAATTAACTTAAGAATTGGAAAATTATAAAAAAAAAGGGTTCAATTTTGAGAGACCCTGGTTCACGCAATATTAAAGTTTTTAATTATTCTTTTTCTTCACACAGTTCCTCATAAAGTAGTCTTTCAAAAAAGTATAAATACTGTATATGTTACTTAAGATTTTTTTTTTATAACTCAAAAAGAACGTAACTACCTTTTCCGCAAAAAAACGGCAAAAAATCGACTTTTTTCAAAATTCAAATGGTTATAACTTTTGATTCCGTAAAGATTTTGTCAAAAGTTTTTTCAACACGATTTTGTTATTTGTTAATAAAATAAAAAATATTTCAAGAAAATTGAGTGAAACTCGGACACGCTATAGGGAAAAAACTTTACAAAGATAGGTCCAAAAATAAAAATTTTAATGTTTGAAGACAAATATCTCTTAAACTAAAAGAGATAACCTATACATACGATGTTTTTTGTAGATCTCGACCAGCAGAATCTACTCATTTAAAATTCTTTTAAGTCGGCTGAGATATAACGAATCTGGATCGTTTTAAATTTTTTGAACACCCGAGGTGTCCAAATTTAGGACCCTCTGGACCCGCCCCCGTAATGGTTATAAGGTCCAAACTCAAAACTTAAACTCGCCTACACCTCTACTAACAGTGTCTGAACAAGAAACGGAAAAAAATCAAGTTTTGTTGAAAGTTTAAATTTAAATGCTTGTAGCTTTTGACTACGTAAATATTTTTTTAAAATTCTTTCTTTACACAATTTTTCTATTTGTTTTTAATGAAATAAGAAAAATTTAAAGAAAATCGGGCTAAAATTGGACCCGCTGTAGCGAAAAAACTTCACAAAGACAAGCTAAAAATTAAAAATTTTAATCTTTGAAACTCAATATCTCTTAAACTAAAATCGGTTTAGATATAAGGAATCAGGATCGTTTTTAATGAATTTTATACCCGAGGTGTCCAAATTTGGGCCCCTGTTGACTCGTCCCCTGTAGGTCTATATGGTCCAAGCTCAAAACATAAACTCGGCTACACCTCTACGTTCCAAAGTTCCATAATTATTTCCATTTTCTAAATCGCACACTGTGCAGGGTCTCTCAAAATAGACCCATTTTTTACAATTTTCCAATTTTTGCCTTAATTTCTCAAATCGCAAAGCTGGAATTAAAAAATAATTTTATTTTTTACAAAGCTTGATGTGTTTTTAATCTTTTGGTAATAGAAATTTGTGCTCTTCGATATCGGTTGGGAAGATATAGTGAAAATCTTATAAAATCCCATTTTTGGAAATTTTTGAAAATTTTTTGGGACTTGCGGGATATCTATTGAGAAATCCAAAAAGGTGACTAAAGGTCCAAATTCAGCATCAAAGAATCTATCTAAGTGCAAAATTTAATTTAAAAATATTTCCTAACAAAAATGTTATTCCAAATTTAAAACTGAATAATTTGCAAAAAAACCAATTTAACACTTTCTCGGCACATTTTCGCAAAAAATAGGCAATGAATTTTTTTATTATAAATTATTTTATATATTTTTGAAAAGAAGACATAATTTCCTAAATATTGGTGTATATCAAGTCTATATCCTCTGTTTTGCGTATACAATTAAAGGATTCAAACTTAATAATTACATGTGATTTGGTTAATTTGCTTAATTTTTCCATGATTGGTAATGCCGTTTCTGATAATGCAATATAAAGAAATATTTTAATAAAGCTTAACATTTACGTTTTTTTTAAGCATAGTGCATGATTCATATCCTTTTGTTATAGCCATCAGGCAATAATACATTTATATATCGTTGTTTAGGAAATTTTGTATTTTTTTCAAATATATATAAAAATCTTTATAATACGTAAATTTATTGAAGAATTTTCGCAAAAAAACACCGAGAAGGGACAGAGTTTGGATTTTTAACATATTATTCATTTTTGTTAGGTAATATTTTTAAATGAAATTTTGCACTTAGATAGATCTTTTGATGCTTAATTTGTACCTTTAGTCACTTTTTTGGATTTCTCAATAGAAATCCCGCAAATCCTATAGAACTTAAAAAAAATGTCCAAAAATGGGATTTTTTAAGTTTTTTGCTATATCTTCCCAACCGATATCGGGAAGCAAAAATTTCTATTACCAAAAGATTAAAAACACATCAAGCTTTGTAAAAAATAAAATTATGTTTTAATTCCAGCTTTGCGATTTGAGAAATTAAGGCAAAAATTGGAAAATCATAAAAACATGGGTCAATTTTGAGAGACCCTGGTTCACGCAGTATTAAAGTTTTTAGTTATTTTTTTCTTTACACAATTCCCCATAAAGCAATCTTTCAGAAAAGTATAAATATTTTATATGTTACTTAAGAAATTTTTTTTATAACTCAAAAAGAACGTAACTACCTTTTTCTCAAAAAAAAAAAAAAAAAAAAGGCAAAAAATGGAATTCAAATTCAAATGCTTATAACTTTAGATTCCGTAAATGTTTTGTTTTTCAACACAATTTTATTATTTGTTGTTAATAAAATAAAAAATATTTCAGAAAAATCGAGTGAAATTTGGACCCGCTATATATATATACATATATATATATATATATATATATATATATATATATATATATATATATATATATATATATATACGAGCTGTAAACCCGCTACTTCGTTAGCGGAAATTTTTTATAAAAACCATACTATATAATAAATTTAAACTAAGACTCTTAACTCCCTTGGGAACATTTTCATTAATGGTGTTATATCATCCATAAATAACAATATCTCTTTAATTTCAGGTTTATAATCTTAGAATAATGAAAAATAAATATCAGAATTACGAAAAAGTATGTTAGAATAAAGAAAAAGGACCACAAAATCCATTTTAAGGTTTCTGATTCACTTAGGACCTTACATCTTCAATTTTATGTTTCTAAGGATGAAAATTGCAGAACATTCAAGAAGTGCTATTAGAAGAACGAAAAAAGATACCACGAAGTCCCTTCTTATGGATTCTCATTCATTTAGGACCATATATCTTTAATTTCATGTTTCTAGATTCAGAATTATAAAAAATTAAAAAAGTACCATTGGAAGAACAAAAAAGTACCACAAAGACCCCTCTTGTGAATTCTTTCTCACATAGGACCATGCATATTTAATTTCACGTTTCTACTTTTAATATTATAGAAAATTCAAAAAGTACCATTAGAAGAACAAAAAAGTACCACAAAAACCTCTCTTATGGATTCTTATTCATTTAAGACCACATATCTTTAATTTCATGTTTCTGGGTTAAATATTATAGAAAATTCAAAAAGTACCATTAGAAGAACGAAAAAGTACCACAAAGTTCTCTCTTATGGATTCTCATTCACTTAGCACTTCATGTCCTTAATTTCATATTTCTAGGTTAAATATTATAGAAAATTCAAAAAGTACCATTAAAATAGCAAAAAAGTACCACAACGTCCCCTCTTATGGATTCCCATTAACTAAGGACCACATATCCCTAATTTCATGTTTCTAGGTTGATAATTATAGAAAATTCAAAAAGTACCATTAGAAGAACGAAAAAGTGCCACAAAGCCCCCGCTTGTCAATTCTTTCCAACATCGGACCATCGGACCAAAACTACCAATAGAAGAACAAAAAAGTACCAAGGTCCATCCTCTTGAATTTTTATCCACAGGACCATGTATCTTTAAGTACTACAAATTCCACTCTTGTGAATTCTTATATACATTTTCTTAATTTCATGTTTCTATGTTTAATGTAATTGAAAATTCATTATTAAGTTTGAATAAAATGTAATTTCCCGCCTTTACCCCTTTTTTTAGTACTTTTTTTCACCCATCGAAGTATCAAAAATTGTACTCCAATAAATTTCTAAATTGAAGTGGTATCCCATATTATACTCATATGAATATTTCAATAAATATAAAAAAATGTTTTATGAAAAGAGTACCAAAAATATGTACGATTTTTACCTATTAAACGTATGAATTTCTAAAAAGTACCAAATTTGTATTTCTCATTTTTTGATAAGTTATGAATACGATATAAATTTTATCTGTATGTTGATTGATTTCAAAGATACATATGATGCTAAAAAAGTACCAAAATACAGTTTTTATCCGTTTTTTCCCTAAAACGGCCGATTTTCAAAAAAGTACCAGACACCTGTCCAATTATTTTTTAAATGAATAACGATAACTATTTAATTTTTTTTTGTGTCATTATTAGTTTGCGAGTTATAATGTTACCGATTTTACCCTTTTTTACCCCCTAAACATTCGAATTTCCAAAAATCCCGTCTTAGTGGATCTATATGGAGGAAGACCTACCTACGTTCCAAATTTCGTCTCTCTAGCTTCAGCCGTTTGGGCTGTGGGATGATGAATCAGTCAGTCAGTAACGTTACTCTTTATATATATATATATATATATATATATATATATATATATATATATATATATATATATATATATATATATATATATATATATATATATATATATATATATATATATCCCAATATACCCCTGTACCCATATTCATTTATTGTATTTATCAATATGATAAATAGGACCATTTGAATTTAATTAAAATCATTCCCAAACCTTTAAATTTTTAACCTCACTCTGAAACATTCATATTTGTGAATCTAACGTGGAATTTTTCCATACAGGTTGGCGAATACTTCTTCGAAAGTTATTTCCTAACAAATTATTTTTCATTTCGCCAAAAAATAGTATGTCTCCCCATTTTTCTTACGCGTGTACATTCGGACTAAAGTAAATTTTAGTTAAGAAGTATTTACAGTATCTTAAAATTTTGTATACGCATTGATGGAATTTTTCTGGCAATTTTTTTCCGAAAATTTGTTTTGCAGACGACAAAGCCAAACTGTTTGAGGACCTACTTCAATAAAAATTATTGCGGAAATAGCCTTCATTAATCCTCCTTTCCGTTTCTGGGGTTCTTTAAGAGGTCTAATAGGAGTTTATGTTATTTATTTTTTAGATAATGCATTTTGCGTCAAATATAAATGTCTTCCTCAGGGTTGTCAACTTTTTTGATCCGAAACGCGCAGGTCTTTATTTAAAAACGCGCTAAAAGGCGCTAAATTATATTTGAATAAAATTGGATTTTATTATTTAGTTAAATATGTATATTTATTATTTTAGGTTCCTGTTCAAATATTTAGTGTTTTTATGCAATATTTAACATTAACGTTTTATAAAAACAATATTTAAGGTGCAAAGAAAGGTTATACATTTGATAATTACTTCCATTTTAAGGCTCTTGAATTAATAAATATGTTAAATTTAAATATAAATCTCTTAGTCCCGGCATGTTGACTTAGTGACCATATACTAAGTTTTAAAAATAGTTTTATGTTTATTGTTTTATTTTTTTATCCGTTAAGTTTTTCCTAATTATGAAAATTGTCTGACATCTTAAATATATTTATTGAAAATAAATAGAAATACAGAATACATATCGATGGCTTAAATTACAAAAGACGTATCTCAACTTTTCGTAATTTTAGAGGAGACGGAAAAAACTGATACAAACAAAAGGCAGTTTTAAATCAAAACAAGGAGCGAAACTAGTTCTGACTTTGTTAGGAACATTTTTTCTATTTCTAATATTATTTGATTAACAATTTTCTTTTGCACATTTCCCTCTATAAAACCAATTTAAAATAAGGACTTTCCAACACAAGAACAATCAATATTTTGATATGTGAAAAAAATTCACTTTAAAAACATGAAACTAATAAATCAAACTTCAAGTGAGTTGGGCTTTTTCTTTCAAAATATATTTGAAACAAGTTAGAATTTTTTTGTAAATATCCCTTATTTTGCAGTCATAGCGCATTCAAGGGATTTAGAAAAAGAAATTAAGATACGCCTCTTCTATATTAAGCCAACGATATGTATGTATAATAAAATTATTTAAACATTTGAAAACAAATTAAAAAAATGCTTAAAATCTGTATTTTCCCTGTTTTTCATATTTTGCGTACAAAAACAAAAATAGTTTCTAAAGACAAATATTGTCTTTATAATCCAGAAAAATGTAGAAAACATGATTAAAATCTACAACCGAAACTAACCGAATACAAAACGCGCCAATTTAGCGCCTTTTCAAGAAAAAGCGCTGATGGAAAAAAATGCGACTTTTGGGTTGCTGAAAAGCGCTGAATCTAGCGCGAAAAGCGCTGAATTGGCAACACTGGTCTTCCTGATCCTCTTTTTGCCATTTCAAGCTACTACTTTGCAGTTTTCGCTTGTTTTGAACCATTTTTCTCTCCTATTAGGTGCACTGATTGTTTCTTCCCATTTTGTGTGTCAGAATACTATTTTTTTTATAATATTTTCAACCTAAATGAAACTTTTCTTATTCTATTATGTAAAAGTAATCAAAAAAGTTCAATAGAATTCGATTTAATATAAAAAAATTAAAAGTAAATTAACTGTATCTATTATTATGAGCAACAATTTTTGGTACATGTATAGAAAACGTATGTGTAAATTAAATTTTATGAACACACTTGCCATATTTTTTATTAATGTATCATTGCCAGATCATATTGTTTACTAAAAGAAAAAATTTCGCAGTATTTCTGAAGAATTTTTCAAAGTTATCGTCACTTTAACTTAATCCCACTAGGTGTATCTATTATTTTGAGCAGATGTGTATATATATACATATATATATATATATACATGTTTGTAATTTGTGCACTTGACATTGCATAAAAATTAAAATAATAAAGCAAATCCAAAAATGTTTTCTTCAATTTTTATGTTGTTTAGTATTTAATACAATAATTTATAATTTTAAAACAAAAGCATTAAGCTCTAAGAAAAAATCCAAAAAAAAATGAAAACAACTTGCACACGCTCAATTTTGCACCTGAGGAATTTATTGTATTTTAAAATAATTTTTTACTACAATAAAAATATTTTGGAATATAATAATAGATATGGGTCTGTAGATTATTAAATCATTTTTAGAATTTTAAATATACCTTCAATATTGGGAGCTATATCCGAAAGACCGATTTTTCAGACTTCGCGGATTTAAAATGTAATATATAAAATACCAGTTGACCAAACAAAATTTTTTAAACTTTATTAGAAAGACAAGAAATTATCCTTTTTAAAAAGTATATGGGCAATTCTCTTTTTACGTTTGCCTTTATGAAACCGACCTTCAATCTCAAATATTTTTTTTAAATTCTGACTTTTTAAACAACTTTTAATGCAATTATGTTAACAACACTTTTTGCTGTGACAGAAAAAAAATTCAAGACCTGAAACGGTTCCATGTGGTGCCGGTAAGCACCCAAAGTTAAAAATTCCAAAAAAAAAGTGTTTGAAACTAACAAGTTTTTTTTATTTCTTTTTATTGCTGTAGTCGCAAATTTTAGCATAAATGTCCATTTTTTCTAATGTAGACTAGAAACACTTGTAGAAAAGGACCAGCATGGATTTAGTAAGCGTGCTATTAACCAATGTCAAATTGTGTTGTGCAAAAGTCGTGAAACCAAATTTTAAAAAATTTTAAAATTTTGCAGTTTTTTCACTGGGGATTTTACGCCATTTCGGGTATTTCAAAATTCAAAACATAGATTAAAAGCTCTTAAAATTCTGCATCATCTGAGATATATCTCGATAATGTGCCCTCAACAGAAATTCTGTTGGAGGTATCCAAACTTGGACAAAAAAAACGTGAATGGCTCCAAGAGGTGCCTTTTTCGCGAGGCACACTCGCAACGTTATTTTAGTGAAGCTAGAGTATCGCGTTATCAAAGAAGGTTTCCAAATGAAATTTAAAAATCATTGTGGCGTTTTAAAATATTTATTTGATAAACGTGTATAGTAGGGTGATCGACGCGGTTTTCCAACCGGTTTTTTCAGTCAATGTGCTGTCGGTTTTTTCAAAATGTTCATTTTTCGAATGTCGAATAGACCGGTTTTCTTAAACACAAAAAACCGGTTTTAAAAATAGCATTTTATTTCAGAAAACATGTACTAAATAGTGATAGTGTTATTTGAAAATTTAGGAATAATTTTTTAAATATTCATAAAGACTGATTTCTTATGTTTTTAAAATATAGTTTAAGTCTAAATTGGAATTTATTCTGTAATATTAAACAAATAAATAATAAATAATTATCCTGTATGACCCAATTTAATTTTTTTGATCCAATATATATATATATATATATATATATATATATATATATATATATATATATATATATATATATATATATATATAATTAGGATGTCAATGACTAAAAATATGGTTGTTTGTGAGAGTGAAAAAAATGCACTAAAAGAAAAGCTTGATTTAATAAATATAATACGTCTGGTAAACATGGTTCTTTATTGTTATATAAAACTTATTTTTATGCACTTTCGCATTCCTTACACTGAAATTTATTAATATTGAAGTAAAAAAGAAATAACCGGTTAACCGGTTTTTGCAGAAGTTAATATTTATATCAAAAGACTACATTTCTTTAAAAAAAAATCAATTCTTATAATTAAGTTAAAATTTATTAAATACAAGCGTCAGGAAAAATAATGTAATAATGAAAATATGCACAAACAAATCCGAAAATTAAAAGAAAAAAATATGAACAACATTTAGAAACCTTTATCTCCCTAATCGAAGTCAATTATTTGAAGCCGTTCAAATTTATTGGAATAATATTGATTAAAGTTTTAAACTCGTAAACCTTTCAAAATAAAAAAATCAGATACAGAATCAGTTTTTAAAGGATTTGGAGAGCAAACAATAAGTATAGCAACTCAAAACTTCTTAATACCAAAACAGACTTTTTGCTCCCTGATAGAAACATCTGGCACTGATAGAACTTGTTGAACGAATAGTTTTATAAGTATGCCGATTTTTAATTTCTTACGTCGTCTGGGAGCTTCAGAAAGCTCTGGAAAGGAAACATTGCTTAGGAAAGATATATTTAAATCCATATATATAGATCCACGTATTTTCGCTCCCTGATAAAGATTTCAAAATCTGGCTCCGTTAGGATTAGTAGGATGAATATGGTTATAATTAAGCTGAAAAAAATATGGCTCCATTAGGATTTGTTGGACAAAAAATGTTATAATTAAGCTAAATTTTAATTTTCTACGTCGTTTGGTAGCTTCAGAAAGCTCTGGAAAGAAAAAAAATGCTAAGCAAATTATATATCTAGATGACTAGAAGATAATTATGTTTCAAAATTGTAGAAAAAATCATCTAAATTTTAGTTAGCCTAAACAGAAACCATGGCTTAATATGGAAGCCTGTCTCAATTGAAACGATTCTGCAGGTGAAACTTTTTTAACACAACGCCTTTAAAAAATAAAGGAAATATTGGATCAAAAAAATTAAATTGGGTCATACAGGATAATTATTTATTATTTATTTGTTTAATATTACAGAATAAATTCCAATTTAGACTTAAACTATATTTTAAAAACATAAGAAATCAGTCTTTATGAATATTTAAAAAATTATTCCTAAATTTTCAAATATCACTATCACTATTTAGTACATGTTTTCTGAAATAAAATGCTATTTTTAAAACCGGTTTTTTGTGTTTAAAAAAACCGGTCTATTCGACATTCGAAAAATGAACATTTTGAAAAAACCGACAGCACATTGACTGAAAAAACCGGTTTTAAAACCGGTTGGAAAACCGCGTCGATCACCCTACTATACACGTTTATCAAATAAATATTTTAAAACGCCACAATGATTTTTAAATTTCATTTGGAAACCTTCTTTGATAACGCGATACTCTAGCTTCACTAAAATAACGTTGCGAGTGTGCCTCGCGAAAAAGGCACCTCTTGGAGCCATTCACGTTTTTTTTGTCCAAGTTTGGATACCTCCAACAGAATTTCTGTTGAGGGCACATTATCGAGATATATCTCAGATGATGCAGAATTTTAAGAGCTTTTAATCTATGTTTTGAATTTTGAAATACCCGAAATGGCGTAAAATCCCCAGTGAAAAAACTGCAAAATTTTAAAATTTTTTAAAATTTGGTTTCACGACTTTTGCACAACACAATTTGACATTGGTTAATAGCACGCTTACTAAATCCATGCTGGTCCTTTTCTACAAGTGTTTCTAGTCTACATTAGAAAAAATGGACATTTATGCTAAAATTTGCGACTACAGCAATAAAAAGAAATAAAAAAAACTTGTTAGTTTCAAACACTTTTTTTTTGGAATTTTTAACTTTGGGTGCTTACCGGCACCACATGGAACCGTTTCAGGTCTTGAATTTTTTTTCTGTCACAGCAAAAAGTGTTGTTAACATAATTGCATTAAAAGTTGTTTAAAAAGTCAGAATTTAAAAAAAATATTTGAGATTGAAGGTCGGTTTCATAAAGGCAAACGTAAAAAGAGAATTGCCCATATACTTTTTAAAAAGGATAATTTCTTGTCTTTCTAATAAAGTTTAAAAAATTTTGTTTGGTCAACTGGTATTTTATATATTACATTTTAAATCCGCGAAGTCTGAAAAATCGGTCTTTCGGATATAGCTCCCAATATTGAAGGTATATTTAAAATTCTAAAAATGATTTAATAATCTACAGACCCATATCTATAAACTACACTTTATTATATTCCAAAATATTTTTATTGTAGTAAAAAATTATTTTAAAATACAATAAATTCCTCAGGTGCAAAATTGAGTGTGTGCAAGTTGTTTTCATTTTTTTTTTTTTTTTTTTTGGATTTTTTCTTAGAGCTTAATGCTTTTGTTTTAAAATTATAAATTATTGTATTAAATACTAAACAACATAAAAATTGAAGAAAAAATTTTTGGATTTGCTTTATTATTTTAATTTTTATGCAATGTCAAGTTCACAGATTACAAACATGTATATATATACAGTGTCTCACATAAGTTAGTGAATTTTAATTTTTAAATAAAAAATTAGTTATTATTAGTTATAAAATTAGGTAAATAAAAAATAATAATTTTTTTATGAATGGGATTTTTTTTGCCTGAGTTGTCTTCTACCAAATGCTGCAAAAAGTAGCACAAAATGTTGAATCGTTTCCTAGAAATTGAGAAAAACAACACGTGCAGTAATTTCAGGTACCTCACAAAAGTATTTGAATTTTTTATTTTTTTTATATTTGAAGATACTCAAAATACAAAAAGACGAAAAAAAGATATGTTTTTTTATATTAATTGTTATTAAATATTAGTGTTAAGCATTTACTAATTCTTTTAATAAATTTGGGGGTAAAATTTTAGGGAAATTAAGCGAAGTTTCTTTACATGTATCTTACAAAAGAGAAAATTGGAATAATCGGGTAATTTGCCCTAAATTATTTCTTAAATTTAATTTGTTTTATTTGGAAATATAAATGGACTTTGTCATGTCTTCGAAAAATAATTTTTACTGCAAAATTTCCAAATACTGACATTCCAAGCGGCGTACATATTTTCATTATGTTGTTAAAAATTAAAAATCTTCAACATTGAGCCTATTTTACTGAAGTATTAGTCCACATATTTTAACAAAACTTTCAGATTATGTTTCTGTAGGTATTAGCTGTTATTAAATGGTAGATTTGGATACCGGCTACAAAAATACAAAGAAATTGGAGCCATAGTATAAAACGTGACAAAAGGCATATTTTAAGTTACATAACTATATGATTTTCAAGGTATACGGGAAACTATAAAAAGGTAAAAATACCCTAAAAAGTTTACTATTCTGTTAATATTACTTATGATGATGAAAATAAAGTTGAACGTTTTTCGCTCCAACATTTCTGGACTGCAAGTTATTGATCCAAAAGTAATATGGCTAAGTAATTAGAAAAATAAACCCATGTACAATTATGTCGGGGTATATTTTGGAGCTGTATCATAAAGTCAGGTACTTTAGCCTTCAAATTTATAATTGGCTATATATCGGGAAGATATTCCCCAACATTTTGAAATAAATTTTTGATACGTAGGGTACCAAAATGGGCTAGATATTTAAGGTATTCTATTTTTAATGGTGCCATGCCTCATAATTATCGACTTGGATCCTTCGTATATGGGGTTTTAACGAAAAAACTTATAAGGAACTAAAACCTTATAATATTTTTTACTATAATGACAAAAAAAAAGTTATTGTTTTTGTCATTGATAGAGGAAAAATAGGCGTGTTCTTCCTAAATCAACCTTCTAAGTCCATTAAATATAAAATTGGACCAAAAATCCCCCAAAATTTTACTCCAAATTGGGGAAATAAATTAGTAAACATTTAATTGTGATACCTATGACCTATTATTAAAAAAAATACATGAATTTCTCCAATTTGTATTTTGTTTGACATTTTTAAATACAAAGGTGATAAAAATGCAAATACTTTTGTGAGGTAAATTCGATGAATTTTCATACTCTTTCTGGAATAACTTGGATACAATGAAATATTTTTGATTGCAGTTTTTTGTATTATAAAGTTAACAAATAGACAAACACAATTCCGTTAATAAATCTAGATTTAATTTTTTTAATCACGTAATTAAACCGTTTTAATTATTAATTAAAAAAAAATTCAAATACTTTAGTGAGACACTGTATGTATATATATACACATCTGCTCAAAATAATAGATACACCTAGTGGGATTAAGTTAAAGTGACGATAACTTTGAAAAATTCTTCAGAAATACTGCGAAATTTTTTCTTTTAGTAAACAATATGATCTGGCAATGATACATTAATAAAAAATATGGCAAGTGTGTTCATAAAATTTAATTTACACATACGTTTTCTATACATGTACCAAAAATTGTTGCTCATAATAATAGATACAGTTAATTTACTTTTAATTTTTTTATATTAAATCGAATTCTATTGAACTTTTTTGATTACTTTTACATAATAGAATAAGAAAAGTTTCATTTAATTTGAAAATATTATAAAGAAATAGTATTCTGACACACAAAATGGGAAGAAACAATCAGTGCACCTAATAGGAGAGAAAAATGGTTCAAAACAAGCGAAAACTGCAAAGTCGTAGCTTGAAATGGCAAAAAGAGGATCAGGAAGACATTTATATTTGACGCAAAATGTATTATCTAAAAAATAAATAACATAAACTCGTATTAGACCTCTTAAAGAACCCCAGAAACGGAAAGGAGGATTAATGAAGGCTATTTCCGCTATAATTTTTATTGAAGTAGGTCCTCAAACAGTTTGGCTTTGTCATCTGCAAAACAAATTTTCGGAAAAAATTGCCAGAAAAATTCCATCAATGCGTATACAAAATTTTAAGATACTGTAAATATTTCTTAAATATATATATATATATATATATATATATATATATATATATATATATATATATATATATATATATATATATATATATATATAAAAGAGTAACGTTACTGACTGACTGACTGATTCATCATCCCACAGCCCAAACGGCTGAAGCTAGAGAGACGAAATTTGGAACGTAGGTAGGTCTTCCTCCATATAGATCCACTAAGACGGGATTTTTGGAAATTCGAATGTTTAGGGGGTAAAAAAGGGTAAAATCGGTAACATTATAATGCGCAAACTAATAATGACACAAAAAAAATTAAATAGTTATCGTTATTCATTTAAAAAATAATTGGACAGGTGTCTGGTACTTTTTTGAAAATCGGCCGTTTTAGGGAAAAAACGGATAAAAACTGTATTTTGGTACTTTTTTAGCACCATATGTATCTTTGAAATCAATCAACATACAGATAAAATTTATATCGTATTCATAACTTATTCAAAAAATGAGAAATACAAATTTGGTACTTTTTAGAAATTCATACGTTTAAGGGGTAAAAATCGTACCTATTTTTGGTACTCTTTTCATAAAACATTTTTTTATATTTATTGAAATATTCATATGAGTATAATATGGGATACCACTTCAATTTAGAAATTTATTGGAATAAAATTTTTGATACTTCGATGGGTGAAAAAAAGTACTAAAAAAAGGGGTAAAGGCGGGAAATTACATTTTATTCAAACTTAATAATGAATTTTCAATTACATTAAACATAGAAACATGAAATTAAGAAAATGTATATAAGAATTCACAAGAGTGGAATTTGTGGTACTTAAAGATACATGGTCCTGTGGGTAAAAATTCAAGAGGATGGACCTTGGTACTTTTTTGTTTTTCTATTGGTACTTTTATGCATTTTCTGTAATATTTAACCTAAAAACTTGAAATTAAATACGCATGGTCCGATGTTGGAAAGAATTGACAAGCGGGGGCTTTGTGGCACTTTTTCGTTCTTTTAATGGTACTTTTTGAATTTTCTATAATTATCAACCTAGAAACATGAAATTAGGGATATGTGGTCCTTAGTTAATGAGAATCCATAAGAGGGGACGTTGTGGTACTTTTTTGCTATTTTAATGGTACTTTTTGAATTTTCTATAATATTTAACCTAGAAATATGAAATTAAGGACATGAAGTACTAAGTGAATGAGAATCCATAAGAGAGAACTTTGTGGTACTTTTTCGTTCTTCTAATGGTACTTTTTGAATTTTCTATAATATTTAACATAGAAACATAAAATTAAAGATATTTTGTCTTAAATGAATGAGAATTCATTAGAGGGGACTTTGTGGTACTTTTTTTTCTTCTAATGGTATTTTTTGAATTTTCCATAATATTTAACCTAGAAATATGAAATTAAGGACATGAAGTGCTAAGTGAATGATAATCCATAAGAGAGGTTTTTGTGGTACTTTTTTGTTCTTCTAATGGTACTTTTTGAATTTTCTATAATTATGAACCTAGAAACATGAAATTAAGGATATGTGGTCCTAAATGAATGAGAATTCATTAGAGGGGACTTTGTGGTACTTTTTTGTTCTTCTAATGGTACTTTTTGAATTTTCTATAATATTAAAAGTAGAAACGTGAAATTAAATATGCATGGTCCTATGTGAGAAAGAATTCACAAGAGGGGTCTTTGTGGTACTTTTTTGTTCTTCCAATGGTACTTTTTTAATTTATTATAATTCTGAATCTAGAAACATGAAATTAAAGATATGTGGTCCTAAATGAATGGGAATCCATAAGAAGGGACTTTGTGGTACTTTTTTGTTCTTCCTATAGTACTTTTTTAATTTTCTATAATTCTGAATCTAGAAACATGAAATTAATGATATGTGGTCCTAAATGAATGAGAATCCATAAGAAGGGACGATTTTTTATTTAATTCAACTTTAGAGATTCGAGTAAGTTCAATTAAAAAATGCATATAAATGACATTGTCTTATGAAAAAAAAATATTAAATTTGCAATAAATGGATGAATATGAACAACACTACATCACTAAAAACTGAATTTTGCTAATTTTATAAGAAGGTTTAATAATTATTAAATCGCTAATATATCCACGCATACTTAACTTATCGCGATATTTTTAATTTATATTTTAGATAGAGTATTGTAGAGTACATAAATGCAATAATTTTTGATTTAGGACTATAAATAGAATTTTGGCAATTTTTAAAAAAATATTTATCTTAAACCGCCATAACATTGATGCCGTTTAGTAAAAGTCACTCACGCGAACAGATCTGTGTTCCACTAGGGCCAAGGAATATTTGTAGACACAAATTCAGTTTTTGAATTTGTTCTTCTATTATTTTGAATTTACATATATTTTGACCCACACTTTATTAAAAGACATAATTTTTTTAATACATAATCTAATTCTATATTTCATTGGAAAAACAAAAAGGTATCGCTTGATAAAATCGGATGAAAATTATGGGGAGCACAAATGAGTATATATATATATATATATATATATATATATATATATATATATATATATATATATATATATATATATATATATATATATATATATGGTACCTTTTGAATTTTCTAAAATTATGGATCTAGAAACATGAAATTAAATATATGTGGTCTTAAATGCGAATCCGTAAGAAGGGACTTGTGAAATTTTTTTTTTTCGTTCTTCTAATAGTACTACTGGAATGTTCTGCAATTTTCATCCTTAGAAACTTAAAATTGAAGATGTAAGGTCCTAAGTGAATCAGAAACCTTAAAATGGATTTTATTATATTAATTTTTCGTTATTCTATTAGTAGAATTTATGGATGACATAACACAATTATTAAAAATGTTCCCAAGGGAATTAGTAATCTTAGTTTAAATTTATTATACAGTATGGTTTTTATAAAAAAATTCCGCTAACGAAGTAGCGGGTTTACAGCTCATATATATATATATATATATCGACCATTTCATGAAAGAACGCCCAAAAATTTACCAAGTGTCGATTTTTATAAAGTTTTACACGTAAAAGGTCTATGGATGTCTATATAGATTTCCGTTTTCAGATTCGCGAAATTCAGAAAATTCGCAATTTTATTTCGCTTTCGAGAAAACCTAAAAAATCTCAGAAGTATACAACTTTAAATACAAATATTTCTGTGAAGGCATTGCAGAAATTTATGATTTAAACGGCGTTTGAATTGTAATTATGTCAGCTTAAACGTGAATATTTTATTAATAAAAAATATTTTCCAAAAATGCATTTTAATGCAATTGCATTTTTCATTAAATATACTATTATTATTTTTTATTTTTTTTACGTATTTGGAAAGCGTAGAATCTTTACATTAGAATAAAAATATCAAATCGATCACATATACTATGCACAATTTCGCATTTTCTTCAACTAATTTAAATTTTTTCATATAAAAATTATATTTTTCTGGTATTATGAGTAGCTTTACATATTTTGTTAAAAAAAAATTATTGCGTTACTTTTTAAAAATTCGTTAAAAATAGTAAACCTTTATGTACTAGACTTATTATTGTTCTAAGTTTTAATAAACAAAGCATTTTTAATTACACTTTTAGAAAAATTAAAATTTAATAAATTCGCAATTAACAAAAATGCATCTACAAATTGCATTTATATTTTGAAAATATTTTGGAAGGAAAAGGAGATTTTGGAAATGCTGACAAAACTAAACAAAATAAATATAATAGCCTTTTAATTACTTTTTAAATTACAGAAATCCATCAATAACTTCAAGAGATATGAATATTTAAAATTTTATACTTATTATGTTTTGTTAAATTTTATACAAATTTTAAAGAAAATTCCAAAAAGCAAGAAAATAATTATTTTTTATATAAAAAGTTGGGAACATTTTTTTATATAAATTGGATTATGTATATAAGATTTTTGCGTCCCAAAGATTTGACACCTTTATTTTAATGTAAAGATTCCAAACTTTTTTATTATGATAAAAAATTAAAAATTTTAAATAGCATATTTAAAGAAAAGTTCACTTAAAAAATGCAATACATTAAAATGCGTTTCTAAAAAATCTTTCTTATTTTTAATATGTTCGTCGTAAAGCCGACATATGCGAAATTCAAAGGCAGTTTAAATCATTAAAATTCACAAATATATATATATATATATATATATATATATATATATATTTTTTTGGTATTATATATATATAAAATTTGCGAAAATATATGTCAATCTGTAGCTACTTTTATACCCAATATCAAAATCAATATGGCGTTCGAAAAAAAGTACGATTTTTTAATTAATGCAACTTTAGAGATTCGAGTAAGTGCAATTAATAAATGAATATAAATGACATTGTCTTATAACTTATATAAAAAAAATGATGAATTTTGCAATAAATGGATGAATATTGGAAATGCTGACAAAACTAAACAAAATAAATATAATAGCCTTTTAATTACTTTTTAAATTATAGAAATCCATCAAGAGATATGAATATTTAAAATTTTATATTTATTATGTTTTGTTAAATTTTATACAAATTTTAAAGAAAATTCCAAAAAGCAAGAAAATAATTATTTTTTATATAAAAAGTTGGGAACATTTTTTTATATAAATTGGATTATGTATATAAGATTTTTGCGTCCCAAAGATTTTACACCTTTATTTTAATGTAAAGATTCCAAACTTTTTTATTATGTTAAAAAATTAAAAATTTTAAATAGCATATTTAAAGAAAAATTCACTTAAAAAATGCAATACATTAAAATGCGTTTCTAAAAAATCTTTCTTATTTTTAATATGTTCGTCGTAAAGCCGACATATGCGAAATTCAAAGGCAGTTTAAATCATTAAAATTCACAAATATATATATATATATTTTTTTGGTATTATATATATATATATATATATATATATATATATATAAAAAATGATGAATTTTGCAATAAATGGATGAATATGAACAACACTACATTACTAAAAACTGAATTTTGTAAACTTATTAAGAAGGAATAATAATTATTAAATCGCTAATATATCCACGCATACTTAACTTATAAAGATATTTTTAATTTGTATTTTAGATACAGCATTGTAGAGTAAATAAATGCAAAAAATTTTTGATTTAGGACTATAAATAGAATTTTGGCAATTTTTTCATAACATTGATGCCGTTCGGTAAAAGTCATTCACGCGAACAAAAGTAAACGTTTTTAAAGAATTGCCCATATATATATATATATATATATATATATATATATATATATATATATATATATATATATATATATATATATATATATATATATATATATATATATATATATATATATATATATATGTACAGTAAAAATGTACCGAATATTGTGTAATAAGATGCTTCTTATTTTAATTTTTGTCCGTGTTTGCTTTCATATTTCATCTTTTCTTACATTTTTTTAAATTAAATAGTTTATTATTCATTTTTTACTTAACTTTTTGCTAGTTTTGAGCAACAACTTGTTTTTTAATTTAACTTTGACTTTTACACTTGATAAAATATTCTTCATACTAGAAAAGATAAAATGAAAACATGATCCCTAAAAACAGATGCTGTCCCAGTTATCTATGTCCTGAAGACAGTCTCGATGGCGACAGATTCCTACAAATCTTGACAACTTTTTTAAACAAAGGGCATAGAAATTCTGCACACCAAGCAGGGTGACATTGTCATAAGTCATATAAAAAAAGTAATTGGGCGCTGCTGCTGCTACCAACATCATTTTCCCAAGTTAATCCTTTTGTTTTTAAATTAAGTAACATGCCAATGATGACTTTGTTTGTCAAACTTGTTCTCAACATGCATTTTATTTTTAAAATTTTGTGGATAAATCGTTTGCCCTTTTTTTCGCGTACGAAAAAAAACTAAATTTAGAAAGTATATGTAACAAATTTTACTACTGTTTCGTTCATGAAGTTAATGTTATGATTATTTGACTTTTATCAATACTGATGTAATTTTTGATGATATGAACATGAAATTGCTTGTAATAATGTAGCTTGGGTCAGTATATTTTAAACCAGTAAGATGCTTCTTATTTTAATTTTTGTCCGTGTTTGCTTTCATATTTCATCTTTTCTTACATTTTTATACCCTTCACCACAGGTGTAAAGGGTATATATAAGTTTGTCATTCCGTTTGTAATTCCCACAATTTTCGTCGGAGAGCAAAAAAGTTTACATTTTCGGGATCCTTGTAAGAAATGATGACGATAGGACCATGTCCGTCCGTCCGACCGTCCGTCCGTCCGTCCGTGTGTCGGTTGAAATGGCGTTTATGAAGCCCACCGATAACTGACATATATAATATATATATCAAACGATCGGAAATGCTTTCGAGAATTTTGCTATTGGAATTCAGCAAGATCGGTTCATACAATGCGGAGATATGTTAAAAAAACCGGTTTTTAGAACCGGTTTTCCAGTTTCTGAAGCCTCTGTATATACTAGGGACTTCGTTTTTACAAAGAAGTCTCGGACATTTTTTTCTGAATTTTTGTTCTGAAAAAATGAAATAAATCGATTCAATAATAACTGAGATATCGGAAAAAACGCATTTTTTATTTTTTAAAGCCCTGGTTTAAGCTATAGATTTTTATTTTTATACAGATCGGCCACAAATATTTTTATAAAATTTTTTGAATCAGCAGGATCGGTTTATAAATGGCGGAGATATGCTTTAAAAACCGGTTTTTGAAACCGGTTTTTCAGTTTCTGAAGCCTCTGCATATACCAGGGACTTCGAATTTTCAAAGGAGGCTCGGAAATTATTTTCTGAATTTTTGTTCTGAAAAAATGAAATAAATCGGTTCAGTAATAACTGAGATATCGGGGAAAACGAATTTTTTATTTTTGAAGCCCTTGTTCAAGCTACAGATTTTTATTTTTATATAGATCAGTCATAAATATTTTTATAAAATTTCGGTTTTTTTAATAAACCAAATTCGTTTATAATCAACAGAGTTATGGCCCAAAAACAAATCTTTTAAGAATATAAATACACACACAAACATGTATATTAAGCATTGTAATGACTATTAGTGACGTTTTTTGTTTTTTTGTATAGACAAGTAGTTTAGTTAGAAACAGTAGTAATATAATGAATAACAGTGTTGTTGTTGTTCTTTGTATATGCAGTCTGTACAAAAATAAATAGATATGGAATTGTAGTTGTTTATTTTTAAAAACTAAACCATATCTGTTAAGAATATACATAAATACATACACAAACATGTATATTAAGCATTGTAATGACTATTAGTGACGTTTTTTGTTTTTTGTATAGACAAGTAGTTTAGTTAGAAACAGAAGTAATATAATGAATAACAGTGTTGTTGTTGTTGTTCTTTGTATATGCAGCCAGTTTGTATATACACACATAAAAAAATATATAAATATGGAATTGTTGTTGTTTATTTTTTAAAAGCAAATGCTGCTATGATTGTTTTTTTTTCATATTCAAATTTTCGTAGTTTGAAAAAAATTTTGATTTATAAATGTGAAAATATGAAAGCATACGTTAAGGCGAAAATTTTATTATTTGTTGGTAATATGGTAATATGATGTCGATAAGATAGTAAGTTGGTAATATGGTGAAGGGTATCAAAGATTCGGCACAGCCGAATCTTTTTTCAATTTCATTTTAAATTAAATAGTTTATTGTAATAATGTAGCTTGGGTCAGTATATTTTAAACCAGTAAATAAAACCAACATTTGATTTTTAAGTGGTTGCGGCCATTTTAGTTGACGATATGTATGTATAAATAAGAATATGTATATTTAAAAGTAAATTCATTTCAATCAGGCTTGAATGTTGGAATAAAAAGATATTGTACGGAATTACCCCTTGTAAAAAATATTATGTACCATATCCCGATAACGGACAAAATCAGCGTGACGATCGCTGTCCGCCTATGGGAGCTTTCACTGTATCCCGATAACGGACAAAATCAGCGTGACGATCGCTGTCCGCCTATGGGAGCTTTCACTGTATATATATATATATATATATATATATATATATATATATATATATATATATATATATATATATATATATATATATATATATATATATATATTAGAGCCCTGCAAACTGTGTCTTATAAGGCTGTACAAGCCACTTGATATTTTTCAAGTGTTGTTATCAGTGTGTGTGCGGAGTAATAAATACTGTTCTGCAGGCACTTAAAACCATACAAATACTGCGTGTGTGTATAAAAAAATACAAGCCTTTTGACCACTTGTTTGCTTCAATAAGGAAAAAATTGTGTTTTCTTTTTTATTAAAATTATATGTGTGTGTGTGCGTTCATGACTGTATAAAGTAATTTCGTAAGTAAAACAGTCGTTTAAAAGTATTGTTTATAAACTTATTGTTATTTACGATCAAATAAATTATTAATGTTACTAGTTATAACAATTTAAAGAAACATGCATTAAGTTTTATTAGTAAACAGATTTTATTAAATATTTAATATTTATATTTATATTTTATATTTTTATATTTTAAATATTTATATTTTATTTATAAACTCATTTTTACATTAGGTAATAATATGTATAAGCCTTTTCTAAAAATAACTTTAGTCCAATAAAAACAGGTATATTTCTTAGTGTAAAAAATTTATTTAAAACAGCAAGAATTTGGCAATAAAATCTGTAGAAGCACCTAAATAGATCAATAAGAAACAGGTACATATGTTCTGCACTGTAAAAAATGTAAATTTATTTTTTATAAAACCACGAATTGAGTTCGCTTACAATCAGGTAAAACAGCATCCTTTACTTGATTATATATTGAACATGTACATATGACGGGACACACAATTTAGGTAAACGTCTTAAAATATTTCATTTATAATTTTATTACAGTGCAGATGTTCCATCGTATTCTTAACATTTGGGAAAATTTATTAGTCAAGGAGTAAACGTATATGGAAACGAATTTGAAAAATGAAAAGACATTGTTCTATATTATTTCCTTTTAGTTTTAAAATAGAATGATTACTTAGTAAATATAAATTAAATGCAATAAAATCTATCATAATATAAATAAGTACAATTTTAAAATTTTTTATAAACATACAATTAATTATAAGACTAACTTTATTTAAAATATAAATAAATACTAAAGATAAAAATTTTCTAACTTACATATGTAACTGACAGTTTCAAATGTCAACTTTAATTTTTTTACTTTTTTAATTCTTAATAAAGAGTATTTTTTAATAACTTTATGAATTCACCCTTTTACATTTATTTAGAAAAGAAGAACCAACAATAAAATATAGACATACTGTATATATGTGTGTGTATGCAAGAATATTTATAAACAACCACTTTTTACACATTATGAAGATTTTTTGCCACACACAGCAACTACGTATTACAAAAAACAAACAAATCATTAAGCCCACTTGAAATCTTTAAATCATTTCTCAACGTCTTGTATGATTTGCTTTTTTTTGCCACACCACTTGCACCACTTGTTTACGATAAATGATTTGAACGCACGGATTTGCAGTCGCTCATACACAGTACACACTTGCTTTGCTTCGGGCAGCGAACAGTACGAACAGTATTTATTGTTGTTTTTGCACATGTTGGCTATGAAACACACACTTGAAATTAAAGTGTGTTTGCTTTTCAAATCATCTTGCGCAGGAGACTAATATATATATATATATATATATATATATATATATATATATATATATATATATATATATATATATATATATACGTATATATACAGTGAAAGCTCCCATAGGCGGAGCTTTCATATATATATATATATATATATATATATATATATATATATACAGTGAAAGCTCCCATAGGCGGACAGCGATCGTCACGCTGATTTTGTCCGTTATCGGGATACAGTGAAAGCTCCCATAGGCGGACAGCGATCGTCATGATGATTTTGTCCGTTATCGGGAGATGTCCGTCTATGAGATATGGTACATATTTTTGTTTTACAAGGGGTAATTCATTACTATATCTTTTTATTTCAATATCCAAAATTTATTGTAATGAATTAACTTATAGATATACATGTTCTTATTTGTACTTATGTATCGTCAACTAAAATGCAAAAGGCCGTAACAACTTAAAAATCTAATGTTGGTTTTATTTACTGGATTATAATGTACTGACGCAAACTACATTTATACAAAAAATTTCATGCACATATCTTCAAAAATTGTATCAATATTGACAAAAGTCAAAAGATCGTAACATTAATTTCAAAATCGAAACAGTCATAAAATTTGTTCCATTTAAGAAAAATTTTATTTGAAAAGTGTTTTATGATTTATCTATTTTTGTTAACGTTTGAAAAATTTTACTTAGTAGCTCAATTTTGAAGCAAAAAACTAAGAATTGTGTTTGTTTTTTATTTTGCTTCTGCGGCAAACGACGTTTTTCATTTAGACATTTTTTGCAATAAATTGTGATTTCATGATATTTATTTTATCGAATTTATGCCTCTCTCCGTTTTATTTTTTCGTACGCCAAAAAAATCACCACTTAATTGGCTAAGGGTCAGACTTCGTTCAACAGCATTTTTGCTGACGAATTTTCTACGAAATTTTAAAAATTAATAGCATGATGAAGACAAGTTTAACAACAAAGTCATCTACATTTGTTGGCATGTTGTTGGCATTTAAAAAGAACAGGATTAGGAAAATGATGTTGGTGGTCTGGCCTCGGTCTTAAGCAGCGCCAATTACTTTTTTTTATATGACTGATGACAATGTCGCTCTGCACAACAAGAGCAGAATTTCTATGTACTTTGTTCAAAAAAGTTGTCAAGAATTTTAGAAATCTGCCGCCATTGTGGTGTACGACACTGTCTTCAGTTCATAGATAACTGGGACGGCATCTATTTTTAGGGATCAAGTTTCCATTTTCTTTTTTCTAGTATGAAGAATTTTTAATGAAGTGTTAAAGTCAAAATTAAATAAAAATAATAATTTTTTCACAAAACAAGCAAAAAGTTAACTAAAAAACGAATAGTAAAATATTTAATTTAATAAATATGAATTATGAATGCAAACTCGGACAAAAATGATAATAAGTAGCATCTTATTGAAAAATATTCGGTACATTTCTTTTAAGGTTTATGATTTTTGTCCCCCTACGAGAGATGTTTTCGCTAAAAACAGATGTCCGCGTCCGCCCAAGAGAGCGTCCGCCTAGCGAAGATTAATTTATTCTAAAAATGCGACCTAAACCATGGGACCATTTCTATAATAATTTATATACACAAACTCCGTTAAGCCTTTTATCAATTTCAGTTTTCAGTTTTGCAAAAACTCGCGATTTTATTTCGCTTTTGCATTTTCTCAAAAACCAAAAAAATTTCAAAAACATGTAACTTTAAAAATAAGAAAGATTTTTTAAAAATGCATTTTAATGCATTTGCATTTTTCTTTTAATATGCTATTTAAAATTTTTAATTTTTTAACATAATTGAAAAGTTTGGAATCTTTACATTAAAATAAAAGTGTCAAATTTTTGGGACGCGAAAATCTTATATGCATAATCCAATTTTTATAAAAACATGTTCCAAAATTTTCATATCAAAATAAAGTTTTTTCTTGTTTTTGGAATTTTCTTTAAAATTTGTATAAAAGTTTAACAAAATATGCAATTTTAAATATTTATATTTCTTGAAGTTATTGATGGATGTAATTTAAAAAATATTCAAAAGGCCATATTTTTGTGTAATTCAGTCAGCATTTCAAAAATCTCCTTTTTGTTCCAAAAAATTTTTAAAATTTAAATGCAGTATGTAAATGCATTTTTGTTAATTGCGATTTTATTAAATTTTAATTTTTCTAAAAGTGTACTTAAAAATGTTTTTTTTATTATAACATCAAATAATAATTAGTCTGGTACATAAAGGTTTAATATTTTTAAAGAATTTTTAAAAAGTAACACAATACATTTTTTTTAACAAAATATGTAAAGGTACTCATAATACCAGAAAAATATAATTTTTATATGAAAAATTAAAATTAGTGGAAGAAAAGACGAAATTATGCATAGTATATGTGTGCGTCCCAAAAATTTTAGATTTTTATTTTAATGTTAAGATTCCATGCTTTCCAAATATGTTAAAAAATTAAAAAACTTTAATAGCATATTTAAAAAATAATGCATTTAAAAAATGCAATTTCATTAAAATGCATTGTTAAGAAATATTTTTTATTTGTAAAATATTTATGTTTAAGCTGATATAATTACAATTCAAACACTGTTTAAATCATTGATTTCCTTAATGCCTTCCCAAAAATATTGTTATTTAAAGTTGTATACTTTCGAGATTTTTTAGGTTTTTTCGAAAGTAAAAAAACGAAATAAAATCACGAATTTTTTGCGAATCTGAAAACGGAAATCTAGACCTTTTACGTGCAAAATTGTATAAAAATCGAAAGACACTTGGTAAATTTTTGGGCGTTCTTTCATGGAATGGACGATATATACAGTAGCGAGCATTAAAAATGCAACGCTATGTGATATGATCTTTGTTCGGATATATTTTGCTCATAGCAAGTCCCAATGTAACAGTACTAATGTGCTTTTATTATTTGTGGTAATAGATATTTGTTGCATATAATTTTGTTGAATATTTTTGTGCGTAACGAAAATTATTGAACGTTTAGTAAAAGCAGTTGAAAATGTGAGCGAGCAAAAAAAAAAAAATGCAACTCTAAACAAATAAACATGATTTTTAAAATTTTGATTGGAAATGGTTGTAAACTATAGTGCACAGTGGTCCCAAAACGAAATTTTTTGGAAATAATTCTGTAACTTTAGAACTGCTGGATGTATTTAAATGAAATTCCCCACATGGACAATCCTGAGGTGTATGCCAATTGATTTGGAGGAGGACAGGTTTTTAGCGAGTCCGGGGTACGGGGGTAAACCTCCAAAATTTTCCACCTCGGGTATGAATTTTTTTAAAAAAAATCGCCAAAATTTTATTTATGATTTGACTGAAAAAAAATTTTGCACATAGATAGTCCTTACAATTCTCTATGCTTACATGTGTGGGTTATTTCTTTTACTTTAAGAGATATTTGGACCAATGTAAAATTTTGACCCATTTTTGGACATGTTTTTTTTTTGAAGTTTTTTGAACTTGGCGGGCTCAATTTGAGTCCAACAATATTTCTAAAATATTCTTTGGTTCTGTACAAAATTCTAAACAATTTTTGTGCAAGGATCATATACCTGTGTGGTTTAGATAAAAAGTTATATTATTTTGAAGTAGAAAATTTGAGATAAATTGTGATTTTTTGTGATTTTTTTCAAAAAGATGGTAACATTTTTTCACTTTAAAATCCATTATTTTCCTCTGGACCATACATTTTTTTTCATGTTTCCAAAAGAATACTTAACATAAATGCATGTAAAACAAATCAGGGTTCAGTTGGGGTAACAGTCTCCCCGCTAGCCCTATCAGAATTTCGTTAATTTTAATTTTCGTGTCTTTAGTTTTTTGTGGAGCACAAAAATGTCAAAGCTGATATTAAAATAAAAATACCTTGGAAACTTACCTCCATATGTTAGCTAAACACACAAAAAATATTTAATAAGCCACGCCTCCTATAACGACAGGGTAACCATTTTACTGAAAAAAAAGTAAATTTTTGAAGCAAGTTTTCCCCGAACTGGAATTTTGGGTATTTCGAAGTAAGAAACTGGGAATCTATTTATTTTCTTCTTTTAATGACAAATTTTTTTATATTATACTAAAATTTCACAGTGATAGCTTAATTAATGCAGATTTTATTTAAATTAAATATTTTTTTGAAAAATAACACTAAATACAAAAAATTTTCGTTTTTTGATCAATTCAATTCAATGAAAAAAACTTTAAAAAACATGTCCAAAAATGGGTCAAAATTTTACTTTGGTCCAAATATCTCTAAAAGTAAAAGAGATATTAACACATATAAGCGTATTTTTTGTAGAGAATTATAAGGACTATATATGTGCCAAAAATTTTTTCAGTCAAATCATAAATCAAATTTTGGCGATTTTTTAAAAAAATTTCATACTCGAGGTGACCAACTTTGGAGGTTTACCCCCCGTCCCCTGGACTCGCTAAAAACCTGTCCTCCTCCAAATCAAATAGCATACACCTCAGGATTGTCTATGTGAAAAATACATCCAGCAGTTCTAAAGTTACAGAATTATTTCAAAAAAATTTCGTTTTGGGACCACTGTGTATCGTTGCATATTGTCTAAGATACATAAAATCTACAAATAATATAAATATTAAAAATAAATTCCAATTTTATTAAATTTTTCATAATTTATAATTGAGTATGACCTTTCGACCAAAAAACGCAACCACTTTCGATCGTTATTGTGATGGAATCAACAGCTTAAAATATTTTTTTTCGCAATATGACATTATCGAATGCCCAGTATCGCTATAATGTTAAAATATCCCTTGATTTTGGTCCTGGAACAAATTGTAACACAAGGAAAAACAGTTAAGAAATATACCTATTTTGTTGAAAAATTAAAAGTACATCCTTCGCGATGATTGGACTTGTTTACTATTGGAAATTAATATTTAAGTAGGTATGTCTACCTAGACTGTCTAAAATCGAAATATATGGGTTTAGAGTCAAATTAATTCAAGTTATCGTAATAGGCTCTCATTTCCATTATACAGTACTCGTAAAAATAATAAAGGACCTGCCTCTAAAAGTAAAGGTGGTAGTTTTATTTAAGTAAATAATATGTGTTGTGTTAGAAGGATATCCAGTTTCCATATTTACATCATTAAATCAACGATTGCTGGCAATAGTAGCTTTGAATGGCCAAATGTGGTCATTCAGATAATATAAAATATCTACTGTTAAATGACTTGTATCAATTGTTACAGGCATGATCGTTTCAATATTGTTTCTTTAAGATAATTTTTAAAAATCTTCATATTAGAACTACATATTAATATTATTTCACTGCCATTATCAGAATGTTATTCAAAAATATTCGAAAATTCTTAAAATAGTGTTTTTTTAATATTATTAATATCCTTTGTAGTTAAAATTACCTTAAATTTATATGTATTGGTAGTTATAAGTGGTAATACTACCAAATCATAGTTATTTTTTAGGAATTGCATTTTTTTGCTCCCTTAAATTTACAAATTAAAAAAAATATTAACTGTTCGTATGCGTAACAATTTGGAAAAAATGGCATCCAATAGTTGGGTAAGGCCGCAAAGAATTAAATCACAACAGAATTGGCTAATTTAATGACGTTCTAGCCCTAATCAATACGATCAAAAATCATATAGCCTAGCGTTGCATTTTTATGCTCGCAACTGTATATATATATATAGCTGTGTGCAAAAAAATAGTAGCACTAAAACATACTTTGGACTTTCTGTTGCTGCTCAATGCCTAGACAAGGAATTCAAAACAATTTGTTTATATGAAAGCCTTAAACAGGGACAGTAATTATAAGAAAAATGATTTTTATTTTTCTTTGCATCTTCGGAAGTTTCCGTTATTTCAATTAAGCTACTTAGTTTTTGCCTGTGCAAAATAATAGTAGCAAAATGATAAACATTGGCAAATAGTATTATTGTTTTATTATTTTGGATTTATTATTGTTTTATTATTTTGGATCCTTTTAAATAAATTATATAGCCGTGTACATACAGTGAAATTTTGCTTTTAAAAAATTTTAAAATTGGTGGCGGCAAGCACTGCATTTCTAGCACCGATACCTTATTTGTAAAAATACTTTCTGAAGGTAAAACATACAAATTTCTCCAAAATTTTTGTGTAATGTTCTCCCGCAGTTATTGAAAACTAAAAAGAAAAATATAATCCAAACCAATAAACATGACCTCGCACAGTGTGTGATTTTAAAAATGAAATGGAAATAATTATGGGACTTTGGAACGGCTGATCCGATTTCCATGAAATTTCACATGCTGATAGTAGAGGTGTAAGCCACCTCGGGTATAAAATTTAAAAAGATTTTTATATGGAAGGAATCTACTAGTCAATATCTACAAAAAACATCGTCGCATGCCTATATTATCTCTTTTAAGAGATATTAAGAGATATTAAGCTTCAAAGATTAAAAATTTTTACTTTTTAGCCTGTCTTTGTGAAGTTCTTTCGCTACAGTGGATCCAATTTTAGCCCCATTGTTTTAGAATTTTTTTTATTTCATTAAAAACAAATAGAAAAGTTGTGCAAAGAAAGAATTTTGAAAAAATATTAACGGAGTCAAATTGAAACTTTCAAAAAAAGTTGATTTTTTCTCGTTTTTTTTTTTTTTTGCCAAAAAGTGGTAACATTCTTTTTCTTTTATATCAAAATTTTCTTTAGTAACATATATAGTATTTATATTTTTCTGAAAGACAACTAAACACAAAATACTTTAAAGGAAAAAAAGTTTTTAAAAATAATTTTTTGGGAGAACCAGGGTTTCCCAAATTTGACCTATTTTTCCAACTACTTAAATTCGAATTTTCGGCTTAATTTCTCAAATCGCAAAGCTGGAATCAAACATATTTAGTCTAAAGTGTTTTAATTTTTTTCGCAATAGAAATTTTTGTAAATTTTTTAAAGTTTTTTGGGATTTTTGTAGACAAGGAAATTAGGAAATTTTGTCTTCTTTTCAAATATGTATAAAATATTTTATAATACGAAAATTTGTTAAAGACTTTTTGCAAAAAACACTGAGAAAGGATGGATTTGTGATTTTTTGTATATTTTTAATTTTTAATAATGCAATAAAATTCTTGTTAGTGAATATTTTTGAATGAAATTTCACACATAAGTAGATTTCTTAATGCTTAATTTAAAGCGCTATTCACTTTTTTAGACTTTACAAAAATTTACAAAAATGGGATTTTTTACTTTTTTTTGCTATATCTTTCCAATCGATAACGGGGAGCAAAAATTTCTATTGCGAAAAAAATTAAAACACTTTAGACTAAATAAAAAGTATAACTTTTTTTGATTCCAGCTTTGCGATTTGAGAAATTAAGCAGAAAATTCGAAATAAGTTGGAAAAATAGGTAAAATTTGGGAAACCCTGGTTCTCCCAAAAATGATTTTTAAAAACTTTTTTTCCTTTAAAGTATTTTGTGTTTAGTTGTCTTTCAGAAAAATATAAATACTGTATATGTTACTAAAGAAAATTTTGATATAAAAGAAAAAGAATGTTATCACTTTTTTGGCAAAAAAAAAAAAAAAGGGAAAAAATCAACTTTTTTTGAAAGTTTAAATTTAAATGCTTGTAACTTTTGACTTCGTTAATATTTTTTCAAAATTCTTTCTTTGCACAACTTTTCTATTTGTTTTTAATGAAATAAGAAAAATTCTAAAACAATGGGGCTAAAATTGGATCCACTGTAGCGAAAAAACTTCACCAAGACAGGCTAAAAAGTAAACATTTTAATCTTTGAAGCTTAATATATCTTAAGCGAAAAGAGATAATAATATAGGCATTTTTTTTGTAGATATTGACTAGTAGATTCCTTCCATATAAAAATCTTTGAAATCGGTTCAGATGGTGGCCAACTTTGGGACCCTGTGGACTCGCCCCCTGTAGGTCTTTACGGTCCAAGCTCAAAACTTAAACTCGCCTACATTTCTACTATCAGCAGGGCAAGTTTTTATATGCACAAAAAAGATTGAAATATGCGCTTGAAAAAGCACGAGAAAATGGTATAATATGCACAGAAATATGCAAAAATAGCATGAATATGTATATAAAAACCAACGAATTTATGCATTCTTATATATTAATGTGTAGAAAATATGCACAAATATGCATTTTTTAACTTTCAATATCTAATAGATTTCGATGTTTATAAAAATATAACTATTTTTATTTGAAGTATCATATTTGACGCTTCTGATTTTTTTTCTTTACAATATTTACAATGTACTCAAAATTCTCACAAAAAGATTTTTAGAAATCATTTGATTGAACTCCAAAACAAATCACAAAAAGAGTGTGTTTTTGTTAAGAAAACTAACTTTATATTCATTCCATCCATTATATGCAAATTTATGAAAAGATTTAAAAAATAAGAATTTTTTGTAAAATTCTTTTGAAATATGCAAGCGAAAAGCTTGAAAAACTTGCCCTGACTATCACCATGTGAAATTTCATAGAAATCGGATCAGCCGTTTCAAAGTTCCATAATTATTTCCATTTCATTTTTAAAATCGCACACTGTGCCTCGCATGTAAAAAAGTCGTCTAAGTGACTTTACTCTTAAAAAATGAATGGTTAACCCAAACACATTTGTGACGTCCACTAAGGTAAAAGGGGACTTAGAGCTGAAAGTTGATATGTAAACTACTTTTGACATCTCCAAAAACAAAATCTGTAAGCAAAATTCCAAAGGAAAGTCCCAATACTAAACTACAGACAGGTACGCAATCACCCTTATTTCGCGATACTTTATTCCGACTGGCCGCAAACGAAATGGCGCACATTTTCTGCACAAATGCGTCCAAAGTAGTTCTTTTTGGTGCCCGCGGACGTCTGTCAAGCACTATGTTGGGAAAATCAACATTTGGGGATGTTCTTCATATCAAGGTCCATAGTTTGGATAAGATGTAACATAGATGTCCTAATGTATATAGAAATAGTAAGAACAGTCATGTTGTCTTATTCAGAGAAGAATATGCCACTCAAATGGGTGTTTTTGCAGGAAAATTTTCTTAAGAAACGAGTAAATTGTCAAAAAAAAAAAACTTATTTTCCGTAAATAAATGTGATGTTTTGGAGTAATCGACTTAGTCCCCATATCTGATCTACATTGAAGATCTTTGGGGAGATGTCAAAGATGCTCTTTTTAAAAAGAAACCGGTAAATTTGCAGGAATTGTGGACGCCAGTGCAGTCAGCTTCGAAAAATATTCCCATTGAGAGGACCAGGGGTTATTAGTGGCCTCAGTGCCCGCCACTGCGCCGCTCAAAGGACCAATAAGGGTTATTCCACAAAATATTAATGTGTATAAACTAGGGTGATCGATTATTCGACTTTTTGGAGAACCCGGTTTTCGAATAGTTGGTATTTTGAAAAAACCGGTTGCACTTTTTTAAATTAAGAAAAAACCGGTTTTTTTTGCTGAAGTTAATATTTCTATCAAAATGACTACATTTCTTAAAGAAAAATCAATTCATTTTATAATGTTCAAGTTAAAATTTATTAAACATAATTATTTTTGGAAATAACTATTAACCCAATAAGAACGAGAAAGAAAGACGGTCAAGCCCGACAATAACCTACTCCAATGTGTGTATCAAAATTCGGGGAGGGGTCTTTTTTTTCTAGACCTGTGGAATTGTGAACCAATACTATGGTCATTTATGGACCGATCTTCATGAAATTCGGCACACAGATTTAATCTTATATGGAATTTACATGTGCAACAATTCTTGCTACATTTAAGGGATCTAACCATTTCAACATGCTTCGTTCTTGGACTATAAGAAACCTGTGTGACTAATTTCATTGATTTATGTTCAAAATTGCGGTCAGTACAGACGGACGGACATCGTTAAATCGATTAAACGCCGATTGGTACAAATTAAGGTGGATCTTAGACCAATATTTTTGGGTGTTACACTTCTGGTGGTGAAGGGTATAAAAATTGTAAGAAAATAATCATAAAAAATTATATTTAACTTTTACTTATCATAAACAGAAACCATTGGTTAATATGAAAAAAGACAGAATCAATTTTACTGAAACGATTCAGCAGGTTAATTTTTTTTAAAACAAGGTCTTTGAAAAATGAAGAAAATA
Source organism: Protophormia terraenovae (assembly GCA_951394005.1). NCBI lineage: Eukaryota > Metazoa > Arthropoda > Insecta > Diptera > Calliphoridae > Protophormia > Protophormia terraenovae. The sequence continues at coordinate 65,648,192 of OX596074.1, forward strand.
TTAAACCAAAAAATACTAAAACATTAAAATTAGGTTTAAAAATACTACAAGTATTTTTATAGATAAAACAAATTTCATTCATAATTATTACAAATTTATTTATTCAATCTTACAGAATTAATTTCGATTTAACCTTAAAATATATTTTTAAAACGCTACAAAAAATACTTTATGAATATTAAAAAAAAAATATTCAAAAATTTCAATTCAAATATCACTATTTAGTACATGTTTTTTGAAATAAAAATCTATTTTTAAAACCGGTTTTTTGTGTTTAAAAAAACCGGTCTATTCGATATTCGAAAAATGAACATTTTGAAAAAACCGAAAGCACATTGACTGAAAAAAACCGGTTGGAAAACCGATTCGATCACCACTAGGGTGATAAAACAAAAACAAAATATGTCAAAAAAGGAAAAACTTAATCAAGCAGTTTTATTTTTACAGGTATTTTTAATCGATGCTACTATTATTTTGCACAGATAATTTCTTGTGTATTCAATCTTTTTGAGTATTTTATCTGAATTACGATGTTTAATTTTAACATTTACTTATTTTTTTATAAAATCTGGGAAATATATAATAAAATCCAATAAAAAACATTTCTTGAAATCAACAAAACATCTTAATTTTATTGAATGAAAAAATGCTACATATGGCGCTACTATAATTTACACACAGCTGTATATATATATATATATATATATATATATATATATATATATATATATATATATATATGTATATATATCATTTAAAACCACAAAGTATATATTTTCTGGGCCCTGCTTAGATTCTGAGTCGATCTAGCTATGTCCGTCCGTCTGTTGAAGGCAGGATAGGGCTCGAACGGGACAACATAGGGGGACGAAATGTGGCACAAATATTTGTCTTATATAAGGTTTGTTTGGGAAATGGGCACAATCGGTTAATAAACAAAAAAGTTATGTGCTAAAAACTAGAAACACAGGGTGTCCGTTTCATACTTTTCTGCTGATATTTCTTCAACAAAAGCATGTACGACAACGAAATTTTGTATGTATAGTTCGGGGATCGATATAATCTCCGAAACCAAAAATGTGCGTGGTCCGCCCACTTTACTACCCCCTCCCATATAACATAAAATTTGAAAAAGTTGATGGTGGGTATATAGATTCGGCCGGCCCGAATATAACATTCGCGTACATAAAGAGGAGACCTGTGGATTAGAATAATGTGATTTATTAGTTAAAGTGTGTTTGGGAATTAATGTTCATCTGTGCAAGATGGAAGTAGGATAGGAGTCTAGTTATTACACCGATTTAAGTTTTCAAATCAGCAACCCGTACGAAACCGTCATTGCCAAAGTATATTTTTATGATACGGCTTAATCTCCACTCATTAGGGGCAAGTAAATCATCCTTAATTACAACACGTTGGCCAGTAGTGATATTTTCTTCAGAGTTTCGCTATTTATACCTCTTTTGAAGTTTCTTAAGATATTCATCTTTCCAACGTGGAGCAAATTGGTGATGTAGAAATTTGAGTCTTTTCCAATGATCTCGTATAGTAATAGATTCGGCAGGTACTTCTGATATAGGTGAAAGGGATCTTGAGTTGAGAACTGACACGATTCGGGTTAAAAGCGTAGTGAACTTCTCAAATGTATATTTTGTGTTTTGTGCCACATTTTTAAAATGCATTTTAAACGACTTAACACCTGCTTCCCATAATCCTCCCATATGAGTTGCATTCGGGGGCATAAACTGCCAGTGAAAACCATGAGAAGAATATTTTTCTGTTATGTCTTTGGATGACGTGCTTCGAGACGAAGAGATCGCTGTGCCCATACAAAGTTTGTCCCGTTATCAGACATAATTTCCTTGGGTAAACCTCGGCGGCTGACAAACCTTGTGAAGGCTGCACGGAAAGAGTCATTGGTCAAATCAGAACATAGTTCAAGATGCAGAGCTCGTGTGGAAAAACAAACGAATGCACCTTTGTGATAAGAGCAGTTTCTTAATGTGGAAGTTTTTATAGAGAATGGGCCAGCCAAAGCTATACCGGTAATGGTAAAAGGTAGTGAAAATGAGCTTCGTTCCAGTGGAAGAGCTCCCATTAATTGAAATTTTACCTTTTGCTTGTAGCGTGTGCATGTGACACAATTTCTTATACAAAAACTAATGGCTGACCTAAGCCGCGAGACAAAATACTCCCCCTTATTGCTCTTAACATCAAGTTTATTGCGGCATGCATAAGGAGATCATGGGAAAAAATTTATATATAGTTTGCACAAAGTGGAGTTAACAGGGAGGATAATTGTATGTCTTTCGTTCTTATAATATTGTTAATATCCAAATACGGGTTTAAAGAATATAAGGGACTTTTCTTACTAATACTTTTTTAAGTAAGGAATAATATTCTTTATGATAATGAATAAGCTGAGTTATATAAATAATGTTATGAACTTAGTTCTAGTAAATTCGTGATTACCATAGATGCAATGGATTCGGTAAAAGATATTTTTCGAGTTTGCGAAGAAAGGGTCAAAGGCGCTTTAGATAGATTTTGCATCCTTTTCCTGTGGTATCAAGAAATCTCAGCACATACGCCATTACTCTAATACCCTTAATAAGGATCCCTTATCCCACTTTGAAAAACGTGATATTAAATCTTCTTCTATGTCTATCTTACACTCATTTTCAGTAAATACATGGTGAACCTCAATTTTTCGTTTAGCCTCAAGACAATTTTCATTAATTGTTTGGCCATTCTTCGAGGGACTTTTGAAGCCAAGTAGGTCCCTTCCACCATAAATTGTTGTTCAAGAGTTGCTCAGTGTCACACCCACGAGAGCCTAGATCTGCGGGATTATCAGGGGACCGGACATTACGCCAAGAGACATTTCCAATATTTCGTATTATTTGTACTAAGCGGTTAGCAACATAAGTTTTCCAAGTGTTTGGGGTCTTTTCTAACTAACCAAGAACAATAGTGCAAAGGAAAAGGTCATAACTGTAGCAAGGTATTGAATATGTTATCTGTTTAATTAACTTTGATAATAAAAGAGCTCTACATAACTCCAACCGTGGTACAGTGTCACATTTGGCAGTTTTAGAACGCCAAAGATCCAATTTTGGAGATATTGGTCTGAAATTGTATATTCTGTTAGTAGGTAAGGCTGCAAACATTCCCACTAAAAATGAGCGGGTAGAATCACTGCCACTCCCATACTGAAAAAAAATTAATTTATTTGTATGAATTTCCTGCATATTTTGTAATTTTTATTAAAATAAGGGATACCTTAAAAGTAGGCGTGGCATGATCTAATCACACCAGTCATAGTGTAACACTTGTATAACAAATTTGTGTCCATTATCCTAAGATGTTTGAATAATTCATAAAAAATTGCAAAAATGAGTTTTTTTTTCTAATTTTTTAAAAGATCGCAAAAAGTCGCAGCCAAAGTTCTCAAATATAATTTTATAGATATCATTTTATGTAACAATTTTATTTTTACATTGGAACTCGTTGGAACTTTTTTGTTCCAGTCCATTAAAAATGGAATTTCCCAAAAAATATATTTTTTAATAATATGATTTCTTTTAAATAAAAAGCAGTATGTTCAGTACTGGTTTTTAACCTAACAAATTATAACAGAATAATTTGGATATATTTATTATTACATACCAAAAAATCATATCAATATCTGCAGTATTTGCTGAGATATATGAAATTAAAGTTAACATACTTCTTTACAAAAGTTGTAAATAAAATTAAAATAATTTTTATAAGTTGCAACTTTGAAAGTCCATAATTTGCGCTATAGACGCTTACAAATACTTTTAGTATTTTTTCATAATATATGATATTTACTAATAAATGCGAGAAAAATTACTTCAATTAATACAATTAATCACTTCAATTAATGGGAGACTAACAGGTTAATGGGAGCTACTTTTGTTTTTAAAACAAATAAATGTAATATAATAGAGGACTCAGTTTGAATTCGGAAATACACTGCAGCGCAATATGCTTTTTCCGAGGCATCTCAAAAGCCGTGTATTTGAGTTTTTAGAGAAAGAGAAAAATTAATCTATCGAGGAATCTTCAGAGTAGATATCAGTAGGAGATTTTTATAAAACTATTCCAATTAGCTTATGTATTCGCTTTTATCTTCTCATCCCAATTCGTGCCCTCTAACCAAAGCTGTTGAAGGATTATTTTTGCTTGGATGATAATGGGTCAGAAAGCTTAGCGACGTTCGAAAGAATCTGTCTTTTTGTTATTGAATTCGTAGGATAAATGGGTTCAATTGTATATGAGAAACATTCAAATAGAACATCCCATTGAATTCATAAAGTCTTTGTCATACTAAACTTTTTGAATTTGAGAAAATCCGAATCTAGAATATCATCTTTATTGACAGATGCAATGATCTCAGGGCAATTAGAAGTTATTTTTTTGAAGGGAATCCTGCAAACTTCAAAGTTAAAATAACTTGCGATAAGGAGAGGATATCATCAACATACGTTTCCTTGGTAGGAATATATGCTGCCTGGGGATATTTGTGTTATGAGCTAATTGTCTAATTGTTTTAACGCAAAATCTTGAACGGGAGAATTTAAATCTTTACGAAAGAGTATTCGTTGGTATTGGGTGTCTTCTTTGTGAAAGAGAATTTGACAATACATTTTTTCTATATCGCCATTGAAGACGTATTTGTAAGGACGACATTTCAAAACCAAAGTCATGATTCCGAACAGGTGTTTTTTTCCGACCTTCATGATTCCGAACAGGTGTTTTTTTTAAACAAATCTTCACAATATTCGTCCTCGTTTGAGATAGGGCGTTGAGTGGAAATTTCCTCTTGTTCCCAAAACTTTTGCAACTGGTCGCAAATTGGATCGCCAGAGATTTCACTGGCTCCGATAGAAAATGTGGAGACCGATGTAACGTCAATAGGACCACTGATGATCCACCCAAAAATCGTATATTGAGCCATAAGGGAATTCGTTATACTTTTAACTCCGTCAAGTAAGATTTGAGGAAGATTATTGCTAATATCAGATCTTGTGAGAGAGAATTTTAGTAACATGCGGGTGATCTTTGCGACAATTATTGCTGCTATGTGCAATAGACGGTTGTGTTTTTCCGAATATAGGGTAAATTTGCATGAAGAATTCGAATTGACGATTATTTCCCCTCCAATGCCGTGAATTTAGAAAAGTTTTGCTTCTGTAGGAAGCATTAGTTGCTGTTGAAGCCTTTTTGAAATAAATGTCTTCTCTTTCCCCTGATCCAAAAAGGATCGAGCTTTGAAGTTTGCACCCTGGTATCTAATTTGAACTATTGCTGTGGGAAGTAAAGTGTCCTCAATAGATGATCTATTACACTGGTTTACAAAAAAATTTTTTTTTCGTGATGGAATTCCACATGCTAAACTCGAATCTGCTTTCAGTTTTTTCCCATCAGGTCGAGATTTTTTTATGGGCGTGTCTAATATTGCGTCCGAAATAAGCCGCTTACTCGAGTTATTTCACCATAACTCGAGAACGGTATGTACGATCTATATAAATAAAAAAAATATGTGGAAGAAAATTGGCAAAATAACAAATTTTTATCCGATCAATAGTTTAGGAGATAAAGCATGTAAGCGAAAAATTGGAAAAAGCTAAAAAGTTTCTGATTCTGTAAAGTCTTGAGAATATATACACATTTACATTTTGAGTTTCGAGATATCAGTCAACGAAATATCTTAAAAATTGCAAAACATCAGAAAAAAAATGTTGGACAAATTTCTTTAAAAAATGTGTAAACGAAAAATTTTTTACATTTTAAAACGTAAATATTTCAGTCGCTGTAAGCAATATGATATAGATCGCTGTAAGCAATATGATATAGATCGCTGTAAGCAATATGATATAGATTTCTGAATTTGCGAAGTCCGAAGATTTTAAATATTTTTATTAAAGAAAAGACAATGTCATAATCTATCAATTGAAATACTAAATAATGTGTTGATTAACACTCTGGCTAGATTTGGCATCGAAAAGTGAATCGGAAAAAAGGTTGTGATAAAATACTGTAAAACACACAGTGTATGGGTGTCATTAAAAATTAATAAAGATCAAAACCAGTTAAAAAATTTTCCATCCAAGATTGAAATTGTGTCAAAAAAACGTGTAAAATGTAAAAAACTTGTGAACATTTACAAAAGTATTTAAGAAATGGTGTGAAAAACGTGGCCAAAATTTTTTTTCTGAATTTTTAAAATTTTTATATTTATTCAGCGACTGATAATTTTAGTTTCATAAAAATACAACACTTTTGGGATACCCTATATAGGTACCTAAATATTTACATTTAAAAATGTAAATTTTTTTTTGTTTACATGCTTTATTTCGAAATAAGTGTCCGAAAAATTTTTTTTCATGCTAAATTCAAGATTTCTTCTTTTTACTAAAACTTCTTTTTAAAAGTATAAAAAATGTTTCAGTTTATCACCTTTATCTCAAAGCTGGCAAAACTGCGAGTAAAGAAAGTCACGGATCATAAAAATTGATGCACAAATATTGATTGCATTCACAGTTAAGTTAGGATACCCATGCATACCTACAGTTAAGTGGAAATACACTAGTGGGAATTTTTATTTTTTTTCGTCTTAAATAAAAAATAAGTTATTAGATGGAATTTAACGTGTTAAATAAGAATCAGCTTATTCTTTTTTTCTATCACGTATTGATTTATTTTTATGAGCATGACTACTATGACCCTGCTTTTAGGCAGTCACACTTGTATAACTCGAGAACGGTTTGTCCTATTAAGATAAATTAAACTTCAATACTACTTAAATTGCCTTTCAGCTGAATTTACATAATTTTTTTTTCCAGTTAATATTTCCGTAGTTATTCGGTAATTTATAGTGTGACCGCTGAATAAGGTGATTATATTAGTCATGCACATAAAAAAAATCAGTACGTTATAGAAAAAAAGTGAATGCAGATTCTTGTTTGACTCGTCAAAATCCACCTAGTCCAACTTTTTTTGTTTCAAGAAAAAATAAAAAAAATATTTTTTTGGCCACCACTGTATTTCTACTCAATTGTATGTAACATGGGTATTTTTACTTAACTGTGAATAAAATCACGATTTGTGTATTAATTTTGAAGATACATACCTTATTTTGTTCGCAGCATGTTTTCATTTATTAAAAGAGGTTTTAGTAATAAAAGAATCTAAAATTTTGCATGAAAATTATTTTTTTTTGACACTTATTTCAAAATAACTTCGAAACTATTGAGTACATAAAACAACGAAGTTTGGGTAGATAGAAGATATTTTTAGTACGCGTCTTTTGATGTATCACTTTGGCCAATCGTAAACACCGTTCTTGAGTTATGAGGAAATATACTAGAGCAGGGATTCTCACAAGACCTCGTTTCGCGACCCCCTTTTGACATTGCAATGAAAGCGCGACCCACTACAACTTTGACTAATTTAAAAATTAGAAAAAATGTTATGTAAAGATAAAATAATTAATAATTATAATAATAATAATAAAAGACTCTTTCGTATAATAAATCCAATATTATTCTCAGCGTCCACAAATGATCGAATTTTTGTTTTGAGGGACAAAAGAGTGAAAAAAGATATTTTTACATAAAAATGTAGGTTGAAGAAAAATTGTTTAATAGTTTTAGGTCTTCGGAGCCAACAAGCGGATAAACTTTGATATATTTCAACTATTTAAAATGCTTTTAAATATACCGATTCAAAATTAAATTTAACGCATGAGTTACATTTCAAATCTTTTTGAAATGAACCTGGTACTTTATTAATATGAACATTGAAAGGACTTTCCGTCTTTATATTATAAAGTTAATTAAGCAAATTTTCTTTATATAGCAGAGAAACTTATTCATTAAATAAAAGTTTTGTGAACTCAAAACGATTTTATAAAAAGTTTTTGGCATAAGTAATATATTTTTATTTATATTTTTATAAAATATAAGTAGAATTTCATGTGCACAGAAAAAAAAGTACATGTATTTAAAAATTTTGTTCATAAATATTATGAATCAAACATAACCAACCCAAACTTTTTTCATAAAAAATAAAATTTGATTCATAGATATTATTAAATTGTTCTTTATGAAAATTTTAGGAATTTTGAAAAAATGCTTAAATTTTGAATTATTTTTGTAAGATTCTATTGAAAATGTAGCTCATATGTACATAATTTTATTATAAAGCGCTTCTGTTGTGTTGAATGATCCCAATATGTAGCCAAAAATAATTAAAAACTAAAAATTTTCCAAAGAAAATTTCAAACATTACGTTACAAAAGAAAATATTAAATAAAATTTATACAATTTGTTTAAGTCTTATTGAATTTGATTCATTTGGAAAAAAATTTAATATTTAAGAAATTATTCTTTAATCTTATGAACTAAAATCAATGAAACTAAATTTTTATATTTATGTACTAACTTTTTTCTGTGTGAAAAAAATTTAAGTGAACTACATATTTATATTTAAAATTGTTTTCCCTGCCATCTTGTAAAGTTTTCTTTATACTGTGTGATTGACTGCAGTAATCTCTTCGTTTGATCATTGTCATTAACAGCATTACTTTCTTCGTTTGATCATTGTTGTCTTTATCTAGCATAATATTTTCAATCAAAGGTAGTTTCTTAAAAGAACTCATTTGAGAAAAAAAACTTTAAGCTTGTGTTTAATTTGGGTATATTTTGTAAAGAGATGTATTTCTATTTTTAAATAGCTTTTATGCTTTTATTGAAATTTTCATTTAAACTTCTAAATAATATTTACATTAAAAAATTATGTGTTCAAGATTATTTTTCAGGAACTCTTCGCGACCCCCCACGAATGTCCTTACGGACCCCTTGTGGGTCGCGGACCCCCATTTGAGAACCGTTGTACTAGAGTAATGGCCTTACTATGGGCGAAATATTAGACACGCCCATAAAGAAAAATCAATTTGAGCAATATGAGTAGATGTTGCCCTTTCTCGAGCTTGTTCTGATGACTCAGAACATTGTTTTGATTCTGATTGTTTGAATATTGGGGATTAAAAGTATTTGAAGTTTTGGAAAAATGCAATAACGAATGATGATTCTTTTTGCAATGGGTGCATGAGAACTTACTTGGACAATCTTTTCGAATATGGCTGCAAGCCAAGCAGTTAAGGCATATTCTATTCTTAGAGACAAATTGATTTCGAGTTGGGGGATCGTAATTTAAGAATTGGGAGCAATTCTTAGGAGGGTGATTAGAACTTACTTATCTTACAAAGCACAGTGGTCCCAAAACGATTTTTTTTGGAAATAATTCTGTAACTTTAGAATTGCTGGATGTATTTGAATGAAATTTCACATGGGCAATCCTGAGGTGTATGCCAATTGATTTGGAGGAGGACAGGTTCTTAGCAAGTCTGGGGTACGGGGGGCGGACCTCCAAAGTTGGTCACCTCGGGTATGAACATTTTAAAAAAAATCGCCAAAATTTCATTTATGATTTGATTGAAAAAAAATTTTGCACATATATAGTCCTCATAATTCTCTACAAAAAATACGCTTATATGTGTGGGTTATCTCTTTTACCCATTTGGACTAAAGTAAAATTTTGACCATGTTTTTTTTTAAGTTTTTTAACTTGGCGGGCTCAATTTGAGTCTTAAAATTTGTATATAATATTCCCTGGATTTTATATAAAATTCTGAACAATTTTTGTGCAAGGATTATATACCTATGTGGTTTAGATAAAAAGTTATATCATTTTGAAGTAGAAAATTTGAAAAAAATTGTGATTTTTCTCAAAAAGGTGGTAACATTTTTTCACTTTAAAGTCCGTTATTTTCCTCCGGATAACAAATATTTAATAAGCTACGCTTCTTATAACGACAGGGTAACCATTTTACTGAAAAAAATTAAATTTTTTAAGCAAGTTTTCCCCGAACTGGAATTTTGGGTATTTCGAAGTAAGAAAATGGGAATCTATTTTCTTCTTTTAATGACAAATTTTTTTATATTATATTAAAATTTCACAATGATATCTTAATTAATGTAGATTTTATTTAAGTTCAAATATTAATTTTTTTTTTTGAAAAATAACACTAAATACAAAAAATTTTCGTTTTTTGATCAATTCAATGAAAAAATTTAGTTAAAATACTTTATTATTTATATATTATTATTTTTCAAGTAATAACCTTTCCAACGATACCAAATACTTGCACAAATACTTTACACAATCGTTTAAAAACTAACAGAAACTTTACCCCCTTCGGCAAAATTTGCACATTTTCCTTTAATTTCTATGGTAAATGTGTGTTGAAGCATTCTATATACATAAGTGCACAGTAGTTTCAACGTGTTTACAGACCAGCTAGAAACTTGAACTCCACCAAAACATTTGAAAAATATATCAGTAATAACTATGTGAAATTTCATTGAAATATTTTGAACGGTTCAAAAGTTAGACAAACATTATTTAAAAAAACACATTGAAACTACTGTGCACTTAAATATGTATATTTCAACGTGTTTTTTTAAATAATTTCGTGTAACTTTTGAACCGTTCAAAATATTTCAATGAAGTAAGCATTTGCATATTTCAAAACAATTTCACAAAAACTGCTTATATTTTAAATCTTTGCATAAATTTGCATATAATGGAGACAAAATTTAGTTTTCTTAACAAAAAAAAAAAATTTTTCTGTGATTTTTTGGAATTCAATCAATGATTTCTAAAAAATTTTTTGTTAGTATTTTGAGTACATTGTAAATATTGTAAAGAAAAAAAAAAAAATTCGGAAGCGTCAAATATGATACTTAAAATTAAAATAGTTATATTTTTATAAACATCGAAATCTATTATAGGTTGAAAGATAAAAAAAATGCATATTTGTGCATATTTTTTACACTGAATGTAATAGAGGAATTCGAAAAGGAAATCGAATTTATCATTGAATTGTACATTGTAAATGAAAAAGATAGGGACAGTTTAAGAGGACTTTTAAGACAGATAACACTTATTGAGATAAAATCACGGAATAAATATCTAAAGATTAAGAAAAAATCAGGAAGACCAATAAGAATATAGTAAGGATAAATAGGAGACTCATTTTAGAAAAGTTTGAAAAATTTATTCATAATGACCGAAGGAAATCAAAAACCTTCAGTTAGGATTGACCCATTAAAATATTTAAACCAAATTCCAGAATTTAGCGGTGATTATCGTGATTTACAAACCTTTATTAACTTGATAGATAGGGCCTATCCCATACTTACTGTGTACGACGAACCTTCACAATTTCTTTTCTCAGATATAATTAAAAGCAGACTTACTGGAAAGGCGTGAGAAGTTATAGAGATCAATTGCCAAGCACAATCATGGACGGATATAAAGACTGTACTACATAATAATTTCGGAGACAGATGTGGACTTGAAGAACTGTTCGATAAACTAAAAGGTACAACCTTCAAAACTAACTGTGTAGAATTTTATAATGAAATAAAACAAAGACTTAGAAGTCTTAACAATAAAACAATTATGACAATCGGTTCCGGACCAGCGGCAAATGAATGTGCCAGAAATAACATGAAAACTGCCTTAAATGTGTTTAAAGAAAAGATTCCCGAACCTATGCTTACAATTCTAACATGTAGGAATCCACAGACCCTTGAAGTAGCAATGGAAATATTATTCCAAGCTGGATATGCGTACGTCACATCATCAAACGAAATATTTCCCAACTATGGAAAACCATCGAACAAAATAGGAGATAAAAATCGACAAACATACCGACAAGTTGGTAACAACAATCCTAATAATACAAAGACTTTTAACCATCGAAACTCGCAACCACACTTTTCATATAACCAACCAAATCCTCGAAATCATTATCAGAATGACATTCAAAATATCTCAAATAATTGGGAAAGAAGAGACTAGCGAAACTTTAATCATAACAGACAAGATCAACAGCAAAATAATTGGAATCCTTTCAGACAACAGAACAGACAAAATATACAACGTGACAACTATTTCCCTAGACCTGAACCCATGGACGTAAATAACATTGAGACTCTAACCAATCGCAATCATCCTCAAGGTGAAAATTGGGACATCGGAAACTAATTATAGATACAGGTGCAACTAATTCAATTCTGAATCCAAATATATGTCATCCTAAATGGATACAGAAAGTTGACCATATCCCTATAAAAACATTGCAACACCAAGTAAATATCAACGAAAAAGCAAAAATCCCTATTTTTAAGGAATTCGATAAAGGAATTGACACAATGGAATTTTATATAACTAAATTTCATGAATATTATGATGGACTTATAGGAAATGATTTACTTAGACCATTGAAAGCTAAAATTTGTTATAAGACAAATACGATAAATATAGGAGGAAACACATTACCTCTTCTTGTTAAAAGCGAAGATGAACAACAAAATCAATACAATAAGGATGATGAGGAAAATTATATTAGGGAATTAAATGAACATGAAATAATAAAAACGGAAACCTTGGAAATGGAAATTAATTTTGCGTCAGATTTTAGACCTATTAGTGATCAGATTCGAGTGGAACACCTAAATGCTGAGGAAAAATTACAATTGTTATCAATGATAAATAAGTACCACGATATTTTCTACCAAGAAAATTACGGACTTTCATTTACATCTGCTATAAAACACAAGATCAGGACGACGAACAACGTTCCTATATTCATACAGGTATCCATATATTCATAAGAATGAAGTAGAAAAGCAAATCAAGGAAATGACAATAACATAATTAGACACAGTAACTCTCCATACTCTGCACCTATTTGGATTGTACCCAAAAAGTCAGATGCAAATGGAAAAACAAAATGGCGACTTGTCTTTGATTACCGCAAACTGAATGAGGTAGTATCCAATACCTAATATAGATGAAATTTTAGAAAAACTGGGAAGATGCCAGAATTTTACAACTTTAGACCTTGCCAAAGGATTTCATCAAATAGAAATTGATGAAGAGGATATTCATAAAACAGCCTTCAATGTAGAAGGAGCACATTATGAATTTTTGAGAATGCCTTTTGGACTGAAGACAGCTCCAGCAACATTCCAAAGATTAATGAATAATGTTCTTAGAGAATACATCAATAAAATCTGTCTAGTTTACTTAGATGACATAATTATATTTTCCACATCACTGCAGGAACATATGAATTCTATTAAACTTATTTATGACCGTTTAAAGGATGGAAAATTGAAAATCCAATTAGATAAATCTGAATTTCTTAAGAAACAGATTTCTTAGGTCATATAATAACGCCTGAAGGGATTAAGACAAACCCAAAGAAAGTTGAGTGCGTTAAAAATTTCCCTATTCCAAAAAATACTAAACAAATTAAACAATTTGTTGGCCTTAATGGCTATTACAGGAAATTTATCAAAGATTATTCATTAATCGCGAAACCCATGACGAAATATTTGAAAAAGGATACAAAACTTAACTTGACTGATCCTGAATATGAGAAAAGTTTCAATACCTTTAAAACTTTACTAATTAATGACCCAATATTAGCATATCCTGACTTTACGAAAATATTCACACTCGCAATAATCCAACAATGTAACAATAAGGGAAACATCATCACCAATCAATATATTTAAAAATCAAGTTATTATAACAAAGGTAACATCAGGATCACTAAGGATTAGAAACAAAACAATTTTTGGAAATAGAATAAAAAATATTTATATGAAGGAACTGGATCGTGAGACCGCTATTTCATTACTTAAAAATCATTTTAACCCATCAAAGTTAAATGCTATTTTAATTGAAGAAGAGTTTTATCCAATTTTCAAAACAACGTTTGATGAATTATTCTCAAATAATCGAAATTTTAAGATCATAAGATGTTTCATCCTCACAGAGGACGTAGAAAACGAAGAACTACTTACGGAAAAAATAAAAAGGGAACATCTTGATAAAAATCACCGAGGTATTCAAGCAGTATATAAGGAATTGATAACTCGAATATACAACCCACATTTGAAAGAAAGAATTACGCAGTTCATAAACAACTGTGAAGTATATAACCTGGAAAAATATGATAGGAAACCTCCGAAAATACCATATAAAATTACGGAAACCCCATCTAAGCCTCGCGAAATTATACATATAAAAACATAAAAATCCATTATACCTCTAACAGTAATCACACATCAAACGCAGACATCGAACGACTACACAATACCATTAATGAACACATACGTTTACTAAGACACGACAGCAGAAATAAAGACGAAAATATGGAAGACAAAATGACAAGGATAATAGGGTTCTACAATAATACAATACACAGCACTACAGGTATTAATTTCCTAAATGGTAAAATTCATGAAGACAAATATAAGGAAATTCACGATCTAATAAACCAGAAAAAGGAGAAATATATAAAGAAATTGAATGAATCTAGAAAAGATATAGAATTAGAAGACGGAACAAACTATATTAAAGAGATAAGGGGTGGTAAGAATCACACAAAATATAGGATAGTTAACGCAAATAAGATAGATAATGACCACTTACAAACTGTAAAAACTGGACACAAATATTACAAAACCCATGTTAAACCTAGAAAAAAATATCGTGACAGAAATAACCCAACTATAATATCTACCAAATAATTTATTTTCAGATGTCGACTTGGATCATAATATTTACATTAATCATGACAACTAATGCACAATACTTAGATATTCAAGACTTGACAAACAATAATGGATATATCCCAATCAAACTCGATGAAATTAGTCCAACAAAAACATATACACACACTGTTGACAAAAACTTTGCGATACTTAAAGCCAAAATTGCTAACTTAACCCCACAATTTAGAAGAAAACGAGGACTAGTTAATTTGTTGGGAAAAGGTTTGAAAATTATAACAGGAACAATGGATAGCGAAGACGAAGAACATATAAATTATTCATTAAAACAACTTTATGGGAACAATGGACTCTTAACCAATATTATACATAACTTAACTCAGATAAATAACTTCTTTTCGGATCAGATCAAAAATATAACAGATCATATCAACACACAACAATTTCATGTGGGGAAATACTTGAAGCAATTTAAGAACATTTTTCAAAATAAAATAGCAACATTAGAAGACGAAATATTGTTCATGCAACACATTTACCAGATTAATAATGATATAGCACTTTTACGTAATCATATCGACGACATTGGACAAGTGGTATTTTCAAGTAAATTAGGAATTATTCCAACAGACATTTTGACCCCAAAAGAAATGGACCTTATAACAGACTTTGACAGTTACGTTATTATAAAAACTTCCGTTGCTTTACATGATGGAAATATATTATTAATTTTTAAGATACCATTATATTCAGAGAACAGACTTAGTAAAATTACTTTCGAACCGATTCCAGATCCTAAAAATAAAACAATAGCTTTAGAAACATATACAGTACTTATTGACCATAACAAGAATATTTATCAATAAATTTTTAAAGATAATTTGGAGAAAAATTTGATTAAAATTGAAAATAAATGTATACAGAATATTTTAGAATTTAAGGAAGCAAATTGTTCAATGAAAAAAATTTTACTTCCTAACATTATAACTAAAATTAAGAGTAATGAAAATGTAACTATTAATGATTTGAAACTAGAAACAATATATCTTAAACAAATAAAGTATGAAGAAAATCTTAACAATATACTGTATCATAATAAGAAAACAAAAACTATAAGTTTTAGTATTGATATAGTAATCATTTTATGTATTATTATCCTAATAATTATATACATATTAAGACCAAAACGAATATTTAATGTTTCGTCGGAGCCTCAAGCTAACGGTAGGGGTGTTATAATGTCTCCCATTATTCCCCTAACACGAGCCAACATAATATGAATAAATACTTACATTAAATTTATTTTTATAAATAAATTTTTACCTAATTTATTTACAGGCATTTTTTTTGATAACTACTTTATTTTAAAATTGCTTTTCAACAATTATTAAAATTATTAATATTGTGGAATTATTGATTATTAAAATTATTAATATTGTGAAATTATTGATTTCTTAAAATTTGCAATAATCAACATAAGTATGTTTTGTACCCAACTTAATAACGGAAACAAAACACACTTATGCTTAGTAAGTAAAAACTGATTTTAGTTAACATGTAAATTAGTAACATTAAATTAGTATATAAGAAATATTTGGAGGTCCACCCCCCGTCCCCCAGACTTGCTAAGAACCTGTCCTCCTCCAGATCAATTGGCATATACCTCAGGATTGCCCATGTGAATTTCATTCAAATACATCCAGCAGTTCTAAAGTTACAGAACTAATTCCAAAAAATTTCGTTTTGGGACCACTGTGCAAAGGTATTGTGTCGTTTCTAATTTATAAATGTTATTAGAAAGAAACTTGTATTCTTTCCCATTTTACTAATTGCTTATGAGATTTGTTCCCAGAAGGAAAGAGTTTCAACAGGAATTTTGGAGGAACATTAAAAAATGATAAAAGGATCCCATTCACTTATTGGAACATTTTGGACTTTTATTGCTAAGAGACAGTCATTAATTGTGCTCTGAATATTCGGAAGTGATTCACTACTTTCAACTGTGATAGGTGGCAAATTAAGTAAGATTTTAATCTGGTTCTCTAACAGAATTCTTTGGTTTTCATATCCATCCTTCCACGCTTCCCAGGCTAGGGAAAAATTTTCAGAACACAACTTATATTTTCTTATTATACCGCCTGCTTGGCTTTATACTTTCAATCTGAGATGATATAACTTTTGTACTGGGAGAATTCTTGGATTGACTATGTAGACGGCGGAGAAAATGTCGCGGAACGACGGACACTCTTCATATCCACCATTGAATATGAGTGTAGCACATGGGAGAACTTTGACGTGCGCAAAGTTATTTTCATTGAAAGATATTTGAAGAGGTTGTGACGGACTATTCGCTATAAAAGCTTTTTGTAAATTAAAAATCTTAGATTTGCATTTATGAAAGGATCTTGTGCAAGCAGAGTATTTGCCACGAGCGAACTCTAAAAACTCTTTTTCAAACTTGTCATTTTTATCAGTGCATATATGCCTGTAAGATTTTTGGAGATTGATCCACCGATCGTTTAGATCTTGAAGGTTAACTTCGAGAAATGATTCCGTAAGATCATAATCGAAATTTTAAGATCATAAGATGTTTCATCCTCACAGAGGACGTAGAAAACGAAGAACTACTTACGGAAAAAATAAAAAGGGAACATCTTGATAAAAATCACCGAGGTATTCAAGCAGTATATAAGGAATTGATAACTCGAATATACAACCCACATTTGAAAGAAAGAATTACGCAGTTCATAAACAACTGTGAAGTATATAACCTGGAAAAATATGATAGGAAACCTCCGAAAATACCATATAAAATTACGGAAACCCCATCTAAGCCTCGCGAAATTATACATATAAAAACATAAAAATCCATTATACCTCTAACAGTAATCACACATCAAACGCAGACATCGAACGACTACACAATACCATTAATGAACACATACGTTTACTAAGACACGACAGCAGAAATAAAGACGAAAATATGGAAGACAAAATGACAAGGATAATAGGGTTCTACAATAATACAATACACAGCACTACAGGTATTAATTTCCTAAATGGTAAAATTCATGAAGACAAATATAAGGAAATTCACGATCTAATAAACCAGAAAAAGGAGAAATATATAAAGAAATTGAATGAATCTAGAAAAGATATAGAATTAGAAGACGGAACAAACTATATTAAAGAGATAAGGGGTGGTAAGAATCACACAAAATATAGGATAGTTAACGCAAATAAGATAGATAATGACCACTTACAAACTGTAAAAACTGGACACAAATATTACAAAACCCATGTTAAACCTAGAAAAAAATATCGTGACAGAAATAACCCAACTATAATATCTACCAAATAATTTATTTTCAGATGTCGACTTGGATCATAATATTTACATTAATCATGACAACTAATGCACAATACTTAGATATTCAAGACTTGACAAACAATAATGGATATATCCCAATCAAACTCGATGAAATTAGTCCAATAAAAACATATACACACACTGTTGACAAAAACTTTGCGATACTTAAAGCCAAAATTGCTAACTTAACCCCAAAATTTAGAAGAAAACGAGGACTAGTTAATTTGTTGGGAAAAGGTTTGAAAATTATAACAGGAACAATGGATAGCGAAGACGAAGAACATATAAATTATTCATTAAAACAACTTTATGGGAACAATGGACTCTTAACCAATATTATACATAACTTAACTCAGATAAATAACTTCTTTTCGGATCAGATCAAAAATATAACAGATCATATCAACACACAACAATTTCATGTGGGGAAATACTTGAAGCAATTTAAGAACATTTTTCAAAATAAAATAGCAACATTAGAAGACGAAATATTGTTCATGCAACACATTTACCAGATTAATAATGATATAGCACTTTTACGTAATCATATCGACGACATTGGACAAGTGGTATTTTCAAGTAAATTAGGAATTATTCCAACAGACATTTTGACCCCAAAAGAAATGGACCTTATAACAGACTTTGACAGTTACGTTATTATAAAAACTTCCGTTGCTTTACATGATGGAAATATATTATTAATTTTTAAGATACCATTATATTCAGAGAACAGACTTAGTAAAATTACTTTCGAACCGATTCCAGATCCTAAAAATAAAACAATAGCTTTAGAAACATATACAGTACTTATTGACCATAACAAGAATATTTATCAATCAATTTTTAAAGATAATTTGGAGAAAAATTTGATTAAAATTGAAAATAAATGTATACAGAATATTTTAGAATTTAAGGAAGCAAATTGTTCAATGAAAAAAATTTTACTTCCTAACATTATAACTAAAATTAAGAGTAATGAAAATGTAACTATTAATGATTTGAAACTAGAAACAATATATCTTAAACAAATAAAGTATGAAGAAAATCTTAACAATATACTGTATCATGATAAGAAAACAAAAACTATAAGTTTTAGTATTGATATAGTAATCATTTTATGTATTATTATCCTAATAATTATATACATATTAAGACCAAAACGAATATTTAATGTTTCGTCGGAGCCTCAAGCTAACGGTAGGGGTGTTATAATGTCTCCCATTATTCCCCTAACACGAGCCAACATAATATGAATAAATACTTACATTAAATTTATTTTTATAAATAAATTTTTACCTAATTTATTTACAGGCATTTTTTTTGATAACTACTTTATTTTAAAATTGCTTTTCAACAATTATTAAAATTATTAATATTGTGGAATTATTGATTATTAAAATTATTAATATTGTGAAATTATTGATTTCTTAAAATTTTCAATAATCAACATAAGTATGTTTTGTACCCAACTTAATAACGGAAACAAAACACACTTATGCTTAGTAAGTAAAAACTGATTTTAGTTAACATGTAAATTAGTAACATTAAATTAGTATATAAGAAATATTTGGAGGTCCACCCCCCGTCCCCCAGACTTGCTAAGAACCTGTCCTCCTCCAGATCAATTGGCATATACCTCAGGATTGCCCATGTGAATTTCATTCAAATACATCCAGCAGTTCTAAAGTTACAGAACTAATTCCAAAAAATTTCGTTTTGGGACCACTGTGCAAAGGTATTGTGTCGTTTCTAATTTATAAATGTTATTAGAAAGAAACTTGTATTCTTTCCCATTTTACTAATTGCTTATGAGATTTGTTCCCAGAAGGAAAGAGTTTCAACAGGAATTTTGGAGGAACATTAAAAAATGATAAAAGGATCCCATTCACTTATTGGAACATTTTGGACTTTTATTGCTAAGAGACAGTCATTAATTGTGCTCTGAATATTCGGAAGTGATTCACTACTTTCAACTGTGATAGGTGGCAAATTAAGTAAGATTTTAATCTGGTTCTCTAACAGAATTCTTTGGTTTTCATATCCATCCTTCCACGCTTCCCAGGCTAGGGAAAAATTTTCAGAACACAACTTATATTTTCTTATTATACCGCCTGCTTGGCTTTATACTTTCAATCTGAGATGATATAACTTTTGTACTGGGAGAATTCTTGGATTGACTATGTAGACGGCGGAGAAAATGTCGCGGAACGACGGACACTCTTCATATCCACCATTGAATATGAGTGTAGCACATGGGAGAACTTTGACGTGCGCAAAGTTATTTTCATTGAAAGATATTTGAAGAGGTTGTGACGGACTATTCGCTATAAAAGCTTTTTGTAAATTAAAAATCTTAGATTTGCATTTATGAAAGGATCTTGTGCAAGCAGAGTATTTGCCACGAGCGAACTCTAAAAACTCTTTTTCAAACTTGTCATTTTTATCAGTGCATATATGCCTGTAAGATTTTTGGAGATTGATCCACCGATCGTTTAGATCTTGAAGGTTAACTTCGAGAAATGATTCCGTAAGATCATCATTTAGAATATTGTTGAACTCAGAGCAAAAAAATCCCAAAATTGACAAAATTTGGATAGGGCTTGTGTGCAGACCTTTGCCCCAAATTTCTCCGGATTTACTTTACACGCATTACATTAAGATTTCTTTTGAAAACATTAAAGAAATGATAAAGCCCAGAACAAAAAAAAAAAAACCCAAAAAATTTAAAATTTTTTAAAAGTTCCAACTTCAGATTAATATAACTTTTTAAAGGGTTCATATATTTATATATGATATTGCAGCAATATTATTTAGACTTTTGTAAGGAATATAACGAATATTTGAAAGAAATTTAAGGGGCAATATTAAGGCCGCTAAGTTAAAAAAAAAAAAAAAACTAAAGAAACGAGGCTAATAATGAGATAAAAATTTATTTTGACCCTAATATCTCTTAAACTAAAAAAGATAACCTACACATGTAAGCGTATTTTTTGTAGAGATTTACAAAGACTATATATATATATATATATTTTTTTTTTTCTGTCATATCATAAATGAATTTTTGGCGATTTTTCAAAAAAGTTACATACCGAAATGGGCAACTGTGCGGTATGAAGTACTAATTTCTTATGTTCTGCATTTAAATCGACACGTAGGGCTTTAGTAATTCTATTTCTTAAGGAACTAGTTTTATAAAATTTACTACGCCTATAGTAGTTTGAAGAGCCATTTGATATATAACAGGTAAGGTTTTCGCAGCAAGTACTTGTCCCTGATTTACAAAGTGAGTTTTAAGTGATTTAGACAACCTGATGGCAAACTGTTGATGGATCTACATCTGTACACCTTTGGAAGTGGTTTAGTAAACAATAATTCTTTCTTTATTTCACTTTCTGCAATCAAATAAAAGTTGGCTGATATAAGAAACATTAGTCGTTTCAATACATTGGATGCCATATTTTTTTTTAAGAGTAGTCTGACAGATATATTTTTATGACTTATTTTCAATAGATTTTCCCCATCCAAATGAAAGGCACCTGTAGAATTAAAGTTTGGCTTAATTATATTATACCGAAAAATACAAAAAACAAAAAAAAAAAAAAAATACAAATCTACAATAAATCCATACACTGGAATGTTGAAGATTCGGCACTGCCGAATATAGCGCTCTAACATTTTGTAAATACAGTGCATATTGGGGTGAATAACCAAAAATATCGCTTAATTTATTGAAGGTGTATAGCACTTTTTAGAATTTTGTTGCAATAATTATCTGATTAGTACATCGAAAAAATACTTTTTGAATCTATAATTATTTTAGCGTAAACTTCTGTCCGTCCGTCTGTCCGCGCATCAAAAACATAATTTCAGCTAATCTGTAGGTCGCAGTTTTAAAAGTGACTTTATGCAATTCGGCACTTGAGCCTATTTTGGGTCAGTAATGTATCATAATAAAATTTGTTAAAATCATTATTTCACTCAGCCCCCACACTAAAATATTCCCGAAAATAGGTCAAATGCTCATAAATATTTTAAATATATCCATATTTCGATAAAATTCATGGATCGGATGGGTTTTGTCTAATCAAAAATCACAGTACCAATTTTCATGAGGATCGGTCCATAATAGACTATATTTCCCACACAGGAACCCCTGGTTTTTCGTTCATAATTCATAAATATAAACTTGATAAAAATAAATCCCATTTGAATTTTAATCTGTTACGAAGAATTTACCAATGGATTTCTCTTGATTCGAATTATCTTTATATCATTCACCAAATTTTGTTATTATATTGAACCTCCAAGAAATTGTGTCCCCCACTGGTAATTCAGCGATATCTAACACAAGAATAAACTAGTTGAAATATAGAAATATATATTAGCACTAATTGCACGAAAACATATCGCTGACAATATCACAAGATATCGATCTCACTCAATAATTTTAAAAAGGTTTAAAACTTGCTTGCAACCTTAACTCACCGACAAAACACATATAATATAATTTTATCTGTGGGTGTCGAACGGCTATTGACTGAAAAAAAGAGGATTTCGAAGAGGGTGGCAACTCCACAGATCCCCTTAACTCAAATCGAAGCTAAGAGAATTCCAAAAACGCATTAACAAGTTACTAGAGTATCGAAAAACTGAATCCCTGAATAAATATTTGGTATGTTTTATTGTTTAAATTTTTAGTAAACAATTGTATTTGAATTTTATTATTATTTAATAACGAATATTGATGAACCCTAATTGTTTGCCTAATCGGACTCTACTAAAATTAAAAAAAATATATATATTTTCCTCATATACATACAATGAAATACAGAAATTTTTATTTAACCACATAAGTATTAATGGAATTATAATTTTCTTATTTTATTGTAGTTTCAAAAAGCCTACCGCACTACCAGCACCGAAATATATTGAGCTATTAATGGATTGGATTGAATCTCAAATAAATAACGAATCAATTTTCCCTGTGTCAACTGGTACGTATTATATGTTTCTATAAAATTAACTTGAAGGCTGAAAACAAAATATGTTAATATATTATTTTCCATTAACACCAAACAAAAACTATTCGATACTACACTAAGGGAAAAAATTCGATTCAAAATCAACAACGGTTGTGGTCACATTGGTAATTGACGGTAACAGCTTTTTAATACCTTTCGTTAACAAATTTAATAGAAAACATATGTAATTTAACAATTTGATACCGAAATGGCTTCAACTTGGTGCCAATTAGGTATCGATTTTCAATAAGAATTGAACACGCAGTATTTAATTTAAACACATACGGTGTAGATTCACTATTGACACAGAATGGTATCGTTTTCAACACGTATGTGATTGATATTTCTCTGGGTGTATCAAATTTAGGAAACCAAACCGTTTAAATTTTTGGTTTTTTCTCTATTGGGTTTTTGCAAAAACGCAAACATTTTAAAATTCAACTAAAATTAGTTTCGAACTTTATTCTTTTTTTGATACATTGAGAGCGCTTTGATCGAACAAAAAGCGTTTTGCGAGTGAAAAAAACAAAAAAGTTTTTGCTGGGTAGTTAATAGTACATTCAGACTAAGCATTTCAATATGTTTTCGAAAATGAAAACTGATACGAAAACATGGCTGATTACATTTTTCATATGACATTTATAAAGTTTTTAAAAATTAATTTATAATTTTTTTTTGTATTAAAACAATAATATACTTTGTGATTCTTTTAAATTTTTTATACATTCTAAAATTTTTTCTTTTCAATATTTGACATAATTTTTCATTTTTATTTTCAATTTCTATATTTCTTTTTCCTTGTAAAACAATTGTATATTGCAAATAGGGACAAAGGTATACCAAACGTGGCATTAAATAAACCGCGGTATATTAACATAAGTGATTGGTATCGTTGAAAAGATAATTTTCTCTTTAATATTATAACCCACCAAACAATATTAATGAAAAAATAATAAAATATAAAGTTTTTGTTTTTTTATTTATTTTCTTAATTTATGTCAAAAATTGTACTATTTTGAAGTTTATTTAACATAATAGAAAATTATAAATTTGGGAAAAAATTATTTTTTCCATGCATACCACTATGTTGCTTCCGTTTCTGATGTGCCTAAAATTGTATAATCTTATAAATAAAAGCTAATTGTGCCAAATTTGAACCTGACTTTAAAATTATTATGTGATTTATGCACTCTAAGTGAATTTCGGGAAAGTACTTTATATGGACACTCTGGTCTAGTGTGGACCAATTCCTTTAAAATTTGGTAGAGTAATTTAACATGTCGTCCCTGCGCTGACTAAATTACCTATGTAATTTTTAATAACTTTTCAGGAAAGCTGAAAAACTGTTTTGTTTTGCAGTTTCCTCGTTACTTCGCTAAATTTTTAAAAAATTTCTTCGTTTATGAATAAGCTTAGTAACACAAATTATGCGCATTATGAAAAAGAACGAAATTTTTGGCGCATTTTGGAAAAAAATCAACGAAATCTTTACATAGGTAATTTTTTAGAGTAATTTTTATTTAGATATGTTTGTGCTTTTCTTTTTGCAGGTTCTTAAGTTTATTTAAATCAAGGTTTAAATATTCAGTTCCAGCAAAAAATTTTTCACTTACGACTGTGCAATAAATATACAAATGTTTCACTTATACAATACTCAACAACTAGAAATATCCACACTATAACTTCGTTATACTACTAAAATTGTCAATCATCTCTGCAATTTGCAGCAGCAAAAACAAACCATTGCATACGAAGTAAAATATATTTCTGTAAAGTTGCGCACGCACAATTGTGTTGAAACCATATTGCGCAGTATTATTTCCGTTTTGATTTTGCTGCTACAGTATAATGTTTAGCATACTTTTTGTTGACAATTCCATTGCTGCTAGACATTCTTGTGTGAAAGTTAAAAACATAGACATACATACGAACATACACACTAACTACATTACGCTACATTTCAACCCTTATGTGTTTTTTTTTTCAACCCTACTATAGCAGAAAAATCAAAGCGCATACAAGTTGAATACTGTTTAAGTACGTTGCCATAAATTGTAAACAAACGCTGCAATTTTTAGTATACAACATGAAAATATTGCAGCAGTTTATAGTAGTAATGGAATACGAATATTTATAATAAATAAGAGCTACTATAGTAGAAAAATTAAACCTTGATTTAAATATAACTATGAACTATGGAAGGAGGTATTCTTAGTAATATCTTGGTCAAATTTTAATTTTTTAAGATAATTGGAATATGCCATTAAACGGTAATTTGTCGATGATCCCAGAAAAATCTTAAAAAATAAAATTCAACAATATTAATATTATATGTATCAAACGATAGCTAAAGGAAAATTAATGAACCCGTATTTCATGATTTTCAGAAAAAAGATTTTAAATAAGATAAGATTAACGATTTACTAAAAATTCCTGAACTCAATAAAGTACGTCAATTTGTGCGAAGTAAAAAAATGTTGCAAGTGTACTCTACTAAAATTAAAGATTTATGTGTCTTAAACTAATTCCCAAAATATTAGGAATCAATTATTTCATTTTCGTGAGCTGGACCAATTTTAAAGTACCTCCAAAAATATTATTTTCGATCAACACTATACAAAATTTTTAATTTTTGATTAAAAGAAATCCAACATATAATAGGTAACGCTTAGATGTTATTCACAGTATGGTCTGCCGAGCTTTTTCTGTTCTGATTATTAAAAAAAAAAATTATATTTTGTAATAATCTGAAACTGAAAGGCAGACAGGCGGACAGACGTCTCACAGTGGTCCCAAAACAGAAATTTTTGGAAATAATTCTGTAACTTTAGAACTGCTGGATTTATTTCAATGAAATTTCACATGAGCAATCCTGAACCTCCAAAGTTGGTCACCTCGGGTATGAACATTTTTTAAAAAATCGCCAAAATTTCATTCAGGATTTGATTGAAAAAATATTTTGCACACAGATAGTCCTTATAATTCTCTATAATACACTTACATGTGTGGGTTATCTCTTTTAATTTTTGGAGATATTTGGACCAAAGTAAAATTGTGACCCATTTTTTACATGTTTTTTTTTAGTTTTTTTAACTTGGCGAGCGCAATTTGAGTCCTAAAATTCCAAACAATTTTTGTGCAAAGATCATATACCTATGTGGTTTAGATAAAAAGTTATATTATTTTGAATTAGAAAATTTGAAAAAAATTGTGTTTTTTTGTGATTTTTTTCAAAAAGGTGGTAACATTTTTTCACTTTAACATCCATTATTTTCCTCTGGACCATAAATTTTTTTCACGTTTCTAGAAGAATGCTTAATATAAATGCATGTAAAACAAATCCGAGGGCAGTTGGGGTAACAGTCTCCCCGCTAGCCCTATCAAAATTTCGTTAATTTTAATTTTTGTGTTTTTAGTTTTTTGTGGAGCACAAAAATGTCGAAGCTAATATTAAAATAAAAATACCGTATAAAGATAACTCCATATGTTGGCTAAACACATACAAAAAATTGAATAAGCCACGCCTCTTATAACGACAGGGTGACCATTTTACGAAAAAAAGTAAATTTTTGAAGTAAGTTTTCCCCGAACAGGAATTTTGGGTATTTCGGAGTAAAAAAATGGGAATCTATTTATACTCTTCTTTTAAGAACCATTCTTTTTATATAATACTAAAATTTCAGAATGACATTTTTGTGCTCCACAAAAAACTAAAAACACAAAAATTAAAATTAACGAAATTCTGATAGGGCTAGCGGGGAGACTGTTACCCCAACTGCCCTCGGATTTGTTTTACATGCATTTATATTAAGCATTCTTTTAGAGACATGAAAAAAAATGTATGGTCCGGAGGAAAATAATGGATTTTAAAGTGAAAAAATGTTACCACCTTTTTTAAAAAAATCACAAAAAAACACAATTTTTTTCAAATTTTCTAATTCAAAAAAATATAACTTTTTATCTAAACAACATAGGTATATGACCTTTGCACAAAAATTGTTTGGAATTTTGTACAGAATCCAGAAAATATTTTAGAAAAAATGTAGGACTCAAATTGCGCTTGCCATGTTAAAAAAACTAAAAAAAAAACGTAAAAAAATGTGTCAAAATTTAATAAATACGTATTTTTCGTAGAGAATTAAAAGGACTATCTGTGTGCAAAATATTTTTTCAATCAAATCATAAATGAAATTTTGGCGATTTTTTAAAAAATGTTCATACCCGAGGTGACCAACTTTGGAGGTTCACCCCTCGTCCCCCAGACCCGCTACGAACCAGTCCTCCTATTCAATTGACATACACCTCAGGATTGTCCATGTGAAATTTCATTCAAATACATCCAGCAGTTCTAAAGTTACAGAATTATATCCAAAAAATTTCGTTTTGGGACCACTGTGCGTCATCAAAGCTTTAGTTGACTTAGGTCTGAATCAGTTAATTTTGGTGTAACTATTCTTGAGATGTATACTTTCAGACCGCATATCATAAGCACACAATATTATGTTTTATGTTTCAATTTTAATATTACCATTTGCTCTAAGAATATTAATAATATTAACTTGTATTGAAAATTATTTACATAGGTAATTTTGTAAATCCCAAACTAGTTGAGATATCGACAAATGGTTTGATGGTCATATGTATAACTAGTAGGGGATCCAGATGCAGCAATAAAAAAAAATTCCAAAATTTGTACAAAGGTAATTCAGTCAGCACATGGACGATGTACTATTGCTAAATTTTATCAACATCTGACTATATATGTCATAATAACCATTAAATCACTATTCCGGGAATATCCTTGTATTGGAGCTAGGTGAAAATATGGACAGATTATAACATATTTTAGTAACAGTTTTTGTTGTGTCAAAAAAAAAATCATTCATACCAAATTTCATTCAATTAGTCTAAAAAATTCAATGATCCATGAAACATTTAAAACGAAACGAAATTCGACAAATCTTAAAACAGAACATACAATTGAACGTTCTGATCTTTAATGTGTATGTAAATGCTATGGATAATAATGGTTATTTATGTTACTTTTTTGCTTTCAAAAATCTTAAATTTTAAAAACTATTTTGATTAATTGTAAATTTTTATTGTTTTCATATCCACCATCAAAAAGATGGGGCACAGTGGAGTCAAACGCAAATTTTTTGGTAATAAATCTGTATCTCCTAACCTACTGGTTGGATTAAATTGAAATGTATGGACGGGTTGTAGAGGAGAACTTAAGCTTTGAGTAAAATCATCTTGAAGTCACGCTGTGATAACACAAGAAAATCTATAGGGTGTCAAAATTGACTACCGCGAGTTTGTAAAAGTTTAAAAAAATCGTAACTTATACAAATAAGTCCAACTTTAAAGATTTTTATATTTCTGTAAAGTGCTTGGCAAGATAAAGAAAAAAATAAGCTTACTCACCCAAGTTATCTCTTACAGTTAAAAAGATATTTACACTTGAATTTTGAATTTTTGATTTTTTGGATCGACTTTCTTTCGTTTTTCGTGAATAAGTCCTGAGGTATATGAGTTAAACATTTTTTAAAAATATTTTGTAATTTGCTATATATTTCAAAATAACATGCTGAAAGAATTCAAAGTCAGCACTCTGAAATTGGAAAGAAAAATGGCAATTTTTTACAAAAATATAGTACAATTCCTTCACTTTTTTCTCAAAGTTCCGTTTAAGAAAAACAATTTTTTCTTTATATATTTCAAAAGACAAGGCTTCACAAATGGCTAATGTAGAAATTTTGAACTGATTTAGGCTTGCACCCTATATCAGGCATTGGTCGAAAATGGTGAACTTTGGAAAAAGTTAAATTTTTTGTCGATTAATAAAAAAAACGTCACGCGAGCTTTTTTAAATTTTTTCATGATATTTCATAAAAAAATAGATTTAAAACGATTTGACACTAAACTGCCTCCCGCCCGACCAAAAACGAATGCAGGAGAGCTGATTTCATGAAAAAAGTAAATTTTTTAAACGACTTTTTTCAATTGCATAAAAAAGCATATTAGCATATTATTTTTGCCATTATTTCTTATGCGGTGTATAAAATATATATTGATCTTTTACTCCTGTAAAAATCATTAAAAAATCTTTACAAATAAATTTTTGGCAATTTTTCAAAAATAAACAATATTAAATAAATATAAGTGATTATTACGAATATTATCTCGTTCAACAACCAAAACGTGCCAATACAATCGTGTGTTACGTATACGCACATATGGAAATATTGTAAAACAGTGAATTTTTGAGAGTTGACCTAAGTTGTTAGATTTAAGACCATTATATAATGCTTTTAAAACGATTTATATATACATATTATACATCTATGAAATGGTAAATAAGTTTTTTTTTTTTATATTCTTGTAATATTTTATTAGTTTTTGGAAAATAGGCGGAGTTTTGCTTTACAAAACATTATTTTTTTGGTTTTTATATAATTTTTATATATTTTAATTTTGAAAAATTGCAAAAAATTGATTTGTAAAGCTTTTTAAATGATTTTTGCAGGAGAGAAAGACCGATGTATGTTTTATATACGACATAAGAAATAATGGCGAAAATGTTATGCTAGTATGCTTTTTTATGCAGTTAAAAAAAGTCGTTTAAAAAATTGACTTTTTCATGAAATCTGCTCTCCTGCATTGGTTTTTGGCCGGGCGGGATGCAGTTTAGTGTCAAATCCTTCTAAATCTATTTTTTGATGAAATATTGTAAATAAATTTAAAAACGCTCTCGTGACATTTTTTTTATTAATCGATAAAAATTTAACTTTTTCCAAAATTCACCATTTTCAACCAATGCCTGATGTAGGGTGCAAGCCTAAATCAGTTCAAGATTTCTACATTAGTCATTTATGTAGCCTTGTCTTTTGAAATATATAAAGAAAAAATTTTTCTTTAACGGAACTTTGAGAAAAAAGTGAAAAAATTGTACTATATTTTTGTAAAAAAGTGCTGAATTTGAATATTTTTCACGTCCAGACGCATTAAGATAATCCAAAAATTCTTTCAGCATATTATTTTGAAATATATAACAAATTACAGAATATTTTTAAAAAATTTTTACCTCATAAACCTCAGGACTTATTCCCGAAAAACGAAAGAGTCGAGCCAAAAAATACAAAATTCAAGTGTAAATATCTTTTTAACTGTAAGAGATAACTTGGGTGGGTAAGCTCATTTTTCTTTATCTTGCCAAGCACTTTACAGAAATATAAAAATCTTTAAAGTACATACTCAATTTTGTCACCGTGTAGATTTTCTTGTGTTATCACAGGGTGACTGCAAGATGATTTTTGTCAAAGCTTAAGTCTTCCTCTACAAATCGTTCATACATTTCAATTTAATCCAACCAGTAGTTTAGGAGGTACAGATTTATTACCAAAAAATTTGCGTTTGACCCCACTGTATGGGGGTATATTGATTTTGCTCTTTCGTGTGTAACATGTCGAAAAAATCATGTAAGACCACATAAAGTATATGTTTTCTGGGTCCTGGTTAGATTCTGAGCTGATCTAGCTATGTCCGTCCGTATTTATCTTATATAAGGTTTGTTTGTTATTGAAAATGGGCAAAATCGGTTAATAAACAGGGTGTCCGTATTTGTTTCATTTCATACTTTTCTGCTGATATCCTTAAACAAGAGCGTGTACGACGACGATATTTTGTACAGATAGTTCAAGGACCAATGTAAACTCGGAAAAAGCGTGGCCCACCTCCCATATAAGGTGAAACGTCAATAAAATTTTGTACAAATAGTTCAATAACCAATGTAAACTCGGAAACAGTAAAATGGGCGTAGTCCGCCCACTTTACCGCCTACCTCCCATATAATATAACATTTGAAAAAGTTGATAGTTGTTAAATTTTAAAAACAATAATAGTAATTTTACTATTTTGATAAATTGTCAATTTGACCACTTGACGCACAGTGGGGCCAAATCTGTATCTCCTAAACTACTGCTCTGAACGAATTGAAATGTTTGCAAGAGTTGTAGAGGATGGCCCAAGCTTTCAGAAAAATCATCCTGTAGTCATCCTATGATAACACGTACTTTCACAAATTAAGTTCGATTTCAAAGATTTTTTTGTTTCTGTAAAGTAAGGAAAGGCACCCATAGCACTCAGGAGCCGAGTGTTTTCGTTATTTACATATACACAACACGAAGTTTAGCGTACATAACAAACAAAAAATCACTTAGTTTTGTTCTAGCTTTCAACAAGACAGGCTCATATCGCATGGTTAAGCAAAAACAAAACACATAAAAAAGAGCGCAAGAAAAAATTATTATACAACAAACACATACGTAACACAGAGCGTAAATAAATATAATACAAAAACACATTTAAATTTTTTATGTTTCCCTTTCTGCCTTTCATTGCTGTAAAGTGATTGACGAGATAGCTTACTCGCCTAAGTTATCTCTTACAGTTAAAAATATATTTACGCTTGATTTGTTGCCTCCACTTTATTTTGTTTTTTGGAATAAGTCTAGAGGTATAAGAGGGAATTTTTTTTAAATATAGTGTAATTTGGAACATATTCCGAAATAATATACTGAAAAGTCTTTCCGATTATTTCCATTCATCTAGATGTGAAAAATGTTCAAAGTCAGCACTCTGAATTTAGCATGAAAAATTGCTTTTTTTACAAAAATATTGTACTATTTTTTACTTTTTTCTCAGTTGTTTTAACAAACGAATTTTTCTTTACATATTTCTAAAGAAAAGGCTTCACAAATGGTTAATAGAAAAATTTTGAACTGATTTAGCTTTGCGGATTGCATCCAGCATTGGTCGAAAATGATGAATTATTTCAAAATGGAATATATTTAGATCAATATAACACTAAACAATTTGGCACATATGTTTAAGGTGTGCGATCGAAAAAATCTTAACATATACAAAATTCAATCACCCTTATTCTATTTGGCGTCGTCAACAGAACACAACGTCGTTTTTTATGTTTTTTTACAATTTCGTATTCCCGTTGGCAATATTGCCATATTTCGATGACTGTTGCTCTTGCCTTTAATTGCCTTTGATTTTGTCGTCGGCATTTTATGTGTTGTCTTGTATTGCTTGCGTGTAGTTTTTCTGCATTTGTGTTGTGTTTTTATATATTTTTGTGGAAATAATGGAAAAAATTAAAATAGCAACTAAGTGCCAGTTCGAGAAGCTAGTGGAAGAGCTTGAGAAGAACCCATCACTAGCCAGAGGATTTCGCAGGGGCTGAGCTGGTACGATCCCTGGGCCAAAAAACGCAATGTCGCTGCCAATTTTATTGTATTTGGAACGAACGTTGATCTCGTCCCTTTTTTAAAGGGGGCTCTATTAATTCCAACACATGTTTGAATGAAGGCTTATTAAGCCGAAAATAACTTTCAAATTTTAAAAAGGATAAAAAAGTCCATTACTTTTCATCGGGCAAATTCAAAATACAAGATTTCTGTCTAAGCAGTCTTCTTTCCATTATTAATTTTTTTTGTTTTCTTCGTCACTGGACGAGTTCGAATCAGAAATATAAAACATTTTTTTTAAGATTTGGTCTTTTTTTTTATAAAAAAATTTTTATTTAATTTTGCAGAAACAGCACAGAATTTTATTTTTTATCAAAAACAGTAAACAAAATGAATCAGCTGACTCTAATATTAGAGATGTGTGCTGTATTTCATTAACGTTGTCGATAAACAGTCAATGGCGACATAATACTCTTACAAAATACCAAATTAACATAGAATTGATGTTGTCTTTGATTAGAATTGCCGTTGCCTTAAAATTGCCGTTGTTATTGCCGACGCCAAATAGAATAAGGGTGAATAATTTAGAAACGGTTGACCTTAAAGTTTTTATTGTTTTTTTTTTTATTTAATTGATATTATACTACAGATCACAGAAAAATAGAACTTTTAAACTTCTAACCACTACTTATGAACACGTAGATTTTTTTTGGAAACCCTTCCATTAGAGATTTGATAGTTATTTCAGTCACTTTTTTGGAACAGTCTGCCCATCTCCTTTTACAATCTTCGATATTTTGGGACACCTCTTTTGTCCTCTTCGATTCACTTTTCACAAAAGCCCAATATATCTTCACTGGGCTTAGCTCCGGACAATTTAGAGGATTGACTTCCCTTGGTACATAAACTATGTTATTGTTTTGGTACCACTCCAGAGCTTTCTTACGTAGTGACATGATGCCAAATCGGGATAAAAATATGTGAACACATTGTGCTCTCTTATGAAAGGAAGAAGATTTTTTTTGCAAATATTCTTTGATGTATTTTTCGGTATTTATAGGGTCCACTGTAACAAATGACTTGCTTCTTTTGCCGCAACTGCATAAATATTACCAAACCAGAAATTCTTTAGGAAATTTCGTCAGCTTTTCGGCCCTAAACTTATCTTCAACATATCCTCGAGCATCAGCAACATACAAATTTTGACCAGAAAGCTGCGAAAAATCTGCCAGTACATACGTTTCGTCGTTCTTTATACAACATGAATTTTTTTGCATGAAATTAGATTTTAATTTCCGTGCCTTATTCTTGGCTTCTAAACTTTTTGTAGCATTCCAGTATGGAACTTTTTGGACTTTATATGTTTTCAACTACGCATTAGCTTTAACTTTTCGCACCAAATAGTCTGAGCACTGACCTAATCGGGCTGCTTTTCTACCAGATGTGTTTGGAGTTATTTTCAATATGTTTTAAATTTTCTTTGCCTTCCCAATATCATGTAGACCTTTTTTCTTCTCGAACCATGTTTCCTATCAATGGTTGAATTCTCCTGTAACTGCTTAATAACCTGGGAAACAGTTTGACAGTAGATAGACATTTGGCCAATTTGGATTTTGTTGAAATATTTTAATAATTTATAGCTCGTAATCTTTTTCGTCACTCATTTTGATCAAACTCACAACAAATCAACATGATTGTCATTAAAAATAGTAACTGACATATTTTTCAAAAATAAATAGATCAAAAAAATTTTTGAATATTGCTTCGGGAAAAAGTTATGAGGCAAAACGTGTTAAGATTTTTTCTATCGCACTCCTTATTTTGGCATAACAACGAACGCTCTTAAAATTGGTCATGATCGGTCCATTAGTTCACCTCGCCCCCATACAAATGACCTCTTAACACTTAAAAATGCCTTATAAATAGGGATATTTTAATGTAATTTAGCACAAATAAGTTTTATAAGCACAAATCCATAGCTCCATAGCTCCCATATAAACCCCTCTCCCGAGAAACACTTCAACGTGCATTAATCCGACAGAAATGTTAGTATTATGTATAAGGAAAAACAAAATTATGTGGATCGGAATGGTGTAGGTCGGTTGTATATATATATATTAGGGTTCGTTTCGAACAGAAAAATTTCTTTTGATATTTGGATATCATACCTTTTAGGAAAATTTTTGCATCAGTAAAAATAATGGCGTATTTTCTTTTTTAAAATTCCAACTCCTTCCCCTGCATATCTTCGGCTAAAAACGCACATTTTGAGCGCCATTTGATTTTTAAAAAATTTTATTTTATACATCAATTCTACATAATATTTTAGTAAGAGCGAGCACTATTCAACCCGCTTAACATGCATCGTGTTCCAATTAGGGTGTCCGAAAAATTTACTTTTTTCAAAAAAGTTTTAAAAATATATTTTTTTTTTATACAGTGAAAATATATCTAAAAAAGTATGATATATATGATATATATATATATATATAAACAAATTTGAAAAAATTTCGAAACAAACTTTGAATCTATAAATCTCATTAATGCTGTAAAATACAATACAAATAAAAAATTTTGTAACCTTAAACTACCACATCATATTTTTTAACATTGGACTTTAATTGACCATAAGCTTCATTCATACCTTCCCTAAATTACTTAAACATGATAAATATGTCAAAAATGTCAATATGTACACGAATTCGCACATTTTATTTAAATACATGCCAATGTACAAAATTTTAAAAAGGTCAGTCCATACTTGACCACGGCCTTTTCCGAAAAGCCATTAAATGTACATAAATTAGTATTAATTGTAAATCCAAAATTTGAAATACAAAAAACGTTGAAAAACTAAAACATATTTTCTAATTGTTCTGTTTTAAAATAAAATTCAATAGAAATTTGAAAATAAAAATTACTTACTACTTTTGCTCGTACAAGATATTCAAGTAAAATATAGCAAAAGAAAAAAATATTTTTTCTTGAAATGTTTACTACTTTTACTATTTTTATGTGCACAAAAACGCTTTTCGAGTAAAATACTTGCACAAATAGTAAACCTAGTAAAAATAGTATGCAAAAAAACAGACCTATTAATTTAAAAAAAATTTGTTATTTTATTAAAAAAGGTTCTATTTTCCTGTTGTCGTGTACGAATAATTGTTTTTAATTGTAGCGGGGTGAAGACGACTTCTTTTAGCGTTTATGCAGTTTCCTGCAACAGAGAAGGCCTGTTCGGATAATGCGGATGTTGCTGGTATTCCTAAGCAAACATTCGCTAATTTTGCTACATTTGGGAAGGTCTGAAATAAAAATATTGATATTTACGAAATTTAACATGAAAAAAACACCATACTTGGTCATTTTCCTTCCACCAATCAAGAGATTATGTTTCCTGAACTTCTTTTTCGAAGTATTTTTTATTTAATTTTCCAAGTCATTAGTTTTATTTGTTGGTGTCATTAGAAGATCTAACATCTTAATAAAATAAAATATAAATTAAATAAAACAAAATGGAGCTATAAATTATCAATAATGTTACCTGTTTCTTTGTTTTTGGTTCTGCCGACTTTGTGGATATTTGGCTACACGATGGTTCCTTATCGCCATTAATTATAATTTTATTTACTTCCTCCAGTATTAAATCCTCTCTAGGTACACAAAGATTTAAATCTTCTCCAAGCTCAAACGAATATCATGCTTTTGAAGGTATTTTTTTTTTATACCCTACACCACCAAAGGTGGTTGGGGTATTATGTGTTTGTGCAGAAATTGTAACGCAGAGAAAAAATCATCGGACCCCCACCTTAAAGTATACCGTTCGACTCAGAATCACTTTCTGAGTCGATTTAACGATGTCCGTCCGTCCGTCCGTCTGGTCGGCTGGCTGGCTGTCCATGTAAAGCTTGTGCGCAAAGTACAGGTCGCAATTTTAATAATAATTTGATGAAATTTGGTACATATACTTTTTTCAATACAAGGACGAAGCCTATTGAATTTGGTTATGATCGACCCATTATTTCACCTAGCCCCCATACAAATGTCCTCCCGGAATAGAGTTTTAACACTTATAAATGGCTTAAAAATAGGAATATTTAAATGAAATTTAGTACAAATAAGTTTTATATCAGCAGAAATCTGTCTGCCAAATTTCATGAAGATCGGTCCATAACTAACCATAGCTCCCATATAAACTCCTCTCCCGAAAATCACTAACATTCATAAATCCCATACAAATGTTAGTATTATGTTAATATTTAACACAAGTAAGTTATATACATATACGTAATTATGTGGATCAAAATGGTGTAGGGTATCATATAGTCGGGCTTGACCGACTATATCTTCTTCTCTCGTTTAATATTTATTTAAAGTCGGTCAATGTTTTTGACACGGGTCCATTAACGCAGCGACCATATGTAGTTTAAAGAAGCGCTTTCCAAAATGTTTTGAAAAAAAACAGAGATTTATAATAAGATCGAAGGAAGATTCTATTTCAGTTTTTTCTAAGGATTGCATAATATTTTCATAAAAAAATATGCACGACGAAATACTTGGATAGTTTTGTCCTTGCAAGTAATTTTTCCATTTCTGGAATGATTATAGGGTCTTATTTGACCTTTAGAAGGGCTATATTTATTATATTTATATTTTTTAGAAAACTTTCAACCATTGTTAATGTTTGCGAGAAAGAAAAGAAACGACTGATCTATTTTATGTTTAATTACGAACTGACTTTATTTTTACAAATCTTAATATAAATTAACAATATGAAAATATCTTATTATCTAAAAATAATCTTAAAGAAAAACATGCATTCTTTTCACAAATTCTATTTACTAATTTTAAGTTCACGCTGTGTGTGGAAAAGTGCTATTTATGTTATCAAACTTCAAAGATCTTTTATCAATTTACCGCACACACCTTATACAAACATTTTATTATCATATAAACAATAATGTTAATAAACTTTAGATGTAAAATATACTTGCGTGTGTATATAAGAAAAATATAATTAAAAGTTTTTTTTTTTTTTGTTAATCTTAAATAGTTTTTCTTAAAATAAAAAAGATTAGTACAGTTTATACAAAACTAAACATTCAGCCGGCCTTGAAAGATCCTAGTCTTTCAACAAAAATAGAAAAATTATTTTAACAAAACTTAAAACTACAGGTTAATAGTAATAAACAGTATTATACCTTATATTATGCAAGGTAGTGCAACGGTAGCTGGCAAATAAGTAGATGTCATTCGGCATAATCTTCTCATGATGCAAAGGACTGCTATAATAATGATGATTATGATGATTATCGTTGTACTGCTTATACCATGTGTAAGATGATGGACATCTAACGATGTAAAGAAACCAAGTAAATTTGTTGTTGTGGGTATATCGGGAATTTAATAAATTTCCATTTCACCATTTATTTTTAGATGATTTATGGATGGCAATGAATTTGACATATTTAATACTGGAAATATGTAGTTTACTTCCGAAGAATATGAATCGTATGCCCAAAGATTTACTTCAGCTGTCTCCAAATGACAGTCAGGTTCCATTTTTAAAATACCTGAACCACGCATAACAATAGGTTCAGTTTTCTGTATACATGTAACGTCTGCTGACGTGTCTTCCTTTAATGAAAATATCCATGTATTTGATGCTTTTGTTTGACGCCAATAGTTTTGAACTTTCCTTATTTCTATTTCACAGTTGTCTGGAATAGTTTTAGCTTTTAAGAATAGTTGTACCTCACAACTAGTTGCTGCTCTTGTGTATAACATTGGATGAATTTGATGGCATATTGTTAACTTTACTATTTTCTGGCATTGCTCAAAATCTCCTTCGTTTAGATTATAGTATGTCGTTTTGCGTTCGTCAATGAGAAAATATCTGTGTTTCCGATAAATATTAGTAGATAATCCATCGTGAAACACCGGGTATGTATAAACTTCATAAGCTTGAAGAATTTCTTTGTTTATTAATGGAATTCTAATGTTGAACAAAACGAAATCTTCCGTTACTCTTGAAGACACTTGGGATACTTTTGCTAACTCCAGTGGATTTTCGGTGGGTAATCGTAACCGTTGATTAATATTTGAGTTAATGATATCAATTTGTTGTTTGAATTTATCAACAGGCAATATATGATGCATAAAATTTCACTTTGAATTTAATAGGGTATCAATTATGTCATCTTAAACTCGTTCGAATATTTCTACTGACATCAGAATATTTGTTATGGAAGATATACGTGTTGCTTCATCCTTCGTATCATGAATATCTGCTTCCAAGGATTTGATGGATTCACTCAATTTTAAAATATTTTTGAATACCACTTTATTTTCCTTTTTTAGAATATCCATTGTTATATCTTGAATAGATGAAAGATTTTGAACTTAATTCATTAATTGCTGGTTATTTAGAGAGTTCTGCTTTATTCTTTCTGACATTTCTATAGCGTGCTCTTCGTCCATTAAACCGAATAGCGAGTGTTGGACTCCACCAATTGATGGTAATAAGAATCGTTTTTTACGGATAACTGCTGATGACATTATCAATTCATGTCTGTTTATAATTCTCTCATATAGCGAACGTAAATTTTGACCTGCTGATGAAGAATATAGAGCTTCTTTTCCTCTTAGGTTGGCAAGTGAATTCATGGCTTCATCTAGAGATGTTTTGGCAGCTCTGTAATCAGTCATATTAATGTGCATCATTGTCAAAAAATATACCTGCCTTATTATTAAAATTTATTATATTAAAGTTAGCCCTGGCCGGTGTCATTACTGATAAAAAAGATAGCAAAATTATTAACATATTTTTAAACTTAGTTTTACTATTTCTCTAATTTTCTTTAACATTATTGTCTAAGTGTGAATTTTCCACATTTTCTTTATTTAAAGATGGATCCATCCTTTTAGATTTTTCAGAATTAAAAAGAGTTTCATCTTCGTTCTCTTCAGTGGGAAAAGGACAAACATTGTGGATCGATCTTTTCGTTTCACCATTGCTGGTCCTTACGTCCATCATTCTGCATAATCCATCAGAACCTAATATCGTTCTGATGACCCTCCCCCGCCTCCAGCTCATAGGAGGAATATTGTCTTCTTTTAGAAGCACTAAAGTGCCAGGTTTAATATTCTTTAAAGGTTTTTTCCATTTATACCTATTGCTATTCGGACAAATACTCTGACGACCAACGCACAGTGGGGTCAAACGCAAATTTTTTGGTAATAAATCTGTATCTCTTAAACTACTGGTTGAATTAAATTGAAATGTAAGGAAGAGTTTCAGAGGAGGACCTAAGCTTTGAGAAAAATCATCCTGTAGTCACCCTGTGATAATACAAGAAAATCTACAGGGTGTCAAAATTGACTACCTCGAGTATGTAAAAGTTTCAAAAAATCGTAACTTATAAAAATGAAGTCCGATTTTAAAGATTTGTATATTTCTGTAAAGTGCTTGGCAAGATAAAGAAAAAATAAGCTTCATATCAATTTCAGAGTGCTGACTTCGAATATTTTTCACGTCTAGACGCATTGAGATAATCCAAAAATTTTTTCAGTATGTTATTTTGAAATATATAGCAACTGACAGGATATTTTTAAAAAATTTTTACTTCATATACCTCAGGACTTATTTCCGAAAAACGAAAGAAAGTCGAGCCAAAAAATTAAAAAATTCAAAATTCAAGTGTAAATATATTTTTAATTGTAAGAGGTAACTTGAGTGAGTAAGCTTATTTTTTCTTTATCTTGCCAAGCACTTTACAGAAATATACAAATCTTTAAAATCGGACTTCATTTGTATAAGTTACGATTTTTTGAAACTTTTACATACTCGAGGTAGTCAATTTTGACACCCTGTAGATTTTCTTGTGTTATCACAGGGTAACTACAGGATGATTTTTCTCAAAGCTTAGGTCCTCCTCTGAAACTCTTCCATACATTTCAATTTAATCCAACCAGTATTTTAGGAGATACAGATTTATTACCAAAAAATTTGCGTTTGACCCCACTGTGCAACGTTTCCAAAATTCTTCAGTATTGGATTGAACTGCTTTCCAATGCTCACGTATTCCGTGGTAACACTTATTGTTTAAATTATCATTAAATGTTGTTAAACTCTCTCCTATTATAAAATGTCCTGGAGTAAGGATATTTAAATCATTTGGATCATCGGACAATGAAGTCAATGGACACGAATTTAAAATTTACTCTATTTGAGTCATAAGGGTATATAATTCTTCGTACGTTATTGTTCCCTCTGTCACTTTATATAAATGTTTCTTCACAGACTTTACGCAAGCTTCCCATAATCCGCCCACATGTGGAGTTCTTGCAGGTATATTAAGCCACTGAATACCTTTAATAGCACAAAATTCATTTAAATTTTGTATATGTTCTTTTTGGGAAAAAAATTTATAAATTTCATTTAAACTGTTTGCAGCTCCTACAAAATTTGTAGCGTTGTCTGAAAAAAATTTTGTTGGACATCCTCGCCTTGCTACAAATCTTTTCAATGCGCCTATAAATGCTGCAGAAGTTAAGTCTGATACTACTTCTAAATGAACTGCTTGCTACAAAAGCCAAATACACACACATAAGATTTTTCCGTTTTCTTTCCTCTAACTTTATAATGAATTGTTATAGAGCCAAGAAAATCAATACCTACATTTAGGAACGGTCGTGTTCTGATAACACGATCTTCTGGTAAGTTTCCCATTAATTGATGTATTTGACGTGGTTCTATCCTAAAACACCTATAACATTTATTTACTACCTTTTTAACTAATTGCTAATAATCCTTGTAGACCCACATGTAAATGTTCCTTGTGTATATGTTCTACTAACAACACAACAATTTCGACTTTGTAAGGAAGAAGAATGGGATGTTTAGCGTCGTATGACAAATTACTTTTTTCTAACCTGCCTCCTACCCGTATAATTTCGTGATCGTCTAATATTGGGCATAATGAAACTAAATGCGATGACTTTGTTAAACCCTTTTTAGCTTTTTTTTCACGTGTTCAAAAAAAACTTGGGGTCACCAAAATGTTTGCGAGAAAGAAAAGAAACGACTGATCTATTTTATGTTTAATTACGAACTGACTTTATTTTTACAAATCTTAATATAAATTAACAATATGAAAATATCTTATCTAAAAATAATCTTAAAGAAAAACATGCAGAGTGCATTTCTATTTACAAATTTTAAGTTCACGCTGTGTGTGGAGAAGTGCTATTTATGTTATCAAAGTTCAAAGATCTTTTATCAATTTACCACACACACCTTATACAAACATTTTATTATCATATAAACAATAATGTTAATAAACTTTAGATGTAAAATATACTTGCGTGTGTATATAAGAAAAATATAATTAAAAGTTTTTTTTTTTGTTAATCTTAAACAGTTTTTCTTAAAATAAAAAAGATTAGTACAGTTTATACAAAACTAAACAGTTAAAATGGAATTCCATCTGGTCGGAACGGAGTTTTTAATTCAACAGTATTGTATGCCTACATTTTTTATTTTTTTGAATAGTTGAGAGAAATTATCGTCTCCAACTATAAATTGGTCATTGGTGTCCAAGCTTTCTAAGATATGTTTTGCTTCCAAAATTTAATATATATGGCTGAACTGTTAATTTTGAAGAACATAATGCGCTAAGAACCGATGCAGTGTATGAGCAATACATCCATAGAGGGTATTTTTTTTTCTTTTTAGTGCGGCCACAATATTGCTTCCGCCGTCAGTTACAGCACATATATTTTTTGCTTCTAGGTTAAATTCTAATATTTATTTATTTGTTCCGCTACTGCTAATGCTGTATGTGGTCGTGGAAAAATTTCTGTTTTTAATGTTACCACTTTAATTTCAAAGTTTTTACAAAAATGTATTTTTATATTAATAAATGATAAGTGTTTATACTTATCTGTCCACATGTCAGTAACTAACGTTAAATTATCATTTAGAGCACTTTTCGCTATCGTTCTATGAGATGGTAACATAATTTTCGAATTTAAAAAATGTATGAACTTTTGGAATCCAAGTTTTTCAACTATATTAAACGGTTGAAGATCCCAGAACACATTTCAGCAATCCGGCGACCATTTTGATGTTTATTATTAGATGATGTTGTCTAACAACACAAAGTGCTCTAGAAACTTTGTGTTATTAGGGACGATTTATTTTGGGTTAGTGACTTCACATTTATATTATGCATCGTTCAAAGATGACTTAAATAGTAGGTTGTCGATGTTGATTTGGAGAATCTTGATTAAAATATTGTAGTTATTATATGTTAAAAAAAGTTAAATTTTCTTACCCTTTTAATGAACTTTCAGTTTCGAAGCAGATTTTGCAAAATTTATATTTTTCTAAAATCATCTTGCTTTTTATATATAGGTTGCCGAAATGTTTCCAACATTCTGAGAGACCCAATCTGTGGCCAATCTTTGTAATTCAATTTTTTAAATAAATTTTCATAATATTCCATGTCCGCTGATGGTAATATATATCTGTTATAATTTTCAGTGTCAGATTCTTCCGAGTCTGAAGATAAATTAGTAGTATTACTTGTTGTGACGGAAAAAAAAAATTGTAATATTTGATTGAGACAATTTCAATTTACAAATACGTAAAATATAACGGGAATTTTTTTGCAGACGCTAAAGATTTTTCTTAGTTGCCACAGATTTAAAAAAACGAATTTGTATTGCCATATTTTTAAATTAAATGAAACTTGACGTACATACACTTTAAAAGTGGTAATATTCTAAAGTTAATGTATAAATTAGATTAGTGTTTCTTTAAACACAAAAGAAAGGCATATTCGCATGGTATTAATTTTTGAAGTGTAGCCGATCATAAACGCCACAATTCATACATATATAAAAATAGAAAGTGGATTATATCGGCTGAGCCGATCTAGTCGGCTTAAAATTATATAAAAATAGAAAGTGGATTATATCGGCTGAGCCGATCCAGTCGGCTTAAAATTTTAGTCGAAATTAGTCGCATTATTCGGCGACTAACGGCTAATAGCTGATAAGACCAAAATAAATCGTCCCTAATAACACAAAGTTTCTAGAGCACTTTATTAGATGATGTTGTCTAACATCATCTAATAATAATAAACATCAAAATGGTCGCCGGATTGCTGAAATGTGTTCTGGGATCTTCAACCGTTTAATATAGTTGAAAAACTTGGATTCCAAAAGTTCATACATTTTTTAAATTCGAAAATTATCTTACCATCTCATAGAACGATAGCGAGAAGTGCTCTAAATGATAATGTAACGTTAGTTACTGACATGTGGACAGATAAGTATAAACAC
The DNA here is from genome assembly GCA_951394005.1 of Protophormia terraenovae. Classification (NCBI taxonomy): domain Eukaryota; kingdom Metazoa; phylum Arthropoda; class Insecta; order Diptera; family Calliphoridae; genus Protophormia; species Protophormia terraenovae. The sequence continues at coordinate 65,691,876 of OX596074.1, forward strand.
TTATCATTTATTAATATAAAAATACATTTTTGTAAAAACTTTGAAATTAAAGTGGTAACATTAAAAACAGAAATTTTTCCACGACCACATACAGCATTAGCAGTAGCGGAAAAAATAAATAAATAAATATTAGAGTTTAACCTAGAAGCAAAAAATATATGAACGGCGGAAGCAATATTGTGGCCGCACTAAAAAGAAAAAAAAAATTACCCTCTATGGATGTATTGCTCATACACTGCATCGGTTCTTAGCGCATTATGTTCTTCAAAATTAACAGTTCAGCCATATATATTAAATTTTGGAAGCAAAACATATCTCAGAAAGCTTGGACATCAATGACCAATTTATAGTTGGAGACGATAATTTCTCTCAACTATTAAAAAAAAATAATGTAGGCATACAATACTGTTGAATTAAAAACTCCGTTCCGACCAGATGGAATTCCATTTTAACAATGGTTGAAAGTTTTCTAAAAAGTATAAATATAATAAATATAGCCCTTCTAGAGGTCAAACAAGACCCTATAATCGTTCCAGAAATGTAAAAATTAATTATAAAAGAATTTGCACAATTTTTAAAAATTTTCGAGGACGCAACGCAGTACTTGAAAGAACAAAACTATCCAACTATTTCGTCGTGCATATTTTTTTATGAAAATATTATGCAATCCTTAGAAAAAAGTGAAATAGAATCTTCCTTCGATCTTATTATAAATCTCTGTTCTTTTTCAAAACAACATTTTGGAAAGCGCGTCTTTAAACTACATGTGGTCGCTGCGTTAATGGACCCGTGTCAAAAACATTGACCGACTTTAAATAAATATATATTTTTTTTTTTTATATTTACTTTTTATTTATTTACTGAATCTGCCTTTATTAGGCCTCACAGTAAGTATTTAAATCTTAAAACTAAACTTAAAAATATCTACTCTCTAGGGAGAGCTATGTTGTAAACAGGCCTCTCATTAGCGGGGCGGTAGGTCGGCTCTTCGAAGCCTTGAATATGTCTGCAGTTCTGCAAGGAGTCTAGCGAGTGGATTTGGATGAGTTTGAAGTTTCTGGATATATTTTTCACTGCATTTTTTAAATTCTTCTTTTACTAGTGGTATCTCTAAGTCCCTATGGATATTCTCATTTCGTATGTACCATGGTGCACCCGTCATAGTTCTAAGAATTTTCGATTGTGCCCTCTGTATAATATCAATGCTGGTATTACTGGCAGTACCCCATAATTGGATGCCATAAGTCCAAATTGGTTTTAATATGGTTTTATACAGTATGACTTTATTGTCAAGGCTTAGTCTTGATTGACTGTTTATTAACCAGTGAAGGCTAGAAGCTTTCAACTTCATATGAAGTCTCTTGGTTTCTATATGTCGACGCCAAGTAAGTCGTCTATCCAAATGAATACCAAGGTAAGTGACATGATCTGACTGTGGTATGTTTATACCATTAAGCGTGACTGGGGGACAATTACCTCTTCTTAAGCTGAACGTAACATGGTTACTTTTTAATTCATTTACCCTTATTCGTCAGTTTGCTAACCATGCCTCCACACGTCGGAGGTAAATATCTAATTGACTAGATGCTATGTGTGGATTTTCATGAGAACTGATTATTGCGGTATCATCAGCAAATGTAGATATAGTCAGTACATCGCATGTAGGCAAGTCAGAAGTGTAAATTAAATAGAGTGTAGGTCCAAGAACACTTCCCTGTGGAACAGCTGCTTTTATATCATATTCTTCTGTTACAAAGTCATTAAACTTTACTCTAAATAGACGGTCAGATAGATAAGATTCTAGAAATTTGTGGGTACATGGTGATTTTATATATTAAACCTTTGTGCCATACTTTGTCGAAAGCTTGCGCGACATCCAAGAAATTAGCAGAACAATATTTCTTTGATTCAAAAGATTTCCTAATCTCTCCAGTTAGACGATTTACTTGTTCAATGGTTCCGTGTTTTTCACGAAAACCAAATTGGTGAACTGGGACGATGTTTCTATCGTTTAAGAATGGGATAATTTTCTTTTGAAATACTTTCGACAAGCAAGGAAGTAAGCTAATAGGTCTATAGGAAGATGGTACAGTTAAATCTTTTCCTGGCTTTGGTATCATTTTAATCTGAGAAGTTTTCCAAATGTTTGGAAAAACTCCTAATTTTAAGATCGCATTAAATATTGTAGATAGCACAATTATAGCCACATTGGGTAGGTATTTGATCATTAATGGTGTTATTAAATCATGTCCAGGTGATTTTTTTACATTTATATTCTTGATGATTGTATTAATGTCCTCTGGGCTAACAACAATTATGTCATCATTGTTAAATGTAGTGAGAGGTGACTCTCTTAATACAAAATCATTTGTTTGGGGATTTTCTTGAAAGACGGAGCTTAAATAACATGCAAATAAATTTGCTTTTTCCTTTGCACTACGGGACCAGGTACCGTCAGCATTCCTTAAAGGATTTTGGGCCTCTACCGGCGGCTTAATATTTTTCGTTGCTCTCCATAGCGAAAAATTTGTGTGCTTGTTATTTGTCAAACTTTCAATATAATTTTTATTTTGGCGATCCTCTTCTACTTGAAGGGCTTTTTTCAGTTTTTTACTTGCTATTGACAGCCTCAGCTTTGCAGCGGGTGATCTAGATTGTTGCCATTGTCTTCTGTATTTTCTTTTTTCAAGAAGAAGTTTTTCGATATCCGTATTAGAAATATGCGTTTTGCATTTTTTAAGAATTTGACTCTTAGAATGTTCTAGAGCAGAAGTAATTAATGACGTAAAGTCATTGACGGATTTATTTATATCTTCCTCACTCTCAAAAGAAAGGTCTGTGTGGATATGACTACTTATGTATTTCTTATATTTCAACCAATTTGTAGTATATGAAGTATTCATGGGGAATTTTGATATAGTAGTTCTTCCATAATAAGTTAATATTATGGGAGAATGATCAGAAGATAAATCATTTGAAATTTCTGTACTTATTGAGTTTCTAATAATATTTTTAGAAATGGCAAAATCAATGAGATCTGGAATCTTTCTAGGATCAGCCGACCAGTAAGTTGGGTGTCCAGGGGATACAAAATCCAAGCCATTTTTGCGATAAACTAGAGCTTTATATAGCTGTCTTCCTTTGGGGTTTATCAATCTGGAACCCCAGTAAGTGTGTTTCGCATTGTAGTCGCCACATGCCAGGAAACGATCTCCTAGTGTATTAAAGAATTCTTCAAAATTTTCTTTGGTCATTGAAAATCGTGGTGGACAATAAATTGAACTAAGAGTTAAATACCCAGAAAAAGATTCAAGGCAAATGGATGTTGCTTGCATATAGTCTCTCGAGAATTCATCTAGGGCATAATGTCGTAATCGGTTTTTACTAAGTATACCAGTACCACCATGTGCCTTACCGTCCGGATGATTTGTACAATGAAATGAATAACCTGAAATATAAAAGTTATATCTATTGGTAAGATGCGTATCTGAGTCTAGCATCACATCAATATTTTGTTTTTGCATGAAGTATGATACCTCAGATTTGTGTTGGTTTAAGCCATTTGCATTCCAGAAACATATTCTCAAATAACTCATTTTCTCGTTAAGAGGATTTGAATCATTTGGTTTTGCGCTCTTAAAAGCTCTTGTATTGTGTTTTGCATGGATGACATAAAGTTAGTCATATTCTGTGTAAGTGTTTGCATAAAAGTTTCGAACCCTCCCAAGTTTTGGGGAACATTAGGCTGTTGGAAACCAGATTTTAACACATTGGCATAGGAGTTATTGCTAGGTCTAGTTGAACTTACATTATTTAATTGCATAGTTGGCTTAACTGAAGCCGCACCCTCATTAATAATGGTTACACCAGGATTTTCTGGGTTAGAAGTGTTATATACAGGTGATAGTTCAAAATCTCCACCGCCGCCGTAGTTACCGCATTTTCTTTTGAGACCTTTCTCTTTAATGTCACATTGTGACGAAGCATGGAAGTCTCCACATGCAACACATACTGTACGCAAAGTACAATAATTTTTAGTATGTCCAAACTCTTGGCAATTGCCACATTGGACAGGTCTATTTCATTTAAGAGGTTCCTCTATAGTTACTCTCCGATTCAATAGGTATCGCAGGGAGTATATAGGGTTTGTCTCATTCTTCTAAATAAATATTAAAAAAAAAAAAAAAATACCTTCAAAAGCATGATATTCGTTTGAGCTTGGAGAAGATTTGAATCTTTGTGTAACTAGAGAGGATTTAATACTGGAGGAAGTACATAAAATTATAACTATTGGCGATAATGAACCATCGTGTAGCCAAATATCCACAAAGTCGGCAGAACCGAAAACAAAGAAACAGGTAACATTATTGATAATTTATAGCTCCATTTTGTTTTATTTAATTTATATTTTATTAATAGAAAATATCGCGAGTCCGTCAGAAGATGTTAGATCTTCTAATGACACCAACAAATAAAACTAATGACTTGGAAAATTAATTAAAAAATACTTCGGAAAAGAAGTTCAGGAAACAGAATCTCTTGATTGGTGGAAGGAAAATGACCAAGTATGGTGTTTTTTCATATTAAATTTCGTAAATATCAATATTTTTATTTCAGACCTTCCCAAATGTAGCAAAATTAGCGAATGTTTGCTTAGGAATACCAGCAACATCCGCATTATCCGAACAGGCCTTCTCTGTTGCAGGAAACTGCATAAACGCAAAAAGAAGTCGTCTTCACCCCGCTACAATTAAAAAACAATTATTCGTACACGACAACAGGAAAATAGAACCTTTTTTAATAAAATAACAAATTTTTTTTTAAATTAATAGGTCTGTTTTTTTGCATACTATTTTTACTAGGTTTACTATTTTTGCAAGTATTTTACTCGAAAAGCGTTTTTGTGCACATAAAAATAGTAAAAGTAGTAAACATTTCAAGAAAAAATATTTTTCTCTTTTGCTATATTTTACTTGAATATCTTGTACGAACAAAAGTAGTAAGAAATTATTATTTTCAAATTTCTATTGAATTTTATTTTAAAACAAAACAATTAGAAAATATGTTTTAGTTTTTCAACGTTTTTTGTTGAAACCAGCGGTCAATTTTGAATGAAGTATTGCAAATTTTGGATTTACGATTAATAATTTTATAAAGCTTATGTCAAGGCAAATTTATTTATCAGATAAAGTCAGTTCTACAACAAATACAACAATACAAAACAACAGGCACTTTTTAAATGGTTTGCTGGTTAGTTATGTCAAAATCGGCTGACTAGAAACAAAGCGAATTTGTAAACATAACAAAAAATAAAGTAAGCCTCAGAGAACCAAGCCGACGCAAAATTGTCGGCGGCTGTGTATCCAATTATGGTCGGTGGCGGCGACTTTCACAAGGAAGCGGAAGCTTATTTGTCAGCTCAAAATGTTTTTTATATTATATTACATAAATTAAGTAAATTTCTTATGTTTATTACTAAAAACTAATATTTTCGTTTATCATATGCAATTTTAAGTAAATTTTTATTTGTATTTTGTTCAGCCTTTCTAGCCGGTATGAGTCAGCGTCTGCGACGGCTAGAAAAATTATGCGGCGACTGGCTGCCGGTCCGCTTTTTTCTTTGGTAAACGTAAACAAAGTTTGACAGATGCAATATCCAAAACAAAGTAAAAAAAAAATCAGCTGATTAACTGACTTTACCCGATAAATAAATTTGCCTTGGCTTATGTGAACAAAATTGTATTGTGATACTAATTTATGTACATTTAAGGGGTTTTCGGAAAAGGCCGTGGTCAAGTATGGACTGATCCTTTTAAAATTTTGTACATTGGCATGTATTTAAATAAAATGTGCGATTCGTGTACATATTGATATTTTTGACATATTTATCATGTTTAAGTAATTTAGGGAAGGTATGAATGAATCTTATGGTCAATTAAAGCCCAATGTTAAAAAATATGATGTGGTAGTTTAAGGTTACAAAATATTTTATTTGTATTGTATTTTACTGCATTTATGAGATTTATAGGGGTCAAACTCAATTCTATGCAGACGTTTGTCATTTGGAAGCTAGGTAAAATAATGGACACGTTTTCATCAATAGGCTTCGTCCCTTAATTTTACAAGTTCTGTGTACCAAATTGCATTAAGTTATCTTCCAAATCTACCTGTAGTTTACATGGCATAGTGGGGCAGAATCGAAATTTTTTGGAAATAAATCTGTAACTTCTGATCGGCTGGATGGAATCGTTTTCTGTATAACAAAGAATTGCGTCAGCTATGCAATGTATTTTAGATGGGAAAAATCGAGTTTATACTTTTTCTGATTTTTTAAATTAAAGTAAAATTTTTGTGAAAAAGTGGTTTATGGAGAAACTCTAAATATTTTATCTGTAATAAAATCTTTGTTATTAGAGATATCTTGACGAAAGTCAGTGAATGTAGACTTTATCGTGAAAAATGAGAAAATGAAAAAAAATTTAGGATTTTACTAAAAGGAATCCCACAATTCCTATAAGAACGACGAAAATCCCAAGAATGGGGTTTTTCACATTTTCGGCTATAAAATCCACATTTTTCCGAAGTCCCGTAGATTTTGGTTGAAAACTTTTAAAAACATATTGCAAATTCTTAAACTGCATTCCGTTTGCCGATTCGTGCATTGGGATTTCAGAAAATATAGTCTAAAGTCAAAACCTTCATATAAAATGGGTCGAATTCGGGAGGGTGTGTACCTTGAGCATTTGTGTTATTTGGCTTGTTTTTTATCTTAAGGTCTTCTCTGTGAAGAAAGCTTTCAGAAAATAATAAAATTATTATATGTTGTTGAAGAAAATTTTATTGTAGAGAAAAAAGATTGTAGATACTTTTTCGGCCAAAAAAACACAAAAAGTCGTCGTTTTTGCAATTTTTGAATTCAAAATCGTTTATCTTTGGACTCGGTAAAGATATTGACTTCAAATTTTTCTTATTCGATAGATAATTTTGTTCTTTAATTAGTGAAAGAAAAAAACAAATGAAATCAGTCGGAAACTCTAGGATATATGTATATGAATAAAACTGGACCAAGAACATGCAAAATTGAGGTACTTAAAAATTCAAATGCAAATAACTAAAAAACTATAAGAGATAAATAGGATACGTAAGCACGTTTTTAGTAGCTCTTATCAGTGCCTATAATAATGTATAAGAATATTTGAAATTGGACGAGAAAGAAAAATTTGGCAAGCGATTAAAAAATTTCTATGTCAGAGATACCCAACTTTGAGCCGCTTTAGCTCCGCCCCTGAGGGGTCTGTTCCGTCCCCCTTCCAAACTTAATATTGTACACTCCTCTGCTATACATTCACGAAAATCCATCCAGCCGATCAGAAGTTACAGATTTATTTCCACAAAATTTCGATTCTGCCCCATTGTGCATGGGCGGGAATGAACTATTGATAATATTGAACAAGGCTAAAAATCATACGTGTCATTAGATAAAAGAAATTTTATAAGAAAATATGTGAAAAAATTATCTGCAAAAGGGACATATGCCAATATTTTTGAGTTGTTTCCAAGTTTCGATTTAACAATAATAAAAAATTATATAAAAATTTTATTTTTTATTGACACTAAAATTTATTTTACTATTTTCCGTTTTCTTACTTTTTCAAGTAAAAGTTTATTTTCGAGCATTATTTTTAAATTTCTCGTTTTTTACTACACACAGAAAAAAGATTTGTTGGAAAATGGTTGCTAATATTAATATTTGATCAAATATAACAAAATATTATAATAATAATTACTAATTAATGAGGACATCAGATTGTCTGCATTGTTGATAATAAAAATGTAATTATATGGGAATATTAGTAATCACAATTTTAAAGTTAGTTATTGCAACTAATTGCGATTGGTTAAAATAAATTTATCAAATTCGGCTGAAAAAACAGAATTGATTTCATATATTGCCACTTAATATTAGTATTTCCAATCAATAAATTAGTTATATTATGAAAATTAAAATATTGATTGTATTTTCAGTTACTGCAATCAATATTTTTATATTGTAATAACTAAATATAAAGTACAAACAAAAAATAATTGTGATTTTCAAAAATTAAAAATTTATTTATTTTTTGACAATTTTCAAAACTAAAAAAAATAAAGAAAACAGAAATAGAATAACAAATCATAAAATATTAAAATAAAAGCAAATTCTTATACTTGGTGAGTATATTATTAAGAAAAATAAGGATCAATTATGACCATTATATTTGCATTATCCTAGCACATTCAGTTGATGTTTGGTGATTCCTTTTTTACTAGTTTCCAATACAAATATTTTCTTGCCAAGTTAGATGCAATTTTCGTCATCAGATTACGTGATTTCCATATTAAGAATAATAAATGAATGAATACGAATTCTTCCAACGCATTTATTGTTTACAGATGTGTTTGCTAATGGACTATCGTTTTCGAAAACTATCCTAATTAACTGTCCACTATTTTTCGTACATCTTTCAGATGTATATGAAATATAAAAATACGTGGAAGCTGTAAGTATATTTTTGGAATAATTTACAAATTTTATAAAATTTTTAATATTTTCTATCTATTTCTCAAAGGAAACATGCAAGTATATATGGATATACAACAAATAGAAACAGAAGAGTTTCAACTTTAATTACTTTGAGTCTACATTAGACAAATTTTTATCAAGACAAACGTCAAAATGAATTCGAATTTATGGAAGGTGGCAACAATTGTGCAAAAACAACAATATGGCGAATTCATTAATGTTTTTTATGTATACAGTTTGACAGCTGTAACAACCAAAAATAATAATCAGCAGTTTAACTGAGGCTACCTTGTATAGATTTGCACCGATTTTGACGTTTGTCTTGATAAAAATTTGTCTAATGTAGACTCAAAGTTATGGAAGCGTGACAAAATTTAACAAGAAGTCAAAATTTTAAAGTTTATAAATAGCAATACTAATAGTAATACTAATGTTTCTGCAAGTTTGGAAAAGCATTAGCTACAATTCACACTATAAATACTAACATTAATGTATCAATATGGGATCAAATTTTAGAAGAAAACACATTTTACACGTGTAAACTTTCCTTATATGATAGAAGGAAATATATATAAACTTTCAGCCAGAAGATGTTTAAGAATTTAATAAATTGTATATGTATTGTAAATGTTGTAGATATATATTTATGTTTTAAAAATTAAAAAAAAAATATACATATGTAGATGTATAAAAAACAAAAATAAGCTGTCGCATTCTTTCAATGGAATAAATTGGTTAGCGGAACCGAATTTTATATTGTATATTTCAGTTCCTAGCACTGATAATTTCACTTTTTCCAACTGAAATTCGATGGTCTCTACCATATTATTTATTGGTAATAAACGAATTATTCGATCTGTGCAATCGAATTTGTAGATAGTACGTGGAACCGATCAAATTCGTTTGGCTAAAAATTCGGTTGTCACAATGAATCTGTTTTCTCTGTGTAGTTTTGCTAGAATTTCAAACGAACAAACCTAATGTATTATTGAATTTTTGATAAGTTTGAATTGATTTTCAAGTTATATTTAGTTTTAAAAGCTTTAAGCAACGAATTTTCTTTATTTTTATTTTTGTTGATTTAAAAAAACGTTTTTAAATACATTAAAAGAAAAACAATTTAATTTGATTTTTTTGTTATCGCAAGGCGAATTCAAATGTTTATCGGTTAAGTCGACTTTAGCCGCCGCCGCCGAAAATTCTTCAACTTCAGCCGACTTTCTGTCGCTGCCGATTATATTTTCGATTAGCCGCCGATGGTTGCAACTTTCAAAAAAAGCTATAAATTCCATAAAATCATAATTTAGAGCATTAATGTACAAATGAAAGTGCAAAACGTCGTTTGCCGCAGAAGCAAAAAAATAATAATAATAAACTTAAAATTTTAGTTTTTTGCCTTAAAATTGAGCCATTAAACACATTTTTTCAGTTGTTCCCTTAATAGATAAATCATAAAACACTATTCAAATAAAATTTTTTTCTTACATGGAACAAATTTTACGACTATTTCCTTTATTTAATGAACATGAAATTTTTGTATAGATGTAATTTGGGTCAGTCCACAGAGTCCCAAAGTTGGACACCTCGGGTATAAAATTTTTTTAAAAACGATCCTGATTCCTTATAACTGAACCCATTTGAAAGATTTTTATATAGCAGTATTCTGCTAGTTGAGATCTACAAAACATTGTCGTATGCATATATTATCTCTTTTAGTTTAAGAGATATAAAGCTTCAAAGATTACAATTTTTACTTTTTAGCCTGTCTTGGTGAAGTTTTTTCGCCACAGCGGGTCCAACATTCACTTGATTTTCTTTTCAAATATGTATACAAATTTTTACAGTACGAAAATTTGTTGAAGACTTTTTGCAAAAAACACTGCGAAAGCATGGATTTGTGATTTTTTGCATTTTTTTAATTTTTCATTATGCAATAAAATTCTTGTTAGTTAATAGTATTGAATGATATTTTACACCTAAGTAGATTTTTTGATGCTTAATTCAAAGCGCTATTCACTTTTTTAGACTTGTCTACAAAAATCCCGTAATTCCCAAAAAACTTTAAAAAATTTCCAAAAATGGGTTTTTGTACTTTTTTTTTTTTTTTGCTATATCTTTTCAACCGATATCGAGGAACAAAAATTTCTATTACGATACAATTAAAAACACATTAGACTATATAAAAAGTACAACTCTTTTTTTATTCCAGCTTTGCGATTTGAGAAATTCAGGCGGAAATTCGAAATTTGTTGGAAAAATAAGTAAAATTTGGGAAACACTGGTTCTCGCAAAAATCAATCTTGAAAAGTTTTTTTCCCCTTGAGTTATTTTGTGTTAAGTTATCTTTCAGATAAATATTAACATTGTATATGTTATTTAAGAAAATTTTTATATAACAGAAAAAGAATATGACCACTTTTTTTGATATTTGTCGTATTATATTCTTTAAATTAATATACAAAAGAAGTTTTGGAAATATGTGTATTTCGAGTTTGGGGCAAAAGTGTTGTGTTGGTCATGCATTTTGTGCGCCAAAATAAAGTGACACTACTTAATTTCTTTAATTTTGCTTCCAATTTTCGAATTTGTTGATACAAAACGAAAGGCATATGCTTAAAATGTTCTCAGTTTTAATATTAATTAAATTATACTATAATTATTATTAAGTTTGGAAAATATCGGACAGTCTTCGACCATATTCCAGAAAGATTTCTTGACTCCAGATAAGGAAAATAAGGTAAAATTAGTGTATTTGTCTTTACAGTGTAATATTTTAGAATCTGAAGCAAAAAAAAAAAGAAAAAAAACATTTCGTTATACAAAATAACAATTCAAAATGAAATTTAGAAGAAATTGAGGGGACAGAAACCCTAAGACTACGAAGTAAAATCGTAACGATATCAATATTCTCGCCAAACGAGAATGAGTTTCATCATCTAGTTATAACTATATTAGCTTTTAAAGCCAGGAAAAAGCTCAAATATATGAATTTTAGAAGTACCTATTCTAAGTAAAAGCCACGTCATTGTTGTGCTACTCGTAATCAGTGTTGCCACCAATAATGTTGCTAACTACACATAACCGACGATTAAATTACACATCTGAAGAAAAATTACACATGGTATGTAGATAAGATTAAATGCGAACTATATTCAAATTTGTCATTTCCTTTTCAAAATATTCCTTCCTTTCACAGAAGACATTTTATTTCTTTACTGTTTTAAATTAATCAGATTGCAAAATATCCTTTCTGCTGATACATTAGAAAAATGTAAAATCAAAATGAACTGGATTAATTTGGTAAATTTTGAAATAATTTTTCCCAAAGAATTTTATTAAATGAAAATCTTCTGGCTCTAAAATTATATTGAAATTAAATTTGTCATAATATAGAAATGCTTGGATTTTCCACTCATTATTGACTTATTGAAAATCACGAAAATCTTGTAAAGGATGGAAATCTTTTTGTTTTTTTTAACAACGATAAATTTTTTGGTTGAAAAGATTTGACAATTTCGGGATTAATAAGATCTACAAGAGTAAAAATATCATCGTTTAAATCTTATTTAGATTTGATCTGGCGTATTGCTAAGTAAAATTCTCTACAAAATTCAAGTCGATTGTTTTTCCAAGGTTGGCTACCGTTACTAAAATACCGTTACCGAAATAATTGAAAATACCGTTACCGCTAAAATACTGATACCGAATAAAACGAAAATACCGATAACGCTAAAAAACCGTAAAAATATTTGTAATAAAATTTTAATAAAACTTGTAATAAAATTATGGCTATCTCAGCCCGACATTATCATACTTGGCTGCAGTTTATATTTTATGATTCTGAAACAATACTTTGAAATTTCTGAAACAACCGTTACCCTTAAAATACCTTTACCGAAGTAGCTCAAAATATTGATAAAGCTAAAATACCGTTACCGAAATAGCTTGAAGTACTGATTCGGAAGAGGGACCGAAAAGACCCTTCAGGGGCGGAGCTAAAGAGGCTCAAAGTTAAGTATATAAATTTTGCATGATTTGGTCCAATTTTTTTTTTTTTTTTTTTTTTTCATATATATCCTAGCATTTCCGACCGATTTTATTAGTTTTTTTCTTTACTAGTTAAAGAACAAAATTATCTATTGAATAAAAAAGTTGTATTTTCTTTGGGATTTGAGAAAATATAGACTAAAGTCAAAACTTTCATATAAAATGGGTCAAATTGGGGAGGATGTGTACCTTGACCACTTTAGTTATTGGGCTTGTTTTTTATTTTAAAGTCTTCTCTGTGAAGATACCTTTCAAAAAGGTATAAAATTATTATATGTTGTTAAAGAAAATTGTATTTTAGAAAAAAAAGAGTGTAGATACTTTTTCGACCACAAAAACAAAAAAGTCGTAATTTTTGCAATTTTCAAATTAAAAGTCGTTTATTTTTGGAATAGATACTTTTGTTCTTTAATTATCTAAAGAAAAAACAAATAAAATCGGTCGGAAATACTAGGATATATATGAAAAAATTGGACCAAGAACATGCAAAATTAAGGTACTTAAAAATTCAAACACTAATAACTCAAAAACTATAAGAGATACATATGTTTTTTGTATGTCTTATCAGCGCCTACAATAATGTATAAAAATATTTGAAATCGGACTAGAAACAAAAATTTGGTAAGCGATTAAAATTCTTTTTATGTCAGCGGCACCCAACTTTGAGCCCCTTTAGCTCCGCCCCAGAGGGGTCTGTTCGGTCCCTCTTCCAAACTTAACATACTCTTCTCTGCTACGCCTATACCAAATTTCATGCAAATCCAATCAGCCGATCAACAGTTACGGATTTATTTCCAAAAATTTTAGATTTTGACCCTCTGTGCATTGGTACATATGAAATCCATTTGTCTGGACAGTTAGGCTAGTAATAATTCAAATTACTTCCTCCTTTATCTCTTCACTTAGAAAAATTAGATTCTTTTTGGCGAGAATTGCGATATAGCTATGATTTTACTTCGCAGTATTTGGAATTCTGACCCCTCAATTTCTTCTAATTTTCATTCTAAATTGTAATTGTGTATAATAAAAAGGTTCTTTTGGCCTCAGATTCTAAAGAGCTGTACGTTAAAGACAATTACATTAATCTTACTTCATTTTCTCTATCTGGAATTAAAAAATCTTACTGGATTGAGGTCGAAGAATTTCCGATAATATGGCCGGATCTATCCTTATTTTTCAAATGTAATAACTAGGGGGCGGATTTTTATGCATTTATTTTTTGAAAATATGCACCTATAAAATGCACTTTAAAAATCAAAATATACCCTATAAAATTAAAAAATATGCATTTATTTTTCTTTATATTTATTAAATAAAAATAAAAAAATAAGTTCAAAATAATTAAGCTGCGATAAAGGAAATATTAATAATTTTAATATTAATATTTCTAAATCGCGATCGTTACTTTGAATAAAGTCACAATTTATTTGTTGGGGGGAAGCTAGTTCCTATGCGCATTTCGCCGGTTGCTTAAGCAAGCTCATCAGGAAACCTTTCTCAAGATACTAAAGATATATTAGTGTGTAAACTTTATAAATTCAATGAGAATTAAAAGTTTTATACTAAAAATATCAAAGCTTAAACAAAGCCCAACAAACAAACCATGATTTTATTCTTTTCTTACTTTCCTTTCTACATAGGTTGTTATTCTTAAGAAAAAACTAAAATCAGTCTATCTTAAGCTAAGAAATGCAATACATTTTGTATTTCTAAAAGTTAAAGCTATGTTTTAAAAGATCAATACTAATTATTTGTACTTTTTTAAATTTGTACTCCTTCAGATCACATTTTTTTTAAACTTATATTAGTGACATTGAGTTTAAAACAACCTTAGTTAGATAGGTTTTTATTTATATACACAAACATATTTTTTACTAAGTTGTCAAATGTAAATGATTGTCTATTTTGGCGTAATAAAATTTCATACATAGAAAATGATCTTTCAACGTAAACAGAAGTGATAGGAGCATATTTGAATAATTGTAGTTCAGTCGAAAAGTATTCTTCTAAACACGAATCATTATCTGAACGTAAAGTAATTGATTCTGAAACTTTTTTAATTTTCTCAAATCCTTTATTTTTTTATAACAGCTTGCAACTTTAATTTTGTTTTTTTCAGCAACCTTCTGCAGCTTCGATTTTTGCAATAGCACTATCAATTAAACTGATTTGAGTACTTAATGAATGGAAAACCTCTAATTTAGTAATAGTTTCAGAAAGAAATCCATAGTTAAAAGAAACAAATGAGGGTTTATTTTTAATATTGCTTGATGTTAGTACTCGTTTAATTTTTTTTATAGCTTTAGAGTCGTTATCATTCAACTCATCCACAGCATTTTTATAATTATCAATACACAGAAAAAAGTAAAAATGGACTTCAATTACGAAAATGCTTATATTAATTAATTTTTAATTGATTTTGCTCCAATCATCAAAATGATATTATTAATAACGAATAATTTATTTTATTGTAACAGCTTTTCCTTAAATAGATATAATGAGCTGAAAATTTTTGGAAATTGAATAAAATTTATTTTATTTTTGTATTTTTATAAACAAATCTTTTATTTTTCTTTGTATATTATAAAGAGATCTCAATATATTAAAAAACAAAATTGTAATCCAATTAGAAAATTAATTGTGTTAATAAATAATATAATTAAATTTCAATATAAAGTTAGTTAATAATTTTATTAAAAAATAATTTAAAATATTTTTTTCTGTGTATATTGTTCGTAGTATTTTACAGCATCAAGCCAAGATGCCCATCTCGTAGTAACTGTTTTAGGCGAAAGTGGCAAATTGGGATAATTTTCTTTTAATTTTGCAACGCGTCTAGGAGCTTTTAAATATTTCTGTTTTCTATAAGTAATCAGCGAACAATGTGATCAAAATTATTGCGCACCTCCTCTGCCAATCGGTGTAATGCGTGGGCTAAGCAGGGTACATGCAAAATTTTTTGGATAAAAAATATTAATAGCTTTTGCGGATTTTACTATATAAGGTGCCGCGTCCGATAAAAATAAAAGAATTTGATTTTTATTAAAATCCTCTCCCAACAATTTAACTGACTCATGAAACGCACGGGCAATTGTTTCGTGGTTCACACTTTCAAGTTCTACAATATGAATCAAAAACTTTCGTTTGCTCAACTCTACGTCGTGATCCAAAACTGCAACAATTACATTAACAATGTAAAAGTTATTTTCAACTTTTTTCATCGGATAAAAAAATTTTAAACAGCAACAATTTTATTGAATAAAAAAATATTTTTGATACAAAACCAAAGTATGAATAAATCATTTGAAATTTTTTCCGTACTGATGTTTATTTTTAAAGATGTCTATTATTTTCATCATAATGGATATTAAAATTAAAAAATAAAAATCCCTCACATATTTTTTTAAACAAATGAAAAATTATTTTTTGAATAGTAAATATATTTATATTGATTGAAAAATAAAAAGTTTTCGGGTGCTTACATTTTACCTCAAAATGTGAAATATAAGAATAAGATTGTAACAAAAAATTTTTAAAAACCAAAAAAAAAAAAAATGAAAAATATGCAATAAAAATATGCATTATTAGGTAAAATATGCACTAACAAATTGATGCCAAATGTCTGATTCGGATAGATAACAACATAAGATCATTTTTAAATGCTCCAAAAAAAAAAAAAAAAAAAAAAATAACATGCATTTGCATGTAAATCCGCCCCCTAGTAATAATAATTTGAATAGAATTTAGGGAATAGAATATTAAAATTTAGCACTTTTTAAGCATATGCCTTCCATTTTATATAAAAAAATTAAGTAAAGTGTCACTTTATTTTGTCGCACAAAATCCATGACCAACACAACACTTTATTCCAAACTCGAAATGCACATATTTCAAAAACTTCTTTTGTTTATTAAATTAAAGAATATAAAGTGACAAATACCTGGACACCAAATAAGTAGCCCATAATGAATCTAGAAGGCAATTATTAAGAAATAAATAGCAAGAGTAAAAAACCGCACTTTATTTTGTCCGACAGTGTTTATCAGGCTGCACCAAAATTTAACAAATTTCGAATTTTGACCGTAACTCACCCTAGAATTGTTCTTTGGGTTGCAAAAACATACTGTGTGAAATATTAGTGAAATCGGATATCTATATGGGAAAAAGATGATATTTTTGCAGTTTTTAGAAAAATATTGCTATTGAATACTTTGTTTTCCACCTAAATGTTAAAAAATTGTAATCTACACATAATTATCTATCAAATAACATATAAGAAGAGAAAATCTATTAAAAAATTTTTAAGTTTTTACAAATTCCCCAGACCATTAATGTATTTTAGAACATTTGTGTAAGGAGGGTACAACGAAATTTTCAATTTTTTGATAAATGTTTAAATAAAAAGCTATTTTCAATTTAATTTGAACCATAATCCAAACACCTTTCTATGCTCGGTTAAGAATTGTTTACTTTTTTTAAAACCGCACATTGGGGTAAAAGGGGTCGAAAATGGCGATTAATTCAGGGAATTAATCACGTTTTATTTATTTTTTTATTGATTATTCAGTTATAGAATTTTAAGATTTTTTAGCAGAACATAATTCAGGGAAGGGTGGTATCAACACTTTAATGATCACGTTTAATTTTCCTATTTATTAGTAAATAAAAAAATGCATTTTTAGAATTATAAGATGTTTTTTCTCTGAATGGTAATGTCCGTCCGTCTATACATTTGGGTTAAATGGGACGAAAATTACGCTTAATTCAGGAAAAGGTGAAATCCAAATTTTGATGATATATTTTTGCTGTTTATTAGTTTTAAAAAAATGTACTTTTAGAATTCTAAAATGCTTTTTGGCAGAATAGCAATGTCCGTCCGTCTATACATTTGGGTTAAATAGCTTGAAAATGGAACTTAATTCAGGGAAAGGTGATATCGAAATTTTAATACTTACATTTGGTTTTCATATTAATCGAGAAGTGAAAAAAATATTTTTCGAATTTTAAGATTTTTTTGAGAGAATTCTAATGTCCGTCCATCTGTCCGTTTGTTTGTTAATTTTTGCAAACTTTCCAATTCAAAATCGTTTAACTTTTGACTCAATAAAGACAACGAATCAAA
The DNA here is from genome assembly GCA_951394005.1 of Protophormia terraenovae. NCBI lineage: Eukaryota > Metazoa > Arthropoda > Insecta > Diptera > Calliphoridae > Protophormia > Protophormia terraenovae. The sequence continues at coordinate 65,709,608 of OX596074.1, forward strand.
ATTTTCTCTGTTCGATAGATAATTTTATTTTTTAACTAATTGCATGAAGCATAAAAAAATGTTTGGCTATATATGGAAAAATCTTGATTAAGATCTTGTAAAATTTAGGTTTTTGAAATTTCAAATGTATATAACTCGAAAAATATATAAGATAAGTAGTACATACAGGCATGTTTTCTTGAGGATTTATCAAGGACTTTAAGATGGTATAAAAATCTTGGAAATCGGAAAAGGAACAAAAATTCGCTACTGGTTAACAATTTTCTATGACAATAGATACTAACCCCCGTAGTTCCGCTCCTGAAGAGTGTATTGTGGTACCTGCTTCTAAACTCAAAATGCTACTGTCCTCTGCTACGCCTATGTGAATTTTATGTAAATCCAACCAGCCGATTAGAAGTTACAGATTCATTTCGATTTTACCCACTGCTTAATGTTTGATAAAGCAAAGCAAATGTCTGCAATTAAGGTGTTTTTTGTGTGAAATCTATTGGAGTTTTTTCGAAAAACAAATATTTTCTCAAATCGGGCTATATATGCGCAAGATTTTTTTTTCGTAATATTAAAGTGGACAATACTATTTTTCAGAAAATTTTTAGAACTAACATCCTGTAACGTTTTAAGTTGCATTCCATAAATGCTGAAATTTAGTGTATTTTAGGACAATTTTCAAAAAAAATTACAAAAATATTAGGGCAAAATATAATTTACAAGCACTTGAAGAAATTTACACTTAAATATCTGAAGTTGATGATTTCATTTTAAATTTTTACCTTAAAAGACTTTTTATTTAAAATAAATACACTAAAACTTGATAAAAATTTAATTTTTTACTATTTTTCAAAAATGTAAAAAAATTTTTAACTTTGACAGCTCCTTATAAGAAAACAACACAACCAAGCTTCAAGATTTTAATTGATGTTGATACATAATTTTGTCTATTTTTATTCGGTACCCAACTTTAGTACAAAATTTTTAATTTTAAAATTCAGTTAATCGCCGCTTTTGACACATATTACCCCAACGTGGACCGTTTTTCAAACTTTAAAAGGTTTGTTAAACAAATTTCTATATCGTAAGCTAGCAGTGCATTATGGTTTCACCGACCACTTTTCTTGGCCAAAACTAATTTTAGTAACATTTTCTATTTGTGTTTTAATTATTTTAGTTTTATAGCAAACACTTCAAAATGCCAAAAAATGAAGTCTTTTCCTACTTTTACTATTTTGTCTTCATAATACAACAGGTCAAAGTTCAGTTTCTAAAGCAAATTTAAAATATGTATAAAAGAGGTGCCTTTTTTCAACGGTTTTCAATACTTTATAATTATTGAGTACAATAATTGTTTAAATAAGTATTTTATGGAAAATATATCTTAGGATAAGTACTTTTATAATTGAATATAAAATCAGTTAAAACTTCTTGTCATCTTTGAAAAATACAGTTTGTTTTACAAAACCCAAAATGAAATTGGATTCGTAAGAAATTTTGCATTTCATTAGACCTGCAAGTTTTTGGTGAAAATTGGTAAAGAAAAACTCAACGGAAATAAATAAACATATATCTGGGTTATATTTTCCATATTGTCTCGTTTTGCGATTTTCGAGAAAATCCATCTTTTCCGTGTAAGTTAGCATTGGAAATTCTTATCATTTACAAGGTCTAACCAATGAATAAAAATGCCAAGATTAAAAAATAAGATATTATTAAAATATAGTTGTATATAATAATTAATGCCGCTAAAGAAAATGCACGCCTTTGGGTTGAGTTATAAGTGAAATATGCTAAAATTTCCTTTGTAATGACTTGACACATAAAAAGTATAAAAATTAATTAAATTTTTCTAATTACAAAATAAATACATTAAATTGCTTTGATTTTCACCCAAATCATATTTCAAACAAGACAATTTGTTTTTTTCCATTTTGGTAATTTTGGCCAAGAAAAGTAGTCATTGAATCCATAGTGCAGTGGAAGAATCAATTAAACGCAAAGGTCCCCTACAGTGCTTAAATTGTCAGGTCCTTCTTCAAATTTCCATCAGTTCGTGTTAGATATGGAGATATCCATAAAAGTCTGGAATGTCCCTATTCAAAAACAGGCATCAGTGCAAGAAAGTGTAGCAATTGTGGTCAGAATCACACTGCAAACTACCGTGGTTGCCCAGTTTATATTCAAATTATAGGGACTTCAAAGGCAAGAAGACCTGTATATACTCAATATCAGGATTCTAATTTTCCAAGCCTCCCTAATGGACCTACTTCTAGTGCACAACATAGAAGTAACCTGAACACAAATCGGCAATTTTTGTATGCTCATACGTAGAAGGAAATGCTCAATTTTCAAATACTTTCAATAAGGGTTCAGTAATTCCAAACCAAACTCATAAAAATAATGAAAATAATGCTTCATTATCTTCATATGCTCACGCTTTAAAAGAGGGTTCAGTAAATCCAAACATAAATTCTCAAAGCTTTATTGAGAAACTAATTGAAACCATGAACAGTTTCATATCAAATATGCAGAATATGTTACAACAATTAATGAAAAATCAAAGCATGCTCATGCAGATTTTACTAAGTAAAAAATTTAGTCCTTAAGAATATGTTACAGGAATGCTAATGGCCTTAAAGCCCAACCTGTCAACTTTGCGATGCAACGTAGAATGAAGAAAAGTAGTGTGAAACATTTTGTATAACCAGTCAACAAAAGTAAACGTATCATATGTTTTTGAACATTCATTGTGTAAACAACCCTGTTTTTCGGTTATATTGTGAACAAAATAAACTACAGGGTTGTTAAAAACTCACGCAGCTACTTAAAAATCTATTTTCTGTAGAATTCTGCGATACGCTACTTAGAATTTTAGTGTCAATAGCTACATACACACATCTCCATAAAGCAGGTTGAAAAAGCTGATTGCTATATGATGATTTTTTGTTGAGGGGTTGGGCCTTTAGCCAACATAAATACGAAGTTCAACAATTTTTACAGTTGCAAGATATTGATCTGCTATTGGTATCTAAAACTCACTTTACTCAAAGGAACTGTTTCAGAATAAATGGCTACTACACCTATGACATAAAGCAGCCTAACGGTAGGGCATGCGATGAAATATTAGTTCGTAAAGACATAAAGCATTTTTCAATTCCAGAATACAGAACGAATCACATTCAGGCCACTTCAATAAATATTTCCGATAACAATATCCTCTATATATTGTCCTTTAAGATATTCTATTAATCGTAATAATTTTCTTGATTATTTTGCAACTTTAGGCCCAATATTTATAGCAACAGGAGACTATAACGCAAAATATACCTTTTGGGGCTCTCGTCTAACAACTGCCAGAGATAGGCAATTATTTGAAGCAATATCATCCAGCAAACTAGATTCCATATCTTGTGGCCAACTTACTTACTGGCCTACAGACCTCAATAAGATTCCCAATCTTATCGACTTCGCTGTAACTAAAAATGTAAAACGTGAATGTATATCAGCGATTCCTTCACTTGATCTTTCGTCAGACCATACACCAACGATACTTACATTATATAATTCTTTAGGGAGCATAGATACATATAGTTCTTGTTTTGCAAACAAGAAAACTAATTGGCTAAAGTACAAAATGACTAAAAAGTGAACATGAGATTCAAACTGCAGTTGATAATTTTACCGATATTACTAATGCCGCTATAATTTCTACACCTACAGGTTTCTCGAAAAAGAAAAAATACATGAAATGTCTTAAAGATATTGAGGATCTTATAAGGGAAAAAAGACATCTTAGGTGCCAATGGGAAGAGTTCAGATCTCATGGCCTTAAAATTCAACTTAGTGCCGGAGAATATTAAGTGTAGCTTTGAAAAACCAAAAAAGAATCTGAACTTAAGAACTATCTGCGAAACTTAGACCCTACTAAGAAAACAGATTAAAGCCTATGGAAGGCAGTAAAAAATATGTGTTGCCTGCCCTATCGCATACGAGTCCCATATACGACTTCAAAACGGTCAATCGGCTAAAAATAATACTGAAAAAGTTGAGGCGTTCGCCACTCACTTAGAGACTGTTTTCACTCCAAATAACCTCTACTGTTATTAATGAAATGGTACCCCATCCATTAAAATTTCGACTCTCAGCCGTGAAGACAGCAATTAAAAGTCTTAATGAAGGAAAACCTCCCGTCGCTGACAATATCACTACAACTGTGATTACCAACTTACCTAACTCAGCTCTAAGACTTACTCTATTTATTTTCAACTCCATATTACGAACCGGATATTTTCCAATCTCTTGGAAATTATCTGAAATTGTAATGATACCAAAACCAGGTAAAGATGTCTGCCAAGTAATCTCATACCGCCCAATTAGCTTGTTATCAATTTTGTCAAAATTGTTTGAAAAATGTTTCTCCAGAAACTTTTACTATTCCTTGATAATAACTGCAGTATACCAAACCATCAATTTGGTTTCAGAAGGAAACATAGCACTATAGAACAAGTGCACCGAATTACTAATCTCATAAGAAAAGGTTTCGAGAGCAAACAATATTGCTCTGCACCAGGGATGGAAAAGTTGATACTATAGTACTTTTTTTGATACTATTTAACATCCAAAAATACCGAAGTACTCCCTTGAGTTATTTGATACTGTTAAACGATAAGCTGGATATTCCACAATTCCAATTAAAAATAAAATTTAAAAAAATAAATATATATTTTTCAGATATATAATTTTCTAATAGAACTCGATGCTTTTAAAACCATGGTGTTCGGGAGAAATAATGAAATGTAATAAGCACTATCTTTGATTAAATGTTGGGGCTTCGAGGTCCCAAAAAATTAGACATTCAAATAAATTTATAAGCAAATAAACTATATTATAGAAATATTTGAGCAGTACGATTTATTTAAAATGTTTTTTGAATTATTATTAATTAATTTACAATCATTACTAAAAACTATAAGTTTCTATGCTCTGTAAATCAAATTGAATTGAAAATGATCCAAATTTTAAAGACATAAGTTAATGAATTATATTTTAACAATACTAAAGCTGGAGTGCTCGATTTTAAGGAGCTGATCTAGGACTTTTTTCTCCTTAAGTTTATTTTATAACTATAATATTTAATCAGAATAAAATTAAATAACAAATTAGTATCGTATTTAATCCATCGCACAGCGGTCCCAAAACGAATTTTTTTGGAAATAATTCTGTAACTTTAGAACTGCTGGATAAATTTGAATGAAATTTCGCATGGACAATCCTGAGGTGTGTTCCAATTGATTTGGAAGAGCACAGAGGGGGTCGGGGGGGCAAGGGTTGGATCTCCAAAGTTGGTCACCTCGGGTATGAAATTTTTTAAAAAAATCGCCAAAATTTCATTTATAATTTGATTGAAAAAACAAATTTGCACATAGATAGTCCTATCTCGTTTACTAAAATTTTGACCCATTTTTAAACATGTTTTTTTTTTAGTATTTTGGACTTGGAGGGCTCAATTTGAGTCCTAAAATTTTTCTAAAATATTCTCTGGATTCTGTACAAAATTCTAAACAATTGCAAGGATCATACACCTATGTGGTTTAGATAAAAAGTTATATTATTTTGAAGTAGAAAATTTAAAAAAAATTGTGATTTTTTTTCAAAAAGATAGTGACATTTTTTCACTTTAAAATCCATTATTTTCCTCTGGACCATCAATTTTTTTCATGTTTCTAAAAGAATGCTTAACACAAATGCACGTAAAGCAAATCCGAGGGCAGTTGGGATAACAGTCTCCCCGCTAGCCCTATCAGAATTTCGTTAATTTTAATTTTTGTGTTATTAGTTTTTTGTGAAGCAATGTCAAAAAAATGTCAAAGCTGATATTAAAATAAAAATACCTTGGAAACTTACCTCCATATGTTAGCTAATCACATAAAAAATATTTAATTAGACACGCCTCTTATAACGACAGGGTGACCATTTTACTGAAGTCAATTTTTGAAGCAAGTTTTCTCCGAAGTGGAATTTTGGGTATTTGTGAGTAAGAAAATGGGAATCTTTTTGTTTTTCTTCTTTTAATGACAATTTTTTCTATATTATACTAAAATTTCACAATGGTAGCTTTATTAATGTAGATTTTATTTAAGTTCAAATATTGATTTTTGAAAAATAACACTACAAACAAAAATTTTTAGTTTATTGATCAATTCAATAAAAAAATTTAGTTCGAATACTTTATTATTTATATATTATTATTTCTTAAGTAATAAACTTTCCAATGATACCAAATACTTGCATAAATACTTTACACAATCGTTTAAAAACTAACTGAAACTTTACCCCCTTCGGCAAAATTTGCACATTTTCCTTCAATTTCTATGGTAGATGTGTGTTGAAACATTCTATATGCATAAGTGCACAGCAGTTTCAACGTGTTTTTTAAATAACTTTCTGTATCTTTTGAACGGATAAATATATTTCAAAGAAATTTCACACAGTTATTACTGAGATAGTTAAAAATGTTCAAATGTTTTGGAGGGTCATAAGTTTGTAGGTGGTCTTGGGACAAGGGGAGGAGCGCCGAAATGGGTCACCTCGGATATTATATAAGAAATAATTAAAAGAGTTGACCACTTTCGGAGGTTCTCCTCCTGCCCACAGACCAGCTAGAAACTTGTACTCCACCAGAAAATATCTCAGTAATAACTATGTGAAATTTCATTGAAATATTTTGAACGGTTCAAAGTGAAAAAATGTTACCACCTTTTTGAAAAAAATCACGAAGTATCAATATTTTTTTCAAATTTTCTACTTCAAAATAATATAACTTTTTATCTAAACCACATAGGTGTATGATCCTTGCACAAAACTTGTTTATTTTTTACAGAATCCAGAGAATGTTTTAGAAAAATTTTAGGACACAAATTGAGCCCGCCAAGTCCAAAAAACTAAAAAAAACATGTCTAAAAATGGGTCAAAATTTTACTTTGGTCCAAATATCTCTTAAAGTAAAAGAGATAACCCACACATGTAAGCGTATTTTTTGTAGAGAATTATAAGGACTATCTATGTGCAATCAAATCATAAATGAAATTTTGGCGATTTTTTTAAAAAAATTTCATACCCGAGGTGACCAACTTTGGAGATCCACCCCTCGTCCCCCAGACCTCCTAAGGCTCTGTGCTCTTCCAAATCAATTGGAACACACCTTAGGGTTGTCCATGCAGTTCTAAATCCAGCAGTTCTAAAGTTACAGAATTATTTCCAAAAAAATCCGTTTTGGGACCACTGTGCATCGTTTTGAATATAGAAATTACATTATTTGAGTTATGCTCTATATAAAAAGAAAATTGAATTTTAGTACTCTGAGGGTGAAAAAAGTACTATTTGAAATTTATTTCGATACCCAAAAATATTTTCATTTTCCATCCCTGCTCTGCACTATTTATTGACATCTCTCAAGCTTTTGATAAAGTCTGGCACAATGGCTTAATACACAAAATTACTACGCTACTACCAGAAAATTTTCATAGACTATTGAAAACTATACACTGAACCAAAAATGAGTTGTAAATACGGTAAAATGGGGTGTAGAATTGAAGAAAAGTAGGTTAAATATCAACCAACAAAATCGTTATTCAATACAACAGAGTTTTTCGTTAATTTTTCGTAAGTTAGTTAAATTGACGAAAATTCGTCAATATGACTAAAGCATGTAAACGAAAAAAATTTTACATTTTCAAATGTAAATATTTAAGTATCTATAAAGGGTATCTCAAGAATGTTGTACTTTTATAAAACTAGGTACTCCAAAGAATACAAATATGCTTTTTTCTTTTGTTTAAAATTATCAGTCGCTGAATAAATATAAAAATTTTAAAAATTCAGAAAAAAATTTTTGGACACGTTTTTCACACTATTTTTTAAACATATAATAAATAAATAAATTTTCTTACATTTTACACGTTCTTTTGACACAGTTTCAATCTTGGATGTAAAATTTTTTAACTGGTTTTGATCTTTATTAATTTTTTATGACACCCATACACTGTGTGTTTAACAGTATTTTATCATAATCTTTTTCCCGATTCACTATTCGATGCCAAATCTAGCCAGAGTGTTAATCAACAAATTATTTAGTATTTTAATTGATAGATTATGCCACTGTCTTTCCTTTGATGTATCATTTACTGAAATTGTCATTGTTGAACTAGAATTTTTTTGGACTTAAAGTTGATTGATGCAGTGTTCAAAAAAATGTTCTCAATTTTAATTTTCTGTTATTTTAAAATTTTTATGATTATGAATTAACAGTTTGGATTTTATAGAAAAGTATTACATACCTAAAATCCTCGGACTTCACAGATTTAGAAAAGTATCCAATCTATATCATATTGCTTACAGCGACTGAAATATTTACGTTTTAAAATGTAAAAAATTTTTCGTTTACACATTTTTTTAAAAATTTGTCCAAAATTTTTTTTCTGATGTTTTGAAATTTTTAAGAAACTCGAAACTCAAAATTTAAATTTATATATTCAAAAGACTTTACAGAATCACAAACCTTTCAGATTTTTCCAACACTATGTACTGTGGCTTAAATATATGCAATTGAAAATGTAAAAAATTTTTCGTTTAAATGCTTTAATTCAATTAATAAGGGTAGTTTGGCAAATTTTTAGTCAAATTTAAAAAAATATTATTACTAAAAATTTTATTCATATTGAAGAATTTAATTTAACTAAATTATTGTATTTTAATTTAACTAAATTATTGTATCTAATTAACTAATTTTTTTCTTCAAATTGAAGAATGTTTATTCAATTTAAAATTTAAATTTTATTCAAATTGACAAAATTTTGTCAATTCCCTTGAAGGAAAATTTACTATAAATTGCAATCATCAAAATAAAACAAATAAGAAATTTTAAACACTTTTTTTGTTTTTTTTTTTTTTTAACGTTTTCTTTATTTATATATTGAATCTACCTTTTTTTAAGGCCTCACAATATGTATTCAAATCTTAAAACTAAAAACTAAAGACTACTTTATTTATCTCTAATGAGAGCATGCCCAAGTGAATCATTTGTCTTCGCTAATAACGGGGTGGAAAATCGGCTCTGCGAAGCCTTGAATTTGGTTGAACTTCAGTAAGAAGTCTTGCAAGCGGGTTGGGGTGAGTCTGCAATTTTACAATGTATTTTTCACTGCTTTTTTTAAACTCGTCTTTTACAAATGGAACCTCTAAATCTCTATGGATATTTTCATTTCTTATATACCATGGTGCACCCGTCATGCTTCTAAGAATTTTTGATTGGGCCCTCTGTATAATATCGATACTCGTTTTACTGGCTGTACCCCATAATTGGATACCATATGTCCAAATTGGTTTTAAAACGGTTTTATACAGGATGACTTTATTGTCAAGGCTTAGTTTTGATTGGCTGTTTATTAACCAGTGAATGCTAGAAGCTTTTAACTTCATATGAAGTCTCTTGGTTTCTATATGACGACGCCACGTTAGTCGCCTATCGAAATGTATACCAAAGTATGTAACGTGATCTGAATGTGGTATACTTATGTCATTATGTTTAACAGGGGGACAATTTCCCTTCTGAGGGTGAATGTAACGTGGTTACTTTTCAATTCATTTACTCGTATACGCCAGTTTTTCAACCATGTCTCCACACGTCGGAGGTAAATATCAAGCTGGCTAGATGCTAAGTGTGGGTTTTCGTGGGAACTGAGTATTGCCGTATCATCAGCAAACGTAGAAACGCTCACTGATAAATCAGAAGGGTAAATTATGTACAAGGTAGGTCCAAGAACACTTCCCTGTGGTACACCTGCTTTTATTTCAAATTCTTCCGTTACAAATTCGTTATATTTTACTCTAAATAATCGGTCAGATAAATAAGACTCCAGCAATTTGTGGGTACATGGTGGTAGTAAACATTTAATTTTATATATTAGGCCCTTGTGCCAAACTTTGTCGAAAGCTTGCGAGATATCTAAAAATATAGCTGAACAATACTTCTTTAATTCAAAACATTTCCTTATCTCTCCAGTTAGACGATTCACTTGTTCTATGATTCCATGTTTTTCACGAAAGCCAAATTGGTGAACAGGGACGATATTTCTATCGTTCAAGAATGGCATAATTTTCTTTTGAAATACTTTCTCGAACAGCTTTGACAAACAGGATAGAAGGCTAATAGGTCTATAAGATGATGGTATAGTAGAATCTTTTCCTTTTGATCTGAGAAGTTTTCCACATTTTTGGAAAAACTCCTAGTTTTAAGATCACATTTAAAATAATTGAAAGCACGATAATTGCCATATTCGGTAGGTTTTTAATCATGGATGGTGTTATCGAATCATATCCAGGTGATTTTCTAACATTTATATTTTCCTTGATAACTGTATTAATATCCTCTGGGCTAACAACAATTATATAATCATTATTTAGTGTAGTGTCCGGTGTCTCTCCCAATACAAAATTATTTGTTTGGGGATTTGAAAGAAAGACAGAGCTTAAATAGTGTGCAAATAAATTTGCCTTATCTTCTGAACTACGGGCCTAGGTACCGTCAGCCTTCCTTAAAGGATTTTGTGCCTCTACCGGTGGCTTAATATCTTTCGTTGCTTTTCATAGGAAAAAATTTGTATATTTATTATTTGTTAAACTTTCAATGTATTTTCTACTTTGGCGATCCTCTTCTAATTGAAGGGCTTTTCTTAGTTTCTTAATTGATGTAGACAGCCTCAACTTTACAGCTGGTGATCTGGATTGTTGCCATTCTCTTCTACATTTTCTTTATTCAAGAAGAAGTTTTTGAATTTCATAATTAGAAATATGCTTATTATCGTTCTTAAAAGTTTCAGCTAAATTAATTAACGACGTAAAGTCTTGTACACATTTGTTTATATCTTCCTCACACTGAAAATATGGATTTGTGTGGATATGACTACTGATGTATTTTCTATATTTTAACCAATTTGTCCTATAAAAAGTATTAGTAGGATATTTTGGTATGTTAGTCCTTCCATAATAATTAATTATTATCGGAGAATGGTCAGAAGATAAATCATATGAAATTTCCGTAGTTATTGAATTTCGGTTTATATTTTTAGATATGGCAAAATCTATGAGATCAGGAATTTTTCTAGGATCAGCCGGCCAATATGTTGAATGTCCAGGGGACACAAAATCCATGCCATTTTTGCGATCAACTAGTACCTTATAGAGCTGTCTACCTCTGGGATTTATCAATCTAGAACCCCAGTAAACATGTTTGGCATTATAATCGCCACATGCCAGGAAACGATCTCCTAGTGTCTCAAAGAATTCTTAAAATTTTTCCTTGGTCATAGAAAATCTTGGTGTGCAATACACCGAGCTTAGCGTCAAGTCACCAGCGAAACACTCGAGGTTAATAGAAGTTTCCTGCAGGTAATCTTTTGAGAATCTATCTAGGGCATAATGTCGTATTCGATTTCTAATTAATATACCATTACCACCATGTGCTTTTCCATCCGGATGATTTGTAAAATAGAATGAATAACCTGTAATATAAAAATTGTATCTATTTGTGAGATGAGTCTCTGAGACTAACATCACATCAATATTTTGCTGCTTCATGAAGTATGATATTTCCTATTTATATTGGTTTAAACCATTTGCATTCTAAAAACATACTCTCAAATAACTCATTTTTTCGTTAAGAGGATTTGAATCATTTGGTTCTGCGCTCTTAGAAGCTCTTGAATTGTGCTCTGCATGTATGACATAAAGTTGGTCATATTTTGGTTTAGAGAGGTAACGGTTTGCGCAAGAGTTTGCATTAAAGTATCTAACCCTCCCGAATTTCGGGGGAAATTAGGTTGCTGGAAACTCGTTCTTAAAACACTGGCATAGGAGATATTTCCAGGATTGGCTGTACTCGATTGATCAGTTTTTAAACTTGGCTTAACTCTCTTAACCTTTTCAACAATTCCTTATATACTGGGCATCCGCGGTAGTTGGCGGAATGGTCGCCACCGCAGTTAGCACATTTTCTCTTGAGACCTTTTTTCACAACATCACATTGAGATGATGAATGAAGATCTCCACATGCTACGTTAGTATGACCGAACTCTTGGCAATTGCCACATTGTATAGGTCCTTTTCTCTTAAGAGGTTCCTCTATAGTGACTCTGCTATTCAAAAGATATCGCAAAAAGTATATAGGATGCGCTTCATTTTTCTTTAACTTATCTTCGATCGGCTCCAATTCAACTCTAAACATTGGTTGGGGAATCTTATCTTTATTAAAAATATTAACCACAACTTTTATTTGATAGCCCAACTCTTCTAGGGCCTCCTTGATTTCAGTTGGTTCTACACTGGTCTCTATTCCTTTAATAACAACAGTCAAACCTTTACTACTTTTCAGTTGATATGTATAAACATTTTTGTTACTATTATTTAGGTAATGAGAGATTTTTCTATAACAATCCTCAGTGTATACTACAATTTTTGTTTCTTGCACGCCACCTTTTCTTATTGGAACAATATGAAAATTGCTTTTACCAATAAGCTCAATAAATGTTTTAACCAAATTATTGGAACTAGGTCTTCACGAACCTATATATTGGTGGGGGTTTAAGTGATTTTCCAATAGAATTATCATTTGAATGATTTTTTCTATATCATCACTCAATAGGGCAAAACGGTTATTCATCAAGGGTTTATCAATTACCTTTTGTTTCTTAGCAGAAGTAAAACTGGGGGCTTAAATTTCTTTTGTTAATACTTACATATCTAAGCATACCTGTTGGAATTGGAGATTTTGTACTTATCTTATTTTTCGGGATTGCACCTTTTTGTGTACCATCATTTCTATCTATGCTGCCAGTAGGGTTAATTACATTCAAACTCTCACTAGTTGTTATTGCTAGTGGTTTACAAGCTTGTGTTTTAACAGGCAATGATTGATTTGTTTTTATATCCATGAGTGTTGTTGTATTTTGTTTTTTCATATTTTATTTTATGTTTTGTTCTAAACAGTTTTTGGATGTTGATATTGTTTGTGTATTTTCTTCATGTAATTGAATTACGGGGGAACAAGAGCGAGCTCTCTCAAGTTGTTTGGCGGTTAAATTATTTTTGTTATATTGTGGATCACAAATATTTTTATTTTTCACACTCTCCCCGTTGAGAAATATATAAGCATTTCTGCCATTTAAACTGAGTCGAGTCTCATCATGAGAACTCATAGACTCTTTTAAATTATATTTCACTGAAGTATAACACTTTATCACAACTTTTCTTTTGTTGGTTTATTTTATGCAAATTATTTTTGTTTTATTTAATTTGTTTATGTGTTGTATGTTTATATGTGTTGTATGTTTATATTTAATAAAATAAACACTGGTAATTTAATAAATTTTAAAGCGTCCAATCGCGTATTATTTTATAATTGAATTTCGATGAATAATTAAAAAATCGCGTAGCAAGTTAAAAACACGTCTGTTTAACATGAGAAACAAACAAGATTCTTTTAAACACTTTAATAATATTTATTGTGTAAAAAAATATAATTTATGTTAGAAATAAGCTTTTTAAAATATATAAAGAAAATTATTTAAATTAAATATAAACTTACGTAAGAAAAGTTTTAATTAAAGTAATTTTATGATAAAGGTTATACCCTTTCAAAAATGTAAAATAAACCAAATAAACTACCGTCTGAAATATAAATTAAGAAATATTTGAGAAATAAGAAATTTTGTTATTTTATAATTTAATTTTATTCAAATTGACAAAATTTTGTCAATTCCAAAGTGTTGTTTAAACCCTTGTAGGAAAATTTACTATAAATTGCAATCATCAAAATAAAACAAATAAGAAATTTTAAACACTTTAATAATATTTATTGTGTAAAAAAATATAATTTATGTTAGAAAAAAGCATTTTAAAATTGTAAAGAAAATTATTTAATTAAATTTAATATAAACTTACGTAAGAAAAGTTTTAATTAAAGTAATTTTATGATAAAGGTTATACTCTTTCAAAAATGTAAAATAAACCAAATAAATTACCGTCTGAAATATAAATTAAGAAATATTTGAGAAATAAGAAATTCTGTTATTTTATAATTAAATTGTAATATATTACCTTTAGATATATTATCTACTTGTTTTATATTTTGTTACAAAAGTTTATTTTCTGGATTCTTGATATGATCGTTATATAAGATGACGTTTTATGAAAATTCTTTATAATTCGAATGGAAACAACCCACATTTAATACAAGTGTTTAATCGGTATCGACCTGAGAAAATAAAAAAAATATACATTTATTAAAAACATAATTTAACATAACAAAATATTTTTGTACCATTTACTAAGTACATTAGATGTGCACTCACTCAGTAATCAACAACCAGTGCACTGCATTTAATTTCAGCCCATACAGATTTATAACTTAATATTTTTAAAGTTTATTTCTGGATGATCTATAGCAACATATAATAAATGTAAAGAAAACGAAAATATAAATAAAAAAGTTTATATACATAAGGAGTGCGATCGAAAAAATCTTAACACACGTTTTGCCTCATAACTTTTTTCGGAATCAACATTAAACAATTTTTTTAATCTAGTTATCTTGGAAAAATACGTCAGTTATTATTTTTAATAACAACCACGTAGATTTGTCGGGATTTTCACCAAAATGGGTGACGAAAAAGATATACGTGCTACAAATTATTTAATAATTTCAAAAAAATCCAAATAGGTCCTACAAATAATTGGCTATAGAATTAAATTTCCGCCGTCAAACTGTTTCTAATGTTATTAAACATTATCAGGAGAATTTGACCATTGATAGGAAACCTGGTTCTGAAAGAAAAAAGGGTCCACATTATATTGGGAAGGCTAGAAAATTGAAAGCATATTGAAAAGAACTCCAAACACACCTGGTAGAAAAGCAGCCCTGTTAGCTCAGTGCTTTGTCTATTTGGTGCGAAAATTTAAAGCTCATGTAGAGTTTATAACATATAAAGTCCAAAAAGTTCCAAACAGGAATGCTGCAAAAAAAAAAAAAAAAATAGAAGCCAAGAAAAGGACACGGAAATTTAAATCAAATTTCATACAAAAATACTCAAGTTGTAAAATTGACGAAAAAACGTATGTGCTGGGAGAATTTTCGCAGCTTCTGTGTCAAAAGTTTTATATTGTTAATGGTCGACGCAACGTTAAAGATAAGTTTAAGACCAAAAAGCAGGAAATATTTCTTACAAAAATTTCTGGTATAACAAGCATTTTGTAGTTGTGGCAAAACAGAAAAGTCATTTGATACATTCGGATCTATAAATACCAGAAATACATCATGGAATATTTGCAAAAAAGACTTCTTCCTTTCATAAGAGAGCACAATGTGTCCACACATTTTTGGCCCGATTTGGTATCATGTCACTTCGGTGAAAAAGCTCTGGAGTGGTACCAAAACAATTACATAGTTTTTGTACCAAGAGAGGTCAATTTTCCAAATTGTTCATAACTTAGACCAGTGGAGAGATATTGAGCTCTTGTGAAAAGTGAATTGAAGAGAACAAAAAAGGTGTCCCAAAATACTGAAGATTTTAATAGAATATGTGCACACTGTTCCAAAGGAAGGGTTACCAAAAATGGTCCACAAGTTCATAAGTGTTGGTTAGAACTATAAGATCAACCGTTTCCAAGTTATTGAATATTATATACATATGTTAAGATTTTTTCGAACGCACACCTTAGTACAAAAAATATTTACCTACATTTGTAAATTATTTGTGGTCACTTGTAGTAGGTTTGTTTTTAGGTTTTCCAAGGAAATTTTTGTCGTGCAGTTCTCCATAATCCAAAACGGCTCATTGAGCTAATGATGACCGTGGTCTGCAGTTGATTAATTTAATTTGTTTATATTTGCTATCGAAATGATTTATAAAATATTTACCTAAAATATTAAAAATTTAAAATGTTGAATATTACCGTGAAAAGTATGAAAAAGTCTTCCAGATGTCCTTACGCTTAACAGTGCTTTAGTTGGTTTCATTTTGTGCCATCCGTGAATTTGCACATAAATTAAAATTTTTTGCAGGAGAATTATATATTTATTGATAGAAACTTTGTTTGTTCTTGAAGTATATCTGATTAAACACAAATTTACACTTATTTTTCACTATGTTTTATTTATTCGAGTGTTTTTGTAATTGTATAAAAAAAAATTTAAATCTATTGACACAAAAACACGTGCACAAGCTTTATTGTTTGTCTTTCAACTGATCTTCTTCACTATGCGTTTTCTGTATTGAAGAAATTTCTTCAGTTCTACACATGCTTCTTCAATTTGACTAAAAGAAATTATTTAAATTAACAAAATTTATTAAATTCTACATGCCTTTAGTAAATTTGAAGAAATTTCGTCAATTTGAAGAATTTTATTCAATTTGACTAAAATAAATTAGTTAATATTAACGAAATTTCTTCAATTCTACATGTCGTTAGTAAATTTGAAGAAATTTCTTCAATTTGAAGAATTTTATTCAATTTGAATAAAATAAATTATTTAGTTTCTTAAAATGTGTATGCTTTTAGTCGATTTACAAATTTTTAGTCAAGTTGAAGAATTTTATTCATATTTAACATATAATTTATTCAAATTAACATCTTTTTGGGATGTTAAATTAATTAAAATTGTGTGTTGTTTTTCTTACTGCCAATTGTTAAAGAGTTACTGCCAATTTAACTAAATTTTCGTCGATTTAACAGATTTTTCGTCAATTTATTAACGTAATTTTATTCAAATCAACATATTTTACCAAAAAATATTTTTGACAAAAATTTTTTAGTAGATTTGAAGAAAATTTGTTGATTCGAAGAAAAATTCTATTGATTTGAAGAAAAAGTCTGTAAATTTAAATATTTTTTTTCGTTAAAATTTTACAAAAAATGTTCGTCAATATTACCTACGAGATTTGGTTCAGTGTATAATAAATAGATCTTTTCAGATAAGATCGAAAGACATGATATCTTCGCGTAAACAAATATCAGCTGGTGTACCTCAAGGAAGTATTTTAGGACCTCTCCTATATATACTATACACATCAGATATGCCCATAAGCCCAATGACACATACTTCAACTTTTGCGGACGATACCACCTTTGTAAGCGTACATGAAAACCCTGTGACTACAACAGAACAACTTCAGTCTTATAAGTTAACTTTGAGTCTACATTAGAGAAATTTGTATCAAGACAAACGTCAAATTTTTGTTTGAGTTGCAGATAATTTTTTATCTCTATCAATTATAGGGGAAAACGTATGTCATAATAAACCATGCAAAAAGTACCAACAACAATCAAGATGGCGTCTTTTACTAAGCATTATCAAGACAAAGTTGTCAGAGCTCGAGCGCTGACAATTTTCTTTTAACGCTGCAAAAATACTGACAAACTCAGTCTACATTAGACAAATCTTTATCATGATAAAATTTTGACGTTTGTCTTGATAAAAATTTGTCTAATGTAGACTCAAAGTAAGGTACGTAATTGCAGAAATTGCAATATTAACAAAATAGCTCTGCACGCGCATAAAAAATCATAAAATTAAAGCAGACGCTACCTTGCATTTTTTCTTTTTGTATGTTTCTTTTGCTCGCGTGAAAAATGATCCTTTTGTGCTAGTAATCACAATTTGGTATTAATGGAGCAAAAAGATTTCTTTAATAGTCAGTTACAGTTTGTCACTCGAGCTCGCATAGCGAGTCAGAAAGTTTAAATAAATAAACTAAAAATAAATAAAGTTTAAATAAATAAATTAAAAATAAATAAAGTTTAAATAAATAAACTAAAAATAAATGTAAAATAAAAATAAATAAAGTTTGAATTTAACATAAAAATAAGTATAGTTTGTTTTTAATCATTTAAATAACTGACGTGTTTAAAATAAAGTCACCATATAGTGAATCTTAATAAAGGACCAATTAAACAACACAGTAAAATTAATCCCAAATAGAACTAAAATATAACTTTTAAATTTAAAAGACAAAGTGAAAAACAGTGAACAATTAAATAAAAGTTAAAAAATAAAAAAAACTCTCAACTAAAGGCCAATAGAAGAAATTAAGAATTCGTCAAAGGAAACTATAACCAGGTGTGGGAAGCTTAAGTCAACGTAGATTTCTCATCAGCTTTGCAACAACTAGACAACATGATAACTTCTATGTAAGAATTAGAGATAATATAGAACATAGTCTAAATATTCAAAATTTTCCCTTTAAATTAACTTTAAAATAAATCAGTAAATTACTTAAGATTAAGATTTTGGTATTTTGAGACTTAAACTCGTTAAAAAAACTAAAAGTATTTTTTAATCAATAGTTACATATGTAGTATATTGGTTTTGAATTTAAAAGTAAATTTACGTCAGAAAATAAATCCGTTAGACAGTCTTTGTTAGTTTCCCAAGTTAATGGATGAGCTCTCAACCATAATAGAATCTTTAGCAATCTCCGATAAACCAGTAGTAAACAAAAATAATATGCATCCAGCAAATCTTCAAGTGCTTCTAGATACTGCCATTGAACGTGCTGTTCAAAGAACGAAGCAGGATTTTGAAACCACTATCCTGACTACACGAATCAATAATTTAGAGCCACCTTCTACTGTTGAAGAATTTAGAGAAATACAAATTATACCAGGTGTCCAGTGTGATGAAACTTTGGACATAGTTAAATCGGTTCCTGAATTCAAAGGAGAACCGCAGAGTTATGTTTCTTGGCGCCAAGCCGCCATTACAGCGCACAAACTGTTCGAACCGTATCAAGGAAGCTCTAAATACTATCAGGCGGTAGCAATCTTGCGAAATAAAATTATAGGAAACGCGGACGCTGCCCTAAGCACCTATAATACAGTTCTTAATTTTAATGCCATCATGGACAGGCTAGATTTTACTTATATGGTCAAGGAATCCATAATTACTTTAGAACAGGAACTTTCCACACTCAGACAGGGCCAGAAATCGATCATTCAATTCAATAAGGTAATAATGTCCCATGAGGGTGATAATCCTTTGATTAGGTCGCTAAATCAGAAATATAGAGACGACGCACTGCGAGTTTTCATATCCGGACTTAAGAAGCCGTTATGTGACACGTTATTCTCATGTAAGCCTTCAGACTTACCGACTGCGTTAGCTTTAGCACAAGAGCTTGAAACTAATCAAAATCGACACCATTTTGCGGTCATCTATAATCATGGACTGAATAGTACTTTACAGAATCCTCTGGCTCAACTAACTCCAAGACATAATCAACTAAATGCTAGTCAAAAACCTTTTAGTCAGCAGCAGGCTCAACCACAATTTTCTCAAAATTATCCTGGGCAACAAAGCGTACGATTTTACCAAAATCATCCCCAACAATCGTTCAATCAGTCGCAACGTCATTTTAATTCAAATATTCATGGTTTCATCCAGAATTCATCTCAAATCTCGATCCGCCACAAACATTCCAACCTATCGATAACGATGTAAGCATGCGAACTGTGTAGAGTAATAATTTTCGAGGATACCAAACACAAAAAAGGGGCATAACATCCGATAAGCAATTCCCTAGAAAGATTCAAAGAATCAACAATCTTGGTCATGAGGTCTCACAAGGTGAATTTTTTGAAGAAACTGATGATGGTCAGGGAAACCTGGAAGGTCAATATTATCAGGATACATCAGAAAATCAAGCCTATGCAGAACCAGTCTTTGAAGATGAAATTAATTTTTTAGAGGAGAATCAGTACTCCCCTACATTGAAAGAATGATTGACGGTAAGAAGATAAAGCTTTTGATCGACACTGGAGCATCTAAAAGCTACATTACAAACATTACCGGATTAAAAAATATTAAAAAATTACAGAACCCTTTCTTAGTAAAATCAATTCACGGAGCTGACATAATCAACCAGAAAACATTAGTTAACATCTTTAATAGAACTGAATTTTTTTATATTCTTCCAAATTTATCTTTATTTGATGGTATCATTGGATTTAGTTTTACAAAAAGTATAAAAGGGGTTAAGGCTCAACTACATAGAATACTTTCGCTTCAACTGCGACTGACAGCTAAGTTAAATACATGCATTTATATTGAGCGGAACCAAATCAGTACGCCAAATTTCTGCGTGAAGTACTTCAAAGATGAAAAATGTTCAACTTTGAAGTGCCGAAGTACGTAAATATATTTTGTCAGTTGTTTTATTCTTATTTTAATATTTTTTCGTTAAGTCGGAAATTTTAATTTGCAATTCATTATTTCAACTGAGAACATAATAGAATTTTTACATTTTTATATTTTATTATATATAATTTTAATAACAAAATAATGCAACGACTGGGTTAATATCATTTATGTGTTGCGTAGCTCTCAGTCGCAGTTGAAGCGAAAGTATTCTATGTAGTTGAGCCTTTATTGATACGGAACACGACATTATCTACTTTAATGGAGGTCAAGAAAAATTAAAATATTTCAAGTTGGATACGGTTAATGCTCTGTTAAGTGATGCTTGCATCCCCAAAAATGTAGATGTTTTTTTTTTTTAATTAAGGAAAATTCAAGCGTTTTCGCAAACCCAAATGAAGCATTACCATACAACACCAAAATTTCTGCCACAATTAGAACCAAGGACCAGGAGCCAATATATTCCAGATATCAATCCTACCCCATCTCAATGATAGAGTTTGTAAATAAGGAGGTGAAAGAACTTTTGAAGAATGGTATAATTAGACCGTCCAGATCCCCTTACAATAGTCCGGTTTGGGTTGTTAATAAAAAGGGTTCAGACGAACATAGCAGACCCAACAAGCGTCTAGTATTTGACTTCACAAAACTTAACTCTAAAACCATTCCGGATAAATACCCGATACCCGACCCATCTATTATCCTATCAAATCTCGGAAAGGCAAAATTTTTCACAACTCTGGACTTGAAAAGTGGTTTCCACCAGATTAATTTGGTCGAGCGTGATCGCGAAAAGACCGCCTTTAGCGTCAACAATGGCAAGTACGAATTTTGCCGTCTGCCATTTGGCCTTAGAAATGCGCCAAGTATTTTCCAGAGGGCTATCGACGATCTTTTGCGTGAGGAAATAGGGAAATCCTGCCACGTATACATTGACGATATCATCATATTTTCCGATTTGTCCAGGATTACGCGGCCATTGTTAAGCCTCTTACAAAATTTTTACGAAGCGAAAATGGGCATATCGGTACCAAAAATTCGAAACACATAAAAATATGTTTGGACGAAGACGCTATAAATTCTTTTGAGAAAATAAAGAAAATCCTATCTTCTGAAGATGTCCTTCTTTTGTATCCGAATTTTGAAAAGCTTTTCGATCTCACAACGGACGCTTCGTCCCATGCTATTGGAGCTGTCCTTTCACAAAATGGACGCCCTATTACTATGATATCTCGAACTTTGTCTCCTACAGAAGAAAACTACGCCAC
Organism: Protophormia terraenovae; assembly: GCA_951394005.1. Classification (NCBI taxonomy): domain Eukaryota; kingdom Metazoa; phylum Arthropoda; class Insecta; order Diptera; family Calliphoridae; genus Protophormia; species Protophormia terraenovae. The sequence continues at coordinate 65,731,115 of OX596074.1, forward strand.
AAATGAACGCGAACTCCTAGCTATTGTGTGGGCGTTGAAAAATCTAAGACATTATCTATATGGAGTTAATAAGCTTAACATATTTACTGACCACCAACCTCTCACATTTTCGATCTCCGATAAAAATCCAAACTCGAAATTTAAACGTTGGAGGGCTTTCATTGAAGAGTACTCTCCAACCTTTTGCTATAAACCCGGCAAGGACAATGTTGTCGCCGATGCTCTTTCCAGACAATTCGTTCACAATATTGAGGATTCTGGATCCACAACCTCACTTCAAGCCTGTGGAAGTGAAATTTCGCTTACTGAAGTTATTACTACTGTTGAAAATCCTATCAATTGTTTCAGAAACCAAATTATTCTTACTCAAGGTGCTGAACATAAAAAGGAACCAAAATTATTTTCAGGAATCGTATTCGACACCATGTTACATACAACATAATTGAGGATCTTTTAACCATAGTAATGGACTGTATAAACCCGCAAGTAGTTAACGCAATTCATTGTGACTTACATACGTTAGCTCAGATTCAACATCTTCTCATTTCGAACTACCCAATAGTGAAGTTCCGACACACGAATAAATTTGTAACGGATATTTTTAACCCCAACGATCAAATCGAAATATTAACAACCGAGCACAATAGGGCACATCGTTCGGTTTTGGAAAAAAAAACAAATCCTTCAGGATTACTATTTCCCTGATATCAGAAGTAAACTGAAAGAAATCACACGGAATTGCAAAATTTGTTGTATGTCAAAGTATCAAAGACATCCCCAGAAACAAAGACTTGGTGAAACTCCAATCCCTTCCTTTCCTGGTGAAATACTTCGTATCGACATCTATAACACGGACAATAAATTTTCGAAATTTGCCATAGTGAAACCCATAGCTTCCAGAGCCATAATAGATATCAAACCAGTAATCATTGAGACATTGACCTTGGTCAAAAATAATTTCGGTGCTGAAATTTACACAACCCCACCAATGCACAGTTCTTCCAACGGCCAAGTTGAAAGGTTCCACGGAACACTAACAGAAATCGCTAGGTGCTTGAAATTAGAATGCGCCTTCGAAGACACCACGGATTTGATTCTTATGGCTACCGCAAAATATAACAGGCCAATTCATTCAACTACAGAGCTTAGACCAATTGATATAATTCAATCTATACCCACTGATCTTAAAGAGAAAGTCCGGCACAAAATTCTAATGAAACAAAAGTTTCACAACAAGAAAACCGTAGTTAAAACGTACAATCCTGGGGAAAAAGTCTATGTGAAAGTAAATAAGCGCTTGGGAAATAAATTTAATAAAATGTTTTTCGAGAAGATAGTCCAACAGGATCTAGGAACATCTGTAAGGATTGATGACAAAATAGTGCACAAAGATAACATTCGTTTTCTCTTTGCAGCTGCCTGATATTTGCGTTCATTGTAAGCACCAACTATGCCTCCATCCTGGATTATACATCTTCTCAATACATTCCAGTGGCGGACGGAAATGTAGCAATTTTTGACGGTTATAGAGTTCTGGCTCATGTAACAGATTTATCGAACTTTACTACCATAGCAGAGGAAACCAAAAATTTAACGGATTTTCTACCACAATCACACATGAGGAAATTACTGGAGTCAGATGTGAACCAAATACAGAAAACAATAGATTCTCTTCGCATACACCACAGACACACGCGCAGCATCAACATTATTGGAACTGCACTGAAATACATAGTGGGTACGCCAGATTATGATGATTTCACTGAAATGCGTAGCAAACAGGATGAACTAGTTACCGCAACTAACACGCAGAGAATCATTAACACCGAAATTCAATCTCGTATAAATGGATTAACTGCCACAGTCAACACACTTTTAAAAAATAATAAGGTCAGGGAAATCGACTCAGGATACCTATATAGTCTGTTAAGCGAAAGAAATAGTGCAGTACTTAGAGAACTGGATAATATAGCTTTGTCCATAGCCTTGGGTGAACTACAAATGATTAATCCTATTTTGTTGGACAGCTCAGAAGTAAATTTAATTTTAAAATCTGAAATAGGCTTTAGTGTTAGTGTAAATGAGATAATTGTTAATTCTAAGATGAAAATTTTGCAGAATGAAAATATTATTACATTTTTAATGAGATTCCCGAATATTGTAAAATTTTGTGATAAGAAATTAGTTTTTCCAGTTATTCACCAGAATGGAATTCTGTAATTGTAAAAAGAAATCTGTAACTTCATTTTGCCAAATATATGACCATGAGGACAATTCATGTCTCAGTAATTTATTGAACAATAACACGGCTGCTTGTAGCACAAATTCTGCACACAATGTACCTCCTCTAACTGAAATTGACGATGGAATCGACATCATTAACGACCAACCCTCCAAGGTGGTTTATGAAAATGAGACGAAAACGCTCCAAAAGGGTACTTATTGATAACATTTGACAATTTTTTGATTGTAAATTCGACAAAATTCAAGAATATGCGTAAAATTGCTTTTAGAAGCCCGAAATCCCAATAGCTCACACTTAACTTAACAGACTACAACTCTATTTTATCTCTCCGATACCTTCATGATATATTTAGATTATATTTCTCATCTACACTCCAAGGTAAGGGGAATCTAGTACATCTCAGCCTTTCTTTCTGTCCTAATTCTGATAATGTGTGCCGCATATTTTTTCGCCAAAAGGCAACGCAAAGAGCAAACTAACAATATTCTTCGCAATTATCAGACGAGGACGTCCGATGCTTGAAAGGGGGAGCAGTTAAGGTACGTAATTGCAATATTAACAAAATAAAAAATAATAAAATTAAAGCAGACGCTACCTTGCATTTTTTCTTTTTGTAAGTTAAGGTACGTAATTGCAGTAATTGCAATATTAACAAAATAGCGCTGCACGCGCATAAAAATAATAATAAAACTAAAGCAGACGCTACCTTGCATTTTTTCTTTTGTATGTTTCCTTTGCTCGCGTGAAACATGATCCTTTTGTGCTAGTAATCACAATTTGGTATTGATGGAGCAAAAAGATTTCTTTAATAGTCAGTTACAGTTTGTCACTCGAGCTCGCATAGCGAGTCAGAAAGTTTAAATAAATAAACTAAAAATAAATAAAGTTTAAATAAATAAATTAAAAATAAATAAAGTTTAAATAAATAAACTAAAAATAATTGTAAAATAAAAATAAGTAAAGTTTAAATAAATAAACTAAAAATAAATGTAAAATAAAAATAAATAAAGTTTGAATTTAACATAAAAATATAGTTTGTTTTTAATCATTTAAATAACTTATATAAATAAGTTGGAAATATGGCTACATAAATGGAAAATTAGGGTAAATCCTGCGAAATGTGTTCACATCACGTTCACCTATTCAGATTAACAATGTCATAATTGGACCCATCATGTGAATTGTTGCACAAATTAAAATAAAATCTGCTCAAATGCATTGGTTTATTGGCCCACGGTCATCTCTGGACCTGGACTACAAGATCCTCTTGAATAAGGTAGCAATAAAACCAATATGGTTATATGGTATTCAGATCTGGGGAACAGCCTCTTTCCTCTTTAGGTTAAGATTTAATACTCATTGTAAGTTTCTAAAAAGAAAGATTCAATAAAACAAAATAAAAAAAAAAAACAAATTTCAAAAAAGAAAACACCGAAAAATAATTTATTTTTTTATGGATTTTGATGCAATGATGTTAATTTGATAGTTTGTCATGATTTTGCTTGAACAAATTAGGTAATTGTCATTTTATATGTTCAAGATATTAATAAATAAAATTTTCTTTCAATATATTTATGAATGAGGGCGTTTAAAAAAAAGCACACCCCAGGCTCATTTGAGGGTTAAATTTGCATTTTGAATTTTGTGTAACCTTCAGTTATATTTCCACTGAATTTCATAGAAATCTATGCAAAGATAATTAACTTTTTGTTTGCTTAAAAATTGTAATTTCTTCGATTTTTGACCTTTGATCTTGGTATTTTAAAGGTTATCCTTGTCCAATCCTTCAAAATGTATTTCTCGACATACATATGTTTTAACTTATTACACAATAATTTTCTTTAGTTTGAACATCAGTTCTAAAAAAAAAAAAAAATTATATTATATCTTAAAAACTGCAAAAAGTTCCTTTTTGCCGAAATCAGCAGAATTCAAATCGCAGATACTGCGTAGTCATACAGGGTATTGACCTTATTTTTTTTTTTCTATAGTGTTTAAAAAACCTGCAAAGTTTTTTCGAACTTTTTTGAAATTTGTTTATCAAACCTTTTTAAAGTTTGAAAATGAAGATTTGAAACGGTCTTAAAATAAGTAAACAATACTTAACCGAGCATAGAAAAGTGTTTAGATTATCCTGCGGAAACAAAAAAGTATTTTTCAGTAATTATGGTTCAAATTGAATTGAAAGTAGCTTTTTATTAAAACAGTTATCAACAAATTAAAAATGTCGTTAATGGTCTTTGGAATTTGTAATAACTTTAACATTTTTTAATCGATTTTCTCTTCTTATATGTTATTTGATAGATAATTATGTGTATATTGCAATTTTTTAATTTTCTAGGAAGTACTTTTTAGAAATAGAATTTGAATGTATTGATATTTGTATTTTGAGAAATTAAAGTTGTATTCAATTAAAACAATTTTCTTTATTAAACTCATTTTCATCCTTTTCTTTTTGTTTTTTTCGTACTTTTGTTTAAATTGTAATTGTACTGTTTTTATGCTTTTGGTGATACAAATACACTATGGAGCAAAAGTGATCACTTTTCTTGTGAATATTTACTTTTTTTTTGGGCTCTATCTAACTAGTGAAGGAATACTACTATATAATTAAAAGTGTGAATTCATCAGGGTTTTGTTTAACATAGTACATTTTAAATTTAGTTAAAATAAATTTAGTTATTACAAAATACAAAGATATTGTTGAAATATAATATAAAGACATAAACTTCAAATTTAACGTGGAAATTGTTTTCCGTAATGGTTAAATTGTTTTCAAATATCAAAATGGCCCTAGGATAGTCGAATAGGCCATCGATAATTATTTAAAAAAATGGTATTACTTTTTCGCCGTTATCCAAAAAGTTCACCCACCTTAAAGTATACCGTTCGACTCAGAATCACTTTCTGAGTCGATTTAACGATGTCCATTCGTCTGGTCGGCTGGCTGGCTATCTGTCCATGTAAAGCTTGTGCGCAAAGTACAGGTCGCAATTTTGAAGATAATTTGATGAAATTTGGTACATAAGCTTTTTTCAACACAAGGACGAAGCCTATTGAAATTGGTTATGATTGGACCATTATTTCACCTAGCCCCCATACAAATGTCCTCCCGGAATAGAGTTTTAACACTTACATATGCCTTAAAAATAGGAATATTTTAATGAAATTTAGTAAAAATAAGTTTTGTATCAGCAAAAATCTGCCAAATTTCATGAAGATCGGTCCATAACTGACCATAGCTCCCATATAAACTCCTCTCCCGAAAATCACTAACGTGCAAAAATCCCATACAAAAGTTAGTATTATGTTAATATTTAACACAAGAAAGTTGTATACATATACGTAAAAACAAAATTATATGGATAAAAATGGTGTAGGGTATCATATAGTCGGGCTTGACCGACTATATCTTCTTCTCTCGTTTTAAATAAATAAGATAAAGTTTGTGTTCGTGAAGTGAAGTTATAAGTGCAGTGATATTATATTTGTGGTACATTACTTGTTTCTTTTTGTTTAATCATTTATTTATTTTGCTGTTATCGATTGAGCATCACTTGCTTTAATTTTCTATTTTATTGTTTTTATTGTTTTACTTATTACTCCGCTACTTTTCTTATTGTTGTTTTTAGAACTTCAATAGTTTTTGTTTTTTTATTTTTATTGTTTTTTGGATATTAACTTTACTGTAGCATACTTTAAGGCTGTTGTTTTAATAATTCACTGTTAAAAATGTCCTGTTCGTTTGAAAATTGCAAAATTCGTAATGAGGATCGTTTGTTAGTATGCTGGATGTGTGACAAACTTGTTCACTTTCAATGTGCCGGTTTCAAGGGTAGGGATTTTGATCGTATAGTAGATAGGTCTAATGGACTTCGTTGGTCTTGTCTCAACTGTAGATCGATTGATGTGAACTTTTATAAACTTTTTGGGGATGCTAAGGTAGGAATTTCTGATATAGGTAAGGATTAGAAATGAATAGAAATATTCCACTTGTTTCTGTGACATCTGCTAGCAGAGAATCCGTGAACCCTAGTACTTATTCCGTTGTTATTGAGGACAATCAATTACCATCTATTATCACTGATACTCCTTCATTATCTGTGTTACCCGATGCTAATTGTAATTTGGTCGTTGTCCCACCGAGGAAATCCGTTTTCATTTCTAGATTGGCTCCGGATACATCTGTTAATTCTTTGTTGAAATTTATGAGGTCTCATTGTAAGGAATTTGATGAATCAGACGTTATAGTTCAAAAATTCAAATTTTCTCAGCCTAGGGATATCTCCTCATTTAAAATTATTGCCCCGCTGAAATTATTTGATATTTTGGTAAGAAAGTCTTTCTGGCCAGATGGTATTCTCGTTAGGGAATTTATTCATTGGGACAGACCTGGATTGAATTGGGTAACATCTTTGTCAAAAAACTGAATGTTGGTTTAAGCCCTCTATCTGTATTGTATCAAAATGTCAGGGACCTGAGAACGAAATTGTCGGAAGTTTATAATTCAAGTGCCGAATGCGATTTCAACGTAATTATTTTTACTGAATCGTGGTTGAGTTCTGATATTAATAATAGTGAAATTTTCTGTAGTGATTATCAGGTTTATAGAAATAATAGGTACTCTGGGATTGAAGGGATTGAAAGAAAGGGTGGGGGTGTTTTAATTGCAGCCCATAACTCGATATCTTCTGATGAATTTAAATTTTCTACTCAGGTTTTTGTTGAGATAATATTTGTTCGTCTGATTATTGGAAAATGCGTAGTATATGTTATTTGTTCTTATATTTCTCAACTTTAACTTGGTCTTTTTGTGATGATATCGGCCGACTAATGCCTTTTTCATCACCTGGTTGTTTGAATGATTTTCTCGGTATTTTATTTGAATTATCTCTTGTACATTATAACAATATACCCAATGTGAGTGGTAGGTACCTGGATTTGATTTTGTCTAATACCAACTTATCGCTTTGCCGTTCAGTGCCTTTCGTTTTCCCTGAGGACAAGTTTCATCCAACTCTTCTTCTACACCTCCATATTTTACGTCCTAGTAATGTCCCAACATTCGAAACTGAATGTGTCAAACGTTTTAATTTTGGTAAACTAATAAGCGTTTCCTGAAGCATTTTCTGGCAAATAATTTGTGGCTAAATTCTGATAATTTTGATTTAAATATCACACATTTTTATGAGTCATTATTCAAAGGCTTTGATCTTTCTGTTCCTGTCTTAAATGCACGTAATATAAATTCTGGTCCCGTTTGGTACACAAATGAGCTTAGAAGATTTCGGAATATTAAAAGTAGATTATATAGGAAATACATGGAGAATCGTACAGCTGTGCCATATATGAATTATTCTGTTGCTAAGACTAGATTTAATACTTTAAACCGCAGGTGTTACTCTGATTATTTGACTAGAATGGGAAATAAATTAAGGACTGATCCTAAAAGTTTTTATAGTTTTGTAAACTCCAAGAGGAGGATTTGTGGTCATCCCACTACAATGATCTTTAAAGGTGTTTAGTCGTCAGATGATGCTGATATCTCTAATCTTTTTGCAGATTTTTTCAAGCAAATTTATACTCCTGGGCTTAGCGTTGAAAATTATTCTTATGGTATTGATACTTATAATGTTGTTTCTGATATTATAATAACTGAGGATGAAGTTTTATGTGGCTTAAAGAACTTGAAACCTTCAAATTGTCCTGGTCCTGATGGAGTGCCATCTTCAATACTCCGAGTATGTTGTAATGAATTGTATGCTCCACTAACTAAAATTTTTAATTTATCATTAGTATTAGGTTATTTTCCTTCATTCTGGAAGACCAGCTTCATTATCCCTCTTTTTAAAAGTGGTAATCGTCGTAATGTTGAAAACTACAGAGGTATTGCTAAACTCGGTACTATTCCTAAACTGTTTGAGCAGATAGTAACAAATAGATTGAAACATATAGTTGGCAATCTTGTCTCACCTTACCAACATGGTTTTTTTAAGGGTAGATCAACGTCAACAAACTTACTTGAGTTGACAAATTTTGTTTTTCATGCTTTTTCTCAACATCTTCAAACAGATGTTATATATACTGATTTTAGTAAGGCATTTGATACAGTTAGTCATGATTTGCTTATACTTAAACTGGATTTAATTGGTTTTCCTCCTAAATTGCTTAGTTGGATTTCATCTTATTTGAAAGATAGAACTTAGAGGGTTGTTTTTAATGATTTTAGATCTAGGAAAATTTCTGTCACTTCTAGTGTTCCTCAGGGAAGTCATCTTGGACCAACTTTATTTGTTCTTTATCTTAATGATCTTCCATCTGCTGTGACTTTTTCTAGGATATTGATGTATGCTGATGATGTTAAATTGTTTTTATCCATTGGCAATACTACGGATTGTTCTTTATTACAAGAGAACCTTAATCGGCTTTCTGAATGGTGTCTTGATAATAATATTTTACTGAATCTGAAGAAATGTAAGAAGCTTTCATTTTATAGATCGAGTTTTATTCCATATGACTACAGAATTGGAGATTATAGATTGGAAAATGTTTCATCGTTTAATGATTTAGGTGTTATCTTGAATCGTAAATTGAATTTTAATATGCAGGTTACTTCATGTGTAAATAATTCTAAATCATTATTAGGTTTTATGAAAAGATGGCCTAGGGAATTCAATGATCCTTATATTTCTAAGAAATTATATACATGTTTGGTTAGACCAGTTTTGGAGTATGCGTCAGTAGTCTGGTCCCCCAACTAAGGTTGTTATATAGATAGTATAGAGTCGATTCAGAAACATTTCCTTTTATTTGCTTTGCGTGGGCTTGGTTGGAGTTCTAATGTGTTGTTACCGCCATATGAAGATCGCTTGCAACTTATAAATCTGCCTTCACTTCGTAAAAGAAGATTGGTACTTGGAATTATATTTATGATAAAATTAATTAATTAATTAATTAATGGAGAAATTGGTTCCGTGAATTTGCTTCATAATATACGATTCAATGTTCCTTATCGGTTTACAAGAAATTATGTTCCTTTAAAATTAGATCTATGTCGGTATAATTACGAAGAATTTAACCAATTTTATTGTCTTTGCTCACAACTTAATGATCTTTTATAACTATTTCTCAATTTCTAATCCAATTAATAAAATTAAACATGTAATGCGAGATGTATGAGAGTTGCCCAGTTTACGTGAATAAATTCAAAATCCTACTTTGTGCTGCCGTCATGATATTTCCGATTTTGTTCTTGTCTTCATTTCTTCACCCTTTTGTCTTCGCTTTGATGATTGCAGTGCTACTATTTTAAAAAATTGCCGTCCTGATGTCTTCACCTAAAAATTTTACGTATTGCTTAGATGATTCTAACCATTTCTTTATTCTGTAACCTGATGTTTTCACCTATAATAAACCCTGTTGTATTGATGTTTGCCGTCCTGATGTCTTCATCTAAAAATTTGACATATTGCTTAGATGATCATACCTTGTTCCTGTCTCCATTTCTTTAATCTGCATCCTGATGTCTTCACCTATAATAAGCCCTGTTGTCTTAAGTTGCTGGTTCCTGTCATATTTTCTCTTTATTTTATTTTACTAAGTTCCTGACTACAATAACATGTTATTGGTATAGTGGTCGTTTGCTATATCCCCTGATTGTAATTCTACTATGTTCCTGATTAATTGCTGTTACCAATTGTTCCTGAGTTAACTTTACATTCTTTTTACTTTGTATTAATATCATTGCTCCTTTATTTCCTTTGTATTTTAATTACTAAATATTTCTTTTTATTAGTATTTATGTTATTATTATTATTATTATTGTTATATATTTTTATTTTATTTTTTTCGTCTATTATTAATTTTATTAATAGTTTTGTTATTATTGTAATTATTATTTTTATTATTGTTATTTTTAAGGTTTAATCTGTTTGACTTGAAAACATTGCTTGTTATTATTATTATTATTTTTTTCGTTTTGTTTACTTGAATTTATTTATTATTTTTATTTAAATTTTATTATATTTATTATTTTTCTCTCTCTAAATAACTGTTTTTCTTATTGTTCTTTATTAAATAATAAGATTTCTATGCTTATTATTATTATTATTCTTATTATTATTTTCTATATTATATTTTATATTTTTATTATGTAGTTTATATTATATATATTAAGTTTAAGTTTGTTTTTAGAATATAAGATTACCAGCTGATGTAATATTACTGTAACTGTGTGCGTAAAATAAATAAATAAATAAATAAAAATTGCGCCCTTTACTTTACGCACAAGCTTTACATGGACAGCCAGACGGACGGACATCATTAAATCGACTCAGAAAGTGATTCTGAGTTGAACGGTATATTTTAGGGTGGGGGTCCGAAGATTTTTTTCTCTGCGTTATAATTTCTGCACAAACACAATACCCCAACCAGCTATGGTGGTGTAAGGTATAAAAATTAAGAACGTTGATATATGATAAAAAACAAAATAACATTCACACATGAATTTCCAAATAGTTTGATGTTTACTTTCTAAACAAATTGTTTTTCGTGTTCAAGTATTGTACATTTTTGAGAGAAACATCAGCCTTTTCTCATTTTACCCAAAAGTAAGTAAAAACGAGAGAAAAAGATATAGTCGGTCAAGCCCGACCATATGATACCCTACACCATTGTGTAGAATATAATTGGGGGAGGGTCTTTTATTAGACTTGGAGTCAAATGTGGACCGACACTCATAAGTGTAAAATAAAACATACGAATAAATAATATTACGTTGATGCTGACATTTATATGAATTTATTCAATTTTGGGTGATTCCCAAAAGAGGGCCTTATATGGGAGCTATGATAAATTATGGACCGATTTTTGTAAAATTTGGCACTATCATTTATGTTCATATAAAACTTATTTGTGTCGAATACTAACTTGATACTAACATTTTAATGCTTTTTGCCCGTTAAAGTGATTTTCTGAAAGGGGTTTATATGGGAGCTATGGTTAATTATGGACCGCGCCAAATTTTATTAAAATATTGCTATATTTAAGGGAATTATGACCGTTAAACTCTTTTTCGGGAGCACATTTGTATGGGAGCTAGGTGAAATAATGGACCAATTATAACCAATTTCAATATGCTTCGTCCCTGGGCTATAAGAAACCAAATTTCATTAATTTTGTTTCAAAATTGCGACCTGTAGTTTGATTACAAGGTTTACATGGACGGACATCGTTAAATTTGCAGAAGATTTGAATTAAAAATTCAATGATTTCTTTATAAATTTATTCAGTAGAAGTATACTTTAATTTTTTAATGAAATTTTAAAATGGTACATCATCATTAAATGTTTAAAAGATTATAGAAATATAAAGTTAAAAACTCGTGTATTCGGAATGTGAATGGACAAAATAAAACTTTTTTTCCTAGTGAAAAGTAGTCAAATAGGACTTTTCATCAGCGCACCGATGAAATGTTTTTCAATAATCTTAAATATCACTTGTATCTAATTTTATTTATATATCGTATTAGCATCTAAAAATGCCTTTAGTTAATGTACAATATTCACTTAGGCGATACAAACAGTAACATTTTTTCCTATAAGATTATAAAACTACATGAATATTAAAATTCCCGTTTTTCCCGGGAAAATTTTAAAAATTCCCGGGAATTCCCGATGAAAAATTTCCGGAAATTCCCGGGATTTCCCGCCTGGGAATTCTCGGACCCCAAACCCTAGTTTGGACTTAAGTTTGGGATCAGTATTATTCTGTAACGCAGTGTCTTCAACATTATATTCCCAGAAGCTGATAAAATTTTATCAAGTAGTACAGGGAAATGTTCCTAGAACGCAATGCTAATAATTAGTACCATCGGACCAACTTTTATGTATATGAAACTTCCCTAAACCATTAGCCTAGTAATACTGGTTTGCGTTTGTCTCTTCTGCTGACTGAACTCGTTTCCAGTTTTCCACAGTCCAGAATTTATATCGTTTTTGAGAATTTATAAGGTGCACTAAACTTTGATGGCTAGTTTAGTTCCTTGGGTTTTTTGTCGCAATAGAGCCATTTTTCTAAAGATATCGGGATCATGTCCAAACACTAGCTTTGCATTGTTATTAGTTTGAATAGGCTTTTTGGAGGGTTTAATTTTTCCCTGATGTTATCAATCTTCAATTTTTTTTAGCATCTCTGTTTCTAAATATTCTTAATCGCTCATTCTTCAAAAATTCTTAAATTTTTTCACATTTCTTTATTTTTATTGTCAACGTTTGAGATTATTTCGTGTCCTTGCAAATTTTCTGGAAGAAACTATCTTGAAATATATTTAATTTTTCTCGATTTCTGGACTTAATCAGGCTATTTCGTATTTAAATATTTATAACAGAATCCTAAGAAGTTTATTTTTTCACTAGACGATTTTAGCTGAATTATATATTTTCATGTTATCGCAAATTTAAATAACAGAGATAGATGTGGTTATTAATAAAAATTTGTAAGTGGAATGAATATTTTTTTTATATCAACCGAACAAATATTTAAATGTTTAGTACTTTAAAATGGACCCAAAGAATTATATTCTACTATTTTGATTTAATTTGTGTCGTTAAGAAGATAATGTCTAAAAAAGTGGTCACTTCTGCTTCACTTCTGTATATGTTAAATTCAGATTTAATAAAAGTTCTGTGTTCTGTAAAGTTCGGCCAAAAAAAAAAAAAAAATGCCGAACCCCGAACAACCACCGAACATTATTTTTCACCGAACACAGTAGCCGATCGCGAATGTTCGGTCGTACACTATTATATAGTCAGCTCAAATATATGACAATATATTTACCAATTTGGTCGCAATCTGATTATAATTGTAGGAAAAATATAATTTTTAAAACTCATATGGAAAATGGTCGTTTCCTTGACATGATTTGGTTTAAATTACAAATTTTTCTTAACTTTGTTCCTTCGATAATTATTCTATTTTTGCCGATTCGTTATATGGGAACAAATCACAGTGCTACTGTTTCTCTACAACTTATGCCTACAAACACAAAAGTTGTTGCGATGTTTCGCACGGAAAATAATCAATGTAACTTGCCAAATCCTTTGAAGATTTGAATTATCTGATGCATTAATTTCGCGTTGGAATTATTTGATGACCAAAAGTTTGTTGCACATAGCAAAATTTTAACAGTGAAAACATGTAAATAAAATTTTTGTTTAAGATTTCGATAGCTTTGAACCTTTGTTAATTCATTTCAATGTCTAAAACTATTTTTCAGATGTACCATTTCCTAAGTCATTTCCAAGTCTCTGCAGAAAAATATTGACTCGTTTATTTAGAGTGTTTGTGCATGTATATATTCATCACTTTGATCGCATTGTTAGCATCGGCGCAGTAAGTACAACTAAATATATTAACATTTTCTAGAAAATTCCATTATAATTTATGAGAACAATTTCTCGTTAAATATAATAAAATCGTGAAAAAAAATAAATAAAAAAACAAACAAAAATATTTTTTTTTATTACAAAAATATCATATTTTCCAATTAAAAAAAAAACGAGAAGAAAGGTATAGTCGGTCAAGACCGACCATATAACACCCTACACCATTATGTATGACCATACAAATTCGGGAGGAGACCTATATTAAATCAACACTTTTACTAAATGTAAAATAAAGTATACAAATGCAGAATAATGCATTGATACTAACATCTACTTGATTTTATGCACTTTAGGGTGATTCTCGGAAGTGGGTTTATATGGGAGCTATGGTAAATTATGGACCGATTCTAATAAAATTTGGCAATGTTGTTTCTACTTATATAAAACTTATTTGTGTCGAATATTAACTTGATACTAATATTAGTATGGGATTTATGCACGTTAAAGTGATTTTCGGAACAGGGGTTTGTATGGGAGCTATGGTTAATCGTGAACCGATCTTCATAAAATTTAGTAAAAGGTTTGATACTTATGCAAAACTTCTTTGCACCAAATTTCATTAAGATATTCTTATATTTAAGGCATTTTCAATTTCGATAGGCTTCGTCCTTGTATCATAAAAGTCCTACCTGCCAAATTTCATTCAATTATCTTCAAAATTGCAACCTGTACTTTGTGCATAAGGTTTACATGGACAGCCAGCCGGACGGACGGACACCGTTAGATCGATTTAAAAAGTGATTCTGAGTCGATTAGTATACTTTAAGGTGGGTGTTGGATAACTTTTTCTATGCGTAACAAACCTCAGCACAAACGCATAATACCCCAACCACCTATGGTGGTGTAGGGTATAAAAAATAAAAAAAATTTGATAAATTTAATTAAAAAATATTAAAGGAAAATTGTGTTATTTTTTATTATTTATTAGTTTGAGTAAAATTTAGTCTAAAATTAAACATTTATTAAGACTTTAGTATGACCAAAAATTAAATAATTTTCCCATTTAAGAAATGTAATGCGGAATATGATACATAAAAATCTTAGATTTTCAGAAATCTGTCTATTCTTTCTAGAAGTCCGAAAATTTAGGAAATTTCTGATTATTTATATCGTGCCTTTTGCATAATTGCCTAGAAATAAAGGTATTTTTCAAAAACTATTTAAAATTAAATTAAAAAATGATAGTCTTTGATAGTCTTCGCTATCTAACCGACAAATAATTAAATTTTCGCCTCAACGTATGCTTTCATACTTTCACATTTACAAATCTACATTTTTTCAAACTGCGAAAATTTGAATATGAAAAAACAAAAATAAAACAATCATAGCAAGCTTTGCTTTAAAAAAATAAACAACAACAGCAATTCCATATTTATTTATTTTTGTATGTATGTATTAGACCCCTGCGTAAGATGATTTGAAAAGCAAATCCACTTGAATTTCAAGGGTGTGTTTCATAGCCAACATATACAAAAACAACAATAAATACTGTTCGAACTGTTCGCTGCCCGAAGCAAAGCAAGTGCGTAGTGTGTATGAGCGATTGCAAATCCATGCGTTCAAAGCATTTGTAGTAAACAAGTGGTGCAAGTGGTGTGGCAAAAAACAGCAAAGCACACAAGACGTGAATGGAAATAAACGTTACTAGTTTAGAATTTGAATAGTAATTACCAGGGATTGCAATGATTATCATAAAAATTACGATTTAATAATTATTTTTATATTCTTTGATTAAAATAAAATTGACATTTATTTTTTGTCCAAAATAAGTATAACTATTATTTTAGGATTTTAATTTTTTATCAAAAAGTAATGTGTGTGAAGATAAATACGTAAAAATACGTTCCACACCTCTGTTAAATACGTTCCACACACTGTTAAATACGTTCCACGCTCTGCTAAATACGATCCACATTTTGTGCATTAAAAAAAATATTTTTAAACTAAAAAAAAACAAAATTTTTTAAATTTATTTTTATTGTTTTATTGAAAAAACATCACCATTGAACATTTTTGGAAAAAAACTAACCAAAAAAACATATATAGCATTAGAATATGGTGCATAAAAAAAAACCCATATTCAAGTCACATTGCGGGCCAGTTTGGACAGACCTGAATGGGGTTGTGATATATCACGTGAAAGCTCCAAAGGAGTAGAACTCAAAACTGCACAGGATATATCCAGTTGTTTCTCAGGAGACATGCTATGAGGTGCTGAAGTTTGGCAATATTAACGTAAGTCTAAGAAATAGGGGGCCATATTTTGATTTTGGACATACCGGAAATGGGTTATGGCACACCGGATTAAAGGTCTGGTGGAGTAGAACCCAAAACTGTTTAGAAAATATTCACTTGTTTCCATGGGAAGATACTACGAGAGTCTAAACTTTGCGCAAATTCTTACAAATTCACACTCGAACAAGGGGCCATTTGGACAGACCTGAATGAGGTTGTGATACATCGGATGAAAGCTCTAGAGGAGTAGATCTCAAAACCATAAAGGGTATATCGAGCTGTTTCTCAGGGGACATGCTACGAGGGGTGGAATATAATATCAATATTTTTCTATGATTTATATTCTAAGTTGTGGGAGGGGCATTTAGTGCAGACCTGAATGGGGTTGTGATACATCGGATGAAAGCTCTGGAGGAGTAGATCTCAAAACTATATAGGGTATACCCAGTTGTTTCTCAGGGGATATGCTACGAGGGGTGGAATATAACATCAATACTTTTCTATGATTTATATTCCGAGTTGTGGGAGGGGCATTTGGAGCAGACCTGAACGGGGTTGTGATACATCGGATGAAAGCTCTAGAGGAGTAGATTTCAAAACTGTATAGGGTATACCTATTTGTTTCTATGAATACGAATGTTAGTTCATAATATCATATATTGTTCATTATCGTTCATTCAGCAAGACATTTTAAAAATGAAATATTTTTCTAAAAGTACTGAAGGGTGATCTACTGTTTTTAATATTTTTTTAAAACTCAGAAATAAATACATATTGTTTTTCCCCAAACTTTAAAAGAAAAATTGTGTTCCCAGAAATTATTAAATTCTACATAATATCATGGTAAATGCTTAATACAAGGAACGATCGAATAAAGTGTTAACAGAGATATAAATCTCAGAACAGGTTATATCAAAATGCTGAATAATTTAATTTTTTATTTTTATTAAAAAATCTATTTTTTAGTTATTATTTTTGATTTTATTTTTTTGCTCCTAAGAAAAAAACTTAAACTAAACTGTTACACAGTTTTTAGCAAAAAATAAGTTTATTTACCCAAAATTAGATTTTGTTTTACAAAATAAGTCAGATTATTTATTAAAAATGTGCTTCTTCACTTAAAACAAAATCTGTTACTAAAATAAATTTTTTTACTAAAAAATTTATTTTTAGTGAAAATCTAGTTTATAACCTTGATTTTTAGTTAAAAATTAGATAATATTTAAAATTTTTATTTTTAGAAAAAAAAAAAAAACGATTTTTAGTAAAAAATTTGATTTTTACGGAAAAAAATAAAAATGGACCTCAATTACTAAGTTGTTATATTAATTAATTTTTTGTTTGATTTTGCTCCAATCACCAAAGTGATAAACTAGAATAACTGATTTTGGTTAAATCAATTAGAATTGTAATTGAATGATCAAAATCAAATAAGATTTGTATTAATTGAATTCTGCATTTAATTAAATATCAGAAAAATATCAGCCTCACTAAGTATAGTGGTAATGAACTTTTTTTTTCATTAAAATTTATTAGTGATGGTTAAAATTTTTTCTTCACAAAATACGTTGGTGCAAAAAACAACCCTGCACTAATGTTAGTGGAAATTGTTCACTAAATTAAAAGATGACCTAATGTTTTTTAAACATTCTTCACTAAATACAAAATAAAGGCTTGATGTGTATTTTAAAACATATATTGCATACAAATATAGTCTCTTCAATATTCGAATTTCCAAAAATCCCTTCGTAATGGATATATTTTTCGGAAGATCAACATTTTATCTCTCTAACTTTAGACGTTCGGTTTGTGGAATGATGAATTTGTCAGTAACGTTACTCGTTTATATATGAATGTCTCAATATAAACAAATATAAGATTTTCAAAGCACACTAAGTGAAATTTTAAATTGTGTAGTGTTTTACTAAAACGATTATAAATTTGATAATTACCATCATAGCTCTCTAAAATTAGTTTAGTGAGTTGTAATTGATTGGAAAAATGCCATGTTTATGTTTAGTAAAAAAAACAAATCATATTTATATTTAGTGAAAAAAATTTATTTGCAGCTTATGTGTTGTGACTATTCATATTTTGCGCTATAGAGTATAGTGTAAATTTTTTCACTACCACTAAATTTAGTTTTAGTAGAAAAATTGCAATATCACTAAATGCACTCACAATTAATTGCACTACCGTCAACTCTGTAAGAAAAGTATTCAATGCAGGCCATTTTAAAGTTTTTATAAAAACTTTTATATAAATTAAAATATTTAATAAAAATTATTATATTTTTAGTGAACAATTTTTAATATTTTCAATTAATAGGGGAAACTGGGGTATTGTTGCGTATAGGGTAATGAACGATTTTTTTGTGTATTTTTATACCCACCATGAAAACGATGAGAGGTATATTGATTTTGTCAATCCGTGTGTAACATATCTAAGACCCCACAAAGTATATATTTTCTGGGTCCTGGTTAGATTCTGAGTTGATCTAGCTATGTCCGTCTGTCTGTCTGTCTGTTGAAAGCACGATAGGGCTCGAACGGGGCAACGTAGGGGGGTGAAATTTGGCATAAATATTTATCTATATATATAAAAGAGTAACGTTACTGACTGACTGATTCATCATCC
The DNA here is from genome assembly GCA_951394005.1 of Protophormia terraenovae. Lineage (NCBI taxonomy): Eukaryota > Metazoa > Arthropoda > Insecta > Diptera > Calliphoridae > Protophormia > Protophormia terraenovae. The sequence goes on from OX596074.1 coordinate 65,749,676, forward strand.
CACAGCCCAAACGGCTGAAGCTAGAGAGACGAAATTTGGAACGTAGGTAGGTCTTCCTCCATATAGATCCACTAAGACGGGATTTTTGGAAATTCGAATGTTTAGGGGGTAAAAAAGGGTAAAAACGGGAAAAATCGGTAACCTTATAACTCGCAAACTAATAATAATACAAAAAAAGTTTAATAGTTATCGTTATTCGTTTAAAAAATAATTGGACAGGTGTCTGGTACTTTTTTGAAAATCGGCCGTTTTAGGAAGAAAACGGGTAAAAACTGTATTTTGGTACTTTTTTGGCACCATATGTATCTTTGAAACCAATCAACATACAGATAAAATTTATGTCGTATTCATAACTTATCAAAAAATGAGAAACATAAATTTGGTACTTTTTAGAAATTCAAACGTTTAAGGGGTAAAAATCGTACCTATTTTTTGTACTTTTTTCATAAAACATTTTTTTATATTTATTGTAATATTCATACGAGTATTTTAACACGGTATACCACTACAAGTTAGAAATTATTGCAATATAATTTTTAATACTTCGATGGGTCAAAAAAAGTACCAAAAAAAGGGGTAAAAGGCGGGAAATTACATTTTATTCAAACTTAATAATGAATTTTCAATTACATTAAACATAGAACATGAAAAATTAAGAAAATGTAGATAAGAATTCACAAGAGTGGAATTTGTGGTACTTAAAGATACATAGTCCTGTGGATAAGAATTCAAGAGGATGGACTTTATGGTAATTTTTTCTAATTCTATTGGTACTTTTTTGCATTTTCTGTAATATTTAACATAGAAACATGAAATTAAATACGCATGGTCCGATGTTGGAAAGAATTCACAAGAAGGGACTTTGTGGTACTTTTTCGTTCATCTAATGGTACTTTTTGAATTTTCTATAATTATGAACCTATAAACATGAAATTAGGTATATGTGGTCCTTAGTTAATGAGAATCCATAAGAGGGGACGTTGTGGTACTTTTTTTGTTCTTCTAATGGTACTTTTTGAATTTTCTATAATTATGATCCTGGTAACATGAAATTAAGGATATGTGGTCCTAAATTAATGAGAATTCGTAAGAGGGGACTTTGTGGTACTTTTTTGTTCTTCTAATGGTACTTTTTGAATTTTCTATAATATTTAACCTAGAAACATGAAATTAAGGATATGTGGTCCTAAATGAATGAGAATCTATTAGAGAGAACTTTGTGGTACTTTTTCGTTCTTCTAATGGTACTTTTTTTTTTTTTTTTTTTATTAGTTCATATAGTAATATAAAAGCCATCCAGGCCAAAAACATATTACATAGCTAATTATACCTGAGTTATAATCACATTATAAAAATATATATTTAAAATAAATCATAAAAAACTGATTAGTTAAACAATGAATCAATATTCAATATTTAATATTTGGCTCCCCAGCCGACAAATTAAATTAATACAATATATAGAATAACGAATCCGCAGTCCAAAAATATATAGTCCGATTGCGTTAGAACAACTCCATAACATAAAAGAATCTATAAAAGAGAAACAACAATGTAGTTAAATAATTTCAGACGAAAAGCGTTATTGGATTGTGAGAAAATTCTTAGTTCATAAGGCAGGCAATTCCACCAACGAGCAATTCGCACTGCAAAAGATCTACCAAATGAAGAACATCTAATCCTAGGTATGAGTATTTGTTTATTCCTAGCCGAACGAGAGAAACAAAAACGTTTGCACAATTGCGTAACAATACCATTCCTAAATGTCCTATAAAAAAAGAAAAGATTGCGAAATTTGACAAATTCAAAAAATGGACAGCCAAGAAATCGAACTACAAACTCAGAAATATGATCACGCATACGAATGCTGTACACATACCTCACAATTGAATTGACAACACGTCTTAGTCTACCTAAATTGAAAGAGGTCGTCCCAGATATAATCTCCAGACCATATAAGATGTGTGGCATTAATAACGCCTTAGCCAACCGGAATCTAATCCATAAAGGTAAGTAAATATTAATCGAATAAATTCTTCGCAAAATAAAGGAAACCCTACGTTGAACAAGAGCAATATGGGATTCAAAATTAAGCTGAATGTCAATAACAACACCCAGGCATCTATGCTGACTTACTAGCTCAATCTGGCAATCAGAAATCCTTATATCTAAATCAGATATATACCTATAAGAAGAACCAAAAAGCATGGCCTTAGTCTTCAAAGGGTTAATGGCCAGAGAATTCACTGAGGTCCACCGCAAAATATTCTCAAGACAAAAGTTAATATTACATTCCAGCACATCAACAAAATCCCGATCAGTACTGAACAATAACATAATGTCATCAGCAAAGATAAAGGGCTTGCACATACCGCCTAAAACTTCCGGAAGATCATTGATATAAAGCACAAATAGCAGCGGACCCAAAACAGATCCCTGAGGTACACCAGATCTCAAAATAAGATTGCTAGAGAAAGCACCATTCAAATCAACAAACTGCTGCCTCCCACTCAAAAAAGACATAATAAGTTTACAAGCCGACCTAGAGAAACCAAATTTATCCCTTAACTTAAATATCATAGTAGAATAACATAAAGAATTAAAGGCCTTAGTCAGGTCAAGGGAGACAAGAAGCGACAATTTACCATCATTCTCATTAGATCTAATATCATCCGTCAAGGAAAGCAGCAAAGAAGTAGTACTGAACCCACTACGAAACGCATATTGAGAATAAAAAATACTCCCCCCAGCAAAAGACAAAATCTGATTCTTAATTAAATGCTCAACAACTTTGGATAAGGCGGGTAAAATGGAGATAGGCCTAAGGTCATCCGGCCCTCTCACAGTTCCTGATTTAGGAATAGGCACTACTCTAGCTATCTTCCACGCTGTTGGAAAAGAGGAAGTTTTTAAAATAGTGTTAACTAAATTTAACATAATATTCGAAATAAGTGGAAAAATAATCTTAAAAAAATGTATAGGAACACCATCTACTCCAACAGATTTAGATTTAACCCTACTAAATGCCTCAACTAGCTCATTCTCATCAACACAGCGGAAAGAAAACAAATCAACGCCATCAAAAAAATCAACCTCATCCTGCCGCCGCTCATCACAAGCACCTCTCACAAAATATGCATTCAAATCCTCCACATCCTCATAACAAACCATACCATCTGAAGAAACACAACCAGACCCATTAAGAACCCGCCATATACCACAATTATCAAGACCCCAGAATAGATCAGCATAATACCTTCTCTTCACTCGCCGAATAACTGATTTTGCCTTGTTACGAAGTTTGCAAAAAGTTCTCCAAGTATGCACATTAGGTTCGGACTTATAATCAGCAAAAGCTAAGTCCCGCATTGATCTAGCTAGCACAATTTCCTTCGATCTCATCCAACTGTTATCAGTACAACGAATAATCTTCCTCCTTACCGGAACAAACGAAAACAGCATCTCTAAAAGAGAAGAAAAAATGCTATATTTCTCATCCACATCTACCGAATGAAGGAAACGACCAAAATCAAAATCCGACAAATAAGATTGTAACCCAGCCCAATCGATCGAATTAAAATCGCGGTGGACCACAACATTTTCAAAACATTCAATATTCATTCTAAAAGAGGCAAAGATAAACGCATGGTGCGAAACGGAGGGGCATTGTACCTGGCTAGAAAAATTAACAATGGAAAGATCACTTACCAAAAAGAAATCAATTAGCGAAGTAGACAAATGACTCACGTCATAGTGAGTGGGCCGGGAGTTATGGCAAACTGACAAATTAGTTCTGGTACAAAATGAACGCAACAGATAAGATTTATTCGCATCAAATTGGTTCAAATTAAAATCACCAGCAATAATAATATGATTATAATTAAGAAAAAGCTCAGAATGAAGGCACTCAAAGGTGAAGATATCAGCCGGGGGTGGCAAACACACAACACCAAATAGTACCTTAATGTTACCAAAAAAAAGTTCAAGAAAAAGTGATTCACACTTATCAAAAAGAGAAGACGTAAACACTACCCTAAACTTTATGTTCTTAGAAACATAAGCACCAACACCACCCCCTCTACATTGCTCACGATCATGCCTACAAAACGTATAATTCGGTATATCAACTGCAAGCGTTGAAACCTCCTTCTTCAACCAAGTCTCACTAACCGCTATAATATCAAGCTCAGAGCCACTAACTATACTCTTAAACTCATCGAACTTCGTTGATCTATGCGTAGGTCTAATACTATTACAATTCAGATGGGCAACTTTCAATTGACCAGTGTATGGCCGTAACACATCCACCAGATAGGAGTTGCAACTAACTACCGGACCAAGGTTATCATTTATAGAAGCCATGAGATATATAAACGGTGGGGAACCAAAAGAAATTGAATAAATTCTTATATAAACAACTAATAAAACAAATTAACATCTCCAAATTATTTCATGACAGCTAATCATAGTATCACAATAGAGATCAAAAGCAATTTAATAGAAATCAAAATCATATACATGTGTACAAGATATCTCATTAAAAACAAAAAAAGTAAATTATAAAAAAGTATACCATAGAGCAAAATATAATGAAATTATTAAAAAAATATATATAACAGAGTAATCCAGAATTCATTATATTCAGCTCTACAACATAGAGTAAATTAAATAATAAATATTACTAATAATAACAACTAAACTATACAGCCTCAAACAGTAACATCATCCCGAAGTTTAGAACAACCAGCAATATAGCCTCAAACAGTAACATCATCCCGAAGTTTAGAACAACCTGCAACATTCCGCACCTCCACCACCTTACCACAAAGCAAAGTAAGTTCAGCTCGTAGCTTATCGTTGTTATAAATCTTATATTTCTTAATAATATTGTCATGGAGCAATTTTCTACAAGCAGCATTCAATTTACTAGCCGCCGGTGAAAAATGGTCATTTAAGTAGACCCTATCAGTAACCTTGTCACCAAAATTCGTATCACCCACAGCACGCACATCGCCATTGTTTAATATATCATCAATAATATTACTTCTCCTTAGAGAACGGGTTTTGAAGTATTCCTTCATAATGTTATCCCGCAACAAAACATTATTAAAAATTACCAAAATAAGGCGCTTATTATTAATGTAGCAGACATGATTAATGTCGTGACCAGCAACAGGTATATTATAAAAAGCTCCAAGAGCAACAACAGCAGCAACAAGATCAGGTAAACCAGCAGGCAACCCACGTATGACAATATTAGCCCTATTCAGTCTCTTGTAAAGTACATGATTCTCAGACTCCAAAGCCATAATCCTATTAGACGTAGTGCTTTCAACACGATCAATACGCTCATTACAGGTAGCAATATCAGATCTCAATTCACTCAAAAAAGAATTCATTTCCAACTTGATCTGGGTAACAGCATCAGCAAGAGCATTCTTCATAGAATTCATATCCTCTTGACCCTTACTAAGCATTTCATCAAACTTTTTGAATTTTTTATAATATTTATGTGGTCCTAAATGAATGAGAATCCATAAGAGGGGTCTTTGTGGTACTTTTTTGTTCTTCTAATGGTATTTTTTGAATTTTTTATAATATTTAAACTAGAAACACGAAATTAAAGATATGTGGTCCTAAATGAATGAGAATCCATGAGAGGGATCTTTGTGGTACTTTTCCGTTCCTCTAATGGTACTTTTTGAATTTTCTATAATTATGAACTTAGAAACATGAAATTAAGGACATGTAGTCCTAAATGAATAAGAATCCAGAAAAGTGTACTTTGTGGTACTTTTTATACCCTTCACCACAGGTGTAAAGGGTATATATAAGTTTGTCATTCCGTTTGTAATTTCCACAATTTTCGTCGGAGAGCAAAAAAGTTTATATTTTCGGAATCCTTGTAAGAAGCGATGACGATTGGACCATGTCCGTCCGTCCGTCCGTCCGTGTATCGGTTGAAATGGCGTTTATGAAGCCCACCGATAACTGACATATATAATATGTATGTCAAACGATCGGAAATGCTTTCGAGAATTTTGCTATTGGAATTCAGCAAGATAGGTTCATACAATGCGGAGATATGTTCAAAAAACCGGTTTTTTGAACCGGTTTTCCAGTTTCTGAAGCCTCTGTATACACTACGGACTTCGTTTTTACAAAGAATTCTCGAAAATTTTTTTCTGAATTTTTGTTCTGAAAAAATTAAATAAATCGGTTCAGTAATAACTGAGATATCGGACAAAACGCATTTTTTATTTTTTGAAGCCTTGGTTTAAGCTATTTTTTTTATTTTTATACAGATCGGTCACAAATATTTTTATAAAATTTCAGTTTTTTGAATCAGGAAGATCGGTTTATAAATGGTGGAGATATGCTTTAAAAACCGGTTTAGTTTCTGAAGCCTCTGCATATACCAGGGACTTCGAATTTTTAAAGGGGGCTCGAAAATTATTTTCTGAATTTTTGTTCTGAAAAAATTAAATAAATCGGTTCAGTAATAACTGAGATATCGGGGAAAACGAATTTTTTATTTTTGAAGCCCTTGTTCAAGCTATAGATTTTTATTTTTATATAGATCAGTCATAAATATTTTTATAAAATTTCGGTTTTTTTAATAAACCAAATTCGTTCATAATCAACAGAGTTATGGCCCAAAAACAAATCTGTTAAGAATATAAATACACCAACAAACATGTATATTAAGCATTGTAATGACTTAGTGACGTTTTTTGTTTTTTGTATAGACAAGTAGTTTAGTTATCAACAGCAGTAATATGATGAATAACAGTGTTGTTGTTGTTGTTCGTTGTATATGCAATCTGTACAAAAATAAATAGATATGGAATTGTAGTTGTTTATTTTTAAAAACTAAAACATATCTGTTAAGAATATACATAAATACATACGCAAACATGTATATTAAGCATTGTAATGACTATTAGTGACGTTTTTTGTTTTTTGTATAGACAAGTAGTTTAGTTATCAACAGCAGTAATATGATGAATAACAGTGTTGTTGTTGTTGTTCGTTGTATATGCAGTCTGTACAAAAATAAATAGATATGGAATTGTAGTTGTTTATTTTTAAAAACTAAAACATATCTGTTAAGAATATACAAAAATACATACGCAAACATGTATATTAAGCATTGTAATGACTATTAGTGACGTTTTTTGTTTTTTGTATAGACAAGTAGTTTAGTTAGCAACAGCAGTAATATAATGAATAACAGTGTTGTTGTTGTTCTTTGTGTATTCAGTCAGTTTGTACATACAAAAATAAATATATATGGAATTGTTGTTGTTTCTTTTTTAAAATTTTTTCAAATTTTCGTAGTTTGAAAAAAATTTAGATTTAGAAAATATGCAAGCATACGTTAAGGCGAAAATTTTATTAATTGTCGGTAATATGGTAATATGATGTCGATAAGATAGTAAGATGGTAATATGGTGAAGGGTATCAAAGATTCGGCACAGCCGAATCTTTTTTCAATTTCATTTTTATTCCAATGGTACTTTTTGAATTTTCGTTAATATTTAACCGAGAAACATGAAATTAAAGATTTATGGTCCTAAATGAATGAGAATCCACCATGTTTGATTTGTGGTACTTTTTTTGTTCTTCTAATGGTACTTTTTGAATTTTCTATAATTATGAATCCAGAAACATGATATTAAGGACATGTGATGCTAAGTGAATGAGAATCCATAAGGGGGGACTTTGTGGTACTTTTTTGTTCTTCTATAATTATGAATTTTCTATAATTATGAACCTAGAAACATGAAATTAAGGACATGTGTTTTTTTTTAATTTTCTTTGATATTTAACCTAGAAGCATGAAGTTAAAGTTATGTGGCCCTAAGTTAGTGAGTATACATAAGAATGGGATTTTGTGGTACTTTTTCGATCTTCTAACAATACTTTTTGAATATTCTTTAATATACATCCTAGCAACATAAAATTGAAGATGTAAAGTCCTAAGTGAATCAGAATCCTTAAAAGTGATTTTGTGGTTCTTAATTCCTTATTCTAAAATACTTTTTCGTTATTCTAAAATTTTTCGTTATTCTAATATTAAAAATCTAATATCAAAGATATATTGTTATTTATGAATGAGAATTCTCAAGCTCTATGTACTTTTCAAAAATCCTATTTTAAATTTATTTTATAGTATGGTTTTTAAAAAGAAAAAATTTCCGCTAACGAAGTAGAGGGTTAACAGCTCGTCTTATATAAGGTTTGTTTGTATTGAAAATGGGTAAAATCGGTTAAAAAACAAAAAAGTTATGGGCTAAGAACTAGAAACACAGGGTGTCCGTTTCGTACTTTTCTGCTGATATTTCTGAAACAAAAGCATGTACGACAACGAAATTTGGTACGTATAGTTTGGGGTCGGTATAAACTCTGAAACCAAAAATGGACGTGGTCCGCCCACTTTACCGCCCACCTCCCATATAAGGTGAAATTGTGTTCAAATAGTTTAAGGACCAATGTAAACTCGGAAACAAAAAATGGGCGTGGTCCGCCCACTTTACCGCTCCCTCCCATATGGTTGATGGTGCGTATATAGATTCGGCCAGGCCGAATTGACATTCGCGCTTGTTATTAATAAATATTTTTTTTTTATACCCTTCACCAAAGGTGTAAAGGGTATATATAAGTTTGACATTCCGTTTGTAATTCTCACATTTTTCGTCAGAGAGCAAAAAAGTTTACATTTTCGGGATCCTTGTAAGAAATGATGACGATAGGACCATGTCCGTCCGTCCGTTTGTCCGTCCGTGTGTCGGTTGAAATAGCGTTTATGAGGCCCACCGATAACTGACATATATAATATATATATCAAACGATCGGAAATGCTTTCGAGAATTTTGCTATTGGAATTCAGCAAGATCGGTTTATACAATGCGGAGATATGTTAAAAAAACCGGTTTTTAGAACCGGTTTTCCAGTTTCTGAAGCCTCTGTATATACTAGGGACTTTGTTTTTACAAAGAGGTCTCGGACATTTTTTTCTAAATTTTTGTTCTGAAAAAATGAAATAAATCGGTTCAATAATAACTGAGATATCGGACAAAACGCATTTTTTATATTTTGAAGCCCTGGTTTAAGCTATAGATTTTTATTTTTATACAGATCGGTCACAAATATTTTTATAAAATTTCAGTTTTTTGAATCAGCAGGATCGGTTTATAAATGGCGAAGATATGCTTTAAAAACCGGTTTTTCAGTTTCTGTAGCCTCTGTATATACCAGGGACTTCGAATTTTTAAAGGGGGCTCGGAATTTATTTTCTGAATTTTTGTTCTGAAAAAATGAAATAAATCGGTTCAGTAATAACTGAGATATCGGGGAAAACGAATTTTTTATTTTTGAAGCCCTTGTTCAAGCTACAGATTTTTATTTTTATATAAGTCATAAATGTTTTTATAAAATTTCGTTTTTTTTATAAACCAAATTCGTTCATAATCAACAGAGTTATGGCCAAAAAACAAATCTGTTAAGAATATAAATACACACACAAACATGTATATTAAGCATTGTAATGACTATTAGTGACGTTTTTTGTTTTTTTTATAGACAAGTAGTTTAGTTAGAAACAGCAGTCATATAATGAATAACAGTGTTGTTGTTGTTCTTTGTATATGCAGTCTGTACAAAAATAAATAGATATGGAATTGTTGTTGTTTATTTTTTAAAACTAAAACATATCTGTTAAGAATATACATAAATACATACACAAACATGTATATTAACCATTGTAATGACTATTAGTGACGTTTTTGCCTATAAGACAAGTAGTTTAGTTAGCAACAGAAGTAATATAATGAATAACAGTGTTGTTGTTGTTCTTTGTATATGCAGTCAGTTTGTATATACACACATAAAAAAATAAATAAATATGGAATTGTTGTTGTTTATTTTTTAAAAACAAAGCCTGCTATGATTGTTTTTTTTTTCTTCATATTCAAATTTTCGTAGTTTGAAAAAAATTTAGATTTATATATGTGAAAATATGAAAGCATACGTTAAGGCGAAAATTTTATTATTTGTCGGTAATATGGTAATATGATGTCGATAAGATAGTTAGATGGTAATATGGTAATATGGTGAAGGGTATCAAAGATTCGGCACAGCCGAATCTTTTTTCAATTTCATTTATTTTGGATTTTTTATTATTATAATGTTTTTTTTTGTATGCTTTCATACCTTTATATTTATAAATCTACATTTTTTCCAAACTCCGAAAATTTCAATACAAAAAAAAAAAAATTAATAAACATAGCAAGCAAGTTAATCCTTATATTACTGCTGTTGCTAACTAATCTACTTGGCAATACAAAAAACGACAATATCTCTAATAGTCATTACAATGCTTAACAGATTTTTTTTAATTTTTGGCCCATAACTCGGTTATTTATAAACGAATTTGGTTGATTTAAAAAATCGAAATTTTATAAAAATTTTTATGACCAATCTGTTCAATAGCGAAACCCGTAGGATATTCAAAAAGTCTAAAAATGCATATTAGCCGATATCTCGGATACTAATGGACCGATTTTACCAAAAAAAAAAAAATTAAAAAAAGATTTTGAATTTTTCGTGCAAAAACAAAGTTGCTAACTTATATAGGAGCCTAAAAAAGTCGACAACAGATACGATTTTTGGGAGTATCTTCCGAAAAAGTGCTTTTATGCTATTGGTATATTCTAAAGGTAAATAGCTTTAAGTTTGAACGAAAAAATTTTCAAAATGTTCAGACAAATTTTCCGGGTCCAAAAATGGTCCGATTTCTGAAATTTTTAAGGTCCTGTATTTCGGAATGAAAAATATCTAGGCGTTCAAATCTTCTTAATTTGTTATCGCAATCACAAAAACAAACTTTGTGCCAATTTTCGTAAAGTTATCTCATCCCTCATCCCTACAATTTGATGTATAAAACATATATATCCAATAACTGGGGCTTTCTAAAAACTGATTGCAACAGAAAGTTTTAAATGTTTTATTACGATGATCATCTTCTTTACTGATTAAATGTATTTTTTGTGTATTTCAAGTTTGATATATTTTGGCCAAAAAAGTTTTGGCCAAAGTTTTCGCCACTAAGATTTTTACTTTAAAAAATCCTGGAAAGTGGAAGCAACCAAAACCTTTGTTTCGGATTGGATATTTTTTTTTTTTATTTTTGTATAAACTGAAAGTTATATCATTTCGAGAAACACGTTGAAGTTATATTTTTTTTATGTTTCAGTTTGTAGGAATATTTTTAGTTACTTCGTCTTTCTCAATTTGTAACGTCTCAATTGGATCGTGAACTAAGTGCTTGTAAGAGAACAGCTGATCTATATTTTTAACTGAGCTTTTTCCAGCTTTTTCCATAGAATTTCGTTCAGAATACTGCTTTTTAGTCGCGTTTAATTACATCGGAAAAGTATGTAATTTAAACATTTTTGAAAATTAAAATGTTAGAAATTTTAAAGCAATTTTAATATATTTTAGTAAGGCTAAAAGTGAATTTTTGTTAAAAAATCGTATAAACATAGTTTTAAAAAAAGTACTTCAAAAGAAATGAACAAGAAGTATAAAAGAAGAATATACTTCTTTCTTTAACAAATGACAACTATGTGTTAAAAGAAAAAAATCTGCAGCTCTATTTCACCACTAGGTACTTCCTTCCTATGACAATACAATGTTAAATTCATGATATTTTCAGTATTTACATACATATTTACATGCATACATAAATATGCACACTCAATTAACTACTGCCATAATCATTGTGTTGTTGTTTTATTTTAAACAATTCAGCAGTAACAAAAACAAAACTGCAGCTTTCTTAAACACACAAGCGCATGTACAAATGTTTTAAACATCCTCACATCTTTCATTCAATATAAGTAAACACATTTTTATACCGTTACACGACTTCAATTCGATTAATTCGTTTCGGGTTAATTCCTGAATAATATTTTTATTTTCGAAAATAAAATTTTTGATCTTCGAACAAATTTAAAAATTAAATTTGAAAACAAAAAATAAAAATTGCTCTAAAAATTAGGATTAAATTCCTTGATAAAAATTTTGTTCCGAACGAATCAAAAAAATGATTGTTCTACCTACTCTGTTAAAATCAATGCATAAGTTTTGTCAAAAAATTTACGAAAATACTTATTTAAAAGTAATATAGAAAAATTAAAAAAATTACACTATTTTTTTATGTTTTTACTTTGTCTATGTAACTTATTAATGGATATTTTCACTAAATTATGAAAAAATTAAAACTTATGCACTTGTGACACTTGCGATTTTTTTTCGCAATAAAAAAAATATATATAAAATTTTTTTCTAAAAAAATTGGCTTAATATGTTCATAACTGTTGACCTTGTTAAAAACTAATGTAAGAATTAGCTGAAAATAGTTTTTATTAGAATTTCTTGTTTATTTTTTTAATAAAATCAGACAAGTAGTTTTTCAATGAATTAGAGGCTCAGTATTTATTACTACCGTATATCCCAATTGGCTGAGAAACCCCGTGCTGCAGAGTCTGTGCTTCCCCGTGTAATCAAAACATAAGGAAAAAGTGTAACTAACATTAATGTCATTGTAAAATATTTAGAAATTTCCACTAAAAATTTTTATGTTTGATGTTATATTCCACCCTTCGTAGCATATCCCCTGAGAAACAACCGGATATACCCTATACAGTTTTGAAATCTACTCCTCTAGAGCTTTCATCCGATGTATCACAACCCCATTCAGGTCTGCTCTAAATGCCCCTCCCACAACTTGGAATATAAATCATTGAAAAATACTGATATTATATTCCACCCCTCGTAGCATATCCCCTGAGAAACAACTGGGTATACCCTATATAGTTTTGAGATCTACTCCTCCAGAGCTTTCATCCGATGTATCACAACCCCATTCAGGTCTGCTCTAAATGCCCCTCCCACAACTTGGAATATAAATCATTGAAAAGTATTGATGTTATATTCCACCCCTCGTAGCATATCCCCTGAGAAACAACTGGATATACCCTATACAGTTTTGAGATCTACTCCTCCAGAGCTTTCATCCGATGTATCACAACCCCATTCAGGTCTGCTCTAAATGCCCCTCCCACAACTTGGAATATAAATCATTGAAAAATATTGATATTATATTCCACCCCTCGTAGCATATCTCCTGAGAAACAACTGGGTACACCCTTTATAGTTTTGAGATGTACTCCTCTAGAGCTTTCATCCGATGTTTCACAACCCCATTCAGGTCTGCTCTAAATGCCCCTCCCACAACTTGGAATATAAATCATTGAAAAATATTGATATTATATTCAACCCCTCGTAGCATATCCCCTGAGAAACAACTGGGTATACCCTATATAGTTTTGAGATCTACTCCTCCAGAGCTTTCATGCGATGTATCACAACCCCATTCAGGTCTGCTCTAAATGCCCCTCCCACAACTTGGAATATAAATCATTGAAAAATACTGATATTATATTCCACCCCTCGTAGCATATCCCCTGAGAAACAACTGGGTATACCCTATATAGTTTTGAGATCTACTCCTCCAGAGCTTTCATCCGATGTATCACAACCCCATTCAGGTCTGCTCTAAATGCCCCTCCCACAACTTGGAATATAAATCATTGAAAAATACTGATATTATATTCCACCCCTCGTAGCATATCCCCTGAGAAACAACTGGATATACCCTATACAGTTTTGAGATCTACTCCTCCAGAGCTTTCATCCGATGTTTCACAACCCCATTCAGGTCTGCTCTAAATGCCCCTCCCACAACTTGGAATATAAATCATTGAAAAGTATTGATATTATATTCCACCCCTCGTAGCATATCCCCTGAGAAACAACTGGGTATACCCTATATAGTTTTGAGATCTACTCCTCCAGAGCTTTCATCCGATGTGTCACAACCCCATTCAGGTCTGCTCTAAATGCCCCTCCCACAACTTGGAATATAAATCATTGAAAAATACTGATATTATATTCCACCCCTCGTAGCATATCCCCTGAGAAACAACTGGATATACCCTATACAGTTTTGAGATCTACTCCTCCAGAGCTTTCATCCGATGTTTCACAACCCCATTCAGGTCTGCTCTAAATGCCCCTCCCACAACTTGGAATATAAATCATTGAAAAGTATTGATATTATATTCCACCCCTCGTAGCATATCCCCTGAGAAACAACTGGGTATACCCTATATAGTTTTGAGATCTACTCCTCCAGAGCTTTCATCCGATGTATCACAACCCCATTCAGGTCTGCTCTAAATGCCCCTCCCACAACTTGGAATATAAATCATTGAAAAATACTGATATTATATTCCACCCCTCGTAGCATATCCCCTGAGAAACAACTGGGTATACCCTATATAGTTTTGAGATCTACTCCTCCAGAGCTTTCATCCGATGTATCACAACCCCATTCAGGTCTGCTCTAAATGCCCCTCCCACAACTTGGAATATAAATCATTGAAAAGTATTGATGTTATATTCCACCCCTCGTAGCATATCCCCTGAGAAACAACTGGATATACCCTATACAGTTTTGAGATCTACTCCTCCAGAGCTTTCATCCGATGTATCACAACCCCATTCAGGTCTGCTCTAAATGCCCCTCCCACAACTTGGAATATAAATCATTGAAAAATATTGATATTATATTCCACCCCTCGTAGCATATCTCCTGAGAAACAACTGGGTACACCCTTTATAGTTTTGAGATGTACTCCTCTAGAGCTTTCATCCGATGTTTCACAACCCCATTCAGGTCTGCTCTAAATGCCCCTCCCACAACTTGGAATATAAATCATTGAAAAATATTGATATTATATTCAACCCCTCGTAGCATATCCCCTGAGAAACAACTGGGTATACCCTATATAGTTTTGAGATCTACTCCTCCAGAGCTTTCATGCGATGTATCACAACCCCATTCAGGTCTGCTCTAAATGCCCCTCCCACAACTTGGAATATAAATCATTGAAAAATACTGATATTATATTCCACCCCTCGTAGCATATCCCCTGAGAAACAACTGGGTATACCCTATATAGTTTTGAGATCTACTCCTCCAGAGCTTTCATCCGATGTATCACAACCCCATTCAGGTCTGCTCTAAATGCCCCTCCCACAACTTGGAATATAAATCATTGAAAAGTATTGATGTTATATTCCACCCCTCGTAGCATATCCCCTGAGAAACAACTGGGTATACCCTATACAGTTTTGAGATCTACTCCTCCAGAGCTTTCATCCGATGTATCACAACCCCATTCAGGTCTGCTCTAAATGCCCCTCCCACAACTTGGAATATAAATCATTGAAAAATATATTGATATTATATTCCACCCCTCGTAGCATATCTCCTGAGAAACAACTGGGTACACCCTTTATAGTTTTGAGATGTACTCCTCTAGAGCTTTCATCCGATGTTTCACAACCCCATTCAGGTCTGCTCTAAATGCCCCTCCCACAACTTGGAATATAAATCATTGAAAAATATTGATATTATATTCCACCCCTCGTAGCATATCTCCTGAGAAACAACTAGGTACACCCTTTATAGTTTTGAGATGTACTCCTCTAGAGCTTTCATCCGATGTATCACAACCCCATTCAGGTCTTCTCTAAATGCCCCTCCCACAACTTGGAATATAAATCATTGAAAAGTATTGATATTATATTCCACCCCTCGTAGCATATCCCCTGAGAAACAACTGGGTATACCCTATATAGTTTTGAGATCTACTCCTCCAGAGTTTTCATCCGATGTATCACAACCCCATTCAGGTCTGCTCTAAATGCCCCTCCCACAACTTGGAATATTAATCACTGGAAAATATTGATATTATATTCCGCCCCTCGTAGCATATCTCCTGAGAAACAACTGGGTACACCCTTTATACTTTTGAGATCTACTCCTCCAGAGCTTTCATCCGATGTATCACAACCTCGTTCAGGTCTGTCCAAATGGCCCCTTGTTCGAGTGTGAAATTGTAAGAATTTGCGCAAAGTTTAGACTCTCGTTGTATCTTCCCATGGAAACAGGTGAACATTTTCTAAACAGTTTTGTGTTCTACTCCACCAGACCTTTAATATAGTGTGCCATAACCCATTTCAGGTATGCCCAAAATCAAAATATGGCCCCCTTTTTCTTAGACTTACGTTAATATTGGCAAACTTCAGCACCTCATAGCATGTCGCCTGAGAAACAACTGAATATATGCTGTGCAGTTTTAAGTTCTACTCCTTTATAGCTTTCAAGTGATATATCACAACCTCATTCAGGTCTGTCCAAACTGGCCCGCAATGTGACCTGAATATAAGTATTTTTATTACAACAAAATTTTGTTCTGACAATGAATTTATTTTATATTTTTTGCTTAAAATGTTAATTAGTTATGTTTTATTTGATAAAACATTAAAAACAATTTTTCTAGCTTTATTTTTTATAAAAAAAGTCAAATTAAATAAATTCAACGTACTTTGCAGTGTTTGGAATATAGTTAACAGAGATGTGGGACGTATTTAACTCACGAATTTATCTTCACATCCTTCAAAAAGTATCAGTTAATAACAAATTTAGCACGATCGATTATTTAAAATTTTTATGCTTGGTTTATAATAAAAAATTAATTTTAGTAAATTATAACTGTAATTTCTTAGTAAAACTATAATAGTTTTTTCTTAATTAAGAAATAAAAAAAATCATTTTGACCAAACAAAAATCTTTAAATTAGTCCTACTTAATATGAAACATTTTTCATGAGTGTATATCAAGCAACAAGCGTAACACAACCTCATATTTTGAATGCTCGTGCGAGACCACAAAGTAGAACAGAGTCGTCATATCGAGGCTTCAAATTTGCCAAAATCAGTTTTTTAGAATATGGCGGGAGAAGGAGATAGAAATGTTGCATGAATATAAAATTTACGAATGTAAAAATGATACGCTATGTTGATTGGAATTTTGAAACGAAGCAGAAAACCAAAACAAAACAAACAAAAATCACATTCTACATAAAAAATTATTTAACAAGCTAATCTTTAATATTTACATTTATGTGGAATAAAACAATATTTCCACAAATGAAATTTGTTTTCAACACGTAATAGCTCAAATCAAATTAGTTTTTAGCACATAAATAATAACTTTTAATTTAATAAATAGATAATTTTATATTAATTCTGTGGCCAAAAGGTAGAATTAAAATAAAAGAAACTCGACAAAATCGAGAATGAATAATCAAAACAAAAACAAGTTAGAGAATTTTGTGTGAGTGATAGGCAATAGTACACACTTTCTGTCTCTGTTTTCTTACACTACTGTATGTATACTGTGTGCGAGACTGACTTGCTTTGTGTGTTTTTCATTACACTGGGTCTCCACGTAATATTTTTATATCATAATTTGTAACAGAGAGTGTCAAATCCGCTCTCTGAGAGAAGTATCTAACGTGTAGACTAAAATATTAGTATTATAAGAAATATTATGAGACTGTTGTGATAAGATTTTTCTACACAACTATCTCATAAGATTTACTCTCAAAAAAATACACATATACTAAAGTTTGTTTGTGTGTGTGAATGTATATTTTTAAAAGTACTTAAAAACAATGTTTTTTTGTAAAATTGTTTTATTTTAATGGTTATTTTACATTCAGAAACATATTTTCATTAAAATTGTGCTAAAAAATTTCGAATTTCTTAAATAAAAAGTACATGTTTACTCAGTGACTGAATGAAAATAATGAAATATTATGAGATTTATTAGAATACATTTACCCCTTCTTTAAGATTAAACATAATATAAACATAATGTTTACTCTCTTCTTCCGGCGTTATCTTACATATGATATCAACGTGGAGACAGTATGTTAATATCAAGAGCATAACAAAGGAGATAAAAAGCACGCGAGCTTGTGTTTTGGCGATCGATGATTTAAAGCATTCAAGTGGTCTTAATGCTTTGTTTGTTTTTTGTAATACGTAGTTGCTGTGTGTGGCAAAAAGCCTTCATAATGTGTTTATAAATGTTCTTGCATACACATATATATATGTAAGTTAAGGTTTATCGAGTTAAACCTTAAAAAAACAATTACTTGTTTTTTTCGGTCAACATGACCGCTCTTTATTGAATTCCAAAAAAGAACTAAAACTAAATTGTTTTTAATTTATTTATTTATATAATTCAATTCTTAAGAAATGAATGCAAAGTGTGTTCGCAAAGAAATGCAGTGCAAGCGTCTGCAACTAAATTAATTGGAATTGGATCATACCACCTTTACAATTTTTTTTACTTGTTAAACTTTGTTAACTTTGTTGGAGTTAACTCTTCCCCCCTTAAGTCGATTGTCCCCAATCGAATGTTTCATTATGTTGTTGTAATTTGAAGAAATGGCCCAGATTTAGTGTTTTGAACATAATCTGTATTTACTTTTGGTTCGGATACTATGTATAATTTTTGTCTATACTTAATGATACAAGCAAAACTTATTGTTATGGTAATAATAGAAATTATAATCGATATATCTGAACTTAGACTAAATACATGCATTTTTTTATTCTAATCAACTAATATTCTAATGTTGTCTTCAAATTTCATTTGTTTTAAGTGTAAGTTTTCAATTTTTAAGTCTAGTTCTGTTACATTTTTATTTTCTTTAATTTTTGTTATTAGATTTGGTAAAACAAGTGTTTCATACATTTTTAAGTTAACATTTGTATAAGTTTTATTTAAAACATTAATTTTACAATTTTCGAATTTAATAAGGAATGTTCCTTTTTGCATTACTTTTAATTTACTACAATCATGGGTTATATTCCTTGAACTATTTCTACTACTTCAGATTTTTCTGAAATTTCTAAATCACATTCAGCTTCTTTGAATCGTAATATGTTTTCAATACACTTATTTTCTAATGAAATCAAATTTTGTCTAAATTTTCTTTTACATTTACATCATAAATTTTATCGTAGCTATCTGCTAATATTTCTGATGGATTTAATATTACTGATTTGTTTAAAATATCTGGCAAGGGTTCAAATTTTATTTTGGTTAAAATGTTAGAGGAAAATTGGGGTATGAGTAGGGTAAGGATTATGTTATTATGTTGGAAAAGTACTGCCACCTTTGTATTGGAATAACTGTCAAAATCGCTAATCAAACTTAGTTCCTTTTGTGACAAATTGTCTGTGGGAATAATACCTAGTTTACAAGAAAATATAATTTGTCCTATGTCGTTAATATGATTTGTAAGAAATACTATATCATTGTTTATACTGTATGTCTGTTCGATAAATTGAACTTCATCTTCCAACGTTTTGATACCATTTTTAGTCTCACTTTTAAATTCATTAATATATCTACTAATTAGGGATTGCTGTTTATTTATGTGTTTCGTAATATTGGTAATTTGTTCAGTCATAAAGTTATTTATATGCGTCAATTTACCTACCGTACTGTTGATCGTTTTTTCATGGTCATGTATACTGTTTATGGCGTCTCTTATTTCTAGTTCGTCATCACTGTCCATGGAACCTGCAATATATTTTAGACCCTTTCCTAGCACGTTAATAAGTCCTCGTTTTGATTTGGAGTGCATATGTAAGTTATCTATTTTTGCTTTTAATAAAATAAAGTTTTTGTTTAGTGTATTCAAAAGTTGTTTGTCTTCGAATGTAATGTCTTTTAGTGTACTTATGTTGTCTGAAAGTAGAGTTACCGTTTCTTCGTACGTCGTTAAGTTTATAAAGTGTAGGACTTTATCGTAGTGTCCAATTGACTTTAATTCCCCTGTCTTGATAGGTAGGTAGCCATTGTTGTTGGTTAAGTCCTGTACGTCGAGGTGCTGTGCAGTCACTGCCATTACAAACGTCAAAATTCCAAAATTTAACATTTTCTGTGCTGTAAAAAAAGGTTAAAAGTAAAAAGGTTATTTGAAAAGGAATTTGTATATACTTTTTTTATTTTTTGGACCCCATCAGGTCTGTTTGATATTATTCTTGTGAACAATTCTTCCTGACTTAGTTTGTACTGTCGTATTATAGTTTTCTGCCACTATTTCTTTTTATACCTAGAGGATAGTTTATTCCCTAGTCTCCTATTTATTTTTACAAAAATTTCCTCTCCTTCTGCATATTCTTTTGGAGTCAATCTATTTTTATTGTGGTATGCAAGGTCCGCAGTTTTCTTTTCGAAGAGCTTTTTTTATTGTTTCCTCTCTATCTTTTTTCAACAATTCTGGGTCAGTACTCACTCTTCTTCCGAAAAAGATTTCCATAGGTCTTTTGCCTGTGACGGAATGGACTGAGGAATTATATTCTTTTACCGACCTTTCTAATAATTATTGAAGTGATCGATGTACCTGCAGAGTAGAATGAAAACGTTCAACTTGTCCGTTAGAGCAACTTGTGTACGGAGCCGTCCGGTAAATTTGTATTCCGAACTCATTTTCTATCATAAACTTGATGGATTCTGAATAAAAGGATTTCTCGTTATCCATGACTATTGTTTCAGGGAATAGCGAAAAAATAATATCTCTTAGTGGCTGACGTATATCTTCAGATGCCTTAGATTTTATTGGTTTTGCGATGGCATATTTGGAAAACTTATCTATTGCCGTAAGCACCAGTTGTTTTCCAATCACAAGTATGTCCAAATGAACTATCTGACCAGGATATTGTGGTATGGGTGTATTCATTTTGCAAACTGCGCAGATTTTAATCAGTTTTTTAATTTTATTTGCCATTCCAGGAAAGTAATATCTTTCCAAAATTTGAATTCTGTTTCCTATGTGCTCTGTTGTGAAATCTTATTATTTCCTCCTGTTGCCGATGGTCTACTATATCTTCTACTTGAACCTGAGTGAACTTTATCTTGTATTTATTAAAATACAGTGGATACACATTTTAAATTTTTCCCATGGTGGAGTTTTAATACAATTTATAAAATCTGGGTAAGCCAAAACGACATCTTCTGATATAAGAGAGGTTTTTATTTTTCCAAAAGATTCTTTTGCTTCATCGTTTAAGGATATTTTAATATTTGACGATTTATTTTTGGAGACTCTACCCCCTTAAAAGGGATGTTAAGGGTTTTGCAATTTTCGCATAATCTTTAATAAAGCGCCGGTAATACCCTGACATTCCTAGAAAACTGCGGAGTTCTTTCAGAGCTTTAGGTTCAGGGAAATTGGCGATGGCGTCTTCTTTTGCGCGATTAGTTTTTACACCGTTTCTAGATATAACATAACCCAAAAATTCTACATTATCCTTAAAAAAAATTACATTTATCTAGCTGAATTTTCATGTTTGCGTTTTCCAATGTTTCAAATACTTTTTTTATGTGTTGGAAATGCTCTTCTTCCGTTTTGCTATTATTATATTATAATATCATCAATGTAGACATAGCAGCACTCCCCAATATGGTCTCTCAATATGTCATCAAAAGCACGCTGAAAAATGGATGGAGCGTTCTTCAAGCCAAATGGCAAACGTGTAAATTCATATTTACCGTTATTTATAGAGAATGCGGTTTTCTCAATATCAGATTTTTTTAGTGGAATCTGGTGAAAACCACTTTTTAAATCAAGTACTGAAAAAAATTCACTATTACCAAGATTGGATATTACCTCAGTTATCTCAGGAATAGGATATTTATCTGCAATGGTGACTGCATTGAGTTTCCTATAGTCAATTACCATTCGGTATTTTTTATTTCCCACCGAGTCGGATTTTTTCGGTCCACACCGGTGAATTATAAGGTGATCTAGATGGTCTTATAATCCCATCATGCAAAAGTGCTTTTACTTGTGCTTCTTTTATTATGCAATTCATCTTTATCTTTTGTTGATTAGTTAAATTATTTAAATTAATATTTGCATGCTCTATATTATTTACTGTCTGAGATTCTAATTGTTTAAGGCCTATTTTTATATTATTTTTAATAATCATATAACTGTCTCCAGCATAAATTATAGCTTGTAATTCTCTAAGGGTATCGTTCCCCATGATGCCGTCAAAAGTTTTTAAGGATGGCATTAAAAAAAATTTTATTTCATCTTCTAAGTTAAACAGTTCTATTATAGTATTTGTGTAATTTTGATATCCCCTACTACTGATTTAGCAAAAAATGGTGATTTATTTTGGATCCTTTTCTTCGCTAAGTGAGGCTGTAAATAATTTTTGCTGGATCCTGTATCTACAAGAAACTTAAGAATGTTTCCGCTTTCCGTTTTCACCTCAAAGTAGGGCAACGAAGAGCTTATTAAGCTAAAAAATGAATATTAGTAGGTTCGACGTAATTTGTATTATTATCTGTTTGGGAATATTCATTTAAAAGATAATTATAATTCTTATTTTGAGTTTGATCTTGTAGTCCTTCTGTATTAACATGGAAAGTTCTTTGTGCCTTTCTCTGCTGATTAATAGCCGAAGGTGGTCTTTTACCCTGAAAATCATTTTGATAAGGCCTGTTCATATAATTAATGTGTAGGGAGCGGATGCTCTGATCTACGTCCATTGGTTCAGGAAGATTTTGTGGTTTAGGAGGTCTTGGTGGAGCATTATATTTATAATGTTGCACCCTATCTACGTTTTGTCTACTTTGCCATACTGGCTGGTTTGTTTGAGGAATATGACCTAATTGTGGATAAAAGGGGCGTTTTGTTTGCACTGTATTTCCTCTTTGTAAATTCTGGGGTTTTTTGAAATTGTGAGTATGCGACGTTCTCTAGTGTTGGTTTTCCAACTTCATGCAAAGCTATAAAGCTTGTGGGAGGTCAGCGGGTTCTCTTATCCCTAAAAGTTTGGGTAAATCTCCGTTTAGACCCCTTATGAATGTGTCTAGCGCTTTGTTACGGTAAGACTGAGTAAGCATGTGAAGCGACTCGCTACTAGTTTCCAAGCAACCTAATTTATTTAGAATAAGCGAAAGGTGTTCGTATACCTTCTGGTAAAATTCTGGAATCGTCCTATTTCTCTAGATTAACGTAGTCATTTCATACTCTAATGTCGATAGGTAACGTTTGTCGGCGTAGTGCATTGTTAAATACTTTGATATTGCAGGCCAGTCAAGTGGCGTGTTATACGACTCTAATGCTATTTCCGCGTTTCCTACTATTTTATTTCTTATAACGCTTAATATTCTGTAGTATTTAGGGGTTCCTTTTTGATTTTCATATATAGATAATATACGGTCAACGCTCTTTTTCCAAGAGCTGAATTCCCCCGCTTGTCCTGAAAATTCTTTGAGGCACTTAACAACATCGGGTATTTTATCTAAATCGCTAAGATTGTTCCTATGTCTATCTTCAATTACTTGGTCCGTTATATTACAGAAATTAGTATTAGCGTTTAAGGTAGCCTGTACGATTTGCGGACATTGGCGTTTTAACACCTCTGACGCTATATTAGTTATCAAAGAAGTTAAGTCGTCCATATTTAATTGCATATTTTGGTTAGGAGAAGGTGCAGACGGGTTATTTAAAATGGTAGGTCTTACTAAATTATATAGATTTGCCATTATAAATCAAAAGAAATTTTAATACCTCAATTATTAGTAAAAATTTAATTTATTTTCCTTAAAATTTTAGTTTCTGTTTTTATTTTTTTATTATAAATCTTCTCTTAAGGATTTTATTTTTAGATTTAAAATTTTGTTTTATGAATTTAAAGTTTTCTTAAGGATTTTAGTTTTATGTTAAAAATTTGTATTTTATATATAATATATTTGTTCTTAAAATAATTATAATTCTATCTTACTTTATGTTAGGAATTGCTGTTGTTGTTCCGCCACGGTTTTTTCTTTCCTTTTTATTTTATTTGTTGTAGCCACTTCCTTTATTATTATATTTAGTTTCCTTCTAATTTTAATTTTTATTTATTGTAGTCGTTCTTTCGTTCGCTTTGATTTTCGTTCGACATAGAGAAACAGGCTATTAGTTTCTTTCTAATTTTTATTTATTGTAGTCACTTCCTTTATTATTATATTTAGATTCTTTCTAATTTTAATTTTTATTTATTGTAATCACTTCCTTGATTATATTTAGTTTCTTCCTAGTTTTAACTTTATTTATTGTAGTCAATTCCTTTATTATTTTAGTTTCATTTTAATTTAATTTTTACTTATTGTTTCTTTTCAATTTTTATTTATTGTAACTAATTTATTATTATTTTAGTTTGTTTCTTTTCAATTTAATTTTTATTTATTGTAACCACTTTATTATTATTTTAGTTTCTTTTTAATTTAATTTTTATTATTGTTTCTTTTCAATTTAACTTTTATTTATTGTAACCACTTTATTATTATTTTAGTTTTTTTAGTTTAATTTTTACTAACGTTTCTTTTCAATTTAATTTTTTTTATTGTAATCACATTATTATTATTTTAGTTTCTTTTTAATTTAATTTTTATTATTGTTTCATTTCAATTTAATTTTTATTTATTGTATACACCTTTTAATTTAATTCTTATTTGCTGTAGCTACTTTATTATCCTTTTTTTATTTTCTGTAGCTACTTTTTATTAAGCCTTCGGACAGGCTGACACGTTTATGTCCCCGTTTCCCCGCTTTGTTACTCCGGAGCCTTGTTTCCGAAAAAGGCTTATTCACTTCGCTCGGGCGCCAGATAAGGTTTATCGAGTTAAACCTTTAAAAAAACAATTATTTGTTTTTTTCGGTCAACATGACCTCTTTTTATTGAATTCCAAAAAATGTAACAATTTAGTTTTAAATTGTTTTTAATTTATTTATTTATATTACAATAAATGCTTACAAGTGGTGAGATTCAAATCTTAAGAAATTAATGCAAAGTGTGTTCGCAAAGAAATGCAGTGCAAGCGTCTGCAACTAAATTAATTGGAATTGGATTACAATTTTTTTTACTTGTTAAACTTTGTTAACTTTGTTGGAGTTAACTTGTATGTATATCTACATTTTATTGTTAGTTTTTCTTTTTTGTATAGATGTAAAAGGGTTAATTCATATAATAATTAAAAATTACTCTTAATTAAGAATTAAAAAAGAAATTAAAGTTATTAAAAAGTTAAAACTCTCAGTTAAAAATTAGTATGTTTCGTAATTAATTGTTTGTTCATAAAAAATCATTTAAATTTTAATATTTTAATTTACATCACATAATTAAGTAATCATTCAATACATCATTTCAGGATAATGCGTAAAGTAATAAAAATAAAAAGAATTTTAAAGTATGTAATTAAAATCCAAAGCCTTCCAAATTTTGGATTTAATTTTACCTGTGACAATTTTTTAACAGACTCTCGTACGATAATAAAAAAAATTAATAAATTAAAAAAATGTCCAATTCGTATATATGCAGACAATTAGTAATATATTTAATATTTTTAATTATTTTGATCATAAATCACACCAAAATTAAAAAAATATTCTTTTAAACGACTGTTTTGCTTACGAAAATACTATCATTTACACAGTTATGATCGAACACACACACACATACATATGTTGTTCGTACAAAAACATGCTAAGAAAACAGAAAAAATCTTTCTTTTTTTTCCTACTGAAGCAAACAAGTGATCTAATGTCTTGTATTTTTATAGCGTAGCACTCTCGTCTTGTTTGTTCGCTATCATAACACACAAGATTTGTTCATAAAGTTAACAGCACACGCTGTATTTGTTGCTCCGCTCACACACTGATAACAGCACTTGAAAAATAAAAAGTGGCTTGCAATGCCTTATAAGACACAGTTTGCAGGTGTCTAGTATGTACATATATACAAACTAACTGCATATACAAAAAACAACAACACTGTTGTTATTCATTATATATCTGTTGCTGCACAGTGGTCCCAAAACAAAATTTTTTGGAAATAATTCTGCAACTTTAGAACTGCTGGCTTTATCTAAATGAAATTTCACATGGCCAATTGATTTGGAGGAGGACAGGTTCTTAGCGGGGACGCACAGTGTGCGATTCAAAAAATGAAATGGAAATAATTATGGAACTTCGGAACGGCTGCTCCGACTTCCATGAAGTTTCACATGGTGATAGTAGAGGTGTAGTCGAGTTTAAGTTTTGAGCTTGGACCATATAGATCTACAGGGGGCGAGTCCACAGGGTCCCAAAGTTGGACACCTCGGGTATAAAATTTATTAAAAACGATCCTGATTCCTTATCTCTGAACCGATTTCAAAGATTTTTATATGGAACGATTCTTCTAGTCGATATCTACAAAAAGCATTATTATCTCTTTTTGTTTAAGATATATTAAGCTTCAAAAATTAAAATTTTTTTACTTTTTAGCCTATCTTGGTGAAGTGAAGAGAAATTAAGGCGAAAATTCGAAATTAGTTAGAAAAATAGGTCAAATTTGGGAAACTCTGGTTCTCACAAAAATCTATTTTTAAAAAATTTTTTTCCTTTAAAGTGTTTTGTGTTTAGTTATCTTTCAGAAAATTTTTATATAACAGAAAAAGAATGTTACCACTTTTTTTGAAAGTTTAAATTTAAATGCTTGTAACTTTGACTCCGTAAATATTTTTACAAAATTTTTTCTCTACACAATTTTTCTTTTTGTTTTTAATAAAATAACAAAAATTTTAAAACTATAGGGTTTTGGACCCGCTGTAGCGAAAAAACTTCACCAAGATAGGCTAAAAAGTAAAAATTTTAATTTTTGAAGCTTAATATCTCTTAAACAAAAGGAGAAAATGTAGGCATGCGAGATATCGACTAGCAGAATCCTCCCATATAAAAATCCTTGCAATCGGTTCAGATATAAGGAATCAGGATCGTTTTTAATAAATTTTATACCCGAGGTGTCCAACTTTGGGACCCTGTGGACTCGCCCCCTGTAGGTCTATATGGTGCTAGCTCAAAACTTAAACTCGCCTACACCTCTACTATCACCATGTGAAATTTCATTGAAATCGGAGTAGCCGTTCCGAAGTTCCATAATTATTTCCATTTCATTTTTTGAATCGCACACTGTGGGACGGGGGACCTCCAAAGTTTGAATCATTTATAATTTGATTGAAAAAAATTTTGCACATCGTCCTTATAATTCTCTACAAAAAAATATGCTTACATGCGTGGGTTATCTCTTTTACTTTAAGAGATATTTGGACCAAATTTTGACCCAGTTTTGGACATGTTTTTTTTGGCGGGCTCAATTTGAGTTCCAAAATTTTTCTAAAATATTCCCTGGATTCTGAACAAAAATTTAAATAAGAATCATATACTTATGTGGTTTAGATGAAAAGTTATATTATTTTGAAATAGAAAATTTGAAAAAACACGTTGAGCACTTATGTATATAGAATGCTTCAGCACACATTTACCATAGAAATGAAGGAAAATGTGCAAATTTTGCCGAAGTTTCAAGTTTCAGTTAATTTTTTTAACGATCGTGTAAAGTATTTATATAAGTATTTGGTATCGTTGGAAAGGTTATTACTTGAAAAATAATAATATACAGTTGCGAGTATTAAAAATGCAACGCTATGTGATGTGACCTTTGTTCGCATATATTTTGCTTGTAGCAAGTCCTAATTTAACAGTACTATTGTGACTTTATTATTTGTGGTCAAAGACAACTGTTGCATATAATTTTGTCGAATATTTTTGTACATAAGGAAAATTATTGAATGTTTGGTAAAAACAGTTGAAAATTTGAGCGAGCAAAAAAAATGCAACTCTAAACAAATGAACATCATTATTAAAATTTTGATACAATTTTTTATTGGAAATGGTTGGAAACTATAGTATTGTTAAAAAACATGACATGAAATCTACAAATAATATAAATATTAGCAATAAATTCCAATTTTATTAAATATTTATATTTTTCTGAACTATTTTGGACATTTTTCAATAGATATTGATATTTTTGGAATTATTATTTATTTTGTTGCTTATTTTAAATCCAACAAACATTTTCTATAAATAAGTGATTTATGATAGTTTGGCTTAACTTCATAATTTATAATTGAGTAAGACCTTTCGGACGAAATAACGCAACCAGTTTCGATCGTTATTGTGATGGAATCAACAGCTTAAAATATTTTTTTCGCAATGACATGACATTATCGAATGCCCGGTATCGCTACAATTTTCAAATATCCCTTGATTTTGGTCCTGGAACAAATTCTAACACAAGGAAAGACAGTTAAGAAATATACCTATCTTGACCTCTTAATTGTTGAATAATTAAAAGTACATCCTTCGTGATTATTGGACTTGTTTACTATTAGAAATTAATATTTAAGTAAGTATGTCTACCTAGACCGTCTAAAATCGAAATATATGCGTTTAGAGTCAAATTAATTCAAGTTATCGTAATAGGCTCTCATTTCATTATACAGTACTCGTATAAATAATAAAGGACCTGCCTCTAAAAGTAAAGGTGGTAGTTTGATATTAGTAAATAATATATGTTATGTAAGAAGGATATCCAGTTTCCATATTTACATCATTAAATCTACGATTTCTGGCTATAGTAGCTTTAAATGGCCAAATGTGTTCATTCAGATAATATCAAATATCTACTGTTAAATGACTTGTAGCAATTGTTACAGGTATGATCGTTTCAATATTGTTTCTAGTAGTATAAATAGGTATGTTCTGGCTTACACTGGGTCGGTTCGCGTACTTTTTCAGTCAAAAAAGTATAAAGAGAATTTTTTTATTAAATACAACAATATTTTTTGTGTAAACGGTGAAATTGGAAACCAATGAATTTATTTGTGTATTTTTGTATTTTTTATTTTGTATAATAATATGTATGTAATTATGTTAAAGTAAATGAAATGATGAAATGGAAAAATAGTGTTTGGGTAGGTTCTAGACCACATTAGGCGTGTTCGCGTACTTGTTAAGTCAAAAAAAATATAAAGAGGATTTTCTTTATTAAATACTACAATATTTGTTTGTGTAAACGACCAAATGCATTTTATGAAATTGGAAACCAATGAATTTATTTTTGTCAACATTTTTTTTATTTTTGTATAATAATATGTATGTAATTATGTTAAAAGTACATACAAACAATTTAACAGGGAAAATATGGGAAGGCAATAGTTGTTTTTGTTTTTAATGTTAATTTTTGCGCTTTTAATTATGATGAAATTAAAAACTGATGACTTGGATATGTAGTATTTGAGTATTTTTAGTTCCATACAAAACTATGTTCTATCGGGTGTGGGAAGTCGATAACTGTTTTTCTTATAAAAGTCAGGGATGGGAAATCGCAAAATTTGTATTTGTACCAATCAGAATAGATAGTTCTGTTAGATAATTACTATGTAGATAAAGTGAGGAAAGTGTGTGTTTCATATATTGTAATAGGTTATGTTTGTTTATTTTGTTTCCAGGTAAGTGGTTAGGTAAGCAGTTCATGTGAATAAGCTACGTTAGTAGCCAAATTGCTAAATCTCGTTTCCACGAGTTGTGAGAACGTGTGCTGTGTCAGCGAAAAAATTTCAAATGAAATTTAATATTTTTGTTTATAGTTTTGTGGAGTTGTAGATTATGTGAATCATCATGTTATTGTTCTTATGTTTTAATATTGTTAATTATGAAGATGCAAATGAGGCTTTTTAAAGTATTTGAGTGTTTTTTTAATATGCATAAAATAACTTTGTATAAGGTTTTTGACTTTAATGAAAAATATTTTTGATTTTTTTTTTTTATGTATGGTTATGGATAATTTATTCTTAATGTTATATTAGAGGAAAATTATGTAGACATTTAGGTTTAAAGGATTAATTCTTTAATTAACTTTTTGAAAGAAAATGTTCAGTGGGATATTTT
Source organism: Protophormia terraenovae (assembly GCA_951394005.1). Classification (NCBI taxonomy): domain Eukaryota; kingdom Metazoa; phylum Arthropoda; class Insecta; order Diptera; family Calliphoridae; genus Protophormia; species Protophormia terraenovae. The sequence continues at coordinate 65,779,510 of OX596074.1, forward strand.
TTATATTTTTACGAATTTGAAAACCCATATATTTACAAATATTACAAAAAATAAGTACAAAAATCGATCTTTAAAAAAATATACGTGTCATATAAATATTTATGTGATTGGCTGTATATTTGTATTTTATGTTTTAATATTAAGTAGGAAAATGTGTAAGGTTTTTGCCTTTAATGATGAAATACATTGTCCGATTTTGTTAGGTATTATCATACATAGTTATTTAAAATTATTGAAGTAAATGCGTCAATATTATAATATCAAAGTATTTTGATTTATTGATGCTTAATAATTTCATAAATTTTATGAAATTTATTTTAGATATCATGAATTTTATGAAAGGCTGATTTTTTCATAATATTCTTATTGTATATAAATAATTGAAGTTTTTTTATTTTTTATTTGTATATGTATGTGTGTAAATATACATACGAATAATATGAAAATATCCCATTTAAAACTAATTGTTTTGGGGGAAAAGTAATATATATTTACATAAGTAGCCTTATGATATCATGATTTTTTATTTTATTTAATATTTAATAACCTGAGACCATTTAGAATACCTTTTATCTATTTATTTAATAATAAATAAAACAATTCAATGAAATATGAAATTTTAACTTTAACTTCTTGCTATTTATATTAAAATTTATAGAAACAAATTTAAAGTCTCTATATTACAAATGTATAAATTTTCCCTACATCAAAATTGGACTTTTTACCAAAAAAATATCCCATGTTTTCGCGCTTTCGAACCACATACTTTAATTTTTCTTTTCGTGTTTATTTAAGCTTTCGCTGGTAATAAGATATCATTTTTTTATACTTTTTCATAAATACAGAAATATATTTTTATTCGGACAGTGTTGCCATTTCAGAACTTTCAGTGGTAGATTTAACACATGAAAAAGTTAAAATGAATTGAAATTTCCTAAAAATATGCTAAATGCGTTTTAGCACATTTTTACAGTATTTTATAATATAATAAAATTGCAATTTTTAAAGAATTCCACAGTAAGTATAACGGTATTAGTTGTAATTATTAAAATATTAGCCCTTTTTTATTTTAATTTCCAACATTAAAAATAATTCTGAAAAAAAACTGTTTAAATGTTGTCATTAGTACTCAATTTTACAAGAAACAAAATGAATGAAAATATGAATTTTATTTGTAGACAATTTATTATTTGCTGCTGTAGGACAATTTAGCATTTTTCCATTTATATCTACTGGCAACACTGTTAATGACAATGGGAATTTTTTTATTTTGACTTTAAAAATAAAAAATTATTGTATGATTTTAATAGGCACAGTTTGAAAAGTATTGAAGTATTTAATATTGTAATAATATACATATTTGTCTTTTTTTTCGTTTAGTATGAATATTAAACTAAATTAAACGTTTTTTTTTTTATTTTATTTTTAGAGTCTAATGTTCTTGTTAATAGCATTTTCATAAGTGTTTTAATCAATTCAACTATTTTATTCATAAGAACATTTTTGAATGTCTTATATTTTAAAATAGGCTATACATTTGTTTGTGTTTTTATACTTTTTTATGTATAATTAAAAACCAAAATTTGTTGACTATTTTTTGTTTGTATTGATAGATATATTTATATATTTTTTTCTTATATTTTAAATATTAAGGAGAAAATGAAAAATATAATTTTTTATTTTATTGATAAATTATGATATATTGCTTGATTAGGTATGGTTATGATTTATTTTAAGAAAATATTGAATTAAATTTTTTTGAATGTTATATAAGAAAACTGAGGTATAGTATTTTATTATTTTAGAGAACAATAATAATTATATCGCTAACTACAAGTAAGTTGAAATTCAAATCCTTGTATGATATAAATTAAATTAATGTTTGCATTAGTAAAAATTATTTGTACATATTTATTTATGTTTTATTTTTAAATAATCACTTACTTATACAATTTGAAAATACTGCACGTATCAGTGAAACTACTTTAGATGTTGATAATAGCTGTGTTTTGTTGCCGCCGTTGAGTGCTAACGTTGATAGTTAGCAAGAAAACGATATTTACCCGACTTGGTAGAACTTAGTATTGAAACAACAAATTCACAAAGAAATCTTTAAATTTTAATTTCTAAAAATAATAATTTAAATTTATTTTATTTCTGTTAATTCTGTTTTTATATTTTTTCATTTATTGACATTCAAATATTGATAACTGTATTATTGTTCATACTTTGGCAGCACTTTTATCGAAGTTACAGTTAACATGTATAATTTACACGTTAACTCCTAACGTGTATAAATTTGAATTTTGTATGAAATTGCCTATGAACGTTAGCAACAAAACACAGCTAATAACCTTTTTATTCATAATTTCCCAACTTTATTTTAATCGGAAAATAAAAGATTAATAATTTTTATTTAAAAATATTTACATATTTGTTTAAAGTTAAAAAATATGTTGAAGCTTAATAAAGAGTTATATATTATAGTAACAGAAATATTAACAACATATTTTTCGTGAAACCTTTCAGATTGAGATTTATCATCATTTTATAAATTTTTTTTGTAGCCTTTTGTCGATTTTTTAAGGTTTCCTCTCAAAATTTTAAGATTTTTAATAAAATTTATCTAACAACTATGTATGTTTCGTGAACATAAAACATTGGTTGAAGACCTTTTAAAATAATGAACTCACAACAAATATTGACAATTAAATAAAGAAAAAATAGTATATATGTATTACTAAACTGGCTATATAACTTTAAATGATTTTTTAATTTCTATAAAGATTTTGTATCTTATAAGATTAAGAACATCTTATTCTTTAAATACTAGTTTCTACATTTTTTAATGGTTTTATGAAAATCTATTTGTTTATTTAAATAATTCAAGTATCCTAAATATTTGTGATTATATCTTAAAATGTATATTAAAAGCTATAGAAATCTATATAATCTGATTTCAACACGACTGCATATTCATAAGAAAACGCTTTCAATTTCCTCTTCTAAATAAAAAAAGTACTAGGAATAATAAAAGATGATTGCAATGGTAAATTAAAGGAATTCATTGGTTTAATAGCTAAAATGTATTCGGTTAAGACTGACAGATATGAAAAAGAAATTGAAAAATAAAGGGTAAATTATAGGTAATAAAAACTAAACTATCAATAAGTAACTACAAAAATAATTATATTATAATTCATTGTATATATTTAAATCAAATATTCCTGAAATTTATATGGATATAGGAAGCCAAAAATTGGTTCAATACAGAAGAATTTTTCTCTCCTATACACACGAAGAAAATTTTTACTTGTAATAAAATATGTAGATATTTACTTTTTATATATATTTAAGTGAATAGTGTCAAAAAAATATATATATATTTTTGTTTGTTTTGCAGTAGGAATGTAATCTTCAAGCACCACCGCAGAATTTTAGATATTATTGTCATCAACAACTATGTTGACTTTCAAGGCATAACATTCAGTCCAATTTGTGCCGTATGAAAAACAATAAAGCCTATTTTCGGAAAATTTTACTCATTAATTTAAAAAATATAGTGCATATTTAAAAAAACGGGAGTTTATGTTACTGAAATGATTTATACAGTAGTAATTAAGGCCGTACACACTGTTGTTAATCTAAAACCTCATAAAGTATATGTTTTCTGGGTCCTGGTTAGATTCTGAGTCGATCTAGTCATGTCCGTCTGTTGAAAGCAGGATAGGGCTCGAAGGGCACAACGAAGGATGACAAAATTTGGCCCAAATATTTATCTTATATAAGGTTTGTTTGATATTGAAAATGAGAAAAGTTATGAGCAAAATACTAAAAACACAGTGTGTCCGTTGTAGCTTAATTTCATACTTTTCTGCTATATCTCTCTTAAATAAAAGCATGTACTATATCAACATTTTCATGGGTCGAGATAAACTTGAAAACAAAAAATGGGCGTGGTCCGCCCACCTCTCATATAAAGAAAAAGGAAAAATGCGTGGTTCACTCACTTTACGGCCAACCTCTTATACAACATTCGCGCTTGTTTACATTTGTAATGTTATTGTTTTTTGTTTTTTTTTTTTTGTACCAATGTTTTTGTTTAGAACACTTTTTACTGATTTTCGGTTATTTTTGAACCGATTTTCATTAAATTACCTTTCTAATTGCTGAACATAGTTAGTACAAATTATTTCCCCTAGATGGCGCAAACCCCATTTTTTATTAAAAATGCATCGAAACACCCTGTATTTGCAAATATGATGAGTTCATATGTTCAGCAAAAATACTCGCCGAAGGATTTTGTACAAAGTTGCCAAACATCATTTGGTCGAATTCTGGAAATTTGAACGTCAAAATTGTGATTTTCTTCAATAACCTAAAAATAACGATAATTTTGTAAATAACGGAATTATGAAAAACGCAGAACAAAAGTTGCTGCTGAAGTCCTAAAGAACCATTTTCAACAATAAAAAAGTTCTTTTAAGCAAAAAGCCGATTTTGGCATATTGCTTCATATAATTTTAAAATTATGATATCATAAATAATACTGTATCGTTTCTTGGTTTGTTGGGTATATACTAGCGACTTCGTTTTTACAAAGAAGGCTCGAACATTTTTTTTCTGAATTTTTGTGCTGAAAACATGAAATAAATCGGTTCAATAATAACTGAGATGTCGGACAAAACGCATTTTTGATTTTTTAAGCCCTTGTTTAAGCTACAGATTTTTATTTTTTTTTTTTACAGATCAGTCATAAATATTTGTATAAAATTTTGGTTTTTTTAATCAACCAAATTCGTTCATAAACAAGCGAGTTAAAACTAAAAAATATGTTAATAATATAAATACACACAAACATTTATATTAAGCATTATAATGACTATTTTGTTTAAAAATTTTGATATTTTGCGACTTTTTTAAAAGCTGAAATTAAAAAAAAAAAAAATACTTTGAAAATTTACCTACATATGTTAGCTACACACACAAAAAATATTTAATAAGCCACGCCTCTTATAACGACAGGGCGACCATTTTACTGAAAAAAAAGTAAATTTTTTTAACAAACTTTCCCCGAACTGTAATTTTTGGTATTTCGGAATAAAAAAGTGGGAATCTACTTATACTTTTCTTTTAAGGACAACTTTTTTATATTATACTAAAATTTCATAATGATAGCTTTATTTTATATAAATTCAAATATTATAATTTTTTTTTTCTTTTTGCGAAATAACACTAAACACACAAATTTTAGGTTTTCTGATCAATTTAATGAAAACGTTTAGTTTCAATACTTTACTATTCATACAGTTGCGAGCATAAAAAAGTTATATGATTTTTGATCGTATTGATTAGAGATTTTATTCTTTGCGGCCTTAGCCAACTATTGTATGTCACTTTGATCCAAATTGTTACGCATACGAACAGTTAATAAATTTTTTTTCTTAAAGTCGTAAATTTAGGGGAGCAAAAAAATGCAACTCCTAAAAAATAACCTGATTTTTTTAAATTTTGATAAAAATAATTATTGAAAAATGCTGAAAACTATAATTTGGTAGTATTACCACTAATTACTACCAATACATATAAATTTAAGGTAATTTTAACTACAAAGGATATTAATAATATTAAAAACACTCTTTGAATAACATACTGATAATGGCATTGAAATAATATTAATATGTAGTTCTAATATGAAGATTTTTTAAAATTATCTTAAAGAAACAATATTGAAACGATCATACCTGTAACAATTGCTACAAGTCATTTAACAGTTGGCCATTTAAAGCTACTATAGCCAGAAATCGTAGATTTAATGATGTAAATATGGAAACTGGATATCCTTCTTACATAACATATATTATTTACTAATATCAAACTACCACCTTTACTTTTAGAGGCAGGTCCTTTATTATTTATACGAGTACTGTATAATGAAATGAGAGCCTATTACGATAACTTGAATTAATTTGACTCTAAACGCATATATTTCGATTTTAGACGGTCTAGGTAGACATACTTACTTAAATATTAATTTCCAATAGTAAACAAGTCCAATAATCACGAAGGATGTACTTTTAATTATTCAACAATTAAGAGGTCAAGATAGGTATATTTCTTAACTGTCTTTCCTTGTGTTAGAATTTGTTCCAGGACCAAAATCAAGGGATATTTGAAAATTGTAGCGATACCGGGCATTCGATAATGTCATGTCATTGCGAAAAAAATATTTTAAGCTGTTGATTCCATCACAATAACGATCGAAACTGGTTGCGTTATTTCGTCCGAAAGGTCTTACTCTATTATAAATTATGAAGTTAAGCCAAACTATCATAAATATTTGATCACTTATTTATAGAAAATGTTTGTTGGATTTAAAATAAGCAACAAAATAAATAATAATTCCAAAAATATCAATATCTATTGAAAAATGTCCAAAATAGTTCAGAAAAATATAAATATTTAATAAAATTGGAATTTATTGCTAATATTTATATTATTTGTAGATTTTATGTCATGTTTTTTAACAATACTATAGTTTCCAACCATTTCCAATAAAAAATTGTATCAAAATTTTAATAATGATGTTCATTTGTTTAGAGTTGCATTTTTTTTGCTCGCTCAAATTTTCAACTGTTTTTACCAAACATTCAATAATTTTCCTTATGTACAAAAATATTCGACAAAATTATATGCAACAGTTGTCTATGACCACAAATAATAAAGTCACAATAGTACTGTTAAATTAGGACTTGCTACAAGCAAAATATATGCGAACAAAGGTCACATCACATAGCGTTGCATTTTTAATACTCGCAACTGTATATTATTATTTTTCAAGTAATAACCTTTCCAACGATACCAAATACTTATATAAATACTTTACACGATCGTTAAAAAAATTAACTGAAACTTGAAACTTCGGCAAAATTTGCACATTTTCCTTCATTTCTATGGTAAATGTGTGCTGAAGCATTCTATATACATAAGTGCTCAACGTGTTTTTTCAAATTTTCTATTTCAAAATAATATAACTTTTTATCTAAACCACATAGGTATATGATTCTTATTAAAATATAGTTTATTAAAATATATCATGAGGAAAAAGATTTTTCATAATGCGTATTTGTTTCTGAGAATTAAATTAATAATAGAAAATATTCCAAATAGTTCAAGCAGGAAGATATTAATTGATAGCACATTTGCAGTTGTTTCAAACAATTATTAATAATAACAATTGAATATTTCAAGAATGTTAGTAATGTTGATATATAATTTAAAGTGATATAATTGAGTGAAAGTTAAAAAAGCGGCGCAGTCGAAAAATTGTTTGTAAAAAAAATCGCCGCGATTTTTTTACAAATAATTTTTCGACTGCGCCGCTTTTTTAACTTTCACTCAATTATATCACTTCAAAAATACCATTAAAATTATTTTATTAATTTACTTGCAATTTTATTCATATATTTCCATTTGTTTTTATACTTATGAATAAATAATGCAGTAAGTGTTACATCTATTTATTTAAATATTTAAATTCACACAGAGAAAACAGTTTCGTTGTGGCAACCGAATTTTTTGCCAATTGAATTTGGTAGTTTGTGAGTACTATCCCACAGTTATATTTTTACTCCTATAATTAGAGAAAGTCTGTTGAAATAATATTATTTCTATGATTATAATAAATTATGTGTTAATTGAACTAAATTTGAATAATAGTAACCATTTCCCAACCATTCTTTTTTCTGTGAGCACGAATTTTAAATTTGAATGGTACTACATTTATAACCGATTACGATCACGGTCCGAAGGTAATAAAAATATTTTTTGGGGGTGTAAAGTATATGGATGCAGGTTCCATTATTGCCAAGCAATACTTCGCCAAATTACTACAAATTATACAGAAGTTGCAAAATGTATAGCGAAAACAAGAAGGCATTATTGAAATGCCACACCCATACTTCACCTACTTCATTTGAAATAATTAAAAATGAGATCGTAAAGTTCGATACTCGGTTGAATTTTTTTATAGTTTTATTACAGATTGAGACGTAAGGTATTTCTGTAAATGATACATCTACGAGAATAACTTCATTCTAAGAAACATATAATGGAGTTCTAGGAAGAATTATTATTGTCATCAGCAAGTAACCGACACTATTAAATTTTTTTTTTTTTGTAAAACATGTTTTAACTACTAAATATATATCTTTGAATTGAAAACATTTGGGTCTTATTTAATTTTCTTGGGATTTATTTTATTGGGTCTTATTTCTAAATTTTTCGGATGTTATTTCATTATGAAGTAAAAACCAAATTAAAAAAAATACTCACTGTTTTAAATTGGGCTATATTTAGATGAAATTGGGTGTTTTTTCATTATATTTTTGTTGGGAGTTATTTCATTTTATTGAGCTTTGTTTCACTGGGTGTTAATTCATTTTCCTAATTGGGCGTTATTTCGTTGGGCCTTATTTCGTGTCGCCCTAACTATCCAACTAATAAAAAAAATTGAATTTGATATTAAGTTAGCTGACTCTACCCCCGAAGCATTAACTTTGAGTCTACATTAGAGAAATTTGTATCAAGACAAACGTCAAATTTTTTATCTCTATCAATTATAGGGGAAAACGCATGTCATAATAAACCATGCAAAAGTACCAACAACAATCAAGATGGCGTCTTTTACCAAGCATTATCAAGACAACGTTGTCAGAGCTCGAGCGCTGACAATTTTTTTTAACACTGCAATAATACTGACAAATTCAGTCTACATTAGACAAATCTTTATCTTGATAAAATTTTGACGTTTGTCTTGATAAAAATTTGTCTAATGTAGACTCAAAGTAAAAATCATGTCATTCATAGCTTGAAAATTAAAAAGTACTTTTTTTTGGCATATCGAAATTACTTTTTCCTTAGAAAAAACTTCAAATATTTTCAGGAAAATAAAATTAAATTGAAAAAATATTTGTATTAAAAAAATATTTTATGTTATGCATTATATGGAAATTGAATTTTTACAGCTAAATTTAGAGGAATTGCAAAAAATAAACGAGTATAAGATAAAGATACCAATATCAGTCAGAATTTAAATGGGGAATTGTCTTCAGATTACAAAAGTTTCGTAATACATGTAAAATGATTTGGAGCTGGATGAACTTTAGTTTAGTATGGTTAATTTATAAATTTTTGATAAAATATATAGAATAATATATATATATATATATATATATATATATATATATATATATATATATATATATATATATATATATATATCCATATCAAATATGTATATATATTCTGCAATATATTGCTAAAATATCGCGCTGCTTAAATTTAATGATATCATTACTAATATCGTTATTTTCAAAAATTATATCATTTTCGAGTGTACCTTTTAGAAAGTAACCTATATCATTTTAGAATTATAAATGATATCATTCTCGGGCTTTTATATCACCGAAATGATATCGTAATGATATCATAACGATATCATTTGTTTTCTTGGATACAGAGGCTCCAAAAACTGGAAAACTGGTTCTAAAAAACGTTTTTTTAAGCATATCTCCGTCATTTATGCTTGCTGAATTTCAATAGCAAAATTCTCGAAAGGATTTCTGATCGTTTGATATATATATTATATATGGCAGTTATCAGTGGGCTTCATAAACGCCATTTAAACTGACGGACGGAGGCACGGACGGACATGGTTCTATCGTCATCTTTTCTTACAAGGATCCCGAAAATATCAACTTTCTCCGACGAAAATTGTGGAAATTACAAACGGAATGACAAACTTATATATACCCTTTACACCTGTGCACAGTGGGGCAGAATCGAAATTCTGATCGGCTGGTTGGATTTGCATGAAATTTGGTATAGGAATAGTGAAAAAAACTTTTAGATTTTTGTAAAAGGAATCCCACAACTCCCGAAAAAGCGCCGAAAATCCCAAAAATGGGGTTTTCACATTTTCGGCTATAAAATCTTCATTTTTCAGAAGTCCCGTAGATTTTGATTGAAAGCTTTTAACAACATATTACAGATTCTTAAACTACATTCCGTTTGCCGATTCGTGCTTTGGGTTTTGAGAAAATATAGACTAAAGTAAAAACTTTTATATAAAATGGGTCGAATTCGGGAGGGTGTGTACCTTGACCATTTGAGTTATTGGGCTTGAGTAGTATGTTTATGTATGTTCTGGATCACTTTTTCCATACAAAGTATGCTCAATGGGCGAGGCATAATTGTTACATGCCCATTTTTTTATTGACCAATTAGAAGCAAGCTTTAGGTAAAGAGGGGAAGTGTGTGTTTCATTTATTGTAATAATATATGGATGTGTGTATGTATGTATGTTTGTATTGACCAATCAGAAGCAAGCTTTAGGTAAAGAGGGGAAGTGTGTGTTTTTTCGTAATATATGTATGTATGTTTATTGTATGCTTTTTAACCCGTTAAAATCCGCGAAAATATCCCGCAGATTTTTGCAAAACTTTAAATAATTTAAAAATCTTGTAAAAGTATATTAGACTCTCGCATGGAGATGGGTAATTAGGGGAGGGGGGGGGGCTGGCGTCAAATTATGGGTATTTAGGAAATATCCATGTATAGTACACTTTACGAATAAAAACTATATTGTCAAAAAAATATTTACAAAAATTAAAAATTAAAATTATACCTAATGACATATTTTATTTTTTTTGCTCAATAGTGAAAAGTTATTGTCAAAATTCTGACATATGTAATCGAAATACCTGCCAATTTGATGTTATTATAAGACAGTATTTGTCAATTATTTTAATTAAAAAGATAAAAAACGCTGGGGCTATTTAGACTCCATAAAAATAGTCAATTATTCTGCTGTACTCAATCAGGTACAATGGATATGAATGGGTTAATAAATGCTACAATTTTTTGTATACACGGACAAATGCATTTTATGAAATTGAAAACCAATGAATTTATTTTTGTCAAAATTTGTTTATTAATGTGTATGTAATTATGTTAAAGTACAAGCAAACGAATTTAAATGGAGACAATTTTTTTTCACTTTTAATTGTTATGAAATTAAAAACTGATGACTTGGATAAATAGTGTTTGAGTATGCGAACACAATTAGGCGGTTTGGGTACTTGGTCAGTCAAAAAAGTATAAAGAGGAATTTGTGTTAATAAATGCTACAATATTTTTGTGTAAAGGCCAAATGCATTTTATGAAATTATAAAGCAATGAATTTATTTTTTTTTGTTTTTGTATAATAATATGTATGTAATTATGTTAAAGTACATTCAAATAAAATAGTAGGGAGTAATTTTTATGTTTTTAATTGTGGTGAAATTAAAAAGTGATGACTTGGATAAAAAATTAAAACAAGCGCGAATGTTATATTCGGCCCGGCCGAATCTATATACCCACCATCAACTTTTTAAATTTTATGTTATATGGGAGGGGGCAGGAAAGTTTACATTGGTCCTTGAACTATTTGAACATAATTTGACCTTATATGGGAGGTGGGCGGTAAAGTGGGCGGACCACGCCCATTTTTGGTTTCCGAGTTTATATCGATCCCCGAACTATACATACAAAATTTCGTTGTCGTACATCCTTTTGTTGAAGAAATATCAGCAGAAAAGTATGAAACGGACACCCTGTGTTTCTAGTTTTTAGCCCATAATTTTTTTTTTTATTAACCGATTTTGCCCATTTTCAATCCCAAACAAAATTTATATTTGTGCCAAATTTCGTCCTCCTACGTTGTCTCGTTCGAGCCCTGTAAAAATAATAAAAAAATTATATTTTTTAACAAAATTTTTTAAAATCAATAAAAAAAATTATATTTTTTAACAAAATTTTGGTAAAAAAATATAATTTTTGTGAAAAAATTAAAAAAATAATATATTTTTTAACAAAATTTTGTAAAAAATATATTTTTTGTGAAAAAAATTAAAAATATAATAAAAAAAATTATATTTTTTAACAAAATTTTGTAAAAAAATATAATTTTTGTGAAAAAAAAAAAAATTAAAAAATTAAATTTTTTAACAAAATTTTGTAAAAAATATAATTTTTGTGAAAAAAATTAAAAAAATTATATATTTTTTTTTTTGCTTATTTTACATTTTTTAAAACAAAAGCAGCTTCTTTTGAAGAATTTTGGTCAAAATAATCAGATTTTCAACATTTATTTGAACGATTTTTGTCTTTATTAAAACTTTGATGTATAAGACTGTTCACCAGTTCGAATAATACTCCTATTGGAACCAGATAACACAACAGTTTGATAATGTCAAAAAGTATGAATTGGATTTACGACGAAAATTAGTTTTTTCTAGTATTGGTCGCATAACTTTTGTGTTTATTAAGCGATTTTTTATAAAAAGCAAGTCAACGAATTTAATGCAATATTTCAAATAACCTGAAGTAAATTCCTATGATGGATTTATTCGAAATTTATACTTAGATCCGCCCTAAAAATATTCACTGATATTGGATGAAGTTTCTCAAATTCATCATAAAGCGTTACGTAGTATCTATATAACACATTTTTTTTTTATCAAGACAAAGGTAAAAATTAACCCGAATTTATGGAAGGTGGAAACTGTTGCATTAAAATAACAATAAAGCGAAGCTGTTTAACGAGGTTGCCTTGTCTAGATTCGGACTAATTTTGACGTTTGTCTTGATAAAAATTTGTTTAGTATAGATTAGGGATGCCAATACCGAAATCCCGATCCCTAAAATCCAGGGATTTTTTGGGATTACAAAATCCCGAATCCCGGGATTGGACGAAAAAAATCCCGGGATTTAATTTTCAGGATTTAGAGTCATAAATACAATCCAAAAAATTAACTCTAAGCAATACAAAACATCAAAATATTAACAGAAAATTTTTAAAAATATATTACGAAGATTATAACATTATAGGTATGTTCGTTTGTATGCTATTCTTACTAGTTTTACTATTATTGTAAGTTTTTTACTCGAAAAGCATTTCTGTGTACATAAAACTATTAAAAGTTGTAAACATTTCAAGAGAAAATAATTTTCTATTTTACTATACATATTTTACTTGAATATTTTGTACGACCAAGACTAGTAAAATATTTTATTTTCAATTTCCTATTGAATTTTAATTTGAAACGGACTAATAAAAAATACGTTTAATTTTTTAAAAAATTTTTTTTGGATTTATAATTTATACTTTTATAAAACTTACGTATACAAAATTGTATTGTGATTCTAATTTATACACCTTTAAATGATCTTTCGAAAGGGCCTTGTTATAGAAGCTGTGGTCAATTATGGACGGATCCTTCTAAAAACTGGTATATAGTGCTTTTCATATTTATAACGTCATTTTAATTATTAATATATATTGATTTGTATTAAATAATATGTATTAATAATATCTGGAAAGACATTTGTATGGAAGATGAAATAATGAACAAATGTTGGATTATACAAGTTCTAGGACCAAATTGCGTTAAATCATCTTCCAAGATGGATGGACATTAACTATTGATGATATTCAACAAACCTAAAAATTATACATATCCTTAGCTAAAGAAATTTTATAAGAAAAAATATCTGCAAAGGAACATATGCCCGTATTTTTGAGATATTTCCAAGTTTCCGTTTAATACAAGTAAGAAAAAAAAAATAATAAAAATTTAACTTTTTATTTACCCTAAAATTTATTTTATTATTTTCGGTTTTCTAACTTTTTCAAGTAAAAGCTTGATTTTTAGATTTATTTTTTAAATGTCTCTTTTATTTAACTAGTTTTACTAACATTTCAAACGAACAAACCTTATGATTTATTTTTACAAATACGGGGTCCAAAAAATCCCGGGATCCCGGGATTTGCAAAATCCAGTCACGTTTGGTATCCCTAGTATAGATACTACGTTAAGAAACTCCCATTTATTTATCTATATATATAAAGGAATAACGTGACTGAAATCGTACCTATTTTTTTTGGTACTTTTTTCTTAAAACATTTTTTTATATTTATTGACATAACCATATGAGTATTTTAATATGGGAACTCACTATAATTTAGAAACTCATTGGAATACAATTTCTGATACTTCTATGGGTAAAAAAAAGTACTAAAAAGGGGGTAAAGGCGGGAAATTACATTTTATTCAAACTTAATAATGAATTTTCAATTACATTAAACACAGAAACATCCTGTGGGTAAGAATTCAAGAGGATGAACTTTGTGGTACTTTTTTCTTCTTCTAATGGTACTTTTTGCATTTTCTGTAATAATTAACTTAGAAACATGAAATTAAATATGCATGGTCCGATGTGGGAAAGAATTCACAAGGGGGGACTTTGTGGTACTTTTTCGTTCTTCTAATGGTACTTTTTAAATTTTATATAATTATAAACCTAAAAACATAAAATTAGGGATATGTGGTCCTTAGTTAATGAGAATCCATAAGAGGGGTCTTTGTGGTACTTTTTTATTTTTATAATGGTATTTTTTGAATTTTTTATAATATTTAACCTAGAAACATGAAGTTAAAGTTATGTGTGTGAGTGAGTATCCATAAGAAGGGATTTTGTGGTACTTTTTCGTTCTTCTAACAATATTTTGAATGTTCTTAAAATACATCCTAGAAACATAAAATTGAAGATGTAAGGTCCTAAGTGAATCAGAATCCTTAAAAGTGATTTTGTGGTTATTTTTCTTTCTAATATTATAAATCTAATATTAAAGAGATATTGTTATTTATGGATGAGAATTCTCAAGCTCTATTAATCATATTCCTTTATAATAAAAAAAAAAGGAATACTTTGGAGATTTTTTAACTTTCGAATGTTAAAGATGTTAAAAATTAGTACTTTACTGGCACCCTATCAAACATGCCTTTTGTACTTTTCGAAAATCCTATTTTAAATTTATTTTATAGTATGGTTTTTATAAAAAATTTCCAGTTAACAGCTCGTTTATTGATAATGTTGAAGCCATTTAAGGCCAATCGATTACAGCTTAAAATATGACAATAATTCATATATAATTTTATATTAAGTAGGTACTTATTTCTAAATATCAATTTTAAAATAATTTATATATTACTTAAGTTTATACATACTTTATCACGAATATACAGCTACCATAAAATTACCCCCCAATAGTTACTAATGATAGATAAAATTAAACTCTGAAAATTAGGAACTGAAAATGAAAAGTTTATTTTATCATATGATAATACCACATTCCATAATTTTACGCCGCGAACTACGAAAGACCTTTGCATAAAAATTGTATTAAATCGCGGACAGACTAAGGAATGTGTTCTTGAAGAGTGTGCAAAAATAAATCTAGATACAAGATAATGTGGAGAATCATATTTAAATGTTTTGTAAAAAAGACAGAGTAATTTAATATTAATAAAGTTTCTAAAATTGCAACCCAAAAAGTCATAGACGTATTCTGAAACATGATCGTGAATCCTAAGACCGTATACAAAACATATCACTATGTTGAAACATCTTTCTATTTTAGAGATATTTCCCATTGAAGTACCACTATATACTTCCAACCCATACGTTATAAGACGCATCAATAATGAATGGAAGACGACAAGCAGTACCGTAAACTTGCCTTAACGATGTGAAAATTTTAGCTATAATAAAATTAATATGTTGATTAAAAGACGATTTATCGTTTATATAAAAACCTAGAGCCTTAAAATATGAAACAAACTGCAAAAATGTATCATTTAACTTTATATTAAAAATATTTTCTGATATATTATTAAACATTGCAATGAAATATAATTTTCGTTACACCATACCTCAATATTACGTAAATCATCTTTCACTTTCCTACTAAAATCTTCCTTTGAGTCTGCCACACACACAAGTTGTAAATCATCGGCATACATATAACCCTTAAGGGATTTTAGCCTACAAAAAATATCATTGATATACAGCAAAAATAATAACGGCCCTAAAATTGTGCCCTGTGGAACCCCACGGTATGTAAATCTGCTGGACGAACACTCATTAATAGTCTGTACAATCATTGTCCTTTTTGTATTAAAAGACTGAATTAATTTGCAAGCATTACAAGAGAATTCAAATTGTGCAAAAAGCTTATTTAGTAGCACTTCATGAGAAATGGATTTAAAAGCCCTACTGAAATCTAGACTTATCATAGCACGGAACTTATGCTGATCTAATCCATCTCTCACTTCGTGTAATATATCAATCATATGAGTAGTAGTGTTATGGCGGTGTCTGAAGCCAGATTGGTATTCGGATAACAACTTTCTTTCATTGATATAGCCTAACATTTGATCATTAACTAATGTTTCCAAAATCTTAGAACATACAGATTAGGGAGATCGAATATTCGGGATTTTGCGAAAACCGGTTTTCGAATATTCGTCATTTGAAAAAAACCGGTTACAAATGTCTAAATATTAGAAAAACCGATTAATCGGTTTCTGCTTAGAATTTTATATTCAAACAAAGCAAATATAAATTTACAAACAAATCATGATTTTCTGTTAACATTAGAACTTAGGAAATATATCTAATGTGATTACTGCAATTTGATGATTAATTGTTAAAAACATCATACACCACCATATATGTCGGATATTATGCATTTGTGCTTATAATTGTAACGCACAAAAAATTTTCCCCCGCTTTAAAGTATTCCGTTCTACTTAAAATCATTTCCTTTGTCGTTTTATTGATGTCTGGAAAAAGCAGAAATCTCAAAAAATCGAGATTATTTATATATATAACAAATATTCGCCAGCGGCGCTTCATACTCAAAATCAAATATATCAACTCATAGTATGGACTTATTGTATTAATTATTATTATTATTATTATTTACCATAGAAACTATTCATAAATATAACTTTAAAAAAATATTATAAAAGAAAAAAAAAAAAAAATCACCAAAATTTTGAAAAATTCAAAAATTTTGAAAATTCATTTAAAAAAAATTAAATAATTTTTCATATGAAATACATATAAGCCAAAGTTGTCGATTTATCAATGGATAGCTCTGTTGGCAGTCGTTCTAGTTTTATTTATAAACTTATTACATAAGAATAATAAGTTAAAAAAAAACAAATTTTAGCTTCTTTCGAGCTTTATTTTTTGGGACATTTAGTCCTTTTCTGACCTATTTTAAAGTCCAATTTAACCTCTTTTTTTCACATCCTAGCAACACTGATCATAAGGTTTCTTATATTATTTGCCTATTTTCAACTTTTAAGATATGAAATGTTCATTAGATAAAGACATACATATTTTTTATTTACTGTTCATATTGTGAAACCATTATATAAGAAAAATTAATGACTAATTCCACCGAAGTCTTACTACATATTATGACATTTTTCCAAGGTTGGAAACCGAAACAAATAACGGTATCGGTAACGGTATCGCTATTCAATTTATTTTTATTTCGGTAACGGTATCGATAACGGTATTTTAAATTATATCGGTAAATACCGTTATTATTAAAAAAACTGGAAAAATCTTAAAAAAGTTAAATTTTTAAATAATTTTTAATTAAATTTCGCGAAAAAAAATGATTAAATTACATATTTGCATATTTAGTTTAATAAATTTGTATATTTAATTTAATAATTTTCTCTTGAAATGTTTGAAATATGAATATTTTTCGTTAGAGAACTTCATACAATTTTTACAATTGCTTGTTTTATGGAAACAAAGCATTTAGGAATATTAAACTCGACTTCTTAAAGACAAATTGATATAATTTTTTGCAGTACAGTGAAGTTAAAAATTTGGACTAAATTTGTATTTACCACAGATTTTAATAAAGACAAAAATCGTTCATTTTGCAAAAAAAATTCAAAAAAAAAAAAAAATAATTTTATAATACAAATTGCAAAATGTAAAATTATGCAAAAGATCTGTGGAGTAGCACAAAAAACAGAATACCATGAAAAGGAAATAAAGTTTAATAATTTTTGAGATATTATAAATCGCGAACTATCGCGGTAATCAAACTTAAACTCGGCATTTGCGTTACCAGCGTCAATATTAATATTCTTGACGAATTTTATTACATTCGGATGATTTTTGGAAAAAATTTGCCATTTTTCTATTTTATTACAAACAAAACAATACAAATTGCAATAAATATTTCTTATTTATTATGACATTTATTGTAATAACTCCTAAAATATTGCGAGTCCCAGAATGCCACTTTCCACGGTTATAGAAAACATTTTCATCATTAACATATATTTTTTTTTAAAAGACAACTTTTCGAGATATTTCCCCGCGAATATTTGTAATTTTGTGTATGCAACTTTGTACATATTTTAAGATATTTTGCACTTTCAACCCGCGATATTTCGCGAACCACATGATGAAATTATCTGAAATTTTGATTAGCCTTAGTTTTGACAAGAATAATGATTGTACCAAATATCATTAAATTCGGAAGAGGTGAGAAAATCAGCTGGTTGGTTTTAAATGGAATGACTCTATAAGGTTTATAGATATATTTCGCGAACCACATGATGAAATTATCTGAAATTTTGATTAGCCTTAGTTTTGACAAGAATAATGATTGTACCAAATATCATTAAATTCGGAAGAGGTGAGAAAATCAGCTGGTTGGTTTTAAATGGAATGACTCTATAAGGTCTGACATGACAATTTTTTTTTCTCTTCACATTCTAAATGTTTTTTCCAAATTTCTAGAGATTAATTCTGGATGTTGTCCATACCAATGAAAAATTTATATCGTATATTTAAGATGCCTACAAGATCCTTTCAATAAGTTTAAGTTTTTTTCTTGCTGCTTCTTAGTGCTGACACGATGTTTATTTGAATCCATACCTAAGATTCATCCTATACAAGCAATTCAAAGAATAATGAAATTATATGTATACATAGTTCCCAGCTGGATTTAGCATATTATATTATATTATATTCGTTAAACAAATTTCGAAAATATATATAACTATTGTTGAAATTCATGCAGTTTTCTTTCACTTAAGTGCTTTTAAAATTCCTGGAAATCACGGACAAAATTACCTCAGAAAGGGACATGAAAAATCGCAAATTTCTCGAGAAATCCTGATATACATTTTTCAAAGATAGCCCAAGTTGTAACCTTCTGAAGAACATTTGTCGGTCTTTTGGAGAAACCAAAATTAAAGAAAGAATCTTCATAGAAGCAAATATCAAAAACCTATCAATAATTTCAACAGTACGTTCAAATGATAAATAATTGAGATAATATTAACAAATAATAAAGCATTTTTTGTGTTCGCAGTAAGACTTTTTATCAAATAGAATTCGCATAAGGTTTAAAAATATATTTATTGCAATCTATATAACAAAGAAGTGAACAATAAATGTCCTCTTTAAAACAATATTCTATAAATATTACATTAAATAAACTCTTATTATTAAGAATAATATTATGTTGAAAATTTGTATTTTTAAAATACTGACACTAAAATACCATTTGCTTAACACATATACCGGTACAGAGGGAAACGGTATTTGAATATCGGTATTTTTAACAAAATAATAATTTTGGTATCGGTAGCAGTTACGGTAACCAACTTTAAACGGTATTTAATCGGTATCGGTATTCATAACGGTATCGGTTTCCAACCTTGCATTTTTCCAATTTAAAAGCTATTTATTATGATACAATTGTAAACTTAATGAAATTGAATCTTTGATACCCTTTACCATATTACCATCTTACTATCTTATCGACATCATATTACCATATTACCGACAAATAATAAAATGTTCGCCTTAACGTATGCTTTCATATTTTCACATATTTAAATCTAAATTTTTTTCAAACTACGAAAATTTGAATATGAAAAAAAAACAATCATAGCAGGCTTTGCTTTTAAAAAATAAACAACAACAATTCCATATTTATTTATTTTTTTATGTGTGTATATACAAACTGACTGCATATACAAAGAACAACAACAACACTGTTATTCATTATATTACTTCTGTTGCTAACTAAACTAGTTGTCTTATAGGCAAAAACGTCACTAATAGTCATTACAATGCTTAATATACATGTTTGTGTATGTATTTATGTATATTCTTAACAGATATGTTTTAGTTTTAAAAAATAAACAACAATTCCATATCTATTTATTTTTGTACAGACTGCATATACAAAGAACAACAACAACACTGTTATTCATTATATGACTGCTGTTTCTAACTAAACTACTTGTCTATACAAAAAACAAAAAACGTCACTAATAGTCATTACAATGCTTAATATACATGTTTGTGTGTGTATTTATATTCTTAACAGATTTGTTTTTGGGCCATAACTCTGTTGATTATGAACGAATTTGGTTTATTAAAAAAAACGAAATTTTATAAAAACATTTATGACTGATCTATATAAAAATAAAAATCTGTAGCTTGAACAAGGGCTTCAAAAATAAAAAATCGTTTTCCCCGATATCTCAGTTATTACTGAACCGATTTATTTCATTTTTTCATTTATTTCATTCCCTGGTATATGCAAAGGCTTCAGAAACTGAAAAACCGGTTCCAAAAACCGGTTTTTAAAGCATATCTCCGCCATTTATAAACCGATCCTGCTGATTCAAAAAACCAAATTTTATAAAAATATTTGTGACCGATCTGTATAAAAATAAAAATCTATAGCTTAAACCAGGGCTTCAAAAAATAAAAAATGCGTTTTGTCCGATATCTCAGTTATTATTGAACCGATTTTTTTCATTTTTTCAGAACAAAAATTCAGAAAAAAATGTCCGAGACTTCTTTGTAAAAACGAAGTCCCTAGTATATACAGAGGCTTCAGAAACTGGAAAATCGGTTCTAAAAACCGGTTTTTTTTAACATATCTCCGCATTGTATGAACCGATCTTGCTGAATTCCAATAGCAAAATTCTCGAAGGCATTTCCGATCGTTTGATATATATATTATATATGTCAGTTATCGGTGGGCTTCATAAACGCCATTTCAACCGACACACGGACGGACGGACTGACGGACATGGCCCTATCGTCATCATTTCTTACAAGGATCCCGAAAATGTCAACTTTTTTGCTCTCCGACGAAAATTGTGGGAATTACAAACGGAATGACAAACTTATATATACCCTTTACACCTTTGGTGAAGGGTATAAAAATAATTTTGAAAATATATCACTTTTTTAGGCAAAATTTGCAAAGAAAATAAAAACCATGTATTCGACGCAAAAAACCCGGTTTATTCGATATTTGAAAAGCTAACTTTTTAAAAAAACCGACCCGAAATTTTTCAAAAGACCGGTTAAAACTGGTCGAATACAACCGGTTCGATCTCCTTAATACAGATACAATACAGATCGGACGATATTCACTACATAGTGTCGCATTTTTCACTTTGGGAATGGGCAAAACTTTTGATATTTTCCAGGCATGTGGATATTTAGAGCAAGTCAAAACACTATTAAAAATATATGTAAAATATCGCAAGACATGAGGTAAAATTAGTTTTAAGAACCTAAGTGAGAAAGCCCAACAGAATTAGATTTAATTTTCATAAAAGCATTGAAGACTTCATGATCCGCAACATTGCGAAACGAGAATCTGCTTTGATCAAAAGTCGATTGCATATCATATAAAATCGTCGGTGGGTTATCAATCCAAAATACAAAACTCATTGAATTCTTCAACGTTAACAGAGTATTCATTATTTTCCAATCGCTTAATTTCAACTTTACCTAGCATTTTCCAGAGATCCTTTGCTGTGGTAGATTTAAAATGACTGTGGTATTAGTTTGCCCTTTCTTTTGTAATTACTTTTTTAAGTTTGTTCCTAAAACACAATATGTATGCCATCTATCCATACATCTTACCTCTAAATATGCTCGGAATGCCACATCTCGCAGGTATTTTGCTCGCAAAACATGATCTGATTTCATCCATGGATCACTCTTACTCTTGAAAGTGTGTAGATAAGCTGTTGTTAAATTCAAATGTAATTCATTAATTGTATTTCTAAAATCTATACATGGTTCAAATAAATTAATGTTAAAATCACCTGCTATTATAATACGATTGTAACACGCAGATAAATCTCCTAGTTCATCGCAACATTGTGAAATATTACCGTAAGGTAAATACATTACACCCACTAAAATAATGTTACAGTCTTCCGCAGCAATTTTCACAAATATAGCATCACAAGTCAATCCCACATTAAATTTGTAAACAACTTTGGATCTTTTATGTACATACATGCATACCCCTCCTCCACACCCAGTTAGCTTATCGCACCGATACAAACTATATTCATCAATCTCAACAACATTGTCCAAAATGCCTTCTCTTAACCACGATTCAGATATTGCTATAACATCTAAATTACAGTCTTTTACTAAATGTCTAATTTCATCCAATTTTACAGAATTCCATGTCGGTGAAATACTTAATGCACATTAAAATGTATTTTTTCAAGTTAACCGAATCTAATTTTAGACTTTTCAAAGTTTCACTATTAACCACTTCCCCTAAATTGTCATTTATTATTAAACAATAATGTAACCCACCATATTTGTGATAGAAAATATAACACTAAAAATAAATATGTATAAACGATATTTAAATATAGATTTACAGATATCATTCTCAATTTTTTTAACTTATGCAACATCTTCATTATTTTTATTAATTCCATCCATTTTAAATTAAATCATCTTCGGGAATAAGAAAAAAAAATACAAAAAAGTATGTTCTAGCAAATATATGTATGTATACATTTCGAATAATAATAATTAACTCAAATGTTAAATATAAAAATATAGTATAATTTTTTATTTTTCTAATAACATTTTCAAATTTAAATTTCATGCCACGTACGAGTAAATAATATAGAATTGTAAAAAGTACTTGATTCTACAAAAAGAAAAGAAAATTCGTCATAAAAATTCATATAGAAAAAAAAAATATATATATATACAGTGTCTCACTAAAGTATTTGCATTTTTTAAATTAATAATTAAAACGGGTTTATTAAGTGATTTATAAAAATAATTCCTAGATTTATTAATTGAATTGTGTTTGCTTATTTGCTATCTTTATAATGCAAAAAACTGCAATCAAAAATATTGCATTGTTTCCAAGTTATTCCAGAAATAGTACGAAAAGTCATCGAATTTATCCCACAAAAGTATTTGAATTTTTATCACTTTTGTATTTGAGAAAGTCAAACAAAATAAAAATGTAAGAAATCCTTTAAATTTTTATTAATAATATGTCATAAGTATCATCATTAAAGGTTTCCTGATTTATTTCCCCAATTTGGCGGTTAAGTTTGGGGATTTTTAGTCCAATTTTTTATTTAATGGATTTAGAAGGTTGATTTAGGAAGAACACGCCTATTTTTCTTCTATAAATGACAAATACGATAATCTTTTTTGTTATTAATAGTAAACAAATAGTAAGTATTTAGATCCTTATAAGTTTTTTGTTAAAACGCCATATGTGAAGGATCCAAGTCGTTAATTACGAGGCATTGCACCATTAAAAATAGAATATCTTAAATATCAAGCCTATTTTGATACCCTTCGTATCA
This sequence comes from Protophormia terraenovae, assembly GCA_951394005.1. Lineage (NCBI taxonomy): Eukaryota > Metazoa > Arthropoda > Insecta > Diptera > Calliphoridae > Protophormia > Protophormia terraenovae. The sequence continues at coordinate 65,803,119 of OX596074.1, forward strand.
AAATTGTATTTCAAAATGTTGGGAAATATCACATGACTTTACGATATAGCTCCAAAATATACCCCGCATTATTGTACTTGGTTTTATTTTTCTAATTACTTAGCCATATTACTTTTGGATCAATAACTTGCACTTCAAAAATGTTGAAGCGAAAAATTTTTAATTTTATTTTCATCAACATGAGTAATATTAATTAACAGAATAGTAAACTTTTTCTGGTATTTTTACCTTTTTATAGATTCCTTATAGCTTGAAATTCATATAGTTATGCAACTTAAAATATACCCCTTATCGCGTTTTATACTATGGCACCAATTTCTTTGTTTTTTGGTAGCCGGTATCCAAATCTCCCATTTAATAACAGCTAATACCTACAGAAACACAATCTGAAAGTTTTGTTAAAATATGTGGACCAATACTTCAGTAAAATGGGCTTAATGTTGAAATTTTTTAATTTTTAACAAAATCATGAAATAATGTACACCGCTTGGAATGTCAATATTTATAACTTTTGCAGTAAAAATTATTTTTCGAAGACATGACAAAGTCCATTTATATTTACAAATAAAACAAATTAAATTTAAGAAATAATTTAGGAAAAATTAAACGATTATTCCAATTTTCCTTTTTGTAAGACACATGTAAAGAAACTTCGCCTAATTTCCCCAAAATTTTACCCCCAAATTTATAAAAAAAATTAGTAAATGCTTATCACTGATACTTAATAACAGTTAATATAAAAAATATATCTTTTTTTGCCTTATTAGTATTTTGAGTATCTTCAAATATACAAAATTAAAAAATTCAAATACTTTTGTGAGGTACCTGAAATGACTGCACGTGTTATTTTTCCCAATTTCTCGGAAACGATTCAACATTTTGTGCTACTTTTTGCAGCATTTGGTAGAAGACAACTCAGGCAAAAAAATCCCATTCATAAAAAAATTATTATTTACCTAATTTTATAACCAAAAATAACTAATTTTTTTATTTAAATATTAAAATTCACTAACTTATGTGAGACACTGTATATAAACACATTTATTGTTCGTTATACAAACCATCGAAACATGAATCCAGTACATTTATAATAACATCACCACGGTACACAGTGGTCCCAAAACGAAATTTTTTGTAAATAATTCTGTAACTTTAGAACTGCTGGATGTATATAAATGAAATTTTACATGGACAATCGTGAGGTGTATGCTAATTGATTTGATTTGGAGGACAGATTCTTAGCGGGTCTGGGGGACGGGGGGTGGACCTCCAAAGTTGGTCACCTCAGGTATGAAAATATTTAAAAAAATCGCCAAAATTTGACTTATGATTTGACTGAAAAAAAATTGTGCACATAGATAGTCCTTATAATTCTCTACAAAAAACATGCTTACATGTGTGGGTAAACTCTTTTACTTTAAGAGATATTTGGACCAAAGTAAAATTTTGACAGATTTGTGGACATGTTTTTTAAAGTTTTTTGAACTTAGCTGCCACAATTTGAGTCCTACCATTTTTCTAAAATATGCTCTGGATTCTGTAAAAAATTCTAAAAAATTTTCGTGCAAGGGTCATATACCTGTGTGGTTTAGATAAAAAGTTATATTATTTTGAATTAGAAAATTTGAAATAAATTGTGATTTTTTTCAAAAAAGTGGTAGCATTTTTTCACTTAGAAATCCATTATTTTCCTCTGGACCATATATATTTTTTTCATGTTTCTAAAATAATACTTATCATAAATGCATGTAAAACAAATGCGAGGGCAGTTGGGGTAACAGTCTCCCCACTAGCCCTATCAGCATTTCGTTAATTTTAATTTTTGTGTTTTTAGTTTTTTTGTATAGCACAAAAATGTCAAAGCTGATATTAAAACAAAAATACCATGGGAAGTTACCTCCATGCATTAGCTAAACACGCAAAAAATATTTAATAAGCCACTCCTCCTATAACGACAGGGTAACCATTTTACTGAAAAAAGTAAATTTTTGAAGCAAGTTTTCCCCGAACTGGAGTTTTGGGTATTTCGAAGTAAGAAATTGGGAATCTATTTGCTTTTTTCTTTTAACAACAAATTTTTTTATATTATACTAAAATTTCACAATGATAGCTGGTTTAATGTAGATTTATTTAAGTTCAAATATAAAATCTTTTTTTGAAAAATAACACTAAATACACACAATTTTTGTTTTTTGATCAATTCAATGAAAAAATTTAGTTGGAATACTTTATTATTTATATATTATTATTTTTCAAGTAATAAACTTTCCAACGATATCAAATACTTGCACAAATACTTTACACAATCGTTTAAAAACCAACTGAAACTTTACCTCCTTCCGCAAAATTTGCACATTTTCCTTCAATTTCTATGGTAAATGTGTGCTGAAGTATTCCATATACATAAGTACACAGCAGCTTCAACGTGTTTTTTTAATAATTTTGTTTAACTTCTGAACGGATAAATGTATTTCAATGAAATTTCACATAGTTATTACTGAGGTAGTTTCCAACTGTTATGGAGGAGCACAAGTTTCCGAAAGAAAAGTGGTATATATTTTTTTGTGAATTGAAGTAGATATTCTGTTAAAATTTAAATAAAACATTTCTTTAAAAAAGTGCTTAAATAAACAGGATTTGATAACGCCTAAGAGTAACATATTTGTGTCAAATATAATGTGCATTTCTTCAGTAGTTTTGACGGGATGTCTCAAATGTGGCAAATAAATGCCAAAACTATACTGTGGAAAAGGATGCTTTCCATTTTATGAAATAGTTTGAACATGTACTACTTCAGTACTTTATGAGTGTCATAAGCAGTATAAGTTATTCCTTTCCGAACTATATGTGTCCCAAATTTAGAACCGATAAAATGGTTTAGTCAAAAATTTACAAAAATCGAGTATATGTAAAAAGTAGGCGTAAAAAGTGCGTGACATCCAACAGATAAATCTTAAAAGTTTGAACGGTATGCGTGTCAAATTTCAGGTAAATCCATTGATTTAAAAATAATAAAAATCAAGCCAATTAATTTGTTAGAAAAAGTGGGCGTAAAAAAAAGCGTGGTATAAAATAAATAAATAAATCGTATAAGTTGTAGTTGATTCAGTACTATATTCTTATTAAATTCCATGTAAAGCGGTTTAGCAAAATTAAGTAATTATTTACAAAAAGTGGCATCCAATAAATAGTTCTTAAAGTATACAAAATTTACATAAATGAATTAAAGGAATAGGTAACGAATGAATTTAAATGAAATCCAATATAATTTTCACAAATAGTGGGCGTTAAAAGGGACGTGGGTTCCAATCAGGATCCGACTTAGCCTATAAGTTCCCGAAAATTAACCACTTTAGCGTCAAATTTTATGTTAATCCATCCATCAATTTTGTCGTGGAAAAAAAAAATACCAAAAAGTGTCCTTTATATGTAATCTAAATTATAATTTTTGCAAAAAGTGGGCGTGAAAAGGGGCGTGGCATCCCGAAAATAGGTCAGTTAATATTTTTCTTGGGAACTATTTTTGTGTGCCAAATTTTGCGTGAATCAATCCAGGGAAAGCGTAAAAACTAAGTCAAATATAATTCTTACAAAAATTGGGCGTTAAATGGGGCGTGGCGTAAAATTTGGATCCGACATGGCTTATAGTTCCTTCCTCAAAGCGAACCATCTGTGTGCCAAATTTCATGAAAATCGATTTAGTAAATTTGCCGTGAAAGAATAACAAACAACATCTCTATAGGATATAATTTTGAAAAAAAGTGGACTGTTTTTACAAAAATTTTACTTTAATTGCAAAAATCAGAAAAAATATAAATTCGATTTTTTTCTTTTAAATTACATTGCTTAGCTGACATAATTCTTCGTAATACAGAAAAAGATTGAAATCAATATATATTACATATTTTTGAGAAACTCTAAAAATTTTATCTGTAATAAAATGTTTGTTATTAAAGATATCTATATATATTTTATTGCATAAAATGAGAAAGTGAAAAAAACTTTAAGATTTTTGCGAAAAGAATGCCACAATTCCCAAAAAACGCCGAAAATCCTAAAAATGGGTTTTTTCACATTTTCGGCTATAAAATCCACATTTTTTTTATTTTTTTTTTTTTTTTTATTTTTATTATCAATATTCAATAACCTAGCCTCTGGGCCATAAGCGGTTACATATTTCAACTTAAAATTAATTCTACTAATTTAATTTAATTATATATAAAGAATTTGTAATAAATTGTATAAAAAAAATATTAAACTAAATAATTAAAAAAGAATTAAGGACAATTAAATTATACATTCCATTCTTAAGAATACAAATACAATTTTCTTAAAAAATTTCAACCTAACAAGTATAAGAGGAACAAGCGAAACATGATATAGAAAAAAAAATGTGTGATAGTCACAATTTGTGACTCACAAACATTCCCAAAAATGTAGTAACAAAAGAGATTAGTATGATATAGAAAATAGTAATGAAGCAATTCAAACTCGGAAGCTATAAAGTACTTATTAGTTACGTACATATATTCTGAAATTTGCAAGAATATATGAGAGAAATTTAATTTTGCACTTCATGATGAATAGTGATTCATATAAAAATCAAGTATCAAATCCACCATCCATACACATAATACAATTATCATAAGTAACTTCAACAAGAACAAACTGAAAAGACAACTCCTTTAGAGTTAAAATAGAAGTAGTAGAGAAAAAGTACCATCAATTCAGAACTATATGCCCACAATGTTATCACAAGACAGTTCCTGCCAAAACAACATTACAGTGTGTTTACACCTCATTAGTAAAATTAACTAATCAATTACAACGTCCTTAAATATCTCACCATTCTCTCACATTAAAGTCAATAAAAATTACACAAACATTAATAAGCCAATTCTACAATTATAATATCATAAATCGAACGATATATAATCTAAATATCTATATGAAATATATGCATTTAAAATGACATGTAGCTGCCATCAATGAAGAAACAACTATACAAATACAGTTTGAAGAACATAGATCTTAACATTTCCTAAAAGGATTTAAATAACAGTTATAAGTTGAGCAATTAAACAATGCACTGCAAATTAAATAACAAGTATAATTAATCAGAGCCTATACATAAAGTTCATAAAAAATGCAACGATAATAATGCCAAAAGGAGCAAATCAAATCAATAAAGAATTAGGCAAACCAACTATCAAACAGTGGGCATCATCACTAAATCCCAAGTAAAAAATGATGAAGCAGATAACATCAACAATATCCAGTGTCAGATTTCAAATAACCTGAACAAAATATCTCAACCCAAGCAATCACAAGAAGTCATTACATAATACTCTGCATATATACCCAGAAAATGTTCCATCAAATAAAATATTATCATAATGCATCAGCATATAAAATGATAAGTAAAGGCAATTGAAAATAAAGCATAATACTCAAGTCTATAAGAATATACATATACTCAAAGATCAATATCTATATACTACAATCAAAAAACACAATTACAACAACAACGGCAATTACATCATCACTAAATACCACAAAAAAAGAATAAAATAATAATTATAATAATAATAATAAATAAGAACATCTAAAATATCCAAATTCCCACCCACAAAAATACATTTACATAATAAACTCCTAACAATTATCAAACCAATATCACATGATATAGAAACACCACAATCCGGTCACAAGTCAATTAATAACATAGAAGAAGTTAATGACAAAAGTAAATGCACATTGATATCATCAAAAACATCAAGATTTCAATCAGAATAAATCAATCACAGGTTAGAAATGATACATAAGCTATATAATCTCACTAGTCGCCTGCAAACGAAACCCAAATAACCATCAAAAAATGCAACATTCATAAATAAGTGATTGTATTAAAGTCATTTTCAGCTTACAGAAATTTACCCAAAAAATCAATAAAGGACATACAATTCATTAATGCTTATAAATAACATACCTAGGTAGAATAAAAGTAAAAAATTTTAACCATTCATTTAGAAAATGAAAATCAAATTTTATTTAGCGATAATAAGAAATTACCTAAAGCTACAAAGTTAGTTACACTGTCAGTTCATATTTAGCTGATTCATAACAATGATCAGTATAGAAATGCAAACAAAACCAAGAAAAGCTACCTGGCAATGCAGCCACAACAAAATCTCAGCCACGTTGTAGAAAATATGACAGAGTATAGAAAAAATCATATGACCTAGTACAGTTCCAAACAAGGAAATATAGATTTTCAGAATAATGATAATTCCAAAAAATATATAAAGTTAACCCCACTTCAAGATTTTAATAAAGTGCAAAATTGAATGTTACCCTTAATATCAAGTTAAGAGAATACATAGCTATACAATACCCATACTCCTACATCACCAAGATATGTCACAAAGAGAAAAATATGAATTCAACATAGCATCAAGATACCCAACACTGTTAGTAACAAAGCAAACACATAAACACATTCAAAAATCTCCAACTAATTTCTCTATAGAAAATATTAAGCAAGAAATCCATACAATTCAACAAATTATTCAAAATGTTAAGTACCAATATATAGCTAGTTAGTTAAAATCTTGCCAATCAAAAGCAAACAACAGCTAACTATACCATACTGAAGCAATAAAGAAGCAATAAATTTTTCCGAAGTCCCGTAGATTTTGATTGAAAACTTTTAACAACATATTACAAATTCTTAAACTGCATTCCGTTTGCCGATTCGTGCTTTGGGATTTGAAAAAATATAGACTAAAGTCAAAACTTTCATATAAAATGGGTCGAATTCGGAAGGGTGTGTAAATAGACCATTTGAGTTATTGGGCTTGATTTTTATTTTAAAGTCTTCTCTGTGAAGATACCTTTCAGAAATATATAAAATTATTATATGTTGTTAAAGAAAATTTTATTTTTGAGAAAAAAGAGTGAAGATACTTTTTCGGCCAAAAAAAAAAAAAAACACTGGTCGGTCCCCCATCCAAACTTAACATTGTACACTCCTTTGCTATCTCTATACCAAATTTCATGCAAATTCAACCAGCTGATCAGAAGTTACAGATTTATTTCCAAAAAATGTCAATTCTGCCCCACTGTGCAGTGTTATCTTTGTCATATTCACATAATTTTTTGTTCAGTTAATATTTCCGTAGTAATTCAGAAAATAATAGCGAAAGAATTAAAAAAAATAAAAAAATTGAAAAATCAGGAAAAATTTTATCTTTACCTCTGAAATTATTGAGCGAATAAAAAATAATGTTGACCTGACTTGAAGGCAATTTTTCATGATACAATTTTCATCTGTATCATTTATCAAAATCGTACAAACGGTTCTTGAGTTATAGTCTTAATTGGACGAATGGCGATAATCGAAACATTTTTCAGCATTTATTTCAGAATATATTCCAAATTGCAAAATATTTTAAAAAAAATTTCACTCATATACCTCAGGACTTATTCCCGAAAAAATTTAAAATTCAAGTGGCAAAAAATTTAAAATTCAAGTGTAAATATATTTTTAACTGTAAGAGATTACTTTGGTAAGTAGACCTATTTTTTCTTTATCTTGTTAAGCGCTTCACAGAAATATAAAAATCTTTGAAATCGAACTTAATTTGTAGAAGTTACGTCTTTGACACCCTGTAGCTTATCTCCTGCTATTACAGGGTGACTACAAAATGGTTAGGTCCTCCTCTACAACTCCTACATACATTTCATACATCCGAGTAGTAGTTTAGGAGATACAGATTTATTACCAAAAAATTTGCGATTGGCCCTACTGTGTTGAATAACAAATAACGTCGAATAAAATTTAAATTTATTGTTGTGGTAAAAAACTATTTTGGAAAATATATTTCCATAATTCAGAATTATAAATTTTTACTTCATTTAAAATAAAATTTTCATTTTAATATTCTGCAATTTCGTATGTTACAATACCTTTACATTGTAACATACGAAATGTTACAATGTAAAGGTATAAAATAAGACTTTTGACTTTTATTTTTTTTAACATTTTACAGTGGGGCAGAATCGAAAAGTTTTGGAAATAAATCTGTAACTTCTAATCGTCTAGTTAGGTTTACATAAAATGTCACATATGCGTAGCAAAGGAGAATACCTCCGACATAGAAAATTTTTAAACGTTTGCCATTTTTTTTAACATGCGTAATTGTATTCTTATAATTTTTAGTTATTTGCATTTAAAATTTTAACTACCTTAATTTTGCACTTCTTGGTCTAGTTTTTTTTTTCATATACATATATCCTAGTATTTCTGTCTGATTTTAGTAGTTTAAATAATTAAAGAACAAAATTATTTATTTAACAAAGAGTGTTTTAAGTCGATATTTTTACCGAGTTCTAAGAATAAACGATTTTGAATTTTTTTTTTTTTTAATTGCAAAAATTAAAATTTTTGTGTTTTTTGGCAGAAAAAGTGTATATACTATTTCTTATCTAAAATGTAATTTTCTTTAACAAAATATATTAATTTTTTCACTCTTTTAAAAGGTATCTTCACAAAGATGATTTTAAAGAGAAAACAAGTCCAATAACACAAGCGATCTAAGTACACACCCTCCAGAATTTGACCTATTTTATATGAAAGTTTTGAATTTAGTCTATATGATCTTGCAAAATAGAGTCAAACAAGTAAAAAATATTATCCCATTAAAGTTAGAAAATGTTTTATATAGTGGTTCTGTCATTTTGGTCAAATATTTGACTAGTCTGAACATACCTTAAGTGTCGTAAATATTTTAGTTCAAACCATAAGTTCTTATCAAAAAAGAATTTTGATAACCTATGGACTAGTTTGTGTAAAATATTATATCAGATTGACTGTCTGGAAAAATAAACAGGCACCAGAAACTCACATCTAAAAGAAAGTAAAAATTTTAAAATATCAATATTGTGAAAGAAAGTTTAAAAATAGGATATTTTGTGATATATAAAAATATTGGGGCCACTCTTGGATATATTTTTTGCAAAACAAAACGTACTTTTTTCACATATTTTTTAAGAAAAAAACTTAATTGTTTTAGTTCACAATTTTTTGCGAACAGTATTTTTGGATCATTCATGAAAAATATTCCCCTTAAAACACAAAGAAATTATACACTTTTCCAATTTTTTTTTTTAACAAAATGTACTTTTTTAGACATAAAATTCCTTGATTACACACATCTAAAGATTTGTTATGGTAAATTGATGTCGTTCGTTGCATTTTAAGGGAACGAAAAAATTAATTCTCAACTTCTCAGCAAATTCAAATAATGAAAAAGGTACGTTTTGTTATGCGGCTCCTCATATATATGTATATTAAATAAAATTGTCCTCCTATTGTTCACATTCCTACAAGAATATTAAATTTATTAATTTATTTTTATTTTTAGGAAGCACATGTGAATTCTTGTTACAAGCATTTTTATTACTTCGTAAAGGAATTTGACCTAATAACAAGTAAAGAATTGGAACCACTAAATGAAATGACGTCTCGAATATGTAAAGATTGAATAAGGCAATAGTTAATCAAAATATAAATACGTATATTAATTTAAAATAAAAGTAATTTATTACATGTAAATATTTAGAATACATATTGAGTTACTGTAATTGTATTTACTATTTGTACAAAATATGTAGGTAAGTACATCTTTAAAACAGTTCTTTTTTGTAAAAAATATAAAAAAATCATTTTTGGATTTGAATTTGTTAAATTGCACCCTACTCCACCATAGGTGGATCGAGTGTTATGAATTTGTGTTAATGTTTGTAATGCACGGAAAAATCTTTGGACCATTCAGATTAAAGTGCACTGTCTCACAGTGGTCCCAAATCGAATTTTTTTTTTTGGAAATAATTCTGTAACTTGCGAACAGTAGGACTGAGGTGTTTCCTAGTTGATTTGGAGGAGAACAGGCTTCTAGCGGGTCACGGGGGTAGAGGGTAGACCTCCAAAGTTGGTTACCTCGGGTATGTAATTTTATTTAAAAATTCGCCAAAAATTCATTTATGACTTGAATGTAAAAAATTCATATGTGGGTAGTCCTTGTAAATCTCTACAAAAAACATGAAAATTCTATTGACCATGACCAGAAGAACTTATAATTTTAATCATATTTTTGAAATTTTAATGAAATTTTGTCACAATATAGATAGACTTGTTCCAAATTCAGGGATCAAAAAAACTCCCACTCTTTTGTACCAAAATACCCAATATCCCAGTATGGGTAAAACTTGTTTTAATAATTTACTTTTTTCATTAAAATGTTCACCCTGCCATTTTAAAAGGCGTGGGACATTAAATATTTTGTGGGTGTTTAACAAACATATGGGGTATATTGTAAATATATTTTTTTCTTGATCTCGGCTTTGACATTTTTGAATTTAAGAAAATAAATTAAGAAACTTTTTAAAAATTGACAAAGTTTGGATATAGATTGGGGGGAACCCATTCCCCAGAGAGCCTCCGATTTTATTTTACGTGCATTTGCGTTAAGATATCTTTTCAAAACATTGTAAAAACTTTGAAGTCCGAAAAGTGAAATTTATAAGTGAAATAATATTACCACCTTTTTGGAAAATTACGCCAAAAATGTAAATTTTTTAAAAGAAAGATTAATATAACTTTATTGGATAGATATATTGATAAAAAATCTATTGATTATTTTCAAAAAATTTTAGGGTCCAAATTATGACCCCAAAGTTTAAAAAACGAGGCCAAAAATGAAGGAAAAATTTGTAAAGATTGAATATCAAATATTTCTTAAACTAAAAGAGATAACCTACACATGTAAGTATGTTTTTTTGTAGAGATTATTATACACATAGAGCCTATTTACACTGGGGATTATCGCAGGGTATTTTTATGATATTTTGTTTTCAAGTTGCTTCGAAATCCCTTCCATATTTATACATATAAATTTGTATTATGAAATTTTTTAAAATATGTTTGACAAAAAACAACAAATCAGAAAAATTAAAAAGAAAATTGAAAAAATTTCATGAAATTTTTAGCTTTACGACGACGTGCAACTTTTCTTACCCCGCTTGCTTCTCTACACCTCTTGCCTACAAACGTAAAAGTTGCAGCGATTTTTCCCAGGGAAAATCCCCAATGTAAATGAGCTCATACATATATACATTACAGTGCCTTGATTTGTATGGGGACAAAAAAAAGTTTCAAATGTACCCCTCTAGAATTGAAGTCTGATATGTTTTAAGCTAATTCCCAAAATATTTCGGTTCAATTATTTAATTTACGTGAGCTGGACCATTTTTAAAATACCTCCAAAAATGTGGTTTTCGATCGACAGTATACATAGTTTTTAAATTTTTGTCAAAAAAATTACAACATATGATAGAAAAACTTCGTCTACTACATATTGAACAAAAAATAATTTAAAATTTGTTTTCATTCTCGCGAAATTAAAATTTTAGTAAAATTTGTAATGATTTTATTTTAAATAGTATTTTATAAAAGTTTGGACATTTTTCATCGTAAATTATATTTTAGCGCATCATTGGAAAGCTCTTATTAAATACTATTGATACGTGCATTCATTTAACCCTTTAGTTGCACAAATAATATTTTGGGATTTCTGGTCCATAATTGGTTAAGTTAATTTTAACGGCAAATAAATGATAAGTTAAGGTTATAAAAGTCCCCAAAAACATAATTGATCAAAAAAGCTGTAAATTAGTGTAAAATAGAGGCTTAATTTCAAAAAATCATTATTATTCGATTAATTTCGCGGTTTTAAATGAACTTGTTATGTTTTTCATAAATTTATCAATATTTAAGCGTAATAAGTACTTCCATGCGATTTATTTGCAAAAATTCCAAATTTAACCTTTTAGGAACTAAATGCATAAAATTTACCATATAGTTCTTAATGTGTTAATTACGTCTTATCTTCAATAGTAACAGGATAGACCATTCCTATGGTAAATAAAAACCTAATATATTTTGAAAAATGTCCGAAATATATAAAATTCCAAGTTTGATCGAAGAAAATATGATAAAAAATGTAAATAAAATTTTAACATTTCGCGACTGAAAAGAGACATAATAATAATTTAGTATTAATGGTCATAATATGCCTCTTTTATAATTTGAAGTAAATTTTCTTATAACTAAAATTTTGATAATGATATGAAAAAAATGCGTAATTTTAGAGGTGTTTTTAAAATGGTCCATGCATTCAAATTGATTACGTATACGTTTTCGATTTAAATAGCAAAATTTGTTGATCATAATAATGGATACATTTTATTAACTTGTAATTTTTTTTTTTTCTTTTCTAATTTTTGATTGTTTTTATGTAATAGAATAAGAAAAGTTTCATTTAAGTTGAAAATTTCATAAAGAAATAGTATTTCGATACAGAAAATTGGAAGAAACAATCAGTGTACCAAATAGGAGAGAAAAATGGTTCAAAACAAGAGAAAACTGCAAAGTCGTTGCTTGAAATGACAAATAGGGGCTAAGTAAGTTATATATATGTCGCGCAAAATACACTATCTAAAAAACAAACGATAAAAACTAGTATTAGACCTCTTAAAAGAACCCCAGAAACGGAAAGGAGGGTTGTTGTATTAGCAAAAAAGGACCCCTTCATTTCTTTGAAGGCTATTTCCGCTATAATTTTTAATGAAGTAGGTCCGCAAACTGTTTGGCTTCGTCGTCTGGTGAAATTGATAAATACAATAAATGTATATAGGTACTGGGATATATTGCACAAACCGAAGACGAACTCTTTGCGGACGTATTCCATCAAAGATTTCATCTGAAATAGCCTTGAGAGAATGGATGGGGTACCTTTTTTTGCCTACAAAATAATTCTTCTATCCGATTTTGGGGTTATTTTATGAGGTCTATTACAAGTTTCAATCGTAAATTCACAAAAATGTTTACAACTTTTTTTTTTTTGGATATCATGTCCTTTTTTTTGTTAACGTTACTGATCCGATACATATGAAATTTATCTCATTAATAATAGATTCCCGACGGATGATGATTTTAATGATACTTTGGAAATAGTTTTGGCGATGAGTTTCAACTTCTGGAAGACTCTTCTTCGCCACTTCCGCAATAGAAAATGGTTGCAGGGGTCCGACACTATGGCAGGATACCTAACTCTAAGAGTGTGTTAGTGAAAAAGTACCCAGCAGTTCGCCGAACTATTCGTTAGGCACTAAGAACTACCACTAGTTATTCCTTAACCCACTAACAATGTTTTTAAATGGTGAATTTAACATGGGGATGCCATTGAAGGTAACCAATTGGCAACCCTTTGCATTACTATTCACTAGTAGTTTGAAAGGTAACATTTCTTTAGCAATTTCGAATTTAACATAATGCTACACATTACACTGTTCGTAAGAAACTAGCACTATCAGCATATCAGGTTACTAGTATTTCCAGTAGTACGAAAACTCTAGTATTTGGGACGAAAAAGTTAAACTAAATAAAAAAAAATATTTGTACTATTACTTTTATCTTTAAACTTTTAATTATTGTTATTTATTTTATTAATATATATCAGTGATGCGCACACACACTACTATACATTTGCGCTTGTGTGTGTGAAGCAGTTAGGGTTTGGGGTTTCCCGTGATATTTTGTTTCCCGGGAAACGGGAACAAAAAATTCGATTTCCCGGGAATTCCGGGAAATTTCAATTTTAAGAAAAAAGCAATGATTTTTATAAAGAATGTAATTTTTTCTATTCAGTACTATAAAACAATATTATAAATCAAATTTATGATTACTTAAGGTGGTTTTACACGATAATACTTTGTATTAATACCATTAAAAACGAAAAATTGAACAGAGTTGACTCTAAATAAAAAAATGTGCCAAAAAATATTTTAAATCATTCAAAATTTTCTTCTATTCAAATCTATTACGAATTAGATTTAGAAAATATTTTTTGGTTCATTTTGTAAAATATTAGCTTTGTTCATGTACCTAAATTGGACCTAAATTTATATGTTAAATTGGAAAAAAAAATTAAGAACGTTGATATATGCTAAAAATAAAATAACATTCACACATGAATTTCCAAATAGTTTGATGTTTACCTTCTAAATAAATTGTTTTTCGTGTTCCCGTATTTTTGTACATTTTTTAGAGAAATATCAGCCTTTTCTCATTTTACCCAAAAAGTACTGGCACAAACTTATTGAAAACTAAAAAAATATATATATATCGTCCATTTCATGAAAGATTTGTAAAAAATGCCAATTTTTTGACGGAGGGTCAATCCGAAATTGTTCTTATTTAGCACGCATATTTCCTATGGAGCCATTTAAATATCCCCATTTTTATTTTTTTGAATTTCAAAAAATTCGCGTATTTATTCACGATTTTAATTTTTCGAAAAGTCAAAATAATCGGAAAAGTGTGTAACTTTAAACATCAATAACTGTAAAAGTTGTTAACGGATTTTAATGATTTAAAATACATGTAGAAGATGAATATGTCCTATTTTAATATAGTAGTTAAGAAATAATATTACAATTTAAAAATGCATTCATAATGCAAATGCAATTTTAGGATGCTTTTTTGAAAAATGTTTACCCATTCATTTCACCCATTCACTTTTGTGAATGGTGTTATGGAATGAAAAATTAGTATTTAAATGAAATTTTAAAATGGTACATCATCATTAAATGTTTGAAATATTGTAGAAATATAAAGATAAAAACTCGAGTATTCGGAATGTGATTGGACAAAATAAAACGTTTTTTTTTTCTAGTGAAAAGTAGTCAAATAGGACTTTTCATCAGCGCACCGATGAAATGTTTTTCAATAATCTAAAATATCACTTGTATCTAATTTTATTTATATTTCGTATTAGCATCTAAAAATTCCTTTAGTAAATGTACAATTTTCACTTAGGCGATACAAACAGTAACATTTTTTCCTATAGGATTATAAAACTACATGAATATTAAATTTCCCGTTTTTCCCGGGAAATTTTAAAAAAATTCCCGGGAATTCCCGACGAAAAATTTCCGGGAATTCTCGGACCCCAAACCCTAGAAGCAGCAAAAAACTTGACTTGATTTGCATTGACATTAATGAGAACGCAGCAGTCGACGAAGTAGTTTATAGTGTACGTGTGAAGCAGCGTTGCGCAAGCAGCATTTGTAATCTAAACTCGCGAGTCAGGAAATTTGAAAATGGCGCATCTCTGATTTATATTTATTTAAATATTTCTGATGTTTTAATTTTACATTTTTCTCCATCGATGTCTTCAGCTGGGCTTGAACTTCTAACCTTCTGGTTTGTAGGCGTATTAACCACTGGGCTATTGATCTCATTATTTAACATTCTGCTATGTGCTGTGAATATTTGTTGTAGTTTATGCATCATCTGCGCCAAAAACTTAAACACTAACGGCGAATTTCTGCATTACATGTAGTTATGAGTTTATAGAAAATGTCTTATTTAACAAAATACTAACGGCGAATTTAGGCATTAAATTACTAATTCGCTAACTACATAATTGGTAATTTAATTACTATACTACTTTATTATTTATACCCTACACCACCATATGTGGTTAGGTATAAATCATATAAATTATTGAAGCCTATATAATTTGGTTATGATCGGCCCATTATTTCACCTAGCCCCCATACAAATGTCCTCCCAGAATAGAGTTTTAACACTTATATATGCCTTAAAAATAGGAATATTTTAATGAAATTTAACACCAATAAGTTTTATATAAGCAAAAATCAGTCATGAAGATCGGTCCATAAGGGACCATAGCTCCCATATAAACTCCTCTCCTGAAAATCACTAACGTGCATAAATCCCATACAAATGTTAGTATTATGTTAAAAAAAAAAAATAAAAAAAAAGAAATTTTTCATCTACTGAAAAAGTATCTGTTTTTACAGAAAAAAAAAAAATAATAAATATCTATGGAGTCATTCCATTTAGAACCAACACGAAAAATTAAAATTTTTGACTTTTCCTCTCCGAATTTAATGATATTTGGTACAATCATTATTCTTGTCAAAACTAAGACCAATTCAAAATTTCAGATAATTTCATCAAGTGGTTCGCGAAATATTTTTTAAAGTGCAAAATAGCTCAAAATATGTTCAAAGTTGCATATACAAAATTACAAAAATCTTTCGAAGTATTTATTATATAAGATTTATTGAAATGTCATATTAAAGGTATCAAAATTACCTTTAATATGACGTATAACATGACTTTTTTCTCAACATCAAAATTGTCCATATCTCGCGATTTTTGGTTCGCGGGTTAATATCTCGAAAAGTGGTATTTTAAAAAATTTTAAAACAATGTATGTTAATGATGAAAATGTTTTTTATAACCGTGGAAAGTGGGATTCTGGGACTCGTAATATTTTAGGAGTTATTACAACAAATGTCAAAATAAATGGGAAATATTTATTTCAATTTGTATTGTTTTGTTTATAACAAAATAGAAAAATCGACAATTTCTTCCAAAAATCATCCGAATGTAATAAAATTCGGCAAGAATATTAATATTGACGCTGGTAACACAAATGCCGAGTTTAAGTTTGATTACCGCGATCTTTCGCGATTTATATCTCAAAAATGAGGAAAATTGTCTTTTACCAAAATATTGGAAAATTGTCTTTTTAAATATACAAATATACCAAAATATTTACGTTACAACGTTCATTAATATTTTGAAAATATTTAAAGGTAATAAAATTACTTTTAAAATGATCCCAGCAAAAACTTGACTTACCCGGTAAGCCAATATATTACATTGCTAAAAGACGGTAACTAC
This sequence comes from Protophormia terraenovae, assembly GCA_951394005.1. Classification (NCBI taxonomy): domain Eukaryota; kingdom Metazoa; phylum Arthropoda; class Insecta; order Diptera; family Calliphoridae; genus Protophormia; species Protophormia terraenovae. Next base: position 65,819,959 of record OX596074.1, read on the forward strand.
TTATAATTCGGGTGAAAAACTCATTACATTTATATGGCGACGTCCACGAATTCATGGGTCCCCATTATTAAAGTACTTATTATAAACAATCAAATAAGTAGTCAAATGCTACAAAACTACAAAGTTGCTAAAAAAAAAATAAAAACAAAAAGTTGGCTCAACTGAGATTTGAACCTAGGCAAAAACATTCGTTCACATGTTTCAAAGACTATTGTCTTACTCACTACGCCATGTATGTGTTAAAATGTGTGTGCGTTATTAATAGTTTCAACATACCAATAGAAATTAAAATAATTTACTGAAAAAACGTTTGGGTTTAGTTCGGGGTTAAACCGACAACCTTCTGAGTGCTACGCTGTCGCTCTAGCGAACTGAGCCATTGCAGAACTAAATGAACCCAGCAAAAACTTTACTTACCCGGTAAGCCAACATATTGCATTGTTAAAAAGCGGTAACTACTTATAATTCGGGTGAAAAACTCATTACCTTTATATGGCGATGTCCCCGAATTCATGGGTCCCCATTATTAAAGTACTTATTTTAAACAATCAAATAAGTAGTTAATCAAATTCTACAAAACTACAAATGCTACAAAACTACAAAATTGATAAAAAAAAAAAGATGCCTCAACTGAGATTTGAACCTAGGCAAAAACTTTCGCTCATGTTTCATAGACTACTGTCTTACTCACTACGCCATGTATACGTTAAAATTTGCGTGCGTTGTAAATAGTTTTAACATACCAATAGAAATTAAAATAATTTCATAAAAAAATAGATGTGTTTAGTTTGGGTTTGAACCGTGAACTTTCTGAGTGCTACTTAGTCGCTCTAGCCAACTGAGCCATTGCAGAACTAAATGAACTTGTTGTTTACTGGTAAGTAGTTATTCCACTACTCCAAGAAATGAGAAAAATAATGACAACTCATTACCTGGTAATGAGTCTAGTAAGTAGTAGTCATTACCAAAAGCCAACAAATTTTTGCTGGGATACCTGAAACATGTTTTTATTTTGAATTTTATTCGTGGATAATTCTCGAATTAAAAAATTTTTGAATTAGTCTTAGTTTTGACAATAATAATAATGGAATGACTCTATGATTTTACTAAATTCGTAAAAAAAATTTAAAGCTATTATTATGTTGCTCCTGCAACTTTTGTCTCGATAATTATAATCTACACTACCATAGGTGAATGAGGTATTATCGGGCTAGTCCGATTATAGTTTTATTAATTTTTTATTTTTTTTTTTTACTTTTAATTTGTTAGGGTCCTAATAACAACTTTTTTACCATTTTTGTTATAGTTTATTTAATAATTAAATCAGAAATAGTTCCATTTAAAGTTCTAAATAAATTGATCAAATTACATATGCCAACTATTAAAATGATTTTTGATTAATCCTTATCCTTATATATATTATACAAACTTTTTCAGTAGATGAAAAATTTATTTTTTTTTTATTTTTTTTTTTAACATAATACTAACATTTGTATGGGATTTATGCACGTTAGTGATTTTCATGAAGTGTAGTTCTTTTTTTTTTTTTTTTTGTTTGTGCGTCAATCACGTCTAAATGGCTGAACCGATTTTCAAATTTGGCACACAGAAAGTACCAGTGCCGGAAGTGGTTATAGGCTATGTTAGATCTCTATAGGAAGTTACGCTTACCTTTAAAATACCTTTTTTTCAATTTTGCACGTTATCAATGTAGCTATTTACTTGAAATTTGACATACAGATGTGCTTGCACTGGAGAATTTTATAGGATCTCGATAAGATGTCACGTCCACATTTTGCGTCCACTTTTTTAAAACTCTTAAACTGTTGAACCGATTTGCTGAAAATTTTTGTGTGTCACAAAATTCAAATATGATATTTAATTTTTTTATCGTAACAGACAAAGCAAATATTCATTATGGTAATATCTAAAGAACTATTATGGTGAAAGAACTCAAAATTCATGTGAACAGCTTATCATATCGCATTGATGAAATAAAAAAGGATAGGAAGAAAATATTAATTTTCGCATATCTAAAGACAGTGAAAGTCTTAAAAATTTGTAGTAGTAGTTTTCATATTAAATTTCGAATAGGACTGATAGGTGCAGGGGGAGTAGTAGCCCCCATTTAAAGTAAATATTAGTTGTTCCATCGAATGGAGTAGCGGCGCATAGGGAAAAGCTAGTATTAAATATTTTTGTTAATAAAGTATACATATGGGAAATTCTTCAAACTCGTTTGCTTTTGATGTTCAAAAAAATTTCGAAAATTTTTAAATGGCACATCAACGATATTTAGTACCAATATTGCTTGGCCCTAGTGGAACACAGATCTGTTCGCGTGAATGACTTTCACCGAACGGCATCAATGTTATGGCGGTTTAAGATAAAAAAAAATTGCTAAAATTCTATTTATAGTCCTAAATCAAAAATTATTGCGTTTATGCACTCTACAATGCTGTATCTAAAATACAAATTAAAAATATCGCTATAAGTTAAGTATGCGTGGATATATTAGCGATTGAATAATTATTAAACCTTCTTATAAAAATTGCAAAATTTAGTTTTTAGTGATGTTCATATTCATCCATTTATTGCAAAATTCATCTTTTTTTTTTTTTTATAAGTCATAAGACAATGTCATTTATATTCATTTTTTAATTGCACTTACTCGAATCTTTAAAGTTGCATTAAATAAAAAATCGTACTTTTTTTTCGAACGCCATATTGATTTTGATATATGGAATTAGAGCAGCTACAGATTGACATATATCTTCGCCAATTTTGATTAGCGCCTTGGGTGTGCCTCGACGATTAATGTTAAACTAAAAACATCGCGTTCTTAGCCCATGAAAACCGTTGATGAATATTTTTAGTGAAATTATATTTTCTTCGTAAGTAAAACTTTACACAGGAACTTATTTCAGTTTAAAATTGATTTATAACGCTAAAATCCGCTATAACAAAATATGAAAAATTGCTGAATTTTTTAAAATAGCTATACACGTTTAGCCAATTAATATTTTAAAACGCCACAATGATTTTTAAATGTCATTTGGAAACCTTTGATAACACTATACCCTAGCTTCACTGAAATAACGTTGCGAGTGTGCCTCGCGAAAAAGGCACTTCTTGGAGCCATTCACGTTTTTTCTTTCCAAGTTTGGGTACCTCCTACATCACTTCTGTTGAGGGCATATTATCGAGATATATGTCAAATGATACATAATTTCAGGAGCTTCTAGACTAAAACTGCAAAATTTTAAAATTTTTAAAAATTTGATTTCACGACTTTTGCACAACACAATTTGACATCGGTTAATAGCACGCTAATTTAAGTCATGCTGGTCCTTTTCTACATTAGAAGAATTAGACATTTATGCTAAATTTTGCGACTACAGCAAGAAATAGAAATAAAAAAACTTGTTAGTTTCAAACACTTTTTTTTTGAATTTTTGACTTTGGGTGCTTGTCGGCATCACATGCAACCGTTTCAGGTCTTGAATTTTTTTCTGTCACAGCAAAAATTATTGTTAACATAATTGCATTAAAAGTTGTTTAAAAAAACTCAGAATTTAAAAAAAAAATATTTGAGGCTGAATGTCGGTTTCATAAAGGCAAACGTAAAAAGCTAATTGCCCATATATGTACTTAAAAAAGTTTTATAATTAATTACCTTTTTTAGTTCGATGGCATACCTGTTTTTTTTTTTTATATCTCTTATAAATCTTGTAAAATATTACTTTTTTTTTGTCAAAAATACCAATGTATTTGAAAGCTTATATTTGTATGTAGGTACTTAAAATAAAATAATTTTAAAAATATAATAAAAACAGGCTATATTCCTTAAGTATTTTTATTTTTGAGTAGTAAAATAAATTAATAATTATAACCATTCGCACATATTCATGTAAATTTCTGAAGCCTATTGGCTTCTTATTGTGTTACATTTCAATAGTGCATTCTTACTAACAGAATAGTTGTAACGAATTTGGTTGTTATGTAGTTAATTTCTAGAGATATATGTAATATTTGTTTGCCAATTGGCCATTTATTACATTATATTTCAATAGTGAATCTGTATGCTTTAACATTAATATTCCTCAGAATCGTATTTTGTATATTTCTTGTTTATAATTTTAAGCAAAAAAAAAAATAAATACTAAGACATTTTTTTCTTTAATTTATATTATGTTCGTATAGTTTTAACTTATATTTTCTCATTTATACAATTTTTCGCAAAGAAAAAAAGGTGATTCGAATGTGTAAGTTTCTGTTTGTTGGTTTCATGTTTGTTTGCTTTGTCTCTTTCTGGCTTGCTGTATTGTAATCTTTTCTCTACTCGCTATTACTCTTAGACTCCTGTGTATTTCTCCCTGTTGCTTCTTCACTCTATGCCTGTTTTTTTCTCGCTGCTACCTCCTTGATTCGTTAGTTCTGCTACTCACCTGCTCAGCTATGACGATGTATGCATTGACGTTTTCACTTCGGCTTTTCTCCCTTCTTTAATGGCTAGCGTAAAGTGTGCGATTCAACAAATGAAATGGAAATAATTATGGAACTTTGGAACGGCTGCTCCGATTTCTATGAAATTTCACATGGTGATAGTAGAGGTGTAGTCGAGTTTTGAGCTTGGACCATATAGACCTACAGGGGGCGAGTCCACAGGGTCCCAAATTTGGACACCTCGGGTATAAAATTTATTAAAAACGATCCTGATTCCTTATATCTGAATCGATTTCAAAGATTTTTATATACAAAAAACATCGTCGTATCCATATATTATCTCTTTTAGTTTAAGAGATATTGAGCTTCAAAGATTAAAATTTTTACTTTTTTGCCTATCTTGGTGAAGTTTTTTCGCTACAGCGGGTTCAAATTTCGCCCGATTTTTTTTTTTATTTTTTCAGTTTCATTAACAACAAATAGAAAAATTGTGTGAAGAAAGAATTTTGAAAAAATATTTACGGAGTCAAAAGTTACAAGAATTTAAATTCAAACTTTCAAAAATAGTTGATTTTTTCCCGTTTTTTGGTTTCTTTTTCTGTTATATAAAAATTTTCTTAAGTAACATATATAGTATTTATATTTTTCTGAAAGATAACTAAACACAAAATACTCCAAAGGAAAAAATGCTTTTAAAAATCGAATTTTGCGAGAACCAGGGTTTCCCAAATTTGACAAATTTTTTAAACTAATTTCGAACTTTCGTCTTAATTTCTTAAATCACAAAGCTGGAATCAAAAAAAGTTATACTTTTTATTTAGTCTAAAGTGTTTTAATTTCTTTCGCATTAGAAATTTCTGCTCCCCGTTATCGGTTGGAAAGATATAGCAGAATTAAGCACCAAAAAATCTACTTATGTGTGAAATTTCATTCAAAAATATTCACGAACAAAAATTTTATTGCATAATTAAAAATGAAAAATATGCAAAAAATCACAAACCCATGGCTTCTCAGTGTTTTTTGCAAAACGATGTTTTTTCAAATATAAAAATATTTGAAATCGGTTCAGATATAAGGAATCAGGATCGTTTTTAATCAATTTTATACCTGAGGTGTCCAATTTTGGGACCCTGTGGACTCGCCCCCTGTAGGTCTACATGGTCCAAGCTCAAAACATAAACTCGCCTACACCTCTACTATCATCATGTGAAATTTCATAGAAATCGGAGCAGCCGTTCCAAAGTTCCATAATTATTTCCATTTCATTTTTTAAATCGCACACTGTACAGCGTGTAGGGATGCCAAACGAGACTGGATTTTGCAAATCCCGGGATTCGGGATTTCATAATTTCAAATCCCTGGATACCGAAAAATTTCGGGATTTTTGGGATTTATATTTCATATGAAAACACATTTTAAAAATAAGGAAAAAAAAATACATTTTGTTTACATATTTCAATTAAACAAATTCATTTGTATTTTTAAAAACAAGACTTATTTATGGTTTGTTCGTTTGTAAATGGTAAAGTAAATGATATTGTCAATAAAAAATAAAATTTTTATTTTTACTCATTCAATGAAAACCTGAAAATCTCTAAAATAAGGGAATGTCTTTTTCTTTTCTAATTGTCTTCCCAGAATAAAGTTAGACCCTTTTAAATCTCATGAATATGGCAGAATTCAACACAAATAAAATCATTTGTAATCTAAAACAACCAAATAAATTTTTTAAAATTGGACTATAATTAACCATAAGCCTCATACAAGGACCTCCCCTAATTTACCTAAACGTGCATTAATTGACCACAGCTCCAATATACAGGCCCTTTCCCAAGATTATTTAAAGGTGCAAAAATTAGTATCACAATACAATAAAGTATACGTAAGTTTTATAAAAGTATGAATCCAAAATTTGCAAGACTTCGTTCAAAATTGACCATAGGTTACAACAAAAAATATTAAAATAACTAAAGATATTTTCTAATAATAATTTAATAGAAACTTGAAAATAAGATATTTTACAAGTTTTGCTCGTACAAAATATTCAAGTAAAATATAGAAAAAGAAAAAAATATTTTCTCTTGAAATGTTTACTACTTCTATGTCCACAAAAACGATTTTCGATTAAATACTTGCAAAAAGAGTAAAACTAGTAAGAATAACATACAAACGAAAAGACCTATAATGCTCTAATCGATTTTTAACATATTTTTGAAAATTGTCTGTAAATATTTTAATCTTCTATCTTCAAAAATAAATATTTTAAGATTGTATTTTTGTCAGTAAATCCCGAAAATGAAATCCCGGGATTCGGGATTTTCGGGATCGGGATTTCGGGATTGGCATGCCTAGTAGCGTGTCACCTAAGATCAATTGAATTTTTAAAATTTTGACATTTTTCAATTTTATTTTATTAAAAATATAAACATAAAAAATCGCACATAAGGAGAATTTAATATGTTTGCAAAATTAGAAAATAATTAAATGAAAAAAACATTTGGATATTATCTATGTCCATATTCACGTTTTATTGCCCTCAATTGGATTGATTTTTTCTGCTTTGTTTACCGAATTTCTATATTTCTATATACATATGTATGTGTGTCTATATAAGGGAAATACAGGCATACAATTTCTGATGCAGTAATAGAGGTGATAATGAAAAGATTTTGTTTTGAAGCCAGAAAAATTGAAAAACCCACATATTAGATAAAAAATGAAATTGAAAAAAGATTCGGCTGTGCCGAATCTTTGATACCCTTCACCATATTACCATCTTACTATCTTATCGACATCATATTACCATATTACCGACAATTAATAAAATTTTCGCCTTAACGTATGCTTGCATATTTCCTAAATCTAAATTTTCTTCAAACTACGAAAATTTGAATATGAAAAAAAACAATCACAACAGGCTTTGCTTTTAAAAAAGAAACAACAACAATTCCATATATATTTATTTTTGTATGTACAAACTGACAACAACAACACTGTTATTCATTATATTACTGCTGTTGCTAACTAAACTACTTGTCTATACAAAAAACAAAAAACGTCACTAATAGTCATTACAATGCTTAATATACATGTTTGTGTATGTATTTATGTATATTCTTAACATATGTTTTAGTTTTAAAAAATAAACAACAACAATTCCATATCTATTTATTTTTGTACAGACTGCATATACAAAGAACAACAACAACACTGTTATTCATCATATTACTGCTGTTGATAACTAAACTACTTGCCTATACAAAAAACAAAAAACGTCACTAATAGTCATTACAATGCTTAATATACATGTTTGTTGGTGTATTTATATTCTTAACAGATTTGTTTTTTGGCCATAACTCTGTTGATTATGAACGAATTTGGTTTATTAAAAAAACCGAAATTTTATAAAAATATTTATGACTGATCTATTTAAAAATAAAAAATCTATAGCTTGAACAAGGGCTTCAAAAATTAAAAAAATTCGTTTTCCCCGATATCTCAGTTATTACTGAACCGATTTATTTAATTTTTTCAGAACAAAAATTCAGAAAATAATTTTCGAGCCCCCTTTAAAAATTCGAAGTCCCTGGTATATGCAGAGGCTTCAGAAACTAAAAAACCGGTTCTAAAAACCGGTTTTTAAAGCATATCTCCACCATTTATAAACCGATCTTCCTGATTCAAAAAACTGAAAATTTATAAAAATATTTGTGACCGATCTGTATAAAAATAAAAATCTATAGCTTAAACCAAGGCTTCAAAAAATAAAAAATGCGTTTTGTCCGATATCTCAGTTATTACTGAACCGATTTATTTCATTTTTTCAGAACAAAAATTCAGAAAAAAATGTCCGAGAATTCTTTGTAAAAACGAAGTCCGTAGTGTATACAGAGGCTTCAGAAACTGGAAAACCGGTTCAAAAAACCGGTTTTTTGAACATATCTCCGCATTGTATGAACCTATCTTGCTGAATTCCAATAGCAAAATTCTCGAAAGCATTTCCGATCGTTTGACATACATATTATATATGTCAGTTATCGGTGGGCTTCATAAACGCCATTTCAACCGACACACGGACGGACGGACATGGTCCAATCGTCATCGCTTCTTACAAGGATTCCGAAAATATAAACTTTTTTGCTCTCCGACGAAAATTGTGGAAATTACAAACGGAATGACAAACTTATATATACCCTTTACACCTGTGGTGAAGGGTATAAAAATACGTAAGATAATAAATTTGCACAGATTTATAAATGTACAAATATTTAGTGGTAAATGAGTGCCTCTAGACAGGAAACACATATACAAACCTCTTTTTTAGAACTATCAGCACTTTCAGCAAAAGTTTAATATTTAAAACAAAATTACTAATTTGTTTACATTGTATTTAAAATTTGTACATTTAGTTTTATTTTTTACAAATGCCAACGAGAAAACAATATTTTGGTTGAGAATACCAATTTTTTATTATAATCCCCAACATATGTGAGAAATACATAAAGCAATGAATTAAATTTGGTAGAAATAAATTTAAATTAAATTCAAATCGATTCATTAAACTTTCTAAAAAATTAATTCAGTTACAATGCACAGTGGGGCCAAAAGCAAAATAAATGGTATACTTACTTTGAAAACACTAAACCGATTTAGATGAAACTTGGAACATCGATAGAGAAGGATTTAAGCTTTCAGAATATTGTTAGATAGAGTCTGTAGCTGCAGCACGGGCCAAAGTTGACCACCTCGAGGGTGAAAAACATATCGGGGATTATAACTTTTACAAATATTAACCAATTATAAATATTTTTATATTTTTGAATTCTCCTAAGCAAGACAAGGAAAAAACATGCATATTGTGCTAAATTATTTCGTATGGTTTAAAAGATATTTAACTTCAAAAAATGAATTTCTCATTTTTGGCCTTGACTTAAAATAAAATTCTAAATTTTTTTTAAAAAATATGTTGAAATTCTCTATAATTTTCTAAACTATGCTAATAAAAAATGTTTTTTGTTATCTCAATTCGATAACAAAAAAAAATTTCAAAGTCAAAATTTCAAATCAGGTCTCAAAAGAAAGATATAGCAGAATTAAGCACCAAAAAATCTACTTATGTGTGAAATTTCATTCAAAAATATTCACGAACAAAAATTTTATTGCATAATTAAAAATGAAAAATATGCAAAAAATCACAAACCCATGGCTTCTCAGTGTTTTTTGCAAAACGATGTTTTTTCAAATATAAAAATATTTGAAATCGGTTCAGATATAAGGAATCAGGATCGTTTTTAATCAATTTTATACCTGAGGTGTCCAATTTTGGGACCCTGTGGACTCGCCCCCTGTAGGTCTACATGGTCCAAGCTCAAAACATAAACTCGCCTACACCTCTACTATCATCATGTGAAATTTCATAGAAATCGGAGCAGCCGTTCCAAAGTTCCATAATTATTTCCATTTCATTTTTTAAATCGCACACTGTACAGCGTGTAGGGATGCCAAACGAGACTGGATTTTGCAAATCCCGGGATTCGGGATTTCATAATTTCAAATCCCTGGATACCGAAAAATTTCGGGATTTTTGGGATTTATATTTCATATGAAAACACATTTTAAAAATAAGGAAAAAAAAATACATTTTGTTTACATATTTCAATTAAACAAATTCATTTGTATTTTTAAAAACAAGACTTATTTATGGTTTGTTCGTTTGTAAATGGTAAAGTAAATGATATTGTCAATAAAAAATAAAATTTTTATTTTTACTCATTCAATGAAAACCTGAAAATCTCTAAAATAAGGGAATGTCTTTTTCTTTTCTAATTGTCTTCCCAGAATAAAGTTAGACCCTTTTAAATCTCATGAATATGGCAGAATTCAACACAAATAAAATCATTTGTAATCTAAAACAACCAAATAAATTTTTTAAAATTGGACTATAATTAACCATAAGCCTCATACAAGGACCTCCCCTAATTTACCTAAACGTGCATTAATTGACCACAGCTCCAATATACAGGCCCTTTCCCAAGATTATTTAAAGGTGCAAAAATTAGTATCACAATACAATAAAGTATACGTAAGTTTTATAAAAGTATGAATCCAAAATTTGCAAGACTTCGTTCAAAATTGACCATAGGTTACAACAAAAAATATTAAAATAACTAAAGATATTTTCTAATAATAATTTAATAGAAACTTGAAAATAAGATATTTTACAAGTTTTGCTCGTACAAAATATTCAAGTAAAATATAGAAAAAGAAAAAAATATTTTCTCTTGAAATGTTTACTACTTCTATGTCCACAAAAACGATTTTCGATTAAATACTTGCAAAAAGAGTAAAACTAGTAAGAATAACATACAAACGAAAAGACCTATAATGCTCTAATCGATTTTTAACATATTTTTGAAAATTGTCTGTAAATATTTTAATCTTCTATCTTCAAAAATAAATATTTTAAGATTGTATTTTTGTCAGTAAATCCCGAAAATGAAATCCCGGGATTCGGGATTTTCGGGATCGGGATTTCGGGATTGGCATGCCTAGTAGCGTGTCACCTAAGATCAATTGAATTTTTAAAATTTTGACATTTTTCAATTTTATTTTATTAAAAATATAAACATAAAAAATCGCACATAAGGAGAATTTAATATGTTTGCAAAATTAGAAAATAATTAAATGAAAAAAACATTTGGATATTATCTATGTCCATATTCACGTTTTATTGCCCTCAATTGGATTGATTTTTTCTGCTTTGTTTACCGAATTTCTATATTTCTATATACATATGTATGTGTGTCTATATAAGGGAAATACAGGCATACAATTTCTGATGCAGTAATAGAGGTGATAATGAAAAGATTTTGTTTTGAAGCCAGAAAAATTGAAAACCCACATATTAGATAAAAAATGAAATTGAAAAAAGATTCGGCTGTGCCGAATCTTTGATACCCTTCACCATATTACCATCTTACTATCTTATCGACATCATATTACCATATTACCGACAATTAATAAAATTTTCGCCTTAACGTATGCTTGCATATTTTCTAAATCTAAATTTTCTTCAAACTACGAAAATTTGAATATGAAAAAAAACAATCACAACAGGCTTTGCTTTTAAAAAAGAAACAACAACAATTCCATATATATTTATTTTTGTATGTACAAACTGACAACAACAACACTGTTATTCATTATATTACTGCTGTTGCTAACTAAACTACTTGTCTATACAAAAAACAAAAAACGTCACTAATAGTCATTACAATGCTTAATATACATGTTTGTGTATGTATTTATGTATATTCTTAACATATGTTTTAGTTTTAAAAAATAAACAACAACAACTGCATATACAAAGAACAACAACAACAACACTGTTATTCATCATATTACTGCTGTTGATAACTAAACTACTTGCCTATACAAAAAACAAAAAACGTCACTAATAGTCATTACAATGCTTAATATACATGTTTGTTGGTGTATTTATATTCTTAACAGATTTGTTTTTTGGCCATAACTCTGTTGATTATGAACGAATTTGGTTTATTAAAAAAACCGAAATTTTATAAAAATATTTATGACTGATCTATTTAAAAATAAAAAATCTATAGCTTGAACAAGGGCTTCAAAAATTAAAAAAATTCGTTTTCCCCGATATCTCAGTTATTACTGAACCGATTTATTTAATTTTTTCAGAACAAAAATTCAGAAAATAATTTTCGAGCCCCCTTTAAAAATTCGAAGTCCCTGGTATATGCAGAGGCTTCAGAAACTAAAAAACCGGTTCTAAAAACCGGTTTTTAAAGCATATCTCCACCATTTATAAACCGATCTTCCTGATTCAAAAAACTGAAATTTTATAAAAATATTTGTGACCGATCTGTATAAAAATAAAAATCTATAGCTTAAACCAAGGCTTCAAAAAATAAAAAATGCGTTTTGTCCGATATCTCAGTTATTACTGAACCGATTTATTTCATTTTTTCAGAACAAAAATTCAGAAAAAAATGTCCGAGAATTCTTTGTAAAAACGAAGTCCGTAGTGTATAAGAGGCTTCAGAAACTGGAAAACCGGTTCAAAAAACCGGTTTTTTGAACATATCTCCGCATTGTATGAACCTATCTTGCTGAATTCCAATAGCAAAATTCTCGAAAGCATTTCCGATCGTTTGACATACATATTATATATGTCAGTTATCGGTGGGCTTCATAAACGCCATTTCAACCGACACACGGACGGACGGACGGACGGACGGACGGACATGGTCCAATCGTCATCGCTTCTTACAAGGATTCCGAAAATATAAACTTTTTTGCTCTCCGACGAAAATTGTGGAAATTACAAACGGAATGACAAACTTATATATACCCTTTACACCTGTGGTGAAGGGTATAAAAATACGTAAGATAATAAATTTGCACAGATTTATAAATGTACAAATATTTAGTGGTAAATGAGTGCCTCTAGACAGGAAACACATATACAAACCTCTTTTTTAGAACTATCAGCACTTTCAGCAAAAGTTTAATATTTAAAACAAAATTACTAATTTGTTTACATTGTATTTAAAATTTGTACATTTAGTTTTATTTTTTACAAATGCCAACGAGAAAACAATATTTTGGTTGAGAATACCAATTTTTTATTATAATCCCCAACATATGTGAGAAATACATAAAGCAATGAATTAAATTTGGTAGAAATAAATTTAAATTAAATTCAAATCGATTCATTAAACTTTCTAAAAAATTAATTCAGTTACAATGCACAGTGGGGCCAAAAGCAAAATAAATGGTATACTTACTTTGAAAACACTAAACCGATTTAGATGAAACTTGGAACATCGATAGAGAAGGATTTAAGCTTTCAGAATATTGTTAGATAGAGTCTGTAGCTGCAGCACGGGCCAAAGTTGACCACCTCGAGGGTGAAAAACATATCGGGGATTATAACTTTTACAAATATTAACCAATTATAAATATTTTTATATTTTTGAATTCTCCTAAGCAAGACAAGGAAAAAACATGCATATTGTGCTAAATTATTTCGTATGGTTTAAAAGATATTTAACTTCAAAAAATGAATTTCTCATTTTTGGCCTTGACTTAAAATAAAATTCTAAATTTTTTTTAAAAAATATGTTGAAATTCTCTATAATTTTCTAAACTATGCTAATAAAAAATGTTTTTTGTTATCTCAATTCGATAACAAAAAAAAATTTCAAAGTCAAAATTTCAAATCAGGTCTCAAAAATTGCAATTTTTGTCAAAAAGGTAACTTTATATATTTAACTTTTTTAAAAAATTTAGTTAAAAAAGTTTTATATTTTTTGACATTTTCCGGAAGACGGCACCTCATGAAAACGTGTAAGTGTAATTTTGAAAAGTTCTGAACGTTCACACTACATCCAGCAGTGGTCTAAAATGATCAATTTTGGATGAGACGTTGAACTTTTTGAGTCTGTAAAAAAAATGTATTATTTATTTCGGTACTTCTGTGAATTAAAGTATATAGCTCAATATATTTTTAAAGGTTTTGCAAAAAATTATGACAGCCTACCGGTAAACTTAGTCACACGAGGTAATTTTCCGAAAATACCTATATTTTCAATAATAAAAACTTCGACCTTTAAAAATATATATATTTTTCTGATTTTCACATTTATCAAATCTCCATTGAATGTTTTATGTCAAGTGAAAAAATTATGTTGATACCTATAATCATTTAGAAAATATTCAGTCTCAAATTTTGACGATTTGAAACTAAACTGCAGATTCCATGAAAAAAGTAAATTTTTTAAACGAATTTTTTTAATTGTATAAAAAAGCATATTAGCATAATATTTTCGCTATTATTTCTTACGTAATATATAAAATATATATCAATTTTTTACTCCTGCAAAAATCATTAAAAACTCTACTAATAAATTTTTGTCAATTTTTCAAAAATAAAAAATATAAGCAATTATTGCGATTATTATCTCGTTCAACAACCAAAACGTGGCAATACAATTGTGTGTTACGTATACGGACATATGGAAATATTGTAAAACAATTGACCTAAGTTGTCAGTTTTGAGACCATGATATAATGCTTTCAATATGATCTATATATACATATTATACATCAATGAATTGGTAAATATTTTTATATTCTTATAATATTTTATTAGTTTTTGGAAAATAGGCGGAGTTTTGCTTTACAAAACATTACTTTTTTGGTTTTTATATATTTTTTATATTTTTTTAATTTTGAATAATTGCCAAAAATTTATTTGTAGAGCTTTTTAAATGATTTTTGCAGAAATGCAAAATCTTTATATATTCTATATACGACATAAGAAATAATGGCGAAAATATTATGCTAATATGCTTTTTTATACAATTAAAAAAAGTCGTTTAAAAAATTGACTGTTTTCATGCAATCTGCTCTCCCACGTTCGTTTTTGGCCGGGCGAGAAGCAGTTTAGTGTCAAATCGTTCTAAATCTATTTTTTTTATAAAATGTCATCAATGAATTTAAAAAAGCTCGCGTGAAATTTTTTTATTAATCGATAAAAATTTAACTTTTTCCAAAATTCACCATTTTCGACCAATGCCTGATGTAGGGTGCAAACATAAATATATAGCAAATTACGAAATATTTTTAAAAAATTTTTACCTCATATACCTCAGGACTTATTCCCGAGAAACGAAAGAAAGTCGAGGCAAAAAATCAAAAATTAAAAATTCAAGTGAAAATATTTTTTTAACTGTAAGAGATAACTTAGGTTAGTAGTAGTCTCCTGCGCAAGATGATTTGAAAAGCAAACACACTTGAATTTCAAGTGTGTGTTTCATAGCCAACATGTGCAAAAACAACAATAAATACTGTTCGTACTGTTCGCTGCCCGAAGCAAAGCAAGTGTGTACTGTGTATGAGCGACTGCAAATCCGTGCGTTCAAATCATTTATCGTAAACAAGTGGTGCAAGTGGTGTGGCAAAAAAAAGCAAATCATACAAGACGTTGAGAAATGATTTAAAGATTTCAAGTGGGCTTAATGATTTGTTTGTTTTTTGTAATACGTAGTTGCTGTGTGTGGCAAAAAATCTTCATAATGTGTAAAAAGTGGTTGTTTATAAATATTCTTGCATACACACACATATATACAGTATGTCTATATTTTATTGTTGGTTCTTCTTTTCTAAATAAATGTAAAAGGGTGAATTCATAAAGTTATTAAAAAATACTCTTTATTAAGAATTAAAAAAGTAAAAAAATTAAAGTTGACATTTGAAACTGTCAGTTACATATGTAAGTTAGAAAATTTTTATCTTTAGTATTTATTTATATTTTAAATAAAGTTAGTCTTATAATTAATTGTATGTTTATAAAAAATTTTAAAATTGTACTTATTTATATTATGATAGATTTTATTGCATTTAATTTATATTTACTAAGTAATCATTCTATTTTAAAACTAAAAGGAAATAATATAGAACAATGTCTTTTCATTTTTCAAATTCGTTTCCATATACGTTTACTCCTTGACTAATAAATTTTCCCAAATGTTAAGAATACGATGGAACATCTGCACTGTAATAAAATTATAAATGAAATATTTTAAGACGTTTACCTAAATTGTGTGTCCCGTCATATGTACATGTTCAATATATAATCAAGTAAAGGATGCTGTTTTACCTGATTGTAAGCGAACTCAATTCGTGGTTTTATAAAAAATAAATTTACATTTTTTACAGTGCAGAACATATGTACCTGTTTCTTATTGATCTATTTAGGTGCTTCTACAGATTTTATTGCCAAATTCTTGCTGTTTTAAATAAATTTTTTACACTAAGAATATACCTGTTTTTATTGGACTAAAGTTATTTTTAGAAAAGGCTTATACATATTATTACCTAATGTAAAAATGAGTTTATAAATAAAATTATAATATTATTACCTAATATATTTCATATATGCTATAAATGAAGTTATGAATGAAAATCTTTCAACAGTTATTTCAAAAGTGTTCTCGTGTTCAGAATTGAATTTTTTGTGCTCCAACAAATTATTTGTTTTCACAATCGTGTTAAAATATACATATCTTCGTATACTTATAATGGCAGAAGTAATGGTAAGAAATAAAATTATTTTTTAAAGTTACTTTACTAAACAAAATATATCATATTTATGTATTTAGAATTCAACTCCTACTGAATCAATGGACGCTGCCAGCATCAAACAAAATATCCTGTCAGGAACATTCAAAATAACTACGAAAAGAGGCAGAAGCAAGATTTGGGACACATTTGGAAAGATTGTAAACCAGGAAGGAGCCGAAATAGCAAACAAAGTTGCCTGCATAAAGTGTTTTACTGTTTTAAAATATGATTCGAGAACCACATCGAACTTGGTGAGACATAAGTGCTACTACACCACGAAGGAAACTAATACAGAAAAAGTAGAGGTTAACAACGAGACGAAAAAAAAGCAACGCGATTATTTTCCGAATGGTGTATAAAAAATTGTCGGCCTTTTCAATTTGTTCAAGATACCGGTCTAATGCAGATTTCGGAGTTCTTGATTTCAATTGGAGCGAAGTATGGACCAAATGTTGATGTAGAAAAATTATTGCCACATCCTACCACAATATCGCGGAATATTGAAAAAATATATGAAGCAACATTCCTAAATGTTAAACATGAAATCAATGCTGTCTGCAAAAATGGTTTTGGATTAACTTCAGATATATGGACGGACAACTATTTACGGAAAAGTTATATCTCTCTAACTATCCATTATACAAAAAATGACCAATTGATTTCCAGGTTGATAGGTCTTAATTCAATGAATGGGGAAAGATGTACGCGTAAGTAAATTTAAACAGTTATATTACTATTACATAAATGAAAAAATGAATACCAAATGAACCACATATCTTTAATAATTATTTATTTTAGATGATGCCATTAGATTAAAAGCTCAAACTTTACTAGGAAGATATGATTGCAAACTGGAAGATGGAGTTATGGTAACAGACAGAGGTTCCAACATGGTTGCTGCGTTCAATTGTTTTCCACACATATATTGCATTAACCATTTACTTAATAATGTAATCGAAAAGGCTATTAAAAATGTAGAGGAACTAAATGAACTGTGTAATTTATGCTCGAAATTGGTTAAATATTTCAAGAAATCTGGCGATAATTGCAAATTAAGCCAAACATTAAAAAGTCATTGTCCTACACGGTGGAACACAATGTATTACCTTTTGGAATCTGTGGAAAAAAATTGGATGGATGTCAATAATATATTGCAGCAAAAAAATGAGCTTCAAAAAGTCGAAAAAATAAACATAAGCCACATTAAAGGAATTGTGAACGTCATGAGACAATTTGAACAGGCGTCAAAAACTTTAGAAGGAGAAAAATATGCTACATTACATCTAGTTTATGCATACATCAATGGATTGAGGGACACTTGCATATCAGAAGATGATGATATTGAACTCGTAAAAAAATTTAAGGAAGCATTATTTGAAAATATACAGACAACTGTATTTTTAAATATATCCATGACGCATAAAATTGCACATTTCCTTTTTCCACCCGCGAATAAACTGTTACAATTTTCAAAAGACGAAATGGATAATATAAAATCAAAATGTGCAGAGGAGTTAAAAATTCTCTGGCAAAATGAAGGTGAAGAAATCATGGAATCACCAACATCAACTAAAACATCAGTAATATCATCATATTTCAAGAATTTTGTATCGCCAACATCAAATCTAACATGGGATGATAAAATAGCTAGAGAAATTCAAACATACCAAAACCTGGATGTTCCCTTCGAAGAAAACTTTAATGTCATCAGTTGGTGGTATTTACATCGAACACAGTTGCCTTTGTTGTATAAATTAAGCTGCAAACTATTGGCTACTCCAGCAAGTAGTGCAAGTTCCGAAAGAGTTTTTTCAATTGCTAGACAATTGTTATCGGAAAAAAGAACGAATCTTTCCTCCAACTCAACCATCTTTTCACAGATTATGTTTCTTCACATGAATACAGACAACATTATTATCTGTGATATAGTTTAAGTATTTATATACATATGTATAAGAAAGTAGTATATAAGTAATTAAGTATATATTTGTTTTAAGTAATAATATAAAAAAACCTTGTAAAAAACTTTAAATATTTAATAAAATCTGTTTACTAATAAAACTTAATGCATGTTTCTTTAAATTGTTATAACTAGTAACATTAATAATTTATTTGATCGTAAATAACAATAAGTTTATAAACAATACTTTTAAACGACTGTTTTACTTACGAAATTACTTTATACAGTCATGAACGCACACACACACACATATAATTTTAATAAAAAAGAAAACACAATTTTTTTCCTTATTGAAGCAAACAAGTGGTCAAAAGGCTTGTATTTTTTTATACAAGCCTTGGAGAGGCTTGTTTGGTCGCTATCATAGCACACTCATGATTTGTTCATAAAGTTGAAGCACACACGCAGTATTTGTATGGTTTTAAGTGCCTGCAGAACAGTATTTATTACTCCGCACACACACTGATAACAACACTTGAAAAATATCAAGACACAGTTTGCAGGGCTCTAGTTAGTAGGCTCATTTTTTCTTTATCTTGCCAAGCACTTTACATAAATATAAAAATCTTTAAAATTGGACTTCATTTGTAGAAGTTACGATTTTTTTAAACTTTTACAAACTCGAGGTAGTCAATTTTGACACCCTGTAGCTTAACTTGTATTATCACAGGGTGACTACAATATGATTTTTCTGAAAGCTTAAGTCCTCCTCTGCAACTCTTTAATACATTTTAATTTAATCCGAGCAGTAATTTTGGAGATACAGATTTATTACCAAAAAAATTTGTGTTTGACCCCACTGTGCGCCAATGGATCTTTTATTTTCTTACACTACGTTCACATTTCAATAGTTACTCTTAATTTATATGTGGACCAAAATTACAGGAATTTTTGGTCCTCACACATATATCTATTTCGCGTAATTTTTGAAGCAAAATTTCTCAAATTTCAATCAAATGTGTTGTACGTAAGGATAATCGACAATACATAACTCTTCTTCTACTTAACCGATTTTAACGAGAAATATATCATTGGAAAGCTTAAACCTATATCTTAAGCTAGTTAGATTATTTCGATGCTTTTAGTAACCGTAAAAACTTTGGTTTGAAAACATTGATTTTTTACCGGACTAAAGAAAGAATTTTGAAAGAATATTTACAGTGCACTGTGCCCCAATTCAAAAATAAAATGGAAATAAATCTAGAATTTCCGAACGTATGATCCGATTTCAATCAAATTTCACACAATGATAGTAGAAGTGAGAGCTTAAGTTTTGAGTTTGGATCATTTAAACCTACTGGGGGTGGGTCCACATGGTCCCGAAGTTGGACACCTCGGTTATGAACATGTTTAAAACCAATCATGATTCATTATATCTGAATTGATTTCCAATGTTTTTACATGATAATAATGTAGTTCTTCCAAGGGCTTCTGTTCCAAATACAAAAAACAAATTGAATTTTATAATCCGTTAAATATTAATATTTATCCAAAAAATTATAACTCCTTAGCTATCTCCATTGCATACCAAAATGTTAGAGGTATGAACACAAAGTTAAAATCCCTTTATTTAGAGAGCTTCGGTATGGAACATAATATTATTGTACTCACTGAAACATGGCTCCGAAATAAATTTGATAAGGTAATTCATAATTCTGAGATAATGTGCAGTAAATTTCAAATTTATAGAAGTGATAGAGTGGATAAAGAAGGTGGGGGAGTCTTGATTTCTGTCTCAACTCTCTTATCTTCGGAAGAAATAATCGTTAATAATGATCAAAATATTGAATTTATCGCTGTTTGTATTAATGTCAAATTCACGAAAATTTTTGTAACTTGTTCCTATATTCCTCCTGCGTCAAAAATTCAAATTTACGAACAACATCCAAATGCGATAAAATTTGTATCTAATCAATCCAAACATGGTGATTCTATTATTGTTCTTGGTGATTTTAACATTCCAAATATAAAATGGTGCAAAACTCCAGATTCATGGTTTTTAAGCCCATCAGTATTGCAGATTTAGGACACTTCCAAATAAACAACGTAGTAAACAAGTTTGGGAAATTACTTGATCTTGTATTTGTTGATCAACCAGAGGACTTTAATATTGTTCGCATCAATCCATTATTAAATCCTGAAGATGTTTATCAGCCCACTTTGGAAATAAGCATAGACGTTGAAACGAAACTATCAGTACAATCCAATGTACAGTAGTTTTCGCTTAATTGATTTTCAAAAATGTTTCAGTTTTTGCTGCAATTATTCGAAAAATCATTTACCCGATATTCTGTTAATTGATTCAGCAACTCAATTAAAAGACACCCGTTTAATTGCTCCAATGAATCAATTAAACGTTCATTTATTAATATACAAATAAAATTCATTATTTTACATTGCCCCAATTTTATTGCTTTAATTCATTTATTAGAAACAATGTTTATAACAATAACTTCTTAAAATAAACAATAACAAAAAGTAAATAAAAGGTAAAAGGAAAAAATTAAATTAACTTCACATAAAAATGAGATCTACATATATGTATAAGGAATGAACAATTTAAAAGTTGATACCATAAATGATACTTTAAAGGCCTTATTCATAAGCAAATTTTTATTTTATAAACGGTTTATAAATCAAATTTAGTATGGAAATTTTGTGATATGTTTGCCGCTTTCAGAATCTTAAATATTCTGACAAATGTGGACCTGATGGTGTTCCAAGTTGCGTTCTCATAAAGTGTTTAAATTCTCTTTTATCTCCAATAGCTTACTTATTCAACATATCAATAGTAAGTGGTTATTTTCCTGCAGTTTGGAGAGAATCCTATATTTTTTTAAATCCGGAAGCAGATCCAACATCTCCAACTATAGAGGTATTGCTAAATTGAATGTTATTCCAAAATTTTCCGAAAATATAGTTACTGAAATCCTTTCGCATCAAGTCGTTTGTTATCTTTCCCCTTTTCAGCATGTATTCAGAAAAGGATGTTCCACTACTACAAACCTTTTGGAGTTCACAACCTCAGTAATAACAGCATTTGATTCCGGCTTACAGACAGACACAATATATACAGATTTCAGTAAAGCTTTCGATAAAGTAAACTACGATCTCCTATTGTTCAAATTGAATAAACTTGGATTTTCTCCTGTTTTTCTTAAATGGATATCAACTATCTTAAAAATAGATACCAATGTGTATTATTTCGAGAATGTAAATCCAAAAACATTTCCGTTTTATCCGGTGTTCCACAAGGTAGTCATCTTGGTATTTTATTATTCCTAATATTTATAAATGATTTACCAGCATGCATTAAGAATTCCATAATATTAATGTGTGCTGATGATGTAAAGCTGTTCCATAGCTTTACTGATTCTTATCAA
Organism: Protophormia terraenovae; assembly: GCA_951394005.1. Lineage (NCBI taxonomy): Eukaryota > Metazoa > Arthropoda > Insecta > Diptera > Calliphoridae > Protophormia > Protophormia terraenovae. The sequence goes on from OX596074.1 coordinate 65,841,907, forward strand.
TGTTCCTTACTCCAATCAGATCTTGACAACCTTTATGACTGGTGCATTATAAATATAAGCGCTGGGGAAAAGAATTTAATGATCCCTACGTTTCCAAGCATTTATTTACATCTCTCGTAATACCAATCCTGGAGTATGCTTCCGTGGTCTGGGATCCTCAATACGTAGTTCACGTAAAGAAAATAGAATCAGTCCAAAAGCAGTTTCTGTTATTTTGTTTTCGTAATCTTCCATGGAATCCTAATATTAATTTACCATCATATAAAAGTCGATTACAGCTTATTGATCTCCCTTCTCTTGAAAATAGAAGAAAATATATGAATATAAAATTTGTAATTAATTTAGTAAATGGTTCAATTAACTCCGAGTTCATGTTTCGTAAGTTAGAATTTGCAGTCCTAATTCGTTCAAGTAGAAATTTTATTCCTTTAAAAATCAAATATTTTCGAACCAATTATGCCAACTTTGATCCCATGCGACGTATCACAGTGTGGTCAAACGCAATTTTTTGGTAATAAATCTGTATCTCTCAAAATACTGGTTGGATTAAATTGAAATGTATGAAAGAGTTGCAGAGGAGGACCTAAGCTTTGAGGAAAATCACCTTGTACTCACCCTGTGATAACACAAGAAAATCTACAGTGTGTCAAAATTGGCTACCTCGAGTATGTAAAAGTTTAAAAAAATCGTAACTTATACAAATGAAGTCCGATTTTAAAGATTTTTATATTTCTGTAAAGTGCTTGGCAAGATAAAGAAAAAATAAGCTTACTTACCCAAGTTATCTCTTACAGGTAAAAAAGATATTTACACTTGAATTTTGAATTTTTGATTTTTTGCCTCGACTTTCTTTGGTTTTTCGGGAATAAATCCTGAGGTATGTGAGGTAAAATTTTTTAAAAATATTTTGTAATTTGCTATATATTTCAAAATAATATGCTGAAAGAATTTTTGGATTATCTCAATGCGTCTAGGCGTGAAAATATTCAAAGTCAGCACTCTGAAATTGGTATGAAAAATTGCTATTTTTACCAAAATATAGTACAGTTCTTTCACTTTTTTTCAAAGTTCCGTTAAAGAAAAAAATTTTTTCTTTATATATTTCAAAAGACAAGGCTTCATAAATGGCTAATGTAGAAATTTTGAATTGATTTAGGCTTGCACCCTACATCAGGCATTGGTCGAAATGGTGAATTTTGGAAAAAGTAAAATTTTTATCGATTAATAAAAAAAATGTCACGCGACCTTTTTTAAATTCATTAACGATATTTTATCAAAAAATAGATTTAGAACGATTTGACACTAAACTGCTTCCCGCTCGGCCAAAAACGAATGCAGGAGAGCAGATTTCATGAAAAAAGTAAATTGTTTGAACGACTTTTTTTAACTGCGTAAAAAATCATATTAACCTAACATTGATCTTCTACTCCTGCAAAAATCATTAAAAAAGCTATACAAATAAATATTTGGCAATTTTTCAAAAAATGTTATGCGGGATCTTATCTCTTTTGGTTTGCGAGATATTGGGCTTAAAAGATACAAATTTTACATTTTGACCTACCTTGGTGAAGTTTGTTGTTATAACAGTCCAAACTTCACCCGATTTTCTGGAAATATTTTTTATTTTATTAACAACAAATAACAAAATTATGTGAAGAAAAAAATTTGTAAAAATCTTTACGGAATCAAAAGTTATATGCATTTGAATTTGAGTTTTGAAAAAAGTAGATTTTTCGCCATTAAGGAGTGAGATCGAAAAATTCTTAACATACAAAATATTCAATAACATGGAAATGGTTGATCTTAGAGTTTTCATTATTTTTTTAATCATTTGATAATTTAGCACAGATCACAGAAATATATAATTTTTATGGTTCTAACCACTAATTATAAAATTGTGGACCATTTTTGAAAACTCTTTCTTTAGAGATTTGATAGTTGCTTTTAACTTTTCACAAGAGCTTAATATCTCTCCACTGGTCTAAGCTATGGACAATTTGGAAAATTTACCTATCTTGGTACTAAGACTATGTTATTGATTTGGTACCACTCCAAAGCTTTCTTACCGTAGTGACATGATACCAAATGGGTCCAAAAATATGTGGACACGTTGTGCTTTCTTAAGAAAAGAAGAAGTCTTTTTTGCAAATATTCCTTTATACATATTTTGGTATTTATAGATCCGAATTTATCAAATGACTTTCCTGTTTTGCCGCAACTGCAAAAAGCTTGTCATACCATGAATTTTGTAAGAAAATTTTGCTGCTTTTGGGTCTTAAACTTATCTCCAATATTGCTTCGAGCATTAGCAACAAAAATTTTTGAGACACAAGTTGCGAAGATTCTGCCAGCACCTACGTTTCTTCGTCAATTATACAGCTTGAGTATTTTTGTATGAAATTTGGTTTTAAATTCCGAGTCCTATTTTTGGCTTATAATTTTTTTTTGCAGAATTCCAGTTTGGAATTTTTTGAACTTTATATGTTATCAACTTTCCCATTAGCTTTAAATTTTCGCACCAAATAGTCGAAGCACTGAGAAAACTGAGCTGATTTTCTGCCGGATGTGTTTGGAGTTCCTTTCAATATGCCTTCAATTTTCTGGCCTTCCAAATATCATGTGGTCCTTTTTTCTTACCGAACTAGGTTTCACATCAATAGTCAAATTCTCCTGATACTGTTCAATAACATTAGAAACGGTTTTACGGACGACATTTAATTCTGTGGCCAATTATTTGTAATTTTTTGATTTTTTGAAATTTTTTAATAACTTGTAGGACGTAAATCTTTTTCGTCACTTATTTTGATGAAAATAAGGATAAATTAACATGGTTGTTATTAAAAATAATAACTGAAGTATTTTTCCATGATAACTAGATCAAAAAAAATTTTTAATATTGATTCCGAAAAAAGTTATGAAGCAAAATGTGTGTGAAGATTTTTTCGATCTCACTCCTTACCTATGTAAAAATTTTTAAAATTATTTTACTGCTGCGTTTAGATCCCCTATTAGTCATACATATGGCCGCCAAAGCATTTGTCGATATTTCGACTAGTTTAGGATTTACAAAATTACCTATGTGAAATCATGTATAAAATGCTCCAACAAAATTACCTATGTAAATACAAGTTAATATTATTAATATTCTTAGACAAAATGGTAATATTAAAATTTAAACATAAAATATTTAATACTCTATGCTTATGATATGCCGCCTGAAAGTGCACATCCAAGACTAGTTGCACCAAAATTAACTGACACAGACTTACATCAACTAAAGCTTTGATGATGCCTGTACGTCTGTCTGTCTGTCTTTCAGTTTCAGATTATTATAAAATTTATTTTTTTTTTTTTTTAAATAATCAGAAAAGGAAAAAGCTCGGGGGACAGGAAAAAAATGGAAATAAATCTGGAATTTCCAAACGCCGATTTCAATCAAATTTCAGATAGTGTTAGTAGAGGCGTAGGCAAGTTTAAGTTTTGAGCTTTTACTTTATAGACATAACGGGGGCTGGTCCAGAGAGTCCTAAAGTTAGATACCTCGGGTGTTCAAAAAAATTTAAAACGATCCAGATTCTTTATATCTCAGCCGATTTAAACGATTTTTATATGAATGGATTCTACAAAAAAAAAAAAAAATCGTCGTATGTGAAGGTTATCTCTTTTAGTTTGAGAGATTTTGGGCTTCAAATATTAAAATTTTTATTTTTCTACCTCGATGGTGAAAAACATATAACTTTTACAAATATTAACCGATTTTAAATATTTTTACTAAGCAAAACAAGGAAAAAACATGCTTAATGTGCTAAATTATCTCATATGGTTTAAAAGATATTTAACTTCAAAGAATAAATTTCTCATTTTTGGCCTTCACTTTTTTACGATTTTGCCCTATAACTTTAAAAATAAAATTGCTAAAATTTGTTTAAAAATATGCTGAAACTCTCTATAATTTTATAAATTGTCTCAATTCGATAACAAGAAAAAAATGTTCAAAGTCAAAATTTAAAAACAGGTCTCAAAAATTTAAATTTTTTGCCAAAAAAGTAACTTTATATATTTAACTTTTTAAAAAAATTTTGTTCAAAAAGTTTAACATTTTTTGACATTTTCTGAAAGACGGGACCCCAAGAAAACGTGTAAGTGTAATTTTGAAATGTACTAAACGTTCACCCTACATCAGAAAAATATATATAATTTTACTATATGCTTTTAGGAGTCGAAGTATTTATTATTGAAAATATGGGTATTCTAGGAGAATTGCCTCGTGTGACTAAGTTTACCGGTAGGCTGTCATAATTTTTTGCAAGACCTTTAAGGACATATTGAGCTATATAGTTTAATCCACAGAAGTACCAAAATCAACAATCAATGTTATTTACAGACTCAAAAATTTGAACTTCTCATCCAAAATTTATCATTTTTGACCACTGCTGGATGTAGGGTGAACGTTCAGAACTTTTCAAAATTACACTTACACCTTTTCTTGGGGTTCCGTCTTTCAGAAAATGTCAAATCGCAAAAAAGTGAAGGCCAAAAATGAGAAATTTATTTTTTGAAATTAAATATCTTTTAAAACATACTAGATAATTTAGCACAGTAAGAATGTTTTTGTCTTGCTTAGGAGAATTAAAAAATGTAAAAATATTTCAAATCGGTTAATTTTGTAAAAGTTATAAGCCCCGATATGTTTTTCACTCTCGAGGTAGTCAACTTTGGCCCACTGTATCGGCGCCCGTGCTGCAGCTACAGACTCCATCTAGCAATATTCTGAAAGCCTAACTCCTCCCCTATCGATTTTCCAAGTAAATCGGTTCAGTGGTTTCAAAGTTCCAGACTTATTACCATTTATTTTGCTTTTGGCCCCACTGTGCAGTGTCCCATTCGAAAAATAAAATGGAAATAAATCTGGAATTTTCAAGCGGCTGGTCCGATGAAATGAAATGAAATTTCATACAGTGTTAGTAGAGGTGTAGGTGAGTTTAAGTTTTGAGTTTGAACGTTTCAGGCATAACGGGGGCGGGTCATCACAATTTTGTTATTTGTTGTTAATGTTAGGACCATTAACAACAAATAACAAAATTGTGATGAAAAATTTTTTTGACAAAATCTTTACGGAATCAAAAGTTGTATGCATTTTTTTTTTTTTTTTTTGCGAAAAAGGTAAGATACGTTCTTTTTGAGTTATAAAAAAATTTCTTAAATAACATATATTGTATTTATACTTTTCTGAAAGATTACTTTATAATATATACTCGATTTTTCACAGTTTTTTTGCGAAAAAGGTAAAATACGTTCTTTTTGAGTTATAAACAAATTTCTTAAATAACATCTATATACTTATACTTTTCTGAAAGATTACTTTATAAGGAATTGTGTGAAGAAAAAAAATGTTAAAAACTTTAATACTGCGTGAACCAGGGTCTTTCAAATTTGACCCATTTTTTATGATTTTCCAATTTTTGTCTTAATTTGTCAAATCGCAAAGCTGGAATTAAAAAATGTGTATATATTTGAAAAGAAGACACAATTTCCTAAATATTGATGTATGTATAACAAGTCTATATCGCACAGTGTGCGATTTAAAAAATGAAATGGAAATAATTATGGAACTTTGGAACGGCTGCTCCGATTTCTATGAAATTTCATATGGTGATAGTGGAGTTGTAGATGAGTTTAAGTTTTGAGCTTAGGCCATATAGACCTACAGGGGACGAGTCCACAGGGTCCTAAAGTTGGACACCTCGGGTATAAAATTTATTAAAAACGTTCCTGATTCCTTACATCTGAACCGATTTCAAAGATTTTTATATGGGAGGATTCTGCTAGTCGAGATCTACAAAAAACATCGTCGTATGTATATAAAAAATTCAAAGAATAAAATTTTTAATTTTTGGCCTGTCTTTGTGAAGTTTTTTCGCTACAGCGGGTCCAATTTTAGCCCGATTTTCTTTAGATTTTCCTTATTTCATTAAAAACAAATAGAAAAATTGTGTAAAGGAAAAATTTTTAAAAAATTGATTTTTTCCCGTTTTTTTTTTTTTTTGCCAAAAAAGTGGTAACATTCTTTTTTTTATACAAAAATTTATATATATATAGTATTTATATTTTTCTGAAAGATAACTAAACACAAAATAATGCAAAGGAAAAAATGCATTTAAAAATCGAATTTTGCGAGAACCAGGGTTTCCCAAATTTGACCTATTTTATCAACTAATTTCGAATTTTCCCCTTTATTGCTCAAATCGCAAAGCTGGAATCAAAAAAGAGTTATACTTTTTACTTAGTCTAAAGTGTTTTAATTTCTTTCGCAATAGAATTTTTTATCGGTTGGAAAGATATAGCAAAACAAGTAAAAAAAAATCCCATTTTTGGAAATTTTTTAAAGTTTTTTTTAGGAATTACTGAATTTTTGTAGACAAATCTAAAGTGAATAGTGCTTTAAATTAAGCACCAAAAAATCTACTTAAAAATACCAATATACAATTGTTGTACATCAATGTTTAGGAAAATTTGTCTTCTTTTTAACTATGTACAAACTTTTTTAAATACTAAAATTTGTTAAAGACTTTTTGCAAAAAACACTGAGAAGGCATGGATTTGTGATTTTTTGCATATTTTTCATTTTTAATTATGCAATAAAATTCTTGTTAGTCAATATTTTTGAATAAAATTTCACACATGAGTAGATTTTTTGGTGCTTAATTTAAAGCACTATTCACCTTTTTAAATTTGTCTACAAAAATCCCGTAATTCGTTCAATATATTGCAGCGAAATTTCACATAGTTATTACTGAGGTAGTTTCCAACTGTTATGGAGGAGTACAAGTTTCTAGGTGGTCTCGGGGCAGGGGGGAGGACCGCCGAAATGGGCCACCTCGGATATTATATAAGAAATAATTAAAAGAGTTGACCACTTTCGGAGGTTCTCCTACTGCCCACAGACCAGCTAGAAATTTGTAATCCTTCAAGAAAATACCTCAGTAATAACTGTGTTAAATTTCATTGAAATATATTTATCCGTTCATAAGTTACCTTTTATTATTTAAAAAAACACATTGAAACTGCCGTGCACTTATAAATGTATATTTCAACGTGTTTTTTTAAATAATAAAACGTACTTTTGTACGGATAAATTTTAATTTTAATTGTGACTATTGTATAAAAAATTTTACTATTTTAACATTTTTAGCACACTTTTCTTGAAACAATACGAACAAATGAAAATTATGTTCATATGGACATATTTCTAAAATTTGAGACTGAATAATTTCTAAATGCTTATATGTATCAACATAATTTTTTCACGTGATATAAAATATTAATTGAAGAATTGATAAATGTGAAAATCAGAAAAATATATATAATTTGACTATATATTTTTAGGAGTCGAAGTTGTTATTATTGAAAATGTGGGTATTTTCGGAAAATTGCCTCGTGTGACTAAGTTTATCGGTAGGCTGTAATAATTTTTTGCAAAACCTTTAAGAACATATTGATCTATATAGTTTCATTCACAGACGTACCAAAATCAACAATAGTTTTTTTTTACAGACTCAAAAAGTTCAATTTCTCATCTAAAATTTACCATTTTTGACTGCTCGATGTAGGGTGAACGTTCAAAACTTTTCAAAATTACACTTATACGTTTTTTTGAAGTGTCGTCTCTCAGAAAATGTCAAAAAATATTAAACCTTTTTACAAAATTTTGGCAAAAAATTTCAATTCTTGAGACCTGTTTAGAAATTTTGACTTTGAAAATTTTTTTCTTGTTATCGAATTGAGATAGCAAAAAATTTTTTTATTGACATAATTTAGAAAATTGTAACGAATTTCACCACATTTTTAAAACAATTTTAAAAAAAAGTCTCAGACTCTATCCAACAGTATTCTGAAAGCCTAACTCCTCCTCTATCGATGTTCTAAGTTTCATCTAAATCGGTTCAGTGGTTTTAAAGTTCCAGACTTATTACCATTTATTTTGCTTTTGGCCCCACGAACCATCCGTTTTAAAATTCCAGATTTATTTCCATTGTAATTTTTTAATGGGATACTATGCACTGTGAGGTGTATAACAAGTCTATATCGCGCAGTGTTCGATTCAAAAAATGAAATGGAAATAATTATGGAACTTCGGAACGGCTGTTCCGATTTCTATGAAATTTCATATGGTGATAGTAGATGTGTAGGCGAGTTTATGTTTTGAACTTGGAACATATGGATCTACGGGGGGCGAGTCAACAGTTCTTATATCTGAACCGATTTAAACGATTTTTATTTGGGAGGATTCTGCTAGTCGAGATCTACCGTATGCATATATTATCTCTTTCAGTTTAAGAGATATTAAGCTTCAAAGATTAAAACTTTTACTTTTGAGCCTGTCTTGGTGAAGTTTTTTCGCTACAGCGGGTCCAACTTTCGCCCGATTTATTTTACCCGATTTATTGTATTTCTTTAACCACAAATAGAAAAATTGTGCAAAGAAAGAATTTTGAAAAAATATTTACGGAGTCAAGAGTTACAGGCATTTAATGTTGAACTTTGAAAAAAAGTTGATTTTTTCCCATTTTTTTGCCAAAAAAAAGTGGTCATATTCTTAAGTAACATAAAATATTTATATTTTTCTGAAAGATAACTAAACACAAAATACTTTAAAGGAAAAAAACTTTTTAAAATAGATTTTTGCGAGAACCAAGGATTCCCAAATTTGACCGATTTTTCCGACAAATTTCGGGCTTCTGGTATAAAAATTTTTGGTCCCCGATATCGGTTGGAAAGATATAGCAAAAAAAGTAAAAAATCCCATTTTTGGAAATTTTTTAAAGTTTTTTGGGAACTATGAATTAAGCATCAAAAAATCTACTTATATGTAAAATCTCATTCAAAACTATTAACTAACAAGAATTTTATTGCATAATTAAAAATGAAAAATATGCAAAAAATCACAAATACATCCTTTCTCACAGTTTTTTGCAAAAAGTATTCAACAAATTTTGGTATTGTAAAAATGTTCATATATATTTGAAAAGAGGACAAAATTTCCTAAACAATGCTATATAATATGTATTTTTTATCTGTCTTAGGGATATAACAGAAGGATATGAATTTAGCACTATGCTGAAAAAATAAAGACGCACAGTGGTCCCAAAACGAAATATTTTGGAAATAATTCTGTAACTTTAGAACTGCTGGATGTATTTAAATGAAATTTTACATGGACAATCCTGAGGTGTATGCTAATTGATTTGGAGGAGGACAGGTTCTTAGCGGGTCTGGGGAACGGGGGGGTGGACCTCCAAAATTGGTCACCTCGTGTATGAAAATTCTTAAAAAAATCGTCAAAATTTGATTTATGATTTGACTGAAAAAGAAACTTTTGCACATAGATAGTTCTTATAATTCTCTACAAAAAAATACGCTTACATGTGTGGGTTAACTCTTTTACTTTAAGAGATATTTGACCAAAGTAAAATTTTGACCCATTTTTGGACATGTTTTTTTAAAGTTTTTTGAACTTGGCGGGCACAATTTGAGTTCTACAATTTTTCTAAGGTTACAGAATTATTTCCAAAAAATTTCGTTTTGGGACCACTGTGAAACGTTGAGCTTTATTAAAATATTTCTTGTTACGGCATTATCATGTGCGGCATTATCATTCATATAAATTGAGTCAAAATTGGCCAAATTACTTGAGATCATAAATTTATAATCCTTCAATTGCAAATGCAAAAATACCAATATATACTTGTTGTACATCAATGTTTTCTTCTTTTCAAATATGTATAAAAATTTTTACAATAAGAAAATTTGTTGAAGACTTCTTGCAAAAAAGCACTGAGAAAGGATGGATTTGTGATTTTCTGCATATTTTTCATTTTTAATTATGCAACAAAATTCTTGTTAGTTAAGTATACCTAAGTTTCAAAAATAAAATGGAAATAAATCTGGAATTTCCAAACGGCTGGTCCGATTTCAATTTTGAGTTTGGACTTTATAACCATAACGGGGGCGGGTCCAGAGGGTCTTAAAGTGGGACACCTCGGGTGTTCAAAAAATTTAAAACCATCCAGATTCGTTATATCTCAGCCGATTTAAAAGATTTTTATATGAGTGGATTCCGCTAGCCGAGATCTACAAAAAACATCGTCGTATGTGTAGTTTAAGAGATATTTGGCTTCAATCATTAATCTTGGTAAAGTTTTTAGCTATAGCGGGTCCAAATCTACGGAGTCAAAAGTTATAAGCATTTGAATTTGAATTTTGAAAAAAGTCGATTTTTGCCGTTTTTTTTGCGAAAAAGGTAGTTACGTTCTTTTTGAGTTATAAAAAAAATTTCTTAAGTAACATATATAGTATTTATAATTTTCTGAAAGACTACTTTATGAGGAATTGTGCAAAGGAAAAAATAATTAAAAACTTTAATACTATGTGAACTAGGGTCTCTCAAAATTGACCCATTTTTTATGATCGCAAGCTGGAATTAAAAAATAATTTTATTTTTTACAAAGTTTGATGTGCTTTTAATGTTTTGGTAATAGAAATTTTTGCTCCCCGATATCGGTTGGCAAGATATAGCAAAAAACTTAAAAAATCCCATCTTTGGAAATTTTTGAAAGTTTTTTTGGTATTTGCGGGATTTCCATTGAGAAATCCAAAAAAGACTAAAGGTACAAATTCAGCATCAAAAAGTCTATCTAAGTGCAAAACTTCATTTAAAAATATTACCAAAGAATATACAATATATAGAAAGCGCATGTCAATGAAAACTGAAATATTTTTTAAAAGTATTTCATGATGCGGGAGGGAAGACAAAAGGAAAAGAAGCTTGCGTGTTTTTTATCTCTTTTGTTATGCTCTTGAAATTAATAAAAAACACACAAAAAAGTCAGTCTCGCACGAGCATTCAAGCAAGAATTTTGTGTTACTGCTTGTTGCTTGAGATACACTCATGAAAAATATTAATATGATTTTTTATCTCTTAATTAAACAAATATCTTTTTTTAATTAAGAAATAATAATTTAATACAATTAATTTTTATTATAAAATACAAATTTGAAATAATTATTATTTGATATTTTTTAATAAGAAATTAAAATCCTAAATTATTAATATATCGTTATTTTTTTTAATCAAAGAGTAGAAAAAATAAACAATAAATCGTAATTTGTATGATTACTATGGTAATCGTTGCGATCCCTGGTTATTACTATTCAAATTCTAAACTAGTAACGTGTATTTCCACTTACAAGTCTTTAATTGACGAAGAAACTTTCAAAATTAAATTACTATAAAAATTATGTTATTTTTTTTTTGGTGTATAATTTCATAATGGGATAGAAAAACAAAACATACACAAACATAATTCTAAATGTATGAGCGTGGCGATCGCTGGTGTAGTGCCTATAAAAAAGTAGAAACAAGAAATTAGTTGTTTATTTACTAAAGGAGATAAAATACGGTCACGTTTGTTAGTGTAGGGCATAGCATATGTGTTTTGTTGTTTTAAAAGTAGAATTACTTTAATCAGCACCAAACTAGTTACACCTTTTTTAACGTCAAAGTTAAGTATATTAATTAAATAAAAACAAAAATATAAAATTATATCCACTTGAAAAAAATATAAAAAAATATTTTTATTTTTTTTATTCATATCAAATTTGTCACCAAAAAAATTAGATTTTTCTTTAATCATTTTGTTTTATTCTGTAAAGAAAATAGAATTATATTGAAAAAAGATCTTTTGTAAAAAATATTTAATTTATATATACCTACTATATAAAAAAATTGTTATGACAAAAATAAATAAATGAATAAATAAAAAATAACTTTTATTTCCTGCCAAAAAATAACTTTTATATATTAAAAAAAAAATCAGTATTTTTGTTTATAAAAAATTTAAGTCTATAAATTGAAACATTACTGTATGCATATTTTTTTCTTTTTGTATAAAAAAAAAAAAAAAAATAATAAATTTTCGCTTAGAAAAAGGAAATCAAAAAACTTCTTTATTTTTCAAAATACATATATAATTTAAAAATAAGTTTTAAAATATTAATATTATTTATTTCTATAAAAAAATATATATTTTAATAACAATTTCTTGTTTCAAATAAAATACAACTCAAAAGCTTGGAAAAAATCACAAAATAATTTTTTTCCGAAAAAAAGGAAAAACTTTTATTTACTATTTACTTTATTTTTATTTTTCTTTCTAAAAAATCGAAAAGATTGAAAAATATGTACTTTTAAAAATTAAAAAATGTAAATATTTTTTTAAATACTAATTTCTAAAATTAAAAATTTTCTATAAAAATTTTTTATTTTTTTAATAATAATAAAAAAACAAATTATATGCACATTTTATGAAATATATAGAAATATAATATATAAAAGTAAAATATAACAATTATTAGTGTATCAAAAATATAACTATAAAATATAAATTGACAACTTCGAAATCATACAAAAATTTGTCACGTCACTAAGAAAGGTATAAGCACGTCGGTGCAGATCAAAGTATTTCTACTTGTAAAACAACAAAACATGTATGCTATGCCCTACAGTAATATTAACGTTCATATCTTTTCCATTAGTAAATAAACAACTAAAATTTCTGTTGGCACTTTTTATTTCAAAATAAAAGAAACTAATATTATTTGTTTCTTTCAATTTGAAATAAACATCTTTATACATGTACAAATATATATATGGCTGTGTGTTTTTATTTGCATTTCTTTATAAGGAATACACACATGTACAAACACATATATTTAAACTCTTTCTCTCTCTCTCTCTGTTTTGGTGGTGGATTTTGTTTTCCCTTGTTACTTATCCCCCTCATCAATGCAAAATGTTGAGAGCGAGAATGAGAGCGGGTTCTATGATTAGAACCCGTCATAAGAAATTTTGTTTCTACATGATGCGCCTTCTATATATGAATATTCTTTGATATTACATAACAAAAATGTTATTCCAAATTTAAAACTGAATAATTTGCAAAAAAAAAAAAAAAAAAAAAACAATTTAACACTTTCTCGGCACATTTTCGCAAAAAGTATACAACGAATTTTTTTATTATAAATTATTTTATATATTTTTGAAAAGAAGACATAATTTCCTAAATATTGGTGTATAACAAGTCTATATCCTCTGTTTTGCGAATGCAGTATCGAGAAATGTTGTAATAAAGCTATTTACGTTTTTTTGAGCATAGTGCTTAATTCATATCCTTTTGTTATAGCTATCAGGCTGACAAATAATACATATTATTGTTTATAAAATTTTGTGTTATTTTCAAAAAAGGAGTGAGATCGTAAAATTCTTAACACACGTTTTTCATTAAAACTTTTAACCCAAGTATTATTTGATTTTTTTTTTTTTTTTGATCAAGTTACCTTTGTAAAACATGTCAGTTATTATGTTTAATGTCAATTATATTCATTTGTTGTTAATCTGATTAAAATGAGTGACCAGAAAAAAGTGCGTACTAAAATTATTAAATATTTTCAACAAAACCCAACTTGGTCCTACAAAAAGTTGGGCAAGCATTCAAAGGTCTGCCGTCAAACTGTTTCCAATGTTATTAAACAGTACCGGGAGAACTTGTCCGTTGATAGAATACCAGGTTCAGGTAGAAGGAATGGTCCACATGATGTTTCTAAAGCCAAAAAAAAAAATAGAAAGCCTTTTCAAAAGAGCTCCCAACACATCCGGTAGGAAAGCAGCCCGGTTAGCTCAGTGCTCGGACTATTTGGTACGAAAAGTTCAAGCTAATGCAGGTTTAAAAACATACACGGCTCAAAAAGTTCCTGACAGGAACACTGCTAAAAATTTAGAGGCCAAAAACAGAGCACGGAAATTGAAGTCAAGTTTTATAAAGAAATATTCTTGCTGCATAATGGATAACGAAACGTATGTCTGGCAGATTTTCCGCAACTTCCTGGTCAAACATTTTATGTTGCTGATGCTCGATGGAATGTTGAAGAAAAGTTTAGGACCCAAAAGCAGATAAAATTTACCAAAAAGTTCTTGGTATGGCAAGCAATATGCAGTTGCGGCAAAAGAAGCCAATCATTTGTTACAACAGGCTCTATAAATACCGAAATTTACATCAAGGAATGTTTACAAAAAAGGCTGCTTTCATTCATAAGACTTCATAATGTGTCCACTTATTTTTGGCCTGACTTGGCATCTTGTCACTATGGTACAAGAACAATAATGTGGTATTTGTATCAAGAGATGCAAATCCTCCAAACTGCCCGGAGCTAAGGCCAGTGGAGAGATATTGGGCTCTTGTTAAAAGAGAATTGAAGAGCACAAAAAGGTGTCCAAAAGTGTGGTAGATTTTAAACGGAGATGGACTACCTGTTCGAACAAAGTGACAGAAAGCACTATAAAAACTTAATGGAAGGGTTTCCGAAAAAGCTTCAAAATTTCATCACTAGTGATTAAAACTATAAAAATATTTTTTTTTTTTTTTATAAATTGTAATAATAATTTCAATCAAATAAAAAAAATTAAAACTGTAAGTTTAGTGGTTTCGTTTTTATTAACATATATGTATGTTAAGAATTTTTCGATCTCACTCCTTATATATAAAAATCTTTATAATTAGCAATATTCCAAAAAAAAGTACTCTTTCATTTTCATTTATAGGTTGAAAATGAAAAAGTACTTTTTTTAATGAAATTTGGCCCAAATATTTATCTTATATAAGATTTGTTTGATATTGAAAATGAGTTAAATCTGTAAATAAACAAAAAAGTTATGAACAAAATACTAAAAACACAGGGTGTCCATTGTAGCTTAATTTCATACTTTTCTGCTATATCTCTCTTAAATAAAAGCATGTACTGTAAAAACATTTTTATGGGTCGATTAAACTTAGAAACAAAAAATGAGTGTGTTCCGCCCACTTTACCGCCCACCTCCCATATAAGGTGAAAGGTCAAAGAAATTTTGTACAAATACTTCATGGACAAATGTAAACGCGGAAACAAAAAAATGCGTGGTTCGCCCACTTTACCGCCCACCTCTTATGCAACATTCGCGCTTGTTTACATTTGTAATGTTATTGTTTTTTGTTGTTTTTCTTTGTATCACTGTTTTTGTTTAGAACATTTTGTATTAATTTCCGGTTATTTTTCAACCGATTTTCAAAAGGTAGAAAGGTATTCAAGTTACCTTTCTAATTGCTGAACATAGTTAGTACAAATTATTGCCGCTAGATGGCGCAAATTCATTTTTTAATAAAATTGAATCAAAACACCCTGTATTTGCAAATATTATGAATTCATATGTTCAGCCAAAATACTCGCTAAAGGATTTTGTACAAAGTTTCCAAACATCATTTGGTCGAATTCTGGAAATTTAAAGGTCAAAATTGTGATTTTCTTCAATAACCTTAAAATAACGGTAATTTTGTAAATAACGGAATTATGAAAAAGTCGCAGAACAAAAGTTGCTGCTGAAGCCCTAAAGAACCATTTTCAACAATAAACAAGTTCTTTTTCGCAAAAAGCCGATTTTGTCATATTGCTATTTATAATACGAAAATTTATTGAAGAATTTTCGCAAAAAACACCGAGAAGGGACAGATTTTGGATTTTTAACATATTATTAATTGTTAATTTTGGAATAACATTTTTGTTAGGTAATATTGTTAAAAGAAATTTTGCACCTGAGTAGATTTTTCTATAATATTTAACATAGAAACATAGACTTTGTGGTACTTTTTTGTTCTTCTAATGGTACTTTTTGAATTTTCTATAATATTTAACCCAGAAACATGAAATTAAAGATATGTGGTCTTAAATGAATAAGAATCCATAAGAGAGGTTTTTGTTGTACTTTTTTGTTCCTCTAATGGTACGTTTTGAATTTTCTATAATTATGAATCTAGAAACATGAAATTAAAGATATGTGGTCCTAAATGAATGAGAATCCATAAGAAGTATCTTTTTTCGTTCGTCTAATAGTACTTCTTGAATGTTCTGCAATTTTCATCCTTGGAAACATAAAATTAAAGATGTGAGGTCCTAAGTTAATCAGAAACCTTAAAATGGATTTTGTGGTCCTTTTTCTTTATTCTAATATACTTTTTCGTAATTCTGATATTTATTTTTCATTATTCTAAGATTTATAAACCTAAAATTAAAGAGATATTGTTATTTATGGATGACATAACACCATGATTAAAAATGTTTCCAAGGGAGTTAAGAATCTTAGTTTAAATTTATTATATAGTATGGTTTTTATAAAAAATTTCCGCTAACGAAGTTGCGGGTTTACAGCTCGTTTCTTATAATTGTATTATTTATTAAGTTTTTACTAGAAATTGTTGACTATATTATATATGTATATGAACGATATACATATATAAAATTTGAAAAAATATACTAATACATAAACTAATTTACTTTGACTTAAATTAAATGGAGTAGTAAAATTAAATAAAAATTAATAAATTTTACTAAAGAAATGTAAAATTGAAGAAATTTTGTTAAAATTGACAATTTTATTTTAGTCAAATTTAATAATATTCTTCAATTTGACTAAATATCTCCAAATTTACGAAAGACGTGAAGAATTGAAGAAATTTCGTTAATTTTAACTAATTCATTTTAGTCAAATTGAAGAAACATTCAGTCCAATATAAGTTAGTGAATTTTTATTTTTAAATACAAAATAAGTTATTTTAATTAATAACATTAAGTAAATAAAAGAAAATATTTTTTAATAATGGAATTTTTTGCCTGCTATGTCTTCTACTAAATCCTGCAAAAAGTAACACAAAATGTTGTATCGTTTCCGAGAAATTGAGAAAAATAACACGTGCAGTCTTTTCAGGTACCTCATAAAAGTATTTTAATTTTTTATTTTCATTTTTTTGAATATATTAAAAAAAAAAAAAAGACTGTTAAAAAAGAAATAGATTTTTTATATTAATTGTTATTAAGTATCATTATAAAGAATTTACTAATTCTTTTTATAAATTTAAGGTTAACATTTTGGGGAAATTAAACGAAAATTCTTTACATATATCTTGTAAACATATTTTATCAAAATATTTCAGATTGTGTTTCTGAAGGTATTAGCTGTTATAAAATGGGAGAATTGGATATCGGCTACAAAAATACAAAGCCAATTGGTGCTATAGTATAAAACGCGACATGAGGTATTTTTTGAGTTACATAACTTTACGTCTTTCAAGCTATTGAGGTAAAAATATCCGAAAAAGTTTACTGTTCTGTTGTAGTATTAACAGAACAGTAAACTTTTTCGGATATTTTTACCTTTTTATTGAATAAAATTGAAAATTATATAATAAAATTGAAAATTTTCCGCTCCAGTATTTCTAAAGTGCAAGTTATTAATCCAAAAATAATATGGCTAAGTTAATTAGAGAAATAAAACAAAGTACAATTATGTCGTGGTATATTTTAGAGCTATATCGTGAAGTCAGGTGTTTTAGTCCCCAAATTTATCAATGGCTATATACCGGAAAGATATTTCTCAACATTTTGAAATAAATTTTTGATACGAAGGGTACCAAAATGGGCTTGATATTTAAAATATTATATTTTTAATGGTGAAATACCTCATAATTAACTTCTTGGACCAGTTATATATGTGTTTTTAACAAAAACTTATAAAGAACTAAATACTTATATTTTTTTATGATGACACATATTTGTCATTTATAGAAGAAAAATACGCGTGTTCTTCTTGTTATATATATTGTTAAGCTTTACCCCATTGTGCATAGTTATGAATTGTAATTACAATGTAAAAACTATAAATATGGAATCACTGTTAAAATAAAGAAATAGAAATGCTTTTGCATTTCTCGTCACTCTCTAAAAGATAATACATGGTGTCAGAAGTGTAGAAGCGGCAGTGTAAAATTATTAAAGTAAAAAATAATAATAATAAAATGGCGACCAACGATGAAGCTGTGCATATTAAGGAGCCAGGTGGTCAACTATTTGCGTCCACATTGCCGCAAATCAATCTTGAAGCGACAAATATGTCCAGGGAGTGGAAGTTGTGGTTTACACAATTCAAAATATTTGTAAGAGCGTCTAATTTAGAAGAAGCTTCGGATCAACGAAAAGTTGCTCTTTTATTTCACACATTGGTGGCGAAGCTTTAGATATTTTCTATTCCTTCAATGAGAACGTGGATACAATAAAATATGAGGATCTGGTATCCAAATTCGACTCATATTTTATTCCAAAAATTAATGTTGCCATGGAAAGGCACAAGTTCTTTGCGTGTCAGAACAGTCAATTGAGGAGTATGTAACTCTTTTAAAAAACTTAAGCCTGAGCTGTGAATTTGGTTCCCTGCGTGAAAGCTTCGTTATAGACGTCTTCACATGTGGTTTATCAGCTAAGATGGGTAATGTAAGAGAAAGGCTGTTGTCGGAAGGTGGTATTACCCTTGATAAAGCTGTAGTTATTGCCAAAAACATAGCAATAGCAAAACAAAATGCAAAAACCTTCCAACAAATAGATGAAACAGAGCATATGATTAATTATATAAGAAGAAATAATAAGATGAGACAGGCAGAGCAGCTGTAAAAATGCGGTCAAATTCATCGAAACAAGTGTCCAGCACTGGGAGCAAAATACCATAATTGTGGAAAAACCGTCCATTTTCAAAAAATGTGCTTTTCGAAAAAATATATAAAATATGTTGATGTTGATGATGAGAAAAACACAGAAAATGAAGAGGAGGAAGAAAACCTGTTTATTGGCGCGCTCTCGAAAAAAACAACAACACCAGCAGAATGGAATGTCGAGGTAATGATAAATAACAACAATATTGTATGTCAGGTAGACACATGGGCACAAGCTAACATTATCTCTCTTAAAACTACAACGCAATTAAATGTTAAACATTTAATTAAAGAGAGTAATGTTAAAATATTCACAGTTAGTGATGAACAGTTAAAAGTCGTAGGTGTTATTAATCTAAGTGTAAATTATGACAACAAAATGTTTAACATAAAATTTTATATTGTTAATATAAGTTGCAAAAATATTATTGGACTTGAGTCTGCTATTAATTTAAAGTTAATTAAAAATGTAAATTTGATATCGGTGAATAAATTGGTTGAAAAATATTTAAAAGTTTAACTTTTGCAAAGTAAATGTCATTTAAAAGTATGTGAGAATGTTTTGCCTATTGCAGATCCACCTCGTAAAATTCCTTTTAAATTACATGATAAATTAAAAGCTGAATTAAAAAGAATGTGTGATTTAAAAATTATTAAACACGTCAGTGAACCAACAGAGTGGGTAAGTTCCATCGTTATAGTATCGAAACCAAATGGCAGTATACGACTTTGTCTGGATCCGAGAAACCTTAATAAAGCTATAATACGTCCTCGATTTCCATTTCCCAACATTGAGGATTGCAAGGCCCAATTAAATAGTTCCAACTACTTCTCGTCACTAGATGCCAACAGCGGGTTTTGGATGATTCCCCTAGATGAAAAATCCTCGAAGTTGTGTACTTTTAATACGCCATTTGGTCGTTATCGTTTTTTAAGATTGCCTTTTGGTATAAATGCGGCACCCGAAATTTTTCACGCCGAAATGGTAAGATTATTTGGGATATTTCAGGATTAGTCATTTATATAGACGATTTTTTGATTCATTCTTCTACAGAAGAAGAACATTTCGAAATTTTATAAAAAGTATTTCAAAGAGCTGAAGAGGTTGGTTTCAAATTTAATAAATCTAAATGTAAATTGCTGCAAACTGAGGTTAAGTTTTTGGGGCATATTTTTAGTAAATCTGGTTTTAGGCCTGATGAAGGGAAAATAGAGTCAATTGTTAATATGCCGAAACCGAATAATGTAAAGGAGTTACAACGTTTCTTAGGCATGGTAACCTATCTAGGTTCGTTTATAGAAAACTTATCATCAAAGAATAAAAATTTGAGAGAGCTCCTAAAGAAGGAGATTCAGTGGCATTGGTCGTCTAACCATGAGGAAGAATTTAGGAACCTCAAGCAAGAGATTACTAAATCTCCAGTTTTAACATATTTTGATCCCAATAGGGAATTAACTTTGTCAGTTGACGCATCGAAATTTGCTCTGGGTGCTACAGTTATGCATGATGGACATCCCATTGCATATGCATCCGTGTCGTTAACGGATACTCAGCAAAAATATGCGCAAATAGAAAAATAATTATTTGCAATACTCTTTGGATGTACACGTTTCCATAAATTTGTTTATGGGTCGAGGGTTCTAGTAGAAACTGACCATAAGCCTCTAATTAGTCTGTTTGACAAACCTCTTTTCAAATTTCCTGCCGCTTACAACGGTTTATGCTTCGACTACAGTGCTATAATTTATCAGTTGTCTGGTAAAGATTTGCAAATTGCTGATACTCTCTCAAGAGCTCCATTACCGGAAACTGTGTTTACGGAAATGGATAATGAAGTTTCACTTCACTGTAATTTTATAGCTTCACACTTGGAAACGCCCTTCTCAAATATAGATGAGGTTAGGGAGCACACTATAAAGGATTCTACTTTTATGAAAATATTTGAATTTGTTGAACATGGGTGGCCAAGAAATAAGAAGAAAGTTGATCAGGATGTAATGCCGTATTTCAAAATTAAAGGTGAGATTTCTATTTTGAATAATATTTTGTAAAGGAATAATCAAACTTTAATTCCAAAAAGTTTACGCAAATCTATGTTAAATAAGAATCATGAAGGTCATTTAGGAGTGCAGCGATGCAAGGATATAGCTCGCCAATCAATTTATTGTCCAAACATACCAAAAGTCTTTGATCACGATAATTACAAAAGAAAATTAAATACGAACATTGAAAAATATACTGAATATTACAATCGAAGTGCGAGAAAAGTTAAACCTGTTCAAAAGGGAGATAAAGTTATGTTTCAGAAAACACCTACAAGCTGTTGGTTCCCTGGACGAATAATAGAAAATTGCAAAGAACCAAAATCATTTTTAATAAAAGATAATAATGACATTTTATATAGAAGAAACCAACAACATATTAAAAAAACTCTAGAAAATAATTTAAATAAAAATAATGATTGTGAATCATCCAATACCGACAAATCAAATGTTGAAATTCCAAATGAATTAAATGTACAAATTCCTAAAAATATTATTATTACTATTATTTTATTTTTCAAATAAGTATTTTCATAAAATTTGTAAATGTATATAATTATATTAAATAATAATGTAATCTTAAAATGGGAGATGTTATATATTGGTAGCAAGCGGTTATATATAATTTTCTCTAGTATTTTGCCAGTAAAACTCTCGCATGGGTGCAAAAAAATAAAGATTTGGAAACATTAAATGTCCCATGTACAATTAAGCATAATATGGTTTGTAATATATCGGAGAGGGTTACTACCATTTCAAATTGTCAGGTCGATATCTCTACATCAGGGAACTCCAGAATGGTATTCCAAAGAAATAATGTTTTCTCCAATTGTTTTCTTACTTTCCTAGAATAAATTTACGTTCCATGAAGATTTTTAACCGAATTAATAGAATTAAAACTTTCTCACCTTTTTTCAGTATTTAATTTTAAATATCATTATAGAGATAAAAAAAAAATAAGTTTCATAAAAATTTTTTCAAAAAAAATTTAAAAATATTAACAAAATTACTACTGACCCTATTTTTTTGTCCACACTGAAAAAGGACTATTTGAGCTTGAGGCAATGTATCGTGTTCGGGATAATGTTAAAGGATATTATTTAAGGATAGGTCTCTAATTAAATATATTCGCAATGATTTGGCATTAAAAATGTTATTCTTTTGTACAAAATTTGCTTAAAAACTCAAAAAATTTAAAATAATTATACTTGACCCTATTTTTTTGTCCATAACTGTATGTATGTATCTTTTTTTTTTTTTTGTTACCTCACGACTTAAAGGCAAAAAATCTCCCCAACCAAACTCTCCTTCGTTATTACAGAAGATAGTCGTCAACTTGTTCCCACAACACATAAATTCTTTGCAAATCACAGAGAGAATACAATTAAGCGAAAATATATCATTGAGCACAGAAGAAGAGATAATCCAAATAGCTGATAAAATTGGAGAAAATGAAGCACCAGGACCCGATTGCATCCCAAATAATGTTCTTAAGCTGGCGATTAAAACATCGACAAAAACGTTTGTTGATATCTTCAATAAGTGCCTAATTGAAGGAACCTTCCCGTGCCCATGGAAAAAGCAAACTCTAGTGCTGATTCCAAAACCCAATAAACCTCAGGGTGATCCCTCGGCGTATAGGCCGATATTCCTGCTCGATACAAATGGCAAAATACTAGAGAAAATTATATATAACCGCTTGCTACCAATTGTATAGGCGAGGAATGGGGTATCCAGCCGTCAATATGGATTCAGAAAAGCGCGATCAACTATCGATGCAATACATATGGTCGTTGACACAGCACGGGCGGCAATAGAAGGAAGGGGTGCAAACAAGAAATATTGCGCGATAATAACTCTTTATGTTAAGAATGCTTTTAACTCAGCTAACTGGGGAAGAATAATGGAAACTTTGAGCAGAATTGGCATACCTGAATACCTAACAAGGATGATAACTAGCTATTTTACAAATAGGGAGTTGTGCTATTTTACCGATGATGGTATTAAAACATACAATGTTACCGCAGGAGTTCCACAAGGCTCGGTGCTAGGTCCACTGTTGCGGAACATCATGTATAATGACGATCTTACCCTTAATATCCCAGAAAAAGTAAATATAATAGGGTTTGCTGATGACATTGCTGTAACAGTTTCGGCGAGATACGTAGATGAAGTTGAATTAATCTCAAACGAAGTAGTATGGACCAAGGTAGATTAAGAAGGTAACGACATTAAAACAGCTGATAATTTTTTTCTTTTTGAAATCAATATGGCTGCCTGTGTTTTGTAATTTGAAGTATAAAATTTTTGTTTATGTTAAATTTTTTTTTGCTTACTTTTGTGTTATTGCGTTTTTCTCCTCTCTTTTTACTACATGAATTATTTTTGTTTTTTGTAAAGAAACATGTGAAATGACAAAATTAAAGTTGAAATAAGAGATGACAATGCAAAAACAAAATATATTTTTTTGGTGTTGTAGTTGTTTTTTTGGTGTTGTAGTTGTTGTAGAGTTGTCGTTACCTTCTTAATCTACCTTGGTATGAACCATAAGGAACTGGATGAAAAGCGCTGGGCTAGAGCTATCAGAACATAAAACCGAAAGGTATCAGTAGGAGAACATCAGGTGACATCCGAAACCCATCTAAAATATCTTGGAGTAATTTTAGATGCGAGACTAAATTTCAAAGCACATATTGATTATATTTCCAATATATCCACAGTAGTTAGTTCAGTGATTCTCTGCGCTGCACCTATATGGTCAAGAGCTCTGAAGATAAAATCCACAGCCAGGAAATTAGACTCCATTTACAGGTTGACTTCTCTACGAATATGCTGTTCCTACCAAACAAATTCTAAAGATGCAGCCTATGGCGAGGCAATATCTTAGCCGACAGTTCCGCAGGGATTATGGATGACGATGAAGGTATTTTTAGTCGGTAGAAATCCGACATAACCCGTGGTTAGCATCAAACTGCGAGTATCTTATGCAAGATTTTCACCTGTCTAATGAGAAAAAAAAAGGATACATACATACAGTTATGGACAAAAAAATAGGGTCAAGTATAATTATTTTAAATTTTTTGAGTTTTTAAGCAAATTTTGTATAAAAGAATAACATTTTTAATGCCAAATCATTGCGAATATATTGAATTAGAAACCTATCCTTAAATAATATCCTTTAACATTATCCCGATTTGAAATGGTAGTAACCCTCTCCGATATATTACAAACCATATTATGCTTAATTGTACATGGGACATTTAATGTTTCCAAATCTTTATTTTTGCACCCATGCGAGAGTTTTACTACCAAATTTAACATTTATATTCTTCTATAAAATAAATACTTCTTTTTTTAGAGGATAATAAGCTATTTTTATACTTTTGGGTACATGAGGATACTATTTGAGGCCTTTCCCGGTCTGTATTATAATACTGGGACTTTCCAGAATGATATTTGAAATAAATTGTATTTTCCCCAATTGTATTGTCATGTTCTCAGAAGAAATTTAAATTCCTACCGAATTTTGAATGGACTTATTGGCATTAAAAGTCCAGGACTTGATAAAAAATGTTAGTCATTTTCTGTTCCTAAAGAAGTTATTTTTCATTAAATAGTTTTAAATTGTCTGCATCTGCTGCCTTTTAATTGTAAGTAAATTTATTTACCTATAATGATCGATTTCGGTACTTATCTTTTTTTTGGAACCTTCGATTTTACCCACTTTTTTAAAGTGATAAACATATAGATCATTTTCGATACGAATTGTTCTCGGAATTGATGATCATCCATGATTCTCATCTTTTTTCAGTATTTTATTTTAAATATCATTATCGAGATTTAAAAGAAGTTAAGTTTCATAAACATTTTTCAAAAAAAAAAAAAAAAAATCAAACATTTTAACAAATTTACTACTGACCCTATTTTTTGTACACACTGAAAAAGGACTATTTGAGCTTGAGGCGATATACCGTGTTCGGGATAATGTTAAAAGATATTATTTTTGTTTAGGTTTCTAATTCAATATATTCGCAATGATTTGGTATTAAAAATGTTATTCTTTTGTACAAACTTTGATTGAAAACTCAAAAAATTTAAAATAATTATACTTGACCCTATTTTTTGGTCTATAACTGTACATACATACACACACACTCATACACACACACATATATTCTTAATAAAATTTGATTGAATTATATGAAAAGTAGGCGTGGCTTAGTGTTATGCAACTAGTTTGTACCAAATTTCATTAATATAGCTTTCTTACTTACAAAAATATAGACTTTTGATTACTCAGAATGCGAAAATCTCACATTGTGAGCTGTAGCGAATAAAACTTCACCAAGACAGGCAGTTAAATACTTAAACTCGCCTACACCTCTACTATCGTCATGAGAAATTTAATGGAAATCGGAACAGCCGTTCCGAAGTTCCATAATTATTCATTTTTTGAATCGCACACTGTGCATCGTCTGTTTTACGTATGCAATTAACCCAAATTGACCGGGAATGTTTTTTGTTTCAGATAATGATAAAAATTTCAAATATAGGTCTATGAGGCTTAAGAAAATTTATCTATTATATAAAATTTTGTTTCGGTCCCTAGGTCGGGCAGAGCCGGTCGTTACCATATGGTCACGCCATGCACTACACAGACATTTTTTTTGTAAGAAGAAAATCAATAAATTTTTCAAAAAATGTTTTTTATTGGCAAATTTCTTAAGTAAATACAATTCAATATGAGTTCTAGTATGGTACTGAGTAACATAATTAATATATCAAACAATCAGCATTAAGTGCACCCCCTTTAGTTGGAGCATTCACCGATATAACACCTTATTGAAGCTGTTGGTAATAAAAAATGACTTGCATCACGATCATCAAAACTACTAGTGTTAAGAATCCAGCTTTGAATACACTAAACCAAAAAATAGCAGGAAATACGGTAAAATGAGGTGTAGAATTGAAGAAAAGTATGTTAATATCAACCAGCAAAATCATTATTCAATTCAACAGAAATTTTTGTTCATTTTTCGTAAATTAGTTAAATCGACGAAAATTCGTCAATATGACTAATTCAATTAGTTAATTAAAAAGTAGTTAATTTGACAATTTTTTAGTTAAATTGAAGAAAATATTATTAAAATTAATTTAATTTTTTATTCATATTGAAGAATTTTTATTAAAATTATTATTTAAATTAAATTAAATTATTTTATTTAATTCTACAAAATTTTTGTTGAATTGTATAAAAAATTTATTCAAATTAACTAATTTTTTTTCTTCAAATTGAAGAATGTTCATTAATTTTAAAATTTGAATTTTATTCAATTTGACAAAATTTCAATTCTAAAAAGCTGTTTAAACCCCTGTAGGAAAATTAGTTATAAGTTGCTATCATCAGAGATAAAACAAATAAGAAATTTTTAACACTTTAATAATATTTATTGTATAAAAAAATAAAATTCATATTAGAAATAGGCATTTAAAAATATATATAGAAAATTATTTAATTAAATTTAGTACAAACTTACGCAGCAAAAGTTTTAATTATAAGTAATTTTATGATAAAGTGTCTAATACGCTTCCAATAAGATAAAATAAACCAAACAAACTATCGTCTGAAATAGAAAAAAATATATTTGGAAAATAAGAAATTCTGTTATTTTATAATTAAGTTGTAATATACTACCTTCAGGTATATTCTCTATTTATTTCATTGCAAAAGTTTGTTTGCTGGATCCTTGATATGATCATTAAATAATATGATGTTTCATGAAAATGCTTCATAATTTAAATGGAAACAACCTACATGATAGTACAAGTGTTTAATAGATATCGACTTGAGAAAATAAAAAACATACATTTATTAAAAATTTTATTTAACTTAACACACTATTTTTGTACCATTTATTAAGTACATTAGATGTGCACTGGTTGTCCATCAATTCAATTTCTGCCCATGCAGAATTATAACTCAATATTTTTATCGTTTATTTCTGGATGATCTATAGCAAAGTATAAAAAATGTCAAGAAAGGGAAAATATAAAAAGTATATATACTTTTTTCTTTTGAAGGTTTTTGCAGCAGTAAAAATAATGGCGTATTTAGCTTTTTTAAATTCCAACTCCTTCCCCTGCATATCTGCGGCTAAAAACGCACATTTTGAGTGCCATAAAATTTTAGTAAGAATGAGCACTATTCAACCCGTTCAAAATGCATCGTGTTCCAATTAGGGTGACCAAAAAATTTAATTTTTTCAAAAAAGTTATAAAAATATATTTTTTTATAATCACAGTGAAAATATACTATTTGCTTTAAAAAATTGCGCAAAAATAATTAATCTACGACTTTTCGTTTTAGAGTTATAAAATTAAGAAATTTTCAAATAATAACTATAAAAAATAATTATCTTAAAAAAAATTGTTATTACAAAATTTTAAAACATGCTCATTATAATTCACATTAGCCTTTGCATTTTATTGTTACAATCTATATATATAAAAGAGTAACGTTACTGACTGACTGACTGACTGATTCATCATCCCACAGCCCAAACGGCTGAAGCTAGAGAGACGAAATTTGGAACGTAGGTAGGTCTCCCTCCATATAGATCCACTAAGACGGG
Organism: Protophormia terraenovae; assembly: GCA_951394005.1. NCBI lineage: Eukaryota > Metazoa > Arthropoda > Insecta > Diptera > Calliphoridae > Protophormia > Protophormia terraenovae. The sequence goes on from OX596074.1 coordinate 65,869,205, forward strand.
ATTTTTGGAAATTCGAATATTTAGGGGGTAGAAAAGGGTAAAAACGGGTAAAATCGGTAACCTTATAACTCGCAAACTAATAATAATACAAAAAAAGTTGAATAGTTATCGTTATTCGCTTAAAAAATAATTGGACAGATGTCTGGTACTTTTTTTGAAAGTCGGCCATTTTAGGGAGAAAACGGGTAAAAATTGTATTTTGGTACTTTTTTGGCACCATATGTATCTTTGAAACCAATCAACATACAGATAAAATTTATGTCGTACTCATAACTTATCAAAAAATGAGAAATACAAATTCGGTGCTTTTTAGAAATTCAAACGTTTAAGGGGTAAAAATCGTACCTATTTTTGGTACTTTTTTCATAAAACATTTTTTTATATTTATTGAAATATTCATATGAGTATTTTAATACGGGATACCACTACAATTTAGAAATTTATTAGAATACAATTTTTAATACTTCGATGGGTCAAAAAAAGTACCAAAAAAAGGGTTAAAAGCGGGAAATTACATTTTATTTAAACTTAATAATGAATTTTCAATTACATTAAACATAGAAACATGAAATTAAGAAAATGTATATAAGAATTTACAAGAGTGGAATTTGTGGTACTTAAAGATACATGGACCTGTGGGTAAGAATTCAAGAGGATGGCCTTTGTGGTACATTTTTCTACTTCTATTGATACTTTTTTGCATTTTCTGTAATATTTAACCTAGAAACATGAAATTAAATACGCATGGTCCGATGTTGGAAAGAATTCACAAGGGGGGACTTTGTGGTACTTTTTCGTTCTTCTAATGGTACTTTTTGAATTTTCTATAATTATGAACCTAGAAACATGAAATTAGGGATATGTGGTCTTTAGTTAATGAGAATCCATAAGAGGGGACGTGGTGGTACTTTTTTGTCATTTTAACGGTATTTTTTGAATTTTCCATAATATTTAACCTAGAAATATTAAATTAAGGACATGAAGTGCTAAGTGGATGATAATCCATATGAGAGAACTTTGCGGTACTTTTTCGTTCTTCTAATGGGACTTATTGAATTTTCTATAATATTTAACATAGAAACATAAAATTAAAGATATTTGGTCCTAAATGAATGAGAACTCATTAGAGGGGACATTGTTGTACTTTTTTGTTCTTCTAATGGTACTCTTTGAATTTTCTATAATATTTAACCCAGAAACATGAAATTGGTCTTAAATGAATAAGAATCCATAAGTGAGGTTTCTGTGGTACTTTTTTGTTCTTCTAATGTTACTTTTTGAATTTTCTATAATTATGAACCTAGAAACATGAAATTAAGGATATGTGGTCCTAAGTGAATGTGAATCCATAAGAGGGGATTTTGTGGTACTTTTTTGTTCTTCTGATGGTACTTTGAATTTTCTATAATATTTAACGTAGAAACATGAAATTAAGGATATCTAGTCCTAAATAAATGAGAATCTATAAGAGAGAACTTTGTGGTACTTTTTCGTTCTTCTAATGGTACTTTTGGAATTTTTTATAATATTTAACCCAGAAACATGAAATTAAAGATATGTGGTCCTAAATGAATAAGAATCCATAAGAGGGGTCTTTGTGGTACTTTTTTGTTCTTCTAATGGTACTTTTTGAATTTTCTATAATATGTAAACTAGAAACATGAAGTTAAAGTTGTGTGGCCCTAAGTTAGTGAGTATCCATAAGAAGGGATTTTGTGGTACTTTTTCGATCTTCTAACAATACTTTTTGAATGTTCTTTAATATACATCCTAGAAACATAAAATTGAAGATGTAAGGTCCTAAGTGAATCAGAATCCTTAAAAGTGATTTTGTGGTTCTTAATTCCTTATTCTAAAATACTTTTTCGTTATTCTAATATTTATTTTTCGTTATTCTAATATTAAAGAGATATTGTTATTTATGAATGAGAATTCTCAAGGTCTATTAGTCACATTCCTCTATACTAAAAAAAATAATAATAGGAATACTTTTGTAGTTTTTTAACTTTCGAATGTTAAAGATGTAAAAAATTGGTACTTTACTGACACCCTATCATACATGCCTTTTGTACTTTTCGAAAATCCTATTTTAAATTTATTTTATAGTATGGTTTAAAAAAAAAATTCCGCTAACGAAGTAGCGGGTTAACAGCTCGTATTCAATATTTTTAATTTTGCTTTAAATAAAAATTTGTTTGCTATTAATGAAAATTTTAATGCCTTATAACTAGGGCAAGTTTTTCAAACTTTTCTCTTGGAAAGTAAGCATTTGCATATTTCAAAACAATTTCACAAAAACTGCTTATATTTTAAATCTTTGTATAAATTTGCATATAATGAAGACAAAAGTTAATTTTCTTAACAAAAACAACATTTTTTTGGAGTTCAATCAAATGATTTCTAAAAAATTTTTTGTTAGTATTTTGAGTACATTGTAAATATTGTAAAGCAAAAAAATTCGTAAGCGTCAAAAATGATACTTAAAATTAAAATAGTTATATTTTTATAAACATCGAAATCTATTATAAATTGAAAGTTAAAAAAATGCATATTTGTGCATATTTTTTACACATTATATATATATATATATATATATATATATATATATATATATATATATATATATATATATATATATATATATATATATATATATATATATATATATATATATATATATATATATAAACTTGCCCTGCTTATAACTTTAAAGCAAAAAGTGGTAAAGTAAATATTTTTGCGTTATATTTCTAAGCAAATAGTATATTTTCATTGTATTTATAAAAAAAATATATTTTTAAAACTTTTTTGAAAAAAGTAAATTTTTCGGTCACCCTAATTGGAACACGATGCATTTTAAGCGTGTTGAAAAGTGCTCATTCTTACTAAAATTTTATGTAGAATTGATGTATAGAATTTTTTTTTATAAATCAATTGGATTTGTATCTGCGCAAAATGGCGCTCAAAATGTTTTTAGCAGGGGAAGGAGTTGGAAAATTAAAAAAAAATTACGCCATTATTTTTAATGCTGCAAAAACCTTCTAAAAAGGTATGATATCTCAAAATCAAAATTATCAAATTTACCCTAATATACATATAAAAGAAATAGTTATCTACATTTGCAAATCGTTTGTGGTCACATGTAGTAGGTTTGTTTTTAGGTTTTCCAAGGAAATTTTTGTCGTGCAGTTCTCCATAATCCAAAACGGCTTCTTGAGATGATGATGAACGTGGTCTAGCAGTTGATTAATTAAATTTGTTTATATTTGATATCGAAATAAAGTAAATATACCTAAAATATGAAAAACTTAAAATGTTTAACATTACCGTGAAAAGTATGAAAAAGTCTTCCAAATGTCCATACGTTTAACAGTCCCAGCAAAAACTTGGTAATAGCATGTAGTTACGGATGTGGTTACTTTTCAATGATAACAACATACTGTCTGCATTACATGAAAGTAGTATAGTAACTACTTACTTTTAACGTTATATATAATAAATTTCTTGAGATCCGATTTTTGGAAATGCTACTTTTTGTTACTTTTTATCAATCGTTTAAACACCAGTCTCTGGTAGAGTCGAACACATGACGGAAGGCAGGCGTATTGTCAACAAATCCATTGGGATACTTGTTTATGTTTAAAATAAATAAATAAAAACAATTTATGCTTTTTATTGTTCCATATTTCAGAACATACTTGTAACCGATAATGTAGCTAGTTACTAATCATTTTGCTAATAATGACTTCTATAATACTTTGAAATTAATGAGTTATTGAATAGATTCAAAGTAATTAGTTCTTGCAATGACATTTAAGTAATGACTTTCTGAAATGCTTACCTGTAATAATATAGAGTAAGTAGTTGCCTCTAATGACATCGCGTGTTAAAATGATGAGTTATTCATATAATGTGTAAGTTGTGAAGAGTCATTATATTAGCTTCTTAACTCATTACATGACAAGCAAAGTTTTTGCTGGGGTGCTTTAGTCCTATGGTGTCATTTGGCTTGTTGTGATATATTTCAATATCTGATTTAACACAAATTCACTTATTTTTCACTATGTTTTATTTATTCGAGTATTTATACTTGTATAAAAAATTTTTAAACAAAATTTAAATTTATTGACACAAAAACACGTGCATAAGCTTCATTATTATTCATTCAACTGATCTTCACTATACGTTTTCTGTATTGAAGAAATTTCTTCAGTTCTACATACAGTGCACAGTGGGGCCAAAAGCAAAATAAATGGTAATAAGTCTGGAACTTTGAAACCACTAAGTTCCAGACTTATTACCATTTATTTTGCTCTTGGCCCCACTGTGCAGTGTCCCACTGAAGTATTTGAAGTTTTTTAATTAATAATAAAAAAGGTTTTATAACGTGATTTAAAAGAATAATTCTTAACAAAATAAAAATAGGTGAATTTATTGTAATTTTTATTAATAATAGGTCACTATTAAATATCCATTGAATTATTTCTCCATCTTGGAGTTAAATTTTGGGGGATTTTTAGTCCAATTTTTTATTTACTGAACTTAGAAGATTGATTTAGGAAGTGTATTATCTTTTAGAGAGTGACGAGAAATGCAAAAGCATTTCCATTTCTTTATTTTAACAGTGATGCCATATTTATAGTTTTTACATTGTAATTACAATACATAACTATGCACAATGGGGTAAAGCTTAACAATATATATAACATCTCCCTTTTTAAGATTAAATTATTATTTAATATAATTAGATACATTTAAAAATTTTATGAAAATACTTATTTGAAAAATAAAATAATAGTAATAATAATATTTTTAGGAATTTGTACATTTAATTCATTTGGAATTTCAACATTTGATTTGTCGGTATTGGATGATTCACAATCATTATTTTTATTTAAATTATTTTCTAGAGTTTTTTTAATATGTTGTTGGTTTCTTCTATATAAAATGTCATTATTATCTTTTATTAAAAATGATTTTGGTTCTTTGCAATTTTCTATTATTCGTCCAGGGAACCAACAGCTTGTAGGTGTTTTCTGAAACATAACTTTATCTCCCTTTTGAACAGGTTTAACTTTTCTCGCACTTCGATTGTAATATTCAGTATATTTTTCAATGTTCGTATTTAATTTTCTTTTGTAATTATCGTGATCAAAGACTTTTGGTATGTTTGGACAATAAATTGATTGGCGAGCTATATCCTTGCATCGCTGCACTCCTAAATGACCTTCATGATTCTTATTTAACATAGATTTGCGTAAACTTTTTGGAATTAAAATTTGATTATTCCTTTACAAAATATTATTCAAAATAGAAATCTCACCTTTAATTTTGAAATACGGCATTACATCCTGATCAACTTTCTTCTTATTTCTTGGCCACCCATGTTCAACAAATTCAAATATTTTCATAAAAGTAGAATCCTTTATAGTGTGCTCCCTAACCTCATCTATATTTGAGAAGGGCGTTTTCAAGTGTGAAGCTATAAAATTACAGTGAAGTGTAACTTCATTATCCATTTCCGTAAACACAGTTTCCGGTAAACGGCAGGAAATTTGAAAAGAGGTTTGTCAAACAGACTAATTAGAGGCTTATGGCAGGCGCGGATCCAGCCAAAGCATTTGGGGGGGGAAATTTGTTTATCATCACTGGAAAAATTATGTTTTTTTTTTTGTTTTTTGCCAGAAAACTGGTTATTTATAATTATTATTATTTTTAATTACAAACAAAAATGCAAAATTACAAATATGTATTTAAATAAACATTTCTCAGAGAATATTGAAAGGATTTTAATTATGAAAGCCGTGTTTTTACTTTTGTAATACTACTGAATAGGTCAAAATAAAATAATTTAAATAAAGAATGCATCATTAGAAAAACACAAAATGCTAAGCTATTTAGATCTGGATAGGAGGTCAAGCACATTTGAGAATGGTAAATCGATTTCGATTTTAGTCGATTTTCATAGGAAAAAAGTCGGTTGTTTGCAATCGATTTTATGTCAACTATTTTATACTGAAATCGATTATTTATTTTCAAAAATCGAGTTTGTTTTAAAAAGTTAAATGTAGAAGTTAAATGTAGTTAATATGTAGAATTATAAAAATCTTATAAATTAAAATTTTTTGGTTGGTAATAATAAAGTTATGTCCGCTTTTTTAAATATATTTTGGCGGTGAATATTTAAGGAGTAAAAGTAAAATTTAAAAATGCACCCAAGTGGAGTTTGCCGATAGAAAATGAAAAAAATCCCAATATTTAATTCGAAAAGATCTTATTATTTTTACATATCATTCCTAGCTGGGCAGTTGGCAAAACAATAGTCTAAACCCTATGAAGAAAAAAAAAATAATAAAACAATTATCCTAATATTAATAAAATTGCTCGAGAATATCAATACCGTGTGAACTTCTATTCTTGAAGGATGTCCTTATAATAACCCAGCAAAGAAACAGGCTTAGTAGTGAACATAGCGTTTTTTATAAAGCTTTACTGAAGAATATTGGTTTGATGGATAAATAAAATATTCACAGATTTCTTATATATTATATACATAACTTTTATATATGAGACCTGAATATTTGAAATTATTTTATAGGTTTATTTTTGAATTTTTAGATGTTTTTGATACACTTTTGACTTTATCAATAAAAAATCGACTTCAAAATAAAATCGATTTTGGGGACCGATAAATCGATTTTATTTTGAAAGTAGATGATTGAATGAATTAAACATTTAAATGTGAAATAAAATCTCGCTTAAATTTAATTTTTACTGGAATATATTGTATGTCAACTGGAAAATATACGCTAATAATTTTTTCTGCAAAGAGAAGCCCGTGAAGAAAATCTAGTGAAAATTATGTAAATAAATCACTTTATAAAATTTCATACTATTTCAGTCTGAATGTTTATATTTTTGTAGTTTTACTCAAAGAACAATCTTCTTGAGTACATCACCAACCAATTTTCGAGAAAATTCGAAAAAAACAATTTTGAGATTAGTTGCTGAACTAAAAATCTGGGAACTCTTTATTAGGAAAAACATACCCTTTAACTATATTAAAATACTTTTCTATTTTACGTATTTCTTTCTTAAGTCTTAATGATATTTTGTTTACAATAAAATGAGATGTCAATATTTAAAATCGTTTAAAAACTCAAAAATTTTATCAAACAATTTTTCATTTATTTTAAACAAATTATTCATTTTAAGCTTTATTTGTAGCATACCTTCTGGGGAATTTCACATAAAATCTAATAAGTTCTTCAGTTTTTATCTAACTAAAGCAAGAGAAATTTTCAGAAGGTTTAATAAAATATTAAGCGAAAAGTAATATTTTTGTTATCGTCCTCTAGGAAAATGGTAGACATTTTCTTGGGAAAATGGTTTTATTTAAACAATTTTTTTCTTAACACAAAATTGTGAATATTTTCAATAAAAATAAATTAAAGTTTTTTCTTGAAAAATTTCAATTTTTAGACCTTTATTATTTTATTTATAAATTAAATCTGTGTAGTGAACCAAAATTTCTATCATATGTAAAATTTATTAAATCTAAAAAAATATTATATTTTGTATAAAAGAACTGGGAAAATTTTGTGTTATTTATTAATAAATGGTTGACTTTTATTAAATTTTTTCTGTGAAAATGCTTTTGTTCATTTTTGATGTTAAAAAATTATTTCGTATAAAATTTTGAAAAGATTCGGATTTATAAAAAGTAATATTAAAACATTAGTTAGTGTAATTTCAATATGACATGAAACTAGCACTTATACAATATTTTTTTTTGTTTTGTTTTTGACATATCAGTTTTTAATTGTATGTAAAGTTTAAGCTTGAATTTAATGACAAAAATATATAGGAATTGCATTTCCTATATTTTTTCTATTTTTAAAAACCCATTTATTTGCTTTAAATTTTTCGAAGAAAAAATACGAGAAATAATTTTTTCTAAACATAGTTTGGCCATTCCTAGACTATATTGAAGATAAATTCATTCTGCCTTCTTTTATTTTCACTAAAGAAAATTTTTCTTAAAGAATTTTTAATTTTTCCTTTTCCTATTGCAAATTTTTAATTTTTCTATGGTCGAAAATCCATTTTGGGGGGGGAAATTTCCGATTTTCCCCCCCCGTGGATCCGCGCCTGGCTTATGGTCAGTTTCTACTAGAACCCTCGACCCATAAACAAATTTATGGAAACGTGTACATCCAAAGAGTATTGCAAATAATTATTTTTCTATTTGCGCATATTTTTGCTGAGTATCCGTTAACGACACGGATGCATATGCAATGGGATGTCCATCATGCATAACTGTAGCACCCAGAGCAAATTTCGATGCGTCAACTGACAAAGTTAATTCCCTATTGGGATCAAAATATGTTAAAACTGGAGATTTAGTAATCTCTTGCTTGAGGTTCCTAAATTCTTCCTCATGGTTAGACGACCAATGCCACTGAATCTCCTTCTTTAGGAGCTCTCTCAAATTTTTATTCTTTGATGATAAGTTTTCTATAAACGAACCTAGATAGGTTACCATGCCTAAGAAACGTTGTAACTCCTTTACATTATTCGGTTTCGGCATATTAACAATTGACTCTATTTTCCCTTCATCAGGCCTAATACCAGATTTACTAAAAATATGCCCCAAAAACTTAACCTCAGTTTGCAGCAATTTACATTTAGATTTATTAAATTTGAAACCAACCTCTTCAGCTCTTTGAAATACTTTTTATAAAATTTCGAAATGTTCTTCTTCTGTAGAAGAATGAATCAAAAAATCGTCTATATAAATGACTAATCCTGAAATATCCCAAATAATCTTACCATTTCGGCGTGAAAAATTTCGGGTGCCGCATTTATACCAAAAGGAAATCTTAAAAAACGATAACGACCAAATGGCGTATTAAAAGTACACAACTTCGAGGATTTTTCATCTAGGGGAATCATCCAAAACCCGCTGTTGGCATCTAGTGACGAGAAGTAGTTGGAACTATTTAATTGGGCCTTGCAATCCTCAATGTTGGGAAATGGAAATCGAGGACGTATTATAGCTTTATTAAGGTTTCTCGGATCCAGACAAAGTCGTATACTGCCATTTGGTTTCGATACTATAACGATGGAACTTACCCACTCTGTTGGTTCACTGACGTGTTTAATAATTTTTAAATCACACATTCTTTTTAATTCAGCTTTTAATTTATCATGTAATTTAAAAGGAATTTTACGAGGTGGATCTGCAATAGGCAAAACATTCTCACATACTTTTAAATGACATTTACTTTGCAAAAGTTAAACTTTTAAATATTTTTCAACCAATTTATTCACCGATATCAAATTTACATTTTTAATTAACTTTAAATTAATAGCAGACTCAAGTCCAATAATATTTTTGCAACTTATATTAACAATATAAAATTTTATGTTAAACATTTTGTTGTCATAATTTACACTTAGATTAATAACACCTACGACTTTTAACTGTTCATCACTAACTGTGAATATTTTAACATTACTCTCTTTAATTAAATGTTTAACATTTAATTGCGTTGTAGTTTTAAGAGAGATAATGTTAGCTTGTGCCCCTGTGTCTACCTGACATACAATATTGTTGTTATTTATCATTACCTCGACATTCCATTCTGCTGGTGTTGTTGTTTTTTTCGAGAGCGCGCCAATAAACAGGTTTTCTTCCTCCTCTTCATTTTCTGTGTTTTTCTCATCATCAACATCAACATATTTTATATATTTTTTCGAAAAGCACATTTTTTGAAAATGGACGGTTTTTCCACAATTATGGTATTTTGCTCCCAGTGCTGGACACTTGTTTCGATGAATTTGACCGCATTTTTACAGCTGCTCTGCCTGTCTCATCTTATTATTTCTTCTTATATAATTAATCATATGCTCTGTTTCATCTATTTGTTGGAAGGTTTTTGCATTTTGTTTTGCTATTGCTATGTTTTTGGCAATAACTACAGCTTTATCAAGGGTAATACCACCTTCCGACAACAGCCTTTCTCTTACATTACCCATCTTAGCTGATAAACCACATGTGAAGACGTCTATAACCAAGCTTTCACGCAGGGAACCAAATTCACAGCTCAGGCTTAAGTTTTTTAAAAGAGTTACATACTCCTCAATTGACTGTTCTGACACGCAAAGAACTTGTGCCTTTCCATGGCAACATTAATTTTTGGAATAAAATATGAGTCGAATTTGGATACCAGATCCTCATATTTTATTGTATCCACGTTCTCATTGAAGAAATAGAAAATATCTAAAGCTTCGCCACCAATGTGTGAAATAAAAGAGCAACTTTTCGTTGATCCGAAGCTTCTTCTAAATTAGACGCTCTTTCAAATATTTTGAATTGTGTAAACCACAACTTCCACTCCCTGGACATATTTGTCGCTTCAAGATTGATTTGCGGCAATGTGGACGCAAATAGTTGACCACCTGGCTCCTTAATATGCACAGCTTCATCGTTGGTCGCCATTTTATTATTATTATTTTTTTTTTTACTTTAATAATTTTACACTGCCGCTTCTACACTTCTGACACCATGTATTATCTTTTAGAGAGTGACGAGAAATGCAAAAGCATTTCTATTTCTTTATTTTAACAGTGATGCCATATTTATAGTTTTTACATTGTAATTACAATTCATAACTATGCACAATGGGGTAAAGCTTAACAATATATATAACAGGAAGAACACGCGTATTTTTCTTCTATAAATGACAAATATGTGTCATCATAAAAAAATATAAGTATTTAGTTCTTTATAAGTTTTTGTTAAAAACACATATGTAACTGGTCCAAGAAGTTAATTATGAGGTATTTCACCATTAAAAATATAATATTTTAAATATCAAGCCCATTTTGGTACCCTTCGTATCAAAAATTTATTTCAAAATGTTGAGAAATATCTTTCCGGTATATAGCCATTGATAAATTTGGGAACTAAAACACCTGACTTCACGATATAGCTCTAAAATATACCACGACATAATTGTACTTTGTTTTATTTCTCTAATTAACTTAGCCATATTATTTTTGGATTAATAACTTGCACTTTAGAAATACTGGAGCGGAAAATTTTCAATTTTATTATATAATTTTCAATTTTATTCAATAAAAAGGTAAAAATATCCGAAAAAGTTTACTGTTCTGTTAATACTACAACAGAACAGTAAACTTTTTCGGATATTTTTACCTTTTTATAGTGTCTCAATAGCTTGAAAGACGTAAAGTTATGTAACTCAAAAAATACCTCATGTCGCGTTTTATACTATAGCACCAATTGGCTTTGTATTTTTGTAGCCGATATCCAATTCTCCCATTTTATAACAGCTAATACCTTCAGAAATACAATCTGAAATATTTTGATAAAATATGTTTACAAGATATATGTTTTTTTTTTTTTTTACATATATATTAGTTTTTATTGAATCTTTCTTTTTCAGAAATTTACAATAAGTATTAAAATCTTAACCTAAACTTAAATTATTGTTGATATTGCCACTGCAAAATCCAACGTAGAGTTTTCATTAGTAGTATTATCTTCCAAGATCCAGTGTTTCCATTCTTCTTAGGCGTCTGTGACCCTCAAAAGTTAGCAGATCCCTAGCGAGAGGGTTTGGGTGTTCAGATAATTTTTTCATATATTTGATGCTACTGTTCTTTATCTCCTCACGAATTGTAGGAATATTGAGATCCTTGTGGATGTTGCTATTTCTGACGTACCATGGTGCACCTGTTATTATTCTTAGGAGTTTGGACTGTCTTCTCTGTAATTTTTCAATGTTTGATGAAGAGGCTGTTCCCCAGAGCTGTATGCCATATAACCATATAGGTTTTATTACTGCTTTATATAACAGTACTTTATAGTCCAAGTCTAGGGCTGACTTTGGACCAATTAACCAATGAATTTGGGCAGATTTTAGTTTTATTTGAGTAACTTTGGATTCTATATGACAAGTCCATGTTAAACGCCGGTCTAGGTGAATACCAAGATACCTTACTTTATCCTGTTCAGGTATTTGGACATTGTTTATTCGAATGGGGGGACAACTTTCCCTGCGTAAGGTAAATGTTATATGGACACATTTCGAAGCATTCACATTGATCTTCCATTTATATAGCCATTTTTCCAGCTCAGTGATATGGGATTGGAGTTTTTCGGATGCAATCACCGGATTTGTATGCATACTTACAAAAGCAGTATCATCTGCAAAAGTTGATGTATGAGTCATAGGGCTCGTGGGCATATCTGCCGTATATAGTATATAAAGAAGAGGCCCTAAAATACTTCCTTGAGGTACTCCTGCGGAAATTTTTCTGCGTGAAGATATCACATCTTTCGATCTTATTTGAAAAGATCTATTTATTATATAGTTTTTTAGTAACTTATGAACGTTCTGTGGAAGTAACGTGGTCATTTTATGTATTAGTCCGTCGTGCCAGACTTTATCGAAAGCTTGAGATATGTCAATAAATAACGCAGAGCAATACTGCTTGCTCTCGAAACCTCTTCTGATGAGAGTTGTAATTCGATGCACTTGTTCAATAGTACCATGTTTTCTCCTAAAACCAAACTGATGGTTAGGTATACTGTTATTATTATTAAGATGTAATAATAGGCTCTCAAGGAGCAATTTCTCAAACAATTTCGAAAAAATTGATAATAAGCTTATTGGACGGTAAGATGTTACTTGAGTGACGTCTTTTCCAGGTTTGGGTATCATTACTATCTCTGACAACTACAAGATATATGTAAAGAATTTTTAAATTAGTAAATTCTTTATAATGATACTTAATAACAATTAATATAAAAAATCTATTTCTTTTTTTTTAATATATTCAAAAAAATGAAAATAAAAAATTAAAATACTTTTATGAGGTACCTGAAAAGACTGCACGTGTTATTTTTCTCAATTTCTCGGAAACGATACAACATTTTGTGTTACTTTTTGCAGGATTTAGTAGAAGACATAGCAGGCAAAAAATTATTAAAAAATATTTTCTTTTATTTACTTAATGTTATTAATTAAAATAACTTATTTTGTATTTAAAAATAAAAATTCACTAACTTATATTGGACTGAATGTTTCTTCAATTTGACTAAAATGAATTAGTTAAAATTAACGAAATTTCTTCAATTCTTCACGTCTTTCGTAAATTTGGAGATATTTAGTCAAATTGAAGAATATTATTAAATTTGACTAAAATAAAATTGTCAATTTTAACAAAATTTCTTCAATTTTACATTTCTTTAGTAAAATTTATTAATTTTTATTTAATTTTACTACTCCATTTAATTTAAGTCAAAGTAAATTAGTTTATGTATTAGTATATTTTTTCAAATTTTATATATGTATATCGTTCATATACATATATAATATAGTCAACAATTTCTAGTAAAAACTTAATAAATAATACAATTATAAGAAACGAGCTGTAAACCCGCAACTTCGTTAGCGGAAATTTTTTATAAAAACCATACTATATAATAAATTTAAACTAAGATTCTTAACTCCCTTGGAAACATTTTTAATCATGGTGTTATGTCATCCATAAATAACAATATCTCTTTAATTTTAGGTTTATAAATCTTAGAATAATGAAAAATAAATATCAGAATTACGAAAAAGTATATTAGAATAAAGAAAAAGGACCACAAAATCCATTTTAAGGTTTCTGATTAACTTAGGACCTTACATCTTTAATTTTATGTTTCTAAGGATGAAAATTGCAGAACATTCAAGAAGTACTATTAGAAGAACGAAAAAAGATACCACAAAGTCTCTTCTTATGGATTCTCATTCATTTAGGACCACATATCTTTAATTTCATGTTTCTAGATTCAGAATTATAGAAAATTAAAAAAGTACCATTAGAAGAACAAAAAAGTACCACAAGGTCCCTTCTTATGGATTCCCGTTCATTTAGGACCACATATCCTTATTTCATGTTTCTAGGTTAAATATTACCAAAAATTAAAAAAGTACCATTGCAAGAACAAAAAATTACCACAAAGACCCCTCTTGTGAATTCTTTCTCACATAGGACGATGCATTTTTAATTTCATGTTTCTACTTTATATATTAAGTAAAATTAAAAAAGTACCATTAGAAGAACATAAAAGTACCACAAAGTCCCCTCTAATGAATTCTCATTAATTTAGGACCACATATCCTTAATTTCATGTTTCCAGGTTCATAATTATAGAAAATTCAAAAAGTAGCATTAGAAGAACAAAAAAGTACCACAAAAACCTCTCTTATGGATTCTTATTCATTTAGGACAACATATCCTTAATTTCATGTTTCCAGGTTCATAATTATAGAAAATTCAAAAAGTACCATTAGAAGAACAAAAAAGTACCACAAAAACCTCACTTATGGATTCTTATTCATTTAAGACCACATATATTTAATTTCATGTTTCTTGGTTAAATATTACAGAAAATGCAAAAAAGAACCTATAGAAGAAGAAAAAAGTACCACAAAGTCCATCCTCTTGAATTTTTACCCACAGGACCATGTATCTTTAAGTACCACAAATTCCGCTCTTGTGAATTCTTATATACATTTTCTTAATTTCATGTATAATGGAATTGAAAATTCATTATTAAGTTTGAATAAAATGTAATTTCCCGCCTTTACCCCTTTTTTTGGTACTTTTTTATCACCCATCAAAGTATCAAAAATTGTATTCCGATAAATTTCTAAATTGTAGTGGTATCTCATATTAAAATACTCATATGAATATTTCAATAAATATAAAAAAGGTTTTATGAAAAAGGTACCAAAACTAGGTACGATTTTTACCCCTTAAACGTTTGAATTTCTTAAAAGTACCAAATCCGTATTTCTCATTTTTTGATAAGTTATGAATACGACATAAATTTTATCTGTATGTTAATTGGTTTCAAAGATACATATGGTGCCAAAAAAGTACCAAAATACAGTTTTTACCCGTTTTCTCCCTAAAACGGATTTTCGAAAATGTACCAGACACCTGTCCAATTATTTTTTAAATGAATAACGATAACTATTCAACTTTTTTTGTATCTCTATTAGTTTGGGAGATATAAAGTTACCGATTTTACCCGTTTTTACCCTTTTTTACCCCCTAAACATTCGAATTTCCAAAAATCCCGTCTTAGTGGATCTATATGGAGGGAGACCTACCTACTTTCTCAATTTCGTCTATCTAGCTTCAGCGGTTTGGGCTGTGGGATGATGAATCAGTCAGTCAGTCACGTTACTCTTTTATATTATAAGAAATATATATTTGTATTTTTTAGATATTATCAAGAACTGTAATTGTATTTACACAGAAAAAATTATTACCGTCTTTTTTTCAATTAACTCAGTTGTTTAATTTTGCAGCAAAATTTAATAAATATATTCAAGAAAAAATAAAATAAAAATAAATTTTGGTATGATTTTATTTCCTATAGACATTTTTAATTCATTCAATCATCTACTATTGATTTAATTAATTTGTTAATTGGGAATTTTTTTCCGTTTTGTATTTTTTATAGTTTTTATTAATTGATATAATCATTCTGGTGAGAGGTGCAAATTTAAACAAGTTTATAATTGAATGAATTATTTTCATATATATATGTTAATTGGTGACTTTTTTCTGTGTATTTATTAACCTCAACAAAAATATAATCTTAAAAAAAGATGTACAAACTTATTTTGAAGAATTTTCTTCAATTCTACATGCCTTTAGTTAATTTGAAAATATTTATTCCAATTGAAGAATTTTATTCAATTTGAATAAAATAAATTATTTAATTTCTTAAAATGTATATGTTTTAGTCGATTTACAAATTTTTAGTCAAGTTGAAGAATTTTATTCAAATTGACTAAAAAATATTAGTCAATTTTAAAATTTACGAAAAATATTAGTTAAATTAACAGATAATTTATTCAAATTAACTTCTTTTTGGGATGTTAAATTGAATAAATTTGTGTATTGTTTTTCTTACTGCCAATTTAACGAAATTTTCTTTGATTTAACAGATTTTTCGACAATTTTTTAAAAAAATTTTATTCAAATCAACATATTCCATCTGAGAGGTCTGTTGGGTACCCTTACAAATTTAACATTACACAGTGGGCCAAAAGCAAAATTAATGGTAATAAGTCTGGATCTTTGAAACCACTAAACCGATTTAGACATTACACATCGATAGAGGAGGAGTTAGACTTTCAGAATATTGGTGGATAGAGTCTGTAGCTGCAGCACGGACGCCGCTACAGAGGGCCAAAGTTGACCACCTCGAGGGTGAAAAACATATCGGGGCTTATAACTTTTACAAATTCAAACGATTTTAAATATTTTTACATTTTTGAATTCTATGCAAGACAAGGAAAAACCATGCTAATTGCGCTAAATTATCTAGTATGGTTTAAAAGATATTTAACTTCAAAAAATAAATTTCTCATTTTTGGACTTGACTTTTTTGCGATTTTGTCCTATAACTTTGAAAAAGAAATTTCTAAAATTTGTTTAAAAATATGTTGAAATTCACTATAATTTTCTAAATTATGCTAATAATTTTTTTTTTCTCAATTTGATAACAAGAAAAAAATTTTCAAAGTCAAAATTTCAAAACAAAATTGTAAAAAATTGCAAATCAAATATTTAACTTTTTAAAAAATTTAGTTAAAAAAGTTTAATATTTTTTGACATTTTCTGAAAGACGAGGCCCCAAGAAAACGTAATTTTGAAAAGTTCTAAACCTTCACCCTACATCCAGCAGTTGTCAAAAATTATCAATTTTGGATGAGAAGTTAAACTTTTTGAGTCTGTAAAAAAATTGATTGTTGATTTTGGTACTTCTGTGAATTAAACTCAATATGAATTAAATCTCAATATGTTCTTAAAGGTTTTGCAAAAAATTATGACAGCCTACCGGTAAACTTAGTCACACGAGTTAATTTTCCGAAAATACCTATATTTTCAATAATAAAAACTTCGACCTTTAAAAATATATAGTAAAATTATATATATTTTTATGATTTGGACATTTATCAATTTTCCATTAAATATTTTATATCATGTGCAAAAATTATGTTGATACCTATAACCAATTAGAAATTATTCAGTCTCAAATTTTTTAAATATGTCCATATAAATATAATTTTCATTTGTTCGCTTTGTTTTAAGAAGTGTGTTAAAAATTTTAAAATAGTGAAATTTATTATACATGGTTTTAAAGAAAACAAAATTTCCTTTAAAATTATATATAATATGACTATTTTGTGCTTGCAACGCTACTTGTAAATAAATTTGAAATTAGCAGAGAGTTGCAAATTGTAAAATCTTTCGTTTTTTCAAGTTGTTTTTGATACGGCCTAACCGCACTGTCTTATCCCACTGCACTACCAAAAATTGAAGGAAACATGAAGAGTTCACAATTTTTTGCGTTTTGCTTATTTGAAATTGATTTACTATTAACGCAATAAGTTCAAAATAGTCACATTATATATCAATTTAAAGGGAATTGTGTCTTCTTTAAAACTATGTATAATAAATTTCACTATTTTAAAATTTTTAACACACTTTTCTTAAAACAAAGCGAACAAATGCAAATTATGTTTATATGGACATATTTCAAAAATTTGGGACTGAATAATTTCTAAGTGATTAAAGGTATCAACATAATTTTTGCAAATGATATAAAATATTTAATGGAAAATTGATAATTGAAAAAATCTGAAAAATATATATAATTTTACTGTGTATTTTAAAAGGTCGAAGTTTTTATTATTGAAAATATGGGTAATTTCGGAAAATTGTCTCGTATGACTAAGTTTACCGGTAGGCTGTCATAATTTTTTGCAAAACTTTTATGAACATATTGAGCTACATAGTTTAATTCGCAGAAATACCGAAATCAACAATCAATTTTTGTACAGTCTCAAAAACTTCAACTTCTCATCCAAAACTGATCATTTTTGACCACTGCTGGATGTAGGGTGAACGTTCAGAACTTTTCAAAATTACACTTACACGTTTTGTGTCTTCTTTAACCCATTTCTTACCACTACCCGATCCCATTAAGATAAATTGATAAAATTTGGTATGGTGTCTATT
The DNA here is from genome assembly GCA_951394005.1 of Protophormia terraenovae. NCBI lineage: Eukaryota > Metazoa > Arthropoda > Insecta > Diptera > Calliphoridae > Protophormia > Protophormia terraenovae. The sequence continues at coordinate 65,887,334 of OX596074.1, forward strand.
TTTGTAACTGTGATCATAAAATCGAAAGATTTATCCCCTTAGCTATTATACTTTCCGAAATATCGGGTGTTGCGAAAACGCATTAATGGTCAGTTAGGGGTATATAAAAGTGTTCATATACAAATAAGAAATTTACATCTTTATTTTTTTGTTTTATTTTATTATTTTTTTTTTTTTAAATTTTTTTTTAACAAATATATAAACTAATATGTACATAATTTTAACAAATAAAAATTTCTTATATATATCATAATATTCATCGATTTTCATAATTTTTTACACTCATATACTGTTTGTAAGTGGCATTTGGCCCATCTTTTTCGTTTGGCATTCAAAGGTTTACATATGAGATGATCTGATACAGTGAGTCTGGGCATTCTCTTCATAGAGTAATAACTCTCTTGCTATTTCACTCTTGAATTCCAGCTGACTCTTGGACCGTCTGTTTTCAGCCTTTGCAATTAAGAAGTGAATTTTTCATGCATTCGCAACTGTGGAGTTAATACAATTAATCCATAGTGGCCACCACCATTTTTTGCTTCGAATAGAAATTCGGTAGTTGGCCACTCCATTGTCATGTAAATCTACGCCTCCCATATACTTGTTGTACTCGTTTATAACTTTTGGTTGAGGAACGGGAATTTTTCTCTTCTCCTGTGGTGAATAGCCTAAAACAATGCAATCCGACTGAATACCAACAAAATTGGATATAATGGTTACTTCATTGCAGGCGCGGATTCAGCTTAAGCTTTTGGGGGAGGAAAATAGAATAATTTTCTCATCTATTTCCTGAAATTGTATGATTTAATACAAATTTTTCATTAAGCGTTTTCATTTTGGGGAGGGAAATTTCCTTTTTTCCCTCCCCGTGGATCCGCGCCTGCTTCATTGTTGTCGTTCCAGCGAGTAACAAGTAGTTTATTGTTTGTATCAAATACACAATCGTAACCGTGCTTCTTTAACTTTGATGCAGCCTTCTTCTTAGACTTTGCAGTATTCAAATATGAGTCAGCTCCTTTTATTCTATTTGATCTTACGGTGCCTGTAGCTCTGAATTTCTTCTCAATGATCAAGCAAAATAAATAATATGATGAAAAAGATTGTCAAAGTAAATTGCGTAGTGCTCTGGATTTGTGACGGACTTTAACATATCCAATACAACGGATGCTCCTAGCATAAGGAACAGATTCATATAAATATCCGTTATCGGAGCACATGCACCAGAATTTAAATCCAAAACGAATCATCTTACAATTATGTCTTCCAAAATATGTACTTTTCATTGTACTTTTCATTGAGTAGACTAATCAAGCGTCAAACTTTTGCGAAACGATCTTCAGGGTTAATGCTCATATTATCTGCCAAATGTAAATGTTGCTCGATCGTGGTGAATTTTTTGCGTACCATAGCCTGCTGAACAATTGGAAGTCCCAAATCTGACTTTGATGACCAATACAGTGGCGATTGAGGGATGGTGTGGTATGCCGACAAGATTAGTATCATAATAAAACGACAAATGTCCTCCTTTGTCACCACCAAACTTTTCACTAAAAAGAACTCACCCATTTCCATTACAATTTTATTTTGTAAAGGCATCACACCATCAGGATCACCTAATTTAAAGTCAGCACGTTAGTTTTATTTCCATTTGGGTTCACCAAAGCTCTCTAAGGAAGGATATTTATTCACCGTGTTTGTTGTTGTTGGCGAAACAGAACTCAAGGAATACGACTGTGGTGTTCTTTCTTGGTTAGAAACTGTCTTCTGGTCATTGTTTTTTTTAAACTTTTAACACTTTTGCACTTGTTATTCACTGTAACGCACTTTTAAAGATCAAATTGAACTGATTTTGTGATCTACAAGCACGCCTTTTATAGCAGAAATTTTCTTAAAAAATTTGTAAAACTGTCCGTTGATTCAAGGAATTAAAATTTTTAGGGATTTTGGAAGTAAAACAAGTCATAAAATCTTATGGCACTTGTTGTAAATTTATTTAGTTCTTTTTGAAATTTATGAAAAAAGTAATAAAATAATTAATTTGGTGGTTTTATTCATAGGAGTCTTTATTAAATGTACAAACAAATCTATTTACACTTTGTGTGGTCCAGGTAAAATTTTGGGATTTTTTAAGCTATTGAGGAGTCATATTCAATGTCCTCTACAAAATACACACTTCATTCAGGTATTGGTATCTTTTTCATTGATAATTTTTTACAGAAATTAGAAAAAGTAACACGTGTTTTTTTAAGTAACACATGTTTTTTTTAATTTTTTAAGCAATAAATACAAAGCAATAAAATAACGGATTTTAAAAATTAACTATACGTTACAAATTTACAAAATTATTATTTGGCAACGTTTCTTCTCAATTTAAAAATTCCCACAAAAAAAGATAACAAAAAATTTTCTCAAATGATGCAACAATCCTTTATTTATAATATGTATTACTATGCACTACATGTAGTAATACACTGTATACCTAATTGACCATTGATGCGTTTTCGCAACACCAATTTTTATAAGTTCGGCGATCTTTGAAATGTGAAGATACATATGTAATAATTGAAAATATTTTAGGATTTTTTAATATGTTGGCTATATTTTAAAAATAAATTCTAATTTTATTTTATACTTTTTTAAATATTTTTCAAATTTTAAAAAAGGCCTCATTTATAAACCGTCCTACCGGGCATCAAAATTTCCCGAAATTTATTTTACATCAGTTGTTTAGCTAACATTCCAAGCTAAATATGCTTATATAAAACATTAACATTGAACGACTAATAAATAAGTTAGGGTATATGTAAAGTTAGTGATGCGAAAACACAACAGTGGTTGGAAGTGGGTTAAAACATTTTCTGTCGGTCAGAAAATGTCAAAAAATATTAAACTTTTTTAACTAAATTTTTTAAAAAAGTTGAATATATAAGTTACTTTTTTGGCAAAAAAAAATTGCAATTTTTGAGACATGTTTTGAAATCTTGATTTTGAAGATTTTTTTCTCGGTATCGAATTGAGATAACAAAAAAATTTTTTATTGGCATAATTTAGAAAATTATAGAGAATTTCAACATATTTAAAAAAAAAAAAAAAATTGAAATTTTATTTTAAAAGTTATAGGGCAAAATCGCAAAAAAGTCAAGGACAAAAATGAGAAATTTATTTTTTGAAGTTCAATATCTTTTAAACGATACGAGATAAACAATATGCATGTTTTTTCCTTGTCTGGCTGAGGAGAATTCAAAAATTTAAAAATATTTAAAATCGTTTAATATTTGTAAAAGTTATAAGCCCCGATATGTTTTTCACCCTCGAGGTGGTCAACTTTGTCTACAGACTCTGTTCAACAATATTCTGAAAGCCTAGCTCCTCCTCTATCAATGCTCCAAGTTACATCGAAATCGGTTCAGTGGTTTCAAAGTTCCAGAGTTATTACCATTTATTTTGCTTTTAGCCCTACTGTGCATTATACACTTCTCTGCTACGCCTATACCAAAGAATTAGAAGTTATAGATTTATTTCCAAAAATTTTCGATTCTGCTCCACTTTGTAATGTGCAACATAGCTGTTCCCAGAAGCACTTTATGGTTCTGAGAGACATGAGAAACTTGTTGATTCGTATTTGAACTTGACGGTAGATTATAAGAATGATTATGCCGAATAGAGTTACGTCATGATGTAGTAAAGTATGATGAAGAAAAAATCTGTTAATTTAAATACGTTTTTTCGTTAAAATTCTACGAAAATTTTTCGTTAATATTACCTACGAGATTTGGTTCAGTGTATTGGAGGACATCCACTAAATATAATTTACAGAGTACAAATGACTTTTGGAGTCTTAAACTACTATTATTTAAGACTTCCTTTCTATTTTTCCAGATGCTATTTTATTGTGTCCGACCGAATGTTCGGGTTCGGCTACGGTGTTCGGTAAAAAGTAATGTTCGGTGGGTGTTCGGGGTTCGGCAATTTTTTGGCCGAACTTTTTCCGAACACCGAACTTTTTATTAAATCTGAATTTAACATGTATTTGTATCACCAAAAGCATAAAAACAGTACAACTGCAATTATAAAAATCAAAAGTACGAAAAAAAAAAAATACAAAGAAATGGATGAAAATGAGTTTAATAAAGAAATTAAATTTGTTTCACTACAACTTTAACTTCTAAAAATACAAATATTTATACATTTTCAAATTCTATTTCATTTATATGCAGCGTCTAGAAAGTACCTCCTGGTATTTTTGTTAATAATAATTGTTTTTACAATTTTTGTACTTTTTGGGTCCAATAACAAAAAGTTTGGCTTCTGTTCGGGTTCGTCCGAATTTTGCAAAATTGACCGAAGTTCGTCAAAGTCACTAATATCACTACAATTTTTGGGCCGTTCGATGAAATTCCTTCAGATATATTCATTATTGTCGCTTTCAAGTTCTTCCAAGCCTCATTGATGGACAATTTTCGCGGAAAAACAAGTTTTTTACCAAAAAAATTACATTTATTGACAAAATTTTCAAAGGAATGCAATACGAAAAAAATGTCCATGTTGTGCCTGGCGCACCCATATGGTAACGCAGGTATACAGTCCATAAAAAAGAAACATTTTATATATTTTATTTATTTATACCAATATTATATACACTCTAATAAATTTTCTTGTAATTTTACTCTATTTATAGTAGGTAACTTGACTCCTATTATAAATGGGGTAAAAATACTCGTTCAAGTATTTAAGCATTTTTTGTGTTTAAAAAATAGACACAAAATGTGTATTTGTACATATTTGTGTGTTTAAAAAATGTTTATAAACATACATAATTTACATAATTTGTGTTTAAAAATTATTAATAATTTGTACTCTTACATTTTAAATATTTGATCAGCGTTTAATTTTAAGCACACAAATATTTTTTTTCAACTGGCGACTGCGCTGAAAAAAGTTTAAGTTTTCATTTTTGATCACATGCTTACTGAACATAATTTACTGCTCACACACAAAACTGAAATAACCAGTTTTTATTTTGCTCTGCAGCAAATAAAATAAGCAGCGCACACACTCAGTTTTTAACTCAGCCAAGTTGATTTTACGTCTCAGTCGTGTGCGCTCAGCACAACGTAGAAACATTTTTCAGCAACGTAAGAACAACTGGATAGTACGACTGTATAGTTCTGCACAGTCAATATACAAAATTGTTTGGTTATGGTTTTTACATTTAAGAAGGAAAATGAAGTTGATTATTTTAAATGAAAACAAATAGAAAACGGTACAATAAAATACTATGAATTGTATTAAAGATATTTATATGTATATTTATTAATTTTAATGAAAAAACATTTTTTATATAATATATATATTTGCAATTTATTTAAAATTTTTGTAGAACTTTTATAAAAATATTAGATAATATTTAATATTAGTAGATGAAAAAATATTTACTAAATATTAAATGTTGTTTAAATTAAAGAAAAAAATTAAAAAAAATTTTTTGTTCCTTTCAATAGGAAGAAAATTTTGTTATTTTGTAGAAATTTCTTTGTTTTAATCTATTATACAAAGTTGTTTAGTTTTTGTTTTTAAATTTAAGAATGAAAATGAAGTTGATTATTTTAAATGAAAACAAATAGAAAACTGTGCAATAAAATATTACGAATTTTATTGTAGATATTACATACATATATCTTTATTTTATTAATTTTAAATAAAAAAAGTTTTTTAATTAACAAATATATAAATATTGTAAAGATAAATAAAAAAATATAAATATAAACAATTTTTGAGATAATTTACTCTTATTTGTATTAATGATCTAGTGATTATTATTTCGCAACTTCTAACTTACTAACAATATCGATTGAAAAATACAGAAAATTCAACATAAATTTTACATACTTGTATAATCAATGAGTCAAATATACAATTGTTAGAACTACTTTTTTCCATTTAATAGTCAAAATGTACACGTACGTCTCCATCTTCAACTAAGCCATAATTTTTACCGAAAGTGTCCAAATTTTTCTTTTTTTCTTTTATTATTTCGTTATAATATACGATTCCGACCAGTATAATATTGTATACATATACATATTATTAGGACTTATATCAGGTTATGAAAATATATTTATTAGTTTTTCAGTTATTGCATTTTAAAAATGACAAGAAGCTCTTTGAACCACCCTTTATTTTAAAAAAAAAAGAGTTTCGTATTACAATTTAACGTTTTAATTCAATTAAACATTGCTTTTATTGGGTCCAAAAGTTAAGCTTAACTACAAATTTCTTTAATATATCAAAACAAAGAAACTTATACAAAATAACAAAATTTTCTTCTTATTCAAAAGAACAAACAATTTTTTAATTTTTTTCTTTAATTTAAACAATAATTAATATTTAGTTAATATTTTTTCATCTACTAATATTAAATATTATCTAATATTTTTATAAAAGTTCTACAAAAATTTTAAATAAATTGCAAATAAATATATTATACAAAAAATTTTTGTTTTTTAATTAAAATTAATAAATCTACATATAAATATCTTTAATACAATTCAGAGTATTTTTTTGTACCGTTTTCTATTTGCTTTCATTTAAAAACTATACCACTTCATTTTCCTTCTTAAATGTAAAAACCATAACCAAACAACTTTGTATATTGACTGCGCAGAACTATACAGTCTTACTATCCAGTTGTTCTTACGTTGCTGAAAAAGGTTTCTACGTTGTGCTGAGCGCACACGACAAAGACGTAAAATCAACTGGCTGAGTAAAAAACTGAGTGTGTACGCCGCTTATTTAATTTGACTGCTGAACAAAATAAAAACAGGATGCTGCTTAAATCAGTTTTGTGTGTGAGCAGCAAAATGTGTTTAGTTAGTATGTGGTGGATAACTAAATCAAGTAAACTTGTTTCAGCAAGATGCTGTAAAAAAAGTAACTGTTTAGAAAATTACGACTGCTTTAAGCAGCCATTCGAAACACTGTATTTGATATTAAACAAACCGTTATTCATCTGTTAAAGGATTTGGAACAAATGCAATTATTTTTTAAGAACTTTTATTCAAATTTGCAAAAATTTGATACATATATTGAAAGCGCAATGCACAAAATATAAACTTCAACCACGATTTATTTTTTATTAGAAATTTATTTATTTATGCTTGTAGTTTCTTCTGGTTTCTTCTATGTTTATTTCGAATTACAGTATCATGAACTCCTTGTTTTACTCCTTGAGAATGGATTCGGAGTATGTACTTGAAATTCGGTTCTCAATGTTTTAAAATAGATATGTTGTTGTAAGTTAAACCTTTTTCACATTTTTAATTCATAAATTGCACACATGTTGAGTTATTTTAATATCGGCACAGTTTGAATATTTATTTTTTGCACTTTTTGTTGATTTTTTATACAGATGTTTTAATAAAAAAATTCTGATAACGTTTTTATTAACTTTATATTTTTATAAATAAAATTCTGACAATTTGTATATTAATCGTTTTAAATAGCTAAGATTACACACTTTGTGTAATTATAATTTAAAAATGTTTATTATATTATAAACATGTTTATCAACATTCAAAATGCAATATTTTGTGTGTAGTTTTAGTAAACACTTTTTGCTTAAACTTACGTATTTTCTGTACACTTACATGAAAACTTACTAAATTAATAATAGTAACTTTACATGCATTTTTTAGAGTGTAGTACTTTTTGTTTATATAAAAATCATAAAACCTATTTCTAAAAATCTTACAGTGTCAAAAAATGTATGAAATACTTTTTCACGTCGTGAATTTTTTATACAGTTCACGAAAAAACCTAAGCATACAGAGTAAAAGTTTACATATTTTGCTACCTATAAATGTAATTAAAATATGAATTATCTTTTTAAACACTGCAATCTAAGTGCATTAAAGGGTTTATGGAAAATGTAATATCCCAGCAAAAATTTTTTAGGTACTGGTAAGCAGTGCAAAATTATTCATGCCTGCCGATAGCACATCATTGATGCGCATTTGAGTAAGCTATAAAAGGAAGCGAAAAATTTACATTGGGCTCATATTTTCTTTTACCGAATTACAACCTGCATTCTCTCTCGCTTACGTGGATGCAGGATTGTAAGCGAATGACTTTCTTCTCCCCATTTTTATTTACAATTTAATACAAAAAGTTCTGCTAAGTTGGATGATGCAATATTTTCAATTGAGTTGATTAGTTGTGATCGAGCGTTCAAAGTGTTAAGAGGTAAGTTTGTTCGTGAAAGTCGGAAAAAATAATGTACAAAATTATATTAAAATTGTAAGTAAACTTATTATATTTATTTTAAATAACTATTATATTAATAAAATAATATTATTTATTAAATTAATAAAACTCTAAATATGTATATTGTTTTTAGTTTTCTTTATAATATACAAGAAATGACATGTTTTGTAACGTATTTTGTGTTTTATTACTTTTTTTTAATTTTCAGTTTGACTTTTGTAGAAATTTTGTGTTTTTGTTTTTATACGATTAGAAAAAAATGCGATTAGAGAAAAAACAATTAAGTAATATATCTTTTTATTTTTATTATCTTTTTTTTTTGCAGATTAAATAATTAAGGATTACCCCAATAAAAAGGCCAGTTGATGATCTGATTTAAAAAATTGTCGATTTTTCTTTTTAATTTTTTATAAAACAAATCAAATAAAAAATAATAATAAATAAAAATAATATTTTTTATAAATGCATTATTTAAATTCAAGGCATGATTTCACAGCTTCTGGGATCTCTAAAAGATGCACATAAAAGAGGCATGAAATCATCACATCTATGATGCCTTAAAATGCGCATAATAAAGGCATGTATGAACCTAATACATAGCGCAGCAAAGAGCCCTACCAAGTGGGACATCACGAACAAAAATCATGTCTTCTTGAAGCAGGTTGGTAAGGGAGAGTTCTTTTATCTCTCCCTTACAAACCTGCTTCTGGGTATGCAGCAATTTTTGCTGGGTAATAAATCTGTATCTCCTAAACTACTGGTTGGATTAAATTGAAATGTATGGACGACTTGTGTAGGAAGATTTAAGCTTTGAGAAAAATCATCCTGTAGTCACCCTGTAATAACACAACAAAATCTACAGGGTGTCAAAATAGACTACCTCAAGTATGTAAAAGTTAAAAAATCGTAACTTATACAAATGAAGTCCGATTTTAAAGATTTTTATATTTCTGTAAAGTGCTTGGCAAGATAAAATAAGCTTACTCACCCAAGTTATCTCTTACAGTTAAAAAGATATTTACACTTGAATTTTGAATTTTTGTTTTTTTGCCTCGACTTTCTTTCGTTTTTCGGGAATAAGTCCTTAGGTATATGAGGTAAAAATTGTTCAGCACTTTGGAATTGGTATAAAAAATGGCAATTTTTTACAAAAATATAGTATAATTCTTTCACTTTTTTCTCAAAGTTCCGTTAAAGAGAAAAATATTTTCTTTATATGTTTCAAAAGACAAGGCTTCACAAATGACTAATGTAGAAGTTTAGAACTGATTTAGGCTTGCACCCTACATCAGGCATTGGTCGAAAATTGTGAATTTTGGAAAAAGTTAAATTTTTTATCGATTAATAAAAAAAAAATGTTACGCGAGCGTTTTTAAATTTTTTGACGATATTTCATCAAAAAATTCATTTGGAACGATTTGACACTAAACTGCTTCCCGCCCGGCCAAAACCAAATGCAGGAAAGCAGATCTTTTAAAAATTTTTTTTATTTCATAAAAAAGCATATTATCATATTACTTTCGCAATTATTTCTTATGTAATACTAAAAACTGTAGCATTATTTTCTTGTGGTATACCAAAAATTGCAGCATTTGTTTACAATTTAAAGCAACATACTTAAACAGTATTCAACTTGTTTGTCAAATATATAAACTACAACCTCGTGCTGCAATATGCTAGTAGAATTTTGCCGAAAACATATTACACACCAGTCAGTGTTTTCTTGGATATTTTTCTCTATTTGAAAATTTGCACTTTGATTTTTCTGCTATAGTAGGTAATTTAGCAGTCTTGTTTTTACAATTTCAATGCTTTGTGTGTAAAATAAAACACATAAGGGTTGAAATTTAACGTAATATATATGTATGTTGGTGTGTACGTTTGTATGTATGTAGTGTGTATGTTCGTAAGTATCCCAGCAGTTTTTTCGGTGTCAATTCACCCGCTTTAGCACAGTAAAGTCCATTTGTGACTACCCACCTGACTCATTCAAATGTGTACGTTTTTTTATACACCCTAACTTCGCATATATTGTGAGCGATAGTTAAGCTATCGTACCTTTTATTGAGCGTGGAGGTGGCGATAGCACTATTTATTGACTCTTTTGAAAGCGTTGAGGTGGCGATAGCAACATTTATTGACTCTTTTGAAAGCGTTGAGGTGGCGATTTATACTTTATTGACCCTTTGGTGAGCGTGGAGGTGGCGATAGCACTATTTATTGACTCTTTTGAAAGCGCTGAGGTGGCGATAGCACCATTTATTGACTCTTTTGAGAGCGTGGAAGTGGCGATTTATACTTTATTGACCCTTTGGTGAGCGTGGAGGTGGCGATTCTTTTTTCGTTAAAGTTTTCGTTTATTAAATGTTTTTACTGAATTTTAGCAAAAATGTAGAGATTCAAATGAGAGTTTATAACTGAGTTTTTAGAATTTTGAAACTGATTTGTTATTAAGTTTTAATTACATTCAGTTCTTTGTGAAAGTTTTTTTAGTAAAAATATTTATTTTACTGAAAATACAGAATTTTGGTAAAATTTTTAATTTTTAATAAAAAATTTAATTTTAAGAAAAATTTCAGAATTTTTTAAAAATTTTGATTCTTATTATAAATTTCTCCTTTTTAGAAAATTTTAATTTATTTGCAAAAAAAAATTAATTTTTCAAATATTAGAACTTTTGTGAGAGTTGGTATTTTTAGATGAAATAAAATATTTGAATAATTTGTTTAAACGAAAAATATTAACGAGTTTTTAAACATAAGTTTCCATAGTTATGTTATTTTAAAGTTTAAAGCAAATTTTTAATGAACGGGTCTAATATAAGAAACATTTAACATTAATTTTAAAAATATTTCCAACAACATACCATACATATACTCATATTGGTTAATTGTTGGAAAAATCTGCACACATTTATATAATATTTACACTTTTTTCATATTTTTTTCAAGACAATTGTTTTGTTTTTAAATAAAAATCCAATTAAAATTTAATTTTTTTTTGACATTCTATCATTTCTATCGATATTTGTCGTTAAAATATACTTAAGAAAAAATCGCTAACTAGTAGAGAATAGCAAAATCAAAAACAACCGAAAAATTTCCTTAATTAATGATATCGGTAGTAAATGAAAAAAGTTACGGAATTGCGGTACTAGTCTTGCTAATTAGGATTTTACAATTAATAAAAAAATCATTTGTGTTTTTTGTTTTTTTAATTGACTTTTTCATACTAGTCACAATATCGCCACTTTTTGGTCCTTTGGTAGCAATATACCTCTTCCTAGGACATCCCCATGTTAAAGTGACTAGTCAGGTGATTAGTAAAGTGACCAGTTAAAAAGATTGTCAGGCGACTGACTCAATTTCATCAGTAAAAGGATCGACTTCCAAAGGGTATATAAAGTGGAAGCAACAGCTACCTCACGCTCATAAAGGGTCAATAAATCAACATGCTCATTAAAACAACAAATAGTGCAATGTATGTAAGAATGCTGTGTGGCTGAGTGGTTAGCGCGTATGACTATAAAACATAACGATGTGAGTTCGAGCCGGGGGTACACCATAAACAAAAATGTAAAAATATTAAATTGAATTAAATTGATTAATATAAAATAATATGAAAAGAAAATGAAGAGATTTTAATAAATAATAAAATATAAATAAAAATAAAAAAGAAAAAAAAAAAGAAATTTACAAAAAACAAAAAAAAATAAATAAATAAAAAAAAGAATAGAAATAAAAAAATATACGCAAAAAATTTTTTTAATTTTATTTCATTCTGAAAATCACTAATTAAAAGATTGACTTTTTCGTACTAGTCACTATATCGCCACCTTTTGGTCCTTTGGTGGCAATACACTCCTTCCTAGGACACCCACATGTTAAAGTGACTAGTCAGGTGATTAGTAAAGTGACCAGTTAAAAAGATTGTCAGGTGACTGACTCAATTCACCAGTAACTAGTATGACTAGTATGAATTGACTTTTTTGTACTAGTCACTATATCGCCACCTTTTGGTCCTTTGGTGGCGATACACTCCTTCCTAGGACATACACTCCTTCCTAGGACAAATTTTTTAATTTTATTTCATTCTGAAAATCACTAATTAAAAGATTGACTTTTTCGTACTAGTCACTATATCGCCACATTTTGGTCCTTTGGTGGCAATACACTCCTTCCTAGGACACCCCCATGTTAAAGTGACTAGTCAGGTGATTAGTAAAGTGACTAGTTAAAGAGATTGTCAGGTGACTGACTCAATTTCACCAGTAAAAGGACTAGTATGAATTGACTTTTTCGTACTAGTCACTATATCGCCACCTTTTGGTCCTTTGGTGGCGATACACTCCTTCCTAGGACATCCCCATGTTAAAGTGACTAGTCAGGTGATAGGCAAAGTGACTAGTGGTGACCCAATTTCGTCAGTCAAGTAACCGGTTTCGGACAGTCACCTTTGACTGCAGGGTATTTAAACCTTGCGTTCAACAACCAAAACGCACCAATTCAGTTGTGTGTTACGTATACGCTCATATGGAAATATTTTAAAACAAAGAATTTTGTGAGAGTTGACCTAAGTTGTCAGATTTGAGACCATGATATAATGCTTTTAAAACAATCTATATATACATACTATACATCAATGAATTGGTAAGTAAGTCTATTTTTATATTCTTGTAATATTTTATTAATTTTTGGAAAATATGCGGAGTTTTGCTTTACAAAACATTACTTTTTTTTGTTTTTTATATAATTTTTATATTTTTTAATTTTGAAAAATTGCCAAAGATTTATTTGTTAAGCTTTTTTAATGTTTTGTGCAATCAAAGATCGATATGTATTTTATATACTGCATAAGAAATAACGGCGAAAATATTATGCTAATATGCTTTTTTATACAATTAAAAAAAGTCATTTAAAAAATTTACTTTTTTCATGAAATCCTCTCTCCCGCATTAGTTTTTCGCCGGGGGGGAAGCAGTTTAGTGCCAAATCGTTCCTAATCTATTTTTTGATGAAATATCGTTAATAAATTTAAAAAAGCTCGCGTGACATTTTTTTATTAATCGATAAAAATTTAACTTTTTCCAAAATTCACAATTTTCGACCAATGCCTGATGTAGGGTGCAAGCCTAATTCAGTTCAAAACTTCTACATTAGTCATTTGTGAAGCCTTGTCTTTCGAAATATATGAAGAAAAAAATGATTTCTTTAACGGAACTTTAAGAAAAAAGTGAAAGAATTGTACTATATTTTTGTAAAAAATTGCCATTTTTTATACCAATTTCAGAGAGCTGACTTTGAATATTTTTCACGTCTAGACGCATTGAGATAATCCAAAAATTCTTTGAGCATGTTATTTTAAAATATATAGCAAATTACAAAATATTTTTAAACAATTTTTACCTCATATACCTCAGGACTTATTCCCGAAAAACGAAAGAAAGTCCAGGCAAAAAATTAAAATTTCAAAATTCAAGCGTAAATATCTTTTTAACTGTAAGAGATAACTTGGTTGAGTAAACTTATTTTTTCTTTATCGATTACGATTTTTTTTAACATTTACATACTCGAGGTAGTCAATTTTGACACCATGTAGATTTTTTTTGTGTTATCACACGGTGACTGCAAGATGATATTTCTCAAAGCTTAAGTCCTCCTCTACGACTCGTCCATACATTTCAATTTAATCCAATCAGTAGTTTAGGAGATACAGATTTATTACCAAAAAATTTGCGTTTGACCCCACTGTGCCCTGTATGGTTTAAAATGTTTCATTGTATTAATGTAACAGTAATTAACGAAATGTCCCGTTTAACGTATTGAACTAAATAACAGTCCGCCAGGTTGACAGCATACAGAATATGTGGCTGGATTTTTTGCCAAATATCTGAAAACTAATCCGAAGTAAAGATTATCATATTTATGTGTCCAAACAATTGCGAAAGTTACCGAAAAAACAGTCTTGAAAAAAGAAATAAAAAAAATTTTAATAAGAATTTTATGGACATAAAAAGAATCCGCACTAAAAAAGAACCATCGCCTCGCTAAATATGAACCATTTTTAAACTGATATTATCTTTGAGACATATTCATACATTTAAAAATTATATCCCAACATATAGTATGCGAAAAGGGATACTAAAATTTAAATCTTTGTACTCTCACAAAGCACCAAGACTGTCGTTCGCCGAAAATAAACGTTTTTGGACAAAAATTGGAGGAAGTTGTTCTTAGTGACAATAAAATATTTAACTTGTATTACCAGATGATTCTTTCGTGTATTGATACAAAATAAACCGCGGGATGAGAAAATCAGATACTCACCAAATTTCTGGTAGGATTTATTATAGAATATCGTGCAAATACTTAAAATAAAATATTCCTAAAAGGTTTTATAAGGACAGAAATTTATGATAAACGTTCCTTTTCTTACAAAAAGGATTGTTGGAACTTGGACATACACGCAAAGAAAAAACATGATTCCGAAATGCTCGAGGAAATCAGGTGATGTTCCTAAATAGTTTATATGGCTAACACAATCAAATTATTGTGTTTTTGACTAAACTGAATCAATTATTTTTTGTTCTGATCATTTTAACATATGGTACTTTGTAATAATATAAAGTCGGTGTACTAAAAGAATAATATGTTTCATAGTAACATATTATTTCAATGAAATATTTGTATGTAATATTTTAATGCGAGGGGTGACAATAATATGCTCGTCTTTATTGTTATCTCTCTTTCGAAATAATTTACTCAGTCAGTAATCTTAAATGTGACGGACGTAAAGTGAAGAAAAACTTTTAAAAAGGTTCACAAAATTTTTACTAAAAAACTTTATTATTATTTTTTAATAACGAGATTCACGGAGTGCTGACGGAGCAAATCATCAATGGCCAAATCTAAAATTGGAAATATTTTTCGGTAAGTACAATAAATATTAATAATTCAGTGCTGTCAAATATAAAAATAATAAAATGTATTTGTACAAATTTTCTTTTAGGTGTATGAATGTGAAGATGAATTTTCTTGAGCGACATCGTCCAGTGAAGGCTGTGTTTAAATTATTTTCTATTCGCAAAATTTAAATTAAAAAAATAATAATAATAAATAAAAATACATTTTAACCGTATGCATAGTATTATGATTGGGGGTATTATAATATTTAATGTAGGGATCATGTTATATTTATGCAGTATGGTTGTGAGAACTATCACATATAAATGTTATGATTGTGAGGTTCATATTATATTAATATTGGATAGAACAATATTATGTTCACAAAAGTGTATAATAACTGATATGATAGAGAGAATCATAAACCTAAACATTAATGATAGTTACCGATTATGATTTGACCAACCATGTTTTTTCTTTGCGTGTACATTTCACCGAGATGTCACCTCATCAAAAATTAAAAGTTAAAAAAAATATTTTTGTGCAGAAAAAAACTGTACTAACAGGACATGAGCCAGTTTTTCATAGACTTGAATTTGTCCGAGAGTATGCGAGGAATTATATGCCAAACAGTTTTTGCTGAAAGGAGCCGCTTTAACACTATAAAGGCCTTAAAAAAATTCATGAACAATAATAATGGAATATTGACGTATATTTTGCCTACAGACTTCTTTATTAATACCTTTACGATTGGAATATGTTATAAGAATATAGCTATAACAACTATTAAACCGATAAAACATTGAATATAATTTTAAAAAAAGCATGCTAATATAATTTGTATGCTTAGGTTATATCGTTCTACTCTTTTCAGTTGCATCATATTTCTTAACAGTGATCTTAAGTTTTGTAATTTCAGTCTCAAAATATGTAACTGCAAATAGTTCGAAATAAAATGTGGAACATACTTTTTCGAAATAAAATAAATAAAGTGGATTTTCTTATATTTTTATTGTATATGCTTAGGTTTTTTTTCGCGCACTGTATTTTTAACAATACTTTTTTTAAGAGTTTCAAACAGTATAATTTGGTTCCAAAAACATTATATTAATGACCTTCCAGTATGCTAGTATTATTAACAAGTTTCCATATGATGAAATGTAATGAATTTTTTTTTTTTTTTAATTTTTAATATTTTCTGTGCTATATACCTTTTTATCTTACCGTTGTTTGCGTTACCATATGAGTGCGCTAGGTCAATTTGGGTTAAAGGATTCAAATTTAATAATTACATGTGATTTGGTTAATTTTGCATAATTTTCCTATGATTGGTAATGCCGTTCCGGAAAATACAGTATGTATCAAGAAATATTGTAATAAAGCTTAAAATTCATATCCTTTTGTTATAGCCATCAGGCTGATATATAATGCATTTTATATATCGTTGTTTACGAAATTTTGTCTTCTTTTCAAATATATATATAAAAATGCATATAATACGAAAATTTGTTTAAGACATTTTGAAAAAAAAAAAACCGAAAAAGCACTGATTTTTGATTTTGTACATATTATTCATTTTTAATTTTGGAATAAAATTTTTGTTGGTGGATATCTTTGAATGAAATTTTACACCTAAGTAGATTTTTTTGGTGCTTAGTATTATTATCAGTATTAAGTATTATTGTATTAAGTATTATTTGCTTTTTTGAGTTTATTAACAAAAAGCCCGCAATTCTCACAAAAACTTTATAAAATTTCCAAAAGTGGAATTTTTTACTTTTTTTACTATATCTCTCCAACCGATATCGGGGAACAAAAAATTCTATTACCAGAAACTTAAAAACACATTAATCTAAGTTAAAAATACAACTTTTTTAATTTCAGCTTTGCGATTTGAAAAACTGAGGAGAAAATTGGAAAATCGTAAAAAAAAATGGGAATTTGGGAGATCCTAGTTATCTCAGGAATAAAATTTTTACAACTTTTTTCCTTCACACAATTTTACAACATAAATACTGTATATTAAAGTGCCTCACGAAAGAAAAGTTGCAAATGTATCCCTCTAGAAATGAAGATTAGTTTGTTCTTCCAAAATATTACATCTCAATGTTTACATTTTCAAAACACCTTTGAAATTACGTATTTCTTTCAATATCAAAATTTAAGTTATAAGGAAATTAACTTTAAATAATAATAGTGGCATACTACGACCTTTAATATTCATTTAAATAATTATTATGTCTCTTTTCAGTCGCGGAATATTAAGATTTTACTAACATTTTTTATCATATTTTCTTTGTTTAAACATATAATTTTATATATTTCGGACATTTTTCAAAATATATTTGGTTTTAATGTACCATAGGAATAGTCCTTCCTGTTATTATTGAAGATAACATGTAGTTAACCCATAAAGAGCCAGAGAGTCAATTTGATGCATTTAGTTCCCAAAAGGTTAAATTAGCAATTTTTGCAAAAAAGTCGCATGGAAGTACTTATTACACTTAAAAAGTGATAAACTTGTGAAAAAGATAATAAGTTCATTTTAAACCGCGATAATAATCGAATATAAAGGAATTTTTGAAATGTAGCTGCCATTTTACACCAAGTCGCCACTTTTTGATAAATTTTTGCTTTTGAGGACAATAATGTCCTTAACTAACTATTTATTTGCCGTTAAAATGAACTTAACCAAATATGGACCGGAAATCCCAAAATATTATTTGTGCAACTAAAGGGTTAATTTACGATGGAAAATGTCCAAAATATTCAAACTTATATAAAATTCTATTTAAAATAAAATCATAAAATATTTTACTAAAATTTTAATTTCGCGAGAATGAAAACAAATTTTAAAATACATTTTGCTCAATATATATTAGACGTAGCACAGTGTGCGATTCAAAAAATTAAATGGAAATAATTATGGAATTTCGGAACGGCTGTTCCGATGTCCATGAAATTTAACATGGTGATAGTAGAGGTTTAAGTTTAAGTTTTGAACTTGATCCATATAGACCTACAGGGGGCGAGTGCACAGGGTCCCAAAGTTGGACACCTCGGGTATAAAATTTTTTTAAAACGATCCTCATTCCTTATATCTAAACCGATTTAAAAGGAGGATTCTGCTATTAAAGATCTACACAAAACATCGTCGTATTCACATATTATATCTTTTAGTTTAAGAGATATTGAGCTTCAAAATTAAATTTTTTACTTTTTTTCTTGGTGAAGTTTTTTCGCTACAGCGAGTCCAACTTTCACCCAATTTTTTAAACTTGTTTTATTTCATTAACAACAAACAGGAAAATTGTGCAAAGAAAGAATTTTGAAAAAATATTTGCGGAGTCAAATCTTACAGGCATTTAAAATTAAACTTTGAAAAAAAGTAGATTTTTCCCGTTTTTTGCTAAAAAAAAAAGGGATCATATTCTTTTTCCGTTATATAAAAATTTTGTTAACATATATAATATTTATATTGTTCTGAAAGATAACTAAACACAAAATACCTCAAGGGAAAAAAACTTTTTGAAATTAATTTTTGCGCGAACAGGGTTTCCTAAATTTGACCTATTTTTCTAACAAATTTCGAATTTTTGCCTTAATTTCCCAAATTGCAGAGCTGGAATCAAAAAAAATGTTGTACCTTTTTATATAGTCTAAAGTGTTCTTAATTTGTAATAGAAATGTTTGCTCCCCGATATCGGTTTGGAAAGATATAGCAAAAAAAGTAAAAAATTACATTTTTGGAAATTTTTTAAAGTTTTTTGGGAATTACGGGATTTTCGTAGACAAATCTAAAAAACTGAATAGCGCTGTGAATTAAGCATCAATCTACTTAGGTGTAAAATATCATTCAAAACTGTTAACTAACAATAATTTTATTTCATAGTTAATTAATTTTATTTCATAATTAAAATGTGTAAAAATCGCAAATCCATCTTTTCTCAGTGTTTTTTGCAATAAGTCTTCAACAAATTTTAGTATTAGAGGTCTGCAACGAATAAGTTTTCGCTGCATATGTGAAGACCGACATCGAATGTAATTACTAATCGTACTCTCTCTCAGAGCACAAGTACTGAAGTGTAGTTAACCTTTGTTTGTCGAATAACTACGAGTAAGTAGCAACAGAAAAACGTGTTCCGAAAAAAGTAAACACAAACAAATGTAATGAACAAACAAAAAGTACTACAAGTATATTGTTCACTTCACATGGTATTTCAAATTAAAGGGCAAAGCTGAAATATAATTTTACGGGAAGTAATAAATAATCTGATCTATGTATTTTATTATAATAAAATTTATGTTATGGTTTCTTTGCACTGTTTTGTTTATGTTTTTTAAAACAAATAAGTTATTTAATAATGATTTTTATTTTAAAAAATAATATTTTTTTTTAAATTTAGATATGCGATAGGAAAATAAATCGGATAACAAGGATTTCTAAATTTAAGAAAGATTATGGTATAAAATCAGAATTTATTTATAAAATTAAAGAAAGGAGAACTAAAGTTTAAATAAATTTTTTTTTAATTTAAAAATATTGTTGCTTTTTTTGCATGCATATTCCATTTTTATTTAAAATTCATGCATATAACTCCCATATATTTTCTATTTTATTATATTGTTGTTTATTAATCATAAAAAATAAAAAATATGTTTTAAACTAATCATTTTTTATTTAAAAAAATAAAGCTTAAGTACTGTAGGATTATAAATTTTTCGTTGATAACCAAATGGCAATAATACAAATGAAACTAAAAACACTTTTTTTTTCCTACCAAACTGAACATTGTACATATAGTATTACGTTCAGTTTTACTTTCGCATCATACTCGACATGATCTATCTTGGTATGTTCGAATAAAATTGAACATGTCGATTAAAGCATAGCGATTGATGACATACATGTTTTCAAAAATTGTGCGACACCTAACATTGCTATGTTGTGTTATGTTCTTTCCCAGCAGTTTTTCCGGTGTCAATTCACCCGCTTTAGCACAGTAAAGTCCATTTGTGACTACCCAACTGACTCATTCAAATGTGTACGTTTTTTTATACACCCTAACTTCGCATATATTGTGAGCGATAGTTAAGCTATCGTACCTTTTATTGACTCTTTTGAAAGCGTTGAGGTGGCGATAGCACCATTTATTGACTCTTTTGAAAGCGTTGAGGTGGCGATTTATACTTTATTGACCCTTTGGTGAGCGTGGAGGTGGCGATAGCACTATTTATTGACTCTTTTGAAAGCGTTGAGGTGGCGATAGCACAATTTATTGACTCTTTTGAGAGCGTGGAAGTGGCGATTTATACTTTATTGACCCTTTTTTCAAGACAATTGTTTTGTTTTTAAATAAAAATACAATTAAAATTTAAAATTTTTTCAAATAATGACGTTCTATCATTTCTATCGATATTTGTCGTTAAAATATACTTACGAAAAAAAAACGCTAACTTTAGTAGAGAATAGCAAAATCAAAAACAACCGAAAAATTTCCTTAATTAACGATATCGATAGTAAATGAAAAAAGTAACGGAATTGCGGTACTAGTCTTGCTAATTAGGATTTTACAATTAATAAAAAATCAATTATTCTGCATTTGTGTTTTTTATTGACTTTTTTGTACTAGTCACAATATCGCCACTTTTTTTTCCTTTGGTGGCAATACACCTCTTCCTAGGACATCCCCATGTTAAAGTGACTAGTCAGGTGATTAGTAAAGTGACCAGTTAAAAAGATTATCAGGCGACTGACTCAATTTCACCAGTAAAAGGATCGACTTCCAAAGGGTATATAAAGTGGAAGCAACAGCTACCTCACGCTCACAAAGGGTCAATAAATCAACATGCTCATTAAAACAACAAATAGTGCTATGTATGTAAGAATGCTGTGTGGCTGAGTGGTTAGCGCGTATGACTATGAAACATAACGATGTGAGTTCGAGCCGGGGGTGCGCCAAAAACAAAAATGTAAAAATATTAAATTGAATTAAATTGATTAACATAAAATAATATGAAAAGAAAATGAAAAGATTTTAATAAATAATAAAATATAAATAAAAAAAAAAAAGAAAAAAAAAAAAAAAGAAATTTACAAAAAAAAAAAATAAAATAAAAAAAAGAATAGAAATGAAAAAATATACGCAAAACAATTTTTAAGTTTTTTTCATTCTGAAAATCACTAATTTAAAGACTGACTTTTTCGTACTAGTCACTATATCGCCACCTTTTAGTCCTTTGGTGGCAATACACTCCTTTCTAGGACACCCCCATGTTAAAGTGACTAGTCAGGTGATTAGTAAAGTGACCAGTTAAAAAGATTGTCAGGTGACTGACTCAATTTCACCAATAAAAGGACTAGTATGAATTGACTTTTTCGTACTAGTCACTATATCGCCACCTTTTGGTCCTTTGGTGGCGATACACTCCTTCCTAAGACATCCCCATGTTAAAGTGACTAGTCAGGTGATAGGTAAAGTGACTAGTGGTGACCCAATTTCGTCAGTCAAGTAACCGGTTTCGGACAGTCACCTTTGACTGCAGGGTTTTTCTTATTGGCATTGCACACGAAGGCATTTTTAAATACGAGCAAAGACACACACAGACGCACAGTGGGGTCAAACGCAAATTTTTTGGTAATAAATCTGTATCTCCTAAACTACTGGTTGGATTAAATTGAAACGTATGGAAGAGTTGCAGAGGAGGACCTAAGCTTTGAGGAAAATCATCCTGGAGTCACCCTGTGATAACACAAGAAAATCTACAGGGTGTCAAAATTGACTACCTCGAGTATGTAAAAGTTTAAAAAAAATCGTAACTTATACAAATGAAGTCCGATTTCAAAGATTTTTATATTTCTGTAAAGTGTTTGGCAAGATAAAGAAAAAGTAAGCTTACTCGCTCAAGTTATCTCTTACAGTCAAAAAGATATTTGGATTTGAATTTTTGAATTTTTGGCTCGACTTTCTTTCGTTTTTCGGGAATAAGTCCTGAGGTATATGAAGTAAACATTTTTTAAAAATATCGTATCATTTGCTATATATTTCAAAATAACATACTGAAAGAATTTTTGGATTATCTCAATGCGCCTAGATCTGAAAAATATTCAAAGTCAGCACTCCGAAATTGGTATGAAAAATGGCTATTTTTGGCAAAAATTTAGTAAAATTCTTTCACTTTTTACTCAAAGTTCCGTTTAAGAAAAAAATTTTTCTTTACATATTTCAAAAGACAAGGTTTCACAAATGGCTAATGTAGATATTTTGAACTGATTTAGGCTTGCACCCTACATCAGGCATTGGTCAAAAATGGTGGATTTTAGAAAAAGTAAAATTTTTTATCGATTAATAAAAAAAATGTCACGCGAGCTTTTTTAAATTTTTTAACGACATTTCATTAAAAAATTTATTTAGAATGATTCGACACTAAATTGCTTCCCGCCCGGCCAAAAATAAATGCCGGAGACCCGATTTCATGAAAAAAGTCAATTTTTTAAACGTCTTTTTTTAATTGCATATAAAAGCATATTTGCATAATATTTTCGCAACTATTTCTTATGCAGTGTACAAAATATGTTTCGATCTTTCACTTCTACAAAATTCATTAAAAAATCTTTAAAACCCGATTTTTGGCAATTTTTCAAAAATAAAAAATAGTTAATAAATGCAAGCGATTATTACTAATATTATCTCGTTCAACAACCAAAACGTGCCAATACAATTGTTTATTACGTATACGCACATATGGAAATATTGTAAAACAGTGAATTTGGTGAGAGTTGACCTAAGTTGTCAGCTTTGAGACCATGATATATTGCTTTTAAAACAATATATATACATATTATACATCAATCAATTGGTAATTAAGTCTATTTTTATATTCTTGTAATATTTTATTAGTTCTTGGAAAATAGGTGGAGTTTTGCTTTACAAAACATTATTTTTTTAGTTTTTATATATTTTTTATTTTTGAAAAATTGCCAAAAATCGGGTTTTAAAGGTTTTTTAATGATTTTTGCAGAAATGAAAGATCAAAATATATTTTGTATACTGCATAAGAAATAGTGGCGAAAATATTATGCAAATATGTTTTTATTTGCAATTAAAAAAAGCAATTTCAAAAATTGACTTTTTTCATGAAATCTGCTCTCCTGCATTCGTTTTTGGCCGGGCGGGAAGCAGTTTAGTGTCAAATCGTTCTAAATTAATTTTATTATGAAATGCCATTAAAAAAATTAAAAAAGCTCGCGTGACATTTTTTTTTATTAATCGATAAAAAATTTTACTTTTTCCAAAATCCACCATTTTTGACCAATGCCTGATGTAGGGTGCAAGCCTAAATCAGTTCAAAATTTCTACATTAGCCATTTGTGAAACTTTGTCTTTTGAAATATGTAAAGAAAAATTTTTTTCTTAAAAAAAAAAGTGAAAGAATTTTACTAAATTTTTGCCAAAAATAACCATTTTTCATACCAATTTCGGAGTGCTGACTTTGAATATTTTTCAGATCTAGGCGCATTGAGATAATCCAAAAATTCTTTCAGTATGTTATTTTGAAATATATAGCAAATGATACGATATTTTTAAAAAATGTTTACTTCATATACCTCAGGACTTATTCCCTAAAAACGAAAGAAAGTCGAGCCAAAAATTCAAATCCAAATATCTTTTTGACTGTAAGAGATAACTTGAGCGAGTAAGCTTACTTTTTCTTTATCTTGCCAAACACTTTACAGAAATATAAAAATCTTTGAAATCGGACTTCATTTGTATAAGTTACGATTTTTTTAAACTTTTACATACTCGAGGTAGTCAATTTTGACACCCTGTAGATTTTCTTGTGTTATCACAGGGTGACTACAGGATGATTTTCCTCAAAGCTTAGGTCCTCCTCTGCAACTCTGCCATACATTTCAATTTAATCCAACCAGTTGTTTAGGAGATACAGATTTATTACCAAAAAATTTGCGTTTGACCCCACTGTGAGACGTCAACTTAAGAATGAAATACAAATGTATGTAAATTGATAAATTTATGTAATGATTTGCATAAAATTTTATTTAAATTAGTGGAATATTTCTAAATATAAATTTTGTGTTAGAATAATTTGCAATTAATTGAATATTATTATTAAATATATAAAATCGATGTGGATAATCGTATTTTGTGACGGATGAATGAATTTAATATATTAAATGTTTTTATTTAAAATGCAAGAAAACTCAAATGAACATTTTTAGTTTCCTGTTAAGATTTTATAGAAAAGAATCATAGATTTCGCGGAAATTTTAAACAAACAAAATACTTTTATGGGAGGTTTACAATGGTGCTAGGTCATTTTTGGATTTTCCGTTTAATAATTTTTTCTTATAGAAAATTTTAAATCTACCTGTATTTATTGAATTTTGTATGAATGAAAAGTAAATTTTGACAAACATCTATGTATTTAGGTACCATAAGAAATAAGAACAGTTACAGGTAATTGACAGGCAATAAAAAGTGCCTTTAAATTAAATATTTCTGTTTTTTCCCAAACAGACAGTAATAAAATAATATTCGCGGAAAATGCAAAAAGTCAAACTTGTGGTCATATATTCAAATTTAATTTTTATAGTACCTGATATTGATATTGTACATATTTTGGTAGTGCTTCTGAAATAAATTCAAAAATTGATAATCCTTTATTTAAAACAGAGAAAAGAATCTCCAAAAGTGAAATCTTCAATATATTTTATGAAATTAAGGATGCTAACAATGAAATTAACCGAAATTATGTATTATGTAGTCGCTGCAATAATGTATATAAATTCAACGAGAATGCTACATCTAATCGTTTGAGGCATAATTGCTACCAAAAATTTAAGTCATCAAAAGAATTGGCACCAGTCAAAACCAACTAAAGAGCTAAAAAAGGAATGCACTGAACTTTTTGTTCAGTGGGTTGTTGGCGATTGCAGACCATTTAATGCCGTAAACGATGAAGGACTGCATAAATTGGTTGAGTTTTTCGTCAAATGTGGTCATGAGTTTGGAAATAAATTAGAAGTGAGAAGCTTGATCCCACATTATACGACTGTATCCAGAAATATTACTATATTGTATGAAGAGCAACATAGATCATTGATTGAGGAATTATGCTCAATAAAAAATATTGGATTTAGTATAACATGCGATATGTGGACTGACAACTATCTGCGATCATCTTACATCGGCATTACAGTTCATTATATAAAAGGTGGATCAATTTTCCATAAAATTCTAGGAATGGGAGAAGATGGAACTCAGTTTTTTATATGATAATGTCAATTCAACAAAACTGGGTTCACATAAATCAACTGCTGCAGGAAAAACATCAAACCGGCGGACTAGCTAACATTAATGAAATCGTGCATGCCTTGAAACCATTTGAAGAAGCTTCGAGACTTTTAGAAGGAGAAAACTATCCAACAGTTCATCAAGTTATCTCGCAAATTCAAAAATTGAAAAATATAACTTGCAGAATTGATCCTAATGAATCTCAAGTCATTAAAAAACTCAATGAGAAGTTATTGGAAAACATTGAGTCAATTATATATAAAAATACTAAGTATTTTCATAAAATAGCTTTGTTTTTATTTCCACCGGCAAACAAACTACAAAACATGTCTGCAAATGATAAAAGGGAAATACATGAAAAGTGCAAGGAGATGTTGAAACCATACTAGTATCTAAGAGTTGTTTCCGATGTTCTAGTAGAATCTGATGCATTCAATGATTTTGTGCAAACAGCTGCTATTTCTGCATATGATGATGAAGTTTACAATGAAATCCTGAGGTACGAGACCCAAACCATATTATATTTTAAAGAATTTAATCCTTTGGAGTGGTGGGAGTCACATAAGAGAGAATTCCCGTTATTGTATAAATTAAGTTGTTTTGCGTTAGCAACTCCTGCAAGTTCCGCTGCATCGGAAAGGCTTTTTTCAAAAGCTCGTCATTTACTGTCCGAAAAAAGGTTAGTACTTGGAAAAGATCCCATTGGTGTGATTCATGTTTTTACACAGTAATATGAAACTAAATACTTTTTGTGATAATTCAGAATAGTTATTTTACTTTTTAAAATAATTTATTTTAATTATTTATTTAAAATATAGTTATTTATTGGTTATTTAAGTATCTTAGTTCTTAATAATATAACTTTTTGTTGTTTATTTTTATAATACAATTGAAATTAATAGAAATAATAACTTGTATTCTTAAACATAATAATTTATTTTGTTGCATTTAAGTATCTATGTATTAATAAAATCTGTATATTAATAAATATGTGGTTGAATCACTAAATTTTGATAACAAATATTAATAGTTTGAAATGAAGCAATAAAACGTGTAATGTATAATTTTCTTAATATATATACTTTCAGATGAAAATTAAAGCTTTTTCTGAATAATTTTACAAACTAATTTTGAAATTCGAAATATAAATGGACTCTGTTATGTTCTCAAAAATTACTTATTTCTGTAATAGTTATAATACGCAATAAAAAGGAATTCATAGTAAAAAAAAAGTAATTTTATTTTAAGTTTTTTTCTAAAATAGATTGTGAATACATGGGGATCTTATACAAATAATTGGCCCTGCATTTAAAGTAAAAGTAATAAATACATATTGTTCAACTTCGTTTGAACAACAACAAATTATGAATATTATAAATTTTTATCATTAATATTATACCAATTTGTATTATTAAATTTATTATATACCTAATTTTTTTATATAATTTACATTCATGTATATAATGTAAAATACTGAATTAAAACCCAATTGTGAATTATACTTTAGTTGTAAATTTAACATTCTGTTGCCAATGAACAGTAATTAGAATTCGAAAACCGAAGATCGCTAAAAGAAATGAAATAAGCGATTTTCCGTCTCTTATCTTTCTAACCTGCAACTAGTTACCACATTTTCAACAAATAAAACTTAATTTTTTTCTACAATCCTTAACCAAAAAATCATATATTTTTCATTATTTAAATTGGAACCATTTCTTAATGGCATATCTAATTAACGTATAATTTCATTAGAAATTATTTCGAGAATATTCATGGTCCTTCGAAAAACCTAAAAAAGAATTAATTTATTAATAATTAAACAAAATTATTATTTCTAACTGAACCAGTAATTGATAAAATATTACAAATAAATTAAATTTATTGGCAACACTAAAATTATAAACAAAAGAGACAAAAGAATATTGGTGTAGGTCAGTAAAAAAAATAAGTAAAAGAAAGACGAATCAGTATAAAAAACCGCTTAACGAAAAACATCAAACAAATAGAAAAAATACAAAAAAAAAAAAAAAAAAAAACATGGTACCTATACAAAACTAAATATTAGTGCAGAAAATATATTTAAAAAAAAAAACCTAAAATCAAAAAACACCAACATAATTTATGTAAAAAATATAAAAGTGCAAACGTAAATGAACAAGACTTTAAAAATAAAAAAGATCAAAGAAAAAATTACAGAAAAGTAAAACAACACAACGTCTACAATAAAATATATATGAAACGAATTTCACTACGCCAAAAGCATTTTGTCTCCGTTAAATAACCTCATCAATATATCTAAAAACCAACAACAAACAAGTTTCCCAAGTGAATAATCCAGAAACTCCTTCCTCTAAAACAATAAGAAGCCAAGTCCGATACCCTGGAAAATCAACTAATCTAATTTCGTTCTTCAGCATCCATCTTTAGCTTTGCACCCAACAAACATCAACAACTCCATATCCAAATATAAAGTGTTCCCGGCAAGTCATCTTCGTGATTGTAAGTAAAGTTCCAACAGAATCTCCCACAACTTTGGAATTGCCCAAAATAAAAGTAAGTTACATACACTTTCATACATTGATAGAAGCAAAACTACGTACATACATACGTATATATGTATTATGAAAAAAATTATTTCTTCGTCATATAATTTTATTTGTTGAAAGTAAATTTCTTTAATTATTTATTTAAAATAAAAAGAAAATCAACATAAAAGTGATAAAAGCAATTGAAAAAACACAAGTTTATAACAATTATGTGGTTGTTGTTTTTGAAGAATTAAAATCCACCACCTTTTTACGTAAGAGAAACCAATTCCAATTAGAATTTTCGTTCTCTTAATTCCATTTTTTGCTCATCTCATGCGAGTGATGATAACTTCTTAATAAAAAATAAAAAAAGCGCTCAATCTCATTGTGTTCAAAATTGTTTTGCAAGTATAAATTTAATGACTTTACTTTCAAATCAAATTATTGTTTCGCTTAGCGTAATGCATACTGAAATTAAGAATAAAAAAAGCAATACGAAAGAGAAAAATTAAAACAACTTTTCCTAAATAGCAATATTTTATCCAACAAACAAACTAAAAACCACTTTGTTAGCATTGTTTGTTTATTTTCACCAGTGATGGTACGTACTTTTATTAATTTTATTAATGCTTAATATGAACTATATACAACATACTTTTATATTTTTAAATGAACAGTGTAGCAAAATAGAATAATTATTAAAACAATTACGTAAAACATTTGCTACAATAATATTTATATAAATAAATAATAACCATATCGTATTCTAGTTGGAAGTAAAACTGCTCATCACTAGAAAAAAGAAAAGGAAAACAACAACAATAACAAAATAAATTGTTTCTCTACAATAGTTATTACAGGGATGCCAGATCGATCACATTTACAAATTCCTAATTTATGGTACAAAACACCAGAAACTTTTTACTTTGAACAAATAAAATGTTAAAATTAATCTAATTGAAAGGAATTAAAGGTTTATAAAATAAGCGTACTTCAATTAACAGCTAATTTATTAAATTTGCCGCTACAACTAAATAGGTGGAAAAATTTTTAATGAAATACTTCAGTAAAATTGCATACCAGTAAAAGCTGTAAATAAATATTTATTTTAAATTAATTATATTCAAGAAGCTAATCAACAATTACAGCAAGGAAGTATCATTTATTCAAGGTTCGTACTATAAGAATTTTTTATTAGCGTGTTCCTCCATTTTCATGAAAGATTTGAATACTTATAAGGGAAAAATAAACTCACTGAAAAACAAAGATAGATTTGTAAATCATTTGGCGAATTAGCGGTTAGAAGATTAGAATATTATTGTTTTCCAAATATCAAAATCACATTTGAAGCGAAACTTATATACGAAAATTAAAATTTAAATCTAAAATTAACCCTAAACAATTAAAGTTTAAATAAAGTCTTTGATTGTTCTAACACAATTGCCTCCTGAGGAGGTAAACGAAGCTAATCATTTATTTTTATTATTTTTTTCACAATTTCTTAATATATTGAAATTTACCTACCTCAATCTTATCCATATTGCTGAACTCATTAGCAACTGTATATTCGAATTATATACATCTCTATAAACCAAGGCTTGATATTATATTTTGTTTGGTTAAACAAATCTGAACAAGAAAAAATTTAACTAGTTCCTGTAACCTAATTGCTTAAGTTATATAAGCAATAGTATATTCGCATAATATACAATATCATACCAAACATTCTCAGTGTCATATAAAACAAATCCAATTAAACATTAGCTTTCTAATCCTATTCATAATCTAATCCTAATCTATCTCAAAATTTATCAATTGTATAATATTGATCCAAATTAAATAAATTTAATTCCGACGTAAACGAATTGAATTAAAATTTTAAATTAAATCAATTTAATTGATCAACAGAACTTCTAACACAATTTATCGTGTATCTAGTCTCACAGAAACATCAAACCCCCATCAGAATCATGTCTACAAAACCTACTGGTGAAGGCGTAACAAGAAGTAGCCAGTTTCAAGAAAAATTTATTTTCGATTCTGATCACTTACTTTCGTTTTGCGATAATTTTAGTAATACAAACATTCAGGACCAAACGGAGTCTATGCTTGAAACAAAACTAAGTGATGTTGACAATAGATGGAAGAAGTTAGAATCTTCATATGAAAATTTTATGCTTTTTCTTATATCAGAAAACTCAAAAGAGCTAAAAGACGAAGCCAAAGTTAATTTCAATGCATGTTCGGAATCGTACTACGTTTGTAGATCCCATATGTTAGATTTGCTCAAAATTACTCGCACTAGCAACACATCTCAAATCTCTTCCCGAATGAGTCTACCCCCTCAAAATTATTCTGTCCCAATCTCAAATAATCCCATAAAGCTACCCCCATGTGACACAGAGGTCTTTGAAGGTAGCTATGAAAAATGGATATCTTTTCGTGATATGTTCACGGCCCTATACATCAATGGCTCAAATTGTGCACCCGTTGTAAAATTGTACTATTTGCGTAGAAAAACAGCTGGTGATGCTGGTGCAATTGTGAAACGCTTCCCACTAAGCGATGATAGTTTTGAACTTGCATGGACGGCTCTTAAAGATCGTTATGAAAATGAAAGAGAATTAGGTGACCAACTCGTTCAAACGCTATACAATATACCCGCCTCAACCTCAGAAGACAGTAAAACTCTTCAGAACATACATTCTACTGTATGCGACGTTTTACAAGGTCTGAAATCTTTAGACATAAAGATAGAACACTGTGATCTTTTCATTGTATTTCTCGTACGTTCAAAACTCCCAAAGGAAACTCTATCACTTTGGGAACAATCACTCAAAAATCATCGCTCTATTATAAAATGGTCACAATTAGAAGCGTTCCTAAAGGACTGATATGAAGCTGTCGAAAGAATATCCAGTATGGAAACAATGAAGCACAGAATGAGCCTCCCAAATATTTCTAGTAATTCTCTAAATCAAATTCAATCATTTGCTTCACAGGAAAAGACGATTTTTGAATGCAAATTATGTTCTGGAGACCACAGTTTAAGACTATGTCCCAAATTTAGACGATTTACTGTACAACAAAGAATAGATTTTGTTCTCGCTAATAAAATTTGTAACAATTGCTACCAGCACGCAAAGTTCTTCAAATATGAGTCAACCTTCTAAAGACTACTCGCATAATTCAAATCCAACAAAAAATGAAAGCCGTTCTCGTGAGGAACAAGTACCTGTAGTTCCATCAACTTCTAAGCAAATTCAAAGTTCTCAAGTTCACACAAATGTGTCTATTGATAATAATTCTATATTACTTAGAACCGCTTTAGTTCATATTGAACATATGGGTCAACTCTTTATGGTAAGGGCTCTCATAGACCCCGCTTCCACAAGATCATTCTTATCCGAAAGAATTGTTCAACGTCTTAAAATTCCCACCCAAAAATCTTATTATGATGTATCTGGAGTTGCTTGCATGTCACGATCCGCAACGAAAGAATGCGATTTCCTCCTGTATTCTAAAAAATGCAATTTCAGATTCTCAGTAAATGCCATAATTTTACCAAAAATAGCTAAACCAATACCGTCCATGTCATTTGAGCTTCCATCTTCTTCAGATCTATCAAATCTTGATTTAGCAGATCCAACGTTTAACAAATCCGCTCAAATTGACCTTATGCTCGGCAACGACTGTGAACGATTCATTAATATTGAAGGTATTAAGAAAAATGTTTGTGGTCAAGCCTCAGCGTATAATACCGTATTCGGCTGGGTGTTAAGTGGTCCAATTGCTACTCAAACTATTCACACTTTCAACACTAATTTAGTCCCCTCAGAAAATTCAGCTCTCAATGATCTACTTCGAAAGTTCTGGGAACAAGAAGAACTTCCAGTTTGTTCTCCCATATCCAATGAAGATAAATTTTGTGAACAATTTTATAAGAAAACCACTACACGAGACCCAAGTGGAAGATACATTGTCAGATTACCCTTTAAAAAAGAGTTTCCAAAAACTAAATTTTTAGGATCTTCACGGATACTTGCTTTAGGTCAATATTCTCGCATGAATCTGAACCTCTCAAAAGATCCTAAAATCTTGGAACAATATAACCAAGTTCTAGATGAATACCTCTCTCTTAATCATATGGAGGAAACATCCTACCGAGAGATAGTTGAAAACAACAAATATTTTTCTTTCTATTTACCCCACCATGCGGTAATCAGACCTGATCATAAAACAACAAAGGTCAGGGTTGTGTTCAATGCCTCACGCAAAACTAAATCTGGCTTTTCCCTGAATGACACTCTTTACACTGTTCCTACACTCCAAAGAGATCTCATCACTATTATACTCAACTGGCGAAAATACCCTTATGTCTTTAGCGGTGACATTCAAAAGATGTACCGACAAATTTTAATTCATCCCGAAGATAGGTCCTATCAAAGAATTATCTTTCAGAAGGATCCCAACGGCCCTTTCAAAGACTACCAGTTGAACACAGTAACATTTGGAGTTAATTGCGCTCCATTTCTTGCTATAAGAACCTTACTCCAGCTCGCTGTAGATTCGGAATCTCAATTTCCTAAAGCTGCAAATATTCTTCGCACAGAAACATATGTTGATGACATACTGTCCGGTGGCTATTCAATTAAAGAAACTTTTAATGCGCTCACCGAACTTACCACAACCCTTAAATCAGCAGGATTTCCCTTAAAAAAAATTACTGCTAACAATTCTGAACTTTTAGCTCATGTACCAGATGACGATCTATATGACTAACTTCCTACGATTTCATGATGCAAGCACCACTAAAACTTTAGGAATCAGGTGGAATGCAATTACAGATTCTTTCAGCTACTCTTTTACTCCTATTTCCCAAGCTGATAAAATCACTAAACGTACAATTCTTTCCTCAGTCGCAAAGCTCTTTGACCCAGCAGGTTGGCTAACTCCCGTAATTGTCAGAGCCAAAATGCTTATGCAGCAATTATGGCTGGAAGGCTCAGACTGGGACGAAGAAGTCAGTTTATATTCTTTCGCGTTATGGAATAACCTCGTTTCTGATCTTTCTCATGTAGATAAAATCACAATCCCCAGATGGTTACAATATGACCCTTCAGATCAGATTCAAATTCACGGGTTTTCCGATGCTTCAAAAGCAGCATATTACGCAACGGTTTACATAAGATGTCAAAAGTCCGAGTACATAGCGTGTTCTCACTTATTAGTCGCTAAAACTATCTGTTACCTATCTGTTTACCTCGATTAGAGTTGAACGGAGCAGTGTTACTAGCAAATCTAATACATTACGTTACGACATCACTTAATTTGGAGAATACGGAAGTTATATTATGGACCGATTCTTCAATCGTCTTAGGTTGGTTGTCTAAGCCACCGCATACATGGGAAACTTATGTGGCCAATCGAACGTCTCAAGTTCACAGCCTACTACCTAAAGCCACTTGGCGCCACGTGCCTACCCATGACAACCCCGTGGATCTGGGCACTCGAGGATGCCGACCTCAAGATCTGACAGTTAACTCTTTATGGTGGCATAGCCCAGTATGGCTCACAAATCCTCCCTCAGAATGGCCTTCTCGAAATCCCTTAAAGTCACAAACATTAGAACCCAAAGTACAAACACTTCTCGTATCGGTTGATAAATATGATCTTCTCTTCATTCCCAAGAGCCTTAAGAGTATTGTGCTATATTTTTAGATTTTTTACTAAAAGTCTTCGTAGACGAAGAAGTCATACCGAGTACTCATCAATAACTCTTACACACAATGAGGTAAAATTTGTTAAAAATAGACTTCTTATTTTAGCCCAATAATCATTTTATGGTGAAGAATATAATTGTCTCTCAAATTCTCAGCCAATATCTAACAAAAGCTCTCTAAAAACTCTTAACCCGTTTCTTGATTCTGATGGAATTATGCGGGTAAATGGAAGACTGTCAGAGTCTTCATTACCTTATAATTCCAAAGATCTTACCAGGCAACTCCCGATTTTGTCAACTTTACTTATCTGATCTGCATTTACTTCTGGTCCATGTAATCAAATGTGCAGAATGATTCAAACTGAGTTTTACATATCCCGACTAAAAATCAGAGTAAAGAAAATAATTCGTAATTGTAAGAACTGCATTATATTTAAGCAAACCCATTGCTCACAAATAATGGCCCCTTTACCTCGCCAAAGATGCACTCTTTCAGCACCATTTGAAACCACTGGCATAGACTTTGCAGGCCCCTTCGAACTAAAAACCTCTAAAGTTCGAAAAGCTCCTTACACTAAAGGATATGTCTGCGTTTTTGTATGCTTCAGCACAAAAGCTATCCACCTCTAAGCATGCTCGGATTTGAGCACAGCGGCATTTCGAGCCGCATTCACACGATTTGTTGGGAGGCGGGGGCTCCCCCTCAAAATAGTTTCTGACAACGGTCGTAACTTTCTGGGCGCCAGCCGGGAACTATCCCGTGAGTTTTTGTCGTTTATTCAATCCGCTTCAGCAGATATCTCACAAAAGTATGTATCTCAAGGATTCGAATGGAATTTCATCCCACCTCACGCACCTCACATGGGAGGATTATGGGAGGCTGCAGTTAAATCCTTTAAATTCCACTTGAAACGCACTGCTAGTGCCTACAGGTTCAGTTTTGAAGAGTTTTCAACCATTCTCGCATACATTAAAGGTGTTTTAAATTCACGACCGATTTCTGCGATGTCGGAAGATCCATCAGACATAAATGCCCTAACACCCGGTCATTTCTTAAGAGGCGCACCCATTATGGCTTTTCCTGAGCCTGGTATAGAAAATATATCTCTCATAAATCGTTGGGAAAAACTTAAGGTGATTCACCATCAATTTGCCATAAGGTGGAAAGAAGATTATTTGAAATCTCTCCACAAGCGCTACAAATGGAAGAACCACGTTCCAAATCTTCAAGTCGGTGACCTTGTTGTAATTATTGATGATTTACAACCACCCTATGATTGGCGATTAGGTAGAATTGTAAACACTTACCCCGGTGTAGATAATAATATACGCATAGCTGATGTTCGCACAGCATCGGGTATAATAACTCGCCCAATTGTCAAACTGTGCTATTTACCATTTTTAAAATAAACATTCTCAAAAGATGTATAAGTATTCAAATCTTTCAAGTACGATTATTCCAGCATCTTCACTTCACTCATTTATCATATCCCTTTTCATTCTATCATATGCATTTACTCATATTATATCCATTGCATTCATATTAATCTTCATTTGTTATAGATTGTTAACCCCGAAATGGATCGAAGCCATGCCCAAACCAGTCGAAGCAGCACCAACTCTACCCATCGCAACAACAACACCAAAAATCGCAGTAGCAGCAATCGTCATCGCAATAACAACATCAACAATCGCAGTAGCAACAATCGCCATCGAAGCAACAACAACAGTAACAACAATCATCGTAACAACCAAAACCGAATCAATCAACGAGGTAGACGTTCTACAGATATATATAAATGCACACTGTGCAACAAGCATCATGCCATTAAAAGTTGCAGAAAATTTCTGTCAATGAACGTAAAAAAAAGAGAACAATTTATTGAAGACAATAAATACTGTATAAATTGTTTAGCACGCAGCCATGATTGGCGCGCTTGTGCTTCCATGGACCGATGCAAAAGATGCGATGCCTACCACCACACTCTTTTGCATCCAAGACGTCAATCTATCACTACCAACCAACTTTGTCAACGAAAACGCAGTACAAAACACCGTCTACGACACCACCAACTTTTTCAACCACATCAACCACCGTAGTTATTTCAGAAGCAATTAAGTCGTTGGCGGCTGTTCTTTGCTCCTCGGGCTGCTGAACAATTGCAGTACTGCAAGGGCGGCGCCATGTTCAACTTCGTTTGAACAACAACAAATTATGAATATTATAAATTTTTATCATTAATATTATACCAATTTGTATTATTAAATTTATTATATACCTAATTTTTTTATATAATTTACATTCATGTATATAATGTAAAATACTGAATTAAAACCCAATTGTGAATTATACTTTAGTTGTAAATTTAACATTCTGTTGCCAATGAACAGTAATTAGAATTCGAAAACCGAAGATCGCTAAAAGAAACGAAATAAGCGATTTTCCGGTCTCTTATCTTTCTAACCTACAACTAGTTACCACATTTTCAACAAATAAAACTTAATTTTTTTCTACAATCCTTAACCAAAAAATCATATATTTTTCATTATTTAAATTGGAACCATTTCTTAATGGCATATCTAATTAACGTATAATTTCATTAGAAATTATTTCGAGAATATTCACATATGTATATATAAACAAAAATAATTTGATTTTCCCATATATTTGTTTCATTGTTATACACTTCTTTATTTATTTATTTATTTGATTTTAAAAATGTTTTTTTACTCTCCATCACTCTACTATCATACATACAAGTGCTTCTTACAATACATTTGGTGGTAGTTTTTTTACATCTACATTCAAACTCAAATGTTAGCACCAACATACACAACAATTTCTTTCACTACCTGTGTGTAAATAAAGCATATCACAACATTACGACGACATGCGAAGACAGTAAGCATATTTCGATATGACAGTAAACAACAGTTCATTAGCCAAAGCACAACATAACATAACATTACATTAGCCAATGCATGTCACAGCACAACATCAAATTTTTGCGTATGACACTTTTAAGCAAAATGATGTCTTACGCAGTCCTTTAATGTCGATAGTGTTCGTTATTAGCGAACACAGTCAAATAACAACAAATATCCCAGCAGTTTTTTCGGTGTCAATTCATCCGCTTTAGCACAGTAAAGTCCATTTGTGACTACCCACCTGGCTCATTCAAATGTGTACGTTTTTTTATACACCCTAACTTCGCATATATTGTGAGCGATAGTTAAGCTATCGTACCTTTTATTGACTCTTTTGAAAGCGTTGAGGTGGCGATAGCACTATTTATTGACTCTTTTTAAAGCGTTGAGGTGGCGATAGCACCATTTATTGACTCTTTTGAAAGCGTTGAGGTGGCGATTTATACTTTATTGACCCTTTGGTGAGCGTGGAGGTGGCGATAGCACTATTTATTGACTCTTTTGAAAGCGTTGAGGTGGCAATAGCACTATTTATTGACTCTTTTGAAAGCGCTGAGGTGGCGATTTATACTTTATTGACCCTTTGGTGAGCGTGGAGGGGCGATAGCACTATTTATTGACTCTTTTGAAAGCGTGGAGGTGGCGATAGCACTATTTATTGACTCTTTTGAAAGCGCTGAGGTGGCGATAGCACCATTTATTGACTCTTTTGAGAGCGTGGAAGTGGCGATTTATACTTTATTGACCCTTTGGTGAGCGTGGAGGTGGCGATTCATTTTTCGTTAAAGTTTTCAGAATTTTTTAAAAATTTTGATTCTTATTATAAATTTTTCCTTTTTAGAAAATTTTAATTTATTTGCAAAAAAATTTAATTTTTCAAATATTAGAACTTTTGTGAGAGTTGGTATTTTTAGATGAAATAAAATATTTGAATAATTTGTTTAAACGAAAAATATTAACGAGTTTTTAAACATAAGTTTCCATAGTTATGTTATTTTAAAGTTTAAAGCAAATTTTTAATGAACGGGTCTAATATAAGAAACATTTAACATTAAATTAATTTTAAAAATATTTCCAACAACATACCATACATATACTCATATTGGTTAATTGTTGGAAAAATCTGCACACATTTATATAATATTTATACTTTTTTCATATTTTTTTCAAGACAATTGTTTTGTTTTTAAATAAAAATCAAATTAAAATTTATTTTTTTTTTTTTTTTCAAATAATGACGTTCTATCATTTCTATCAATATTTGTCGTTAAAATATACTTACAAAAAAAATCGCTAACTTTAGTAGAGAATAGTAAAATCAAAAACAACCGAAAAATTTCCTTAATTAACGATATCGGTAGTAAATGAAAAAAGTTACGGAACTGCGGTACTAGTCTTGCTAATTAGGATTTTACAATTAATAAAAAATCAATTATTCTGCATTTGTGTTTTTTTATTGACTTTTTTGTACTAGTCACATTATCTCCACTTTTTTTTCCTTTGGTGGCAATACACCTCTTCCTAGGACATCCCCATGTTAAAGTGACTAGTCAGGTGATTAGTAAAGTGACCAGTTAAAAAGATTGTCAGGCGACTGACTCAATTTCACCAGTAAAAGGATCGACTTCCAAAGGGTATATAAAGTGGAAGCAACAGCCACCTCACGCTCACAAAGGGTCAATAAATCAACATGCTCATTAAAACAACAAATAGTGCAATGTATGTAAGAATGCTGTGTGGCTAGCGCGTGGGTGCGCCAAAAACAAAAATGTAAAAATATTAAATTGAATTAAGTTCATATCCTTCTATTAGATCCGCCAGACAGATAAAAACTACATTTTATATATCAATGTTTAGGAATTTTGTCTTCTTTTCAAATATGTATATAGTTGTCTTTCAGAATAATATAAATATTGTATGTTACTTAAGAAGATTTTTATACAACGGAAAAAAATATGAACACTTTTTTTTAGCAAAAAAATGGGAAAAATCTACTTTTTTTCAAAGTTAATCTTTAAATGCCTGTAACTTTTGACTCCGCAAATATTTTTTCAAAATTCTTTCTTTGAACAATTTTTCTATTTGTTGTTAATGAAATAATTTAAAGAGATAAGATACGAGGATATTTTTTGTAGATCTCGACTAGCAGAATCCTCTTATATAAAATTTTTTCAAATCGGTTCAGATATAAGGAATCAGGATCGTTTTTAAAAAATTTTATACCCGAGGTGTCCAACTTTGGGACCCTGTGGACTCACCCGCTGTAGATCAGTAGGGTCCAAGTTAAAAACGTAAACTCGCCTACACCTTTACTATCACCGTGTGAAATTTCAAGGAAATCGGAATAGCCGTTCCGAAGTTTCATAATTATTTTCATTTCATTTTTTGAATCGCACACTGTGCGTCAGTTCGCAAAAAAATGGTGAACGTGTTCGGTATAGAAGAAACTATTTAATTTAATACAACTAATGATGTTTTCAGAATATGAATGAAGTATAAAATAAATTGTTTAATGATTTCGAAGGACAAGTTTTTAACATTTTAAGGTAGAAATACGAATTTAGAAGCAATCACATACAATCAGTCTATTTTTAAATAGTGAGGTAATGTAAATGTAATTGTTTATCCAAGTTCTATATTTTATATTACTTGTATATGAGCAATTCTCTTTTTACGTTTGCCTTTATGAAACCGATCTTCAACCTCAAATATTTTTTTTTAAATTCTGACTTTTTTAAACAACTTTTGATGCAATTATGTTAACAACACCTTTTGCTGTGACAGAAAAAAAATTCAAGACCTGAAACGGTTCCGTGTGGTACCGGCAAGCGCCCAAAGTCAAAAATTCAAAAAAAAGTGATTGAAACTAACAAGTTTTTATACCCTTCACCAAAGGTGTAAAAGGTATATATAAGTTTGTCATTCCGTTTGTAATTCTCACAATTTTCGTCGGAGAGCAAAAAAGTTTACATTTTCGGGATCCTTGTAAGAAATGATGACGATAGGACCATGTCCGTCCGTCCGTGTGTCGGTTTAAATGGCGTTTATGAAGCCCACCGATAACTGACATATATAATATATATATATCAAACGATCGGAAATGCTTTCGAGAATTTTGCTATTGGAATTCAGCAAGATCGGTTCATACAATGCGGAGATATGTTAAAAAAACCGGTTTTTAGAACCGGTTTTCCAGTTTCTGAAGCCACTGTATATACTAGGGACTTCGTTTTTACAAAGAAGTCTCAATAATAACTGAGATATCAGACAAAACGCATTTTTTATTTTTTGAAGCCCTGGTTTAAGCTATAGATTTTCATTTTTATACAGATCGGTCACAAATATTTTTATAAAATTTGATTTTTTGAATCAGAAGGATCGGTTTATAAATGGCGAAGATATGCTTTAAAAACCGTTTTTTGGAACCGGTTTTTCAGTTTCTGAAGCCTCTGTATATACCAGGGACTTCGAATCTTTAAAGGGGGTTCGGAAATTATTTTCTGAATTTTTGTTCTGAAAAAATTAAATAAATCGGTTCAGTAATAACTGAGATATCGGGGAAAACGAAATTTCTATTTTTGAAGCCCTTGTTCAAGCTACAGATTTTTATTTTTATATAGATCAGTCATAAATGTTTTTATAAAATTTCGTTTTTAATAAACCAAATTCGTTCGTAATCAACAGAGTTATGGCCCAAAAACAAATCTACTAAGAATATAAATACACACACAAACATGTATATTAAGCATTGTAATGACTATTAGTGACGTTTTTTGTTTTTTGTATAGACAAGTAGTTTAGTTAGAAACAGCAGTCATATAATGAATAACAGTGTTGTTGTTGTTGATCTTTGTATATGCAGTCTGTACAAAAATAAATAGATATGGAATTGTTGTTGTTTATTTTTTAAAACTAAAATATATCTGTTAAGAATATACATAAATACATACACAAACATGTATATTAAGCATTGTAATGACTATTAGTGACGTTTTTGCCTATAAGACAAGTAGTTTAGTTAGCAACAGAATATAATGAATAACAGTGTTGTTGTTGTTCTTTGTATATGCAGTAGAGCCCTGCAAACTGTGTCTTATAAGGCTGTACAAGCCACTTGATATTTTTCAAGTGTTGTTATCAGTGTGTGTGCGGAGTAATAAATACTGTTCTGCAGGCACTTAAAACCATACAAATACTGCGTGTGTGCTTCAACTTTATGAACAAATCATGAGTGTGCTATGATATCGACCAAACAAGCCTCTCAAAGGCTTGTATAAAAAATACAAGCCTTTTGACCACTTGTTTGCTTCAATAAGGAAAAAAATTTTGTTTTCTTTTTTATTAAAATTATATGTGTGTGTGTGCGTTCATGACTGTATAAAGTAATTTCGTAAGTAAAACAGTCGTTTAAAAGTATTGTTTATAAACTTATTGTTATTTACGATCAAATAAATTATTAATGTTACTAGTTATAACAATTTAAAGAAACATGCATTAAGTTTTATTAGTAAACAGATTTTATTAAATATTTAAAGTTTTTTACAAGGTTTTTTTATATTATTACTTAAAACAAATATATACTTAATTACTTATATACTACTTTCTTATACATATGTATATAAATACTTAAACTATATCACAGATAATAATGTTGTCTGTATTCATGTGAAGAAACATAATCTGTGAAAAGATGGTTGAGTTGGAGGAAAGATTCGTTCTTTTTTCCTATAACAATTGTCTAGCAATTGAAAAAACTCTTTCGGAACTTGCACTACTTGCTGGAGTAGCCAATAGTTTGCAGCTTAATTTAT
This sequence comes from Protophormia terraenovae, assembly GCA_951394005.1. Classification (NCBI taxonomy): domain Eukaryota; kingdom Metazoa; phylum Arthropoda; class Insecta; order Diptera; family Calliphoridae; genus Protophormia; species Protophormia terraenovae. The sequence goes on from OX596074.1 coordinate 65,928,803, forward strand.
ACAACAAAGGCAACTGTGTTCGATGTAAATACCACCAACTGATGACATTAAAGTTTTCTTCGAAAGGAACATCCAGGTTTTGGTATGTTTGAATTTCTCTAGCTATTTTATCATCCCATGTTAGATTTGATGTTGGCGATACAAAATTCTTGAAATATGATGATATTACTGATGTTTTAGTTGATGTTGGTGATTCCATGATTTCTTCACCTTCATTTTGCCAGAGAATTTTTAACTCCTCTGCTCATTTTGATTTTATATTATCCATTTCGTCTTTTGAAAATTGTAACAGTTTATTCGCGGGTGGAAAAAGGAAATGTGCAATTTTATGCGTCATGGATATATTTAAAAATACAGTTGTCTGTATATTTTCAAATAATGCTTCCTTAAATTTTTTACGAGTTCAATATCATCATCTTCTGATATGCAAGTGTCCCTCAATCCATTGATGTATGCATAAACTAGATGTAATGTAGCATATTTTTCTCCTTCTAAAGTTTTTGACGCCTGTTCAAATTGTCTCATGACGTTCACAATTCCTTTAATGTGGCTTATGTTTATTTTTTCGACTTTTTGAAGCTCATTTTTTTGCTGCAATATATTATTGACATCCATCCAATTTTTTTCCACAGATTCCAAAAGGTAATACATTGTGTTCCACCGTGTAGGACAATGACTTTTTAATGTTTGGCTTAATTTGCAATTATCGCCAGATTTCTTGAAATATTTAACCAATTTCGAGCATAAATTACACAGTTCATTTAGTTCCTCTACATTTTTAATAGCCTTTTCGATTACATTATTAAGTAAATGGTTAATGCAATATATGTGTGGAAAACAATTGAACGCAGCAACCATGTTGGAACCTCTGTCTGTTACCATAACTCCATCTTCCAGTTTGCAATCATATCTTCCTAGTAAAGTTTGAGCTTTTAATCTAATGGCATCATCTAAAATAAATAATTATTAAAGATATGTGGTTCATTTGGTATTCATTTTTTCATTTATGTAATAGTAATATAACTGTTTAAATTTACTTACGCGTGCATCTTTCCCCATTCATTGAATTAAGACCTATCAACCTGGAAATCAATTGGTCATTTTTTGTATAATGGATAGTTAGAGAGATATAACTTTTCCGTAAATAGTTGTCCGTCCATATATCTGAAGTTAATCCAAAACCATTTTTGCAGACAGCATTGATTTCATGTTTAACATTTAGGAATGTTGCTTCATATATTTTTTCAATATTCCGCGATATTGTGGTAGGATGTGGCAATAATTTTTCTACATCAACATTTGGTCCATACTTCGCTCCAATTGAAATCAAGAACTCCGAAATCTGCATTAGACCGGTATCTTGAACAAATTGAAAAGGCCGACAATTTTTTATACACCATTCGGAAAATAATCGCGTTGCTTTTTTTTGTCTCGTTGTTAACCTCTACTTTTTCTGTATTAGTTTCCTTCGTGGTGTAGTAGCACTTATGTCTCACCAAGTTCGATGTGGTTCTCGAATCATATTTTAAAACAGTAAAACACTTTATGCAGGCAAATTTGTTTGCTATTTCGGCTCCTTCCTGGTTTACAATCTTTCCAAATGTGTCCCAAATCTTGCTTCTGCCTCTTTTCGTAGTTATTTTGAATGTTCCTGACAGGATATTTTGTTTGATGCTGGCAGCGTCCATTGATTCAGTAGGAGTTGAATTCTAAATACATAAATATGATATATTTTGTTTAGTAAAGTAACTTTAAAAAATAATTTTATTTCTTACCATTACTTCTGCCATTATAAGTATACGAAGATATGTATATTTTAACACGATTGTGAAAACAAATAATTTGTTGGAGCACAAAAAATTCAATTCTGAACACGAGAACACTTTTGAAATAACTGTTGAAAGATTTTCATTCATAACTTCATTTATAGCATATATGAAATATATTAGGTAATAATATTATAATTTTATTTATAAACTCATTTTTACATTAGGTAATAATATGTATAAGCCTTTTCTAAAAATAACTTTAGTCCAATAAAAACAGGTATATTCTTAGTGTAAAAAATTTATTTAAAACAGCAAGAATTTGGCAATAAAATCTGTAGAAGCACCTAAATAGATCAATAAGAAACAGGTACATATGTTCTGCACTGTAAAAAATGTAAATTTATTTTTTATAAAACCACGAATTGAGTTCGCTTACAATCAGGTAAAACAGCATCCTTTACTTGATTATATATTGAACATGTACATATGACGGGACACACAATTTAGGTAAACGTCTTAAAATATTTCATTTATAATTTTATTACAGTGCAGATGTTCCATCGTATTCTTAACATTTGGGAAAATTTATTAGTCAAGGAGTAAACGTATTTGGAAACGAATTTGAAAAATGAAAAGACATTGTTCTATATTATTTCCTTTTAGTTTTAAAATAGAATGATTACTTAGTAAATATAAATTAAATGCAATAAAATCTATCATAATATAAATAAGTACAATTTTAAAATTTTTTATAAACATACAATTAATTATAAGACTAACTTTATTTAAAATATAAATAAATACTAAAGATAAAAATTTTCTAACTTACATATGTAACTGACAGTTTCAAATGTCAACTTTAATTTTTTTACTTTTTTAACTCTTAATAAAGAGTATTTTTTAATAACTTTATTAATTCACCCTTTTACATTTATTTAGAAAAGAAGAACCAACAATAAAATATAGACATACTGTATATATGTGTGTGTATGCAAGAATATTTATAAACAACCACTTTTTACACATTATGAAGATTTTTTGCCACACACAGCAACTACGTATTACAAAAAACAAACAAATCATTAAGCCCACTTGAAATCTTTAAATCATTTCTCAACGTCTTGTATGATTTGTTTTTTTTTTTTGCCACACCACTTGCACCACTTGTTTACGATAAATGATTTGAACGCACGGATTTGCAGTCGCTCATACACAGTACACACTTGCTTTGCTTCGGGCAGCGAACAGTACGAACAGTATTTATTGTTGTTTTTGCACATGTTGGATATGAAACACACACTTGAAATTCAAGTGTGTTTGCTTTTCAAATCATCTTGCGCAGGAGACTAATATGCAGTCAGTTTGTATATACACACATAAAAAAATAAATAAATATGGAATTGTTGTTGTTTATTTTTTAAAAGCAAAGCCTGCTATGATTGTTTTTTTTTCATATTCAAATTTTCGTAGTTTGAAAAAAATTTAGATTTATATATGTGAAAATATGAAAGCATACGTTAAGGCGAAAATTTTATTATTTGTCGGTAATATGGTAATATGATGTCGATAAGATAGTAAGATGGTAATATGGTGAAGGGTATTAAAGATTCGGCACAGCCGAATCTTTTGTTCAATTTCATTTTATTTCATTTTATTGCTGTAGTCGCGGATTTTAACATGAGGGTTCAATTCTTCTAATGTAGACTATAAACACTTGTAGAAAAGGACCAGCATGACTTTAATTAGCGTGCAATTAACCAGTGTCAAATTGTGTTGTGCAAAAGACGTGAAACCAAATTTTTAAAATTTTTAAAATTTTGCAGTTTTTTCACTAGGGATTTTACGCCGTTTCGGATATTTCAAAATTAAAAACAGAGCCCAATAGCTCTTGAAATTATGCATTATTTGACATATATCTCTTTAATGTGCCCTTCACAGAAATGCTGAAATAGGTACCCAAACTTGGAGAGAAAAAAACGTGAATGGCTCCAAGGGGTGCCTTTTCCGCGAGGCACACTCGCAACGTTATTTCAGTGAAGCTAGAGTATAGCGTTATCAAAGAAGGTTTCCAAATTACATATAAAAATCATTGTGGCGCTTTAAAATATTAATTTGCTAAACGTGTATAACTTGCACATTTTGTTGTAGCGGATGTTGGCGTTATAAATAAATTTTTAACTGAAATAAGTTTCTATGTAAAATTCTACTTACGCAGAAAATATAATTTCTCTAAAAATATTCATCAACGGTTTTCATGGGCTAAGAACGCGATGTTTTTAGTTTAACATTAATCGTCGAGGCACACCCAAGGCGCTAATCAAAATTGGCGATGATATATGTATGTCAATCTGTAGTTTAATACCCTATTTCGAAATCAATATGGCGTTCGAAAAAAATATGGTTTTTCATTTAATGCAACTTTAAAGATTTGACTAAGTGGAATTAGAAAAATTTATATAAATGACATTGTCTATGACTTATTTAAAAACGAAAAAAATTATGAATTTTGCAATAAATGTATGAATATGAACAACACTACATCACTAAAAACTGAATTTTGCAAATTTTATAAGAAGGTGCAATAATTATTAAATCGCTAATATATCCACGCATACTTAACATATCGCAATATTTTTAATTTGTATTTTAGATACAGCACTGTAGAATACATAAATGCAATAATTTTAGATTTAGGACTACAAATAGAATTTTGGCAATTTTTAAAAAAATGTTTATCTTAAACCTCCATAACATTGATGCCGTTCGGTAAAAGTCATTCACGCGAACTGATCTGGGTTCCATTAGAGCCAAGGAATATTGGTACTAAATATCGTTGACGTACCATTTAAAAATTTTCTGTATTTTTTTGAACATCAAAAGTAAACGAGTTTGAAGAATTTCCCATATGCTTTCCAAACGTTTTTTTTCAAAAAAGGTTGTTTTACGAGTCCGATATATTTAGTACATCTGGTATCCGATTGACTACTTTCGTCAATTTTCAACAATCTCTTCTAATATTTTCATTACAGTCTTAACAAAAACTGAAACTAAATTATTTTTGTTGTGTAACAGATGTCTCAAATTCATTTATCTTCCTGAACTACATATTGAATAAGATTTGACATTCATGTTATAAAACGAAACCTAATAGGAAACAAACACAAAGAAAATTTACACTAAAAACCGTTTAATAAATTTGTAAAACATATAAATATTTTGGCCTAAATATCGATTTTTGATCAAAATAAATTAAATTTAAATGTCGCACAGTGTGTGATTTTAAAAATGAAATGGAAATAATTATGGAACTTTGGAACGGCTGCTCCGATTTCTATGAAATTTCACATGGTGATAGTAGAGGTGTAGGCGAGTTTAAGTTTTGAGCTTGGATCATATAGGCCTACAGAGGACGAGTCCACAGAGTCCCAAAGTTGGACACATCGGGTATAAAATTTATTTTATCGATTTCAAAGATTTTGGATTGCATATTGCATAATTAAAAATGAAAAATATGCAAAAAATCACAAATCCATGCCTTCTCAGTGTTTTTTGCAAAACGTCTTAAACAAATTTTAGTACTATAAAATTTTGTTTACATATTTAAAAAGAAAACAATTTTTTTTTTGTAGATCTCAACTAGCAGAATCCTCCCATATAAAAATCTTTGAAATCGGTTCAGATATAAGGAATCAGGATCGTTTTTAATAAATTTTATACCCAAGATGTCCAACTTTGGGACCCTGTGGACTCACCCGCTGTAGATCAATAGGGTCCAAGTTAAAAACGTAAACTCGCCTACACCTCTATTATCACCATGTGAAATTTCATAGAAATCGGAGCATCCGTTCCAAAGTTCCATAATTATTTCCATTTCATTTTTAAAATCGCACACTGTGTGTCGTAGATTACAATCGATACTACTGGGATGATATAAGGTATGAACCCCAAGGGCACCAAAACCGGAATTTCAAACTGCACACATGACGACATTTAGAGTCATTTCACCGCAAGGAAGGTATAAGAATCGTATTAAAACTAAAAAGTATAATTTAATTTCTCTCATGCAGCCAAATTTAAAAAAATAAAAAAATTTCCTTACCAACTTGATCCAAATTCATAGAATTACAATTACAAAAAATGCTTATCCGCAATTATAACCTAAATGTTTACAATTTAATATTTATTCGATTGAGAAAAAAAAAAGAAAAATACTGAATTTTTGGTATATAATTTTCAAAATATATTTAACGCAAATTTAAAAATTCTGGAACAAAATATTTTGTAACGTAATTCTCCAAAAAATACGTAAAAGAAAATTAAAATTCAATGAAAATCGCTCTGGAAAATATCAATCATAAAATTATCAATGATACTTAAAAAAATGGCGAACGAATTTCTCATCATTTTCACTTAAATTTTTATAAATTTAAAGAAAACTAAAAAATGACTTTATAATTTGAAACAAACAAAAGTAAAATATTTTCTGCTAAAACAACAACAATAATACCATTGGCGCACAGTGTGCGATTCAAAAAATGAAATGGAAACAATTATGGAACTTCGGAACAGCTGCTCCGATTTGATGATAGTAGAAGTGTATGCGAGTTTAAATTTTGAGCTTGGACCATATCGACTTACAGGGGGCGAGTCCACAGGGTCCCAAAGTTGGACACCTCGGGTATAAAATTTTTTAAAAACGATCGTGATTTCTTATATCTGAACCGATTTGAACGATTTTTATATGGGATGATTCTGTTAAATTTTGAGCTTGGACCATATATACCTACAGGGGCGAGTCCACAGGGTCCCAAGGTTGGACGCCTCGGGTATAAAATTTTTTAAAAACGATCCTGATTTTTTATATCTGAACCGATTTGAAAGATTTTTATATGGGATGATTCTGCTAGTCGAGGTCCACAAAAAAACATCTTATTTCTTTTAGTTTAAAAGATATTAGTTTTCAAAAATTAAAATTTTTACTTTTTAGCCTGTCTTGGTGAAGTTTTTTCTCTACAGCGGTCCGATTTTAACCCGATTTTCTCTTATTACATAAGCAACAAATCGAAAAGTTGTGTAAAGGAAAGATATTTACGGAGTCAAAAGTTATAGGCATTTAAATTTAAACTTTAAATGCCTAAGTGGATTTTTTCTGTTCTTTTGCCAAAAAAATTTTCTTAAATAACATATATAATATTTTTTTTAGATTTTTGCGAGAACCAGGGTTTCCCAAATTTGACATATTTTTCCAACTAATTTCGAATTTTCGCCTTAATTTCTCAAATCGCTGGAATCAAAAAAAGTTTTACTTTTTATTTAGTCTAAAGTGTATTAATTTTTTCCTTAATAGAAATTTTTGCTCCCCGATATCGGTTGAGAGATAAAGCAAAAAAATTAAAAAATCCCATTTTTGTAAATTTTGTTAGTTTTTTTTTTTTGGAATTGCGGGATTTTCGTAGACAAATCTAAAAAAGTGAATAGCGCTTTAAATTAAGCATCAAAAAATGGACTTATGTGTGAAATCTCATTCAAAAATAAAACAAGAATTTTATTGCATAATTAAAAATGACAAATATGCAAAAAATCACAAATCCATCCTTTTTCAGTGTCGGGTTATAGTTGGACTGGCTTAAAAGTAAAAATTTTAATTTTTGAAGCCTAATATCTCTTAAACTAAAAGAGATAAGATATTGTTTTTTGATCTCGACTAGCAGAATCCTCCCATATAAAAGTCTTTGAAATTGGTTTAGATATGAAGATTCAGGATCGTTTTTAAAAAATTTTATACCCGAGGTGTCCAACTTTGGGACCCTGTGGACTCGCTTTCTGTAGGTCTATATGGGCCAAGCTCAAAACTTAAACTCGCCTACACCTCTACTGTCATCATGTGAAATTTCATGAAAATCGGAGCAGCCGTTCCGAAGTTCCATAATTGTTTCCATTTAATTTTTGGAATCGCACACTGTGTGGCGTTCGAAGTGGCAGCTATTCAATGGCCTAAATTTCTCCAAAGGATCTAACAATTTTATTAAATATTTCAAAAAGATATGCTACAAAATATATTGGTTATAAATGTGAAATGAACTGTATATATAAACATTTTTACAATACGAAAATTTGTTAAAGACTTTTTAAAAAAACACTGAAGAAGGATGGATTTCTGAACTTTTGCATATTTTTCATTTTTAATTATGCAATAAAATTCATGTTAGTGAAGAATTGATAAACGTAGAGATCAGATCAATATATACAATTTTATTATATATTTTTAAAATCAAAATTTTTATCTGGGTATTTTCGGAAAATTGTCTCGTGTGACTAAATTTACCGGTAGGCTGTAATAATTTTTTGCTGAACCTTTAAGAACATTTGGAACTGTCTAATTTAATTCGCAGAAGTATTGAAATCGACAATCATTTTTTTACAGACTCATAAATTTGAACTTTTCATCCAAAATTAAAAATTTTTGATAACTGCTGCATGTAGGGTGAACTTTTCAAAATAACACACACACGTTTTCTTGTGGTCCAATGCCAAAAATCAGATATTTAATTTTTGTAGTTGTTGGGTCCTAATATACATACGTTCCATAAAATTAAAACTAATTTGTTTTGCAACATGCAATTTATTTAATTTATTTAATATGCACCTAAACCTTGTGCTATGTTTATGCTAATTTGAAGCTGAAACATAGACAAAAAAGAATTTAAACATGAATATAAACATAATGTTGAACATAAACATACACTAATACTACTACATATACGTAAAGTAACACGTGTTATTTTCATATCTACCTAAATTGGAAAGTAGGAGAAAAACTTTCAATTGCTGAAATAAATGAAATGTAAATAATAAGAAAACATTAATAAATTTTTACTGTTTTTCATATTCTTGAACTTACAAGACGTGTTTCTTTTAAGTAAATTTTATTGCATTAAATTATCCTCTATTTTTAAAGTTTTTAAAAATTACACCTTCAAAGTTATTAAGGTCTAACATTTTGGCGCCCGAGCAGGGACATTTCGTTTTAATTTATTGCAATAAATCTATATAAATATTTAAACTCGGTAATTTATTGCGAAGTTAATTTTATTTGTTAAACTATTACAAATATTACTCGTTTTGCTAAATTATTGCAAAGTCAATCTTAACACACGCCTTGTAAATTGTTGTGCGCGATTCACTTTAATAAATTTTTGCATACCAAATAAAGGACTGCGTAAGACATCATTTTTCTTAAAAGTGTCATAGGCAAAAATTTGATGTTGTGCTGTGTTATGCATTGGCTAATGTACTGTTATGTTGTGTCATGCTTTGGCTAATGAAGTGTTATTTACTGTCATATCGAAATACGCTTACTGTCATCGCATGTCATGGTAATGTTGTGATATGCTTTTTCTACATTCAGGAAGTGGAAGAAATTGTTGTGTATTGTGGTGCATGCTAACATTTGAGTTTGTATGCAGATTTAAAAAAACTACCACCAAAGATAGTGTAAGAAATACTTACACACACATACAAACATATGTATGTATGAAGTGTTAACATTTGAGATTCGATGGTGATTGAAAAACATTTTTTAAAATCAAATAAAAAATAAATAAATAAGTTTTATGAAAAGTAAAAGAACATTTCCAATTGTTTAGTACAAAATATAATAAAATGTAAAATCGTAATATTATTATACTGATTGTTTCATTGAGTTGCAGAAATATTTAATTAAAATGCAGTTTATTGTCTTTCAATTACTTGTACTGTTCGTAGAGTTGAGTTGTCTTATTTTTATGTAGTAAATACATATGTAGATGTAAATGTAAAAAATCTTTAAAAAAATAAAAAATGTACAGGTAGTTATAAAATTTTTCATAAACAAAAAAGTTAATGGAAAATCCAATGAAAAAGGTAAAATTTGTATTTTCTTCTTTTTAGTTACATTTTATTACCTAGAATCATGGTATTATGCTATTTTAAATTTCTGCGAATTTTATATATTTTCTTACTTTTTTCTATAAAGTATTATTAGGGAAAACAAAAATGTTCAATTGGGTTATTCTTTATTTTAAATAAATTCATTCAACACATAAAGGGAATTCATTTGAACACAAAATACGATATTTTTTATAAACATTAAGAAACTTGTCGAAAACGAAAAATATTAATCGTTTTTAAAATAAAAAACATAATTTCGTCCAACACAAATTTTTTCCATAATATTCTGAATTTATAAAATTAAGTTATCAAATTACAAAAATATGTATAATTTAAACCACGTATTCCCTTAAAAAAAATTAATAATTATTGTTTACCCGTTTTTAAATATTAGTTATTTATAACTTAATTTAAAATGTATGATTTATTTCGTTAAGGAATAATTAAAAAAAAAAAAAACACAAAAAATTTCTTTATATAATTGCCTACCTACGATATACCATATAAAATGTGAAAATGTCGCAAGTGTCACACGTGTCGCATGTGAGACAAAGTCACTTCAAACGTACAATGCCTTTCTTCGTTCATGTGTGACACTTCATTTTTAAGTTGGTGTCTGTGTGTGTCTTTGCTCGTATTTTAAAATGCTCCTGTATCCAAATGCCCCGTTGTCATTGTCGCTGTCGCAATTGCAGAAACCACCATCAGGAAAGTAACACAGACTCTGGATTGTCGGATAACGAGGTAAAGTGCAATAAAATTTTATGCAACTGCTACCTATAATCTCATAAAATCATTAAGATTATAGAGATAAATTTGTAATTTATTCAAAATTATTGTTTTAATAGAGCAAATTGCACAAAATTAATTGCACTCCATTTTGATATTCCATTATATACATCTAGATTGAACATAGCCTAAAAAGAAGAAAAATATATGAAAATTTAAGATAAACACGAAGTGTAAATACTTACCACTTTGCAATTTTGCGATCGCAACCGAATTTCTCCACACGCTCGTTTGACGGAAAACATCAAGGCAAGAAATAAAAGTATATTTTGTTTATCAATTTATTCAAATTTAATAATTTATTAAATTTTTGGCAATATAATTTTGTTTGTTTGTGTAATAAATTGAATTATTATTATTATTATTATCTCCTTATAGATTCTCCTTAGCGGGGAGAGTTGAGGGTAATCAATCTATAATTGAGATGTTAATTATAATTACTCAGAGTAATTATAATTATTAGGGTAAAGAAGTATGGGAAAGAAATAAGAGTTTAGTATTTCTTTTATTTGGGATTTAATTGGGATTTTAGTTTCTCACCTTTTCTTTTAGGGTAGCCGGAATTAGAACACAGGTAAGTATGATTTTCCTTTAAATTTGTATTTTTTTTCAATATAATATATTCAAAGGGTAAGTACAATGTTTAGATTATCTATATCTTCAAAGATGGTTGAAAAGTAAGTAAGTATTCAATTTAAAGATTAATTTTAAGACGCTTCGGTTTTTTAGCAATAAGTCCGAATGTTAACGGACAACACAAATGTTGCTATAAAATTCAATAGTAGCAACATTTTCTTTTTTGTAATAGATTTACAAATTTACAGTAGTTACAAATAAAATAAACTTATATTATTTAATAATATAATAATTACAATTTAGTTTTTTTGAAAATAAATTTAAATTAAATTTAAATTGTAAATTGTACATGGCGCCGCCTTTGCTTTAAGCAACAGATAGCGTTTTATTGTTGGGTGGCACATAGCACTTGAGCTAATGATTTAATAGCTTCTACAATAAGCTTGGCATCAGGAGTAGTGGACACTAAAGGGCTGCGCAAACACATTCATTTTCTTGCCGGCGTAAAACATTCACTTCAATGAACTCTGTTATAGTGAAAAATTATATGTATAGATAAGTATACCATTCATTCATTATAAGAAAGTGTGAGTAGATAAAACGAAAATAAAAAAATAATTCTGTGTATGTTTTGGCAATGATCGTAGGCTAACAGTTACTTCGTTGTGAGTTTTTTTTCGCTGTTCGTATCAACTTCACTCAGTGTACGACCATTTTCATGAATAATTCGAATTATCAGTAGATACTATGAATGTTTATGCTTTATGTGATGGATATTATGTTTTACTTGTTTGGTGGTTGCTTTATAACGTAGTAAAAAAAAAAAAACAGAAGTTTATGGTAACATTCTAAAGATTTTACATATTGATATAGTTACAAAATGAAATATTGGGATATTTTAATTGTATTTTTATTTATAATACATCAATTAAACTTGTTATAATTTTCTATTTTATAAAAAAAAAAAAAAATTAAAGAAGAACATATTTAATTTAATCAAAATTAAAACAAATATTTTTTTCTTAAGAAGATATTCATACGTTTTTATATGATTATTGTAATCTTAAATAATATTCATATATATTTAAATGAAAAAAATTCAACAAATTTTTATGATTTTGATTGCAAAACAATATATTTAAATAGAAAAAAAAAAAATATTTTCATAATTTTATTAAGCAAAAACTCCAAAGAAATAAAAATATTCCGCCACAGAAGGTTTGAAAAAAAGTTACATAGTTTTTTTCAAATATTTAAGTATAAAAATGAAAATATTACTTATTTTTATTATTCCAGTCAAATTTAAAAATATTACAAAATATTAATGATGATCAAAAATATTCAAATATTTTTTAAGAATAGAAAAATTTAAATGTTTTGAAAAAGATTTTTTAAAATTGAATATAAAATATAGATTAATTGTATTCAACCTAAGGAAATAATATATGTATATTTTCAATTTAGTTGAAGACTTTGGAATTTGATTTAAAATTTTTATTTTATATGACAAATAGAAAAATATTTAAAAAAATTTATTTCAAATTATTTTCAAGCAATTGAAGAATATTTTACATTTTTTTATTTTACATCTAAAATATAAATAAACTACATAAAATAATTTATTTTTAACAAATATTTTAGATGAAAATATTCACAAACATTCAAAACTTAATATATTATATATAAACGCCTGAAATAATAATTATTAGTTTAACAGAAATAAAACTTATTTTCATCAGAGAAATACAAAACAAAATAATGGAAAATTTTACTTTCAATAAAAATCAAATAATAATTTCTTAAACAACTATCAAATTTTCATATAACATTTAAATTAAGTTGATAAAGTTTAAGATATAAATTGACTATTTTAAAAGTAGATATGTCACTGAAAAAGGTATAATCAATTCGGTGCGGAACAATGTATTTCAACTTGTAAAACAACAAAACACGTATGCTATTCCCTACAGTAACAAAAAGGTCACAACTCGTCCATTAGTAAACAAACAACCAAAACTTCATATTAAAGAATACACATGTACAAACTAATGTATTGCTCTGTATTTTTTGTATTTCTTTATGGGTAGTACACACATGTACGAACTCATATATGGCTTTTGATCTTTTTTTTTGTGCTTCTTTGGTGGTGGATTTTGTTTTTGCTTTTGCCACGCACTTTTTATATACAAATAAAAACAAAAGCGAAAAAGAAAATACAATGAATTATCTATTTCATTGCACAATGAAATCGTATACAACATATCCACACAACTCACATAGGTTCTGTACTATATGGTTTTGTATTCTCTACTCATATGTTTTGAGTTTTCGTGGTCAGTTATTGTGGATAATACTCATTCATTCATTTCACAATGAAAAAGCACACAACATGAACTAACTGTTTTTACGATGAATGTATTCAGCATTCATTTTTCGGCATTCATGCAGCCCTTTAGTGGATACGTTTGGTTTTTGTTCTGGTTGAGTCGTTGATTGCTGCTGATCAGGTTGTTGAGTGACTTTTCTGGATCGTTTGTTACGTTGTGGTTTTGGGTGAAGCAGCGTATGGTGATATTTGAGGCATTTTCTACAGGTGTCTGCAGAAGAACAAGCTCGGAGGTCGTGACTTCTCGCCAAACAATTTAGACAGTAACGGTGCCTTTCCACAAACTCTTCTCTCTTTCGTGCAGACATACTTAAGAATTTACGGCAGAACCGTAGCGCATGGAAGCTTGAACACAGCACGCACTTGTAAATTTCGGGGTCACGCCTCGATACACTGATGTTGCCGGTACGACTACGTATGGTGCTGGTACGGCTTGAAATGGGTTGATGCTGATGAGGTTGACGGGCACTTGGGCGAGTAGCAGTTAATCGTCTGTTATTTCTTGAGCTAGATGTAGAGAAAAACAGGAAAAAATAAAATAAAACGAAACATTACTACTCTGAAATTATTAAAGTTTGGATAGTATGAGTGATGATCAATGACTTAGAGTGATTATGAGTTAAATGAGATAATAGTATAAATTGTATATTATTGAATTTGTAGTGGTAATATAGAGATAGATAGATACATTTTTGTAATGATCATTCAACTTATTCAACAAGGATTTTCTTCATTCATATAAGGAAGATAGCATAATTTTACTATGGGTCTAGTAATGATTCCCGATGCAATACGTACATCAGCAGTCCGAACGTTTTTGTCCGAACCAGAATAAGTTTTCAGGATTCTACCTAACCGCCATTCGTACGGTAGTTGTAAATCGTCAATCACAATGACAAGATCTCTCACCTGTAAATTCGGAACTGAATTTCTTCATTTATAGCGTTTGTGTAACGATTTGAGGTAATCTTCTTTCCATCGTATTGAAAATTGATGATGGATGGCCTTTAGCTTCTCCCATCTGTTAATCAGAGACATGTGTTGAAAATTTTGTTCTGGGAAAGCCATTAAAGGAGCTCCTCTTAAAAAATGGCCTGGAGTGAGTGCGGTTAAGTCTTGTGGGTCTTCTGACATTGCCGAAATTGGGCAATTCATTTTAAATGAAACTTAAAACTCTTTACGGCGGCCTCCCATAATCCACCCATGTGAGGAGCGTGTGGTGGTATAAATTTTCACTCAAACCCATGTGTAATATACTTTTGTGAAATGTCTTGCACAGCATTTTTTACAAATGCATTAAATTCGCGTTGAAGTGCTTTACTGGCGCCTAGAAAGTTTCTGCCGTTATCTGATACTACCCTTTGGGGGAGCCCCCGCCTGCCAACGAAGCGAGAAATTGCAGCCTGAAATGCTGCGGAGGATAAGTCTGAGCATGTTTCCAAGTGAATGGCTTTTTTGCTGGAACAAACGAAAACAGAGACATATCCTTTTATTACGGTAGATTTTCGTATAGGTGAAGTTTTGAGCTCAAAGGGGCCGGCAAAATCAATTCCAGTTATTTGAAATGGAAGTGATAAATTACATCTTTCTGGCGGTAAGGGAGCCATTATTTGTGAACATGGCTGTTGTTTGTAAATAATACAAGTTTTACAATTTCGTATTATCTTTTTCACACGAGGTTCTAGTCTGAATATATAAAATTCGGTCTGCACCATTCTGCACATTTGACCGCATTCAGCATGAGCGAGAAACTTATGCAAATAATTGAGGTATAAATGGCAAAATCGGGAATTTGAGGCTTACAGCCACGAGTTCCAAGAACTGCTGGATTATCATGAGATGAAACATGACGCCATTTCGCATTTGGAACCAAACGATGAATTTGGGCAATTCTATTTGCAACATTAGTTTCCCATGACGAAGGGGTTTTAGAGAGCCATCCTAGGACTATTGAGGAGTCTGTCCATAAAAATATTTCTGCCTTATTGAAGCTTAGAGAAGATATTACATATTTGATGAGATTTGCTAATAAAACCGCGCCATTCAGCTCTAAGCGAGGAAGACAAACCGTTTGGATTGGAGCTACTTTGCTTTTCGCCACCAACAAGTTCGAGAAAGTATTGTCTGATGCAGATTGACAGCGAACGTAAACTGTGGCACAAAATACTACTTTGGAGGCATCAGAGAAACCATGAAGTTGAACTGTGTCTGACGGCGTGTACTGGATCCATCGTGGAATTGAAATTGTTTCAATTTTTGTAAGATCTAGAACGAGATTATTCCAATTTTGCAGAGATTCTAATGAAACCTCTTCATCCCAATCTATACCCTCTAACCATAACTGTTGCATAAGTATCTTTGCCCTGATGACTATGGGAGCTAGCCATCCAGCAGGATCGAAGAGTTTAGCGACTGACGATAAAATCTGGCGTTTAGTGATTTTTAAGGACTGATCGATTGAAGAATAGCTATAACTAAATGAATCTGTGAGTGCATTCCATTTAATGCCAAGGGTTTTGGTGGAGCTTGTTTCGTTAAAACGAAGAAATCTGAATCGTATAAGTCCTCCTTTGGTAAATGAGACAGCAATTATGGATCATTTGCTGTTATTTTCTTTAGGGGTAATCCAGCCGATTTTAATACGTTAATAAGTTGAGTTTGAGCAGATAGAGTTTCTTCTAGTGAAAACCCTCCCGAGAGAATATCATCAACATATGTTTCAGAGCGCAAGATGGAGGCAGCTTTCGGATATAGAGATTCAGAATCCGATGCGAGCTGAAGAAGGGTGCGAATTGCGAGATAAGGTGCGCAATTTACTCCAAAAGTAACAGTTTTTAACTGGTAATCTTTAATAGGGCCATCTTGCTGATTTTGGAATAAGATTCTTTGAAAGGGTCTATCAGCGGGATGTACTAAAATTTGGCGATACATTTTTTGTATATCACCATTGAACACATATCTGTACTTTCTCCAATTGAGAATTATAGTGATCAAATCGTTTTGTAATGTGGGACCTGTATAGAGTACATCATTGAGGGAGAATTGAGATTTTGTTTTTCTCGAGGCATTAAACACTACTCTCACTTTTGTGGATTTATGTTCGGGACGGACCACTGCGTGGTGGGGTAAATGAAATATGCCATATTTGCCTTCCGAAATGATTTCATGGGATTGCGTTTATTTCATGTGATCAAGAGACAAATATTCGTTTAAAACAGCTTTATATTGAGACTGTAAATCGGGATCTTTAGAGAGTGTTTTTTCCATTCTGGAATATTGCGCTAAAGCTATAAACCGAGAAGAACCTAGGAATACTTTTTCTGGATATTCTGACTTAAAAGGTAACCTGACGATATATCTACCGTTTTCGTGACGTGTCGTTGTTTTGGAGTAAAATTGTTCACACATTTCATCTTCCTGCGAGACTGGGTTAGTTGATGGGATTTCTTCTTGCTCCCAAAACTTTTTTAAGAGAGTATTGAGCTCAGAAGTTTCGGAGGTGAAAACTGAAGTTGAGAAAGCTTGAACAGTTTCTGTTTTCATGGGACCACTAAGAACCCAACCGAACACAGTGTTGTAGGCTGAAGTATGGCCGCAGATATTTTTCTTTATGCCATCAATGTTAATAAACCGTTCATAATCATTACCTAGAATAAGATCTATTTGAGATGATTTATTAAAATTTGAATCTGCAAGATCTAATTCCTTTAGTTCGCTGGATATAGGGACTTCAAAAGTACAAGCTGGAAGATGCTTTGTCACTTTAGGTAAGATAATCGCTTTAATGGGGATTCTTAAATTGTATCTTTTAGCGTATAACACAAACTCGCACTCTTTGCTATCCGCTTGTTTTTGACCGCATATACCAACAATTTCGAAATAAGATTTTTTATGGGGGTGTTGAAGGCGATTTCTTATCTTTTCAGTCAAAAATGTTCGTTGATAACCGGGATCTATTAAAGCTCTAATTGTGAAAGTTTTCTGATCTTTGGGATATATTTTGAGGTCTTTTTGTCATGTGTAGCAAAGAGTGATGGGTTTTTTTGCAATACAGACATGTATGTTTACTTTTACAATTTGCTTTGAGGTGAGATAAAGCTAAGCAATTGTTGGAAAGCTTGTTTTTGAACACGTAATCAACTCTTTGTTGAACCGTAAAGGTTCGAAATTTGGGGAATGTTCTTAAAGAGTGATTTTCATTACAAAGTTTACATAACTTTCATTAATATTTTCTTGGGACGTGTAAGTCTGTATACTATTTTGGGGAATATTTGTAAGACTGAAGCAATCTTTAGAAGTTCTGATACTCGTCAGACGTTCAACAGCTTCATATCTGTCAATAAGAAATTGGGACATTTGGGACCATTTCCGAAGTTCACGAGGAGAAGTTAAGGATTGTTCCCAAAGAGAAAGAGTGAAATCTGGTAGTTTTGTCGAGATTAAGCGAATCAAAATAGGATCCCAGCTCTCTACCTCTATACCAAGGGTTCTAAGTGTTGCTAGGGAATCGTTAACGGAAGATTGTATTCTTCTTATTGATTCGCTATCTTCATGAGTAGCTGGAGGAATATTGAATAAGATTTTAATTTGGTTATCTACCAGAACTCGTTTGTTTTCATAGCGTATTTTCAACGCATTCCATGCGAGCTCGAAATTTTCTTGAGATAATTGATATCGTTTTACAATATCACCTGCTTCACCTCGAGTTTTATTCCGAAGGTGGTATAATTTCGTGACAGGTGAGAGTTTCAAGTGGTTTATATATACGGCTGTGAACATGTCACGAAATGAAGGCCACTGTTTATAACTTCCCTTAAATACCTCCGTATCACAGGGTAGCAGTTTAATACAGTTATTATCACTGTCAGAAATGAAATTCTGAGTCAAAGGGAGAGATTGACGAGCTGCAGCTTCAGCTGCAGCTGTATCTAGTTGGATTGCTTTCATTAAATCGAGCATTTGCGAAGTACAGAGATAATATGCATCTACACATGCATCGTAATTTCTTTTCGCTTCTTCTTTGAATTCGGGTTTGACAACTTCCTCATTTGCCAACATGACTCTTTCGTATGAAACTTCTACTTTGGCCCATCTTGAGTCCAAATCTTTGAGTTTTACTTCCAATACTGATTCACTTTGTTCCTCCACAGGAGTTCTATTGAATCTGTTGCAAAATTGTAGTAAATGGTCGCAATCAAATACGAACCGTTCTTTTGGGGAGGGATGAGAATCACTACGAGTAGAGGTCATGTTTGTTGATGGAATTGAACCGAATTCAATGATCATATTGAGTAAAATAAATTTTTAGAGAACTAATTCACCACGATTTCAGAGTTAACTAACAGAGAGTTTTACGATACAACACTATTTAAGGAGATAGGGCTATGTAACTATAGTTCTAGATACCTGTTATCTAGTTAAAATTAATGCTGATCGATATTTTCAGTATTTAATTAACCTTTTTTATATATGTTTTTGTCGTAGTAAGGGACTCAGTGATTATAGTACTAGATGACTGTTATCTAGTTAGGATTTAAATGAGAATATGTGAAAAAAAGTAAAGGTCTAACAAAGTGGTGATTATAACTCAGTGGATTATATGACAAAATTACTAAATTATAAAATAAAATACAATTGGTTTAACAATTGCTCCTCCAATGGACTATATCAGACTAAATGTTGCATATGTACATATAATATGAGTTTGGAAATATTATATTTATTCAATTTAGAATTAGAGTTTTGGGATTAGTAGTATTTATTTTAATTTGTTTCTACAGCTTTCGTATAATTCTCATATAAAATTCAAATACGTAATCGAATACTTGTGTTCTTTAAATTTTTATTGAAATTTATTTCCTTCTTAAATAATTTTTTTTTATCTAATAATCAAAACTTGTGCTCTTTTATTGAAATTTATTTCTTTCTAAAAATTTCTTGTAAAAATCAAATTCTTTTGCTCTTTAAATTATTGAAGTTTATTTGTTAAAATTTTCGTTCAAAAAGAGAAAAAAAAAAAATACGAACTCAATGGCAACCCTTATTGAGATATGCATATAAAATCAATGCTCTTTATGTACCAGAGATTTTCACGACGAATGTTTTGTCTAATATCATATGTAATTTGTACTAGTTTTAAGTAATGTTGTTTGCAGAAATTTTAATGTTCTTTTGACATTTTTCGCTTTTTACAAAAATTAAATGTATGTAAATGTTTGCATACACATAAATAAGTTTGAAATAAACTCTTTTTTTTTTATTGTTGTTAATTGCAGCACATAAATATATAAGCAAATTTTCTGTTTCTAAAGCGTTTTTTTTTTTTTTTTTTGAAAATTTATAAACAAAATTAAGTTGTTTATTTTTGTCTACGACGTTTCTTTTGTGGACTGTATGGGAAAAAGAACTTAAAGAGACAATATGATGTTTATGAATCTTATTAATCATAAGAGTTAAAAAAAACAACTTTGCTTATTTATGATTTCCTTTTAAATCAGTTCTCCTTTCTTACACTGATCTAATTCAAACAATTGAATATAGAATTCATAAACTTTGAAGAGATATGAAATTACGTACACACACACAAATAAACTTTCATAAGGGCACGCAAAATATTTGTATTTTTGGTGGTTGAAAATATGAAGAGAACACAATTTAAAGCGAGTAAGTACGATACAATAAATTCAAAGAGATTTTAATATTTGTCGGCTAAAATTCTCTGTGTCACAAGCGAGTGATGGTGCAATCAGCGTTGCCATAACAGCATTTAAAGTGCAATTCTAGCACTAATTTTTCGGGTACTGCACTTTTTTTGCGAAAAAAGGTGCTAGATGCTTTTTAGCACCTTTTTATACTGTTTTGTAAATAAAATGAATTTTTTAGCACTAAAAGTGCATTTCTAGCACTTATTTTTAGTTTTTGCACTTTAATTTTAATTATGGATAAATAAAGCACAAAATAGCTAAAAATATCTTTGAATAGTTTACCGATCAAATCTTTTTTTGACAACTCCAAAACTAATTGTCTTAAGGTATGGTCAGACTAGACAAAATGACGTAACTACTAAAAAATATTTTCTTACTTCTCCATTTTAATAGAAACATTTTTTACTAATTATTATTCATGGCTGACATTTTACCAAATTTAGAACGATGCTGTTTTTTCTTACAAAACATTAGCAATATCTAACAAGTGTGAACAATTATTTGTAAAAGTAGTGGTTGCACAATTTTAGTAAAAACTTTGACAAATGTGTACAACGTTTTAGAAAAATATCGATTATAAGGACAGCATACGGAAAAATAAAAGAAGTAAATCCGTCTCTTACATAGGGAATAAAATATTTTATCCAATACACAAATTAAAAAAGCCTTTCGACCTAAAAACTCTAAAGAGATGAACCCAATATTTTTATAAGCTAAATTTTATATTCCAGTACTTCATGCGCAGTGCTTATATTTCTATAAATTTATGTTCTTATTTTATTTTGACAAAATGATTTAAAATTATTTAATACATTTTTCAATAAGAGCTCATTTACACTGGGGATTATTGCAGCGTTTTTTTATGCTATTCTGTTTTGAAGTTGCTTCTAAATCCCTTCAACATTTACACATATAAATTTGTATTGTGAAATTTTTAAAAAAATGTTTGACAAAAAACAACAAATCAGAAAAATTTAAAACAAATTTCATGAAATTTTTAGCTTTGCTACGATTTGCAATTTTCTTACCCCGCTTGCTTCTCTACACCTCTTGCCTACAAACGTAAAAGTTGCAGCGATTTTTCCCAGGGAAAATCCCCAATGTAAATGAGCTCTAAGTCATACTTATGTATGAAATTTACTGTGGTCCAAAAAATAATGAGAATACGTTTATAAGTATAAAGATAGGAAGTTATTCTGAATTGATTTGTTCCTTTAGAATTAATAATAAGAGCAATATAATGTGCGTAAACCATACAAATTAAGAAAGAAATTGTGAATATATGCATAAATAACAAAAATGTTTATTCTAATTACTTAATATAAAATTTAGCACTTTTTTCTAAAGAATTGCACTTTTTAACAATCATTTAGCACTTATTTTTCCTAAATTGCGCTTTTTTAATAGCCATTTAGCACTTTTTCTCAGAAAAGTTCTGGCAACACTGGGTGCAATAATCTGAAGAACTGGTTTTTAGTTTAAGAGCACACTTAATTTGTTGTTTTTTTTTTAAGCGCCTTCTACTATATATATTATTTTTTTTTTGCGTTGTGTTTATGAGAAATATAATATAAAATAATAAATACCTTATTATTTTTTGACAAAACATCCAACAATTTTCCTTTTCTTCTTTTTTCCTTGTTTAGTTGGAGAAAAATATAACGCAACACTTTTTTTGTTTGTTTTGCAATTTACATATGTACCACGTTTATATTTATGTATGTGCTTAGATATTTTAGTAAATAGTTTATAATAAATTTTATGACTTTTCTTTTTTTTTTACAAGCTTTTTCTTTTTCCCTTTACACTAAGGAGAGAAAAAATTAGTTTTTACTTGTTTACTGGGATAATGTGCAATATTTTAAGGAACATACAGATAATGTAATTTTTAGGGTTATGTGCAATTTTGATTTTTAATATTAACTTAATATGGCGGGATATATGTATATATATATATATATATATATATATATATATATATATATATATATACATATATATATATATATATATATATATATATATATATATATATATATATATATATATATATATATATATATATATATATATATATATATATATATATATATATATATATATATATATATTTTAAATAAGCATAGAATTCATAAACTTTGAAGAGATATGAAATTACGTACACACACACAAATAAACTTTCATAAGGGCACGCAAAATATTTGTATTTTTGGTGGTTGAAAATATGAAGAGAACACAATTTAAAGCGAGTAAGTACGATACAATAAATTCAAAGAGATTTTAATATTTGTCGGCTAAAATTCTCTGTGTCACAAGCGAGTGATGGTGCAATCAGCGTTGCCATAACAGCATTTAAAGTGCAATTCTAGCACTAATTTTTCGGGTACTGCACTTTTTTTGCGAAAAAAGGTGCTAGATGCTTTTTAGCACCTTTTTATACTGTTTTGTAAATAAAATGAATTTTTTAGCACTAAAAGTGCATTTCTAGCACTTATTTTTAGTTTTTGCACTTTAATTTTAATTATGGATAAATAAAGCACAAAATAGCTAAAAATATCTTTGAATAGTTTACCGATCAAATCTTTTTTTGACAACTCCAAAACTAATTGTCTTAAGGTATGGTCAGACTAGACAAAATGACGTAACTACTAAAAAATATTTTCTTACTTCTCCATTTTAATAGAAACATTTTTTACTAATTATTATTCATGGCTGACATTTTACCAAATTTAGAACGATGCTGTTTTTTCTTACAAAACATTAGCAATATCTAACAAGTGTGAACAATTATTTGTAAAAGTAGTGGTTGCACAATTTTAGTAAAAACTTTGACAAATGTGTACAACGTTTTAGAAAAATATCGATTATAAGGACAGCATACGGAAAAATAAAAGAAGTAAATCCGTCTCTTACATAGGGAATAAAATATTTTATCCAATACACAAATTAAAAAAGCCTTTCGACCTAAAAACTCTAAAGAGATGAACCCAATATTTTTATAAGCTAAATTTTATATTCCAGTACTTCATGCGCAGTGCTTATATTTCTATAAATTTATGTTCTTATTTTATTTTGACAAAATGATTTAAAATTATTTAATACATTTTTCAATAAGAGCTCATTTACACTGGGGATTATTGCAGCGTTTTTTTATGCTATTCTGTTTTGAAGTTGCTTCTAAATCCCTTCAACATTTACACATATAAATTTGTATTGTGAAATTTTTAAAAAAATGTTTGACAAAAAACAACAAATCAGAAAAATTTAAAACAAATTTCATGAAATTTTTAGCTTTGCTACGATTTGCAATTTTCTTACCCCGCTTGCTTCTCTACACCTCTTGCCTACAAACGTAAAAGTTGCAGCGATTTTTCCCAGGGAAAATCCCCAATGTAAATGAGCTCTAAGTCATACTTATGTATGAAATTTACTGTGGTCCAAAAAATAATGAGAATACGTTTATAAGTATAAAGATAGGAAGTTATTCTGAATTGATTTGTTCCTTTAGAATTAATAATAAGAGCAATATAATGTGCGTAAACCATACAAATTAAGAAAGAAATTGTGAATATATGCATAAATAACAAAAATGTTTATTCTAATTACTTAATATAAAATTTAGCACTTTTTTCTAAAGAATTGCACTTTTTAACAATCATTTAGCACTTATTTTTCCTAAATTGCGCTTTTTTAATAGCCATTTAGCACTTTTTCTCAGAAAAGTTCTGGCAACACTGGGTGCAATAATCTGAAGAACTGGTTTTTAGTTTAAGAGCACACTTAATTTGTTGTTTTTTTTTTAAGCGCCTTCTACTATATATATTATTTTTTTTTTGCGTTGTGTTTATGAGAAATATAATATAAAATAATAAATACCTTATTATTTTTTGACAAAACATCCAACAATTTTCCTTTTCTTCTTTTTTCCTTGTTTAGTTGGAGAAAAATATAACGCAACACTTTTTTTGTTTGTTTTGCAATTTACATATGTACCACGTTTATATTTATGTATGTGCTTAGATATTTTAGTAAATAGTTTATAATAAATTTTATGACTTTTCTTTTTTTTTTACAAGCTTTTTCTTTTTCCCTTTACACTAAGGAGAGAAAAAATTAGTTTTTACTTGTTTACTGGGATAATGTGCAATATTTTAAGGAACATACAGATAATGTAATTTTTAGGGTTATGTGCAATTTTGATTTTTAATATTAACTTAATATGGCGGGATATATGTATATATATATATATATATATATATATATATATATATATATATATATACATATATATATATATATATATATATATATATATATATATATATATATATATATATATATATATATATATATATATATATATATATATATATATATATATATATATATATATATATATATATATATATATATATATATATATATATATTTTAAATAAGCATACATAAAAATGTTTATTTTGGGGTTATGTGCAATTTTTTATGGAGGAATATACTTATGTACATATATAGATTTTTTATTTCTTTTATTTTACTTATAAATTTTTTAATACGTACACCACATATACAAATGGACTTTTTGTGATCTTTTTTATACCCTTCACCACAGGTGTAAAGGGTATATATAAGTTTGTCATTCCGTTTGTAATTTCTACAATATTCGCCTAAGACCCCAAAAAGTATATATATTCTGGATCCTTATTGATAGGGGAGTCGATATAAAGATATCCGTCTATCCGTCTGTCTGTTGAAATAAGTTTTTAGCAAGCTCCAGTTATCGGATATATTTGTTTTATATGTCAAACTGTTAGAAATATTCCTTAGAAAATCGCTAATAAAAAAAATCGGTTGATAAATAACTGAGATATCGGCAAAAAAACGAAGACACCCCCAAAAAATCGTATTTTCTGTCGGCTTTTCTCGGCTCTTATAAAAGATAGCGAATTCGTTTTTGCACGAAAAATTCAAAACCGTTATAATAAATATAAACGGCTTTCGCTTTTGAACATGTTGGTCATAAATATTTTTATAAAATTTCGGTGTTTTACAGAAACCCAATTCGCCCAAAAACAACAGAGATATGGTCCAAAAAATAAAAAAAAATTAATAAAATAAATACGAAGAAAAATTTTTATATTAAGCATTGTTATTGTTGTTTTTTTTTTTTGTATGGGCATGCATACATACATACAAAAATGTACCCAGCAGTTTTTTCGGTGTCAATTCACCTGCTTTAGCACAGTAAAGTCCATTTGTGACTACCCACCTGACTCATTCAAATGTGTACGTTTTTTTATACACCCTAACTTCACATATATTGTGAGCGATAGTTAAGCTATCGTACCTTTTATTGACTCTTTTGAAAGCGTTGAGGTGGCGATAGCACTATTTATTGACTCTTTTGAAAGCGTTGAGGTGGCGATAGGACCATTTATTGACTCTTTTGAAAGCGTTGAGGTGGCGATTTATACTTTATTGACCCTTTGGTGAGCATGGAGGTGGCGATAGCACTATTTATTGACTCTTTTGAAAGCGCTGAGGTGGCGATAGCACCATTTATTGACTCTTTTGAGAGCGTGGAAGTGGCGATTTATACTTTATTGACCCTTTGGTGAGCGTGGAGGTGGCGATTCTTTTTTCGTTAAAGTTTTCGTTTATTAAATGTTTTTACTGAATTTTAGCAAAAATGTAGAGATTCAAATGAGAGTTTATAACAGAGTTTTTAGAATTTTGAAACTGATTTGTTGTTAAGTTTTAATTACATTCAGTTCTTAGTGAAAGTTTTTTTAGTGAAAAAATTTATTTTACTGAAAATACAGAATTTTGGTAAAATTTTTAATTTTTAATAAAAAATTAAATTTTTAGGAAAATTTCAGAATTTTTTAAAAATTTTTATTCTTTTTAAAAATTTCTCCTTTTTAGAAAATTTTAATTTATTTGCAAAAAATTTAATTTTTCATGAAATAATATAATATTTTTAGATGAAATAAAATATTTGAATAATTTGTTTAAAAGGAAAATATTAACGAGTTTTTAAACATAACTTTCCATAGTTATATTATTTTAAAGTTTAAAGCAAATTTTTAATGAACGGGTCTAATATAAGAAACATTTAACATTAAATTAATTTTAAAAATATTTCCAACAACATACCATACATATACTCATATTGGTTAATTATTGGAAAAATCTGCACACATTTATATAATATTTACACTTTTTTCATATTTTTTTCAAGACAATTGTTTTGTTTTTAAATAAAAATCAAATTAAAATTTATTTTTTTTTTCAAATAATGACGTTCTATCATTTCTATCAATATTTGTCGTTAAAATATACTTACAAAAAAAATCGCTAACTTTAGTAGA
Source organism: Protophormia terraenovae (assembly GCA_951394005.1). Lineage (NCBI taxonomy): Eukaryota > Metazoa > Arthropoda > Insecta > Diptera > Calliphoridae > Protophormia > Protophormia terraenovae. Next base: position 65,955,323 of record OX596074.1, read on the forward strand.
GAATAGTAAAATCAAAAACAACCGAAAAATTTCCTTAATTAACGATATCGGTAGTAAATGAAAAAAGTTACGGAACTGCGGTACTAGTCTTGCTAATTAGGATTTTACAATTAATAAAAAATCAATTATTCTGCATTTGTGTTTTTTTATTGACTTTTTTGTACTAGTCACAATATCTCCACTTTTTTTTCCTTTGGTGGCAATACACCTCTTCCTAGGACATCCCCATGTTAAAGTGACTAGTCAGGTGATTAGTAAAGTGACCAGTTAAAAAGATTGTCAGGCGACTGACTCAATTTCACCAGTAAAAGGATCGACTTCCAAAGGGTATATAAAGTGGAAGCAACAGCCACCTCACGCTCACAAAGGGTCAATAAATCAACATGCTCATTAAAACAACAAATAGTGCAATGTATGTAAGAATGCTGTGTGGCTGAGTGGTTAGCGCGTGGGTGCGTCATAAACAAAAATGTAAAAATATTAAATTGAATTAAATTGATTAATATAAAATAATATGAAAAGAAAATGAAAATATTTTAATAAATAATAAAATATAAATAAAAATAAAAAAAAGAATTTTCAAAAAAAAAAATATACGCAAAAAAATCTTTTAATTTTTTTACATTCTGAAAATTACTAATTTAAAGATTGACTTTTTCGTACTAGTCACTATATCGCCACCTTTTGGTCCTTTGGTGGCAATACACTACTTCCTAGGACACCCACATGTTAAAGTGACTAGTCAGGTGATTAGTAAAGTGACCAGTTAAAAAGATTGTCAGGTGACTGACTCAATTCACCAGTAACTAGTATGACTAGTATGAATTGACTTTTTCGTACTAGTCACTATATCGCCACCTTTTGGTCCTTTGGTGGCGATACACTCCTTCCTAGGACATCCCCATGTTAAAGTGACTAGTCAGGTGATAGGTAAAGTGACTAGTGGTGACCCAATGTCGTCAGTCAAGTAACCGGTTTCGGACAGTCACCTTTGACTACAGGGTACATACTCCAATATACATGTGTTTTATTCTTCAAAGAAGAAATTTTAGTAGCAACAAAATTGCTTAAATAAAAATACTAAAAAAAACTATAGTTGCAAAATCAAAACAAAGAAATGTTGCTAAAAATTTTTTGCAGCTCAAGAAGAACAATTTTTTGTGTGCTTTTTGTGTTCGACAAAGTTATGTGTACGAGACTAAAACACGAAGTATTAGTTTTTTGATGAGCAATATTTTCTGTTTGCTGCTAAAAATTGCAAAATATTAAAAATATAACATTGTTATATTAAAAATATAACATTGTTATATTAAAAATATAACATTGTTAAGTTCTATTTTTAATAATTTTAGTTGCCGTGTATAGTAAAAATGAAACAGTTTAATATTTATTGTATAGTCATGAGGTGAAGAAATTTTACTGGCGCTGAATATTTAAACTCTGGTCTTAATGCTTTGTTTTTTGTAATACGTAGCTGCCTTCACAATGTGTGCAAAAGGGTTTTTTTATAAATTTTCTTGCATATAAACCTATGTATGTCTACATTTTATTGTTGGTTTTTCTTTTTTGAATAAATGTAAAAGGATTAATTCTTATAGTAATTAAAAAATACTCTTAATTAAAAAGAAATTAAAGTTATTAAAAACTTGAAACTCTCAGTTAAAAATGAGTATTAGTCGATTTTAAGACTTTAGTATTTTTATATATTTTAAGTTTTTATGATACAGTAGGATCTCAATTATCCGTAATAGTCGGGACCGGAAGCGTTCTGGATAATCAATTTTCCCGGTTAATTGAGTAAACATTTTGAGTAGTATTTTTAAGCATTTTTTTACTCATAAAATTCAATTATTCAAGTATTTAATATATGTAAATGTTTAAAAAATATAAGGAAACAGTAACAATTTTGCAAAAAATCTGTGAACAATACACAAGGGTTTCATTTTACGTAGTATTAAAAAAAATCAATCAATCGGACAAGTTGTTTTTGAGTTATGACAACATAAGTGGAAAAATTTTTCAAAAAACTAAAATTTTGTGAAAATGAGCGAATTCACTTAATTGTGAATAAATTCGAAAAGAATTAGTAGATTTTTATGATCGATATCTCATTTTATTGCCATTGCATGTGGCTTTGTGATAAAGCAATAAATCTGAACAGTTTTTTCCTTTTTCGATTTTTAATGATTTTTTAAAACAAAAAAACTTGCTATTTTCACGTAAAAAATATATTTTTGGTTTTATTTTTTTATTATAACTCCGAAACTACTGAGCCGATTGAAATGCAATATATAAGGGGATTAAAGGCTATGTAAATATAAAGTTTTCTAAGTTTATTTCAATAATATCGGACTAAAACTTTTTGAGTTATCATTAATTATGTGGAAAAACGTCTGAAAACAATTTATAATTTTACATAAAAATTTTAAAAAAGCCTCTCCATAGATTTTAAATTTTGACCATATTTGGGCTACTGGAACCATAATACATCAAAATTGTAAAATGGTTTTTCAAGCCTTTACAATTTTTTTCGATTTTGTTGCCTTGTGTAATTTAAGTCATAACATTGATGAAATTACTGTTTCTGATATGAACTCACACAAAGAGCTTTTAAAAATTATTTTTAAAATTGTTAGTGATGAAAGAACTTCCTGAACAACTGCGTTTAACACATTTAAAGAACTATTTTCGTAAAATCTTTGTTATGTCCTTCTGAAATAAAATCAGAATATTTGCTTTTAAAGCACTTAAGTGTTCAAAATGTCTTAATTAGTTATGAAACTGTTGATATTGGCAAAGAATTTTATTTTTCGTGTTCAAAATGTAATAATATAATAAAAGATAATAGTAGATATTGAACAACTTTTTGCTGTTCTGTTTTTCCAAAACTAATTTGCTAAATATAATTATAAATTATATGGAACATGTAAAATTGTCAACTTCATTCTGCAGCATAATTCAAAGTCCAGTGTGGAAGAGAGAACTTGAAAAGTTAAATAAAAATAAGGAAAATAATCAAATATTAATACCAATTATGATATATTTTGATGATTTTGAAATTTTAAATCCGTTAGGCTCACATAGAGGTCAGCAAAAAATTGGTGGTGTATATTTACAAATTTTATCACTTCCGGAACATCTAAATTATCATCAATATTCTTAGTCATGCTCTTCTTTACAGAAGACAGAAAAAAATTTGGTAATGAAAAAATATTTAATAAACTTATTGAAAAACTCAATGTTTTGCAAAACAAAGGCATTACATTAAATGATAAAAATGTTAAACTTGTTCCATGTGTGGTAGGCGGTGACAACTTAGGAATTAACTCAATTTTGGGGTTCGTAGAATCATTTAGATCAAATTATTTCTGTCGTTTTTGTACTTCTCACTCAAGTGAAACAAAATTGTTGTGCGTTGAAAATATAGTCAAATTGAGAACTCGAGAAACTTTCACCAATAATTCTGAAATATTTGGTATTAAGGAAAATTAAATTTTTAACAGTTTGGACAATTTTCATACTTCCGAAAATTATTGTTGTTTCTTAATAGTTTTTAAGAAATTTTAAATTAATTAAATTATAATTTAAATTAAAAAAATGGGCACTTGTGAAAAACGAAAACAAAAACGACCGAAAAGTTTAAGGTTGAATTTGCAGGTAAGTTTTATTTATTCTTTTATGTATAATAAAAGCCTACTTTCTCTATACATAAGTTTCAGCAAACCCCGTTACTTTTTACATTTTAAGCAAATAGGGTTTACTAATGCTACGTAAACTAATTGATGAGTATAAAAAGATAAGTGTTATAAGGTAAGTATTATTAATTAAATTTTTTATTATTATTACTATTATTATTAATATTATTATTATCATTATTAGTATAAATTCATTTTATTTATTATTATTAAATAAAAGGCAAAAAATAAAATTAAAAAATCAAAAAAATTTCAAATAAAAAGTAACAGAAATAAAAAGTGACCAAACATTCCGGCCCCAGTGAAGGACTGAAGTCTTCACTCATATGGAATAGGAGCCAGTTTGTGTATTGGACGCCTAAATACGCCTCCTTTGGTCTTGATTTCCGCCACCCTGACCTTGCCGTCTTCGACTTCGACGACGCTGACGACTCTCCCGGTCAGCCAGTTCTGCGGCAGGCAATTGTCTTCGTGGATTATTACCACTTGACCGACTCTGAGGTTTGGCTTGGCCTCGTGCCACTTGGCTTTGCCCTGAAGACCCAGGATGTAGTCTCGAGACCAGGCTTGCCAGAATGTCTGCTTGAGACCGCAAAGCAGACGCCAACGCTTCCATAACTTCCCCTCTTTGCCTCTCATGTCTTCTACGGATTCTGGCGGCAGCGAACGCAGACCCCCTCCTAACAACAGGTGCGCTGGAGTTAGCGCTTCCCCGTCGTTCGGGTCTGGAGACAGCGGTGCTAGCGGACGGCTGTTGAGCACCGCCTCTACTTCTACGAGCATGGTTGCCATCTCTTCTTGCGTTAGCGACGCGTTGCCTACGACTCGCAGAAGTAGGAACTTCGCCTGCTTGACTGCGGCTTCCCACAGTCTTCCGAAGTGGGGTGCCCGGGGTAGTATGAAGCTGAACCTCACCCCGGATGACGCTGCGTACGATTCTACGACCCTGCGGCTCCTGTCGAACGCTTGTTGAAGCTCCTTCAGGACTCGGCTGGCTCCGACGAAATTCGTCGCGTTGTCGCAAAACACCGTCTGCGGAAGTCCTCTCCTGGCAGCGAACCTTTTAAAAGAAAGAAGAAAGGAATCAGTAGACAGATCCGATACTAATTCTAAATGTACCGCCTTAGAAGTGAAACACACGAAAACCGCTATATACATTTTTAATGGGGGTCTACCACGAATTCTTAACGAAACGTTAACGGGATCACAAAAGTCTACACCGACAGTTAAAAAAGGTCGAGTAGCTCTCACTCTATTAGTGCGCAAATTTCCCATATATTTGACGGAAAGACTTGAGATTTTTGCATTTTAGCTATCTCCTCAGAAAAGTTATATTTCTGGACAGTCTCTACAAGTCGATAAAATGACCATTTCAATTCTTTGGCAGTAGGTATAGATGTTTTCTCAATTTTTCGCTTTTTAAGAACATCAAAAAATCTGAATACGAAAGCAGTTACTCTTAGTAACTTCTTATATGAAGAATATTTATCTATCAGATCAAGCAAACAGTTTTGCTGACCCTCTACAATATTAGTTTTTCGCATTTTTAATGCTTGTTGATTCTCCGTTAACTCAAAATGTTCGAAGGTCCTTCAAACCAAATAGAATTTTTCGATTCATTGACATCACATCCTCTTGATACAATGTCAGCTGGATTTTGTTTAGTTGGCACATGTCGCCATATAACTTCATCTGAACATTCCTGTATCTCAGCAACTCGATTAGAAACGAAAGTTGCGAATGAGGATGGATGAGTTTTTATCCAGTGCAAGGTAATTTCTGAATCAGTTCAGAAATTAACACTTTCGATTTCAAAGCTTATCATAAACTTAATTCAAGTCTCGGAAGATTTAGCTGTAAGTAGCCTTGATACAATTTTATTTGTATCAGAACATCTAACATAAATGCAACAACCATACGCTCGAATAGAAGCATCAGCAAATCCATGAATCTGAATTTTTGCTGTCGAAGTTTTTGTATCCAAAGTTCCTGTAGTAACATTTTAGATTTTGTAACTATTGGGCATAAAAGTCCGAGAGGATCAAACAAACGCGACGAAACTCATAAAATGTTTCTTTTAGTCGCTTTTAAATTTTGAAAATTGTCTTCCAAATGAAACTTAAATGAATCATTCTTCGTAACCCAATGTATGCCAAGAGCTTTAGCTGAATCGGAATCACTGTGTAGTAATTTTTCATTACCTAATGAACTTATAAATTCGGGATGATTTGAAAACCATTTTGTTAGTTTAAAACCAGCTGAACCTAAAATTTCAGTGACCTGGTTACGAATTAAGTTTAGGTCTTGGTAGCTTTCAGCTCCAGTCACTGCGAACAACTTTTGAACCGATAGGTAAAGTCTCTTTGAATAAATCGCTTAAATGAATCAAACATCTGATGGCTAAAAATGGCGCAGATGCCATGCCATATGTTACAGTGTTTAATCGAAACACTTTTAAATTTTCAGATGGATTCTGCCTCCAAAGGATCAATTGATAATTTCTATCATTTTCGCCAATTAAAACTTGCCGATACATTTTTTCAATATCGGCAGTGATTGCATATTTATGTAATCGAAAACGGATCAATGTCGAATATAATTCTTCCTGTATTGTAGGACCAACCATTAACAAATCGTTAAGTGATACCTGTGAAGAAGTTCTACAAGAAGCATCAAAAACAACTCGAAGTTTCGTAGTTGTACTCTGAGGTCGCAAAACACATTGATGTGGAATAAAATAGTGAGGAAAATCTGGTATATCATCTAATATTGTCATATGACCTAAGTCGAAATGCTCTTTCATGAAATCATGATACATTTCTTTCATAACGTTATCTTTGGGAATTTTTCGTTCCAATGAAAGAAATCGTCTTTTTGCGGTTTCGAAAAATGAACCTAACGTTTTTGTATCAGATTTTAAAGGCAAAGAGACTTCAAATCGTCCTGACGTTAAACGCCGTACTAAATTTCTAAAGATTGATTTACAAAACAAACATTTATCAGCAGATTGTTTGGATTTTGTAACATTTAGTGACGTTTTATTATTTTTCTTTGTAGAATTATTTTCAGTTTTATTCTTATTAAACCTCGGCCTTGAACTTGAAGACTCATCAGCAGCAATATGCTGATATCGTTTGTTCAAAGCGGCTTCACAGTCAGACCATAGTGGAAGCTTTTCGAAGTCTAGCTGTTCTTCCCACTTAGATTTTGTGACTGGATCTACTTTCAACATCACTAAATGTATTAAAATCGCATTCGTTATCTTTTTATCGTCACCTATAGATAAAAGCGAATCATATATTGCCGAAACAGTATCTATCATGCTTCGCAAAGCAGAAGCCGAAGGTTTTGTGATCTCTGGAAGATCAAAAAATTTAGCTATATTATAAAAAAATATCCAGCACTTATTATCATATACCTTCTTCAAACTGACTAATGCTTTGGGATAATTATCTTCTGAAATCTGAAAAGCTTTAACTGTACCTAGGGCTTCATCGGACAAGCATGATATTAAATGATTAAATTTTTCTATGTCTGTCAACGTCGGATCATTGTGGACCAAGTTCTCAAATAAGCTCAATTTTTATAATCGGAATATTTTCCGCTGAATTTAGGGAGCTTCATATTTGGGAGTCTTGACTGATGTGACTGAACACTAAAAGATGTTTCAGGCACACTTGTTTTTCTATTTTTAGCTAAAAGACTCAAAAAAAAAAAAAAAAAAAAAAAAAAAAAACGATTTTGTGGGATCTAAATTATCCACATCTGATTGAAGCTTCATTGCTTGCTCAATATAATTTGTAAGAATGTCCAAACGATATTCTAATTCAATTGGATTAAAAGAAATCGTCTTTTCCCGAATGAATTGACGAATTCGTACAATATTTTGTACAACTTTAGCTTTTTTGTCAGTAATTTCTCCAAAGTTTCCGATTTGGAAGGAGAATCTTGGCGTCTTTTACCAGTCATTATAAATTATCAAAATAAAATTCCTCAAAGTAAAATATAAACAAAACCAAAATTATTTATTGGTAAAATCTATTAAATAAATTTTTGCTTTGGTATAATGAATTATAAAAATATATATATATTCAATTTAAACTTTAAATTCAAAATTATTCTCTCGTCGGTTACACAATATTCGGATATTTCCTTGATTTATTCTTTTACTTAAATTTGTCATTAAGTTCAATTCACTTTAATTAAAAATAATTTATTTAATTTCCAGAAAAAATCCACTTTAATCAGCCTTTGGTAAAATAAAATTATTCAATATTGTTTATTTACCAAGAAAAAATCGATATTTATTTATTAAAATTTCATACAAATTGTATTTAAAATTATTATTTAAATTATGAACACACTAACTTTTTATTATTTTATAATTATATGCAATAAAAAATTTTCGAAGCTAGTGTGAACGCACTTTCAACTTAATATTTTCAATTTGTATGAAATTACACTTTTCGATGCTAGTGTAAATGCACTACACTGTTAACAGCTGATGTTAATAAATTAATGTAAATTGGTATAGGAACAAATGATATTGAATTGAAAAACGAATAAAAGGATAAAGCACAAAAGAAAACAGCGATTAATAATAAATTAATTATTTTATAAAAAATAAAAATTAACACTCGCGAATATTGTGTATTTATTTTTAATATATTAAAAAATAAATTTTTTAGCAAACAATTGCAATACCGACGGCAAAACAGGAAATAACTAATTAAATTGTTATTCGATATATATGAAAATTTATACGTGTTCGTGTGTGTATGTTTATTTATTATAAACAAAAGAAACTCGCGATCGTTTCACTTTTAAGGGTGCTTTTTTGTTTATATAAATTATTAAACAAATAAAATATTTCAAAGAGAAGTGTAAAAAATATTGTTTGTGTACGACTAGCAAAGTGACAAATTTTTGAATAATTTACAAAAATCTCTTAAATTTGATTAAATTACAAATTTAAGGTTATAAATAACAAAAATATTTTTTACACTTTTTACTTCTGGTTCAGTATCGGAATTACTCCCCTGGATACAGCGGCAACGACGGGGCATCTGGACAATAGCAATTTGTTCCTTGGTAAAAATGGAGCAGACCAGTTGTTGATGTTTTTGTTGTTTATGTTTATTTAAAGTTTTTGTGTTTCTTAATTTTTTTTTTATGTATTTTGTGTTTTTATTGTTCGTGATTGTTTTATGTACTTTGATAGTGAATGTTTTGTTTTATTTTTAATAAAAATGGTTTTTAAACAATATCACTTTGTTTTTTATTTTTAATTTAAATAAAATATTTTTTAAAGCACTTAAAAAAACACTTCACTTTTTTATTATCACAATATGTCCCTGATCGGGCGCCAAAATGTTTCTTAATAGTTTTTAAGAAATTTTAAATTAATTACATTATAATTTAAATTAAAAAAATGGGCACTTGTGAAAAACGAAAATAAAAACGACCGAAAAGTTTAAGGTTGAATTTGCAAGTAAGTTTTATTTATTTTTTTATGTATAATAAAAGCCTACTTTCTCTATACATAAGTTTCAGCAAACCCCGTTACTTTTTACATTTTAAGCAAATAGAGTTTACTAATGCTACTTAAACTAATTGATGAGTATAAAAAGGTAAGTATTATAAGGTAAGTATTATTAATTCAAATTTTTATTATTATTACTATTATTATTAATATTATTATTATCATTATTATTATTATAAATTCATTTTATTTATTATTATTAAATAAAAGGCAAAAAATAAAATTAAAAAATCAAAAAAATTTCAAATAAAAAATAACAGAAATAAAAAGTGACCAAACAATTGTGTTCATATACTGCACGACCTTTTGGAAGGAGTTTGTCACTACGACCTACTAATTATTTAAAAAAAAAATTATTTTGGAAAAAAGCATCCTTTCAATAGAACTTTTAGATAAACGTATTGAATTATTTGATTTTGGCCCTAAAAATGTTAAACCAACTTTATTTGACTTCGATTGTTTAAACAAGCAAAAATTTAAATTAACGGCCTCAGAAATATTTTTAATTATCAAATATTTACCTCTATTAATTGGCGATATTGTCGGATATAATAAAGTGTATTAACTATTACTATCTGTTAGGGAAATTATCTGTATCTTATTCAAGAAAAACATATCATTCAATACACATATCTATTTAAAATATCTTATAGAAACTCATAATAAATTATTTATAGAAGTTTCAGATGGCAGTTTAAAACCAAAATTTCATTTTTTAATACATTACCCAAATATAGTAATAAATATTGGACCACTTTTTCAAACAAATTCTATGAGATTTGAGAACAAACACCAGATATTTAAAAAAAATAACTCATAATTAAAAACAATAGAATCAATTAAAGTCTATGCATATAAAAAATCAGCTTAAACTAGCAAAATTACTTTTATCAGGTACACAGAAAAAATTAAATTTCGGATTCTATTACTAAATTTATAAAGTCAGTTATTTTTTTTACTGAAATCGGAACTATCACTGAATTTGTAAAATCAAACATTCAAATTCGTAAAAGTTTTATTGAAAAAAAAAAAAAATATATATATATTTTTTTCTTATTAAAATACTTTTACTATTTATAAATATTAATATTTGAAAATGTACATAAATTCCAAATATTTTTTTAATGAAAACTATAAAAATAATATTTAGTTTTTTATAAATTTTCAAACAATATTTATTTTGAAATTAATAAATATTTTAATAAGAATTTTTAAAAAGCAAAATTATAAAATTTTTTAGATTTATTGTATTTTTTACAGATGTAGATTTTTAATGATAATAAATAATAGTATTTTTATACGTTTGTATAATCAATAATATTTTAACTGTTTGTAATTTCTTCATCTTTCCATCAACGACCAAACTGACCTAAGTAAAAAAACACAATCGTTATTAAAAATTAAAAATTTCTTTATGTAATATTACTTACCGATTACAGTTTATGGATATTTTAAACGTTTCGTATATACTTTTGTTAGTTGTTTTAGTTTTAATAAAACCATCCAGCGATTACCTTTTAGAATTGATAAATAAATCTTATTAAGTATGGACATACATATATGTTATGGACAAAAAAAGGAACTTTTGATATCCCGATCATTTAAATGCTTGCAAACTTATTGTTTTTTATAAAGTTCTCTTTAAAGTCTTTTAAATCATTGTCTAAGCTTAATACAATAAGCTAAATAAACTTCTTTTCTTAATTAAAATCATCTCCTAAACCATTGTGTATGTGGATCAATAATGGGGGAGTGGTCTCATATGGGGCCAGTGGCCAAATGCACAATAGGATGATTCCGGGATGGCAAATATTTGTGCCAAATTTCATTAAAATATTTCTATATTTAAAGAATTTATGAAAGTATTACGAGAGGACATTTGTATGTGGGCTAGGTTAAATAATGGACCGAACAAAAGCAATTTCAATAGGCATCGAGTTTAAGAAACCTGTTTATAGTTTGATTATTAGTTTATATGGACGGACAGACGAGCGGACATCGCTAAATCGTTGCAGAAAATGATTTTAACCCGGTAAGATCAATACATCAACACAAACATATAATATCCTCCCCACCTTCCAAAAATTTTTAAAAACACTATATATACAGGCGCGGATCCAGACAAAGCATTTGTGTGGGGGAGGGGGGGTAATTTTTTTATCGTCACTGGAAAAATTATTATTATTTTTAAGCAATGAAAATTTAACCATTCATTTTTTTATTTTCTTACTTAGATGTAAAATTTGAAGTCAATCTGATAACACCGAAACAAGTATCCAATAAACAAATGTATCAGAGAATAACTCATTAAATAAAAAACTTTTTTAAATTTTAAAATCTTACCAAAATTATTATATCAATTACTATAAAAAATGAAAAATAGAAAAAATGTTCGAGTAAACAATTTATTAAATCAATCAAGTAGATGATTGAATTAATAAGAAATTTTTATTTGTGAAATAAAATCTTACTTAAATTCAATTTTTACTGGAATATATTCTATATTAATTGAAAAATGTACGGTAATCATTTTTTCTGCAAAGAGGAGCCCGTGAAGAAAATCTTGTGAAAATTATGGAAATAAATCACTTTATAAAATTTCATACTATTTCAGTCTAAAATTTAAAATTTCATAAAATTTTAAATTTATATAAGAACAAAATAAGTACTTTGTTTTCATTTGATCTCTGCTACAAGATTATATTTTTGTAGTTTCACTCGAAAAACGATTTTCTTGAGTACATCACCAACAAATTTTCGAGAACATTTAAAAAAACAATTTTGAGATTAGTTGCTGAACTAAAAAACTCGTAGCTCCCTAAATTTTAGGTGAATTTTAGATTTTTTAATTGATTAGGAAGAACGTTGTTTTTAACTATAGAGTCATTTCATTTAAAACCAACACGAAAAATTACGATTTTTGACTTTACATCTCCGAATTTAATGATATTTGGTACAATTATTATTCCTGCCAAAATTAAGACTAATTCAAATTTGAGATAGTTTTATCAAGTGGTTCGCGAAATATCGCGATTTGAATGTGCAAAATAGCTTAAAATATGTACAAAGTTGTATACACAAAATTACAAATATCTTTTAAAGTATTTATGATATGATAATTTATTGAGATGTCATATTAAAGGTATCAAAATTACCTTTAATATGACGTATAACATGATTTTTATTTCAACATCAAAATTTTCCATATCAATAATATCTCGAAAAGTGGTATTTTTAAAATTTTTTAAAAATATATGTTAATGATGAAAATGCTTTCTATTGATGAAAATCCTCGGAAATAAAGTAACACGATTTTCTTTTGTATAAAAACAATATAACAATATTTTATTCAAACAAGATAAACTATTTTAAACAAAATTCAAAAGTTGTGTGTAGAAAATTTTCATAATTTCATAATTTCACCCCAATCTGCGTCTGCATAACCAACCAATTGATTACCACCTTTGCAAAACTTCAACTTCAGATTTCTTGTACCTTTGAGATATCGTAGCACATTCTTATCAGCTTTAAAATGTTCTGTATGAGGATCTGCATTCCTTTGAGACAACTTGGATACAGAATGTAAAATATCTGGCCTTGTGGTAAGTGCCAAATACAATAAAGCTCTAAAAAGCGATTGGTATAGTGTAGTATCAACTTTTTCACAATTTTCGTCACATTTGAATTGATAATTTGGATCTAATGGTACTGATGATGACTTACAATTTTCCATGTTGATATAGGATGTCAATGTTTCCAGTTTCACCATCGCGTTTTACCTTTATGTCCAAAAAATGTTCCAATAAACCTTTATCGGTCACTTCAAAAACTTTGCTGATTTCTGATTTGAATTTTAGGATTTCGTTCTTATCTTTACATCAAACAATGATATTATCTACGTACACTGCAACTGTAATTAGATTATTATTACTCACTTTTTGATATAAACAGGGTTCGTTTTGACAACTTTTAAATCCAATTTCACATAAAACTTCATTTAATTTAAAGTTCCATTCACGTAAAACTTTATTTGGATTTTGCTTATCTTCGAATCCTTCTGGCTGTTGCATATATATAACATCATGAAGATTTCCATTCAAATATGCTGTAACAACGTCTAACTGGTGTAGATGCATATTGTGTTCAACTGCTATGGCTAAAATCATTCTAATTGTTTCGTATCTTACAACGGGTGAAAATGTTTCATTATAATTTAAACCATATTTTTGATTACACCCTTTGGCTACTAGTCTTGCCTTGTAACGTTCGATTTTGCCTTCACAAACAAGCGGTATGCTTTAGATACACGATAATATCCTACCATCACCATATTTGAACCTTTAGCATCAAATTTATCTTTCTTTTTATTTAAGACGACCACTTTAGAACCAAAAACTTTCAAATGATTTACATTTGGTTTACGACCACTCCATATTTCATATGGTGTTTTACCATCTAGGCTTTTCGAGGGAGATCTATTTCGTAGATAAACCGCTGTTGCTACTGCTTCAGCCCACAGGTTTTGATTGAGTTTTGAATCGACTAACATACAACGAGCCATTTCTACAATCGTTCGATTAGCTCTTTCAGCCACCCCATTTTGCTGTGGCGTATAAGATACCGTGAGTTGTCGTTGTATTCCACACTGATCTAAATACTGACTAAATTCATTACTAACGTATTCCCCACCGTTGTCGCTACGAATACATTTAATTTTGCGATTTGTTTGTCACTCTACCATTGCTTTAAATTCTTTGAATTTTTCAAAAACTTCGCTTTTGTATTTTAGAAAATAAACAAATATTTTTCTTGACTTGTCATATATAAACGTCAGGAAATATTTTGACCCTCCAATTGAAGCTATATTCATTGGACCACATACGTCCGAGTGTATTAAATCTAATAACTCACCAGATTTTCTGGGAATTTAATTGAATGTATTTTGCTAACCATACAAGTTTGGCATGGACTTTCCGTTTTCTCTTGAACGTTCATTCCATTTACCATGTTTTTCTTGGACAAATTGTATAGACTATTTGAACTTACTGCGCACACTTTCTCCTTCGGTCCTTTGACGTCAAACACAAAAAGATTATCTTCTCTTCTAGCTTTTAAAACCAAATCACCACTACGTTCTGTAAAAACTGCACCATTTTCATTAAACTTGATAATACCACCATGTTGAACGACCTTGTTGACAGATAAAAAATTACCATTCAAATCTGGAGAATATAAAACATCTTTTAATTTAATTGTATTATTAACAAAAATATTGACAGTTCCAATTCCTTCGGCCACAATTGATTTCTTATTTGCTAACATAATATTTTCACTGCATTTTTCCAATTTTGTAAATAAGTTGCGATTTGCACACATATGACTCGTAGCTCCACTATCAATGTACCAGGATATTGGTGTACTTACTCTGTTAGTATTCGCCACTCTGTTAGTATTTGACAATAGAATGATAACTAGTAACTCATCTTGAACACGTATTCCAACATCGGCTAGTTTTTCAGTTATATCACTAAAAGTATTCAGATATTCCGCCATATCTTTGCTATCCTTATACTTAAATTCAACAGCTTTTTGTACAAGGACACCTTCTGCATTGGTCCACTAGGCTTATAAACTTCTTTAAGTTTGTTCCAGGCATCTTTAGACCTTTTTATATTCTTGATATAATTCAGTTGGGACGACTTCACGCTTAACATGATAGACGCAAGGGCTTTCTCGTCATTGCATTCCCATTCCAATATTTTATCGGAACCCCATGTTGAATCTATTTGTTCATCGCCATTCACATACTTCCAAAAATCAGAATGAATTAAGACACTCCGCATGTGAATGCTCCACGTCTCGTAATTCTTCTCGTCCAGCTTTTCTATTTGGTATAATGACGACGATGCCATCCCAAGAATCTTGCACAACTTCTTCTGATTTTAAAATTCCAGTAAATAGTTTTCTTTCCCAAACGTTTTGTCTGGGCCCATAACCTGATGAAAATCCTCGGAAATAAAGTAACACGATTTTCTTTTGTATAAAAACAATATAACAATATTTTATTCAAACAAGATAAACTATTTTAAACAAAATTCAAAAGTTGTGTGTAGAAAATGTTCATAATTTTATATGACAATATAAAATAATTTTCAATGCTAACTAAAAATATAAATGTTGATTAAGAAAAGTGTTTTTGTATAAAGTGCATAAAGTATATTTCTAACATCTATAACGGTGGAAAGTAGCATTCTGGGACTCGCAATATTTTAGGAGTTATATACGAAATATTTATTGCAATTCTAATTGTTTTGTTTGTAATAAAATAGAAAAATCGCCAATTTCTTCCAAAAATCATCTGGATGTAATAAAATTCGGCAAGAATAATATTGACGCTGGTAACGCAAATTCCGTGTTTAAGTTTAAAATGAGGAAATTTGTCTTTTTATTTCTTTATTATTTCTGTCTATCGTCTTAATGATATTTTGTTTACAATAAAATGAGATGTCAATCTTTAAAATACACTAATACAACGGTTTGCGTCGCTAATAGGGCCTGAAGAAACGCGACGCAAACCGAAACGACGCAAAACAAACCACGATTTTCCATACATTTGTATTGATTTTCATTTAATTGGTTCCGAGATTCATAATTTTAGCTGAAAAAATAGATGAAACTTTGCACCTGAGTAGATTTTTTGATGCTTAGTTTGGACCTTTAATCACTTTTTTGAATTTTATAATATAATTATTTTTTAATTCCAGCTTTGCGATTTGAGAAATTAAGGCGAAAATTGGAAAATCATAAAAAAATGGGTAAATTTTGAGAGACCCTGGTTCACGCAGTATTAAAGTTTTTAATTATTTTTTTCCTTCGCACAATTTCTTATAAAGTCTTTCAGAAAAATATAAATACTATATATGTTACTTAAGAAATTTTTTTTATAACTAAAAAAGAACGTAACGACCTTTTTCGCAAAAAAACGGCGAAAAATTGACTTTTTTCAAAATTCAAATTCAAACGCATATAACTTTTGATTACGTAAAGATTTTGTCAAAAAATTTTTTCAACATAATTTTGTTATTTGTTGTTAATAAAATAGAAAATATTTAAAAAAAAATCGACTGAAATTTAGATCCGCTATAGCGAAAAAACTTTACCAAGATAGGTCCAAAAATAAAAATTTTAATCTTTGAAGCCAAATATCTCTTAAACTAAAAGAGATAATATACACATACGAGGATGTTTTTTGTAGATGTCGACTAACAGAATCCACTCATATAAAAATCGTTTAAATCGGCTGAGATATAACGAATCTTGATCGTTTTAAATTTTTTGAACACCCGAGGTGTCCAACTTTAGGACCCTCTGGACCCGCCCCCGTTAAACTTATAAGGTACAAACTCAAAACTTAAATTCGCCTACACCTCTACTAACACTCTCTGACATTTCATTGAAATCGGACCTGCCGTTTGGAAATGATAATGCTGTGACAAGAAATATTTTAACAAAGCTCAACATTTTAATTTTTTCAGCATAGTCCTAATCCGTTCTATCCGTAAGACACATAACAAATATATATTACATCATTGTTTAGGAAATTTTGTCTTCTTTTCAAATATGTATAAAAAATTTTACGATACAAAATTTGTTAAAGACTTTTTGCAAAAAACTCTGAGAAAGGATGGATTTGTGATTTTTTGCATATTTTTCATTTTTAATTAGGCAATAAAATTCTTGTTAGTGAATATTTTTTTGATGCTTAATTCAAAGCGTTATTCACTTTTTTAGATTTATCTACGACAATCCCGTAATTCCCAAAAAACTTTAAAAAATTTGCAAAAAATGTGATTTTTTACTTTTTTTGCTATATCTTTCCAACCGATAACGGAGAGCAAAAATTTCTATTGCGAAAAAAATTAAAACACTTTAGACTAAATAAAAGCTTTGCGATTTGAGAAATTAAGGCGAAAATTCGAAATTAGTTGGAAAAAATTGGTAAAATTGTTACTTAAGAAAATTTTTATATAAGAATGTTAGCATTTTTTTGGCAAAAAAAAAAAAAAACAGGAAAATATCAACTTTTTTTGAAAGTTTAAATTTAAATGCTTATAACTTTTGTCTCCGTAAATATTTTTTCAAAATTTTTTCTTCGCACAATTTTTCTATTTGTTGTCAATGAAATTGAAAAAACTAAAAAAAATCGGGTGAAATTTGAACCCGCTGTAGCGATTTTTTCAAAATTTTTTCATCGCACAATTTTGAAATTTGAACCCGCTGTAGCAAAAAAACCAAGACAGGCTGAAAAGTAAAAAATTTTAATCTTTGAAGCTCAATATCTCTTAAACTAAAAGAGATAATATATGCATACGATGATGTTCTTTGTAGATCTCTACTAGCAGAATCCTCCCACATAAAAATCTTTGAAATCGGTTCAGATATAAGGAATCAGGATCGTTTTTAATAAATTTTATACCCGAGGTGTCCAACTTTGGGACTCTGTGGACTCGTCCCCTGTAGGTCTGTATGGTCCAAGCTCAAAACTTAAACTCGCCTACACCTCTACTATTACCATGTGAAATCGGATCAGCCGTTCCAAAGTTCCATAATTATTTCCATTTCATTTTTTGAATCGCACAAAGTGCGTCGTGTGCATATCTTATCTCTATTAGTTTACGAGATAATCGGCTTCAAAGATAAAAATTTTTACATTTTGACCTACCTTGGGGAAGTTTTTTCATTATAGCGGGTTCAAACTTCACCTGATTTTCTGGAAATATATTTTATTTTATTAAAAACAAATAACAAAACTATGTAAAATGTAAAAATCTTTCAAGAATCAAAAGTTATATGCATTTGAATTTGAAGTTTGAAAAAAAGTCGATTTTTGCTACTACTTTTTTGTCAAAAAAGTAGTTACAGCCTTTTTTAGTTTTAAATAAAGTAAGTAACATATAGAGTATTTATATTTTTCTGAAAGATAACTATAGAAAATTGTGTGAAGGAAGAAAAGTTGTAAAAATTTTATTCCTGAGTAGGGTTTATAAACCGGTTAACTGAAAACCGGTTTTTTCTCATAATTTCGGTTTTTCGTGAACGGGTTAATTTAAAATGTTCATTTTCGGTTAACCGGTTTCATAAATTAGACAAGAACATTGTCTTCATTTTAGTACTTCCTCCGAATTTAAAACAAGACAAAATGTTTTGGAAGAATTAAAAACTTTTGTTTTAGTCAAAACAAGTAATCAGTGATATAGTTACATGTTTGGAGTTCATATGTATAATAAAATCATACATTTACAAAATTTTGCGGGACATTTTTTTTTTTAAGAAGAAAAGAACTTCACACACTTACAGTGGTGGTCACAATTTTACCCTACATGACCTGAACTTTTTTGGCCTTAATTTTCTTAAGGAAAAAATTAAGTTTCCAGGAAAAATATGAAGTATATAATAAAATGTTTTCAAAATTAGACTTGACAATCAAGCACGAAAAAAATCCTCTTAAATAAACTTTTAATATTCTCACTTAGGTTAAAATTACAATTATCTTCACCACCTCAAAAGTAAAAGTAAATAAGTGCAGGAAATGAACTTGCAAATTTTTAATAGTTCTTCTAAAATTGTAAAAATATAAGAAATTCAGCAAATACCAAAATTTCATTCAAAAATAACCACTAGCAAAAATTTTATTCCAAAATTAAAAATGAATAATATGTACAAAATCAAAAATCAGTCCTTTCTCTGTGTTTTTTGCAAAAAGTCTTCATATTATAAATATTTTTATATATATTTGAAAATAGGACAAAATTCCCTAAACATTGGTGTATAACAAGTTTATATCGTCTGTTTTGCGTATGCAAATAAAGGATTCAAAACTAAAGGCTCAACTACATAGAATACTTTCGCTTCAACTGCGACTGACAGCTAAGTTAAGTACATGCATTTATATTGAGCGGAACCAAATCAGTACGCCAAACTTCTGCGTGAAGTACTTCAAAGATGAAGAATGTTCAACTTTGAAGTGCCGAAGTACGTAAATATATTTTGTCGATTGTTTTATTCGGTTTTTCGTGAACGGGTTAATTTAAAATGTTCATTTTCGGTTAACCGGTTTCATAAATTAGACAAGAACATTGTCTTCATTTTAGTACTTCCTCCGAATTTAAAACAAGACAAAATGTTTTGGAAGAATTAAAAACTTTTGTTTTAGTCAAAACAAGTAATCAGTGATATAGTTACATGTTTGGAGTTCATATGTATAATAAAATCATACATTTACAAAATTTTGCGGGACATTTTTTTTTTTTTAAGAAGAAAAGAACTTCACACACTTACAGTGGCGGTCACAATTTTACCCTACATGACCTGAACTTTTTTGGCCTTAATTTTCTTAAGGAAAAAATTAAGTTTCCAGGAAAAATATGAAGTATATAATAAAATGTTTTCAAAATTAGACTTGACAATCAAGCACGAAAAAAATCCTCTTAAATAAACTTTTAATATTCTCACTTAGGTTAAAATTACAATTATCTTCACCACCTCAAAAGTAAAAGTAAATAAGTGCAGGAAATGAACTTGCAAATTTTTAATAGTTCTTCTAAAATTGTAAAAATATAAGAAATTCAGCAAATACCAAAATTTCATTCAAAAATAACCACTAGCAAAAATTTTATTCCAAAATTAAAAATGAATAATATGTACAAAATCAAAAATCAGTCCTTTCTCTGTGTTTTTTGCAAAAAGTCTTCATATTATAAATATTTTTATATATATTTGAAAATAGGACAAAATTCCCTAAACATTGGTGTATAACAAGTTTATATCGTCTGTTTTGCGTATGCAAATAAAGGATTCAAAACTAAAGGCTCAACTACATAGAATACTTTCGCTTCAACTGCGACTGACAGCTAAGTTAAGTACATGCATTTATATTGAGCGGAACCAAATCAGTACGCCAAACTTCTGCGTGAAGTACTTCAAAGATGAAGAATGTTCAACTTTGAAGTGCCGAAGTACGTAAATATATTTTGTCGATTGTTTTATTCTTATTTTAATATTTTTTCGTTGAGTCGGAAATTTTAATTTGCAATTCATTATTTCAACTGAGAACATAATAGAATTTTCACATCTTTATATTTTATTATATAAAATTTTAATATCAAAATAATGCAATGACTGGATTATTATCATTTATGTGTTGCGTAGCGGTCAGTCGCAGTTGAAGCGAAAGTATTCTATGTAGTTGAGCCTTAATAATTGCATGTGATTTGGTTAATTTTTTGTATGATTGGTAATGCGATTCCTCATAATGCAGTATCAAGAAATATTGTAATAAAGCTTAACATTTTTTTTTTTGAGCATAGTGCTTAATTCATATCCATTGGTTATAGCCATCAGGCTGACAAATATTACATTTTATATATCATTGTTTAGAAAATTTCTTTTCAAATATATATAAAAAATATTTAAAATACGAAAATTTGTTGTGGACTTTTTGAAAAAACACCGAGAAAGGCCTGATTTTTGATTTTGTACATATTTTTCATTATTAATTTTGGAATAAAATTTTTGCTAGTGGATATTTTTGAATGAAATTTTACACCTGAGTAGATTCTTTTGTGCTTAGTTTTAGCAATTATTTGCTTTGTTGCATTTATTAACAAAAAGATCGCAATTAAATTAAATTAAGTATTTATCCGTTTCAGAACAAATAAATCATTTTGGCATCGATTTGTTAGTGCATATTTTTGCATATTTTACTCTTAACGGCATATTACTGCATTTGGCGATTTTTAGAGCATATTTATAGCATATCTTGTTATTTTTGGGTAATGTTTAGAGCATCTTAAGGATAATATTTTTATACCTCATGAAGTGTTTTTCAAAGAAAAAAAAATTTTTTTTCTCGTTTTTTGGCCAAAAAAGTGGTAACATTCTTTTTCTGTTATATAAAAATTTTCTTAAGTAACATTTATAGTATTTATATTTTTCTGAAAGATAACTAAACACAGAATACTTGAAAAAAAAGGCTTTAAAAATCGATTTTTGCGAGAACCAGGGTTTCCCAAATTTGACCTATTTTTCCAACTGATTTCGGATTTTCGCCTTAATTTCTCAAATTTCAAAGCTAGAATAAAAAAAAAAAAAGTTATACTTTCTATTTAGTCTAATGTGTTTTAATTTTTTTTCGCAATAGAAATTTTTGCTCCCCATTATTGGTTGGAAAGATATAGCAAAAAAAGTAAAAAATTCCATTTCTGTAAATTTTTTAAAGTTTTTTGGGAATTACGGGATTTTTGTAGACAAATCTAAAAAAGTGAATAACGCTTTGAATTAATCAACAAATCTACTTATGAGTGAAATCTCATTTGAAAATATTCACTAACAAGAATTTTATTGCATAATTAAAAATGAAAAAAAAAAACACAAATCCATCCTTTCTCTATGTATAATAAATTTCACTACTTTAAAACTTTTAGCACACTTTTCTTAAAACAAAGCGAACAAAGGCAAATTATGTTTATATGGACATATTTCAAAATGATTATAGGTGTTTAAGTAGAAATCTTACTTTTATTCAAATTTAAACCTTTTTGTATATTAACTCCTTTTTGGGTTAATATTAGTTGCCAACAACTTTTACTCCTGTTTTAATGCATCTCTGCAATTACAAACTAGCAAGTAAAACCGTTAAGGGTACTTAAGCATTATCTGTCACTTACCTTCTTCGTTTTTAATTAGTTATCTTTATAACTACATATCGTTCGTTTCGTTGCCATCTTGAAGGTAAAAAAAAATTGAGATCTTTTCTCATATATTTAAAATTTGAAAAACTATTGTGTTTTATTTTTTTTTCCTTCCACATTTTTTATTTTTTTTTCCTTCCACATTTTCCTTGCGTAAACAATAGGTATCAACATAATTCTGGCACATGATATAAAATATTTAATGTAGAATTCATAATTGTGCAAATCAGAAAAATATATATAATTTTACTATATATTTCAAAAGGTCGAAATTTTTATTATTGAAAATTTGGGTATTTTGGGAAAATTGCCTTGTATGGCTAAGTTTACCGGTAGGCTGTCATAACTTTTTGCAGAACCTTTAAGAATATATTGAGCTATATAGTTTAATTCACAGAAGTATTAAAATCGACAATAAATTGTTTTTACAGACTCAAAAAGTTCAACTTCTCATCCAAAATTGTTCATTTTTGACCACTGCTGGATGTAGGGTGAACGTTCAGAACTTTTCAAGATTACACTTACACGTTTTCTTGGGGTCCCGTCTTTCAGAAAATGTCAAAAAATATTAAACTTTTTTAACAAAATTTTTTAGAAAAGTTAAATTTATAAAGTTACTTTTTTGGTAAAAAATTGCAATTTTTGAGACCTGTTTTGAAAGTTTGACTTTGAAAATTGTTTTCTTGTTATCGAATTCAGATAACAAAAAAATTTTTCTATTAGCATAATTTAGAAAATTTTATAGAATTTTAACATGTTTTTTAAAAAAATTTTAGAAATTTTATTTTAAAGGTTACAGGGCAAAATCGCAAAAAAGTCAAGGCCAAAAATGAGAAATTTATTTTTTGAAGTTAAATATCTTTTAAACCATGCGATATAATTTAACACAATAATAAAAATGTAAAAATATTTAAAATCGGTTAATATTTGTAAAAGTTATAAGCCCCGATTTGTTTTTCCTCGAGGTGGTCAAATTTGGCCCACTGTAGCGACGTCCGTGCTGCAGCTACATTTAACAATATTCTGAAAGCCTAATTCCTCCTCTATCGATGTTCCAAGTTTCATCTAAATCGGTTCAGTAGTTTCAAAGTTCCAGACTTATTACCATTTATTTTGCTTTCGGCTCCACTGTGGAATGTTGATAAATACATTACTTGTTCTTGAGGATCCTGCTGTCAAACTCCATATAAAAAATAATTTTATCTATCCAAAAGGATACTAGAAATGTCAAACACCTTACATAGAAAAACTGCCTACAAAAAATTAGACTGGTCGACAAAAAAAATACAACACCGTAGACGAATAGTTAGACTTGATGTATTTTGATGCGCTTAACTCGAATCTGCTTTCAGGTTTTTTCCATCTGGATTTTTTTTAAGGGCATGTCTAATATTTCGCCCATAGTAAGGCCATTACTCTAGTATATTTCCTTATAATTCAAGAACGGTGTGTAGGATTGAAATAAGTGATACACCAAAAGATACGGACTAAAAACATCTTTAAATCTCTTTAATTTTTTTATGTTCTCAATAGTTTCAAAGTTATTTTGAAATAAGTGTCAAAAAAAAAAAACTTTTCATGCAAAATTTGAGATTTTTTTGTTGCTAAAATTTCTTTTTAAAAGTGAAAGCAGCAAAAATGTTTCAATTTATCATCTTTATCTTAAAGCTGGTAAAATTACGAGTAAATAAAGCTACGTATCATAAAAATTGATGCACAAATCATGACTGCATTCACAGTGTAAAAAATTACTAAATAATTTTCTAAATAATAATTTTTACTTAGAGTGATTGTAGGCAGTGTTGCCAGTTTAGCCTTTTTAAAGTTAAATCTAGCCTTTTTATTTTGCTTTTAGCCTCAAAATTTTCGTTTTAGCTTCTAGCTTTTTTGTTAGCCTTTTTTATTCTTAACATAGCCTTAAAAAAGCTAAAAATTTACTAATTTTATTTTTACAGAATCATCAATTTAAGCATTTTTGTGTATTAATTCGTACAAAAAAATCAAAAGTATTTATATTTAAAGAAAATTTTCGTCAGCGGCGCTTGATTCTATAATAATATTATAATTGTTTTTTAACAAACTTTATTACCCATAGAAACTTTTTATTTTATAGTTACAAATTCACTAAATATCTTAAAGAAATACCAAAATCCTATGAGGACATAAAAATAAATGCGTTTTTAAATAAAGCAATATATGCGTACTTGAAAATTATAAGTAATAAAACTATTTTATTGCTTTTGAGATTAAAAAATGCATGTTCAAGTAATTTGAACCACAAAGTAGAACAGAGTCGTCATATCGAGGCTTCAAATTTGCCAAAATCATTTTTTTAGAATATGGTGGGAGAAAGAGATAGAAATGTTGCATGAATATAAAATTTACGAATGTAAAAGTGATACGCTATGTTGATAGGAATTTTGAAACGAAGCAGAAAACCAAAACAAAACAAACAAAAATCACATTCTACATAAAAAATTATTTAACAAGCAAAACTTTAATATTTACATTTATGTGGAATAAAAAAATTATTTCCACAAATGAAATTTGTTTTCAGCACGTAATAGCTCAAATGAAATTTGTTTTTAGCACATAAATAATAACTTTTAATTTAATAAATAGATAATTTTATATTAATTCTGTGGCCAAAAGGTAGAATTAAAATAAAAGAAACTCCACAAAATCGAGAATGAATAATCAAAACAAAAACAAGTTAGAGAATTTTGTGTGAGTGATAGGCAATAGTACACACTTTCTGTCTCTGTTTTCTTACACTACCGTATGTATACTGTGATTTGAACTAAAGAACAGCGATGGATGACATTCGTGTTATGAATATTAGTGCGACACTTAACATTGTTATGTTGTGCTATGTTCTTTTTTCTTGTTTGCATAGCATACGAAGGCATTTTAAAATACGAGCAAAGACACACACAGACACCAACTTAAAAATGAAGTGTCACACATGAACGAAGAAAGGCATTGTACGTTTGAAGTGACTTTGTCTCACATGCGACACGTGTGACACTTGCGACATTTTCACATTTTATATGGTATATCGTAGGTAGGCAATTAAATAAAGGAATTTTTTGTGTTTTTTTTTTTAATTATTCCTTAACGAAATAAATCATACATTTTAAATTAAGTTATAAATAACTAATATTTAAAAACGGGTAAACAATAATTATTAATTTTTTTTAAGGGAATACGTGGTTTAAATTATACATATTTTTGTAGTTTTTATAAATTTAGAATATTATGGAAAAAATTTGTGTTGGACGAAATTATGTTTTTTATTTTAAAAAATATTAATCGTTTTTAAAATAAAAAACATAATTTCGTCCAACACAAATTTTTTCCATAATATTCTAAATTTGTGCATTTATTTTTATGTCCTGTTCTTTGAGATATTTAGTGAATTTGTAACTATAAAATAAAAAGTTTCTATGGGTAATAAAGTTTGTTAAAAAACAATTATAATATTATTATAGAATCAAGCGCCGCTGGCGAAAATTTTCTTTAAATATAAATACTTTTGATTTTTTTGTACGAATTAATACACAAAAATGCTTAAATTGATGATTCTGTAAAAATAAAATTAGTAAATTTTTAGCCTTTTTAAGGCTATGTTAAGAATAAAAAAGGCTAACAAAAAAGCTAGAAGCTAAAACGAAAATTTTGAGGCTAAAAGCAAAATAAAAAGGCTAGATTTAGCTTTAAAAAGGCTAAACTGGCAACACTGCCTACAATCACTCTAAGTAAAAATTATTATTTAGAAAATTATTTAGTAATTTTTTACACTGTGAATGCAGTCATGATTTGTGCATCAATTTTTATGATACGTAGCTTTATTTACTCGTAATTTTACCAGCTTTAAGATAAAGATGATAAATTGAAACATTTTTGCTGCTTTCACTTTTAAAAAGAAATTTTAGCAACAAAAAAATCTCAAATTTTGCATGAAAAGTTTTTTTTTTTTTGACACTTATTTCAAAATAACTTTGAAACTATTGAGAACATAAAAAAATTAAAGAGATTTAAAGATGTTTTTAGTCCGTATCTTTTGGTGTATCACTTATTTCAATCCTACACACCGTTCTTGAATTATAAGGAAATATACTAGAGTAATGGCCTTACTATGGGCGAAATATTAGACATGCCCTTAAAAAAAATCCAGATGGAAAAAACCTGAAAGCAGATTCGAGTTAAGCGCATCAAAATACATCAAGTCTAACTATTCGTCTACGGTGTTGTATTTTTTTTGTCGACCAGTCTAATTTTTTGTAGGCAGTTTTTCTATGTAAGGTGTTTGACATTTCTAGTATCCTTTTGGATAGATAAAATTATTTTTTATATGGAGTTTGACAGCAGGATCCTCAAGAACAAGTAATGTATTTATCAACATTCCACAGTGGAGCCGAAAGCAAAATAAATGGTAATAAGTCTGGAACTTTGAAACTACTGAACCGATTTAGATGAAACTTGGAACATCGATAGAGGAGGAATTAGGCTTTCAGAATATTGTTAAATGTAGCTGCAGCACGGACGTCGCTACAGTGGGCCAAATTTGACCACCTCGAGGAAAAACAAATCGGGGCTTATAACTTTTACAAATATTAACCGATTTTAAATATTTTTACATTTTTATTATTGTGTTAAATTATATCGCATGGTTTAAAAGATATTTAACTTCAAAAAATAAATTTCTCATTTTTGGCCTTGACTTTTTTGCGATTTTGCCCTGTAACCTTTAAAATAAAATTTCTAAAATTTTTTTAAAAAACATGTTAAAATTCTATAAAATTTTCTAAATTATGCTAATAGAAAAATTTTTTTGTTATCTGAATTCGATAACAAGAAAACAATTTTCAAAGTCAAACTTTCAAAACAGGTCTCAAAAATTGCAATTTTTTACCAAAAAAGTAACTTTATAAATTTAACTTTTCTAAAAAATTTTGTTAAAAAAGTTTAATATTTTTTGACATTTTCTGAAAGACGGGACCCCAAGAAAACGTGTAAGTGTAATCTTGAAAAGTTCTGAACGTTCACCCTACATCCAGCAGTGGTCAAAAATGAACAATTTTGGATGAGAAGTTGAACTTTTTGAGTCTGTAAAAACAATTTATTGTCGATTTTAATACTTCTGTGAATTAAACTATATAGCTCAATATATTCTTAAAGGTTCTGCAAAAAGTTATGACAGCCTACCGGTAAACTTAGCCATACAAGGCAATTTTCCCAAAATACCCAAATTTTCAATAATAAAAATTTCGACCTTTTGAAATATATAGTAAAATTATATATATTTTTCTGATTTGCACAATTATGAATTCTACATTAAATATTTTATATCATGTGCCAGAATTATGTTGATACCTATTGTTTACGCAAGGAAAATGTGGAAGGAAAACAAAACAAAAAAATAAAACACAATAGTTTTTCAAATTTTAAATATATGAGAAAAGATCTCAATTTTTTTTTACCTTCAAGATGGCAACGAAACGAACGATATGTAGTTATAAAGATAACTAATTAAAAACGAAGAAGGTAAGTGACAGATAATGCTTAAGTACCCTTAACGGTTTTACTTGCTAGTTTGTAATCGCAGAGATGCATTAAAACAGGAGTAAAAGTTGTTGGCAACTAATATTAACCCAAAAAGGAGTTAATATACAAAAAGGTTTAAATTTGAATAAAAGTAAGATTTCTACTTAAACACCTATAATCATTTTGAAATATGTCCATATAAACATAATTTGCCTTTGTTCGCTTTGTTTTAAGAAAAGTGTGCTAAAAGTTTTAAAGTAGTGAAATTTATTATACATAGAGAAAGGATGGATTTGTGTTTTTTTTTTTTTCATTTTTAATTATGCAATAAAATTCTTGTTAGTGAATATTTTCAAATGAGATTTCACTCATAAGTAGATTTGTTGATTAATTCAAAGCGTTATTCACTTTTTTAGATTTGTCTACAAAAATCCCGTAATTCCCAAAAAACTTTAAAAAATTTACAGAAATGGAATTTTTTACTTTTTTTGCTATATCTTTCCAACCAATAATGGGGAGCAAAAATTTCTATTGCGAAAAAAAATTAAAACACATTAGACTAAATAGAAAGTATAACTTTTTTTTTTTTTATTCTAGCTTTGAAATTTGAGAAATTAAGGCGAAAATCCGAAATCAGTTGGAAAAATAGGTCAAATTTGGGAAACCCTGGTTCTCGCAAAAATCGATTTTTAAAGCCTTTTTTTTCAAGTATTCTGTGTTTAGTTATCTTTCAGAAAAATATAAATACTATAAATGTTACTTAAGAAAATTTTTATATAACAGAAAAAGAATGTTACCACTTTTTTGGCCAAAAAACGAGAAAAAAAATTTTTTTTCTTTGAAAAACACTTCATGAGGTATAAAAATATTATCCTTAAGATGCTCTAAACATTACCCAAAAATAACAAGATATGCTATAAATATGCTCTAAAAATCGCCAAATGCAGTAATATGCCGTTAAGAGTAAAATATGCAAAAATATGCACTAACAAATCGATGCCAAAATGATTTATTTGTTCTGAAACGGATAAATACTTAATTTAATTTAATTGCGATCTTTTTGTTAATAAATGCAACAAAGCAAATAATTGCTAAAACTAAGCACAAAAGAATCTACTCAGGTGTAAAATTTCATTCAAAAATATCCACTAGCAAAAATTTTATTCCAAAATTAATAATGAAAAATATGTACAAAATCAAAAATCAGGCCTTTCTCGGTGTTTTTTCAAAAAGTCCACAACAAATTTTCGTATTTTAAATATTTTTTATATATATTTGAAAAGAAATTTTCTAAACAATGATATATAAAATGTAATATTTGTCAGCCTGATGGCTATAACCAATGGATATGAATTAAGCACTATGCTCAAAAAAAAAATGTTAAGCTTTATTACAATATTTCTTGATACTGCATTATGAGGAATCGCATTACCAATCATACAAAAAATTAACCAAATCACATGCAATTATTAAGGCTCAACTACATAGAATACTTTCGCTTCAACTGCGACTGACCGCTACGCAACACATAAATGATAATAATCCAGTCATTGCATTATTTTGATATTAAAATTTTATATAATAAAATATAAAGATGTGAAAATTCTATTATGTTCTCAGTTGAAATAATGAATTGCAAATTAAAATTTCCGACTCAACGAAAAAATATTAAAATAAGAATAAAACAATCGACAAAATATATTTACGTACTTCAGCACTTCAAAGTTGAACATTCTTCATCTTTGAAGTACTTCACGCAGAAGTTTGGCGTACTGATTTGGTTCCGCTCAATATAAATGCATGTACTTAACTTAGCTGTCAGTCGCAGTTGAAGCGAAAGTATTCTATGTAGTTGAGCCTTTAGTTTTGAATCCTTTATTTGCATACGCAAAACAGACGATATAAACTTGTTATACCCCAATGTTTAGGGAATTTTGTCCTATTTTCAAATATATATAAAAATATTTATAATATGAAGACTTTTTGCAAAAAACACAGAGAAAGGACTGATTTTTGATTTTGTACATATTATTCATTTTTAATTTTGGAATAAAATTTTTGCTAGTGGTTATTTTTGAATGAAATTTTGGTATTTGCTGAATTTCTTATATTTTTACAATTTTAGAAGAACTATTAAAAATTTGCAAGTTCATTTCCTGCACTTATTTACTTTTACTTTTGAGGTGGTGAAGATAATTGTAATTTTAACCTAAGTGAGAATATTAAAAGTTTATTTAAGAGGATTTTTTTCGTGCTTGATTGTCAAGTCTAATTTTGAAAACATTTTATTATATACTTCATATTTTTCCTGGAAACTTAATTTTTTCCTTAAGAAAATTAAGGCCAAAAAAGTTCAGGTCATGTAGGGTAAAATTGTGACCGCCACTGTAAGTGTGTGAAGTTCTTTTCTTCTTAAAAAAAAAAATGTCCCGCAAAATTTTGTAAATGTATGATTTTATTATACATATGAACTCCAAACATGTAACTATATCACTGATTACTTGTTTTGACTAAAACAAAAGTTTTTAATTCTTCCAAAACATTTTGTCTTGTTTTAAATTCGGAGGAAGTACTAAAATGAAGACAATGTTCTTGTCTAATTTATGAAACCGGTTAACCGAAAATGAACATTTTAAATTAACCCGTTCACGAAAAACCGAAATTATGAGAAAAAACCGGTTTTCAGTTAACCGGTTTATAAACCCTACTCAGGAATAAAATTTTTACAACTTTTCTTCCTTCACACAATTTTCTATAGTTATCTTTCAGAAAAATATAAATACTCTATATGTTACTTACTTTATTTAAAACTAAAAAAGGCTGTAACTACTTTTTTGACAAAAAAGT
Organism: Protophormia terraenovae; assembly: GCA_951394005.1. NCBI lineage: Eukaryota > Metazoa > Arthropoda > Insecta > Diptera > Calliphoridae > Protophormia > Protophormia terraenovae. The sequence goes on from OX596074.1 coordinate 65,985,703, forward strand.
AGCAAAAATCGACTTTTTTTCAAACTTCAAATTCAAATGCATATAACTTTTGATTCTTGAAAGATTTTTACATTTTACATAGTTTTGTTATTTGTTTTTAATAAAATAAAATATATTTCCAGAAAATCAGGTGAAGTTTGAACCCGCTATAATGAAAAAACTTCCCCAAGGTAGGTCAAAATGTAAAAATTTTTATCTTTGAAGCCGATTATCTCGTAAACTAATAGAGATAAGATATGCACACGACGCACTTTGTGCGATTCAAAAAATGAAATGGAAATAATTATGGAACTTTGGAACGGCTGATCCGATTTCACATGGTAATAGTAGAGGTGTAGGCGAGTTTAAGTTTTGAGCTTGGACCATACAGACCTACAGGGGACGAGTCCACAGAGTCCCAAAGTTGGACACCTCGGGTATAAAATTTATTAAAAACGATCCTGATTCCTTATATCTGAACCGATTTCAAAGATTTTTATGTGGGAGGATTCTGCTAGTAGAGATCTACAAAGAACATCATCGTATGCATATATTATCTCTTTTAGTTTAAGAGATATTGAGCTTCAAAGATTAAAATTTTTTACTTTTCAGCCTGTCTTGGTTTTTTTGCTACAGCGGGTTCAAATTTCACCCAATTTTTTTTAGTTTTTTCAATTTCATTGACAACAAATAGAAAAATTGTGCGAAGAAAAAATTTTGAAAAAATATTTACGGAGACAAAAGTTATAAGCATTTAAATTTAAACTTTCAAAAAAAGTTGATATTTTCCTGTTTTTTTTTTTTTTTTTGCCAAAAAAATGCTAACATTCTTATATAAAAATTTTCTTAAGTAACAATTTTACCAATTTTTTCCAACTAATTTCGAATTTTCGCCTTAATTTCTCAAATCGCAAAGCTTTTATTTAGTCTAAAGTGTTTTAATTTTTTTCGCAATAGAAATTTTTGCTCTCCGTTATCGGTTGGAAAGATATAGCAAAAAAAGTAAAAAATCACATTTTTGCAAATTTTTTAAAGTTTTTTGGGAATTACGGGATTGTCGTAGATAAATCTAAAAAAGTGAATAACGCTTTGAATTAAGCATCAAAAAAATATTCACTAACAAGAATTTTATTGCATAATTAAAAATGAAAAATATGCAAAAAATCACAAATCCATCCTTTCTCAGAGTTTTTTGCAAAAAGTCTTTAACAAATTTTGTATCGTAAAATTTTTTATACATATTTGAAAAGAAGACAAAATTTCCTAAACAATGATGTAATATATATTTGTTATGTGTCTTACGGATAGAACGGATTAGGACTATGCTGAAAAAATTAAAACGTTGAGCTTTGTTAAAATATTTCTTGTCACAGCATTATCATTTCCAAACGGCAGGTCCGATTTCAATGAAATGTCAGAGAGTGTTAGTAGAGGTGTAGGCGAATTTAAGTTTTGAGTTTGTACCTTATAAGTTTAACGGGGGCGGGTCCAGAGGGTCCTAAAGTTGGACACCTCGGGTGTTCAAAAAATTTAAAACGATCAAGATTCGTTATATCTCAGCCGATTTAAACGATTTTTATATGAGTGGATTCTGTTAGTCGACATCTACAAAAAACATCCTCGTATGTGTATATTATCTCTTTTAGTTTAAGAGATATTTGGCTTCAAAGATTAAAATTTTTATTTTTGGACCTATCTTGGTAAAGTTTTTTCGCTATAGCGGATCTAAATTTCAGTCGATTTTTTTAAATATTTTCTATTTTATTAACAACAAATAACAAAATTATGTTGAAAAAATTTTTTGACAAAATCTTTACGTAATCAAAAGTTATATGCGTTTGAATTTGAATTTTGAAAAAGTCAATTTTTCGCCGTTTTTTTGCGAAAAAGGTCGTTACGTTCTTTTTTAGTTATAAAAAAATTTCTTAAGTAACATATATAGTATTTATATTTTTCTGAAGGAAAAAAATAATTAAAAACTTTAATACTGCGTGAACCAGGGTCTCTCAAAATTGACCCATTTTTTTATGATTTTCCAATTTTCGCCTTAATTTCTCAAATCGCAAAGCTGGAATTAAAAAATAATTATATTATAAAATCCAAAAAAGTGATTAAAGGTCCAAACTAAGCATCAAAAAATCTACTCAGGTGCAAAGTTTCATTTAAAAACATTACTTAACGAAAATGTTATTCCAGATTTAAAACTGAAATAACATTTTTATTATTTCCAGATTTAATACTGCGTGAACCAGGGTCTCTCAATTTCTCAAATCGCAAAGCTGGAATTAAAAAATAATCATATTTTTTACAAAGTTTGATGTGTTTTTAATTTTTTGGTAATAGAAATTTTTCTACCCGATATCAGTTGTTTAGGAAATTTTGCCTTCTTTTCAAATATATATAAAAATCTTTATAATACGAAAATTTATTGAAGAATTTTCGCAAAAAACGCCGAGAAGGGACTGATTTTGGATTTTGAACATATTATTAATTTTTAATTTTGGAATAACATTTTTGTTAGATAATATTTTTAAATGAAATTTTGCACCTGTGTAGATTTGTTGATGCTGAATTTGGACCTTTCGTCACTTTTTTGTATTTCTCAATAGAAATTCCGCAAATCCCAAAAAGCTTTCAAAAATGTCCAAAAATGTGATTTTTTAAGTTTTATGCTATATTTTCCCAACCGATGTCGGGGAGCAAAAATTTCTATTACCAAAAAATTGAAAACACATCAAACTTTTTAAAAAATGTATTCCAGCTTTGCGATTTGAGAAATTAAGGCAAAAATTGGAAAATCATAAAAAAATGGGTCAATTTTGAGAGTCCTTGGTTCACGCAGTATTAAAGTTTTTAATTATTTTTTTTCCTTTGCACAATTCCTTATAAAGCAATCTCTCAGAAAAATATAAATGCTATATATTCACTTTTTTAGACTTGTCTACATAAATCCTTTCATTCCCAAAAAACTTTAAAAAATTTCCAAAAATGGGATTTTTTACTTTTTTTGCTATATCTTTCCAACCGATAACGGGGAGCAAAAATTTCTATTGCGAAAAAAATTTAAACGCTTTAGACTTAATAAAAAGTACCTTTTTTTTATTTCAGCTTTGCGATTTGAGAAATTAAGCCGAAAATTTGAAATTAGTTGAAAAAATATGTCAAATTTGGGAAACCCTGGTTCTCGCAAAAATTGATTTTTAAAAGCTTCTTTTTTTAAAGTATCTTTTGTTTAGTTATCTTTCAGAAAAATATCAATACTATATATGTTACTTAAGAAAATTTTTATATAACGGAAAAATAATGTTACCACTTTTTTAGCAAAAAAAAAATTAAAAAAAAAACGGGAAAAAATTAACTTTTAAATTTAATTAAATTAAATTTAAATGCTTGTAACTTTTGACTCCGTAAATATTTCTTCAAAATTCTTTCTTTGCATAACTTTTCTATATGTTTTTAATGACCAAGACAGGCTGAAAAGCAAAAATTTTTGAAGCTTAATATCTCTTAAACAAAAAGAGATAATATATGCATGCGGTGTTGATTTTTAGTAACAATAAAGTTGTAGTAACAGATATTATTGGCTAAGAATATGGATATTGGAAAAACAAATTATACTCGTACCCAAATATATGATTCCACCAACCGAAATGAAAAAGTTATTGGTACTTCTAACTGAATAATATATTGTCTTTACCATTTTAATCGGTATTCCCAAAAGTAAAAATAAATAAAAAGGGAACCAATTTTTTTAAAAAATAATTTTTTATTTAAGAGTTTTTATATAATTCATTAATATACATACAAATTATATACAGTACATTTATAAACTATTAATCAAAATTATTATTACAATTAATAATCCCATATAACATATTCTTCACCATTAGCCGATGTAACAATATGTGAAATATAAGATAGTTTAATTTTTTCAATATTTATACATTTTTAAATCCGAAAAATCTACGCCATGTTATAAATCTAGCAAAGATAGACTTACACTTCTTTTGGGAGGAAATGCAGCGGGATATTGAAAACCCGAGAGCTTTTAAAAATGTTAAAAAGAGCGAGCTTTCTGTTCATTGGAGTGCAAATAAAAAAGCATGGATGACTGCATCCTTATTTAGAGATTGGATGAACAATTGTGCTGCTCCCGAGCTAAAGGCTTATTGTTTTTCAAAAAATATTGAGTTTAAAATGCTCTTGTTAGTTGACAATGCACCAGGTCATCCTGTTTTTTTAGACGATTATTCGGAAAATATTAATGTTATTTTTATGCCCCCAAATACAACATCTTTGATACAACCAATGGATCAAGGTGTTATATCCAACTTCAAGTCATACTATCTGCGTCGAACTTTTCATCAACTTCTAAAAGCTACTGACGATAACATGCCATCCATGAAAGAGTTTTGGAAGAATTACAATATCCTATTGAAAATATAAACCTATCTTGGAAAGAAGTAAAAGAATCGTGCATGAACGGAACTTGGCGTCAATTATGGCCCGAATGTATTCTCAAAGATATGGAAAATATCTTTAATATTTTTGTTATGTTTTTTTTTTTTTTTGCATTACTCCAATGAATTGTTATATTTTTACAATAATAAAAACTATTTAAAAAAAAAAATTTAATATTTTTTATTGAAAAATCTATTTTTTCAGCTAAAATTATGAATCTCGGAACCAATTAAATGAAAATCAATACAAATGTATGGAAAATCGTGCTTTGTTTTGCGTCGTTTCGGTTTGCGTCGCGTTTCTTCAGGCCCTATTAGCGACGCAAACCGTTGTATTAGTGTATTTTAAAGATTGACATCTCATTTTATTGTAAACAAAATATCATTAAGACGATAGACAGAAATAATAAAGAAATAAAAAGACAATTTTCCTCATTTTAAACTTAAACACGGAATTTGCGTTACCCGCGTCAATATTATTCTTGCCGAATTTTATTACATCCAGATGATTTTTGGAAGAAATTGGCGATTTTTCTATTTTATTACAAACAAAACAATTCGAATTGCAATAAATATTTCGTATATAACTCCTAAAATATTGCGAGTCCCAGAATGCTACTTTCCACCGTTATAGATGTTAGAAATATACTTTATGCACTTTATACAAAAACACTTTTCTTAATCAACATTTATATTTTTAGTTAGCATTGAAAATTATTTTATATTGTCATATAAAATTATGAAAATTTTCTACACACAACTTTTGAATTTTGTTTAAAATAGTTTATCTTGTTTGAATAAAATATTGTTATATTGTTTTTATACAAAAGAAAATCGTGTTACTTTATTTCCGAGGATTTTCATCAGGTTATGGGCCCAGACAAAACGTTTGGGAAAGAAAACTATTTACTGGAATTTTAAAATCAGAAGAAGTTGTGCAAGATTCTTGGGATGGCATCGTCGTCATTATACCAAATAGAAAAGCTGGACGAGAAGAATTACGAGACGTGGAGCATTCACATGCGGAGTGTCTTAATTCATTCTGATTTTTGGAAGTATGTGAATGGCGATGAACAAATAGATTCAACATGGGGTTCCGATAAAATATTGGAATGGGAATGCAATGACGAGAAAGCCCTTGCGTCTATCATGTTAAGCGTGAAGTCGTCCCAACTGAATTATATCAAGAATATAAAAAGGTCTAAAGATGCCTGGAACAAACTTAAAGAAGTTTATAAGCCTAGTGGACCAATGCAGAAGGTGTCCTTGTACAAAAAGCTGTTGAATTTAAGTATAAGGATAGCAAAGATATGGCGGAATATCTGAATACTTTTAGTGATATAACTGAAAAACTAGCCGATGTTGGAATACGTGTTCAAGATGAGTTACTAGTTATCATTCTATTGTCAAATACTAACAGAGTGGCGAATACTAACAGAGTAAGTACACCAATATCCTGGTACATTGATAGTGGAGCTACGAGTCATATTTGTGCAAATCGCAACTTATTTACAAAATTGGAAAAATGCAGTGAAAATATTATGTTAGCAAATAAGAAATCAATTGTGGCCGAAGGAATTGGAACTGTCAATATTTTTGTTAATAATACAATTAAATTAAAAGATGTTTTATATTCTCCAGATTTGAATGGTAATTTTTTATCTGTCAACAAGGTCGTTCAACATGGTGGTATTATCAAGTTTAATGAAAATGGTGCAGTTTTTACAGAACGTAGTGGTGATTTGGTTTTAAAAGCTAGAAGAGAAGATAATCTTTTTGTGTTTGACGTCAAAGGACCGAAGGAGAAAGTGTGCGCAGTAAGTTCAAATAGTGAAATCTGGCATCGCAGATATGGACATCTAAACTACAAAAGTCTATACAATTTGTCCAAGAAAAACATGGTAAATGGAATGAACGTTCAAGAGAAAACGGAAAGTCCATGCCAAACTTGTATGGTTAGCAAAATACATTCAATTAAATTCCCAAAGCAAACAGAAAATAAATCTGGTGAGTTATTAGATTTAATACACTCGGACGTATGTGGTCCAATGAATATAGCTTCAATTGGAGGGTCAAAATATTTCCTGACGTTTATATATGACAAGTCAAGAAAAATATTTGTTTATTTTCTAAAATACAAAAGCGAAGTTTTTGAAAAATTCAAAGAATTTAAAGCAATGGTAGAGTGACAAACAAATCGCAAAATTAAATGTATTCGTAGCGACAACGGTGGGGAATACGTTAGTAATGAATTTAGTCAGTATTTAGATCAGTGTGGAATACAACGACAACTCACGGTATCTTATACGCCACAGCAAAATGGGGTGGCTGAAAGAGCTAATCGAACGATTGTAGAAATGGCTCGTTATATGTTAGTCGATTCAAAACTCAATCAAAACCTGTGGGCTGAAGCAGTAGCAACAGCGGTTTATCTACGAAATAGATCTCCCTCGAAAAGCCTAGATGGTAAAACACCATATGAAATATGGAGTGGTCGTAAACCAAATGTAAATCATTTGAAAGTTTTTGGTTCTAAAGTGGTCGTCTTAAATAAAAAGAAAGATAAATTTGATGCTAAAGGTTCAAATATGGTGATGGTAGGATATTATCGTGTATCTAAAGCATACCGCTTGTTTGTGAAGGCAAAATCGAACGTTACAAGGCAAGACTAGTAGCCAAAGGGTGTAATCAAAAATATGGTTTAAATTATAATGAAACATTTTCACCCGTTGTAAGATACGAAACAATTAGAATGATTTTAGCCATAGCAGTTGAACACAATATGCATCTACACCAGTTAGACGTTGTTACAGCATATTTGAATGGAAATCTTCATGATGTTATATATATGCAACAGCCAGAAGGATTCGAAGATAAGCAAAATCCAAATAAAGTTTTACGTGAATGGAACTTTAAATTAAATGAAGTTTTATGTGAAATTGGATTTAAAAGTTGTCAAAACGAACCCTGTTTATATCAAAAAGTGAGTAATAATAATCTAATTACAGTTGCAGTGTACGTAGATAATATCATTGTTTGATGTAAAGATAAGAACGAAATCCTAAAATTCAAATCAGAAATCAGCAAAGTTTTTGAAGTGACCGATAAAGGTTTATTGGAACATTTTTTGGACATAAAGGTAAAACGCGATGGTGAAACTGGAAACATTGACATCCTATATCAACATGGAAAATTGTAAGTCATCATCAGTACCATTAGATCCAAATTATCAAATCAAATGTGACGAAAATTGTGAAAAAGTTGATACTACACTATACCAATCGCTTTTTAGAGCTTTATTGTATTTGGCACTTACCACAAGGCCAGATATTTTACATTCTGTATCCAAGTTGTCTCAAAGGAATGCAGATCCTCATACAGAACATTTTAAAGCTGATAAGAATGTGCTACGATATCTCAAAGGTACAAGAAATCTGAAGTTGAAGTTTTGCAAAGGTGGTAATCAATTGGTTGGTTATGCAGACGCAGATTGGGGTGAAATTATGAAATTATGAAAATTTTCTACACACAACTTTTGAATTTTGTTTAAAATAGTTTATCTTGTTTGAATAAAATATTGTTATATTGTTTTTATACAAAAGAAAATCGTGTTACTTTATTTCCGAGGATTTTCATCAATAGAAAGCATTTTCATCATTAACATATATTTTTAAAAAATTTTAAAAATACCACTTTTCGAGATATTATTGATATGGACCATTTTGATGTTGAAATAAAAATCATGTTATACGTCATATTAAAGGTAATTTTGATACCTTTAATATGACATCTCAATAAATTATCATATCATAAATACTTTAAAAGATATTTGTAATTTTGTGTATACAACTTTGTACATATTTTAAGCTATTTTGCACATTCAAATCGCGATATTTCGCGAACCACTTGATAAAACTATCTGAAATTTGAATTAGTCTTAATTTTGGCAGGAATAATAATTGTACCAAATATCATTAAATTCGGAGATGTAAAGTCAAAAATCGTAATTTTTCGTGTTGGTTTTAAATGTAATGACTCTATAGTTAAAAACAACGTTCTTCCTAATCAATTAAAAAATCTAAAATTCACCTAAAATTTAGGGAGCTACGAGTTTTTTAGTTCAGCAACTAATCTCAAAATTGTTTTTTTAAATGTTCTCGAAAATTTGTTGGTGATGTACTCAAGAAAATCGTTTTTCGAGTAAATTACAAAAATATAATCTTGTAGCAGAGATCAAATGAAAACAAAGTACTTATTTTGTTCTTATATAAATTTAAAATTTTATGAAATTTTAAATTTTAGACTGAAATAGTATGAAATTTTATAAAGTGATTTATTTCCATAATTTTCACAAGATTTTCTTCACGGGCTCCTCTTTGCAGAAAAAATGATTACCGTACATTTTTCAATTAATATAGAATATATTCCAGTAAAAATTGAATTTAAGTAAGATTTTATTTCACAAATAAAAATTTCTTATTAATTCAATCATCTACTTGATTGATTTAATAAATTGTTTACTCGAACATTTTTTCTATTTTTCATTTTTTTATAGTAATTGATATAATAATTTTGGTGAGATTTTAAAATTTAAAAAAGTTTTTTATTCAATGAGTTATTCTCTGATACATTTGTTTATTGGATACTTGTTTCGGTGTTATCAGATTGACTTCAAATTTTACATCTAAGTAAGAAAATAAAAAAATGAATGGTTAAATTTTCATTGCTTAAAAATTATATATATAAAACCATAATTTTTCCAGTGACGATAAAAAGATTTATTTATCAATTCTAAAAGGTAATCGCTGGATGGTTTTATTAAAACTAAAACAACTAACAAAAGTATATACGAAACGTTTAAAATATCCATAAACTGTAATCGGTAAGTAATATTACATAAAGAAATTTTTAATTTTTAATAACGATTGTGTTTTTTTACTTAGGTCAGTTTGGTCGTTGATGGAAAGATGAAGAAATTACAAACAGTTAAAATATTATTGATTATACAAACGTATAAAAATACTATTATTTATTATCATTAAAAATCTACATCTGTAAAAAATACAATAAATCTAAAAAATTTTGTAATTTTGCTTTTTAAAAATTCTTATTAAAATATTTATTAATTTCAAAATAAATATTGTTTGAAAATTTATAAAAAACTAAATATTATTTTTATAGTTTTCATTAAAAAAATATTTGGAATTTATGTACATTTTCAAATATTAAAATTTATAAATAGTAAAAGTATTTTAATAAGAAAAAAAAATATATATATATTTTTTTTTTTTCAATAAAACTTTTACGAATTTGAATGTTTGATTTTACAAATTCAGTGATAGTTCCGATTTCAGTAAAAAAAATAACTGACTTTATAAATTTAGTAATAGAATCCGAAATTTAATTTTTTCTGTGTACCTGATAAAAGTAATTTTGCTAGTTTAAGCTGATTTTTTATATGCATAGACTTTAATTGATTCTATTGTTTTTAATTATGAGTTATTTTTTTTAAATATCTGGTGTTTGTTCTCAAATCTCATAGAATTTGTTTGAAAAAGTGGTCCAATATTTATTACTATATTTGGGTAATGTATTAAAAAATGAAATTTTGGTTTTAAACTGCCATCTGAAACTTCTATAAATAATTTATTATGAGTTTCTATAAGATATTTTAAATAGATATGTGTATTGAATGATATGTTTTTCTTGAATAAGATACAGATAATTTCCCTAACAGATAGTAATAGTTAACACTCTTTATTATATCCGACAATATCGCCAATTAATAGAGGTAAATATTTGATAATTAAAAACATTTCTGAGGCCGTTAATTTAAATTTTTGCTTGTTTAAACAATCGAAGTCAAATAAAGTTGGTTTAACATTTTTAGGGCCAAAATCAAATAATTCAATACGTTTATCTAAAAGTTCTATTGAAAGGATGCTTTTTTCCAAAATAATTTTTTTTTAAAATAATTAGTAGGTCGTAGTGACAAACTCCTTCCAAAAGGTCGTGCAGTATATGAACACAATTGTTTGGTCACTTTATTTCTGTTATTTTTTATTTGAAATTTTGCTGAAACTTATGTATAGAGAAAGTAGGCTTTTATTATACATAAAAAAATAAATAAAACTTACTTGCAAATTCAACCTTAAACTTTTCGGTCGTTTTTATTTTCGTTTTTCACAAGTGCCCATTTTTTTAATTTAAAGTATAATGTAATTAATTTAAAATTTCTTAAAAACTATTAAGAAACATTTTGGCGCCCGATCAGGGACATATTGTGATAATAAAAAAGTGAAGTGTTTTTTTAAGTGCTTTAAAAAATATTTTATTTAAATTAAAAATAAAAAACAAAGTGATATTGTTTAAAAACCATTTTTATTAAAAATAAAACAAAACATTCACTATCAAAGTACATAAAACAATCACGAACAATAAAAACACAAAATACATAAAAAAAAAATTAAGAAACACAAAAACTTTAAATAAACATAAACAACAAAAACATCAACAACTGGTCTGCTCCATTTTTACCAAGGAACAAATTGCTATTGTCCAGATGCCCCGTCGTTGCCGCTGTATCCAGGGGAGTAATTCCGATACTGAACCAGAAGTAAAAAGTGTAAAAAATATTTTTGTTATTTATAACCTTAAATTTGTAATTTAATCAAATTTAAGAGATTTTTGTAAATTATTCAAAAATTTGTCACTTTGCTAGTCGTACACAAACAATATTTTTTACACTTCTCTTTGAAATATTTTATTTGTTTAATAATTTATATAAACAAAAAACCACCCTTAAAAGTGAAACGATCGCGAGTTTCTTTTGTTTATAATAAATAAACATACACACACGAACACGTATAAATTTTCATATATATCGAATAACAATTTAATTAGTTATTTCCTGTTTTGCCGTCGGTATTGCAATTGTTTGCTAAAAAATTTATTTTTTAATATATTAAAAATAAAAACACAATATTCGCGAGTGTTAATTTTTATTTTTTATAAAATAATTAATTTATTATTAATCGCTGTTTTCTTTTGTGCTTTATCCTTTTATTCGTTTTTCAATTCAATATCATTTGTTCCTATACCAATTTACATTAATTTATTAACATCAGCTGTTAACAGTGTAGTGCATTTACACTAGCATCGAAAAGTGTAATTTCATACAAATTGAAAATATTAAGTTGAAAGTGCGTTCACACTAGCTTCGAAAATTTTTTATTGCATATAATTATAAAATAATAAAAAGTTAGTGTGTTCATAATTTAAATAATAATTTTAAATACAATTTGTATGAAATTTTAATAAATAAATATCGATTTTTTCTTGGTAAATAAACAATATTGAATAATTTTATTTTACCAAAGGCTGATTAAAGTGGATTTTTTCTGGAAATTAAATAAATTATTTTTAATTAAAGTGAATTGAACTTAATGACAAATTTAAGTAAAAGAATAAATCAAGGAAATATCCGAATATTGTGTAACCGACGAGAGAATAATTTTGAATTTAAAGTTTAAATTGAATTGAATATATATTTAATTTTATTATTTAATAGATTTTACCAATAAATAATTTTGGTTTTGTTTATATTATACTTTGAGGAATTTTATTTTGATAATTTATAATGACTGGTAAAAGACGCCAAGATTCTTCTTCCAAATCGGAAACTTTGGAGAAATTACTGACAAAAAAGCTAAAGTTGTACAAAATATTGTACGAATTCGTCAATTCATTCGGGAAAAGACGATTTCTTTTAATCCAATTGAATTAGAATATCGTTTGGACATTCTTACAAATTATATTGAGCAAGCAATGAAGCTTCAATCAGATGTGGATAATTTAGATCCCACAAAATCGTTTTTTTTTTTTTTTTTTTTTTTTTTTTGAGTCTTTTAGCTAAAAATAGAAAAACAAGTGTGCCTGAAACATCTTTTAGTGTTCAGTCACATCAGTCAAGACTCCCAAATATGAAGCTCCCTAAATTCAGCGGAAAATATTCCGATTATAAAAATTGAGCTTATTTGAGAACTTGGTCCACAATGATCCGACGTTGACAGACATAGAAAAATTTAATCATTTAATATCATGCTTGTCCGATGAAGCCCTAGGTACAGTTAAAGCTTTTCAGATTTCAGAAGATAATTATCCCAAAGCATTAGTCAGTTTGAAGAAGGTATATGATAATAAGTGCTTGATATTTTTTTATAATATCGCTAAATTTTTTGATCTTCCAGAGATCACAAAACCTTCGGCTTCTGCTTTGCGAAGCATGATAGATACTGTTTCGGCAATATATGATTCGCTTTTATCTATAGGTGACGATAAAAAGATAACGAATGCGATTTTAATACATTTAGTGATGTTGAAAGTAGATCCAGTCACAAAATCTAAGTGGGAAGAACAGCTAGACTTCGAAAAGCTTCCACTATGGTCTGACTGTGAAGCCGCTTTGAACAAACGATATCAGCATATTGCTGCTGATGAGTCTTCAAGTTCAAGGCCGAGGTTTAATAAGAATAAAACTGAAAATAATTCTACAAAGAAAAATAATAAAACGTCACTAAATGTTACAAAATCCAAACAATCTGCTGATAAATGTTTGTTTTGTAAATCAATCTTTAGAAATTTAGTACGGCGTTTAACGTCAGGACGATTCGAAGTCTCTTTGCCTTTAAAATCTGATACAAAAACGTTAGGTTCATTTTTCGAAACCGCAAAAAGACGATTTCTTTCATTGGAACGAAAAATTCCCAAAGATAACGTTATGAAAGAAATGTATCATGATTTCATGAAAGAGCATTTCGACTTAGGTCATATGACAATATTAGATGATATACCAGATTTTCCTCACTATTTTATTCCACATCAATGTGTTTTGCGACCTCAGAGTACAACTACGAAACTTCGAGTTGTTTTTGATGCTTCTTGTAGAACTTCTTCACAGGTATTACGAGTAAATAAAGCTACGTATCATAAAAATTGATGCACAAATCATGACTGCATTCACAGTGTAAAAAATTACTAAATAATTTTCTAAATAATAATTTTTACTTAGAGTGATTGTAGGCAGTGTTGCCAGTTTAGCCTTTTTAAAGCTAAATCTAGCCTTTTTATTTTGCTTTTAGCCTCAAAATTTTCGTTTTAGCTTCTAGCTTTTTTGTTAGCCTTTTTTATTCTTAACATAGCCTTAAAAAAGCTTAAAATTTACTAATTTTATTTTTACAGAATCATCAATTTAAGCATTTTTGTGTATTAATTCGTACAAAAAAATCAAAAGTATTTATATTTAAAAAAATTTTCGCCAGCGGCGCTTGATTCTATAATAATATTATAATTGTTTTTTAGCAAACTTTATTACCCATAGAAACTTTTTATTTTATAGTTACAAATTCACTAAATATCTTAAAGAAATACCAAAATCCTATGAGGACGTAAAAATAAATGCGTTTTTAAATAAAGCAATATATGCGTACTTGAAAATTATAAGTAATAAAACTATTTTATTGCTTTTGAGATTAAAAAATGCATGTTCAAGTAATTTGAACCACAAAGTAGAACAGAGTCGTCATATCGAGGCTTCAAATTTGCCAAAATCATTTTTTTAGAATATGGTGGGAGAAAGAGATAGAAATGTTGCATGAATATAAAATTTACGAATGTAAAAGTGATACGCTATGTTGATTGGAATTTTGAAACGAAGCAAAAAACCAAAACAAAACAAACAAAAATCACATTCTACATAAACAAATTATTTAATTTTTACATTTATGTGGAATAAAAAAATTATTTCCACAAATGAAATTTGTTTTCAGCACGTAATAGCTCAAATGAAATTTGTTTTTAGCACATAAATAATAACTTTTAATTTAATAAATAGATAATTTTATATTAATTCTGTGGCCAAAAGGTAGAATTAAAATAAAAGAAACTCCACAAAATCGAGAATGAATAATCAAAACAAAAACAAGTTAGAGAATTTTGTGTGAGTGATAGGCAATAGTACACACTTTCTGTCTCTGTTTTCTTACACTACCGTATGTATACTGTGATTTGAACTAAAGAACAGCGATGGATGACATTCGTGTTATGAATATTAGTGCGACATTTAACATTCAGGTATGTGATGAAAACCGATCGTTTTCAAAACGAATCGGTTTGAAAAATTGTGATGAATTTCATGTGAAAAATAACAATTATTTTTAGGCAAACATAAAAGAATTATTTAATAAAATATAAAAGAAAGTGATTAAAATATAATTTTTACCAATAACAAAAACTTAAATATCAGTGCATCACCAATTTTTTCGATTTAAAATCGATTCGTTTTCGAAATCGTTTTCCATCACATACCTGATTGTTATGTTGTGCTATGTTCTTTTTTCTTGTTTGCATAGCATACGAAGGCATTTTAAAATACGAGCAAAGACACACACAGACACCAACTTAAAAATGAAGTGTCACACATGAACGAAGAAAGGCATTGTACGTTTGAAGTGACTTTGTCTCACATGCGACACGTGTGACACTTGCGACATTTTCACATTTTATATGGTATATCGTAGGTAGGCAATTACATAAAGGAATTTTTTGTGTTTTTTTTTTTAATTATTCCTTAACGAAATAAATCATACATTTTAAATTAAGTTATAAATAACTAATATTTAAAAACGGGTAAACAATAATTATTAATTTTTTTTAAGGGAATACGTGGTTTAAATTATACATATTTTTGTAATTTTTATAAATTTAGAATATTATGGAAAAAATTTGTGTTGGACGAAATTATGTTTTTTATTTTAAAAACGATTAATATTTTTCGTTTTCGACAAGTTTCTTAATGTTTATAAAAAATATCGTATTTTGTGTTCAAATGAATTCCCTTTATGTGTTGAATGAATTTATTTAAAATAAAGAATAACCCAATTGAACATTTTTGTTTTCCCTAATAATACTTTATAGAAAAAAGTAAGAAAATATATAAAATTCGCAGAAATTTAAAATAGCATAATACCATGATGCTAGGTAATAAAATGTAACTAAAAAGAAGAAAATACAAATTTTACCTTTTTCATTGGATTTTCCAATTAACTTTTTTGTTTATGAAAAATTTTATAACTACCTGTACATTTTTTTTTTTAAGATTTTTTACATTTACATCTACATATGTATTTACTACATAAAAATAAGACAACTCAACTCTACGAACAGTACAAGTAATTGAAAGACAAAAAACTGCATTTTAATTAAATATTTCTGCAACTCAATGAAACAATCAGCATAATAATATTAAGATTTTACATTTTATTATATTTTGTACTAAACAATTGGAAATGTTCTTTTACTTTTCATAAAACTTATTTATTTATTTTTTATTTGATTTTAAAAAATGTTTTTCAATCACCATCGAATCTCAAATGTTAACACTTCATACATACATATGTTTGTATGTGTGTGTAAGTATTTCTTACACTATCTTTCGATATGACAGTAAATAACACTTCATTAGCCAAAGCATGACACAACATAACAGTACATTAGCCAATGCATAACACAGCACAACATCAAATTTTTGCCTATGACACTTTTAAGAAAAATGATGTCTTAAGCAGGCCTTTAATTTGAACATTCTGCCCGGGGAAAATCAAATTAAGTAAATTATGAAAATAAGATATAATAAAAAAATGTCCGGATTCTTCGGTGCAGCAAGGAAGACATCTAGCGATCGGGTTTTTTCTCGGGCCTTCCTCCAGACCTTAGTTTTGGGATATTATTTTCATTGGCATTGACAACATCAGTAGCGACAGGATCTACTGCCTTTTTAACATCAGATGAATTGGCAATAATATTATCGGGAGGAGCGGCAATAGCAATAGGTTCTACTGAGTTTTGTTTTTCTTCAATCTTTTCAACATTGTTTATCTTACAAACAGCCACAGATGTTTTTATTTCTGCTGATGTTTCAGCTGCAGATTATTGTACTTCCTCGTTATCAAACTCAGCTTCATCGTCTTCCATTTTTTGTAAAGCTTCATTACTTTTTGAACTGGAATCAACTTCCATTAATTCTGGTGTGGGTTCTTTTGCCTCCTGCACGGCTGATAAGGCTCTTCATTTGTGGGGGTTTCCCTTTCCTCTGTTATATTTTCAACAGACTGTATTTCTTCTGTTTTCATGTGTTTTGATTCAGCTGCTTCTTGACTTTCAATAGACTCAACAGCTGGTTTTAAAACAGCATCCGTTTTATCTTCTTCTAGCTTTTCCGTTACTTCTTCTGATGTAGCTTCCTCAGCTACGGCCACTTTAACATCATCGTTATATTGTTCAACATCTTTAGATTTTGCTTGTTGACTGCTCTTTGTTTTTTCGGATTGTTCAAAAAACATTTGCATTTTCTGCAATTGTTGCTGAATTGCCATGGCTTTTACCATTAGTTCTGTTAAGTCTTGTTGACTCAACATTTTTGTTATTGTTGTTTTTTTATTTTTCTTTTGTATGTAGAAAAATTTAACCGGTTCTGTTCCGGTGTTGAGGCAATATTGTTTTTGTCTTGAAGTTTTTGGATGGGACTATTTTTTCATAGTTCGCCGATCCGGCTCGAAGGACCAAAAAATGTAAAAATTACTAAATAATTTATAAATAATAATTTTTACTTAGAGGTCACTCTATGATCAATGCTTGTAAGGCACTAAATTTATTGATATTATAAAATTCTTACGTACTAATAATGAATATCTTATACTAAACTAGAACACATGCGTACGTGAGTATCAACATGTGTTTTGCCTAAATATAAAAACCCTTGATAAGAATGTGAATAACAAGGGTTGTTTGTACACATGTGTGAAAAACCAATGCACACATGCGTACTTGAAAATTATAAGTAATAGAACTATTTTATTGCTTTTGATATTAAAAAATGCATGTTCAAGTAATTTGAACACACAGTTAAGCTGATTCTTATTTTTTTCGGACACTTATTTCGAAATATCTCTAAAACTATTGAGCGGATAAATATTTGCTAGTAGAATGACTTAAAGCCAATTTTATTCCACATATTTTGGTGTATTATTTATATAAATCGTGCATACCGTTCTCGAGTTATAGTGAAATATACTCGAGTCATCGGCTTATTTAGGACGCAATATTAGACACGTCCATAAACAAAATTTCGACCTGATGGGGAAATACTAAAAGCAGATTCGAGTTTAGCATGCGGAATTCCATCTAGTCCACATATTTCTTTTAAAGGTGCACAAAAAAAAAATTTTTTTGTCGACCAGTGTAATTAGTAATGTAGCGGTGTTGGTAATTGTCAATGTTCTTTTTTATTCTATGCTGTGCAGGTGGTTTTATTTATTGTGATCCATACGGAAGGCTTTAAATTAATTAAAACAACTTTTCAAAATCGAAAAGAAGTTGTCGTACACTAAAATTAAATTATTTAGTTGATTTTTTTGTGCAAAAAATATGTTTTTGTAGTTGAAAAAATACGTAATATACATCACCCAGCAGTAGTTTTTTCGGTGTCAATTTACCCGCTTTTGTACAGTAAAGTTCATTTGTGACTACCCACCTAACTCATTCAAATGTGTACGTTTTTTTATACACCCTAACTTCACATATTTTGTGAGCGATAGTTAAGCTATCGCACCTTTTATTGACTCTTTAGAAAGCGTTGAGGTGGCGATAGCACCATTTATGGACTCTTTATTAAGCGTGGAGGTGGCGATTTATACTTTATGGACCCTTTGGTGAGCGTGGGGGTGGCGATTGGTTTTCTTATAGGTCACAAAAACGTCAAAAAAGTATATATGTTATTTGATAAAAGTTATTGTTGAAAAAAATGTTTTCTATTGTTCTATAACGCACAGTAGTCCCAAAACGGAATTTTTTGGAAATAATTCTGTAACTTTAGAACTGCTGGATGTATTTGAATGAAATTTCACATGGGTAATCCTGAGGTGTATGGCAATTGATTTGGAGGAAGACAGGTTCATAGCGGGTCTGGAGGACGAGGGGTGGACCTCCAAAATTGGTCACCTCGGGTATGAACATTTTTTAAAAAATCTCCAAAATTTCATTTATGATTTGATTGAAAAAAATTTTGCACACAGATAGTCCTTATACTTCTCTACAAAAAATACGCTTACATGTGTGGGTTATCTCTTTTATATTTAGAGATATTTGGACCAAAGTAAAATTTTGACCCATTTTTAGACATGTTTTTTTTTTTTTAACTTGGCGGGCGCAATTTGTGCCCTAAAATTTTTCTAAAATATTCCCTGGATTCTGTACAAAATTCTAAACAATTTTTGTGCAAGGATCATATACCTATGTTGTTTAGAGAAAAAATTATATTATTTTGAATTAGAAAATTTGAAAAAAATTGTGATTTTTTTCAAAAAGGTGGTAACATTTTTTCACTTTAAAATCCATTATTTTCCTCTGGACCATAAATTTTTCATGTTTCTAAAAGAATGCTTAATATAAATGCATGTAAAACAAATACGAGGGCAGTTGGAGTAACAGTCTCCCCGCCAGCCCTATCAGAATTTCGTTAATTTTAATTTTTTGTGGAGCACAAAAATGTCAAAGCTAATATTAAAACAATAAAAATACCGCAGAAAGTTACCTCCATATGTTGGATAAATACACAAAAAATTTTGAATAAGCCACGCCTCTTATAACGACAGGGTGACCATTTTACTGAAAAAAGTAAATTTTTGAAGTAAGTTTTCCCCGAACAGGAATTTTGGGTATTTTGGAGTAAAAAAAGTGGGAATCTATTTATACTCTTCTTTTAAGAACCATTTTTTTTATATAATACTACAATTTTAGAATGATAGCTTTATAAATATAGATTTTATATAAATTCAAATATTAATTTTTTAAATAACACTAAAAACAAAAATTTTTCTTTTGTTGATCAATTTAAGGAAAAAATTTAGTTGGAATACTTTATTATTTAAAAAGTAAATTTTTGAAGTAAGTTTTCCCCGAACAGGAATTTTGGGTATTTTGGAGTAAAAAAAGTGGGAATCTATTTATACTCTTCTTTTAAGAAACATTTTTTATAATAATACTACAATTTTAGAATGATAGCTTTGTAAATATAGATTTTATATAAATTCAAATATTAATTTATTAAATAACACTAAAAACAAAATTTTTTCTTATTTTGATCAATTTAAGGAAAAAGTTTAGTTGGAATACTTTATTATTTAAATACTATTATTTTTCAAGTAATAACCTTTCCAATGATACCAAATACTTTACACAATCGTTTAAAAACTAACTGAAACTTTACCTTCTTCCGCAAAATTTGAACATTTTCCTTCAATTTCTATGGTAAATGTGTGCTGAAGCATTCCATATACATAAGTGCATAGCAGTTTCAACGTGTTTTTTAAATAACTTTGTTTAATTTTTGAATCGTTCAATATATTTCAACGAAATTTCACATAGTTATTACTGAGGTAGTTTCCAACTGTTATGGAGGAGCACAAGTGTCTAGGTGATCTCGGGGCAGGGGGAGGACCGCCGAAATGGGTCACCTTGGATATTATATAAGAAATAATTAAAAGAGTTGACCACTTTCGGAGGTTCTCCTCCTGCCCACAGACCAGCTAGAAATTTGTAATCAAAGTATTTGGAAAATACCTCAGTAATAACTGTTTTAAATTTCATTGAAATATATTTATCCGTTCAAAAGTTACGTTTTATTATTCAAAAAAACACATTGAAACTGCTGTGCACTTATACATATATGTATATGTATATTTCAACGTGTTTTTTTAAATAATAAAACGTAACTTTTGAACGGATAAATATATTTCAATGAAATTTAAAACAGTTATTACTGAGGTATTTATTATATAATTTATTGGGATAATATTGATTAAAGTTTTAAATTCGTAAACCTTTCAAAATAAAAAAATCGTCGTAATGCGCTCCCTGACCGAAATGCAGAATCAGTTTTTGAAATGATTTGGAGAGCAAATAATAAGTATAGCAACTCAAAAGTTCTTAATACCAAAAACAGACTTTTCTGTCCCTGATAGAAACATCTGGCTCCATTAGAATTTGTAGAATGAATAGTTTTATAAGTAAGCCGATTTTTAGTTTCTTATATCGTCTGGGAGCTTCAGAAAACTCTGGAGAGAAAACAACGCTTAGGAATGATATATATAAATCCATATATATAGATCCACGTGTTTTCGCTCCCTGATATAGATTTCAAAATCTGGCTCCGTTAGGATTTGTAGGACGAATAGGGTTATAAGTAAGCCGAATTTTAATTTTCTACGTCTTCTGGGAGCTTTAGAAAGCTCTAGAAAGAGAAAAACTTTTTAGAAAAAGACACATAAATCCTCGTATATCCGCTTCCTGATAAAAATTTCAAAATATGGCTCCGTTAGGATTTGTTGGAAGAAAAGTTTTATAATTAAGCCAAATTTTAATTTTCTACGTCGTTTGGGAGCTTTAGAAAGCTTTGGATAGAGAAAAAATGCTAAGCAAATTATATATCTAGATGACTAGAAGATAATTATGTTTCAAAATTGTAGAAAAAAAATCATCAAAAATTAAACTAAATTTTAGTTAGCATAAACAGAAACCATGGCTTAATATGGAAGCCTGTCTCAATTGAAATTATTCTGCAGGTGAAACTTTTTTAACACAACACCTTTAAAAATAAAGGAAATATTGGATCATAAAAAATTAAATTGGGTGTAAAAATATTACAGATATTACAGTAGATTAAAAAATTCATACAGGATAATTGTTACTTATTTATTTGTTTAATATTACAGAATAAATTCCAATTTAGACTTAAACTATATTTTTAAAACATAAGAAATCAGTCTTTATGAATATTTAAAAAATTATTCCTAAATTTTGATTCAAATATCACTATTTAGTACATGTTTTCTGAAATAAAATGCTATTTTTAAAACCGGTTTTTTGTGTTTAAAAAAACCGGACTATTCGACATTCGAAAAACTAACATTTTGAAAAAACCGACAGTACATGGAGAGAAAAAACCGGTTTTAAAACCGGTTGGAAAACCTCGTCGATCACCCTAATACACAACTTACTTGTGTTAAATATTAATATAATAAGTACTGACATTTGTATGGGATTTATGCACGTTAGTGATTTTCGGGAGAGGAGTTTATATGGGAGCTATGGTCAGTTATGGACCGATCTTCATGAAATTTGACAGACAGATTTTGCTGATATAAAACTTATTTGTACTAAATTTCATTAAAATATTCCTATTTTTAAGGCATCTATAAGTGTTAAAACTCTATTCCGAGAGGACATTTGTGTGGGGGCTAGGTGAAATAATGGGCCGATTATAACCAAATTCAATAGCATATATACCAAATTTCATCAAATTATATTCAAAGTTGCGACCTGTACTTTGCGCACAAGCTTTACATGGACAGCCAGCCAGACAGCCAGCCGACCAGACGGACGGATGGACGGACATCGTTAAATCGACTCAGAAAGTGATTCTGAGTCGAACGGTATACTTTAAGGTGGGGGTCCGAAGATTTTTTCTCTGCGTTACAACTTCTGCACAAACACATAATACCCCAACCACCTTTGGTGGTGTATGGTATAAATATGCAAAAAATCACAAATCCATGCCTTCTCGGAGTTTTTTTTGCAAAAAGTCTTCAACAAATTTAAGTATCTTAATTTTTTTTATACATATTTAAAAAGAAGTCAATTTTTCCTAAACATTGATGTACAACAATTGTATATTGGTATTTTTGCGTTTGCAATTGAAAGATTATAAATTTATGGTTTCAAGTAATTTGGCCAATTTTAACTCATGTTTATGTGTATGGTAATGCCGCTCGTGATAATGCCGTAACAACAATTATTTTAATAAAGCTTAATATTTTCATTTTTTCAGCATAGTGCTAAATTCATATCCATCTATTTGATCCGTCAGACATAAAAAATACTTATTATATATCGTTGTTTAGGAAAATTTGTCTTCTTTTTAAATATGTAAAAAAATGTTTAAAGTACTAAAATTTGTTGAAGACTTTTTGCAAAAAACACTGAGAAGGCATGGAGTTGTGATTTTTTGTATATTTTCATTATTAATTATGCTATAAAATTCTTGTTAGTGAATATTTTTTAATGAAATTTCACACATAAGTAGATTTTATGGCGCTTAATTTAAAGCGCAGTTCACCTTTTTGGATTTGTCTACAAAAATCCCGTAATTCCTAAAAAACTTTAAAAAATTTCCAAAAATTGGATTTTAACATTTTTTGCTATATTTCTCCAACCGATAACGGGGAGCAAAAATTTCCATTGCGAAATAAATTAAAACATTTCTGACTACGTAAAAGGTATAACTTTTTTTTTTGATTCCAGCTTTGCTTGTGTTTAGTTATCTTTCAGAAAAATATAAATATTATATATGTTACTTAAGAAAATTTTTATATAACAGAAAAAGAATGTTACCACTTTTTTGGCAAAAAAACGAGAAAAAAACAACTTTTTTGAAAGTTTAAATTTAAATGCTTGTAACTTTTAACTCCGTAAATATTTTTCCAAAATTCTTTCTCTGGACAACTTTTTTATTTGTTTTTAACGAAATAAGAAAAATTTTAAAACAATGGGGTTAAAATTGAACCCACTGTAGCGGAAAAACTTCACCAAGAAAGGCTAAAAAGTAAAAATTTTAATCTTTGAAGCACAATATCTCTTAAACTAAAAGAGATAATATATGCATACGAGGATGTTTTTCTAGATAACGACTAGCAGAATCTTCTCATATAAAAAGCTTTGAAATCGGTTCAGATATAAGGAATCAGGATGGTTTTTAATAAATTGTATACCCAAGGTGTCCAACTTTGGGACCCTGTGGACTCGCCCCTGTGGACAATTCTACTATCACCATGTGAAATTTCATAGAAATCAGAGCAGCCGTTTCAAAGTTCCATAATTATTTCCATTTCATTTTTTAAATCGCACACCGTGGGCCGGTTACGTTTTTAGTGTCGATTTGCAGTTAATTAAGGATCCTGATACATTTTACGCAATTGCTAAAAAGTCCGTTGTACATCGTAAAAATTGCATATGAGAAATAGAGTGATTTTGATCTGTTGAATAAGAATTGGCTTTATTTTTTTTTATTTGCATAAATTTGAATATAGTCACCTAAAATGCAATAAGCCGTAACCTCTTTGGTTGGGTTTTTACTGTATTATAATGCACTGACCCAAACAACATCTACACAAAAAAATTTCATATTCATATCTTCAAAAATTACGTCAATAATACATAGCAAAAAGGCCGTAACATCAATTCCATAAACGAAAAATTTATAAAATTTAAGAAAAAGTTGGTTCGAAGAATGTAGGAATTTTGTAAAAAATCCCCTTATTCTTATACATCGATATGTAAATGTTTATATTATAACGGAATTATTTATTTTATTATTTATAAAAATGCAAAAATTAATAGCTGTTAAATTAAAAAAAAATTAATTTATAAGCAACATAAAAAAAATATATTTCAATCACAACTGTTATCAAGCAACGTAAAAAAATAATTTTTAAAAATAAACGTTATTGAGCAATAGAAAAAAATTTTTAGAAATAACTATTATTAGGCAACGTAAAAAATAAAAATTATAAAAAACGGAAATTTTTTTAAAATAATTATAACTGTTAAGGAAGACGAAAATTTATATTTGTTAAAAATAACTGTTTCTTAGAGACGTAAATTTTTTTTACAATTATTTAACAGTTATGACTTAACGTTTTTACATAAATCTTATAACAGTTATGTCTCTGGTCTTTAGTATTTTACTTTGTAAGAAAAAAGTTAATAATGTTTTTTTTATATTTTTATGTTAAGTATGCGTACGTCCAATAGAAATGGATTACCTCTCAATTATTTTATATAATAAAAAACCCAGTCTTGTTAATTAGAATTTAAAATTTATTAAAGAAATCAATTATTCTGCATTTGTGATTTTTTAAATTGACTTTTTCGTACTAGTCACAATATCGCCACTTTTTGGTCCTGGGGTGTCAATAGACTTCCTCCTAGGACATCTCCATGTTAAAGTGACTATCGACCGACTTCCAAAGGGTATATAAAGTGGAAGCAACAGCTACCTCACGCTCACAAAGGGTCAATAAATCAACATGCTCATTAAAACAACAAATAGTGCTATGTATGTAAGAATGCTGTGTGGCTGAGTGGTTAGCGCGTATGACTATGAAACATAACGATGTGAGTTCGAGCCGGGGGTGCGCCAAAAACAAAAATGTAAAAATATTAAATTGAATTAAATTGATTAACATAAAATAATATGAAAAGAAAATGAAAAGATTTTAATAAATAATAAAATATAAATAAAAATAAAAAAAAAGAAAAATATAAAAAAAAAAAAAAAAAATAGAAATAAAAAAATATACACAAAAAAAAATGTTTTCATTTTTTTTCATTCTGAAAATCACTAATTTAAAGATTGACTTTTTCGTACTAGTCACTATATCGCCACCTTTTGGTCTTTGGTGGCAATACACTCCTTCCTAGGACACCCCCATGTTAAAGTGACTAGTCAGGTGATTAGTAAAGTGACCAGTTAAAAAGATTGTCAGGTGACTGACTCAATTTCACCAATAAAAGGACTAGTATGAATTGACTTTTTCGTACTAGTCACTATATCGCCACCTTTTGGTCCTTTGGTGGCGATACACTCCTTCCTAGGACATCCCCATATTAAAGTGACTAGTCAGGTGATTAGTAAAGTGACCAGTTAAAAAGATTGTCAGGTGACTGACTCAATTTCACCAGTAAAAGGATCGACTTTTACTTTTTAAAGTGGAAGCAACAGCCACCTCACGCTCACAAAGGGTCAGTAAATCAACATGCTCATTAAAACAACAAATAGTGCAATAATAGTGTATGTAAGAATGCTGTATGGCTGAGTGGTTAGCGCGTATGACTATGAAACATAACGATGTGAGTTCGAGCAGGGGGTGCGCCAAAAACAAAAATGTAAAAATATTAAATTGAATTAAATTGATTAATATAAAATAATATGAAAAGAAAATTAAAAGATTTTAATAAATAATAAAATATAAATAAAAATAAAAAAAAAAATTTACAAAAAGAAAAAAAAAAAAATAGAAATAAAAAAATATGCACAAAAAATTTTTTTTCATTCTGAAAATCACTAATTTAAAGATTGACTTTTTCGTACTAGTCACTATATCGCCACCTTTTGGTCTTTGGTGGCAATACACTCCTTCCTAGGACACCCCCATGTTAAAGTGACTAGTCAGGTGATTAGTAAAGTGACCAGTTAAACAGATTGTCAGGTGACTGACTTAATTTCACCAGTAAAAGGACTAGTATGAATTGACTTTTTCGTACTAGTCACTATATCGCCACCTTTTGGTCCTTTGGTGGCGATACACTCCTTCCTAGGACATCCCCATGTTAAAGTGACTAGTCAGGTGATAGGTAAAGTGACTAGTGGTGACCCAATTTCGTCAGTCAAGTAACCGGTTTCGGACAGTCACCTTTGACTGCAGGATATTGACTATTTTTCAGAAAATTTTCAGAACAAATATCTTGTAACATGAAATTTGAAAATTAGTGTAAAATATTAGGACAAAATATAATTTACAAATACTTGAAGAAAAGTATGCTTAAATATCTGAAGTTGATGGTTTTTTAAATGTTTACCTTTGAAAGCTTTTTATTTAAAATAAATACAAAATTTTAACTTTGACAGCTCCTTGTAAGAAAACAACAATTCTCAAGCTGTAATTTTCTGAAGGAAAATTTTCGGCCTTTTGGAAAAACCAAAATTAAGGAGAGAATTTTCATAGAAGCAGATATCATCATTTAACTAAGAATCTATTATTAATTGCAACAGTACGTTCGTGGGCGTCATATTACAAATAATTGGAAGCATATCGTAAGTAGAAATGCCCATATATTTTTTGTGTTCTCACTAAGACTGAAGTTGCACTAGGGTTAAAAACAAGCTATAAATTCCTCTTAAAAAATCCAAATAAAAATAAAAGTATTAAAAATAATAATCATTCTTCTTTTCTCAAGTAAATTATATGAAAAATTATTTTTACAATACCATATTATGTTGAAAAAATGTACTTTTAAAATACCGAAACTAAATTACCGGTATAGGGAAACGGTATTTGGATACCGGTATTTTTAACAAAATAATAATTTCGGTATCGGTATCAGTTACGGTAACCAACTTTAAACGGTATTTAATCGGTATCAGTATTTATAACGGTATCGGTTTCCAACATTGGTAAAAATGCAAAAAAAAAAAAAAAAAAAAAACAAACAAAAACTTGTTTTTTTTATTTTTTGTAGACAACTCAATTTTAAATAGAAAACACATTTTGATGTTTTTACTTTTTGCTTATTTTGTTTCGATGCTGTTTGTTTCGTTCTTTTTTTTTCTGTATTAAATTAAATTTGGTGTGAAAAAGGCATAAGAATTAAAATGAATGCATACGTGCATATACATATGTTTTGTTTTTATTTTCTGCATAAACTGTACAGGGATGGAAAAAGAAAATTAATTATGAAATTTTTGAACGAACATATTTTTATTTTTTAGAATAATAAGGTATGATTTTGTAAAATTGGTAGAATAATTTATAAACATTTTTCCGGCAGCGATAAAAGAAACGTATTATGTCCCGTTCGCATATGGTCATTTGGCGAAAGGAAAATTGTATGACGCTTATAATAATATCAGAGTCAAATTAAGTGCTTCTGGAATAATACAAAGACTATTAAAACAAAGCCAGAAAAGAGCAACGGTAAGTAATGATCGTGAAAATTTAATATCACAGTAAATTTTAACTACTCATCCCATCTATGAGATTTGAATATATGCACAAAGATTTAAACAATATTAGCAATAGTTCCAATAATAAAAAAATATTTCGAAAACTTTTTTTGTTAAATATCAGATCAAATTATTAGATTTCTTTTTGAATTATAACGAATTAATCAATGCAAAAGTTGAAGAAGGACCTGCAAAATAATTTACAAAAAACATTTTGGAAAAATATGATACATTATGTATCATATCTTAACTACGAACATTTAGTTTTTAAACCTGGTATGGTTGTTCATATTGGAACGTATGAAGACGATATTCCATTGTTTGGTATTATTCACTATATTTTTTTGAAATAATTCTTATAAGACTTTTCAATCAACGGTTTGAATCGCACTATCAAGCTTTTCATATAGAATATGAGGACATATTCTACTCGAAAAGTAGGACCAAAAGCAAAATAAATGGTAATAAGTCTGAAACTTCGAAACCACTTCATATATTTTTCTGATTTTCACATTTATCAATTCTCTATTATAATATTTTATATCATGTGCAAAAATTATGTTGATACCTATAAACATTTTGAAATTATTCAGTCTCAAATTTTTGAATCATAATTTGCATTTGTTCGTTTTGTTTCATGAAAAGTATGCTAAAAATTTTAAAATAGTAAAATTTGTAATACATAGTTTTAAAGAAGACACAATTTCCTTAAAATGATATATAATATGACTATTTTGAGTTTGCAACGTTCCTTGTAAATAAATTTGAAATTAGCAAAGAGTTGCAAATTGTAAAATCTTTGGTTTATTTTCATGTTGTTTTTGATACGGCCTTACCGCATTGTCTTATCCCACTGCATTACCAAAAATTGAAAGAAATATGAAGAGATCACAATTTTTTGCGTTTTGCTTATTTGAAATTTATTTACTATAAACGTAGTAAACTCAAATTAGTCACATTATATATCATTTTAAAGGAAATTTTATCTTTTTTAAAACTATGTATAACAAATTTTATAACTATTTTAAAATTTTTAGCACACTTTTCTTAAAACAAAGCGAACAAATGCAAATTATGTTTATATGGACCTATTTAAAAAATTTGAGACTGAATAATTTCTAAATGCTTATAGGTATCAAAATACTTTTTGCACTTGACATAAAACATTCAATGGAGATTTGATAAATGTAAAAATCAGAAAAATATATATAATTTTACTATAAATTTCTAAAGGTCGAAATTTTTATTATTGAAAATATGGGTATTTTCGGAAAATTGCCTTGTGTGACTAAGTTTACCGGTAGGCTGTCATAATTATTTGTGAAACCTTTAAGAACATTTTGGACTATACAGTTTAATTCACAGAAGTACCGAAACCAACAATCAATTTTTTTACAAACTTAAAAATTTCAAGTTCTCATCCAAAATTTATAATTTTTGAACACTGCTAGATGTAGGGTGAACGTTCAGTACTTTCCAAAATTACACGTTTTCTTGAGATCCTGTCTTTCAGAAAATGCCAAAAAATATTAAACTTTTTTAAACAAATTTTTTAAAAAAGTTAAATATATAAAGTTAGCTTTTTGGTAAAAAATTGCAATTTTTGAGACCTGTTTTGAAATTTTTACTTTGAAAATTTTTTTCTTGTTATCGAATTGAGATAACCAAAAAATTTTTTTATTAGCATAATTTAGAAAATTATGGAGAATTTCAACATATTTAAAAAAAAAAAAAAAAAATAGAAATTTTATTTTAAAAGTTATAGGGCAAAATCTTTTTTTCCAAAAATGAGAAATTTATTTTTTGAAGTTAAATATCTTTTAAACCATAAGAGATAATTAAGCATAATACACATTTTTCCTTGTCTTGCTTAGGAGAATTCAAATATGTAAAAATGTTTAAAATCGGTTTATATTTGTAAAAGTTATAAGCCCTGACATTTTTATCACCCTTGAGGTGGTCAACTCAGTGGTTTCAAAGATCCAGACTTATTACCATTTATTTTGCTTTTGGCCCCACTGTGCATGGTTAATTTAAATTAGCTTGAGTCAAACTTTATTGGATATGTTTGTGTTAATAAAGAAAATATTACATATTTAAATTAAAATTTGCTTGTAATATACAATATTAAAATACAATAACATAACTAAATTATAATTAATTTTAATAAAAATTAACATCAGATAAATCCTAAAAAAATTGGCTTTTATTTCATTATTTTATTATTGCATGAACTAATCTTCTTCATACATTACGTCATACTTTGTTAATTTAATTCCTTCAGTATGGCCCTTCCTATGGCCCTTCCTATGGACCGCTTTTATAGGCGGAAAGGTATACTATGGCGTAGATAGAACTTTACATGTCTACGGCAGTTATGTCATGGCACATGCCAACGCACAGTGTGCGATTCAAAAAATTAAATGGAAATAATTATGGAACTTCGGAACGGCTCTGATTTCTATGAAATTTCTTATGGTCATAGTAGAGGTGTATGCGAGTTTAAGTTTTGAGCTTGGATCATATAGACCTACAGGAGGCGAGTCCACAGGGTCCCAAAGTTGGATACCTGGGGTATAAAATTTATTAAAAACGACCCTGTTTTTAATGAAATAAGAAAAATTAAAAAAAAATGGGGTTAAAATTGGACCCACTGTAGCGAAAAAACTTCACCAAGACAGGCTAAAAAGTAAAAATTTTAATATCTCTTAAACCAAAAAAGATATAATATATGCATATATGCACATCAACTAGCAGAATCCTCCCATATAAAAATCTTTAAAATCGGTTCAGATATAAGGAATCAGGATCGTTTTTAATAAATTTTATACCTACTGGAGTCAGATCCAGAGGACACCGACATCACCGTTGTGTATGACCCGGATGTTGAAGGTGACGCAAATTAACCTTCACCATTCCAAAGCAGCTTCGGCTGCACTGCTCCTCCGAGTAGCCGATAGAGGCGAGGAGCTAGTAATGGTCCAGGAACCGTGGATAAATCATGGGAAGATCCTTGGGCTAAACATCAAGGGCTACAAGCTTTTGTATGCAACAGGCACAGGTAATAATATTAGAGCGTGTATATTGGCTAAAGACCATCTAAATATCTTCATTCTATCTAATTACAGTGATGAAGACACAATAGTTGATGCGTGGGAGACCAATCAAACCACCTATCGTGCTAAATGGTACATGACCATGGTGACAACCCGCCACACAGCCTGGTCAGGAAGGTGCTTAGAGACGCAAACAAGAGGCGTGGTAATTTGTGCGGATGCCAATGCGCACCACCTCATTTGATGAAGCTCAGATACTAATACTAGAGGTGAGTGTCTTTTTGATTTCATACCAGATAGTAACTTAGTAGTTGCAAATAGAGGTTCAGAACCTACTTTCGTAGTTGCGAATAGAAAGGAAGTTTTGGATATAACGCTTATTTGCTAGATTCACGCTGATTCCATTGAAGAGTGGAGGTCCTTTTCAGACCACCTGTATCTGGAATTCTCTATTACGGTCGAAAACCGGCCAAAACAGGGTTTTATGAATAGAAGAAATGCCAATGTATGTACCTACAGAATGTAATCTCAGACACATCACTAATGGAGGGTCCTGATATTGAAAAGGCTGTGAATATGCTAACTAGTGCACTTAATGTAGCGACGAGACGATCGTGTAGGATCAAGAATTGTAGGTGTAGAAATAGGCCCTTCTGGTGGGACCCTAATATTGGAGAGACACGTAGGAACTGTCGTAGGCTACTCAACGAGGCAAGGAAAACGGAAGACTGGTCTCCTTATAAATGACCAGCGGCAGATCTGGTCATACCTTGGCTAATTGATATTTTTAAAGCCAGTTTATCATTTACATATGTGCCAAAATTGCGGACTCAATGTAATGTTGTCTTTATTCCTAAGGGAGGTAAGTCCTCTCATGTTAAGGCGAAAGATTTTAGACCTATAAATCTAGCATCCTTCTTGCTGAAAACTTTGGAGAGGGTAATAGATATTCACATTAGATTAACGGTGGATCGCACTCTTCTATCTTCCTCTCAAAATGCCTACACCAAAGGAAAGTCTGTTAAGAAATACACTTGTGGGATTTATAGAAAGATCAGACTCTATTGTCACAGCCCTAATGGAGCTGGGACTAGAGGAGGATATTTATTAATAATCTTCTTAAATATAGGATCATTAGATCTATTCTGGGAACATCTGGTATATCCAGATGTACATGCAGGTGTACTCCACAAGGTGGATTCTTATTTTAGCAAAACCATAAAATGGCAAATATTTTAAAGCAAACTACTTTACTTATATTCACATGACTTTGACGCCCTCTGGTGCTACTAAAAGGTATTCAAAAAATATGAATCATATATTTTTAAATAGGAAATTATATCAGCCTTCGAAAAAAATATATACTTTTACAATTAAATTTTTATTTTATTTTTGCTTATGAAACGAATCACTGTGCGCTCTAGTGAGAAAAACTTCACCAAGGCAGGCTAAAAAGTATTTTAATCTTTGAAGCTTAATATCTCTTAAACTAAAAGAGATAAGATATTCATATGCGGATGTTTTTTTTAGATCTCGACTAGCAGAATCCTCCTATAGGTTCAGATATAAGAATAAATTTGTATACCCGAGGTGTCCAACTTTAGGACCCTGTGTACTCGCCCCTGTAGGTCTACATATATGGTGCAAGCTCAAAACTTAAACTCCCCTACACCTCTACTATCACCATGTGAAATTTCATGGAAATCGGAGCAGACGTTCCGAAATTCCATAATTATTTCCATTTCATTTTTTGAAGTTTTTGAGATTTTGCCCCATGACTTTTAAAATAAAATTTCAAAATTTTTTTAAAAATACGTTGAAATTCTCTTTAATTTTCTAAACTATGGTAAAAAAGAATTTTTAATTGTCTCATTCGATAACAAAAAAAAATTTAAAATTAAAATTTCAAAACAGGTTTCAAAAATTAAAATGTTTTGCCAAATAAGTAACTTTATAAATTTATGTTCTTAAAGGTGGTGCAAAAAATTATGACTGCCTTCCGGTAAATTTAGTAACACGAAGCAATTCTTTTAAATAGTAAAATTTGCTATTCATAGTTTTAAAGTACACAATTCCCTTTAAAATTATATGTAATATGACAATATTCCTAAAGCTCTCGATAAGGCCTATGAAAAACAAGTTTGCGTGTGCCATTTATCTCTTATGGTTTTCAAGTTATTTGCATTTGAAATGTAAGATGGAAATATATTTGAAGTCGGATAAGAACAAAAATTTGACAAGCGATGAAAAACTTTCTATGTCAGAGGTACCCTATTTTGAGCCTCCATAGTAGGGCGCCCCTTCCAAACCAAAAATTGTGCACTCCTCTGCTACGCCTATGTGAAATTTTATGTAAATCCAACCGGCCGATTAGATGCTACAGATTTATTTCTAAAAAATTTCGATTCCGCCCCACTGTGCCTTGTCAAAGAAAAATATAAAGTTCTGGTATGTAGGAAAATGTTAGATGTTTTAATATAAATCTCTTAATCATTTATTTTTGAGCATGCCAAATTAGCGACTACATTATTTTTGTTAATCTTTATAATCTACACCTAGTCCAAGTGATTCAGTATGTCGTTTGGCCTTCATGCGCAAATCTGCTATACTAGAATTTTTGCATTGGACAGCAGCTATGGCAGCAAGATTTAAAGGATATTTTTTTACTGTAAATATGTTTGTTTCTGCATTTCCATTTTCTATAACAGCATACTAAAAAAAAAAAAAAAAATTATTAAAGCCATAAATAATGCAAATAATAAATTTATACCTTGTGTGCAGCAGCAGATATAATAGCTGAGTCAAAGGCAGAAATTGTTGAATTTCTACAAATGTGGCGAAGAAAGGGTAAACTCGACGAAATGTCATCATTTTTATTTTTGAAATTTTTACTCGTATGTTGGAAGTTAGTGAAGACATTGTTGCCTTCCGTATTGCTAACACTACGTTTTGTTGCTAAGTTTACATATGGTGCAATTCGACATGATTCTAATGGTGTTGAAATGGGAGGACTTTGTCGATTGAACATAATTCCTAAAAATAAACAAAAAAGTTAAAGCAATCTTTTTTGGTATTAAGTAATTGAAATGCATTTTTAATCTTCTATTTTTTATATATATACAAATGAATCTGTGTTTGTTTGTACCTTATAGACAGCTAAAACGCTGCACAGTGTGCGATTTAGAAAATGAAATGGAAATAATTATGGAACTTTGGAACGGCTGCTCCGATTTCTATGGTGATAGTAGAAGTGTAGGCGAGTTTAAGTTTTGAGCTTGGACCATATAGATCTACAGGGGGCGAGTCCACAGGGTCCCAAAGTTGGACACCTCGGGTATAAAATTTATTAAAAACGATCCTGTTTCCTTATATCTGAACCGATTTCAAAGATTTTTATACGGGAGGATTCTGCTAGTCAAGATTTACAAAAAAAAAAATCGTCGTATGTATATATTATCTCTTTTAGTTTAAGAGATATTGAGCTTCAAAAATTAAAATTTTTACTTTTTAGCCTGTCTTGGTGAAGTTTTTTCGCTACAGCGGGTTCAAATTTCACCCTATTTATTTTAAATTTTTTCAATTTCATTAATAACAAATAGAAAAATTTTGAAAAAATATTTACGGAGTCAAAAGTTACAAGCATTTAAATTTAAACTTTCAAAAAAAGTTGATTTTTTCCCGTTTTTTTGCCAAAAAAAAAGTGGTAACATTCTTTTTCTGTTATATAAAAATTTTCTTAAGTAACATATATAATATTTATATTTTTCTGAAAGATAACTAAACACAAAATACTCCAAAGTAAAAAATGCTTTTAAAATCGAATTTTGCGAGAACCAGGGTTTCCCAAATTTGACCAATTTTTTCAACTAATTTCGAACTTTCGCCTTAATTTCTCAAATCGCAAAGCTGGAATACCAAAGGAGTTATATTTTTTACTTAGTCTAAAGTGTTATAATTTCTTTCGCAATACAAATTTTTGCTCCCCGTTATCGGTTGGAAAGATATAGCAGAAAACGTAAAAAATCCCATTTTTGAAATTTTTTTAAAGTTTTTTAGGAATTACGGGATTTTTGTAGATAAATCTAAAAAACTGAATGATGCTTTAAATTAAGCACCAAAAAATCTACTTATGTGTGAAATTTCATTAAAAAATATTTACTAACAAGAATTTTATTGCATAGTTAAAAATTAAAAATATGCAAAAAATTACAAATCCATGCCTTCTCAGTGTTTTAAATTTTAGTGTTTTAAAAATTGTTGTACATAGTTAAAAAGAAGACAAATTATCCTAAACTATGTCGAGCTACGAAGGGGTTAAAAAGACCAGTTACAAGTAGGCTCCCTCTACGAAATTCAAATGGAGGCTGGGCAAGAAATGATACCGAAAAGGGGAATCTGTTTGTTAGTCATCTAAAGAACGTGTTTTCCCCAAATTTATCAGATGACAAATGGAGTTGCCACTTGTTGTACCCCGTTTTAAAGCAGTTGAACCCCTTTGCTTTGAGATTCGAGAGATCGACAAGGCTATTGTTG
This sequence comes from Protophormia terraenovae, assembly GCA_951394005.1. Classification (NCBI taxonomy): domain Eukaryota; kingdom Metazoa; phylum Arthropoda; class Insecta; order Diptera; family Calliphoridae; genus Protophormia; species Protophormia terraenovae. Next base: position 66,020,625 of record OX596074.1, read on the forward strand.
ATTTAAACTCCTGAAAAGCACCTGGTATTGACAAGATCAGTAACAAAATGCTTTTGGAGCTACCCCCCCCGGGTAGCAATAAGAATAATACTTTTTATTTTTAATGCTATATTACGCCTTGAATATTATCCACCAGAATGGAAGGTCTCATTGGTTACAATGATACCTAAGCCCGGAAAAGATCACACTAAAGTAGAATCGTATAGGCCTATTAGCCTGTTGGCGAATATATCAAAGCTATTTGAGAAGCTATTAATGAAAAAATTGAAACCGATAGTGAATCGTTTCGGTTGTATTCCAACACATCAATTTGGTTTTAGAGAAAAACATCCAAGCACCATAGAACAAACTCACAGGCTTATAAATGTTATATCTAAGACATTTGAAGAAAAGAAATATTGCTCTGCTCTCTTCATTGACGTTTCTCAAGCCTTCGATAAAGAGATGGCTACAACCGTTTGAGAAGAAGGAACACAACAGACCTCCGCTTAAGCTAAACTCTTTGATTACATATAGTTTTTCGTCCGACAGTGGTTGGACTTAATATAAATTAATTATTTAAATATTTAATGTTAGTTCACTTAATTTAGTGAAGATTCAATAAATAAACTTAGATAAAAAAAAAAAAAAAAAACTTTAGACTAAGTAAAAAGTATAACTCCTTTGTGATTCCAGCTTTGCGATTTGAGAAATTAAGGCGAAAGTTCGAAATTAGTTGAAAAAATTGGTCAAATTTGGGAAACCCTGGTTCTCGGAAAATTCGATTTTTAAAAGCATTTTTTCCTTTGGAGTATTTTGTGTTTAGTTATCTTTCAGAAAAATATAAATATTATATATGTTACTTAAGAAAATTTTTATATAACAGAAAAAGAATGTTACCACTTTTTTGGCAAAAAAGCCGAAAAAAATCAACTTTTTTTGAAAGTTTAAATTTAAATGCTTGTAACTTTTGACTCCGTAAATATTTTTTCAAAATTCTTTCTTCGCACAATTTTTCTATTTGTTATTAATGAAATAGAAAAAATTTAAAACAAATAGGGTGAAATTTGAACCCGCTGTAGCGAAAAAACTTCACCAAGACAGGCTAAAAAGTAAAAATTTTAATCTTTGAGCTCAATATCTCTTAAACTAAAAGAGATAATATATACATACGACGATTTTTTTTGTAAATCTTGACTAACAGAGTCCTCCCATATAAAAATCTTTGAAATCGGTTCAGATATAAGGAAACAGGATCGTTTTTAATAAATTTTATACCCGAGGTGTCCAACTTTGGGACCCTGTGGACTCGCCCTCTGTAAGTCTATATGGTCCAAGCTAAAAACTTGAACTCGCCTATACCTCTACTATCACCATGTGAAATTTCATAGAAATCGGAGCAGCCGTTCCAAAGTTCCATAATTATTTCCATTTCATTTTCTAAATCGCACACTGTGCGCTGGACCGATTACTTTATTTTTCGATAGAAGCAAGGGAAATGTTAGCCCTCATACAAAGAGAAAAATAATTAACGGATAAGTTAAAAACTGCTACAGAAAAAGTCTTAAAATTTTGCAGGAATACCTTTCTTATCAACCTCCAAACCCATTATGATAATGGGACGGATAGGACCAGGGGGAATGGTACTTTCTAACAAAGAAAATATTCTAAATGGCATATGTAAAGAACTATTTTGGAGACCAGGGCACAATGTGCGATTCAAAAAATGAAATGGAAATAATTATGGATTTTCGGAACAAGGCGGCGAGTCCACATGGTCCCAATGTTGGACACCTTCTTTATATCTGCTAGTCGAGATTTACAAAAACATTGTCGTATACATATATTATCTCTTTTAGTTTAGGAGATATTAAGCTTCAAAGATTAAAATTTTTAAATATTCTTTTTCTGTTATATAAAAATTTTCTTAAGTAATATATATAATATTTATATTTTTCTGAAAGAAACCAAAATCTTCTAAAGGCAGAAAGACTTTTTAAAATTGTTTTTTGCGAGATCCAGGATTTCCCAAATTTGACAACAAATTTCGAGTTTTCGCCTTAATTTCTTAAATTAAGGCGAAAGGCAAAGCTGGAATCAAAAAAGATTATAATTTTTATATAGTCTAATGTATTTTTAATTTTTTTGCAATAGAAATTTTTGCATTTTGAAAAATACATATTATATATCATTGTTTAGGAAATTTTTTCTTCTTTTTACAATATGAAAATTTGTTGGAGATTTTTTGCAAAAAACCCTGAGAAAGGATGGATTTGTGATTTTTTGCATATTTTTTTTCATTTTTAATTATGCAATAAAATGGTTGTTAGTGAATATTTTTGAAAGGGGTTTTACACCTAAGCAGATTTTTTGATGCTTTATTTCAAACGCTACATACTTTTTTAGATTTGTCGAAGAATTCCCAAAAAAAACTTTAAACAAGTTCCAAAAATGGGATTTATTACTTTTTTTGCTATATGTTTCCAACCGATAACGGGGAGCAAAAATTTCTATTGCGAAACAATTAACTGGCCCTCTGTAGGTCTATATGGTCCAAGTTCAAAACTTTATTTCGGGTATACCTCTACTATTACCATGTGAAATTTCATGGAAATCGGAACAGCCATTCTGTTCCATAATAATTTCTATTTCATTTTTTGAATTGCACACTGTGCTGGGAAAAGGGTAGCTCCTATACGAAGCAAATATTAAATTTCGCATATCTAAAGTAGTAATTTAGTGAAAGTTTGAAAACAGTTGTAGAAATAAGTCATATAAAATTTTAGGGGGGGATATGTCGAGGGGGGCTAGTAGTCCAAATATAAAGTAAATATTAGTTATGGCATCAAAAGGGGTAGTGAAGCGCACCGGGATAAGCTAGTTTATTATATAAACAACATGGTTGAGGGTGTTATATACTCTAAACTAGTACACAGCAATGCACAACAGTAAAACAGAATTAGAAACATAAATATATTCGGCCGTGACGAACACAAATACCCACTACAAATGTTTCACATGAGCGGTATTAAAAATTATAAAACATACAAAAATAAAACATAATGTATATACATAGAAATTGTATATACTTAAATTACATTTTCAAGTTTATCTTAATACAATCCGCATATACTTTTTATTATAAAATAACACTGAGTAAAATAGTTAGCAATATGCCAAAATCGACTTTTTTTATTGTTGAAAATGGTTCTTTAGGGGTTTTTTTTTTAATTTATTTATTAAAAAAAAGAAAAATATATATTTACATTTACAAATTATCAGCCTCAGCGTCTTATGACATTATTGAGGCGAGTTGGCATAATATTTTATAATAGATATTTAAATAATATTTTATTTATTTTTAGAGGTGAAAAAGTAAAATATAGTAAAGGCAAAATTAATAATAAAAAATATTACATTAAGAGCAATTCTAAGTTATTTAACAAAAATGTTTTTAGATTAGATTTAAATGATGAAATTACGTTAATATCTTTTAAATTTTGCGATAAATTGTTATATTCCACACAACCAATATGTTCAATTCTTTGTTTAGTTGTTTCAAGTCTACATCTCGCAATTCTTAAATTTGAACTATTTCTGGTACTAAAAGCTGTTTGATTATGCATGAAAGTTATTGTGTTATGACCAATGTTGTGTAACGATTTATATACGAAAAGAAGTATTTGCTTTTTATATATCTCTCTTATATGTAATACATTTTTGGTTACTTCCTGGTATAAATTTAATGTAGGATATCTAAGAGGTAGATTAAAAATAGTTTTGAGTGCCAAATAATTCAAATGGCTTTGAATTAATGCTTCATAAATAATTAATTTAGTTTTTTCATTAAATTTGTTTTTAAATTTGTACAGTAGTCCTATTACTGGATATATTTTGGATTTAATTTCTTGAATATGTAAATTCCATGACAAATTGCTTTGCAAAGTCACACCCAAATATTTTATTGTGTAACATTCAAAAATTTCTTGCCCGTTTAAAAAAACACTAAAAATTTCTGCATTTTTATTTAAATGTGGTTTAAATCTTATGACTTTGGTTTTTGTTGAATTAAGAATTAATTTGTTTAGTCTTACATATTCCAATATTAAGGCAGCATCTCTTTCCATATACACTTTCAATGCAGTCTCATGTTTGTAAGGGTAAAATAGTGATATGTCATCAGCATACATAAAAACTTTTCCAGAAAGTCCAAGATTATTAATATCATTTATATAAATTGAAAATAGGAGTGGGGCCAATACACTGCCTTGCGGTACGCCATGTTCAACAATTCCAAGAAAACTCTTGCTGTTATTCAATTCAACATATTGCTTACTGTTCTTCAAATAACTTTTAAATAGATTTAGTTCATAGCCTCTAACTCCATAGTATGGAAGCTTTTCAAACATGATCTCATGATCTACAAGGTCAAATGCTTTTGATAGATCGTAGAAGATACCAGCAACACCATTATATCCTTCGTCCAAACCACGAGATATATAATTCACAATATTAACTACAGCATTTTCAGTTCCACTACCCTTCTTAAAACCATATTGGCAATCATAAAGCAGATTGTTATTTTCCAGGAAAGTACAAAGTTGTTGATGTATTAGTTTCTCAAAAATTTTATCGATTACAGGTAATAGCGCAATTGGCCTATACATATCTTCTTTGTTGGAATTTACAGTTTTTGGAATTGGGAAAATTTTTGATATTTTCAAAATATTTGGATATTTCGATGTCAAAACTATATTATTAAATATATTTACTAAATATGGCGCAATTTCATTATTAAATTTAATAAATAAACTCGGCGATAAGCTATCATGACCAGAAGACTTATTATTGGAGAGATTAAGTATTATTTGCGAGATTTCATCAATCGTTGTGTTTCTAAAATTCAAAATGTTATTGCAGTATCTTAGTGTTCGGAGTCCATTACAAGAATCAGTAGAAGAGTAATTAATTTCTTCCTTCATAGTTTTAGGAATTTGTAAAAAGTATTTATTTAGACGATCACATTTTATCGCATCATCAGTAATTAGATCACCATTCGAATTTTTTAAATGTATTTGGGTTTTAACGTTTCTTCCTAGACTTTCGTTTAAAAATCTCCAACACTTTTTAGGATCTTGCTGAATGTTGCATAAGTTATCATGGTAATAATGATTCATAGACTCTCTATAAGCAACTTTAATAACTTTAATTATTCTTTTTAGCCTATTTTGTACATCGGTATTGTTAGGGTTTATTCTTCTTAGTTTTAGGATTCTTCTCTTAAGTTTCATTAAATTTTGTAAGCTCTCATTTATCCAAGGTGCTACTTCTTCTTTCAGTGATTTTTTTCTTATTATCACTGACGTATAATTTAAATTTGCGTTTGACAGGCACTGAATCAAATTGGACGTATCAAGTGACGGATTTCCACTAAGTCTTTTCGAATTATCGTTTAAAAAATATTCTTTAAACTATTTGTAGTCACACTTCTTCTGCACAATTTCAGTATAATTACAATTTTGCGTTTCCTTCTTAATTTTACATGAAATCATATTGTGATCAGATAACTCACATTCGATTGAATCAATGTATAGGGAATTAGAAACATTTGTAAATACGTTGTCAATTGATGTAGCAGATATCGGACGTGTAATTAATGAATGACAATTTTTAAAATCATAACTTTCAAGGAAGTTCAGTAAGGTATTTGAAGCATTATTTAAGAAATCAATATTAGAATCTCCAACAAAAATGCAATAGTTTCTACCATATGACTCCATTAAATTTTCAATAATATCATAAAAATAATTAACACCACATTTTTGTGACCGATAAAAAGATATTATTTTTATTGGTTTTCCATTAACTTCAGCAACAACTTTTCTTTTTCGACTTTTCATAATTCCGTTATTTACAAAATTACCGTTATTTTTAGGTTATAGAAGAAAATCAAAATTATGACCTTCAAATTTCCAGAATTCGACCAAATGATGTTTGGCAACTTTGTACAAAAGCCTTCGGCGAGTATTTTTGCTGAATATTTGATGCATTTTTAATAAAAAATTAATTTTGCGCCATCTAGCAGCAATAATTTACACTAACTATGTTCAGCAATTAGAAAGATAATTTGAATACCTTTCTAAAAAAACTTATTTGAAAATCGGTTGAAAAATAACCGAAAAATCAGTAAAAAAAAAATGTTCTAAACCAAAACATTTGATACATAGAAAAACAATAACATTACAAATGTAAACAAGTGCGAATGTTGTATAAGAGGTGGGCGAACCACGCCTATTTTTGTTTCCGAGTTTACATTTGTCCATGAAGTATTTGTACAAAATTTCGTTGACCTTTCACCTTATATTGGAAGAGGCCGGTAAAGTGGGCGGACGCCCATTTGTTGTTTCCAAGTTTTTATCGACCCATGAAAATTTTGTTATTTTTTGCCAAATTTCGCCCCCCTTCATTGAGTTGTTCGAGTCCTATCCTAAAATTGTGCGGTGGTGCTTGAAGATTACATTCCTACTTCAAAAGTTATATATTAATGAAGGTGAAAAAAACGTATTTTTTCAATTATTTAGATTTTCTTTTTTTTTTAACATTTTCTAAATTTTCTAGTAAACGAAAAATGCGATCGTTACGCAACAACGCAGAATTTTAGACTTTGAAGTCATTAACAACTGTGTTGAATGGCAAGACATAATATTGTGCCCAATTTGTGCCGCGTTAAATGTTAGCAGTAGTATTTTCTTATTTCCATGTTTTGTTGTAGCCACTTTGTTTTTCTCAGTGTACTATTGAAACAATATCCGAAAATGGAAGATTACTACCCACACTTACTATCCAACTAAAAAAAACATTTGGGGTATTCACACGGTCTTATTGTCATAAAATACTAAAGTTTTTAAACTATCATAATTTTAAAAAAATTGTTGTTGTGCTTCAAAGAAAAAAGTCCTAAAATAATAAGACCTTTTATGATGTGTTTATTGTTGTGTAATAACTAAACGGTGCAAATCTAAGTCGAAAGGGAAAAACTCTTCGTCGAACCGGTGGTAATATTTAGAAGTTAATGCGTTAAATTCATAAAAAGTTAAAAAATCAAATTTTCAAAGGCCACCCTAAATTTCCGTTTTAGGGCAAGTGATGGACACTCTAATTAGATATTAAGGTAGCTGACTCTACCCCCGAAGCAGTAAAAATCATTCGGCATTCATAGCTTGAAAATGAAAAAGTACTTTTTTTTACATAGTAATTGCGGACAACAAATTTCCTAAAATTTTTTTAAGATCCAATTGTGCTATTTATTTCGAATTAGGTCTCAAAAAATATCGTAATTAAAAAAAAAAATAGTGAGGATATTTAGTGCTTTCTGGTGTAAAATTTTGCTAGAGTACCGACCAAAAGTTGTTTGTTGGAGTTTTTAAATTTATTAAATATTAGGGTATCCCATCGATTAACCTAATGATGATTAATCCGATTAATTTTGGTTGACTAACTGTTCAAATAGTTTTAAAATTTTCGAATAACGAATAAATCGAATAATTTCTGTCGAATAACCGATTAACCGAATTTAGTTTTTTGGAGTTATCAAATCTGAATATTTTTCATTTTTATGATAAATTGATATCAATTACATCTTTTTTAAAATATCTTGTTATTGTTCAAACTTAGTTGAAAATAATTTTAATTTTTTTAAGAAATAGAAAGTGGTTTTATTACTGTTTAAAATTTCTTTTAAGTATCATATTAAATTTTTATTGCCATTTTGCATAGAAAGCATTTTCATCATTAACATATATATTTTTTTTAAATCTTTATATGCCATATTAAAGGGTATTTTGATACCTTTAATATGACATCTCAATAAATCTCATATCATAAATAGATTGAACGATATTTGTAATTTTGTGTATACAACTTTATACATTTAATTAGCATTTTTACACTTTCAAATCGCTATATTTCGCGAACCATTTGATGAAATTATCCGAAATTTTGAATTAGTAGTTTTGACAAGCATGAAGGTACCAAATATCATTTAATTTAGGTCCAAAATTTTAATTTTTCTTGTGTTGGAATGACTCTGAAGTGGATTTTAAACTTAAAAACAGGATTAGAAGCATCAATATTTTTTCCAATTTTTTCGGAACTATTACGGAAACAATATGAAAATTTAAATTGTTATCGATTTTTATATTATTTTATTAGAAACTTAATAAATATCTTGTTTATTAGAAAATCTATTTAATCTATTTATATAAAAATGAAACTGTGTTTGTTTGTTTGAGCTTGAAATTTTCACAGTATCATTTTGAGATACCCGAAAGCAAAATAGGCTACTTTATTTTTCTATAGGAGCAGGGGGAATGGTAACCCCCATACAAAGTAAATATTAATTATCACATATCTCCCGAACTATTACAGATAAAATCCTGAGATTTTTCGGAAATAATAATAAATGATATATACAACGAAAATGTTAAATATCGTATATCTAAGAAACTATTACAGCAAAAGTTTTAACATTTTGTTAGAATAAATTTCTCACCTCCATATTGAATTTAAAAATAAAAGCAGGATGGATAGGGCCGGAGGAAAGAGTATCCCCTATACAAAGGAAATATTAATTTTCGTATATCTGAAGAATTCATTTAGTGAAAGTTTCAAAAACTGTTATAGAAAAATTTATATTTAAAATTTTGAAGGGGATATTTTAGGGGGAGTAGTAGCCCCATATAAAGTTAATATCTAATATGGCATCAAAAGGGGTAGCAAAGCGCACCGGGTTAAGCTAAGTTACAAATAAAAAAAGGCTCCATTTGTTAAAATCGATGAAAAACTGCCAATATTCATTTCGACTTTTATGACTAAAAATCAATATAACACAGAAAATAAAGAGATTTACATCAAAAATACCGATTTATTTAACAAGGCTGAAGAATTTTTTTTTGAATATAGTTAAAAAAAAAATTATTTTTCATACAAATGGGCTAAAGAACTGATAAGATCAATCTTTTGCAAAAGAATTTGGTCTTCATTATGTTTCTAAATAACTTTTTTCATTTATTTGTAAAATTAACCAATTAATGGATACCATTTTCAAAAATGCACCCAAAAATGCATTTGCATTATGAATGTATTTAAAAAAAAATTATATATTTATATTTCATTATGATATTAATATGCCACTTGTCGACAAATAAACATTTTTTGTTGCCCCTTTAAACAAAAATAGTTGGACTATTTTTTATTATATAAAAAATCAATTATATAAGAAAAGTCAAGGTAGATTCTTATTTAGCAAGTCAAAGTCCATCTAGTCCACCAATATTTTAATGGAGACCCAACAGTATTATAAATGCATCTTCACTGAATTATAGGTATATATTTATATCTTTAGTTCATTGTGAATAAAATCAATATTTGAGCATACATTTTTTTGATACAATTTTTTCCGTTTTCATTTTAAAAAAGAATTTTTAAAGAAACAAATTCTTTAATTTTTCATGAAAATAAATTTTTTCTTGGACTTATTTCTGAATAACTCCGAAACTATTGGGTAGATAAAATAAAAAAAAAACTTGACAAGTTTCATTCGCATCTTTTAGTGTTTCGGTTATCGTCATTTTGACGATTTTTGGGTCTAAAAATGGCCTGTTGACGATTTTTACTCCTAATTTGACGATTTTTTCTAAAAGAAAATCCAGAACTATTTTTACAATTTTTTATATATTATTCTTTAAAAGTTAATTAGTTGGTACAAAAATATTAACAATATAAATAAAAATCTTCTTAAATTTGCTAATGTAAATGGTTCATTTATTAGGAAGGATTTATGAGAACCAATATAATAATATTATTTTATTACGAAATGGCGAACAAACCCCTACAAATGGCCTAAATACTTAAATTGTCGAACTAAGAACCCTAAGACATTTTTGATGAATTCATTCAAAATTAAATTTTGTATATATTGTAGATAGGTTCACAAAGAAGCCTATGTGTTTTTTTATAGCAAGGTAAGATAAATAACTTATTTTGGTTTGAAAGTCATACAAAATTATATGCAGATAACTCTCGATTTACGCGATACTTCATTTACGCAATTTCATTATAACGCATTTTATTATTGAACGTTTTTTTAAAAACGAGTTTTTATTTAACGCGAACTTGGTATACAGCGTATAAATAATATAATGAAAAAAATTTAAATTATAAGTGAAGTGTTGCATAATTGCTTAAATATTTTTTGTATGATTAAAAAAGGTGAAACGGCAAAATATGTAACAAGATTATAAAACTTTAAGAAGAATAGTCCCAAAAATATATATATTTAAATAAGTATGCATAAGTATGTATGCATATAATCATACTTAATAGGTAATGTGTACTTGATTTTCTTTATATACCCCCAATATAAAATTAATGTAATTCTTATTAATTTCTATTGAATTAAATATTTAATTCTTCATCAGAAAAAGCATAAAAACTATTCATTAACATATAAAATACGTAATTTTTCATAAATTTTCATTGACGATTTTTCGACGATTTCAAATTGTTGAGTTGACGATTTTGACGATTTTTTTCTCCAAATTTGACGATTTTTCACCAAATTTATCTGGCAACTATGGATTCGTGTTTAGCACGTAAAATTCACCCAAACGTCTATTCTTGTTTAAGAGAGCATTTTTCTGGCTACCATTGTTATTTATATATTTTTTACTGTCTTATTTATTTGTTTTTATTTATTTATTTATTTGTTGGTCTGTTTATTTTTGATTTTAATAAAAATCAATCATAAGTTGTATCATTTAAATATTGTGAACTTTAAATAAAAGATATATAAATAAAAATATTAAAAAATTATCAAAAGCATTTTAGAAATCGCGGCCGTTTTTTTAATGAACTGGTTTTTATTATCAGGACAATATTGGTTATAACTTATAATTTGATGACCAAAAATAGTTAATCTGAAAACACATGGCCTTGATGTCTCATGAAAAACATTTCGTTAAAGAGAAAAATGTTTATTGTATTAATGAATTTTAAACAGAATGTTTTGCAATATTTTAGAGATTACTTTTATAAAAAAAAAAAAAAAACATAATAATTATAAGTAAAAGTTATCCTCTGATAATCTCAAAATTACCTCAACAGCTTCTATCAACTAAGAATAGTGCAATAATCTTTTCACAGTTTTGTGGAATTTGAACATTTCTGCTATAACTTTTCAAAACATCATATTTTTTCAATAGGCAATACAAGTACATAGTAAATTTTAATCTAATCGTACATTTTAAATCCAAAAATGGAAGTAATTTATTATTTCTAATTCAACTAAAAGTTTGAAAGTTTTAACTTTTAAAATTAATATTATTGACGGTTTTCAGTCAAACTATATAAACACAACACACTCTAAACCGGTTTCTATACTTTCAAAACTGTTTAGTTTTTGAACTTGTTTTTAATGTGTATACTTTACGTTTTTAACTATTTTTGCACCTCAAAACACCATAGCACTGATTGTTCCGATAATAAACACCAATTTCTTAAAGCAATTTGGACAAAAACTTCACGCACCGGTCGGCATTTCTAAAATGTTCAAAAGCATTTTCCTTTTTTTGGTATATCTTTCATATACATTTCGAAATGTTTAAATGGTGCAACGTAGGAATATCGTATGGATTTAAAATAATTTTGGTTTATTTTTCATATACAGTTCAAAATGTTTAAATGGTACAACGTGGGAATATCGTGTGGATTAAAAATAATTTTGGTTTATCTTTCATATACAGTTTAAAATGTTTAAATGGTACAACGTAGGAATATCGTATGGATTAAAAATACTTCATTTTGTGATTTTTTTCACTTAAATAGAAAGAACAATTCGACGGGGTCACTCATCATCAAACAAACTTTTCGATTATCTCTTTAAATATAAAAATTTTACTATTAACTAATTTTTCGCAGTTTTGCACATATTCTGTGTGAAATAATTTTGCATTTCAACTTGCATCATAAAATGTCTAGCCAGTAAATATTTAGTAAAAATTCGTTAAAAATCAATAGAATTAAATTAATTACTTTGTTTATAAATTTTATCTTTATCTCGCGGTTTACAGAGATTGCACAACCAAACGATTTTATTATCAAAGACGATACAGTAAAACGACCAAAACTTTTGTAATTTGGGGTCAATTATAATAATTTTATTCCCAAAACAATAATATCAACATAAAAATTTCACTGCGTGAAGTTTTTTAACGAAAGCTTAAAATTAATATCACGTTTCATTATACTTTTCAATGCTATGCAAGGCCTTGCTATGGTATTTCTGATACATATTTGCAAAAAATTATAATCATAATATAATCATAACCATAATATACATATATACATAGTTCTACTTTTTCAAATTTTTGTTTATTTATCACATACAAAAATTTAAAAATTAAAATAGGTTCACTTAAGTTCCATTTAGCCAACTTTGCAATATTTTGACGTGTTACAAATGGAATGACAATTTCAAAATACACTCAATCTGTTTGGTGGTGAGTCTTTATATAGATACATTTAGTATATTAAATTACTTTACCTCACAGTTACCACATCGTATTAAATCACACCCCAGGGAGTACAAATCTAAGCAAATTTTCTGCGGCAATAACAAAAAACATTGAAATAAATGTTGTCTAATGTTTCAATATTTCATTTCCAAATTTAATTTGATTAGTTTTTTATTCGTTTACAAGTTGATGTTTAAAAGTACTACGCATTTAAGTATTTACTTGCGAAAAAAAAAAAACAAACATGCGCTCCGTTAGTTATTTCAATAGCAATAAACATCAATTTCGATATATATTTGGTTTTTTTCTTTAAAAATAAATTTTAGAGATATTTAAAAGACTACATCCAGCAATAAATTCTGTGGCAAAAAGGAAAAACTATATAATCATTTTTATTACTTTCAGGATACCGTTTTTAAGGTTTGAAATTTAAATTAAAGGTCACAGGTATACATTTATGAATTATCTTCCGTGTAAATATATCCGCAATTCGTATGAAAATTAATTAAAAAAAGTAATAGTTTTGTTTTTCCCTTTATAAAATTTATATTTTGTATAAATCATATCGCAAGTCATACATATTTTCCAAAAAGGACTTTTAAAATAAGTGGAATCCATTTTCAAAATAACAATATGAGACAAATTTTGGTTCATCAAATATTGCCTCAATGATTCCAATACGAAATGAAAGTATACCATCAAATTAGTAAAATCTTATCTCTTTTAGTTTACGAGATATTCGGCTTCAAAGATAAACATTTATACATTTTGACCTAACTTGGTGAAGTTTTTTCATTATAGCGGGTCCAAACTTCACCCGATTTTCTGTATTTTTATTTTAATAACAACAAATAACAAAATTATCTAAAAAAAATAAAATTTGGAAAAATATTAACAGAATCAAAAATTATATGCATTTGAATTCGAACTTTGAAAAAAATAGATTTTTCGCAATTTTTTTGTCAAAAAAGTAGTTACAGTCTTTGTTTAGTTATAAAAATATTTTCTTAAGTAACATATACAATGTTTATATTTTTCTGAAAGATAACTGTATAGAAAATTGTTTGAAGGAAAAAAATTGTATTCCCAAGCTAACTAAGGTCTCCCAAATTCGACCTATTTTTTTCATGATTTTCCGATTTTCGCCTCAATTTCTAAAATCGCAAAGTTACAGTTAAAAAAGTTATATTTTTGACTTAGACTAATGTATTTTTATATTTCTGGTAATAGAAATTTTTGCTCCCCGATATCGGTTTGAGAGATATAGTAAAACAAGTAAAATATCCTATTTTTGAAAATTTTAGAAATTTTTTTTGGAAATTGCGGGTTTTTTGTTAATAAATGCAAAAAAGGAAATAATACCTAAAACTAAAAAATCTACTCATATTATTAATTTTTAATTTTGGAATAATATTTTTGTTAGTGGATATTTTTTAATGAAAATTTACACCTGAGTAGATTTTTTGGTGTCTAACTTTGGGACCATGTGGACCCGCCCCCAGTAGGTCTATATGATGCAAGCTCAAAACTTAAGCTCGCCCACACTTCAACTATGACTGTCTGAAATTTCATTGAAATCGGATCATCCGTTCAGAAATTCCAGATTTATTTCCATTTTATTTTTGAAATGGGACACTGTGCAGGGTTCAAACAGTATTTTAGAATTGACAAAATTTTATCGAATTGAAAAATATTCAAATGATAAAATGAATAAACATTCTTCAATTTTAATAAAAAAAAAAAAGTTAATTTGAATAAATTTTTTATTCAATTTAACTAAAATTTAGTAGAATTAAATAAAATAATTTAGTTAAATTGAATAAAAATTTTCAATATGAATAAAATATTAAGTTAATTTTAATAATATTTTATTCAATTTGAATAAAAATTTAAAATAATTAACTAATTGAATTAGTCATATTGAAAAATTTTCGTCAATTTAACAAATATACGAAAAATATACAAAAATTTCTGACTAATGACTTTGTTGGTTGCTATTTAACCAACTTTTCTTCAATTCTACATCCCATTTTACCGTATTTGCTGCTCTTTTTTGGTTCAGTGTGTGCATTATGTTAAAGTGCTTTATAGAATATTTGAATAAAGTCTATTGATTTTGTTCAAGTTTGAATTGAAGTTGCCGGCACTACCATCTTTTGCTCGATCTGGTGACTATATTATCATTTTATGTGGTACCAGCATTGATATCCAGAGGGCGCTATTTTGGAAATATAATTGACTTATGTCAACTTTTGACGTCAATTTTGAAGTTTGGTTGTTGTTGGCGGGCAAATATATAAATCAATATAAATCGTGGATAGTTCGTTGATTTCTTGTCGTTGATAAAATCGAGTTTTTTTTGATTCAATTTAAATAGTTTTTATAAATAAAATAATTTGTTAAATTATAAATAAAATACTGTATTTTTTGAGAACCCCCATCGAAAAGAAATAAAGGAAAGTTTTGTTTTTTATTTACAAATTTTTCAACCACTAAACTTGTGTTCTTTTATTGTGTTATTTTTTGGTAGCCCCAGGTTGACTCGCAACCTGCTACAGTACACATTTTTTTGGCTCCACATTTCTGGACACCCGTGCCATAGTCGGTGGCAAACATTTTGTGGTCCTTCGAGCCGGATACGTTGGTGGAGCATCCCTAGTGGACAAAAGGATTTCTAAGGTGATAAGTTTCTATTTTATTTGCTTTAATTCTTGCAACATTTTGACAATATTGCAAGAATCTTTTCGATAATAGATTTTATTTCAAAAACATTAAAAACATGAACATTTTCAAAAACTTAAAAACATGAACTCCACATAGAAATCGAAAAAAATATTGATATATTATATGGAAAAAAGTCGCAAATTATAGTGATTCCTAAAAATTTCCCGATTGGTAAAATTGTTGTTATACACATTTGTTTTAACCTTTATGTTTACAACAAATGGTTAGAACATTTTGTCATACATTTTGTATGCAATATTTGACACTTTAATGTTTTCAAGTATTTTTACGATAGAAAGAAAAGCACATGGCATTTAATAATAATGTTCGCTTGTAAGGAATTTAAAAATTTTTATTATCATCTAAAAATATACCGTTTTTACCTAATATTGACTGAGTAATGCTAAATATATAAGAAAAAATATCTAAAATTAGAACCCTTGAGTTTTTCCCATTCAAATAATCTCAGGTTTTCCCATCATTCGAAAGTATAACGGTTTTATTTGTTATATGTGCATTCAAATTCGAATTTGGGTTTCTAATTCATTCATTGATCTTTGTAAAGTACTTGCATATTGTACTCATGGAAATTATTCCTATATGAATTTTTGACATTTTTTGAATCTAACAGAAAAGCTACCTCTTGCTACACACATGAACACGAAAAAATCCAAGAAAACCTCTTCAAATATGGAAACCTACTTACCTACTACATCGGAGTTTGAGGCTTATCTAGGAATACTATTGTTTGCTGGAGAAAGAAACAAAGGTTGCTTTTTCATAAGCTACAATTTGGCCTCTATTTTGATGCTGGATTTCAATTTTTTAATTTTGGGAACCGTCAACAAGAGCAGAATATTTGTACTCAGTTTTCTGATCCAAGTTGAAGATTAGTGGAAACATAAATCTTTGGCTTTACTAGTAACATAAGTATGTGTTCAGCAAAAGAGGAGTGCTTTTGCTACATATATTATATATATGGAAAACAACCCACAATTAAAAACTTTACAAATCGCAGAGATTATTTCTGCAGCAGCTGAGCGATCAACTAACTGTAGAGGAAATTCAAAAAATATCGCAAAATGTACAAATTATGCGACACGTTTACACTAGAAATGGAACTGAAAGCATGTTGGGATGCCTAAAATACAATTTTTGTTAAATTTATTATAAGCTAATGTATCTAATATTTATAAATAATAAAATATAATAACAAAATAAATGTATTACTTATATTCGATAGAAAATTTCCATAATTTTTTTTCTTCATTTCATAACTAACAAAATGAAATGACAAACATCTACATTTTCAAGTTAATATGACAACCAAAACTAAGAATATGCTAATTTAAAAATGAAAAACATACCCGGGTATGCGGTTGTCAACATAAGGGTTAAATAAGGTAAAAGGGTCGGTCTTGTGGAGCCCTAAACAAATAACGTTTGCAAATCCCATATATTTTTGGACCAGTCTAATAAACACAGAAAACATGAGTTTGTGATAATTTATCACTTTAAATGACAGGACCAAAGCCAGACATTTAAAGCCTTTACAACATAATATCTATCCCTGACAAATTGCTTTTGCTTATTGTATTAAATATAAATTAAAATAAAAAATAAATTAAAAATTACTTCATTTTAGAAATCGAAGTCGGTACGATTTTTTTACAAAGTTAATAAGAAAGGTTTTAATATCAGGACAATATTGCGCAGAAAGTGTTGCTATTATTATTATTATTATTATTATTATTATTATTTTACAAAAAATTACAAAAAATGTTATCACCCTAATGTATATAAATCCCATATAAATGTTAGTATCATGATAATATTTGATATTTTGTGTATACAAAAATCACGGTGCTACAGGTAAAAAACCCTCACAAAAAATTAGTTGTACGTTTATATAAAATGGTGTAGGGAATCATATGGTCGGTTTGTTTTTATTAGTGTGCAATCCTAAATCCTAAAGCCCACTTCAAACAAATAAATACATCCTTTTAACACATTTTCTTTTCATTAATATGTACATTAGGGTGTCCCGTAGACAAAAATTTCGTAGAAACAACCCTCAAACGATGTGTAAAAATTAGCTGAATATGGGAAAAATATAAAAAAAAAATTAAATTGATCTTCAGTTCCCTACCAGCGCACAGTGGGGTCAAATGCAAATTTTTTGGTAATAAATCTGTATCTCCTAAACTACTGGTTGGATTAAATTGAAATGTATGGCAGAGTTGCAGAGGAGGACCTAAGCTTTGAGGAAAATCATCCTGTAGTCACCCTGTGATAACACAAGAAAATCTACAGGGTGTCAAAATTGACTACCTCGAGTATGTAAAAGTTTAAAAAAATCGTAACTTATACAAATGAAGTCCGATTTCAAAGATTTTTATATTTCTGTAAAGTGTTTGGCAAGATAAAGAAAAAATAAGCTAACTCACCTAAGTTATCTCTTACAGTCAAAAAGATATTTGGATTTGAATTTTGAATTTTTGGAATTTTGGCTCGACTTTCTTTCGTTTTTCGGGAATAAGTCCTGAGGTATATGAAGTAAAAATTTTTTAAAAATATCGTATCATTTGCTATATATTTCAAAATAACATACTGAAAGAATTTTTGGATTATCTCAATGCGCCTAGATGTGAAAAATATTCAAAGTCAGCACTCTGAAATTGGTATGAAAAATGGCTATTTTTGGCAAAAATTTAGTAAAATTCTTTCACTTTTTACTCAAAGTTCCGTTTAAGAAAAAAATTTTTCTTTACATATTTCAAAAGATAAGGTTTCACAAATGGCTAATGTAGAAATTTTGAACTGATTTAGGCTTGCACCCTACATCAGGCATTGGTCAAAAATGGTGGATTTTGGAAAAAGTAAAATTTTTTATCGATTAATGGCATTTCATAAAAAAATTAATTTGGAACGATTTGACACTAAACTGCTTCTTTCCCGGCCAAAAACGTATGCAGAAGAGCAGATTTCTTGAAAAAAGTCAATTTTTGAAATTACTTTTCTTAATTGCAAATAAAAGCATATTTGCATAATATTTTCGCCACTATTTCTTATGCAGTGTACAAAATATATTTTGATCTTTCATTTCTGCAAAAATCATTAAAAAACCTTTGAAACCCGATTTTTTGCAATTTTTCAAAAATAAAAAATATATAAAAACTAAAAAAATAATGTTTTGTAAAGCAAAACTCCACCTATTTTCCAAGAACTAATAAAATATTACAAGAATATAAAAATAGACTCAATTACCAATTGATTGATGTATAATATGTATATATATATTGTTTTAAAAGCAATATATCATGGTCTCAAAGCTGACAACTTAGGTCAACTCTCACCAAATTCACTGTTTTACAATATTTCCATATGTGCGTATACGTAATAAACAATTGTATTGGCACGTTTTGGTTGTTGAACGAGATAATATTAGTAATAATCGCTTGCATTTATTAACTATTTTTTATTTTTGAAAAATTGCCAAAAATCGGGTTTTAAAGATTTTTTAATGAATTTTGTAGAAGTGAAAGATCGAAACATATTTTGTACACTGCATAAGAAATAGTGGCGAAAATATTATGCAAATATGCTTTTATTTGCAATTAAAAAAAGTAATTTCAAAAATTTACTTTTTTCATGAAATCTGCTCTCCTGCATTCGTTTTTGGCCGGGCGGGAAGCAGTTTAGTGTCAAATCGTTCTAAATAAATTTTTTAATGAAATGCCATTAAAAAATTTAAAAAAGCTCGCGTGACATTTTTTTTATTAATCGATAAAATATTTTACTTTTTCCAAAATCCACCATTTGTGACCAATGCCTGATGTAGGGTGCAAGCCTAAATCAGTTCAAAATATCTACATTAGCCATTTGTGAAACCTTGTCTTTTGAAATATGTAAAGAAAAATTTTTTTCTTAAACGGAACTTTGAGTAAAAAGTGGAAGAATTTTACTAAATTTTTGCCAAAAATAGCCATTTTTCATACCAATTTCAAAGTGCTGACTTTGAATATTTTTCAGATCTAGACGCATTGAGATAATCCAAAAATTCTTTCAGTATGTTATTTTGAAATACATAGCAAATGATACGATATTTTTAAAAAAATTTTACTTCATATACCTCAGGACTTATTCCCGAAAAACGAAAGAAAGTCGAGCCAAAAATTCAAAAATTCAAAATTCAAATCCAAATATCTTTTTGACTGTAAGAGATAACTTGAGCGATTAAGCTTACTTTTTCTTTATCTTGCCAAACACTTTACAGAAATATAAAAATCTTTGAAATCGGACTTCATTTGTATAAGTTACGATTTTTTTAAACTTTTACATACTCGAGGTAGTCAATTTTGACACCCTGTAGATTTTCTTGTGTTATCACAGGGTGACTACAGGATGATTTTCCTCAAAGCTTAGGTCCTCCTCTGCAACTCTTCCATACATTTCAATTTAATCCAACCAGTAGTTTAGGAGATACAGATTTATTACCAAAAAATTTGCGTTTGAACCCACTGTGCAGCGATTGGATGTCACTTGTCTAGAACATTTCGTCCAAAAAATAGTATTGAGTTTAGTCTTGAAATGGGTATCAAAAAATTCATAATTTTAAGCCAATTATAGAAAAAAATATTTAAAAAACGTTCGCAAAAATTTTGGTCCATAAACCGTCATGTGTAGTAATTAGTAACAAATGTAATGGTTTTTATTTTCCTACAAATTGTATCTTGAATTTAAATACTAACGGTCAACCGAATTTTAATGCTCGTTAGTTCTATTACTTTTGTTAAGTTGTCAAAAATATCCCTTTGTTAAAAATGAATTTAGAACAAGTTATTGTCAAAAGAATAAGTTAACTGCAACTAACTTATAATAAAATGATTCCATTTTATCTTCAACAACCAAACGGTGAGCATTTGATTTTAAATAAACTCATAGATTTCTCTAATCAATCTATTTAAATTTGTTTTATTTCATTACATGAAGCTCTAACCTAAAATTATAATTACATTGGAGCAATTATAATACAAGACAAATTATCTACATTTACTTTACATTTACATATGTAAATGTAAACATCAATTTAATAAAGTTGTTAAATTGTCCAAACCAGCATCCACTTAAATCTCTCTATACACAACTTTATTCAGTATTGAATGAGATCTTTCCAATGATGCAAATACAAATTACGATGGAAAATGTCCAAAATACTCAAACTTTACAAAATAATAAAATCATAGAAAATTTTTGAATTTTGGAAGAAAACAAATTTTAACATATTTTTTAATCATTATATATTAAACGTAATTTTTTTGACGAAAAGTTAAAAATTATGAACACTTTAAATCGAAATCATATTTTTGGAGGTATTTTAAAAATAGTCCTGCTCACGTAAACGAGAATGAAACCTTAATATTTTGGGGATTAGCTTAAAACATATCAATCATTAATTTTAAGGGGTACATTTGCATTTGTTTTGTCTTCATACAAATTGAGGCAATTTAATGTAGATATATTATAATTTATTTGAAGTTATACGGTTTCTTGACATTTTCAAAATACAGATTTACACTCAATTACCCCCGCAGTAGAAAAACGTTACATTCTCACTGAAAGAAAAAAAAAAAAAAACTACAAATTACTTAAGTGATATTTTATGAACCGTCAGTGAGCCGATAATCAATTTAGAGTTTATTTAACATTGTTCACTATCAACCCTCATATCCACCCCGAAAACAACCAATATATAAAAGTATATACTAGACTGCTTCATAAAATTAAATTTTGGGGATATCGACAAAAAGGCATTTTTGTGTAGTAGTGTATATGAGGAAAATCAAAAATTTAGAGAATCTTCAATATTTATCGAAATACACTGAAAAGAAATAATTATAATTTTATTTTTTGCATAATTTCATAAATAGCAAAAAAAAAAAAAAACAATATTGGTTTAAAATTTTGCAAATTTATGTGTAATAAAAGACATATCCTGGGATCGTTTACTGGAAAAATTAAGTGAATATCGGTATTAGTTTAAAAAATAAAGTCGTCTGAACAATACTTTTCATAATAATATTTAAAAAAAAAGCGGGACTTTAATTTTTTTAAAAGTGAATTTTAGCAAAATTTTTATTTTTTTCTTGTTTAATGATAATATTTAGATCGAAAATTAATTTTGTTATTTCAAAATTTGAACTATAATGCGAAATATGTGGGTTTGATTTTTGAAGTTAAAAACATGTTTAAATTTTCGAAATTGTATTTCAAAATTTTTTAATGCCATTTGAGTCTTGAGTCATTCCATTTATAACCAACCAGCTGATTTTCTCACCTCTTCCGAATTTGATAATATTTGGTACAATTATTATTGTCAAAACTAAGAATAATTTAAAATTTCATATAATTTCATCAAGTGGTTCACGAAATATCGCGATTTGAAAGTGCAAAATAGCTCAAAATATGTACAAAGTTGTATACACAAAATTACAAATATCTTCCGAAGTATTTGTTATATAAGATTTATTGAGATGTCATATTAAATGTATTAAAATTACCTTTAATATGTCGTAGAACATGACTTTTTTCTCAACATCAAAATGTTCCATATCTCCCGATTCGTTCGCGGATAAATATCTCGAAAAATGGTATTTTTAAATGTTTTCTATAACCATGGTAAGTGGCATTCTGGGACTCGCAATATTGTACAAATTATGACAACAAATGTCATAATAAATACGAAATATTTATTTCAATTTGTATAGTTTTGTTTATAACAAAATAGAAAAATCGCCCTCTGGAGGTCTATATTGTCCAAGCTCAAAACTTAAACTCGCCTACTCCTCTACTGTCACCATGTGAAATTTCATAGAAATCGGAGCAGCCGTTCCAAAGTTTCATAATTATTTCCATTTCATTTTCTGAATCGCACACTGTGCAACGTAAAAAATTTATTTTCAAGAATATATATTATAAAGCAACGTACAAAAAATTATTTCAAAAATAACAAGCGCAAATATTCGGCCCGGCCGAATCTAAATACCCGCCATCAACTTTTTCAAATTTTGCGTTATAATGAAGAGGGTGGTAAAGTGGGAAGTAAAGTGGGCGGACCACGCCCATTTTTTGTTTCCGTGTTTACATTGGTCTTTGAACTATTTGAAAACAATTTTGTTGATTTTCACCTTATATGGGAGGTGGGCGGTAAAGTGGGCGGACCACGCCCATTTTTGATTTTCGAATTTACATCGATCCCCAAACTATACATACAAAATTTCGCTGTCGTACATGCTTTTGTTGCAGAAATATCGACAGAAAAGTGTAAAATGGACACCCTGTGTTTCTAGTTTTAAGCTCATAACTTTTTGTTTATTAACCGATTTTGCCCATTTTCAATCCCAAACAAACCTTATATAAGACAAACATTTGTGCCAAATTTCGTCCCCCTACGTTGCTTCGTTCGAGCCCTATCCTGCTTTCAACAGACGGACAGACGGACGGACATAGCTAGATCGACTCAGAATCTAACCAGGACCCAGAATATATATACTTTGTGGGGTCTTAGATGATTCCTTCGACATGTTACACACGGAATGACAAAATCAATATACCCCCCATCTTTTTGATGGTGGGTATAAAAATTATGAACAATAGAAAAAAATATATTTTAAT
This sequence comes from Protophormia terraenovae, assembly GCA_951394005.1. Taxonomy (NCBI): domain Eukaryota; kingdom Metazoa; phylum Arthropoda; class Insecta; order Diptera; family Calliphoridae; genus Protophormia; species Protophormia terraenovae. The sequence goes on from OX596074.1 coordinate 66,043,574, forward strand.
AATGATAACAATATCAAACAACGTAAACAATATTTTTAAAAAATAAACGTTACACAGTGGTCCCAAAACGGAATTTTTTTGAAATAATTCTGTAACTTTAGAACTGCTGGATGTATTTGAATGAAATTTCACATGGATAATCCTGAGGTGTATGGCAATTGATTTGGTGGAGAACAGGCTCGTAGCGGGTCTGGAGGACGAGGGGTGGACCTCCAAAGTTGGTCACCTCGGGTATGAAAATTTTAAAAAAATCGCCAAAATTTCATTTATGATTTGATTGAAAAAAAATTTTACACACAGATAGTCCTTATAATTCTCTACAAAAAATACGCTTACATGTGTGGGTTATCTCTTTTACTTTTAGAGATATTTGGACCAAAGTAACAAATTTTGACCCATTTTTGGACATGTTTTTTTTTAGTTTTTTTAACTTGGCGGGCGCAATTTGTGTCATAAAAAATTCACTAACAAGAATTTTATAGCATAATTAAAAATGAAAAATATACAAAAAATCACAACTCCATGCCTTCTCAGTGTTTTTTCAAAAAGTCTTCAACGAATTTTAGTACTTTAAAATTTTTTTTACATATTTAAAAAGAAGACAAATTTTCCTAAACAACGATATATAATAAGTATTTTTTATCTGTCTGACGGATCCAACAGATGGATATGAATTTAGCACTATGCTGAAAAAATGAAAATATTAAGCTTTATTAAAATAATTGTTGTTACGGCATTATCACGAGCGGCATTACCATACACATAAACATGAGTTAAAATTGGCCAAATTACTTGAAACCATAAATTTATAATCCTTCAATTGCAAACGCAAAAATACCAATATACAATTGTTGTACATCAATGTTTAGGAAAATTGCCTTCTTTTTAAATATATATAAAAAAGTTTAAAATACTTAAATTTGTTAAAGACTTTTTGCAAAAAACTCCGAGAAGACATGGATTTGTGATTTTTGCATATTTTTCATTTTTAATTGTGCAATAAAATTCTTGTTAGTTAATGTTTTTGAATGAAAATTCACACTTAAGTAAATTTTTTGGTGCTTAATTTAAAGCACCATTCACTTTTTTAGATTTGTCTACAAAAATCCCGTAATTCCTAAAAAACTTCACAAAAATTCCAAAAATAGGATATTTTACATTTTTTGGTATATCTTTCCAACCGATAACGGGGAGCAAAAAATTTAAAAAAAATCGGGTGAAATTTGAACCCGCTGTAGCAAAGACAGGCTAAAAAGTAAAAATTTTAATCTTTGAAGCTTAATATCTCATAAAGTAAAAGAGATAATATATGCATACGACGATGTTTTTTGTAGATCTCGACTAGCAGAATCCTCCCAGATATAAGGAATCAGGATCGTTTTAAATAAATTTTATACCCGAGGTGTCCAACTTTGGGACCCTGTGGACTCGCCCTTTGTAGGTCCATATGGTCCAAGCTCAAAACTTAAACTCACCTACACCTCTACTAACACCATGTGAAATTTCATAGAAATCGGAGCAGCCGCTGCAAAGTTCCATAATTATTTCCATTTCATTTTCTGAATCGCACACTGTGCATTGTTTAATTGGATACAACTATTGTGTGAAATAATATAATGGATCCAAATAAAAATTAATTAAAAGAAAACATTTCATATTATTAAATTATTGTTAAATATCGAGAGATTTTTAAATGTTTGATATATTTTTATTTGTAGAATTTTATTAATACCTAAGAGTCTTGGGGTGATAAAAAGCGAATAATTCCGGAAAAAATTTAGGCAATTTAAAGAATCTCGATAGTTTTCACATTTAATGAACTCCTTACCTCGTAAAAAGTTGAAAAGGTCAAGAATATGGTATTATACACTCAGAATTTGACATGGCAAAATGCGGAATATCTGCAGCGTATTCAAATTATGGATGAAACATTTAATGGTTTATGGATAAATTTTGCATTTTGTGTATAATTTTACATAAATTAATAACAAACTTTCGAAATTCCTGCCCAACTTCTTTCAAAAATATGAAAATATACTATAAAATTACCCTTGAAGCTGTCTGGGCTGTCTGTTGTATGGCTGATTTACTTTTTTGAACGATATACATAAATAAATTTTTATTGGAAGTAGTTACCACTATATAATTATACTATTCGGTTTTTTAATATTTCGAAGGTTTTTTTCCCCTTAAAGCCTTCGAAGTATCAAAATTTGTATATTTGTATACATCAATACTAAAGAATATAGTAAAGACTTACTGTGCGTACAGTAATTTAGTATATTTTCAAAATTTTAAAAGGAGTTTGATGTTAATTTGAAGGATATGTAAAACATTTTTATAAAAATGTATTAAAAAATCTAAATTTTTCCAGAAAACGTAAAATGTTTCATCCATAATTTGAAAACACTGCAGATATTCCATATTCAGCCATGACAAATTATGAATGGATAATACCACACTCTTGACCTTTTCAACATTTAAGCAGGTAAGGAGTTCATGAAATTTAAAAATTATAGAGATTCTTTAAATTACCTACATTTTTCCCAGAATTATTCGCTTTTTATCTTCCCAAGACTCTTAGAGATTAATAAAATTGCCGTAAAGTATCAAAAACCTCAATTTATACAAATGAAAATATATTAAAAATTTAAAAATCTCGCTATATTTTATAATAATTTAATATTTTGACATGTTATTTCTTAATTAATTTTTATTTGGATCCATTACATTATTTTATCCCAGGGGTTCTCACAAGACCTCGCTTCGCGACCCCCTTTTGACATTGCAATGGAAATGCGACCCACTACAACTTTTACTAATTTAAAAATCAGAAAAAATGTAAAGATAAAGTAATTTTAAAAAATTATATTAATAATTTCGACATTGTTTTGCTTGAATATTAAGAGACTTTTTCGTATAATATATCTAATATTCTCTGCGTCCACAAAAGATCGAATCTCTTTTTTGAGGGACAAAAGAGTGAAAAAAGATATTTTTAGTGGATAAACTTTGAAGGGACTTTCTGTTTTTAAATTATAAAGTTACTTTAGCAAATTTTCTTTATATAGCCGTAAACTTATCGATGAAATAAAAGTTTTGTGTACTGAAAACGAATTTATAAAAAGTTCTTGGCATAATATATTTTTATTTATATTTTTATAAAATAAAAGTAGAATTTCATGTGAAAAAACTATAGTTTCATTAAATTTAAGTGAACTACATATTTATCTTTTTAATTAATTGTTTTCCCAGCCATATCGTAAAGTTTTCTTTATACTATGTCATTGGACAGTAGGGTGCCGTAGATAAAAATTTTGTAGATAGACCTCTCAAACGATGCGTAAAAATTACTTTAATATGGGAAAAATATTCAACAAAATTTTTAAAATTGATCTTCAGTTTTCTACCATCGATTGAAAGTCACGGGTCTAGAACATTTCGTCCAAATAATAGTATTGAGTTGTGTCTTGAAATGGGTATCAAACATTTCGTAATTTTTAGCCAATTATAAAAAAAATATTTTAAAAAATTTTCGCAAAAATGTTGGTCCATAAACAGTATCTTAAAAAATGGATAAGAATTTTATAACTTTGTTTCCTTTATGACTAATATATGATTTTCTAAATTTTTCCAAAAAATTTGTCATCAAATGTCTTAAAAAGTCTTCTAGCGAAACAAAATCCCACGGAAAAAATTTTGAAAATATTTTTTCCATAACCAGTATAAAATTACGAATTTTTTGATACCTATTTCGATAAAAAATCTAAACTTTTTTTCCAAAATGTATGGCACCCATGACACAAGCAAATTTTTACGCATCGTTTGAGAGGTCTTCCTATATCGAAATCTCGAAAAAGGCTTTCCTCGGGACACTCTATTGGACAGCATTACTTTCTTCGTTTGATCATTGTTGTCTTTATCAAGCATAATATTTTCAATTAAAGGTTCCTTCATCAGAAGTTTCTAAAAAGAACTTATTTTAGAAAAAAACGTTACGTTTGTCTTTAATTTGGATATAAAAAGATGTATTTTCATTTCAAAATAGTTTCATGCTTTTACTGGAATTTTCATTTGAACTTCTAAATAATATTTATATTAAAAAATTGTGTGTTTAAGAATATGTTTCAGGAACTCTTCGCGACCCCCCACGAATGTCCTTACGGACCCCTTGAGGGTCGCGGACCCCCATTTGAGAACCGTTGTTTTATCCAATAGTTGTATCCGATTAAAACAATGTACCTCATGCCTCGTATACATACTATTGCGATGTAAATTTCAGCGATTCTTTTATATAAGTGGCCATAAAATCTTACATAATATAAATTTTTATGGATTTTTTTGGTTTTCTCAATCTAGAGACATACCATTAACTATAAATAATTTAAAATAATACAAAAATCTAAAGTTGAAAAAATTCATACAGGTCGTATACATATTTATGTGATTGACTGTATATATACAGCTATGCACAAAAAAATAGTAGCACTACAACTTACTACAAAAACAATTTTTATATGAAATTCTTAAACAGGGACAATAATTATAAGAAAAATTATTTATATTTTTCTATGCATCTTCGGAAGTTACCGTTATTTTACTTAAGCTGCTTGGTTTTTGCCTGTGCAAAATAATAATAGCAAAATGATAAACATTGGCAAATAATATTATTGTTTTATTATATTGGATCCTTTGGTTTTTAAGTAAATTATATAGCCGTGTACTGTACATACAGTGAAATTTTGCTTTTAAAACATTTTGAAATTGGTGGCGGCAAGCACTGTATTCCTAGCACTCGTACCTTATTGGTAAAAATACATATTCTCCAAAACATACAAATTTCTCCAAAAATTTTGTGGAATGTTCTCCCGCAGTTATTGAAAACTTAAAAAAATATAATCCAAACCAATAAACACGAACTCGCATGTAAAAAGGTCGTCTAAGTGACTTTACACTTGAAAAGCGAATGGTTAACCTAAACACATTTGTGACTTCCCCTAAGGCAAAAGGGGATTTAAATCTGAAAGTTGCGTAAACTACTTTTTGACATCTCCAAAAACAAAATCTGTAAGCAAGATTCCAAAGGAAAGTGCCATTACTAAACTACAGACAGGTACGCAATCGCCCTTATTTCGCGATACTTTACTCCGACTGGCCGCAAACGAAATGGCGCACATTCTCTGCACAAATGCGTCCAAAGTAATTCTTTTTGGTGCATATGGGACGCATCGGACAAGAATATATGTGACGTGACCAAATAACAAATAATATGATACAGAATATATTCAAGTCCGTCAAGCACTATGTTGGGAAAATCAACATTTGGGGATGTTCTTCATATCAAGGTCCAATGATTTTCCGAAAATAAAAGTGATGTTTTGGAGTGATCGACTAAATCTCCATATCTGATTTACATTGAAAATCTTTGGGGAGATGTCAGAGATGCTCTTTTTAAAAATATACTGGGAAATTTGCAGGAATTGTGGACGCCAGTGCAGTCAGCTTGGAAAAATATTACCATTGAGAGGACCAGGGGTTATTAGAGAACTCAGTGCCAGCCGCTGCGCCGCTCAAAGAACAATAAGGGCTATTCCACAAAATATTAATGTGTACAAACAAAATATGCAAAAAAAAAAAAGTAATACTTAATCAAGCAGTTTTATTTTTACAGGTATTTTTAATCGATTATTTTGCACAGCTAATTTTTTGTATATACAATCTCTTTGAGTATTTTATCTGAATTACGATGTTTAATATTAAGATTTACTTATTTTTTTATAAAATATGGGAAATATATAATAAAATCCATCAAAAAAATTTCTTGAAATCAACAAAACATCTTCATATGGCGCTAATATATAGGTTGGCCCTCTTTTATATGGAAGAAAATAAAGGTATTATTGTAGTATGTTACATGTGTCGTTTATACCAACAGAATATTTAAAGTAATTAAAAATAATATCGAATTACAATTGATAATAAACAGTCAACTCTATACGCATTGTACAAGACTATTGTTTTGTTTATATGTGTAATTGTCACCAAATATTCTGTCCAACTGCTACACATTCCACTATAAGTAATATTGCATAGTAAGCATTAATTATGTATAAAATCGAATGTTAGATATTCAATAAAGATCATTATTTGCTTAACAATTAGAGGGCTTCACATTAGTTGCCCTTGCAGAGAACCAAAAACTAAATTTGTTTTGTTTATTATTTAAATGGCGATCCTGCCAGTTTGAGTGCTAATATTTATAAGAGCACCAACAAAAGGACTAAGAAGTAGTGCTCTAGAACTAAGCACCCTTTGAAAATCATAAAATTTAATGATTGCTTAGATATTCAAAGCACATTTAAAAAAGAAAAAAAAAAATATGTATATTATAAAAAAAAATTATATATAATAAATAAAATATATATGTTGTAACAGATTTTGTTGAAATACAAATGATGTTATAAAATTGAATTTAGGGAAATTGGAACATTTAAAAAAATTTCATTTTATAATTAAGAGATATTTTATTATCTAAACTATTTGAATTTGTCAAATATAATACAATTTCTAGTTTGAGAAGCACTGTATATCTTTAAAATATAATTTTTACTTGTAATAAATTTTAAATATTCAATTTTGAAATAACATTACCAACAATTGTATTACTGATATTTTACATTTACATAATGTATTTTTTTAATATATGTATTATTCATAAAATTTTCTACCTTAACAATAAGCAAATAAAAGCACAAAATTATATATATACAAAGAAATAAAAAAAGAAACATAAATAAATAAGTAAAATAACAAAAATGGCAACACCTAAATATCATAGAAATTAAAATTTAAAATTATTTATAATTATATTAACTCTTTTATTATAACAGCCACGTTATGACTAATTTATTAATTATGTATATACACAACGTAAGAGAAAAAAAACATATATTGTTGGTAACCTTTACAATTCTACTACAATCCAAATGTCAATCACACTGTTATATTTCTATGTTTTTATAACTGTCATTTCTTGCGCTAAATTTTTTATTCATTCCTTTTTCAATCTTGCTTTGAACAAGAACATTTACCTTTAATATATTTTTTTGGAATTATAAACTTAATAAAACTGAATTAAATTTGAAGATTATTGCGTTTCACTTTTACACAATCAGTTCGATTTGAGGCTGTTGCATTGGGTGTTAAAGATTATACCAACAAAGGTTATGGGCCCAGGACGCAGAATACAATAAATCAGTAAAAGTAAATTGTTAAATAAAGTAAAAGTGAGGTTATATTCGTTTTGGTTTAAATTGTTTTATCCGGTATTAATAAACAAGGAAAATGGCATCTGCAATAGCAAGTATAGACAAACTTAACGGTGAAAATTATGCAACATGGTGCATACAAGTACGGAGCTTACTTATTACAATGGATTTGTGGCAAACCATAGTGGAAGAGTGTCCTAAGGAAGATGCACTCAAATGGCTTGCAGTTGATAGCAAAGCTCTGGCCACAATTACCTTGAGTGTAAAACCAAGTGAATTGATTTATATAAAGAACTGTGTTACAGCTAAAGATGCTTGGAATATGCTGAGTACAATTTATAAAACAGACACCGCATCGAGAAAGGTAAACTTGTTCAAAAAGTTAGTACGTTTTAAATTTAACTCGAATGAAAAATTTTCACCACAAATAAATGAATTTATTTCTACAATTGACGGGTTAAAAGAAATTGGAATCACTCTAAACAACGACTTGTTGTCAGTGTTATTATTGTGTAGCCTTCCTGAAGAAATGGACGGTTTTGTAATTGCTATAGAAAGTCGAGATGAATTACCGAGCTGTGAAAAATTAATTGCCAAAATTCTAGAGGAAGAGATGAGACAAAACAATAAAATTGATATGCCAAGTGAAACTGTGTTTGCGGCAAATTCGCGAAAAGATTTCAAAAGAAGTAAGAAGAATTTCAACAGTAACAGCAATTATAAAAGAAATAATAATGATGTAAAACAAGTTTATCAGAAATCGAATCGTCAAAATGAAAAAAGAAAAACAGAATTAAATGAATACAACAACAATATCAAATGTTTTCGCTGTGGTAAAAAGGGACATATAAAATCTCAATGCAAAGAATATAATGACAAAAGAGAAAATGATTATGCGTGCTCTTTAAATGAAAACCAACTTAATTTAAGAGAGTTGTGGATCTTGGATAGTGGTGCTTCGTCACATATGGTTAACAACAAAGAGTATTTTGAAACAATAACAGAAACTAAACAAAAAATCATTTTAGCATCTGGTGAGAATATTTATGCAGAAGGAATTGGAGAAGTAAAAGTAAAAACTAACTTTTGTACACTCACATTAAACAATGTTTGGTATGTTCCACAATTACATTCTAATTTTCTGTCAATAAATAAAATAAGACCAATTCTTACTTATGGCTGTTCAGTGTGGTGGAAGGTGTTAAGTAAGATAACCTACAGGAACCTTTTATCTAAAGTTCAGAGGTGTGCTTCAACTGGCATCTCTGGCGCTATGAGAAGTACACCTCAGGCGGCACTGGACATCATTCTCCACTTACTTCCAATTGAGGAGTTCGTGAAGGGAATGGCTGTTCGTAGTCTCTTTAGATTGAAGGAGCTAGGATTATTGAGGAACTTCAGAGCGGGGCATGCTAGCATACTCGATATGGTTCAATTTAATGGTCGGACACTATCCGTAACTGAACCTACGGATCATGTCGGAACCATAATTGACTTCGGGGCTACTCCCACTATTGAAATACCTGAAAGGGACTTCTGGGTTGGAGTAGAAAAGCTCCACGGAGGTTGTGCTGTCTTTACAGACGGCTCGAAGATGGATGTAGGCACCGGTGCAGGGGTTTACTTTCTGGGAACTGATATCAGACGGTCATATAAATTGTCTGACAGTTGTAGCGTTTTCCAAGCGGAAATTCTGGGCATCTATAAAGCCCTAGGGTTGCTGGAGGAAAATGTAGAAAGGAATTCTGAGGTCACTATATACGTTGACAGTCAGGCAGCATTATTGGCCCTGAAAAGTCACTATGTTAGATCCAGATTGGTCTTTGAGTGTAAGAGGGAATTGAGAAGACTAATGAATGTTTATAAGATAAGACTCTGTTGGGTTCCGGGTCACTGCGACATTCTCGGCAATGAAATAGCTGATGAGCTGGCTCGCATTGGCTCGGGACTGGATAGGTCTTTCGTGGAGACATTCGTTAGAATTCCAATTGGGTCCTACTTTAGGGCCATAAGGGAATGGATTCTTGACAACACGAATCGTGCCTGGAGGAACAGAACGGACTGCAGGATATCTAGAGCATTATGGCCTAGTCTTAAACTGTCAGATTCGAAACAACTTCTGGGTATGAGTCGTAGTAATATAAGAATCATGGTAGGAATTATTACTGGTCACTTCTCACTAGGGAATATGATGAGTAAATGGGACATTGGCACGACAGATTTTTGCAGGTCGTGCGATGATGTAGACGAGCTAGAGACAGTGGAGCACATTCTCTGTCATTGCGTAGGACTTCAGCGGCGTAGGCTGAAGTGGTTTGGAAGCCACACACTGCATGAACTAGATGAGGTTACGAGCAACGGGCTTACTAATCTCATAGGGTTTGTAATGGGGATAGGATGGCTTAGGGGCAATCAGAACTAATTGCTAGGGTTTAGGTTCCACTCCTCTTCTTCTTCTTTATCTAAGTTTTCTATTCTCTTATTCTGTTTTCAACTTCTCTCTATTTCTCAAAGGGATCACAATGGACCTTTTTGGTCTCTGGGTGAAGGCGTGAATACGCCACCCTTTTCAACCTAACCTAACCTAATAAAATACTTAAAGCTGGACACATTGTTCAATTCGCCGCAGACAAAGCAACAATGAAAAGTAAACAAAACAATGATATTCTAACAGCTGATTTAAAAAATGATTTGTTTGTTATTAACTTGGAAATAATAAAAGATTGTGAAGTGGTAAATGGAGTAATTGATGAAAAAATAGTTGAAAAGTGGCATCAAAGATTTGGTCATATTAATATTAATAATTTAAAACAAATGAGAAACAAAAATATGGTAAAAGGATTTGATATAAAAATACCAAATACAATGAAATGTATGACTTGTGCTGTAAATAAAATTGCTGCAACTCCGTATAAGAATTATGCAAGTGTGCAAACGAGTGATGTTTTAGAACTAGTTCATACCGATTTGTGCGGTCCGATTGGTGTAAGATCTGTTGGAGGATCATCATATTTTATAACCTTTATCGACGACTATTCTCGATACATTTTTTCGTATTTTCTTAAACAAAAAAGTGATGCTTTTGATGCATTCACACATTTTTCTGGGCTCGCGGAGACGCAGACTGGCCGCAAAATAAAAACTGTCCGCAGTGACAATGGTAAAGAATTTGTTAATGCTAAATTTAAACAATTTTTTACAGATAAGGGCATTATTCATCAAACCACTGTAGCTTACTCGCCACAACAAAATGGTGTATCGGAGCGTGCGAATAGGACTCTTGTCGAAATGGCTCGATGTATGCTGAACTCATCCGGTCTACCGCAGAGTTTATGGGGTGAAGCCATAAATACAGAATCGAGCTCCGACTAAGGTTTTAGGTGATGTTACACCTTATGAGAAGTGGTGCGGTAAAAAACCGTGCGTATCTCATTTAAAAACATTTGGTTGTGACGCTGTAATGTTAAATAAAGGTCCAAAACCCAAGGGTGGCAAGTTTTTGCCTAAAGGCAAACAAATGAAGTTCGTCGGATACCAACTTTATACAAAAGCATATCGTTTATACAACCCTAATACAAGGCAAGTAGAAATTGCTCGTGATGTAACGTTTTTTGAACAATCGTTTGAAAAAATTTCAAAGATTGAAAATGAAATATGCGTGGCGTTTGATGTTGATTTATTTAAAAATTTCAATAATGTTTGTGATGGTGATGGCGGTGATGGTGATGTGAGCGGTAATAGTGAGCAGTTTAGCGATATCGAAAAACAACATGATGATGGTGATCTAAATGAAAAAGATGATGGAGAAACTGAAAGCAGCGATACAGAAAGAGAGGAAACCCCGGTTGTTAACAACAAACGTAAACGTGGAAGACCTAAAGTGATAAGAGATGGAGGTAAAGGTAGGCCAAGAAAAGTTTATTGCACAGAAGTTGGAGCGGAGATTATAAATTCAGTGATTGAAAACCCGAACACGGTGGCAGAAGCACTTAATTCGAAAAATTCGGACAAATGGTTAGAGGCTATGCAAACTGAATATAATTCTCTAATAAAAAATAATACATGGCAGTTGGTGGATAAGCCAAGCGGTAAAAACATCATTGGTTGCAAATGGGTTTTTGTATTGAAGCGATATCCGGATGGTAGTATTGAAAAATTTAAATCTCGTTTAGTAGCCCAAGGCTGTTCACAAAAATATAACGTCGATTTTCAAGAAACATTTGCGCCGGTGGTCAAGCATTCGACAATAAGATTGTTGTTAGCATTAGCAGCTAAGTACAAATTACTTGTGAATCATATTGACATAGTGGCAGCATATTTGAACGGCAATTTAGAGGAAGATGTTTACATGAATCAACCTCCAATGTTTGAAAATAAGAATTATCCAAACAAAGTATGCAAATTAAACAAAGCATTGTACGGTTTAAAACAATCTGGGCGTGAATGGAATAAAAAGATTAATGATATTTTACTTGAAATGGGCTTTTTAAGATGCAAATATGATACTTGCGTATATATAAAAATAAATGGTAATAATATTATTATTATTGCTATATATGTCGATGACATGTTATTGGCATGTTCAAGCGAGTTAGATATGAAGAACACAGTCTCAAATTTGAACAAATGCGTAGAATTAACTGATCGTGGTCCTATATCATTTTTCTTGGGGATGGAGATCAACCGAGATGGTTTACGTGGTGATATTTCAATTCATCAAAAGAAATATACAGAAGAAATATTGCAAAGGTGGAATATGGCAGATTGTAAACCAGCAGCAACTCCCTGGGCTAGTGGCACAATATTATCAAAATGTGATAGCAACTGTAATTTGGATGAAAAAGGTTATCAGAGTTTGATTGGTGCTCTAATGTATCTAGCGGTTATTTCTAGACCAGATCTAATTCATGTTGTTTCAAAACTATCACAGTTTAACTGTCATCCACATAAGGAACATTTTCAAGCAGCCAAATATGTACTTCGATACCTAAACAAAAATCCTGTGGGTAAAATTACATATAGTTCTAATAATAAAAATTTTGAATGCTTTACAGACTCAGACTGGGGTAGTGACGTTAACGACAGGAAATCATATTCTGGCCATGTGGTGTTCCTGGCAGGGGGACCTATTGCGTGGGAGTCTCGTAAACAACCAGTTGTGGCATTAAGTACAATGGAGGCTGAATATATTGCTTTATGCCAGGGGACAAAAGAAATTGCATTTCTTCGAGGTCTTTTAAAAGAAATGAGTTTTGAACAGCTCATTCGTGAACCAACTCCTATTCTATGTGATAATCAAGGTGCAGCGTTTATGGTCAAGAATCCAACTGTGCAAAAGAAAAGTAAGCATATAGACATCCGATATCACTATATACGAGAAAAATATGAAGAAAAAGACATAGACATACATTATGTTACGTCCGATGAAAATGCAGCTGATATACTTACAAAGGTGTTGACTAAGCAGAAGCATATTAATGGTTGTAATTTATTAAAAATTAAATTATAATTTTTTTTTTATTAAAATCATATAATTAATATTTTGTATAATTGACTTTGGCTTGCGGGGGAGATTGTTGGTAACCTTTACAATTCTACTACAATCCAAATGTCAATCACACTGTTATATTTCTATGTTTTTATAACTGTCATTTCTTGCGCTAAATTTTTTATTCATTCCTTTTTCAATCTTGCTTTGAACAAGAACATTTACCTTTAATATATTTTTTTGGAATTATAAACTTAATAAAACTGAATTAAATTTGAAGATTATTGCGTTTCACTTTTACACAATCAGTTCGATTTGAGGCTGTTGCATTGGGTGTTAAAGATTATACCAACATATATTTTATGCTCTTAAATCATAAATTATGTTTAATTATGTTACATTTATGCTTGCAGTATTAGCACTACATAAATAACATTATGATGAAAGAAAGAAAAAAATCATGTCATGTTATGACATAAGATAATCATGTCTGATATCCAAAATTATATAGTTAGCAACATTGATCATTTACGATATTCAATATAAATAACGAGTAATTGCATTGATTGCATACCTAAGCAAACCCGAGTTATAAAAATTAAGCTCGGCTTCCGCTCTTCCCTTTTTTGTTAAAATTTCTTGTAGAATAAAGTTTGCATTTCGGAATACAAAAAGACTTGATAAAATTTTCAAAGTTTTCTTATAATTTAAAAGTCAAATTAAATATAAAGTTTAAATTAATTTGAATTTATAATTCTTCTTAAATATCCGGATTTCTTTTTTTTTCTTTTTTTTTGCGAATAAAATGTAAACCCAATTACGTATAATTGGTAAGTTTGAATAATATTGAAGTAATTATTTAATTCATAAGATAATTATTTCTTAGGGTTTTAATACATGAAATTGTGATTTTCATTGAATATATTAAATTCCGTAAACTCAGAAACTTTTCTCCAAAAATCATCAAAATGTACGCTTTTATGTCAACACACAATATATGCCACGTTGTGAAAAGTTCGAAGTCCACCGGTTCGTTTAATTTGTAATTAAAGCTTCTCAACAAATATTTACTTCAAATCGATTCTTATATTGTTACCACAACACTCTCTTTATTAACATCATTCATCAATTCCAACTTGAGTAAATCGAAGTCTTCAAATTAATTACATATCTCTTTTATGTGAAATGCCGTCATAACCGAAAATCTAAAATCACCTATAATGACAAACTTAAATAATATACCAAAACTTTAAGATTTGAAAGGTATATTTTGATTCGAAATACATAATTTTTTACCAGTTATTTGCTAAATAGTTTGCCACTGCTGTGTTTATTATGTGAGAGAACTAAGCATCAAATATCACCAATATTTTGCATTAAAATAAACAACAACATGTGACGTCACCAATTAAAATATAACATAAAACAAGACAATTGATAAGTATAATTAAGTAAGGAATTAAGGAATTAAATGATTAATTGTAAATGTAATTACAACAGAGACTATGTTAAATGTATGAATAAAACATGTTACTTTGCATTAAATATATTTATATTTTTTTAAGACTAATATAACAATATTTTTCGTTTGAAAACTAATTTATAAGTTAGAGCATGTTAGTCAATGAATGTATATTATAAGTCGATAATTTTCTTAATTTTTATAACATTTTACTCATATTAATCTTTCTGAGTTACAGTGTAATTAATGGATGTTTTGAGCTTAAACCATCGTCAACTGTCAATAATAAAATAAGGAAGAGAAACGTAAAAGGGTAAAATTAATCTGCAAACAACAAAATTACCAAATCGTAAGTCATAATATACATTTATATTTTAACTACCTAATACCCGGTGTGCTTCGCCACCCTCCGATATGAAATACATAGTAATTAAAGGATTAAAAAAATTTACTAATTTTTGTATTTAATTTTTATGGGAGGGACCATACTCCCATAATCCGCTAATTTATTAGACAAATGTTTTCATGGATGTCAAAATTCTTTGTGCAAAATGTGAGCATTCCAACTCCAATAGTTTCCCAGATATACGAATTTTTGCATTTAATTCATATGGGAGGTACCATGCCCCCTACTTCTAGTCCGCCCATATTTTTCTTAAATATTAATATTGATACCAAAGTGGCTCCGACAAAATTTTAGAACTCTAACTGTTATATTTTCTCAGATATGATAATTTAATATTTTCTTTATGTGGGAGGTGCCACGCCTACTATTGCTAGTGTACCAATTTTTGTCCAAAATATTCGTATTGAAGCTAATGCTAGTCGTACAAAATTTGAGCTCACTAACTTTTATAGTTTCCCAGATATAAAAATTTTGGTATTAACTTTATATGAGAGATGACACGCCCTCTATTTCTTTTCCGCCCATTTTTGCACAAAATGTTCACATTGACACTTAAGTTTATTGTACAAAATTTGGGAAATGTAACTGTTATAGTTTCCTAAATTTACGGCATTTGGTATTGGCAAGCAATATTAGGCGTGGGATGTGCCACACCCCCTATTGCCAGTTCGTCTATTTTTTTTTTCCAGAATGTTCATATAGGTGTTAAAGTTGTTCGTGCAAAATTTGAGGACTCTTGTATTACCAAATTCCGAGATATACTACTTTTAATAGTTATTTAGTAAGTGGGCGTGGCACCTCGCCCACATGGAATTTCAAAATAAAAAGTAGCCTATTTTTCCTTCCAGGCATATAGGAACACACTGTGAAAAATTCAAGAAAATCGGTTTAGCCGTTTAGGCGGCTATAGACTTCAAACAAACATACATACAAACACACATTAATTTTTATATATATAGATTAACATGCATTCGCTTTGATAATTATGAATTTATCTTTATATTTAAATATTAAAACATAAATAATCCTCGCCCACATGGAATTTCAAAATAAAAAGTAGCCTAATTTTCCTTCCAGGCATATAGGAACACACTGTGAAAAATTCAAGAAAATCGGTTTAGCCGTTTAGGCGGCTATAGACTTCAAACAAACATACATACAAACAAACACACATTAATTTTTATATATATAGATTAACATGCATTCGCTTTGATAATTATGAATTTATCTTTATATTTAAATATTAAAACATAAATAGTTTAATTATATACTAGTTAATTATTGATTAAAAATTATATTTCGGTGATTTTTTATAGATGAAAAAAGATTAATATATGTATTCAGAATACTTATATTTTAACTTTAAGTAACCAAAACCTTATGTTTATTAGTTTAATCGTAAAGAATAAATTGTTATGAATTTTTACAATGAACACTTTTGAATAGATTGTAATTATTTGGGAATGCTAAAGATGGATCTCAAGTTATGTAGAATTTAATAGATTTTCTAGATATATTTAGGGAAGATACAGAATATATTATTTTACGAACACGAATGTATCTTTTGTGTACGAGGGTGGGTATTTACATTTTAAGTGTTCGTGGTGATAAGAACAGCTATCACCCATACATTTATATACTATTTTTGTAAGAAAATCCAAAATTTTTTTTTATTATCAATAGCCCAGTATTAGCTTTTAGAGTTCAATTAGGGATCAAGTCTTGGAAGAGTAATTTTATTGTTTTCTGTTTATGTAAATTTTAAGAACCCTCCCCAATCCGGCGAGCTTAGCCTCTTCAAGCTTCCAAGCACCGAGCATATTGACCTAACCAAACATATTTCAATGATTCAAAATCATAAAATTTTCAAAGATTTATTACATAAATAGAAATGGCGCCCAAAGAATTCGGCATTAATGCCTTATTTGATTTCATCCAAAATTTTTAAGTAAATTAGTCTTAAATTGATACATATTTTTTTTGTATACTCAGTTTAATTTTGCAATTTGCTTATCATTTTTTTTTTTTTTTATCAATTTTCTTTATTTTTGTTTTACTTATTTACAAGTCTTATTTGGTAACCTTACCAATATTGCAGTAATAAGTCATTTGGTTACACTTATATTTATCTTTATTGAAAGTAAGTCGTAAATTAATTTGTTGGTATCAAATATTTTCTAGCTACTTTCAATAGATAAGACTTTCTAATTACTTTAGTTTCAATAGTTGATTACTATTACTGTATAAGTCATGTATTATTCTGTTTAAATAAAGAATCACATTTGCGATACAGTAATGGAGTCAATTAAAATACCAGTATATATAGGGAGGGGGAATTGGTTTATAAAGTATTTGTTATTTTCACTGACTTTTGTATATAAAATCTTTGTTTAGCATTCCCATAAAATTTTGAAGTAAATTTGAAAGTATTAATTTTTTTAAATTATTTTTTTTTTTTTAATATTTTTTTAAATTACTTTTTTTTTTGAGTAATGTCAAAAAGAAAAGGAAGGACAAAAGTTAATGAAGAACCTATTAGTGATAGTCAAATTGATTATACCTTTGATGAAAATTCGGAAAATCCCTTTATTCCTAGAACACGAGTGAGTGAGAGCCCAATTTTAACAAGAGCTAGAGCTCGAAATATCAATTTTTCTGGACCGATTGATGACAATTTAGATAGTCCGTTTGTATTAAGACATAGAATAGCAAAAAGTCCAATAGTCACACAAGTTACAGAAAATAATTTACAACCTTCATTACATCCAGCAGAATCAGCAGTCGACATGGGTAATGAAAACGAAGCCAGTAGTTTACCAAGTGGTTCTCAGCAGGTTCCATCAGGCAACGTTAACGTAAATGATTTAAGTATTTTGACTTCGAGATTAGAACGTGTTCTAACATTAAACCACAATGCCTTTATAGGTGAAATAACTAATTTACGACAGTCTTTGCTAGAAGGTTTTAACAGAAACTCAGGGTCACTAAATCACCCACCACAGAATCCTAATAATTCTACCGCAAATAGAAATAATTCAAACAATAATTCTTTCCACAATCAAAGTATAAATTCTGACTCAGGTAGAAGCACATCCTCAAACGACTCGGTTAGAATGTATAAGTAGATGGTTCTGATGATGTAAATGACTTTCTCTTTAAAGTCGACACGCTTAAAGCTAGATACCTTTGCTCAGATAACTATATAAGTTCTAACTTCCATACTCTTTTAAAAGGAAAAGCCGATTCTTGGTTCTGGTCATTCTTGAAACAACACCCAAATTCTAAATACGAGGAAATAAAATTTACTTTAACAAAACAGTTCGGTAAAATAAAAAATGATTGCGACAAACTAGTTAGGATGATTGAGAGTCGTCAAATGCCTAAAGAATCTTTTGACGATTATTTCTCAGAGATGATTTCCATGAACGCACGTCTTTCAGAGCCAATGAGCGATAACAAAATGATAGATTTGATCAAAAATAACGTCAAAGAATCCCTCGGATCTCTCTTGTTTGCAACAGATTTGTTTAGTCTAAATCATTTAAGGGATTGTGCGAGAAAGGCTGAGAAATACGTTATTAGGAAACAACAGGTACGATTTCATAATAGACACATCTCAGATTTAGAAGCAAGTGATAATGTAGAAGAGTTAGTGAACGATGAAGAAGAAATAGCTGCATTTAGATACCAAGGAAATCAAAATAAGGATCGTAAAGAATTAGACATTAGACATTTTAGGTGCTGGAACTGTGAAAATCCCTCTATTACTGATTTAAAGGTACAAGTTGACAACCCTGGTTTTGAAAAGGCTGATGGCAAAAGGACAAATACAATTATGACTAAGTGTGAAAATGATAACAATTATAGATTAGTAGAAAATAATAATATTTCAGATGATTTTTTTCATCAAAGAATGTTAAAGTATAAACAGGCAAAGACACGAATTTTTAAGGATAATCTTGTTCCAAAGAAAATAAGAAAAGAATTTGTCAGAATAGTCGAATCAACAGTAATTAATGATTTAAAAGATAATAGGCAGTACGCCAAAATTTATTTTGGTACTATTGAAGTGTTTGGTCTACTTGATTCTGGTGCCTCAATCAGCGTTTTAGGCAAAGATTGTTTAGAGCTTTTAGCTAAACTTCAAGTAGTCTATGCCCCAATTTGTACTTCATTAAAAACAGCTGATGGTGGAAAACAGGAAGTCATTGGTTTTATAGAAATTAATACTACTTATAATAGCGTTTCGAAAAATATACTTTTTTTTACTTATCACCTAGTTTAACACAATCAGTAATGCCTTTCGGGCTCTGCAACGCCGCACAACGGATGAGACGTTTAATGGATAAGACTATTCCCAGTCGACTCCGTGAAAATGTCTTTATCTATCTAGATGATTTACTAGTTTGTACGAAGGATTTCAAGACTCATATTGATATGTTGCAAGAGGTGGCAAAATGTTTAAAGAGTGCAAATTTGACAATCAATGTCGAGAAAAGTCGCTTTTGCCAAAAGGAGATCAAATATCTTGGTTATATTGTAGGGCAGGTGTGTTTAAGGACCGACCAAAGTAAAGTAGCAGCAATAATAGATTTTCCATTACCTAAAAGCCCCAGACAGATAAGAAGATATATAGGGATGACCGGGTGGTATCGCCAATTTATCCCCAACTTTTCTGAGCTAGCAGCGCCACTTACCGATTGCCTTAAAAAAGGTACAGCCTTTCGACTAACAACTGAGGCAGAAACATCATTCGTAAAGTTAAAAGAAGCCTTAACGTCAGCCCCTGTACTGGTACAGCCAAATTTTAGTCGACCCTTTACCATCCAGTGCGATGCATCTCGAGTAGGTGTAGGTGGTGTGCTAACCCAGACAGACGAAGAGGGCAGAGAACATCCAGTGGCATATATTTCCCAAAAACTAAACAAAAACCAGAAGAACTATACTGTTACGGAGCTGGAGTGTCTTGCCGCCATTGTATGCCTCAAACGATTTCGTCCTTATGTGGAAGGTCTCCCTTTTAAAATCACTGATCACTCCAGTCTCCGCTGGTTAATGTCCCAGAAAGATTTATCTGGACGGTTAGGACGCTGGAGTATAAAACTTCAGAGTTTCGACTTTGAAATCGAGTATAGAAAAGGATCAGCCAATATAGTACCAGACGCGTTATCACGACTAGATGTTGATGAAATTTCTTTACCATTTTTACCATCCGAAATTTACCTTAGTTCTGCATTTTCTAAGTCAGATGAATATACAGCGCTAAAAACCGAAATTTTAAAAAATCCCAACAATTTTTCTAATACAATAGTTTCTGAAGAGTATATTTATCATAGAGTAAAGTTTCGAAAAGGCGAGTTTGTTGACGAATTATCATTATGGAGGCTGTGGTTACCCAAGCAACTTTGCCAAAAAGTTATTGAAATGAACCATGTCTTACAATCATGCCACGGAGGTTTCGCAAAAACCTTAAACAGGATTAGGGAAAAATACTTTTGGCCAAAAATGTCACGTGACATAAAAATATTTGTTTCTAATTGCGAGGTATGTAAGCTTGTCAAACCAACAAACCAGACACTTAGGCCAGTAATGGGTCGACAAATTATTTCTGAACGTCCATTTCAGAGGATATATATGGACTTATTAGGACCATATCCCCGAACAAAAATGGGTAATTCAATGGTTTTCGTAGCGATTGACCATTTCACCAAATATATTTTCTTAAAACCACTTAAAAAGGCTACAAGTTCCGCCATAATAAAATTCCTAGAAGAAAATATTTTTCACCAGTTCGGAATACCATAATTTATCCACTCGGATAATGGAAAACAATTCGTCTCATCACAAATGTCTGATTTCCTAAAGGTTTATGGAGTAATACATATAAAAACTGCATTATATTCCCCACAGGCCAATATTTCTGAAAGAACAAATCGCGAATTTATCGTAAAACTTAGAATTTTGTTAAATAAAGAACAAGATAAGTGGGACTTACACGTTTCAAAAATTGCAAATATATTGAGGAGTGATTATCACGATGCCATTAAATGTTCACCATATTTCTGCGTTTTTGGCTATAATATGATTACACATGGAATTGAGTATGCTCTTTTACAGAAGATTAATTGTTTAGATGAGCCCCAATGTAATGTTATTCCTAACGATTGCAGAATGGCTAACTTACATGAAAGGGTAAAAGAAAATTTGATAATTGCACATGAAAATGCCACTAAAAGGTACAACCTTAGGAGCAGAGCTATTGATTAGAAACCTGGACAAGAAGTGTTAAGAAAAAGTTTTCGACAGTCCGACATGAAAAAAGGTATAAACGCGAAACTTCTCCCACCATATATAAAGTGCAAAATAAGAAAAAAAGTTGGAACATCTTGTTACGAACTTGAAACTACCTCTGGCAAATACATAGGGATGTTTCATGCAAAAGACCTTAAACCACTATAGCAATAAATATATGTAAACATTTTTCCCGGCAAATAATATACTCAGGGTGTGGTCGTGCCCCACGGAATTTTTTCTATATTTTTTTCTAAAAATCTGATTTTCCTTATTTTCGTTATAGGTAAATTATCACCACAAAGAAGGTTTTGTAACAGATTTTAGGGAAATTGGAACATTTAAAAAAATTTCATTTTTATAATTAAGAGATATTTTATTATCTAAACTATTTGAATTTGTCAAATATATTACAATTTCTAGTTTGAGAAGCACTGTATATCTTTAAAATATAATTTTTACTTGTAATAAATTTTAAATATTCAATTTTGAAATAACATTACCAACAATTGTATTACTGATATTTTACATTTACATAATGTATTTTTTTAATATATGTATTATTCATAAAATTTTCTACCTTAACAATAAGCAAATAAAAGCACAAAATTATATATATACAAAGAAATAAAAAAAGAAACATAAATAAATAAGTAAAATAACAAAAATGGCAACACCTAAATATCATAGAAATTAAAATTTAAAATTATTTATAATTATATTAACTCTTTTATTATAACAGCCACGTTACGACTAATTTATTAATTATGTATATACACAACGTAAGAGAAAAAAAACATATATTTTATGCTCTTAAATCATAAATTATGTTTAATTATGTTACATTTATGCTTGCAGTATTAGCACTACATAAATAACATTATGATGAAAGAAAGAAAAAAAATCATGTCATGTTATGACATAAGATAATCATGTCTGATATCCAAAATTATATAGTTAGCAACATTGATCATTTACGATATTCAATATAAATAACGAGTAATTGCATTGATTGCATACCTAAGCAAACCCGAGTTATAAAAATTAAGCTCGGCTTCCGCTCTTCCCTTTTTTGTTAAAATTTCTTGTAGAATAAAGTTTGCATTTCGGAATACAAAAAGACTTGATAAATTTTTCAAAGTTTTCTTATAATTCAAAAGTCAGATTAAATATAAAGTTTAAATTAATTTGAATTTATAATTCTTCTTTAATATCCGGATTTTTTTTTTTTTTTTTTTTTTTTGCGAATAAAATGTAAACCCAATTACGTATAATTGGTAAGTTTGAATAATATTGAAGTAATTATTTAATTCATAAGATAATTATTTCTTAGGGTTTTAATACATGAAATTGTGATCTTAATTGAATATATTAAATTCCGTAAACTCAGAAACTTTTCTCCAAAAGTCATCAAAATGTACGCTTTTATGTCAACACACAATATATGCCACGTTGTGAAAAGTCCGAAGTCCACCGGTTCGTTTAATTTGTAATTAAAGCTTCTCAACAAATATTTATTTCAAATCGATTCTTATATTGTTACCACAACACTCTCTTTATTAACATCATTCATCAATTCCAACTTGAGTAAATCGAAGTCTTCAAATTAATTACATATCTCTTTTATGTGAAATGCCGTCATAACCGAAAATCTAAAATCACCTATAATGACAAACTTAAATAATATACCAAAACTTTAAGATTTGAAAGGTATATTTTGATTCGAAATACATAATTTTTTACCAGTTATTTGCTAAATAGTTTGCCACTGCTGTGTTTATTATGTGAGAGAACTAAGCATCAAATATCACCAATATTTTGCATTAAAATAAACAACAACATGTGACGTCACCAATTAAAATATAACATAAAACAAGACAATTGATAAGTATAATTAAGTAAGGAATTAAGGAATTAAATGATTAATTGTAAATGTAATTACAACAGATCAAATTGACTATGTTAAATGTATGAATAAACCATGTTACTTTGCATTAAATATATTTATATTTTTTTAAGACTAATATAACAATATTTTTAGTTTGAAAACTAATTTATAAGTTAGAGCATGTTAGTCAATGAATGTATATTATAAGTCGATAATTTTCTTAATTTTTATAACATTTTACTCATATTAATCTTTCTGAGTTACAGTGTAATTAATGGATGTTTTGAGCTCAAATCATCGTCAACTGTTAATAATAAAATAAGGAAGAGAAACGTAAAAGGGTAAAATTAATCTGCAAACAACAAAATTACCAAATCGTAAGTCATAATATACATTTATATTTTAACTACCTAATACCCGGTGTGCTTCGCCACCCTCCGAAATGAAATACATAGTAATTAAAGGATTAAAAAAATTTACTAATTTTTGTATTTAATTTTTATGGGAGGGACCATACTCCCATAATCCGCTAATTTATTAGACAAATGTTTTCATGGATGTCAAAATTCTTTGTGCAAAATTTGAGCATTCCAACTCCAATAGTTTCCCAGATATACGAATTTTTGCATTTAATTCATATGGGAGGTACCATGCCCCCTACTTCTAGTCCGCCCATATTTTTCTTAAATATTAATATTGATACCAAAGTGGCTCCGACAAAATTTTAGAACTCTAACTGTTATATTTTCTCAGATATGATAATTTAATATTTTCTTTATGTGGAAGGTGCCACGCCCACTATTGCTAGTGTACCAATTTTTGTCCAAAATATTCGTATTGAAGCTAATGCTAGTCGTACAAAATTTGAGCTCTCTAACTTTTATAGTTTCCCAGATATAAAAATTTTGGTATTAACTTTATATGAGAGATGACACGCCCTCTATTTTTTTTCCGCCCATTTTTGCACAAAATGTTCACATTGACACTTAAGTTTATTGTACAAAATTTGGGAAATGTAACTGTTATAGTTTCCTAAATTTACGGCATTTGGTATTGGCAAGCAATATTAAGCGTGGGATGTGCCACACCTCCTATTGCCAGTTCGTCTATTTTTTTCCAGAATGTTCATATAGGTGTTAAAGTTGTTCGTGCAAAATTTGAGGACTCTTGTATTACCAAATTCCGAGATATACTACTTTTAATAGTTATTTAGTAAGTGGGCGTGGCACCTCGCCCACATGGAATTTCAAAATAAAAAGTAGCCTATTTTTCCTTCCAGGCATATAGGAACACACTGTGAAAAATTCAAGAAAATCGGTTTAGCCGTTTAGGCGGCTATAGACTTCAATCAAACATACATACAAACAAACACACATTAATTTTTATATATATAGATTAACATGCATTCGCTTTGATAATTATGAATTTATCTTTATATTTAAATATTAAAACATAAATAATTTAATTATATACTAGTTAATTATTGATTAAAAATTATATTTCGGTGATTTTGTATAGATGAAAAAAGATTAATATATGTATTCAGAATACTTATATTTTAACTTTAAGTAACCAAAACCTTATGTTTATTAGTTTAATCGTAAAGAATAAATTGTTATGAATTTTTACAATGAACACTTTTGAATAGATTGTAATTATTTGGGAATGCTAAAGATGGATCTCAAGTTATGTAGAATTTAATAGATTTTCTAGATATATTTAGGGAAGATACAGAATATATTATTTTACGAACACGAATGTATCTTTTGTGTACGAGGGTGGGTATTTACATTTTAAGTGTTCGTGGTGATAAGAACAGCTATCACCCATACATTTATATACTATTTTTGTAAGAAAATCCAAAAATTTTTTTTATTATCAATAGCCCAGTATTAGCTTTTAGAGTTCAATTAGGGATCAAGTCTTGGAAGAGTAATTTTATTGTTTTCTGTTTATGTAAATTTTAAGGTCTGTATGTTCAAGAACCCTCCCCAATCCGGCGAGCTTAGCCTCTTCAAGCTTCCAAGAACCGAGCCGATCATTGAAATATGTTTGGTTAGGTCAATATAACCAAACATATTTCAATGATTCAAAATCATAAAATTTTCAAAGATTTATTACAATGTGTCCTGACGTGACAAGACCATAAGTCTGTCAGTTGCAAGAATGAAGGTTGGCCGATAACAATGGAAGAATACTTCAAGAGGAAGGAATGACCCAAAAAGTTGGAAGAAGTAAAACAACCGACCAAGAGAAAGCGAGGAGGAGGTAAAACACAAAAGCTGAAGAGAGAGAAAGCAATATTACTAAGGCTAATAAATAATGAAACACCACCTACTTGGGCCTATGCACAGAGATGTGGAAGAAGATAGACGAAATTAATTTCCCCCTTGACCAACATTTGAAGGCCACAAGTAAGAAATAAAAAAAATAATAATAATAAATAAAATAATAATAATAATAAAAAAAAAAGACACTCTTAGGCCTATAAGTGAGATTATCGCTCTAGACAAATTAGGAATTTAAATTTAAGAATTTTTTTTAATAATCATAAAATAAAATACATTTAAAGATTAATTATAAGGATAAAATTATTTTTGTCCATAATGGATAGGGCCAGAAGTGGAAAAAGGAACTGTAAAGATTTTGATTACGTAGAACCAGAGTATAATATAGAAAAAAGTATAGAGTGGTTAAGTAGCTTTTGGAAAAAAAATTAGGTATTGCAGGTAATCATACAAAAGAGGAAAACCCAACAATTACAGAGATAGAAACCATCAGACACAGTAAGAAACAAAATTAGAACCTTTACAAGAGGAAGCAAGAGATTCAGACAAAGAAGATTATTCACAATCTGTGATAGTAGGTGAGTTTGATGGCATGGCAGAGAACTTGCAGACAGTCATAGAATCTCTTGGATTATTGAATAAATATAAAGATTTAACCCTGGTTAGATAACGTTATTTTTTTGTACTGAAAAGATAACGATACGTCTGAAAAACGTATGCTAGGTTTATAGCCTTTAAAGGATATCAATGAAAATAATATTGATAAATTTTTTGTTGAATTCATTTATTTGTTCAATGTCTTATAAAATAAAAGTATCTTTAAACAGAAAATAATAATAAAAATAAAATTCCATTATCTTTAAAAAAAATATCACAACTTAAAGAGATTTTGTAAAAGACTTCTGTTCGGTTCTAAAAATTAAAATAAATATTTTCTTTGTACTTCTTTTAGATAATACTATCTGTATTAATGTATATAAACAAAAATAAATAAATTCGAGTGGCATTATATGCAAGATTTACATTATAAAACACCGAATTAGAAAGTCAAATCTATCACGACTCATGGTGGCTGTAAATCGCGTCCCACTGTAGGTAGAGTTGAACAACTCGTCAGTCGATAAATGGTTATTCTTTAATGCTGCTGATAGCGTAAGAATGCCTATTAGAGCACGAATTTCTTCTGAATTTGTGTCTTTAAAAGTTGCAGTCGTCATAACATTTGAACGATTTATGGAAATTTCGGCATTGGTCCATTGAACAATTTCCGAAATGATTTCGGTAGTAAAAAAAATATTGAAGCACGAAATTGGGTCGTACGGCGATTTGCATTCCCGAGTTGGTCCTCTTGACGTTCGAACCACATTCATTGAAGAAATTCAGCCAGCGCTTTGACCCTTTGATCCTCCATTACTTCATCTTCCGATTCACTCACATTTTCCAGTGAATCCGAGTCGTCCAATACATTTTGCAAAAGAGCAGCAATTTTTGCGTCGTCCAAACCGCGCTTACAAGCCATTTTTAAATCTAATTTAAAAAAAAAATACCTTAGTAAGTAACCAAAACAAAGTTATTTTTGCTACAAAAGTTACACTAAAGATAACGATACGTCTCTCAGACGTATGTTGTATTTATTTGTCTTTTTTTCTCAAAAAAGAAATAACCTACCGCACAAAAACAACCACCAACAACAAGCTGCTGCCAACGACTGAGATAATTGAGCGTGAGAAACTTGTATGTGAGCAAATGTGAGAGTAAGAGAAGTACCTTATCTAACTAGGGTTAAACCAGGAGGAGGCAGTATCATTTGTTAGAACTAGGATGAAGGAGACTGCTATAAATCTTCTTGGTAACGAATATACTATAGAAGAGATAATAAATAAACTAAAAACTACTGTAAAAGGAGAGTCAATGGAGGTTTTGACAGCAAAACTTATGAGCATCAAGTAGGGTAGCAAAGCCATATTGCAATGAAATAGAAGAACTAACAAAGTCTCTTGAAAATGCATACATCATAGAAGGTAAGTCTAAGAGATTGGCCACTAGAATTTCAACTCAAATGGCCGTGACATCGATTTCCAAGAACTGTACTGACCCTCAAATGAAATTGGTCATGGAAACAGGAGTTTACGAGGACATGAACAGTGTTGTTTCTAAATTTGTGAGGCGTTGCACTTCACGTATGGATCAGCAGGATAGTGTTCTTTATTAGGGACAAAGACAAAATGACAATGATGGTTATAATAGTGGTAGAAGAAACTACTCTCAAAATCATAATTATAATAATAATTATAATAGAAACTCAAATAGTGCTAATAGAGATAAATGGCGACGTGGTAGCAATCGCGGTAGAAGAAATTATATATATATTAAGAGCCAGTAATATGATAGAAGACGGTTCGGAAAACCCGGACGCTCCCCTAGGATTAGATCAGTGAATAATAAAGTCTCAACTTAAGTATTTTTATTAAAATTTATATTAATGATACTAAAGAAATAATTACATTATTGGTGGACACAGGTGCAGATATATCCCTTTTAAAACATCAATATGCATTTAAAAAAATTAATACAGCACATATCACAACGCTTGGCGGAATAGGAGAAGGAAGAATCAGGTCTCTTGGTACATTGTTTTTTGATTTGAGGTTTAAAAACATCTTGATTCCTCGTGGATTTCATGTGGTCAAGGATGATTTCCCTATACCTTGTGATGGTATTATAGGAATGGATTTCATTAAAAAATATAATTGTATTTTGGAATTTAATCGGGATCACGATTACCTTATACTGAGACCAGAGAATATGCAACAGCAAATAGAAATACCAATTATAAGTACCTGTTATCATATTTCCTTACCAGCCAGAGCAGAAGTAATACGCGAAATAAAATTCCTTAACTATGAACAGGAATTATTGGTTCCAAATCAAGAACCAAAAACAGGCGTGTTTATAGCAAACACGTGGGTAAAGGCAAACAGAGCGTTTGTTCGTATTCTCAACACCAATAATACTGTTGTTTCACTCAAACACAGTGTTATAAAAACTAAGAATGTGTCTGATTACGATATCATAAAGGGAAACTTGCATAACAATGAGCACAGAAAAACAGGAATATTAAGTATTTTGAAAAAACATTTTCCACCACAATTTAAAAATATATTAACTAATCTTTGTTCTGACTATAGTGATATTTTTGGTTTAGAAACAGAAACAATAACAACTAACAATTTTTATGAACAAAAGTTGAGAGTTAAAGATACACAACCGTTATATATGTGGGATTTTTTTAAATAAATCCCTGCGATTTAAGCTTGATGGCTTTAATCAATTAAAACACAATTTATTTTGATTAATAAATTATAGTGTACACAGTTTATTTTAAATTATCAAACTTAAAATTAAAATATTCACTTCACTTTAGTTTTAGTTTTACAATTTATTAGAGTTTGGCTACTGCTGGTTTTAACTCAATTACAACTTTTAACTTCAACTTTAGAGCAACTCACTTCAACTTTTGCACAACTATTTTCAACTTCAACTTTAGCTCAACTCTTCCGCAACTAACTTCAACTTTAGCACAACTCAGCAACTATTCTTCAACTAACTCAAAATACTCTTTGCTCCCTATTTATATTCTCAAGTACTACTACTCGCTTTTTCCCAAAGCTCTAGAAAAGTCCTAGCGAGTGAAACCAAAGGTTGTCCCTTTCCTATACATTATAAGTCCATTTATCAAATTAAAAAACGTCACCTAGAATATTCGTTTTACGTTATAAGATGTATCGTCCAAATTTTGTCTGTTGCGTACGTGACTCGTCGCTATCTCCGCCGAGAATGTTCTGTCCGCTAACTATCTTAACGCTTTTATTACCAATGTCTGCCAGATCTGGTGACGCGACCAGGCTCCAATCCCACATTCGGCCCTCCTGACGGGGTATTCGACTCGAATACTGGTGCCGATCCTTCCATATTCTCCGCTACGTTGACCAGTCTTCCTGGTCCTTCGCCCTCCGTATTCCTCCCGACCTCATATCATATTCCACCCTCCTTTTCACCCCGTATGGACCAAAACATTTCCCCTTCCGTCCCACAACCTAAAGTTTTCCGACCTGCGATTTTCCTCAAAACTTCTCTGATTCCCCTCCTCTAGACCACATAGGTTTACCTTAGCTCTTAGTGTCAACATACTCGATTTCCTTCTGGTTTCACGCATATTCTCATCTTCAATTTCCTGCGCTAACACAGCCGACGACGAATCCTCGAAAACAGTGGCTTCTACAACGCTTTTCTCCAACTTGGCAACTACCAATTCATCTACCTGATCTGATCCTTAGTTGAAATATTTCCTTTTCCCTGAGCTACTGACACATCTTTCCTTATATCCGATCTTTCAACACTACCTCGTACAACGCAGTCGACGGATTCACTCATAAGTTCCGAAGTATTAATGTACATCTGATGATCATCGATGTTGTTCTTCCCAATATTAGTAGCAGTCTTGGGAACAAGTTCCACATCGTCTTCCCTTATCATTAAGTCCACAAACTGTAATAGGTTAGTGCCCAAAACAGCCGGATAATCTAAAATCGAATCTTTAGCGGAATACCATCAATTACAACTGGAGCCTCGAAATAACCTTGGCTATAAAACACTTCTGCACCTGACCCTTCAAACGTCGCTGTTCTGCTACCAACTGAAACTCATTACATAATCTATCATAAACATCACATCTCATGGTACATATATTACATTCGGTATCAATTAAACCATAAAATTCAATACCTCCCAATGCGATCTTTTTAAATTTCAAACCTGGCTCAAAAGGTTCCTTGTCGTAACTGAACGTGTTGACATTACTGCGCTCCTGTTTGACTTCAGGTTTAATAATCTTACAATCAGCTGCGCGATGCCCTACACCGTTGCATTTAAAATATTTAAATTGTTGTTCACCGCAATCCTTAGCCAGATGATTTGAATTTCCGCATTTGAAACAATTCTTCTTCTTCACAATATCTTCCTTCTCTACCTTAGGGTGTTCATCATTCGGGGCATTAGTACTCTTTGCATCATTATTCGACGAGCTACGAATTTTCTCATTTATCTTGATCTGCTCTTTCATCTGTTCCACTGTCTTTGCCTGATATAAAATGGCTTTATTGAACCGAGAATCAGGTATACCCTCAACAAAATAATCCAATAGACTTGGGACATCTAACTTAATTGGCTTACCGATCTCCATAAGAGCGTACAAATACTCTCATTTTGGTTTTTACGACGATTTCTCAACTTTCTGTGGATTTCTGAGGAAGACAACGTTTCACCAAATTCATCAATTAAAGCATTTTTCAACGACTCCCAATTTCTTAAACCGGATTGACTTCTAACAAACGATTTTGCTGCACCTTTCAGAAGCTGTTTACCATAGATGAATTTTTGAATATCATTCCACCCAACCGTCTCGGCATTTTCCTCAAAATCTTCAACCCAATGCCTAACATCTAAAGAATCAGTTTCACTAAATAGAGACAAACTATCAACAATGTCCCTTAGAGTGAAGACAGGACCATTCAGACGGACCCTTGTAGACGCACCACATCTTGGTACTCAGAATTTATCGATTCTCCGTCTTCCCCATCAGTTTGATGACCGAAATGTCGTAGGAGCCTGTCTCTTAGTACTGGCTTCAACCCAGATGTGTCCATCCCTAATTCCCTCAACTTATTGCGCAAAGATTCGCAATTCATGGACATAATACTTTCAATCTCCATTTTTTACCAAAATAAAATAAAACCAGCAACAACCTTACAAAATAATATTTACAACTAATAAAATAAATTCTATGAAATAATATTAAACAAAATAAAATTCAATTCAAAATTAAAATAATTAAAAAAAAATCAAAATGTAAATTCAAATTATATATTCCGATTAATCAATTAAAATTATTTAAATTCAATTAAATTGTATAAAAAATTTAATGGCAACTACACAACTTCTTAAAAAGAAACAAATAAAATATCTGTTCCTTAAATTAACATTAACATCAGCAAAAATAAAATGTTAAATAACAGAAACTACCTTTTTTTAACGTAAAAGAACTTTAACTCTACTGTAAACAATCTTAAAATCAGTTAAATTTTAAAATACTTCACAACTTTTACGTAAATAAAAAATAAACAACTTATCTTATTAGAATTGAAAAGGTCGTTCAGCACTCCAACTGGATTTCCACAGCTCACATCTACTTGACTCGCCTGCTTTGCTTAACGGTCATGCATTTGAATCACCAACATACATTTATCTCTTTTCAACTTACACGTCGCTCTCTCGATCTTTCTTAGCTTTTATTCGTTGATTAATTAGCATTCGTTACAACGTTTTTTCTTCAGCCTTGACTATGCTTTCTATTTTACTCTTTCTCACAGGTTAATGTTCACTAACGAATTATTTTTCGTTATTTATTATTATTATTTTTTTTTTTAAAGTTCACAACTTATACACACACACCAACAAATACATATGTTTATTTATATTCCTTCTATCCCTGCAAGCACTTACTATCGCAAGTGTAACTATATCGACACACCGAGAAGTTGATATGCGTCGCTTTTACTATCGAATTCTTATCTACTTAGTAACACCATTCGTAAAGAACTGTGCCACTATGAGATAGTTCTATTTGAGTAACGCTTTAGTTGCGATTGAAAGATTCGAATTAGACATTTTTATAATTATGTAAAACGCGTCTAATGAAAGGTGCTAATTCGAATCTTCCAATCCCCACTAAATCGTTACTCAAATAGAACTATCTCATAGTGGCACAGTTATTCACGAATGGTGTTACTAAGTAGATAAGAATTCGATAGTAAAAGCGACGCATATCAACAAATTTTAAAAAAAATTCTTTTATAAATCAATTCTACATAAAATTTTAGTAAGAACCGTGTTCCAATTAGGGTGTCCAAAAAAAAAATAGACTTTTTTCAAAAAAGTTTTAAAAATATATTTTTTTATAAATACAATGAAAATATACTATTTGCTTAGAAATATAACGCAAAATAATTTACTTTACCACTTTTTGCTTTAAAGTTATAAGACATTAAAATTTTCATATAATAGCCAAAAAAAAAGAATTTATTTAAACCAAAATTAAAAATATTGAATATTGTAACAATAAAATGCAAAGGCTACTGTGAATTATAATGCGCATGTTTTAAAATTTTGTAATAGCAATTATTTTTTAAGATAATTAATTTTTAAAGCTTATTATTTGGAAATTTCTTAGTCTTATAACTCTAAAGCGAAATTAATTATTTTTACGCCATTTTGTAAAGCAAATAGTATATTTTCAATGTGTTTATAAAAAAATATATTTTTAACTTTTTTGAAAAAAGTCAATTTTTCGGACACCCTAATTGGAACACGATGCATGTTAAGCGGGTTGAATAAAGCTCATTCTTACTAAAATTTTATGTAGAATTGATGTATAAAAGAAATTTTTAAAAAAATCAATTGGATTCGTCTCTGCGCAAAATGGCGCTCAAAATGTGCGTTTTTAGTCGAAAACATGCAAGGGAAGGAGTTGGAATTTTAAAAAACAAAATACGTCATTATTTTTACTGATGCAAAAACCTTCTAAAAAGGTATGATATCCAAACATCAGAAGAAATTTTTCTTTTCGAAACGAACCCTAATACTTATACAGTGAACTCTCGATAATGTGAACTAATTAATGTCGGTGTAGTTCATATTTTCGAATTTGTTCACATTTTCGATTGTGATTTTTTTTTATATATATTATTAAGTTATTCTTTCTAAAAGTCATTTCTGCAAGGAATGAAAATGCAAAGATTACTAAAAAAACTTTTTGTAATATATTTGGGACATAAAAAGTTTTTAAAAATCCATTTTATAAAGAGTACATACGTAGTATGTACATAAAAAACAAACAAAATATTACGAAAAAAAAAATAAATAAAATTTACAATGAAAAAAGATAGGTACATACATATATAAATAAATATGGAAATAATCGGTTATTATTTTCTGTTTTTTCTTTTGTTCGACCAGCTTATTTACCGCCAATTCCCTGATTTTTTTCAATACTTTAATGTCAGTTTGATCGACCATTTGAAATTCAGCTCATTGGACAGCTTTGTTAAAAATTTCGACAGCTTCTTTGGCTTTAATGTTGTTTTCAGGCGCTTCAATAAAACAGTCGTCATCATCGTCGGACTCTTCAATTAAATCATTTTCATCAAATGGCGTGATGTCCTCACAAGGATTATTGATCCAATTTCTAATGTTTACAGCAGTAAATACTTCCTGAGGGCACAATGGCTGTAGAAGATCTGCAGCAGTATTTTCTAAAGATCTAACCTCTGATTGC
Organism: Protophormia terraenovae; assembly: GCA_951394005.1. NCBI lineage: Eukaryota > Metazoa > Arthropoda > Insecta > Diptera > Calliphoridae > Protophormia > Protophormia terraenovae. Next base: position 66,077,057 of record OX596074.1, read on the forward strand.
CACTTTTCTTTTAAAACGCTCAAAGGAACATTAAATTCAGGATCGTCTTCATCATTTACCATATTCAAAATATTTTTCCAACAGTTAGATAAAGTTTCTTTACCAACTCGGTTCCAGGATGCCTCTAGAATAGAAACTCCTTCTTTAAGTGTGATTTTTTTCATCGATTCAAGCAAATCCCCATCTTTTGCAATAATTGTTGTCAGAAGACTGTTCCTATAATGAAGTTTGGTGATTCTAATTGCATTTTGATCCATTTTCTGGATCAGAGCCGTTACATTTGGAGGCATGAACATAGCTTCTATGGAACCATCCTCGGATTTAAGGTCGGATTCTGGTGGATGGGATGGGGCATTATCTATTAGGAGTAAAGCTTTTACTGGTAATCCTTTCTTCGTTAAAAAATCTGTCACCTTAATGAAAAATAAAACAGTAAGAATCCCAATTGAACTATTTTTACATGTTTACTTACCTCTGGCACAAAACAGTTGTGAAACCATTCTTTAAAAATGGAAGAAGTCATCCAAGCAGACTTTGAATTTCTGTAGTTTACGGGACAGATACAATTTTTAAAATTGCGATGATTTTTCAATTTTCCTATTACTAAAAGTTTTATTTTATGAGATCCTGACGCTTTTTCACAGCATAAAAATGTTATCCTTTGCTTTTCCATTTTTGCACCTGGAGCGCTTTTCTCCAATGACGTTACATATGTCTTTTGTGGGAGAAGTTTCCAATATAGACCAGACTCATCGGCATTATACAACTGATCATTGGATAAACCCAAATCTTCTATCTTTGCTTTCAATTTAATTTTAAAAGGATTTACGAACTGAGATTGCGCAGAAAGTTTTTCATCGCTTATCTGAAGGAGCCGAATTCCGTATCTCTTTTTAAATTTTTGTAGCCACCCATCGCTAGCATTGAAGTCATTTTCGTATTCACTTATGTTTTTGTGAATTTGTTTGGCTTTCTCTTTCAACATCAACCCACTTACAGGGAGGTTTTTATTCCGCATGCAAATAAACCACTTATAGAGCGATTTTTCCATTTTTGGAAGCTCTGAAGATCGTAATGTTTTGCGTTTTCCGGGTCCATAAAACGTATTGTTCACACATTTTAAAATATTGTCTTTTTTATTTTTTATTGGACATATCGTTGATTTTGCAACTTTATACTTTTTACTTAACACTGTAACACTCGATCCTTTTTTTAAATATTCCAAAATTTCGCATTTTTCATTTAAGGATAAAAACTTTCGACTGTTTTTAGACATTACTAATTTTAAAAATAAATTCACGAACCTACCGCAACAAGTTACATAAAGTGACTAGCATTAAATACCTTTAAAATAATGGCATACTATGGTATTTATTAATTCGGGGATTCCCAACATTAAAAATAAATGCTTCTACAAATTAAAACTATCACTATTTAGAGCGCCCATATAAAAAACTGAGTGTTCACATTAGTGGATAGTTCATTATATTGGATGTTCACATTACCGCGAGTTAACTGTATATATAAATATATATATACATATATCTATATATATTTATATATACAGTATATATATATATATATATATATATATATATATATATATATATATATATATATATATATATATATATATATATATATATATATATTTTGTGATTTTTTCCAAGTTTTTGAAACAAGAAATTGTTATTAAAATATATATTTTTTATAGAAATAAATAATATTAATGTTTTTAATTTTAAACCTTATTTTTAAATTATATATGTTTTATTTTAGTAAAAAAGTTGTTTTTGGGCAGAAATAATATTTATTTTGAAAAATAAAGAAGTTTTTTGATTCATTTTTTCTAAGCAAAAAGTTATTATTTTTTTTTTTTTTATATAAAAAGAAAAAATATTCATATTTATTTATTCATTTATTTATTTTTGTCATAACAATTTTTTATATAGTAGGTATATACAAATTAAATATTTGTTACAAAATATCTTTTTTCAATAGAATTCCAGCTTCTTCACAGAATAAAATAAAAATAAAATCTAATTTTTGTGGTGACAAATCCGATATGAATAAAAAAATAAAAATATTTTTTTATATTTTTTTTCAAGTGGATATGATTTTATATTTTTGTTTTTATTTATTTAATTAATATACTTAACTTTAACATCTGTTACTTTGAATACATAAGTAACAAAACTACACAAATCAAATGTTAAAATATAAATTTGATATTCTGAAATTATATTGACATAAGTTCATATGACGTTAAAAAAGGCATAACTAGTTCGGTGCTGATTAAAGTATTTCTACTTTTAAAACAACAAAACACTTATGCTATGCCCTACACTAACATACGCGATCGTATTTATCTCCTTAAGTAAATAAAATAACAATTTCTTGTTTCTTCTTTTTTATACGCACTACGCCAACGATCGCCACTCTCATACATTCACAATTATGTTTGTGTATGTTTTGTTTTTCTGTCCCGTTATGAAATTATACACCAAAAAAATAACATCATTTTTATAGTAACTTATTTTGAAAGTTTCTTCGTCAATTCAAGACTTGTAAGTGGAAATACACGTTACTAGTTTAGAATTTGAATAGTAATAACCAAGGAGCGCAACGATTACGATAGTAATCATAAAAATTACGATTTAATGTTTATTTTTTCTATTCTTTGATTAAAAAATATAACGATAAATTATTAATTTAGGATTTTAATTTCTTATTAAAAAATATCGAATAATTCAGCACGAACGATTATTTCAAATTTGTATTTTATAATAAAAAATAAATGTAGTAAATTATTAATTAAAAAAACAGATAGTTATTTAATAATAAATCAAATTAATTAATCCTACTTAATATTAAATAGTTTTCATGAGTGTATCTCAAGCAACAAGCAGTAACACAACACTCCTACTTGAATGCTTGTGCGAGACTGAAGCGTGAATTAGTTGGTTGTTTATGTGACGTTTCCTCCCGCAAAGTAAACAGCTGATCGTTTATATTGCATGTATTGTAATGCTTACAATTATAAAAACTTCACGTTGATGTGATGTGATGTCTGATTCTGTTGAAAACAAAATTTTTTTGCGTTGTTCCGTGACAGCTGTTAGCAGTGTTGCCAAACAATAACTTTTTTCTTACACATAAACAAATGCTTAACGAAATAAAAAGGAAAAACCACTAAATAAACAAAAAAAAAATAAATGAACAAAAATAATTAAATGCTCAAACATTTAAGTAGATAAATATTAGCATGTTTAATTTTAAACAGAGTTGCATTTTTAGGCTTTTTCTAGTAAATAATTTATGGTAACTCTGTGTTTTTGCTAACAAATGTCACAAACATATGTCACGTTATTAATTTTGGATATTTGCACAAAATGCTTCCCGTAAATAATCGGAACATCAACATCACTTAAACAACCAACTAACCCAGCCTTGACTTTCTTGTGTGTTTTTTATTCATTTCAAGAGCATAACAAAAGAGATAAAAAACACGCAAGCTTCTTTTCCTTTTGTCTTCCCTCCCGCATCATGAACTACTTTTAAAAAATATTTCAGTTTTCATTGACATGCGCTTTCTATATGTTGTATATTTTTTGCTTGTACTATATTTTTGTTAACAAATATCCATTTTTTATACTAATTTCAGAGTGCTGACTTACTTTGAGTCTACATTAGACAAATTTTTATCAAGACAAACGTCAAAATAGGTGCGAATCTATACAAGGTAGCCTCAGTTAAACAGCTGATTATTATTTTTGGTTGTTACAGCTGTCAAACTGCATATATAAAAAACATTAATGAATTCGCCATATTGTTGTTTTTGCACAATTGTTGCCACCTTCCATAAATTCGAGTTCATTTTGAAGTTTGTCTTGATAAAAAGTTGTCTAATGTAGACTCAAAGTTAAGGCCGGGTTAGTTGGTTGTTTATGTGATGTTGATGTCCCGTTTATTTACGGGAAGAATTTTGTGCAATTATTCAAAATCAATAACGTGACATATGTTTTTGGCATTTGTAAACAAAAACACAGAGTTACCATAAATTATATACTAGAAAAAGCCTAAAATGCAACTCTGATAAAAATTAAACATGTCAAATATTTATCCATTTAACGTTGAGTCTATATTAGAGAAATTTATATCAAGACAAACGTCAAATTTTTATTTGATTTGCAGATAATTTTTTATCTCTGTCAATTATAGGAGAAAACGTATGTCATAATAAACCATGCTAAAAGTACCAACAACAATCAAGATGGCGTCTTTTACCAAGCATTATCAAGACAACGTTGTCAGAGCTCGAGCGCTGACAATTTTATTTTAACGCTGCAATAATACTGACAAATTCAGTCTACATTAGACAAATATTTATCTTGATAAAATTTTGACGTTTGTCTTGATAAAAATTTGTCTAATGTAGACTCGAAGTAATTGTTTGTGTATTTAATTATTTTTGTTCATTTCTTTCTTTGTTTATTGAGTTTTTTTTTGTCTTTTTAATCTTTAAGTATTTGTTTATTTGTAAGAAACAAATTATTGTTTGGCAACACTGCTAACAACTGTCACGCAACAACGCAAAAAAATTCTGTTTTCAACAGAATCAGACATCACATCAACGTCAAGTTTCTATAATTGTCACCATTACAATACATGCAATACAAACGATCAGCTGTTTCCTTCGCGGGAGGAAACGTCACATACACAACCAACTAATTCACGCTTTATATTTTTCACGTCTAGACGAATTAAGATAATCCAAACATTTTTTCAGCATATTATTTTGCTATATATAGCAAGTTCCAAAATATTTAAAAATTTTTTCCGTCATATACCTCGGGACTTATTCCCGAAAAACGAAAGAAAGACGGTGCAAAAAATCAAAAAATTAAAATTCAAGTGTAAATATTTTTTTAACTTTAAGAGATAACTTTGGTAAGTAAGGTTATTTTCTTTTATCTTGCCAAGCACTTTACAGAAATATAAAAATCTCGCTTGTAGAAGTAACGATTTTGTGAAACTTTTAAATACTTGAGGTAGTCAACTTTGACAACCTATAGCTTATCTTGTGTTATTACAGGGTGCGGCAAGTAGTTTAGGAGAAACAGATTTGTTACCAAAAAATTTGCGTTTGTGCGGCGCACAGTGTCCCATTCCACAAATTAAATGGAAATAAGTCTGAAATCTCACACAGTGATAGTAGAAGTGCAGGGTCTCCCAAATTCGACCCATTTTTTCATGACCTTCCAATTTTTGCCTTAATTTCTCGAATCGCAAAGCAGGAATTAAAAAAAGGTTATATTTTTTACTTAAATCAATGTGTTCTTAAGCTTTTGGTAATACAAATTTTTGATCCCCGATATCGGTTTGCAAGATAAGCAAAAAAAGTAAAAAAAACTAATTTTTGGAAATTTTTAAAAGTTTTTTGGGAATTGCGGGCTTTTCTTTAACAAATGCAAAAATAAATAAAAGCTAAAATTAAGCACCAAAAAATCTACTGAGGTGTAAAATTTCATTCAAAAATATCCACAAACAAAATTTTTATTTCAAAATTAAAAATAAATAATATGTACAAAATCAAAAATCAATCCTTTCTCGGTGTTTTTTTGCAAAAAGTCTTCAACAAATTTTCGTATTATAAATATGTTTTTATATATACAGTGGCCGTTCGCTAGTACGAATTACATATTGTCAGGCCCTTTCGTAGTACCGAAAAATTCGTATTATTGAACAACGCATTTTTATGTTTCAATTCAAATAATTCACATAAAATATTTAGATTTTATTAATATATATATATATATTTTTTTATAAACAACTACATAACGAAACAAGATATAATTAATTTGTATTATTTTGAATTAATTTTTTGTACTTAAACAGGCTTGAACATACTAATGTATGTACATATACATATAACAAAAAAAATAAAAACAATTTACTTATTTAAAAAATCCGTCATTAAACATTGACGTTTATTACTTTTTGAACTGATTTCTATAGCCTTTTCATGAAGACTTCTCAATAATAGTATTTTCGAGGTTTCAATGTTGTTCTCAACAGCCTATTTAATACATGGGTCAAAGCAGTTTATTGCATCCGCATGTTTTACTTTTGTAGAGTTATTGTCAGGAACTAATAAAATATTATCCTCATCGACATCATCATCCAATTAAATTTCTTCACTTGGATCATCAAGATTCCATTCAAATAAATCAAGAAAATCAAATTGTGAATTTGGAAAATTTGCATGTAGTAAATTGTGCATTTTGGAAATTGCTCTTATCTCCTCACTGTCACGCACTACTGATAGTGGAATATCATCCTCGTCCTCAAAATTGTCATCGCCCAAAATTTTTTTCCAACACTTCTTTATGGAATCACTGGATACTTTTTCCCAGGCTAAAGCAACCAATGAAACGGCTTCAAATAAAGTGGTTTGTTTGAGGGACGTTTCTAAATTTTCGTTGGAAGATACAATTTTTGACAGTAAACTGTTACGGTAATGCAGTTTTAAGAGCCTAATTGCATTCTGGTCCATGGGCTGTATTAGTGGAGTTACATTGGGGGTCATATACATTACCCAAATTTTAGCACACATTAAAAATGTTAATCTCTACCTTGACAATTTTCTACCTGAAGCAGATTTTTCTCCACTGTGAACATATGTTTTGTGTGGAAACATTTTCCAGTAAAGACCGGATTCATCCGCATTATAAATTGACTCGTTTGATAGCCCATGCTCCATAATGGTAGACGCTAACTTATTAACGAATGGTACAACAAGTTCTTTAGAAGAAGATAATTTCTCACCAGACTCTTTTAACAATCGTATTCCATAACGCTTTTTAAATTTTGTTAGCCAACCATCACTGGCACAAAACTGACCATTGTAGAATTTTTTGTGCAGCTCCACAGCTTTGCATTTTAATTGTTCTCCACCGACTGTGATATGGAATTTTCTTTGTGCTAAAAACCACTCGTAAAGTGCATCCTCCATTTTTTTAAATTCACCACTTGTAAGTCTATACCGATTTTTTAACGAACTCATGGAATTATCCAGCAGTTGCGTTTTTTGTTTAATGATTGTACATATTGTGGATTTGGATAATCCATATTTATTTGAAATTTCAAACAACGATGTTTTATTTTCGTGGTCTGCTATAATTTTTAATTTATCTTGCAAAGAAATTGTCTTTTTTTTACATCGTTTTACTTGCAACATTTTGACAGTTAAAAATACAAAACACTTTTAAAAATAAAACAAGCGCGAATATTCGTCCCGGCCGAATCTATATACCCACCATCAACTTTTTCAAATTTTACGTTATATTTTTTGTTTCAGAGTTTACATTGGTCCTTGAAATATTTGAACACAATTTCGTTGATTTTCACCTTATATGGGAGGTGGGTGGTAAAGTGGGCGGACCACGCCCATTTTTGGTTTCCAAGTTTATATCGATCCCCCATCTTTTTGATGGTGGGTATAAAAACTTCACCATAACTTCGCTAAACTTGGATGACCGCGAAAGAATGAAGTAAAAACATAATAAAAACTTCATTCATATGTAAATAAAATAAAAATTCTTATAACAAACCACCATTCGCACTATCGAATAGAAAAAATGCATATCTATTCGTACTATAGAGTAGTGAATGCAAAAATTTTGCCATTCGTATTATTGAAAATTCGTAATAAAGAGCGTTCGTACTACTGGACGTCCACTATATTTGAAAAGAAGAAAAATTTTTTTAATTCCAGCTTTGCGATTTGAGAAATTGAGGCGAAAATTGGAGAGTCATGAAAAAAAAATAGGTCGAATTTGGGAGACCCTGGTTCTCTCAGGACTTTCTTTTCTTCAGACAATTTTTTATAAAGCTGTCTTTCAGAATAATACAAATACTGCATATTAAAGTGCCTGACGAAAAAAAGTTGCAAATGTACCCCTATAGAAATGAAGATTAGTATGTTCTTATATGATTCCCAAAATATTACATCTCAATGTTTATATTTCCGTGAGCTGGACCATTGTCAAAACAACTCTGAAAGTACGTATTTTTTTCAATATCATTACCAAAATTTTAGTTATAAGGAATTTAACTTTAAATTATAATTTCAATTGTCTCCTTTTAGTCGAGGAATATTAAGATTTTACTAACATTTTATATCAAAATATATTATGTACCATAGGAATAGTCTATCCTGTTATTATTGTAATTAACCCATTAAGAGCCAGAGGGTCAATTTGATGCATTTAGTTCCCAAAAAATTGAATTAGCAATTTTTGCAAATAAGTCGCATGGAAATACTTATTACACTTAAATATTGATAAATTTGTGAAAAAGATAATAAGTTCATTTAAAATCGCCATAATAATAATCGAATAAAAAGGAGTTTTTGAAATTTAGCTGCCACTTTACACCAATTCGCCACTTATTTAATAAATTTTCTCTTTTGAGGACATTCATATCATTAACTAACCATCTATTTGCCATTAAAATTAAATTAAATAATTATAGACCGGATATCCCAAAATATATTATTTATGCAACTAAGAATGCACATATCAATAGTATTGAATGAGACCTTTCCCATGATCCTTAAAATATAATTTACGATGGAAAATGTCCAAAATATTCAAACTTTAATAAAATACTATTTAAAATAAAATCATTGAAAATTTTAATAAAATTTAAATTTCGCGAGAATCTAAACAATTATTAAAATATTTTTTGCTCAATATGTATTAGACGTAGTTTATCATATGTTGTATTTTTTTTTTTTTACAAAATGTTAAAAATTATGTATATATGGTACATTTGAAGCTTTTTTTGTCCTTATACAAATATAGACACTTTACTGTATATATTACTAAAGAAAATTTGTTTATAAATAAAAAAAAAATGAAACTACTTTTTTTGACAAAAAATGGCTAAAAGTCGACTTTTTTCAAAACTCAAATGCACATAGCTTTTGATTTCGTAAATTTAAAAAAATTTTTTTTTGTTAATAAAATAAAAGATATTTCCAGAAAATCGGGTGAAATTTGGACACGCTATAACAAAAAAACTTCACCAAGATAGGTCAAAATGTAAAATTTATTATCTTTTTTTAAATATCTCGCAAATCAAAAGAGATATAATATGCACATGCGGATGTTTTTTAGACCTCTTCTAGTAGAACCCTTTCATGTAAAAATTTAAATCGATTGAGATATAACGAATCAGGATTATTTTAAAAATGTGCATACTCGAGATGTCCAAATTTGAGACCCTGTGGACCTACCGGGGTCTTTATTTCACCGTGTGAAATTTAATTGAAATCGCATCATCCGTTCGGAAATTCCAGATTTATTTCCATTTAATTTTTGGAATGAGACAATGTGCGGCGGAAATTTAAAAAAAAAGAAAAAAAAATTGTAAAAAATTAAAAATTTTGGTTTCACTATGTAATTCAACAATGCACAGGGGCACAGTGGGGTCAAACGCAAATTTTTTGGTAATAAATCTGAATCTCCTAAACTACTGGTCGGATCAAATTGAAATGTATGGAAGAGTTGTAGAGGAGGACTTAAGCTTTCAGAAAAATCATCTTGTAGTCACCCTGTGATAACACGAGATAAGCTACAGGGTGTCAAAGTTGACTACCTCGAGTATGTAAAAGTTAAAAAAAATTGTAACTTGTACAAATGAAGTCCGATTTTTGAAAAATTACCAAAAATAGGTTATTGGAGCTATTTTATTGATTTTTTTAGGAATGAAAGCTTGATTTGTGATTTATACATTACATAAGAAATAATATTAAAAATATTATGCTAATATGCTTTTAAAAATAGTCGTTAAAAAAACTGACTTTTAACATAAAATCTCCACTCCTGCATTCGTTTTTGGCCGGGCGGGAAGCAGTTTAGTGTTAAATCATTCTAAATCAATTTCTATAAAAAAAATGGGTACCAAGTTTAAAAAAGCTCGCGTGACATTTTTTTATTAATCGATAAAAATGAAACAATTTTTTAAAATTGACAATTTTCGGCCAATGCTGGATGTAGGATGCAAACTTAAATCAATTCAAAATTTCTTTATTAACCATTTATGAAGCCTTATCTTTTGAAATTAATAAGGAACAAATTTTTTTATTTACGGAACTTTGAGAAAAAAGTGAATGAATTGTACTATATTTTTGTAAAAAATAGCCATTTTTCATGCCAATTTCAGAGTGCTGACTTTTAATATTTTTCACGTCTAGACGAATTGAGATAATCCAAATTTTCTTTCAGCATATTATTTTGAAATATGTAGCAAATTACAAAATATTTTAAAAAAAATTTTACCTCATATATCTCCGGACTTATTCCCGAAAAACGAAAGAAAGTCGAGCAAAAAAATTCAAAATTCAAGCGTAAATATCTTTTTAACTGTAAGAGATAACTTAGATGAGTAAGCTTATTTTTTCTTTATCTTGCCAAGCACTTTCCAGAAATATAAAAATCTTTAAAATCGGACTTCATTTGTACAAGTTACGATTTTTTTTAACTTTTACATACTCGAGGTAGTCAACTTTGACACCCTGTAGCTTATCTGGTGTTATCACAGGGTGACTACAAGATGATTTTTCTGAAAGCTTAGGTCCTCCTCTACAACTCTTTCATACATTTCAATTTGATCCGACCAGTAGTTTAGGAGATTCAGATTTATTACCAAAAAATTTGCGTTTGACCCCACTGTGAAACAGTGGGGAATAAATTTAGCTTTAAATAGCAATTTTTATCCGCTCAATAGTTTAGGAGATATTTCGGAAAAAGTGTCGGAATAATTTTTTTTCATGCAAAATTCAAGATTTCTTTTTTTTACTAAAACTTTTTTTTAAGTGAAAACATCACAAATATTTAAGTTTATCACCTTTATCTCAAAGCTAGCAAAACTACGAGTAAATAAAGCACAAGTCTTGATTGGATTCACAGTTAAGTTTGGATACCCATGCATACCTATAGTTAAGTGGAAATACACTAGTGTCAAGTTAAGTGGAAATACACTAGTCAAGATTTCTTTTTTTTACTAAAACTTTTTTTTAAGTGAAAACATCACAAATATTTAAGTTTATCACCTTTATCTCAAAGCTAGCAAAACTACGAGTAAATAAAGCACAAGTCTTGATTGGATTCACAGTTAAGTTTGGATACCCATGCATACCTATAGTTAAGTGGAAATACACTAGTGTCAAGTTAAGTGGAAATACACTATTCAAGATTTCTTTTTTTTACTAAAACTTTTTTTTAAGTGAAAACATCACAAATATTTAAGTTTATCACCTTTATCTCAAAGCTAGTAAAACTACGAGTAAATAAAGCACAAGTCTTGATTGGATTCACAGTTAAGTTTGGATACCCATGCATACCTATAGTTATGTGGAAATACACTAGTGGGCAAAACAAAAATTTTATTTTTTTTCGTCTTAAATAAAAAAATAGGTGGATTAGATGGAATTCAACGCACAGTGGGGTCAAACGTAAATTTTTTGGTAATAAATCTGTATCTCCTAAACTACTGGTTGGATTAAATTGAAATGTATGAAAGAGTTGCAGAGGAGGACCTAGGCTTTGAGAAAAACTATCTTGCAGTCACCCTGTGAAAACACAAGAAAATCTACAGGGTGTCAAAATTGACTACCTCGAGTATGTAAAAGTTTAAAAAAAATCGTAACTTATAAAAATTAAGTCCGATTTTAAAGATTTTTATATTCCTGTAAAGTGCTTACAGTTAAAAAGATATTTAGACTTGAATTTTTAATTTTTTGCCTCCACTTTCTTTCTTTTTCGGGAATAAGTCCTGGGATATATGAGGTAAAAAATTTTAAAAATATTTTGTAATTTGCTATATATTTTGAAACAACATATTGAAAGAATTTTTGGATTATCTCAATGTGTCTAGACGTGAAAAATATTCAAAGTCAGCACTCTGAAATTGGTGTGAAAAACGGCTATTTTTTACAAAAATATAGTACAATTCTTTCACTTTTTTCTCAAAGTTCCGTTAAAGAAAATCAATTTTCTTTACACATTTCAAAAGACAAGTTTTTACAAATGGCTAATGTAGAAATTTTGAACTGATTTAGGCTTGCACCCTACATCAGGCATTGGTCGAAAATGGTGAATTTTGGAAAAAGTTAGATTTTTTATCGATTAATAAAAAAAAATGTCACGCTAGCTTTTTTAAATTTTTTGCCTCCACTTTCTTTCTTTTTCGGGAATAAGTCCTGGGATATATGAGGTAAAAAATTTTAAAAATATTTTGTAATTTGCTATATATTTTGAAACAACATATTGAAAGAATTTTTGGATTATCTCAATGTGTCTAGACGTGAAAAATATTCAAAGTCAGCACTCTGAAATTGGTGTGAAAAACGGCTATTTTTTACAAAAATATAGTACAATTCTTTCACTTTTTTCTCAAAGTTCCGTTAAAGAAAATCAATTTTCTTTACACATTTCAAAAGACAAGTTTTTACAAATGGCTAATGTAGAAATTTTGAACTGATTTAGGCTTGCACCCTACATCAGGCATTGGTCGAAAATGGTGAATTTTGGAAAAAGTTAGATTTTTTATCGATTAATAAAAAAAAATGTCACGCTAGCTTTTTTAAATTTTTTGACGATAGTTCATCAAAAAATAGATTTAGAATGATTTGACACTAAACTGCACTAAAGTCGTTTAAAAAATTTACTTTTTTCATGAAATTTGCTCTCCTGCATTCGTTTTTGGCCCGGCGGGAAGCAGTTTAGTGTCAAATTGTTCTAAATCTATTTTTGGATGAAATATCGTCAATAAATTTAAAAAAAACTTGTGTGACATTTTTTTTTTATTAATCGACAAAAATTTAACTTTTTCCAAAATTCACCATTTTCGACCAATGCCTGATGTAGGGTGCAAGCCTAAATCAGTTCAAAATTTCTACATTAACCATTTATGAAGGTTTGTCTTTTGAAATATATAAAGAACACAATTTTTTCTTTAACGGAACTTTGAGAAAAAAGTGAAAGAATTGTACTATATTTTTGTAAAAAATAGCCGTTTTTCATACCAATTTCAGAGTGCTGACTTTGAATATTTTCACGTCTAGACGCATTGAGATAATCCAAAAATTCTTTCAGCATGTTATTTTAAAATATATAGCAAATTACAAAATATTTTTAAAAAATTTTTAGCTCATATATCCCAGGACTTATTCCTGAAAAACGAAAGAAAGTCGAGGCAAAAAATTCAAGTCTAAATATCTTTTTAACTGTAAGAGATAACTTAGGTGAGTAAGCTTATCTTTATATTGCCAAGCACTTTACAGAAATATAAAAATCTTTAAAATCGGACTTCATTTTTATAAGTTATGATTTTTTTAAACTTTTACATACTCGAGGTAGTCAATTTTGACACCCTGTAGAATTTCTTGTGTTATCACAGGGTGACTGCAAGGTAGTTTTTCTCAAAGCTTAGGTCCTCCTCTGCAACTCTTCCATACATTTCAATTTAATCCAACCAGTAGTTTAGGAGATACAGATTTATTACCAAAAAAATTTGCGTTTGACCCCACTGTGCAACGTGCTAAATAAGAATCAGCTTTAACTTTTTTTCTATCACGCATTGATTTTTTTTTTTTTTTTTTGATGGGCATGACTACTATGACCCCGCCTTTAGGCAGTCACACTTGTATAACTCGAGAACAGTTTATCCAATTAAGATAAATTGAACTTAAGTATATAGCGAACTAAATTGTCTTTGAGCTGAGTTATGAGTTCGTGAGTTATAGCCTAAGTTTGACAAACTATTCTCGAATTTTATAGTGTGACCGCATAATAAGGTGATGATATTAGTCACGCACATAAAAAAAATCAGTACCCGATAGAAAAAAGTGAATGCAGATTCTGGTTTAATTCGTCAAAATCCAGTTAGTCCACCTATTTTTGTTTCAAGAAAAAATAAGAAAAGAAATGTTTTTGGCCAACACTGTATTTCTACTCAATTGTATGTAACATGGGTATTTTTACTTAACTGTGAATAAAAATTAGATTTCTGCATCAATTTTGAAGATACATGCCTTATTTTATTCGCATCATTACCAGCTTTAAGATAAGGATGATAAACTGTAACATTTTAAATGTTCTCATTTATTAAAAGAAATTTTTGTAACAAAAAAAAAATCTAAAATTTTGCATGAAAATGATTTTTTTCGGACACTTATTTTAAAATAACTCCGAAACTATTGAGTACATAAAAAAATTAACTTTGGGGAAGAAGATATTTTTAGTCTGCATCTTTTGATGTATCATCTTGTGCCAAATTTCATGAAGATCGGTCCATAATTGATCATAGCTCCCATATAAATACCATTTTCCGAAAATCACTTTAAGGTGCATAAATCCCATACATAAATCGCATATAATGATGGTTAATATTCGACACAAGTAAGTTTTATATAAGTAGAAACAACATTGCCAAAATTTATGAGAATCGGTCCATAATTTACTATAGCTCCCATATAAACCCACTTCCGGGAATCGCCTTAAAAGGCATAAAATCATAGAGATGTTAGTATCAATGCATTGTTCTGTATTTGTATAATTTGTTTTACATTTATTAAAATTTTTGGTCTAGAATTGGCCACAGGTCTAATTTTAGCTCATACAAAATGGTGTAGGGTATCACATGGTCGGTCTTGACCGACTATAGTTTCTCTCTCGTTTTATGTAGAAAGTTGCAATTTAAACAAATATTGAATATAGAGGTATATTTTCGTAAATGTATTGGTGATGGTGTTTCTAGGAAAGAATGTGGCCGCATGTTCTAATATACTCGCCGAGTGGGATGGGGTTCTTGGTCACTATCAGGTTCCAATGCTACCAAAACAAAATCGAACGTGCTTGAGATATGTCAAACGACAAATTTTAAATTTCATCTATTAATCAGCAGACGGACAACGAACAAATTCATACCTGACAATAGTAAATTTATTTTCCTATTCAATTGCACATTATTTTAGATCTTTAGATTTATTAGATCCTCGCGCACGCCATCCATAGTTCTCTATCTTATTCCTAATATTGCTTAGAGAACCCCCAAAATCTTAGTTTGATTCTCTTTATCCCAAAGTACTTAACCCATTGTCATATTAGTTTTAATTATTTGTTTATATAAAAATTAAATAAATCTTTTTTAAATATAAGTAATATGGTTATAAATAATTTTATCTAATAACTAGCTAATACCCGATGTGCTTCGCCACCCCCCGAAATGAAATACATAGTAATTAAAGGATTAAAAAAATATATTTATTTAGTAATTAAAATAAAACATTTTTCTTAAAAATTAGATAGATAAATGTTCCCCGTGCAAAATTTAAGCTCTAATAGTTTCCCAGATATACTAATTTTTGTATTTAATTTTTATGGGAGGGACCATACTCCCATAATCCGCTAATTTTTTTTTTTTTTTTTCATCTAAATTTATTTATTGGATCTTCACTAAATTAAGTGAACTAACAATAAGTAATTCAAATCTTAACTCTAAATCTTAATTTATATTATGTCCAACCACTGTCGGACGAAAATCTATATGTAATCAAAGAGTTTAGCTTAGGCGGAGGTCTGTTGAGTTCCTTCTTCTCAAACGGTTGTATCCATCGCTTCTTATTATGTTTCGAGCAAGTGGGTTAGGGTGTACTTCAAGCTTCCTCAAATAGGATTCTGCGTGTTTTCTTATTTCATCTTTAACAATAGGAACATTGAGGTCCTTATGAATATTATCATTTTTTATATACCAGGGTGCTGCGGTTATCATTCGAAGTATTTTATTTTGGAATCTTTGAATTTTTTCAACATTTGAAGCTGAGGCTGTGCCCCATAGTTGGATACCATAGCACCATATTGGCTTTATAATTGAGTTATAGATCAACAGTTTGCAGTCCAGACTTAATTTAGAATTTCTACCAATTAGCCAGTTAATCTCAAGTGATTTCAACTTCATTTGGGTTAATTTTTTATCTATATGTGATTTCCACGTAAGACGTCGATCTAGATGCATACCAAGGTATTTTACTTCCGTTTGTTGGGGTATAATCTGATTATTTATCAGGATTGGAGGGCACGAATCTATCCGCAATGTGAATGTAATATGTATACATTTCTGTTCATTCACTTTTATTCTCCATTGCTTCAACCATTTTTCTAAAAATAGTATATGATCCTGCAAGAGTTTAGATGCTTCTTGGGGGTTTTTATGAACGCCTAGTATAGCTGTGTCATCTGCAAATGTTGATATATGGGTTCGACTATTAGTTGGCATATCAGAAGTGTATATTAAATATAAAAAGGGACCCAGTATACTTCCTTGGGGTACACCTGCTTCAATGGACTGCGGTGGGCTTATAAAGTCTCCCTCTTTAAGAACAAACTTTCGATGAGTTAAATAGCTTTCTAGAAGCTTATGCGTATTTGTGGGTAAATGTTGTTTAATTTTAAATAATAATCCTTCGTGCCATACTTTATCGAAGGCTTGAGAAACGTCAATGAAGAGAGCAGAGCAATATTTCTTTTCTTCAAATGTCTTAGATATAACATTTATAAGCCTGTGAGTTTGTTCTATGGTGCTATGTTTTTCTCTAAAACCAAATTGATGTGTTGGAATACAATCAAAACGATTCACTATCGGTTTCAATTTTTTCATTAATAGCTTCTCAAATAGCTTTGATATATTCGACAACAGGCTAATAGGCCGATACGATTCTACTTTAGTGTGATCTTTTCCGGGCTTAGGTATCATTGTAACCAATGAGACCTTCCATTCTGGTGGATAATATTCAAGGCGTAATATAGCATTAAAAATAAAAAGTATTATTCTTATTGGTACCCGGGGTAGCTCCAAAAGAATTTTGTTACTGATCTTGTCAATACCAGGTGCTTTTTTGGAGTTTAAATCAACAATAGCCTTGTCGATCTCTCGAATCTCAAAACAAAGGGGTTCAACTGCTCTAAAACGGGGTACAACAAGTGGCAACTCCATTATGTCATCTGATAAATTTGGGGAAAACACGTTCTTTAGATGACTAACAAACAGATTCCCCTTTTCGGTATCATTTCTTGCCCAGCCTCCATTTGTATTTCGTAGAGGGGGCCTACTTGTAACTGGTCTTTTTAACTTCTTCGTAGCTCGCCATAGTGTGTAATTCGAATACGGGGTGGCATCTAGGTTTCCCAAGAAGATTTAACATGAATTAATTCCCTTGGTAAATTCCTCGTAACAGCGAAATCGATAACATCCGGTATTTTATTTGGGTCAGAAGGCCAGTATGTTGGTTCTCCGCTCGAAATAACATTCAAACCCATTTTAGAAATTGTATTAAACAATGCACGACCTTTAGGGGTTATAAGTCGTGATCCCCAGAATGTATGCTTAGCGTTATAATCGCCAGCTGTCAGGAAACGGGGTCCTAGTGATTTATAAAAATTTTCATATTGATTTTCTGAAATTGAAAACCTGGGGGGTGAATATATCGATGAAATCACTAAGTTTCTATAACAATCATCAATACAGATTGTTGTAGCTTGAAGATAATCTTCACGAAGATCACACATTAAGTAGTGTTTGATACGGGTTTTTATTAAAATGCCGGAGCCTCCACATGCTCTATCTCTTGGATCTTTAGTGTCATAAAAGGCATATCCATTTATCCTAAATAAGCTTCTGGACGTCAAATGGGTTTCCGAGACTAACATTATATCATGACTTCTAAGAAAATATTCGAGTTCATTTTTGTGTTGGCGAATGCCGTTGGCGTTCCAAAAACTTATTTTTAGGCAGTTCATGGTTTGTTCAGCACAGCCTGCAATAACATAGATTGCATTTTAAGCATTTCTTGCATCATATTGCTCATTGAATTTGTAAAATTATTTACAGATTGAACGAGAGAATCGATTGTAGCTTCTAGCCGGGTAAAATTGAAAGCGGGCATTTGCTCTCTTGCATCTGAGTTCAAATTGTGATTAAATTTATTTTGGTGTTGATAGTCCTGCGGTAAAGCTTGGTTGTTCTTAAGGATGTTTGCGTACGAGGCTTTATTGTCAGAGGACTGTTGTAACGGGGAGTAATTTACCTTGAGCGTATTTAATGGTTGAACGGGGGAAATTCTCGATTTCTGGCTTAGTGATTTTTTTAACGATAGAGTATACAGGACAGCCTCTGTAGTTTGCAGTATGGTTTCCTCCACAATTACTACATTTTTTCAATTTAGAGTCATCTTTAGATTTATTACATTGCGATGAATTGTGTAACTCTCCACAAACAACACATACGGGTGGCAATCTGCAATAAGCCTTAGTATGACCATATTCTTGACAATTTATACATTGGACTGGGCCCGATCGTTTATGTGGTTCTTCTATAGTGATTTTGCGGTGTAATAAATATTTTATGTTATAAATAGGGTTAGTTTCATTTTTTTCAGTTTCATATCGCCGGGTTCTAATTCCACACTGAAGAGCGGTTGAGGAATTTTCTCCCGATTTCGAATGTTTATAACATTTTTTATCTTGAAGCCTTTGTCCTCCAAGCTTTTCTTGATTTCAACAGGTTCCACACTAGAGTCAACACCCTTTATCCTCTAATTTATTAGACAAATGTTTTCATGGATGTAAAAATTCTTTGTGCAAAATTTGAGCATTCCATATTTTTTGTCCAAAATATTCATATTGAAGCTAATGCTAGTCGTACAAAAAAACAAAAATTTTGAGCTCTCTAACTTTTATAGTTTCCCAGATTTAAAAATTTTGGTATTAACTTTATATGAGAGATGACACGTCCACTATTTCTTTTCTGTTCATTTTTGCACAAAATATTCACATTGACACTTAAGTTTATTGTACAAAATTTCGGAAATGTAACTGTTATAGTTTCCTAAATTTACGGCATTTGGTATTGGCAAGCAATATTAGGCGTGGGATGTGCCACACCCCCTATTGCTAGTTCGCCTATTTTTCTTCCAGAATGTTCATATAGGCGTCAAAGTTGTTCGTGCAAAATTTGAGGACTCTAGTATTACCAATTTCCGAGATATATTACTTTAGTTATTTAGTAAGTGGGCGTGGCATCTCGCCCACATGGAATTTCAAAATAAAAAGTTGCCTATTTTTCCTTCCAGGCATATAGGAACACACTGTGAAAAATTCAAGAAAATCGGTTTAGCCGTTTAGGCGGCTATAGACTTCAAACAAACATACATACAAACAAACACACATTAATTTTTATATATATAGATAGATTCGATAATAAAGTTAGCAATATGCCAAAAAAAAATACTTTTTCATTTTCAAGCTATGAATGCCAAAGGATGCGAGTTCATGTTACTTCGGGGGTAGAGTCATCTACCTTAATATCTAATTAGGGTGTCCCTCACTTGTCCTAAAACGGAAATATAGGGTGGCGTTTAAAACTTGCATTTTTTACTTTTTATGAATTTAAGACATTTTTATGTTAACAGCTATAAATTCAATGTTTTTATTAGTTGGATAGTTAGTCTGGGTAGCAGTCTTCCATTTTCGGATATTGTTGCAATAATACACTGAGAAAAACAAAATGGCAACAACAAAACATGGAAGTAAGAAAATACTACTGCTATCATTTAACGCGGCACAAATTGGACTGAATGTTATGCCTTGAAAGTCAACATAGTTGTTGATGACAATAATATCTAAAATTCTGCGGTGCACAGTGGGGTCAAACGCAAATTTTTTGGTAATAAATCTGTATCTCCTAAACTACTGCTCGGATTAAATGGAAATGTATGGAAGAGTTGCAGAGGAGGACCTAAGCTTTCAGAAAAATCATTTTGCGGTCACCCTGTGATAACACAAGAAAATCTACAGGGTGTCAAAATTGACTACCTCGAGTATGTAAAAGTTTAAAAAAATCGTAACTTATACAAATGAAGTCCGATTTTAAAGATTTTTCTATTTCTGTAAAGTGCTTGGCAAGCTAAAAATGGGCTTACTTATCTAAGTTATCTCTTACAGTTAAAAATATATTTACACTTGAATTTTGATTTTTTGATTTTATGGCTCGACTTTCTTTCGTTTTTCGAGAATATGTCCTGAGGTATATGAGATAAAAATTTTTTAAAAATATCTGGTAATTTGCTATATATTTAAAAATAACGTATTGAAAGAATTTTTGGATTATCTCAATACGTCTAGACGTGAAAAATATTCAAAGTCAGCACTCTGAAATTGGTATGAAAAATGGCTATTTTTGGCAAAAATTTAGTACAATTCTTTCACTTTTTCTCAAAGTTTCGTTAAAGAAAAAACTTCTTTATTTATATATTTCAAAAAACAAAACTTCACAAATGGCTAATACAGACATTTGGAACTGATTTAGGCTTGCACCCTACATTGGTCGAAAATGGTGAATTTTGGAAAAATTTAAATTTTTATCAATTAATAAAAAAAATGTCACGCGAGCTTTTTTAAATTTATTGACGATATATTATCGACAAATAGATTTAGAACGATTTGACACTAAACTGCATCCCGCCCGACCAAAAACGAATGCAGGAGTGCAGATTTCATGAAAAAGTAAATTTTTTAAACAACTTTTTTTAACTGCATAAAAAAAGCATATTAGCATAATACTTTCGCAATTATTTCTAATGTAATGTATAAAATTCATATCGATTTTTCTTTCCTGAAAATATCATTAAAAAAGCTTTACAAATAAATTTTTGGCAATTTTTCAAATTTAAAAAATATAAAAAAGATATAAAAACTAAAAAAATTATGTTTTGTAAAGCAAAACTCCGCGTATTTTCCAAAAACGAATAAAATATTACAATAATATGAAAATAGACATATTTACCAATTCACTGATGTATAATATGTATATACAGATTGTTTTAAAAGCATTATACTATCGTCTCAAAACTGACAACTTAGTTCAACTCTCACCAAATTCACTGTTTTACAATATTTCCATACGTGCGTATACGTAATACACAATTGTATTGGCACGTTTTGGTTGTTGAAGGAGATAATATTCGTAATAATCGCTTATATTTATTAAACATTTTTTATTTTTGAAAAATTGCCAAAAATCGGGTCTTAAAGATATTTTAATGATTTTTGCAATAATGATAGATCGATATATAATTTATACAAAACATTAGAAATAATGGCGAAAATATTTATTGACTTTTTTCATGAAATCTGCTCTCCTGCATTCGTTTTTGGCCGGTCGGGAAGCAATTTAGTGTCAAATCGTTCTTAATTTATTTTTTGATGAAATATCGTCAAAAAATTTAAAAAAGCTCGCGTGACATTTTTTTTATTAATCGATAAAAATTTTACCTTTTTCCAAAATTGACCATTTTCGACCAATGCCTGTTGTAGGGTGCAAACATAAATTAATTCAAAATTTCGTTATTAAAGATTTTTGAAGCTTTATCTTTTGAAATATATAAAGAAAGAATTTTTTCGTTAACGGAACTTTGAGAAAAAAGTGAAAGAATTGTACTATATTTTTGTAAAAAATAGCAGTTTTTCATACCAATTTCAGAGTGCTGACTTTGAATATTTTTCACGTCTAGACGAATCGAGATAATCCAA
Source organism: Protophormia terraenovae (assembly GCA_951394005.1). Classification (NCBI taxonomy): domain Eukaryota; kingdom Metazoa; phylum Arthropoda; class Insecta; order Diptera; family Calliphoridae; genus Protophormia; species Protophormia terraenovae. The sequence goes on from OX596074.1 coordinate 66,098,710, forward strand.
AAATTCTTTCAGCATATTATTTGGAAATATATAGCAAATTAAAAATATTTTTAAACATTTTTTCCTCATGTATCTCCGGACTTATTCCTGAAAAACGAAAGAAAGTCAAGGCAAAAAATCAAAAATTCAAAATTCAAGTGTAAATATCTTTTTAACTGTTAGAGATAGATTTGCTAAGTTTAGCTTACCAAGCACTTTACAAAAATATAAAAATCTTTAAAATCGGGCTTCATTTGTATAAGTTACGATTTTTTTTAACTTTTACATACTCGAGGTAGTCAATTTTGACACCATGTAAATTTTCTTGTGTTATCACAGGGTGACCACAGGATGATTTTTCTCAAAGCTTAGGTCCTCCTCTGAAATTCTTCCATACATTTCAATTTGATCCGACCAGTAGTTTAGGAGATTCAGATTTATTATCAAAAAATTTGCGTTTGACCCCACTGTGCAGAGTGGGGTCAAACGCAATTTTAAAGATTTTTATATTTCTGGAAAGTGCTTGGCAAGATAAAGAAAAAATAAGTTTACTCATCTTAAAGTTATCTCTTACAGTTAAAAAGATATTTACGCTTGAATTTTGAATTTTTGGTTTTTTTGCTCGACTTTCTTTCGTTTTTCGGGAATAAGGCCGGAGATATATGAGGTAAAATTTTTTTAAAAATATTCTGTAATTTGCTACATATTTCAAAATAATATGCTGAAAGAATTTTTTTTTTCTCAATTATCTCAATTCGTCTAGACGTGAAAAATATTCAAATTCAGCACTCTGAAATTGGCATGAAAAGTGGCTATTTTTTTAAAAAAATATAGTACAATTCATTCACTTTTTTCTCAAAGTTCCGTTAATAAAAAATTTGTTTCCTTATTAATTTCAAAAGATAAGGCTTCATAAATGGTTAATAAAGAAATTTTGAATTGATTTAAGTTTGTACCTAACATCCAGCATTGGCCGAAAATTGTCAATTTTAAAAAATAGTTTCATTTTTATCGATTAATAAAAAAAATGTCACGCAAGCTTTTCTAAATTTGGTACCCATATTTTTTATAGAAATAGATTTAGAATGATTTAACACTAAACTGCTTCCCGCCCGGCCAAAAACGAATGCAGGAGTGGAGATTTTATGTTAAAAGTCAGTTTTTTTAACGACTATTTTTAAAAGCATATTAGCATAATATTTTTAATATTATTTCTTATGTAATATATAAAACACAAATCCGACCATCAAAAAAATCCTAAAAAAATCAATAAAATAGCTCCAATAACCTATTTTTGGTAATTTTTCAAAAATAATTTTTTTTTAAATAGCTGAAAATCCAAAAAAATTCAATTTTTTTAATGCAACTCCACTAATTTTGCAAATACTTTAAAAATGTTAAAAGAATATAAAAATAGACTTATTTACCAATTCAACGATATATAACATGTTGATATAGGTCATTTAATAATAGTTATATAATGGCCTCAAAACTACCAAGTCACGTCAAAAGTTGCAAAATTCACTATTTTGTTCCGTATTTCCATATGTAACATTTTAGTTTTCTAATGTATTTTGTAGGTATATATTTGTTATTATAAAGTAGTAAATTCTTTATTTGAGTAATGTTTATTTAATTTGTTCTACATATTTACATACTTATTATACATATATCCCGTATATTTATTTTATTAAGAATATATTATCTAAGATATTATTAGAGATTTTCTTGAAAATAATCAGAAACATCAAACGTTAGCAAATTTTTAACTTCCTTAGCTTCGGAATCCTCTTTTTCTATTTCAAGAGTGATTTTTGGTAGCCATCGTGTTCTTATATAATATATAACTGGATCTGATGATATTAATAAATATTCCATTAAGTCCATATTTTGCGCTATTTTCGAACATTTTCGGGTATTGAAGAGTCGGAAATGTTTAACATCTTTATTTCGGGCTTCCTGTGCTTCCTCTGTTAGCTCTCCCAATGGCAAAATACTATTTTCTATTATTTCTTTACCATGAGCCAATACTTTGTGAATTGTTGGAGTCATTGATTTCCAGGGGTATGTAATGTTAAGTAGTTCTTTAGTTTCGTAATCAAAAATTTTAAATTTGTCCGCATTAATTTATTTTTTGCTATTAATGGCTGCCAATATAATCTTAAAACGCTTCAAAATATTTAAGTCAATGCCTGTGATTGAAGATGTGAGTTCCGGATTTTCAAAGAAACGTCTTGCTGTATTTCCATCATTTGAGCTTCCATTGCCATGTAGAGGTTTATCAATTATTAATCCGAGTTGTTCTTTGAATTCTAATTGAATTCTTTTCTTCTCCTCTTTTCGTAATTCGTGAAGTTCCAAATTGTTTTTTACTGTAGCATTTTTCTGCCCGGGAATATTTCTGTACTTCATATCATATGCAAGATGTAAGCAGAACTCCAAAAATCTTATCCTTGCGTGGAGTGGTGATATTCCAAATTTTAAAGAATTCCTGAAATTGTGAACTTATTTTTCTACATATATTACATTTCCATGTAGATGTTGTATCTGTTATAGCGTTTGCAACTTTTCCACACTAAGGGAAAAAATTCGATTCAAAATCAACAACGATTGTGCTCACATTGGTAATTTACGGTAACAGCTTTTTAATAACTTTCGTTAACAAATTTAATAGAAAACATATGTAATTTAACAATTTGATACCGAAATGGTTTCAACTTGGTGCCAATTAGGTATCGATTTTCAATAAGAATTGAACACGCGGTGTTTAATTTAAACACATACGGTGTAGATTCACTATTGACACAGAATGGTATCGTTTTCAACACGTATGTGATTGATATTTCTCTGGGTGCATCAATCATCGTTAATTGTTGTTAAAATGTAACTTTAATAGTTCTGTTTGATACTTTTACATATATTGGGGGCAATGCTTTAATTTCTTCTTCCAATTGGTTGACCGTGGTTTCTTTTGTGTAATCAAAAAGGATTGGACAGCACAAAAATTTGGAACCTGGAGTTAAATTTATCCATATATCATCACACAGCGAGTCATTTCTTGTCGATGAGGAAGGCTTATTTAAGCGCATTCGAAGTGGTACCAGAGACGCTATAAACAGCGAGGAATAATTATTTCCAGAATTACTTCCATCCAGTTGTTTGTATTCCGAAAATCCTGATGGTCCATCGCAGCCCAATTTAAATATTAAAATAAGTTCAGAGTCTTTGCATTTTTCAATGTTATCATTGCTGAAGGTAGATATAATTCTAGAGGCAGTATTTTCAAGTAATTGCAATATATTAACTTTAGCACTTTTAACAGAAGTATTAACCGGGTGCTCCATAGGCTGTGAAATATTACTTTTCGCTTCTCTCACTGATTTGCTACTGGGAAAGATATCATATCCTTTTTCGCTAACAGATTTCCTCAAAATCTCGTATTGGTTTCTTGATAATCCTAAATTTTATACTAGAGCTAAAGCATCTTCAGAGGTAAAGGACGATGTTGATTTCGGTGTCACTATGCTTTGGATTATCCGATGTAATCGATTTGGAGAAGCTGTTGGTAACACATCTATAACTTTTTCTACTTCCTTTGGTTGCCTACGTGTTACTAAAGCTTTAAATGTATCTTTTATTTCGGTATTCGTATGTGAATTTAGAATAGATTCCTGTTTGGTCCTCTTTGTTCTTAGCTAAACTTCTGCTTTCCGATGAAAATTGGTATTTCTCCCTCCAACCACTCTTCATTTTTCTTCTTGAACTTTGGTATTGACCAATCTGAAGCTTGCATCCTTTTTTCGTATGATTTATAAAAATTTTCGAGCTTTAAACTGTCCTCTGCAGTAAGAGTTAAACCAAAAGATACTACTGTATAAATGAGTTTTCTTATTTTTTCTGGACGATTGATAATATCAGATAGATTATCCCAGATTACTTTGCAAATAGAAGAGTGTTTTAATGTAATCTCCATAATGGCAAATTCACTAATAAATCTGCACATTTATAAGGATACTTATATATAGAAAAAGAATATTTATATCTGGTAAATGGTGACAGGCAAAAATGAATTAAAAAATTTAAATTTTTGCTCAAAACCCCCAATTTCATTCAGTTTATTTTTATGACCTGTAGTGTTAAACAGGTACGTCAAAAAATGTAAATATGCGATTGTAAAAAAATCATTTTTGTGTAATACATTAATTAAGTAGCTAGGTAAATTATTTAAAAACTTAAAAAATGTAATAAAAAATGAAGGAAAATATACTTATTTATGTACTTAGGTAATTTTAAAAACCTTTTCAGTAGAAAAAAATTATGAACACTTTAAATAAATTCATTAATAAATATTACTATCTCGTAACAAAAATAAGCAATGCAGTTGAGTGTTACACACATATGGAAATACGGAACAAAATAGTGAATTTTGCAACTTTTGACGTGACTTGGTAGTTTTGAGGCCATTATATTACTATTATTAAATGACCTATAGCAACATGTTATATATCGTTGAATTGGTAAATAAGTCTATTTTTATATTCTTTTAGCACTTTTAAAGTATTTGCAAAATTAGTGGAGTTGTATTAAAAAAATTAAAAAAATTTTCAGCTATTTAAAAAAAAAAAAATATTTTTGAAAAATTACCAAAAATAGGTTATTGGAGCTATTTTATTGATTTTTTTAGGAATGAAAGCTTGATTTGTGTTTTATACATTACATAAGAAATAATATTAAAAGCATATTATGCTAATATGCTTTTAAAAATAGTCGTTAAAAAAACTGACTTTTAACATAAAATCTCCACTCCTGCTTTCGTTTTTGGCCGGGCAGGAAGCAGTTTAGTGTTAAATCATTCTAAATCTATTTCTATAAAAAATATGGGTACCAAATTTAAAAAAGCTTGCGTGACATTTTTTTTTATTAATCGATAAAAATGCAACTATTTTTTAAAATTGACAATTTTCGGCCAATGCTGGATGTAGGGTGCAAACTTAAATCAATTCAAAATTTCTTTATTAACCATTTATGAAGCCTTATCTTTTGAAATTAATAAGGAAAAAATTTTTTTATTAACGGAACTTTGAGAAAAAAGTGAATGAATTGTACTATATTTTTGTAAAAAAATAGCCATTTTTCATGCCAATTTCAGAGTGCTGAATTTGAATATTTTTCACGTCTAGACGACTTGAGATAATCCAAAAATTCTTTCAGCATATTATTTTGAAATATGTAGCAAATTACAGAATATTTTTAAAAAAATTTTACCTCATATATCTCCGGCCTTATTCCCGAAAAACGAAAGAAAGTAGAGCCAAAAAATCAAAAATTCAAAATTCAAGCGTAAATATCTTTTTAACTGTAAGAGATAACTTAGATGAGTAAACTTATTTTTTCTTTATCTTGCCAAGCACTTTCCAGAAATATAAAAATCTTTAAAATCGGACTTCATTTGTACAAGTTACGATTTTTTTTATCTTTTACATACTTGAGGTAGTCAACTTTGACACCCTGTAGCTTATCTGGTGTTATCACAGGGTGACTACAAGATGATTTTTCTGAAAGCTCCTCTACAACTCTTCCATACATTTCAATTTGATCCGACCAGTAGTTTAGGAGATTCAGATTTATTACCAAAAAATTTGCGTTTGACCCCACAGTGCGTCAGCTTTGTTAACCATGTGAAAATATTTTATTTATTTAGTTTTTAACATATTTGGTGTTAACTCCTCCCTCCTTAAATACAATCGTTCCGATTGTTTAGAATGATTGCAGATCGTAAATACTCGTCTGTTTTTTCTGAGTTTCTCTTTTCGTTTCTGATGTTTCAATTGTTTCTGCAGGGATTTCTTTTATTTCTTTCTCCTGATGACGGAATTTTTTCCAAACCTTGATGCATGCAACAATTCCAGAGCAGCAATTAGGATTAGTATAGCAATTATTGTCATTGCTTTGTTTTTGGTTTCCAACAACTCTAATTGTTTAATATTTCCCAAATTTATTTTCTGAAGTCTTTCTAGCGATAGTACTTCTTCTATCTTGTCTCCAGTCGCCTTTGGTTGCAGAGAGGCTGGTAGGGGTTTACTGCCGCTTATTTCACGTGAAAAATATTCTTGTCCATCAATAGTTTTTGTTGTGTTGAAGTACTTTACCAAATATGTTCCATTTAGTTTTATTTCCTCGTCATTCGCTGTGATCTTGCCACGGTACTGATTCAGTAGTATAATATTGGTTCCGATTTCTTCAATAGTGGTTACGTGCTCGTTGTTTACCTGGGTACAATTCCCTACTCTGTTCTTAAATAGGCTAGTTATACAATAATCATCTCTTATTTATTAAATTATTTTTATTACATATTGTCAAATCATTGTAATTTTTACATTTTTCTTTAATGGCAAATAGAACATTATTACAATTTAGTATTTCATTAAATTAAATTTTGTCTATCAAATTTCCAAATTTTATTGGTTTTGCTAAGTATTTTTCACAAATATCATTTTCCGTAATTGGTATACTTAAAATATACAAAATTTCTTTACTATTTGTTACAATTTTTACATTACCAAAAGTTAACAATTCATCTAGACTAAATATTCTTATGTTGTAATTCATTAGTACATCGTTTAATATTTCAGTTTCTGTTTTAGATAAAATAAATGAATTTACAATATTAACTTTTGCCCATTGTATGGCATATTCGATGTTTTGCAATTCTTTTTCAATTAAATTAAATTTATTTTGTAATCTTATTGTTAATTCACTACTCCAATCTTCCTTTCTAACCTTTAATATTTCGTTAGTAATATTAGATATCTCCAGAATTCTATTAATAGTCAGTTCGTTAATAACTAATTGTCTATCATTGATTTCTAGGAGATTTGCCATTTTTGGTCCAAAATTTCAAAGTCATGGCTGTCCGGCGTTCCGGCAATCCATTTCCATGCTGTACCGATTAAATCAATCGATCTATTTCCTTTATTTGGACTAAGGCGTTTGATAAGTCCTTTAATGTCAAGGGCTTGTTGTGTTAGAAACGCACGGAGTGGATGAATATAGGTAATGTTCGTGTCCAAAGATCATTCTAAATTGTCCACTAGATCTCTGTACTATTTAAGATTGATTGAATGTATAACTTTAAATGTCCCGTTTTGTCATCTCGCCATTCCAGTATGAATCATCACAAGTCTGGCGTTAGAGTAGTCAAGAATACTTAAGTCTGCCATGACGGTCACCAAAAATAATCTAAAAATTATATGATAAAAAAAAAAAATTGACTTTTAGGAGCATAGAAGATTATAATTCCTTATATGACTTTTATGAATAACGCGACCACTTTCCGTTATGATGGTCGTACAGCGATTTTCCTTCTCGATTTCCCTTTTAAAGCGGTTACTTAATTTAGTCCCCAATCGTTTGTTTGATTTTACATAGACCAGTTGTCCAGGAATGTATTCCTTGACTGCCTTTCTTTTCCTATTATGATAACTGAGGTCTTTTGCCTGTTTTCTTTTCAATCGCTCGATATTTGAGAGTCTCGTAATCCTGCGGTGAAAAATCAACTGTTCGTCCGAAAAATAGGTCCACTGGTTTTTTATTAGTGGTAGTGTGGATAGAGTGGTTATATTCATTTACTGATCTTTCCAACGATTCCTCAAAATTTCTTGATGTTCCTTCTTCTTTAAGACATCTCATTATTTCTGCCAAAGTGGAGTGGAAGCGCTTAATTTGGCCATTTGGCTCACTTTTATAGGAAGGCGTCGTAAAAATATTAATTTTCAAATCGTCTTTCATCATAAACAAAATATTCATGACTACATTCTTTGGTACACCATAGAAAAATAAAAGTTCCCTAAGTGGCTTCCTAACATCTTCGATAGACCTACTGTTAAGTTGTTTAACCTGTACATATGTTGAAAATATATCAATATGGACTGTATGACCTGGGTATGTTGGGATTGGTGTTTCTCTCAATTCCGGTGTATTTGGGAGTCTTTCATATTTGTTCTTCTTGCAGGTTGAGCACAACTTTATTATTCTTTTAATTTTCCGTGCCATCCCTGGGAAATAATATTTTTCCATAATTTGGACTTTATTTTCCCTTTATTTTCCATTTCAAAACCTTATACCGGAGTTTCAACACTCGGTATAAGGTTCTCGGCCGAACTTACCGCACTATGCTGAGTCATAGTAGATGAGTCTGATTGATCTTGAAGAACGTTTACTTCCAAATAATTTCTGGAAAGGGCATCAGCTACAACATTAGTTTTACCAGGTTTGTACTTTAGTTCATAATTATATTCCTCTAGGATAAATTTCCATCTCTTCATTTTAGAGTTATTATTGTTATTACTGAGCGCGTAGGTAAGTGGTTGGTGGTCTGTGTAAATAATCACCTTCTTGGACCCATATAGGTAGTTCCTCAATGAACTCAGTGACCATATGATTGCTAACATTTCCTTCTCATTGGCTGCATAACTCTCTTCGGTCTTGTTGAGTGTTCTGGAAATGAAAGTTATTGGCTTATCGTCTTGGCTGAGTACTGCTCCAATAGCAAAGTTCGAAGCATCAGTTGTTAGTTGGAAGTCTTTTTCAAAGTTAGGATACGATAGTAAAACTTTCCGTGACATCAAAGCATTCTTTAAGTCATCGAAAGCTTTCTTTGCCGCATCGTCCAAATTAATTTTAGTCTGACAAGATTGTGAGGATCTAATTCTTGCGAATTAGGTCCACAACGATAAAATAAATATTTTGTATTTTATACCAATAAATGAATTTTTTGACAAGAGTTAGAGTTTTATTGGTAGGGAGATGGATTACATCCATCTATATTGGGGGGCGAATTACATTCGCCTATGTACCTCTTTTCTTTTCAGAGGTTCCGGAGGTCGATGGGGTAAAGGATGGAACAAAGTGTTCCGGAGGTCGATGGGGTACACAGGAGGAAAAGTTATTCAGGTCAGGGGCAGGTGGTGGGTTTGATCTTAAATGGCACGCTAGCCATTTAAGGGTTTAAGTAAAAGCACAACAGGAAGAAGTAGCAGCAGAGAGCAGCAGGGAGAAAGGCCGAAGTGAAGACGTCAATGCCTACATCGTCACAGCTGAGCAGGCGAGTAGCAGAACTGACGAATCACGGAGGTAGCAGCGAGAAATACACAGGAGTGTAAGAGTAGCAGTGAAGCAGAGGAGAGATGTAAACACAGCAAGACAGAAGGAGACAAAGCAAAGAGGCCATATAAACAATAACACACACACACAGATCACGAAACTGTTACAGCAGCGAACATCAAAACAACAGGAAAACAAGGTTCGATGCAACAACCGCTATCGGTTCGAACCAACTGCAAGAAAACTACAATAATATTAGTTTTAAGAATGTATATAAGCCAGAGCAAATTACAAGCTCACTCTCTTATCTTTTGGGGTGCTGGTCAGTGAACAAGCAGACGTGGTGAGTAGCCGGTGAATAAAAAAAATAAAGACTAACAGAGCAGTGTTAGGAGAAAAAAAAATAATAATAATAAGTGGTTGAATTGATTACATCAATCCAACGTAGGGTATACTGATTTTCAATCAGTAAGATTAAAGACTTCAACAAGGTTTACAATCGGGTTGAAGTGACAGGAGATACACACTGCTCAGGGCCAAGTGGTAGAATATTTTCTTGGAAGTTTTCACTCAGAAAATACAGGGCTAAGAAAAATCTCGGATTACATCCAAGATCAAAACAATCATAGGAGATATTAAATAGGAGGTGTAGGACCGGCAAGGCAACACTGAAGCTTCACGAGACAGCACCGTTCTCAATAAAGAAGCTTTCAATTAAAAGTGTCTCAATAAAACAAGTTGTGATTAAAGAAATATAAGAAAATAAAAAAAGAAATAATTAGCCAAGTGAAAATATAAAGTCTTAACAGTGTTTTATTTATGTAAGAACCTTGGACGCGACTGAGTTTTACCCCAGCTGCAAACCCGGATAACCGGAGGTCCCTTACATTGGCGCCCGAGCAGGGACTTAGGAAAAAAAATTCAAGTGAAAGTGCAAGTGACTAGTGAATTATGGTGCGAACATCGTGGGCTTATACCCTCCGAAGAGACGAACTGGTGCAGTATTTAGAAGAGTTTAATCTAGATGTGAGTGGTACAGTAGAAGAGATGAGAAGAAGATTTGCAACGTTCATATCTTCTGAACACAAAGAGAAAGTTCTTGCCAGGCTGGAAGAGCTGGAAAACAAACACGGACGTTGTCCCACACCCACAACACCAGGTATACAGGTACAACTGGAATTACCAAGTGTTTCTAATGTTTCGTCTAGAACGGGGCAGCAGGCAACCACAGGTCACCTGTTGCACCCAAATCCTCAACAAGAAAATGTGGCGCAATTCCAATCACAACTACCTTATTCGACGGTCATAGATATCGTCAGGAAGTGGTCATTTCGCTATGAGGGTGGAAAAGACCCTATATCGTTTATAGAACGGGTTGAAGAGTTGGCCGAAGTCTATGGGTTAGACAAAAATATGCTCCCACGAACGATGCCAGAACTATTAAAAGACGCGGCTTTATTGTGGTACAGAAACAACAACCGACAGTGGCAAACTTGGAAAGGTTTTCGTGACGACTTCTTAAAATTTTTTCTTCCTCCTCGCTATTTTGAAGGCCTCGACGACGAGATCCGTAGACGGCAGCAAAGACCACGTGAGAGTTTTAAAGACTTCGTTATCGTGCTTCAAAACATGATGAGACACGCAGGATACAGCTCAGAGCAACAAGTGGACCGGATATTTAGGAACTGCCTGGTTGATTATCAAATGTATATCCGAAGAAGAGATTTCAACTCCCTCGAAGAGCTCATTCAAATGGCCGAAGATTTCGAGGTGATCCGCACAAACCACCCCGAAATAAGTCATGATCACCATAATACTCGACAAACACAGCAACGAGGTGACAGGACGCATCAAGTAGTTCCAGTGGAAAACGAGGTGCCCATTAATCCTGCTACCGCCTGCAGAAGATGTGGACAGGAGGGTCATGGCTATCGATTCTGCCAGAATGAAAGTGTGCTGTTTTGCTGGCAATGTGGTAGAAGAGGTGTGAGAACGAGGGAATGCTGCCGTAGAAATGCGGGAAACTTCAGAGGACCGCGCCAACAGCAAGGGGAGAACGCGGCCCGCAACAACCAGCCCTTGCCCCAATAAGCGCGTTTCGACAGACCGAGACGAGGTTGCTGGCGAGTATTGTAATAGGGAACCAGCAAAAAGAGGCGACTATAGACACAGGGGCTTCAAGAAGTTACGTGAGTGAGAGTGTGGCAGAGCAGCTAAGAGGATGTAGCGTGGTGATTCCCGTGGAGAACAAAATCAGTCTAGCGAATGGTGCAACAGTGGAAGTGAGGGAGTTTCTTGGTGTGGAGGTGCGTTTGGGTAGCAAAAGCTGTAATTTGGAGGTAGGAGTAATGCCTAGTATGCTAGACGATGTTCTGCTGGGGTTAGATTTCCTGAGAGCGGCGGAAGTTGAGATGCAGTGTGGTGACCAGAAAGTGAAGTTTAGGCCTGTTACACATCAGGTAATGGTAGCGGTAGAGGAGGAGGTAGTAGAAGCAACGAGTGAGAGTAAGCCCAGTGAAGAAGATGTAATAAGGAAGTTTCTAGAAGAGGAGTTAGATAAGTTTAAACACGTCAAGGGTCCAACAAACCTAGCCGAACACAAAATAGTTCTCAAAGATGACAGACCGGTACGACAAAGGTATACGCAACGGAATCCCGAAATGCAAAGGTTGATCAACGGGGAAATTGACGAGCTGTTAAAAAACGGATGTATTGAGCAGTCAACAAGCCCATACAGTGCACCAATCGTCATGGCACCCAAGAAAAATGGGAAATTGAGGCTGTGCATTGACTACAGGCAGTTAAATGCGAAAACGGTGGCCGATGCTTATCCATTACCACGGATAAATGCCATACTTGATCGCCTTCGTAACGCCAAATACATCAGCAGCATCGACCTGAAGAATGGTTATTGGCAGATACCTATGGCAGTAGACAGCAAGGAGTACACTGCGTTCACGGTAGCAGGGAAAGGTTTGTTTCAGTGGAGGGTGATGCCTTTTGGTCTTACGTCGGCACCAGCAACCTTCCAGAGAACGCTAGACAGAGTCATTGGCGCTGAAATGGAACCTCATGCGTTTGCCTACCTTGACGACATCGTGGTACTGGGCAATTCTCTCGAAGAACACATGGCAAATCTGGAGAAGGTATTTCGAAGACTACGAGAGGCACGGCTGACCATCAATCACGAAAAATGTAAGTTCTTCCAAAAAGAAATTAAATATTTAGGTCACGTCGTTAACGAAGAGGGCATCAGTACGGACCCCGAAAAGATTGCTGCTATTCGAGAGCTACAGCCACCTAGAAACGTAAGAGAGCTACGAAGATGTCTGGGAATCGCCTCTTGGTATAGACGATTTGTCCCGGAATTTTCCCAAGTTGTGTCCCCATTAACCGCGCTGCTAAAGAAGGGAAAACACTTTCGCTGGAACCAGGAGCAACAAGAGGCGTTTGATAGATTGAAGAAGATGCTTACCGAAGCCCCGGTATTAACATGCCCGGACTTTAGTCGAAAGTTCACGCTACAAACCGATGCATGTGATTATGGGTTAGGTGCAGTTTTAACCCAGGAGTTCGATGGTCAGGAAAAGGTAATATCTTACGCAAGCCGACGATTAAATTCCGCAGAAGCAAATTACTCATCCACCGAAAAGGAATGCTTAGCAATTGTTTGGGCGATAAGAAAGCTAAGGCCGTACTTGGAGGGATACCATTTTACGGTGGTAACAGATCACCTTGCGCTAAAATGGCTGAATTCTATAGAGAGTCCCTCAGGACGTATAGCTAGGTGGGCGCTGGAGCTTCAGCAGTATAACTTCGATGTACAATATCGACGTGGAAAGCTGAATGTTGTAGCCGATGCTTTATCGCGCGACCCAGTTGATGTCTGTCAAACCGTGCAAGAGAGCTTCCAGAAGTGCAAGTGGTGGCTCAACAAATGCGAAGAGGTGAAGAAAGAACCCGAAAAGTTCCCAGATTTTTCAATTGTGGAAGAACAACTTTATCGCCATCTTCCAGCCACCGACGAAGACGAAGAGTGTGTGCCTTGGAAACTATGCGTTCCGTCGTTTCAGAGGAAAAGAGTTCTAGAGGAAAATCATGACGCCCCAACTGCAGGTCATATGGGCATAAGAAAGACAATTTCACGAGTAACGAACCGGTATTACTGGCCCGGAATGTTCAGGGACATTCGGAGATACGTCCGAAATTGTAAGATATGTCAGCAGTACAAACCAAGCCAACAACTTCCCGCAGGACAAATGTTGTCACGTATTGCAGAGGAACCATGGGCTATTGTTTGCGCAGATTTTGTAGGCCCTTTGCCAAGGTCAAAGCACGGTAATTCAATGATGCTTGTCTTTACAGACAAATTTTCTAAATGGTCGGAATTGGTGCCATTGCGTAGAGCCACGGGAGAGACGCTTAGAAAAGCATTCAGAGAAAGAATTCTGGCAAATTTTGGTGTACCAAAAGTACTTATCACGGATAACGGGTCACAGTTTACTAGCAAAATCTTCCGAGCCTATTTAAAAGACATCGGAGTGCAGCACCAATTAACAGCTCCTTATACACCCCAAGAAAACCCCACAGAACGAGTAAATCGCACCGTAAAAACAATGATCGCACAATACGCTACAAATAATCAGAAAACCTGGGATGAAGTTTTACCGGAAATTCAACTGGCACTCAATAGCGCGAAATCAGATACCACGCAGTATAGCGCAGCATTTCTGGTACAAGGAAGAGAACCTAGGCTTCCCAACGCCTTATACGACGAGGTAACATCTGGCACTGGAACGCAAACGAGAAATCCAACAGAAAAATCAGAAATGTTAAAACAAATATTTAGTCTCGTACGAAAGAATCTCGTAAAAGCTGCCAAAGATCAAGGGCGCTATTACAATTTACGACGCAGAAAGTGGAGACCGAGACCTGGAGAACTTGTTTGGGTGAAAGAACATCATTTGTCCAGTGCGGCAGATAACTTTGCCGCAAAACTGGCACCGAAATTTGAAGGTCCATATCGTATCCATCGCCTGATATCACCCGTTATCGCGGAATTAAGAAAAGAAGGTGAAAAGAAGTCCCGTACGGCTCATATCAGTGAATTAAAAATATATAATGAGTCCCGAAATAATAATAGTCATAATAATAATAATTAATAATAATAATAATTAATAATAAGTAAATTGAAGCAATGAATTAAAAAAAAAAGATATATATACAAAAATATATAAAAAAAAAAAAAAAAATACAAAAAAATAATGAAAAAAAAATATATAAAAAAATATATATATATATATAAAAAAAAAACGCTAAAATAAAAACGCTAAAAAAAAAATAATGAACTTAAAAAAAACGCTAACATGGGCAACATTGTTCGAAGGTTCGATCAAACATCGGAGGCTTGATCAAAGAGAACAATATAATAACATACCTACTAAGCTACATATTACACACAATAAATTTAGTTTATTAAAAACTGTGCGTGGGTGAAGTCGCGAGTGCGTTAAAGCGGGAAGATAGTTGAAAAGAAATTGAAAAAAAAAAACTAACAACACATAAAAAAAAAAAAAAACAGTAACTGTGTAACATATATTACTTACAAACTAAACAAAAGAAAACAATACAGTGAGTAAAAAAAAGTTAAATGCATGAAATAAATGAAATTGTGTGTAGTGTAGCTGAGTACTTATTATCAATAATAATAGTAATAATAAAAAAAAAAAATATAAAAAAAAAAAAGAAAGAATAACATTGGGAGGAGGCATGAATAGAAAATTATAAAAAAAATAAAAAAAAAATAAAATAGTTGTGGACAAAAATAAATGAATAAGTAAACAAATAAATAAATAAAAAAAAAAATAGGAAAGAAAGTTAAAAAAGAAAACGGTAGATAGAATAAATGTGTGTGTGATATAGAATAATGTCTTGGAAAAGTAGAACATCACTAAAAATGGAAAAAATAAATAAAATTCCTATATGAATTTCAGATGAATCAGGACAATTTTGTACCACTGCGTGTTGGAGAGACGATTGTGATCTCCGATAGTGAGGACGATCGAAGTACAGCTGATATACCGTCGTCCCAGCTAAGTCGTCGGTCCGGCGAAAGCTTACTGAGGGAGGCAGAAGGGGGATGGTACGATCCCGATGAGGCTGGTCAAAATTCTCAGTACACGGAAGAGCAGGATGGCTGGATTTCCCCAGGTGAAGAAGTTTCGAATTCACAAACGACGGAGCAATCCTTACCCGACTGGGAGCCGAGGGTCTGGGTAGAGGCGCGCTTAGACCGCTGTATTGTACGTCGCCGTCGATACCGGCAATACATAGCACAAATAGGCATCACATGGACGGTAGAAGAGTCGGACAGCGAGGCGGAGGACCCAGACCCACTTGTGGAGACGCCCGTGTCTCCCAGGAAACTGGCCATCCTGGACGGACGAGCCAGCCCCGTGAACGAAAACCCGGAAGCAGAGGCGCATGACCCCCTCGAGCCGGCCGATGGTGAAGAATTACGTTTGAGTGGTGTGGACGACGATGTGCTCTCTCTAGGGGGAATGAGCCTAGGGAGCATCGAAGAGGCGCTACATCGAGTCCTGCAGTCTGCTGAGACCGGAGAAGAAAGGGAAGAGCCGGTCCCTATAGAAGAACGAGAAGTCGTCCCACAGTATGAGGAGACAGAAGGAGCCCTCCCCGATTCCTTACAGCAGGAAATACGATCGGCGGTGGAAAAGGGGCGGAAATTGTGTTTAAGGAGGGAGGTGGCGGGAAGATCCTACCGGATTCGAATTTCGGCCACGGGAAGAGTGGTGGTTCGCGGTCTTCCCGAAAGAAAGGAGGGAGTGTGAGGATCTAATTCTTGCGAATTAGGTCCACAACGATAAAATAAATATTTTGTATTTTATACCAATAAATGAATTTTTTGACAAGAGTTAGAGTTTTATTGGTAGGGAGATGGATTACATCCATCTATATTGGGGGGCGAATTACATTCGCCTATGTACCTCTTTTCTTTTCAGAGGTTCCGGAGGTCGATGGGGTAAAGGATGGAACAAAGTGTTCCGGAGGTCGATGGGGTACACAGGAGGAAAAGTTATTCAGGTCAGGGGCAGGTGGTGGGTTTGATCTTAAATGGCACGCTAGCCATTTAAGGGTTTAAGTAAAAGCACAACAGGAAGAAGTAGCAGCAGAGAGCAGCAGGGAGAAAGGCCGAAGTGAAGACGTCAATGCCTACATCGTCACAGCTGAGCAGGCGAGTAGCAGAACTGACGAATCACGGAGGTAGCAGCGAGAAATACACAGGAGTGTAAGAGTAGCAGTGAAGCAGAGGAGAGATGTAAACACAGCAAGACAGAAGGAGACAAAGCAAAGAGGCCATATAAACAATAACACACACACAGATCACGAAACTGTTACAGCAGCGAACATCAAAACAACAGGAAAACAAGGTTCGATGCAACAACCGCTATCGGTTCGAACCAACTGCAAGAAAACTACAATAATATTAGTTTTAAGAATGTATATAAGCCAGAGCAAATTACAAGCTCACTCTCTTATCTTTTGGGGTGCTGGTCAGTGAACAAGCAGACGTGGTGAGTAGCCGGTGAATAAAAAAAATAAAAGACTAACAGAGCAGTGTTAGGAGAAAAAAAAAATAATAATAATAAGTGGTTGAATTGATTACATCAATCCAACGTAGGGTATACTGATTTTCAATCAGTAAGATTAAAGACTTCAACAAGGTTTACAATCGGGTTGAAGTGACAGGAGATACACACTGCTCAGGGCCAAGTGGTAGAATATTTTCTTGGAAGTTTTCACTCAGAAAATACAGGGCTAAGAAAAATCTCGGATTACATCCAAGATCAAAACAATCATAGGAGATATTAAATAGGAGGTGTAGGACCGGCAAGGCAACACTGAAGCTTCACGAGACAGCACCGTTCTCAATAAAGAAGCTTTCAATTAAAAGCGTCTCAATAAAACAAGTTGTGATTAAAGAAATATAAGAAAATAAAAAAAGAAATAATTAGCCAAGTGAAAATATAAAGTCTTAACAGTGTTTTATTTATGTAAGAACCTTGGACGCGACTGAGTTTTACCCCAGCTGCAAACCCGGATAACCGGAGGTCCCTTACAAGATATTGATTTCGATACCCTTCCTT
This sequence comes from Protophormia terraenovae, assembly GCA_951394005.1. Classification (NCBI taxonomy): domain Eukaryota; kingdom Metazoa; phylum Arthropoda; class Insecta; order Diptera; family Calliphoridae; genus Protophormia; species Protophormia terraenovae. Next base: position 66,115,959 of record OX596074.1, read on the forward strand.
CTTCACCTTGTAAAAGGATCGTGAGTGGTTTCGCGTATCCTTTAATAAAACGTCTATAATACCCTGATAAACCTAAGAACGAGCGAAGTTCTTTTAATGTCTTAGGGTAATTAAATTTGAATATCGTTTCCACCTTCTTTGGGTTTGTTTTTATTCCTTCTTTAGATACAATAAATCCCAAAAATTCTACTTCGCGTTTAAAGAACTCGCCCTTATCTAGTTGAATTTTCATATTTGCTCTTTTTAATGTCTCAAATACCTGATTTACATGTTCCAGATGCGATTTTTCGTCCTTACTGAAGATAATAATATCGTCCACATAGACATAACATATTTTTCCAATGAATTGCCTTAGAAAAATTTACGGGGCATCCTTTAGTCCGAATGGTAATCTGGTAAATTCATATTTACCATTATTAACGGAAAATGCTGTCTTTTGTCTATCCTGCTCCCTAAGTGGATTTTGAATTTCTTTTTTCCAGAGTGATCATCTTTTTTAGGTACAACGCAAATAGGAGAATTATATGGGGATTATATGGGGATCGAGATGGTATGACACCATCTCGCAAAAGTCTATTCATTTCTTCTTCTACTATGTCTTTTAGAGCCATAGGATATGGATAACTTTTCGCGTATATTGGTGTCTCATTTTCAGTCCTTATATCTCCTACAACTACAGTGGAATATGTTAGTTTCTCATCGGGTTCTGCGAATAATTGGCTATGATGATCTACAATGTCCTTGAGGGAAAGTTTTTGGCTTTCGCTCAAATGTTCTGTTCGCAATTCTATGTTATTCACACTCTGTGAAACACGTTGTTTAATATTAATTCTCTTAATTCTTTCTCCCCTTCCAATTGTGAAATAATTTTCGGCTGTATAAATAACAGCAGAGAGTTCTTTCATACTGTCATGTCCTAGTATTGCGTCGAATGAATCAAAACCTGGTAATAAGTAAAATTTAAGGGGTTTGTTGTCGGTTCCTAAAAAGTTCAAAAAGGTGTATTGTGATATTCTTATTCCTCCAGGGGCAGATTTTGCATAGAAAATCTTTTCATTGTTCTTTGGCTTCTTAACTAAATTTGGTTTAATATAATTCTTATTGTTACCTGTATCTATTAAAAATGTAATTATGTCTCCGTTCCTCGTTCTTGCTTCAAAGTACGGTAACGAGGAACAATTTAGTCTAAAAAATTGATTACCATCTGGACATCGTCCTGGACCCCTTGGTCTCCCACAGTATTTTCATATTCCCTTGGGATTTGTTGAAGATATTCTTGAACATAATCCGCTTCATCACTCGGTTGAGGCATATCGTACTCGCTACTCTCAGGTGGGTAACCTGTCCATTCGTACCCTGTACTTTCAGGTACGTAATCGGCGTTTATATGATAGTTCTTCTGCATTTTATTAATAGGTCCATGAACAGAATTTCCTGCAGATCTTTTTGGATTTTGATTTAATGGGGGTTGATTCATATAATTCACTTGTTTGGTTTGGATTGAGCGATCTACTTCCATTGGTTCTACTGCAAATGGTTTCTGATAATTATTAGATACATTCAAATATTGAGGTCTATTCCATTGACCGGGCAATGTGTTCTGGATTCCTTAGTTAGGATGAGTCTTTGAAATCCAATTGCGATAATTAAGTTGGATTACATTTGTGTTTTGATTGTTATAAGTTGAGTTATAACGAGGTGGTACTGGTGGTCTAATCGCACCAGTATGAGCAAGCTCGAGATAAAATTTCTGTGCGTTCAAAGGTATTGCAGAACTAGTCTTATCCTTTTGAACATTTGTTTTCGGGTTTTGCATAAGCATAATTTCTACGGAATGTCATATTATCTAATTTCAGGCAGATATGTAATGCCTGTGGTAAAGATGTAGGCTCGCGAATACTTAACAACCGAGGAAGATCTCCATTGAGACCCCTTATAAAAGTGTCCAATGCTTTTTCTCTGTAAGTATTGGTCATTGCGCGAAGAGATGTTTCTTGTAGATCGAGGCAAGAAACTTTATTGAGGATAAGAGAAAGATGCTGGTAAACAGATTCGTTTATTGTCCTGTTACCTGTACTGTCATTTGGTACTCTAATGTACCAATATCAGAATAATGCATCATCAAACTCTTTTTTATTCTACCCCAATCTAATGGAGTTCGATATGATTCCAATGCCATATCGGCATCGCCTATTATTTTAGTTCTAATAGTGTGTAAGATCGCATAATACCTTCCTGTTCCACGAACCGTTTCGAATAAATATAATACTCTATCGACCGATTTTCGCCAAGAATTAAATTCTCCCGGTTTTCCGGAGAATTCCCGTATGGACTATACTAAATCTGGAACTTTATTAAGTTCTTCTAAACTTCCTGTAACTCAACCTACTGGCTGGACCGTCTCCTCGTCTTGCAGGATGTCATTTCCCCTTTCTACTATGTCCGTAATCAATTTTTTAATTTGTTCTTTCTGTACTTCATTTAGTCATATAAGACCAGCTGAGCTGGAAGCTCAGTTATTTCACTTATTGGGTCGTTTGGCATTAAATTCTTTTTATTAAATATGACGTACACAGGAAAAAGGAAAAATGGACTTCAATTATGAAATTTGTAATATTAATTAATTTTCAATTGATTTTGCACCAATCATCTAAATAATAGCTAGTATAATTGTTATTATTTTTATTTCTTTTACAATACGAGTTTTCTTTTTTGTTAAACGAATAAAAATAATATTGTTTTATATATAATATTTCTTATAACTAACTTACTTCATAAGAATAATCTGCTTCATACTGTTGATTGATGATTTCGTTTATCCTTCTGCTTATTTTTGTTTTGGAGTCTTTAAAAATTTTTTTATTTATTTCATATATTATCTATTATTTTTAATTTTAATATTTTTATTATTTTTTTTTTTTTTTTGTTTTTTTTTATACTATTGTTGTTTTGAATAAGTGATTTTGTTTTTTTGTTTGATTAATTCTATTTTACAAATATATCTTAAATTTATTTTGTTTTTCAATTTAACAGTCACTTGTCACTTTTATTTTATTTATTTTATTTTCTTAATTATCACTAATTTTTTATATTTAAAATTCCTTTGTTTCTTTCGTGTTGTGTTGTTGGATTATTAATATAACCCTTTTTTATTTTGTTTTTCGAATTAACAGTCACTTATCACTTTTATTTTATATTATTTTGTTTTAATTTTTTAATTATCACTATTTCTTATATCTAAATTATTTTGTTTCTTTCGTGTCATGTTGTTGGACTATTAATACTCTTTCTTATTTTGTTTTAAATTTAACAGTTACTTTTATTTTATTTTAATTTTTAACTATCACTATTTCTTATATTTAAAATTCACGATCGCGATCGCGGCTTAACGGGCTTCGGCTCTATGGCTCGATCCTGTTTGTCCTTTATGGACTACTTAGAAACCACGTTAAGGCTTGACTGTGTTTTACCGAAGAACCTGATGGTCCCTGCTCGAGCGCCAATTAAAAATTCAAAAATATTTTTTATTAAAAAAATATTTATTTCGTTTTTAACATATTTGGTGTTAACTTATATATATATATATATATATATATATATATATATATATCTGTAATACTATTTGCCAATATTTATCATTTTGCTACTATTATTTTGCACGTAAAAGGTCTATGGATGTCTATATAGATTTCCTTTTTCAGATTCGCGAAATTCAAAAAATTCGCGATTTTATTTCGCTTTTTTACTTTCGAAAAAATCTAAAAAATTTCGAAAGTATACAACTTTAAATAACAATATTTCTGGGAAGGTTTTGAGGAAATCAATGATTTAAACGGCGTTTGAATTGTAATTATATTAGATTAAACATGAATATTTTACAAATAAAAAATACTTTTTAAAAATGCATTTTAATGCAATTTCATTTTTTAAATGCATTTTTCTTAAAATATGCTTTAAATTTTTTAATTTTTTTACATATTTGGAAAACATGGAATCTTTACATTAAAATAAAAATCTCAAATTTTTGGGACGCTCACATGTACTGTGCATAATTTCCCCTTTTGTTCAACTAATTAAAATTTTTTCATATAAAAAATATATTTTTCTGGTATTATGAGTAGCTTTACATATTTTGTTAAAAAAAAATGTATTGTGTTATTTTTTAAAAAATCGTTAAAAATAGTAAGATTTTAGGTATCAGACTAATTATTGTTTTAGGTTATAATAAACAAAGCATTTTTAAATACACTTCTGAAAAATTAAAATTTAATAATTTCGCAACCAACAAAAATGCATCTAAAAACTGCATTTATATTTTTAAGATATTATGGATCGAAGAAGTGGTTTTTGAAATGCTGACTAAATTTCACAAAATATGTATAATGGTCTTTTAAATGCTTTTTAAATTACTGAAATCAATCAATAACTTCAAGAGATATGAATATTTAAAATTGCATACTTTTTATATATTGTTAGCTTTTATAAAAATTTTAAAGAAAATTCCACAAACAAGAAAAAATTTTATTTTTAGAAAAATTTTGAACATGTTTTTATGAAAATTGGATTATGGATATAAGATTTTCGCGTCCCAAAAATTTTACGCTTTTATTTTAATATAAAGATTCCAAACTTTTCATTTATGTTAAAAAGTTAAAAATTTTGAATAGCATATTTAAAGAAAAATGCAATTGCATTAAAATGCATTTTTATTAGTATAATTTAGAAAATTGTAGAGAATTTCAGCATATTTTTAAAAAAATTTAGAAATTTTATTTTAAAAGTTATAGGGCAAAATCAAAAAAAGTCAAGGCCAAAAATGACAAATTTATTTTTTGAAGTTAAGTGTGTTTTTCCTTGCCTTGCTTAGGAGATTTCAAAAATGTAAAAGTATTTAAAATCGGTTAATATTTGTAAAAGCTATAAGCCCCGATATGTTTTTCACCCTCGAGATGTAGCGGCGTCCGTGCTGCAGCTACAGACTCTATCCAAAAATATTCTGAAAGCCTAACTCCTCCTCTATCGATGTTCCAACTTTCATCTAAATCGGTTCAGTGGTTTCAAAGTTCCAGACTTATTACCATTTATTTTGCTTTTGGACCCACTGTGCAGTGTCGAAAGCTTTACTAAAATCCGTATATATTACGTCCGTTTGACACCTATGAGAAAATGTGTAGAAAATATGATTCGTTAGCTCAAGTAATATTGTTGAAGTAGATCTACCCTTAAAAAAACCATGTTGATACGGAGAAACAATATTTCCAACCATGTGTATAAATCTATTCGAAACTATCTGTTCAAATAATTTAGGAATTGCACCTAGTTTAGCAATGCCTCTATAATTCTCAATGCAATGACGATTTCCATTTTTAAAAAGAGGAATAATAAAACTTGTCTTCCAACACGATGGAAAGTGACCAGAAATTAATGACAAATTAAAAATGTTTTTAAGTGGAATATACAATTCGTTTGAACACATCCTGAGTATTGACGCAGGCACACCATCAGAACCAGGAGAATTAGAAGATTTTAAATTCCTCAAACCATTTAAAACATCATTCTCTGTAACTGGAAAACCAGATACTATATTGAACATGCGTATGTTATATGAATAATCATGAACAAAATTTCCAGAAGTATAAACACCTTGGAAAAAGTCAGCAAAAAGGTTAGAGATTCCAGCATCATTAGACAATTCAATATTATTAAATACCATGGAAGTTGGAAATCCACTAATTCGTAGCTTAGAGTTGACGAAACTCTAAAAACACTTAGGATCAACATTTATTCTATTCCTTATTTTACATAGATAATTAGAGTAACATTTACTATTTAAAACATTAAATTTCGACCTAGCAACAGAATATCTCATGTAATTTGCATTTGAATGTTCACTAATTAATTTCTTAAATAATCCACTTTTAATATTTCTAGCCCTTCTAATCCCTTTAGCAAACCAAGGAAACCAGCAAAGCCATTTTCATTGTTGACAACTGGTACAGAAACATCAAACCCCCTAAACAACACATCATAAAATGTGGAAATACCAAAATCTAGATCACCAGTAAACTGCCAAGATGTAATACCAAAAAAATACTTCAAATAGTGTATATTAGTCCTACCAAAATTGAAATACTTGGTGCACTCAGTAATAGACGGTAAACTACTAGAACTCTGTGAGATATGAAGGCATATCAAAAGAGTCTGATGGAATTTATCCTCGGGAAACACAAAAGGTGATGAACAACGCACAGTGTGCGATTTAAAAAATGAAATGGAAATAATTATGGAACTTCGGAACGGCTGCTCCGATATCCATGAAATTTCACATGGTAATAGACGACCATACAGACCTACAGGGGTATGATCCTCGGGTATAAAATTTATTAAAAACGATCCTGATTCCTTATATCTGAACCGATTTCAATGATTTTTATATGCTCCCATATAAAAATCATTCTGCTCGATATCTTCAAAAAACATCGTCGCATGCCTATATTATCTCTTTTTGTTTAAGAGATATTAAGCTTCAAAAATTAAAATTTTTACTTTTCAGCCTGTCTTGGTGAAATTTTTTTCGCTACAGCGGGTTCAATTTTAGCCCCATTGTTTTAAAATTTTTCTTATTTCATTAAAAACAAATAAGAAAGTTGTGTAAAGAAAGAATTTTGAAAAAATATTTACGGAGTCAAAAGTTACAAGCATTTAAATTTAAACTTTCAAAAAAATTTGATTTTTTCCAGTTTTTTTTGCCAAAAAAGTGGTAACATTCTTTTTTTGTTATATTAAAAAAAAAAAAAGTAACATACATAGTATTTATATTTTTCTGAAAGATAACTAAACACAAAACACTTTAAAACAAAAAAATCTTTTAAAAATCGATTTTTGCGAGAACCAGGGTTTCCCAAAATTGACCTATTTTTGCAACTAATTTCGAATTTTCGCCTTAATTTCTCAAATCGCAAAGCTGGAATCAAAAAAAGTTATACTATTTGTTAAGTCTAAAGTGTTTTAATTTTTTTCGCAATAGAAATTTTTGCTCCCCGTTATCGGTTGGAAAGATATAGCAAAAAAATGTAAAAAATCAAATTTTTGTAATGAAATTTTGTCTTCTTTTCAAATATGTATAAAAAAAATTACAATACGAAAATTTGTTCAAGACTTTTTGCAAAAAACACTGAGAAAGGATGGATTTGTGATTTTTTGCATATTTTTTATTTTTAATTATGCAATAAAATTCTTGTTAATGAATATTTTTGAATAAGATCACACATGAGTAGACTTTTTGATGCTTAATTCAAAACGCTATTCAGTTTTTTAGATTTGTCTATAAAAATCCCGTAATTCCCAAAAAACTTTAAAAAATTTCCAAAAATGGAATTTTTTACTTTTTTTTTTATATCTTTCCAACCGATAACCGGGAGCAAAAATTTCTATTGCAAAAATTTATTTTATTTTTTTTTAATTATTTAAAAATTTTACTAGAATAATAACAATAACATCATTATGTAATATCACTATAAAATTGTAATTACTATAATATTAAAATAAATTAATTGATATTAAAATAAATGAACAAATTAATTTATAAATGGGAGATCTAATACATGATATCTCTTTAATCTTCTGGTTTCAAAAATATCATCCAACAGGCAAACAGCTAGAATATTTGGGTGATGGCTTAGCCTATGCAAGTATTTTTTCGAAAAACGTTTTATTTCATCTTTTATTTTTGGTACCTTTAGGTCATTATGTATTATTTCGTTTGTGACAAATCATGGCGAATCCTGTATAGTGCGCAATGTTTTTGATTGAAATCTCTGTAAAATTTCAATATTTGAGCTTCTTGCTGTCCCCCAAAGGTGAATTCCATATAACCATATAGGCTTTAAAATGGATTTATAAATTAACAATTTATTTTCTACACTAAGTGGAGATTTTGGACGCAAAAGCCAGTAAAATTTTTTGAATTTAAAATTTAGTTGATGTCTTTTGTTAAGAATGTGATTTTTCCATGTAAGCCTCCGGTCCAAGTATAAACCGAGATATTTTACGCAATTTGTGTGGGGAATGATTTCATTATTAATTTTAACGGCTGAACAGTTTCCTTTTCTCATTGTGAATGTTATGTGGTGGGATTTGCTACAGTTTACCTTTATGTTCCATTTTATTAGCCATTTCTGGAAAAAGTTTAAGTAATTTTGTATAACATATGACGCTTCTGTAGGAGAGTCTCTGGCAGCTAGTATGGCCGTATCGTCAGCATACGTAGCAACTAAAATGTTCTTGGAAGTAGGAAGATCTGATGTGTATATTGTATATAGTATGGGTCCCAGCACGCTACCCTGCGGTACCCCTGATTTTATTGGAAGAAAATTGGAAAAGACATTGTTATGTTTAACAAAAAAGAATCTTTCTGAGAGATATGACTTCAAAAGAAGATAATATGGTGTTGGCAAGAACTTCTTAAGCTTATACAATAATCCAGAAAGCCTGTTGAACATCTAAAAATACTGCAGAGCAGTATTTTTTGTTCTCCAGAGCTTCCGAGACATATTGTACAATTCTATGGCACTGCTCCGGTGTTCCGTGCTTGTAGCGGAAGCCGAATTGATGTTCTGGGATAATGTTTACCTTTTCAACAAGTGGTGCCATTCTTCCAGCAAATATTCGTTCGAATAATTTGGAGAATGTTGCCAACAAGCTTATAGGCCTATACGATGCGACTAAATTTTCAGGCTTATTTGGTTTAGGTATCATAATTACCATTGCATACTTCCATTGTGATGGGAAATGGCTTAAACGTAGTATGGCATTGAATATATATGTTAAAAATATTACACCTTTTTTTGGAATATGCTTTAACATGTAGCTATTGATTTGGTCATATCCGGGTGATTTTTTGGTATTTAATTGATTTATTTCATTTTCTACTTCTGTTGGAGTTATGGGTTTTATTGGCAAATCCATTTGGCATGGTGCTTCTAAAAACTTAGAAATGTCTTCTTCATCTTTTGAGCCAGAATTAAAATTGAATGGAGTAAATACGTTCCCTAAGTAGTTTGAAAATGCTGTAGCTTTATGTTCATCAGATTTGTACCAATTATTTTGTTCATCCTTAATTGGTGGGTCCTTTTTTGATGGCCTTTTTATGCTTTTTGTGACTTTCCACAAATTATATTCATTATTTGTGTTTGGATTTAATTTTTGTATGTAGTTTTCTATTGAATTATTCTTATAATTTCTTTAAGTTCGAGTCAACACTTTATATTAAAGTTTCTTTTATCAATAGGATGATGGGTTTCTTGCCATTTTTTACGTAGTTTCCTTTTTTTTATAATAAGAGCTTTAATTTCTGAGGAAATAATGAATTTGTTGGGATTCTACGAATTATTTGTAGGCGATGAAAGAAAAGATGCTTCATGCTATAATTGCGTAAAATGTTCAACGTTGTCATCTATTTCTGTACCTGTTTTTAGTGAGACGTTAAGATTAATATTAGTCTCAATCCAATATTTATACGAATCATTATCAGTTTTGTAAGAAAATGTGTTAGTATCATTATAAAATAATGAGGTGCTATACGTTAAAAATATTAGGGAGTGATCAGAACTTAGATCAAAACTTTCCAAAATGTCTAAATGATGTCTAGGAATTCCACTATATACAATAAAATCCAGAAGGTCAGGTCTTTTTTGGGGATCAGAAGGCCAGTAAGTCGGCTTGCCGGTGGAGATTACAGAATAGTTACGGTTTTGTATACATTTCAAAAGCTCGCGACCTTTTGGGTTTGTTGTTTTAGAACCCCACCATGGATGCTTAGAGTTAAAATCTCCACCGACACCAAACTATTTGCATAGTTTGGTTACTAAAAGCGTGATCATCTGAGGAAGTTGATTGGTTTGCTCTATGTATTTGCTTTTGGATTAGTGACTCTAATTTATCAAAGGAACTGCTATTAGTTTTCACAACATCAGCATAGGATGAAACATTCTTATTATGGCTATTGTTGATAAAGTTTTGACTCAGATGTGGAAATTCGTTTTGTATAAAATTGTGTTGTTGGCTATTTTTATTATAAAAAGAATTTTGATTATTTAAACTGTAGTTTTTTAATATACGCTGATATACTAAACATCCACGATAGTTAGCAGGATGATTTTTATGACAATTAGTACAATTGCAGGAGTTTCACTATTTTTTTGCATACAGCAGTGGGGTGTTCATCGCCGCATTTAACGCATCGGAATGGTTTAGTACAATATGCTTTTGTGTGGCCAAATTGTTGGCATCTGTAGCATTGAACCAAAGAATATACAACATATAGAAGGCGCATGTCAATGAAAACTGAAATATTTTTTAAAAGTATTTCATGATGCGGGAGGGAAGGCAAAAGGAAAAGAAGCTTGCGTGTTTTTTATCTCTTTTGTTATGCTCTTGAAATGAATAAAAAACACACAAGAAAGTCAGTCTCGCACGAGCATTCAAGCAAGAATGTTGTGTTATTGCTTGTTGCTTGAGATACACTCATGAAAAATATTTAATATTAAGTAGGATTAATTAATATGATTTTTTAATTATATAACTATCTTTTTTTAATTAATAATGTACTACAATTAATTTTTTATTATAAAATACAAATCTGAAATAATCGTTCGTGCTGAATTATTCGATATTTTTTAATAAGAAATTAAAATCCTAAATTAATAATTTATCGTTATATTTTTTTTTTAATCAAATAATAGAAAAAATAAACATTAAATCTTAATTTTTATGATTACTATGGTAATCGTTGCGATCCCTGGTTATTACTATTAAAATTCTAAACTAGTAACGTGTATTTCCACTTACAAGTCTTGAATTGACGAAGAAACTTTCAAAATAAAATTACTATAAAAATTATGTTATTTTTTTGGTGTATAATTTCATAATGGGAAAAATAAAACATACACAAACATAATTGTGAATGTATGAGTGTGGCGATCGCTGGTGTAGTGCCTATAAAAAAGTAGAAACAAGGAATTGGTCGTTTATTTACTAAAGGAGATAAAATACGATCGTGTATGTTAGTGTAGGGCATAGCATATGTGTTTTGTTGTTTTAAAAATAGAAATACTTTAATCGTCACCGAACTACTTATACCTTTTTAAACGTCATATGAGCTTATGTAAATATACTTTCAGAATATCAAATTTGTATTTTAAAATTTGATTTGTGTAGTTTTGTTACTTATGTATTCAAAGTAACAGATGTTAAAGTTAAGTATATTAATTAATTAAATAAATAAAAACAAAAATATAAAATTATATCCACTTGAAAAATATATAAAAAAATATTTTTATTTTTTTTATTCATAACAAATTTGTCACCAAAAAAATTAGATTTTTCTTTAATAATTTTGTTTTATTCTGTAAAGAAGGTGGAATTATATTGAAAAAAGATCTTTTGAAAAAATATTTAATTTGTATATATACCTTCTATATAAAAAAATTATTATGACAAAAATAAATAAATAAATGAATAAATAAAAAATAACTTATTTCCTGCCAAAAAAATAACTTATATATTAAAAAAAATCAGTATTTTTGTTTATAAAAAAATTTAGGTCTATAAATTGAATCTTTGCTGTATGAATATTTATTTCTTTTTGTATAAAAAAAAATAATAACTTTTTGCTTAGAAAAAGGAAATCAAAAAAACTTCTTTATTTTTTAAAATAAATGTTATTTCTGCCCAAAAATAAAAGAAATGAAATACTTTTTTTATTCAAAACTATTTTTTTACAAAATAAAATATATATTATTTAAAAATAAGTTTTAAAATTGAAAATATTAATATTATTTATTTCTAAAAAAATGTATATTTTAATAATAATTTCTTGATTCAAATAAAATACAACTCAAAAACATGGAAAAAATCACAAAATTTTTTTTTTTCCGAAAAAAAGGAAAAACTTTTATTTACTATTTACTTTATTTTTATTTTTCTTTCTAAAAAATCCAAAAAATGGAAAAATATATACTTTTAAAAATGAAAAAATTTAAATATTTTTTTAAATAATAATTTCAAAAACTAAAAATTCTCTATAAAAACTTTTTTTTAATAATAATAAAAAAACACCAAAAACAAATTATATGCACATTTTATGAAATATATAAAAATATAATATATAAAAGTAAAATATAACAATTATTAGTTTATCAAAAATATAACTATAAAATATAAATTGACAACTTCGAAATCATACAAAAATTTGTCATATCACTAAGAAAGGTATAAGCACGACGGTGCAGATCAAAGTATTTCTACTTGTAAAACAACAAAACATGTATGCTATGCCCTACTGTAATATTAACGTTCATATCTTTTCCATTAGTAAATAAACAACTAAAAATTCTGTTGGCACTTTTTTCAAAATACAAGAAACAAATTGTTTCTTTCAATTTGAAATAAAGATATACATGTACAATCTTATATATATGTGTGCGTGTTTTTATTTGCAATTCCCCAGCAGTTCAAAAGGTGCCAATTTGCCCATTATCACTAGATATATAACTACTTAGACGATTCACTAGTTACCTTTGGTAGTGCAAGTGGTTGATATACGATCATATTCCGCATTACATTTCACTAGTAAAATAACTACTAAATAATGTTTATTGTTTTAACTAGAAAATATAATATCTAAAAGTAAACTGCCACTTCTATGTTTACATGTAATGCATAGAGTTGCCGTTGAGAGCTTTAAAAGCGTAAATTGAGAAATTTATTCTCGTGTTATATATGAATATGCTGTAAAATTTCTTTTAGTGAATTCACTATTGAAATGTAGTGCAGATAGTGGCATTTCGCTTTCAGAAATTTACATTAATGTATGCCAATTCGCTACAACTATTAATTTAGTGAATTCACTATTGAAATGTAATGCAGTTAGTGGCCAATCGGCAAAAAATCTTAAATTTGTCTCTAGAATTAAACTTGATAGGAATTCCTTATAACTATTACATTAGTGAATACACTATTGAATTGTAGTGAAATTGTTGTCTCTTCGTTTTCAGAAATTCACAAAGTGTACGATTTCGTTACAACTATTAATTTATTAAATTCACTATTGAAATATAATGTAATAAGTGGCCAATTAGCCAAAAAGTATTGCATTTATCTCTAGAAATTCCCTACATTGTAAACAAATTCGATACAACTATTTTGTTAGTGAATACACAATCAATTTTTACAATTATTGATTTATTTTACTACTCAAATGTAAATATATTTAAGGAATGGTAGTCTGTTTTTATTATCATATTTTTAAAACTATTTTTCTATAAGTGCTTCTATATACAATATAAGTTCTTAAATACTTTGGTCGGTATATACATTTATTTTGCAAAATTTATACAGAAAAATCAAAAAATAAAATCAATAAACAAATATGTTAGTAAATAATTCATTCAATCAACAACTTGTTTAAATTTGCTCCTCTCACCAAAATGATTATATCAATTACTAAAAACTGTAAAAAATACAAAACAGAAAAAAATTCCAAATTAATAAATTAATCAAGTCAATTAAGTCGGTGATTAAATAAATTAATAATTTAAATGAGTAAAAAAATATTACTAAAATTTGATTCTTATTTGAATATATTTATTAAGTTTTGGAGCAAAATTAAACGACTTTGTTAATTAAAAAATATATGGTAATAATTTTTTCTGTGTATAAACTAAAAAAGTCAATAAATTATAAAACTTTTTTATGTATGTAATTTATTAACAAAAATATTTAATACTAGCTTTTTCCAGTGCGCTTCGCTACCCCATTTAACGCCACAACTAATATTTACTTTATATATATACTCCCCCCGCACCTATTCGAATTTTAATATGAAAATTACAACAAAAATTTTTAAGACTTTCACTATAACACTCATTTAGATATGCGAAAATTAATATATTTTTTTATATCCATTTTCATTCTATCAAAGCGATATAATAAGCTGGACGTTCATATGAAGATTGATGGTTTTCACCATAATAGTTCTTCAGATTATCTCTCCCCTGCTACAATAAAAAAAAGATATATCATATTTGAAGTTAGTGACAATTTATTTATATGAAACTATTTTTTATTTAATTATTAAATAAATTATAACAAAAATAGTAAAAAAATTGTTCCGTTGAATATTGAGATTAGGACCCTAATAAATTTAAAGTAAAAAATAAAAATAAAAAACATATAATCGGCCTAACCCGATAATGGTAGAGTTTAATTATCGAGACAAAAGTTGCAGGAACAACATAATAAAATACCTAATCATTAGCTTTTATTTATTTATTTTTTTAAAATTTAGTGAAATCATTAAAATATAAAGTTTTTTTCTTTAAAGGACAACATTATACATTATTATATATAATATCTTATATTAGTTACTTTTAATAATTTAACTGTTTGTTAAATGTTCACATTTTGTCTAAATAAATAATATAAAAATACAAAAGTTAAACGTATACTACCAATTCATTAACTACATGTAATGCCTAAAATCGCCGTTAGTATTTTGTTAAATAAGAAATTTTATGTAAATTCATAATCAGACCCATATATAAATTGCCAATTCACTAACTACATGTAATGCACAAATTCCCCATTATTGTTTTCATAATACGTTTTCTCTTAATTCATAAACAAAACCATATATAAATAGCCAATTCACTAACTACATGTAATGCAGAAATTCGCCGTTAGTATTTTAGTATAATTTTCTTGGCACAGATGATGCATACATTACAACAAACATTCTCTTGAAATTGAAAACAGCACATAGCAGAATGTTAAATAAAGAGATCAATAGCCCAGTGGTTAATATGCGTGCCTACAAACCAGAAGGTTAGAAGTTCAACCCCAGCTGAAGACATCGATGGATAAAAATGTAAAATTAAAACATCAGAGAAATACAAATACAAAATTTAAATAAAAATAAATAAAAATAATTATTCAGGGAAATTAAAGCTTAAAAAATACTAAATAATAGGCAAATACATTTTTTTTTTTTTTTTAACTTTTTCGTCCCGAATACTATTTTTTTCGTACTAGTGAAAATACTAGTTACCTATTATGCTGATAGTGCTAGTTTCTTATCAACGGTGGAATGTGTAGCTTCATGTTACAATCAAAATTACTAGAGGATTGTTACCTTCCAAAATACTAGTGAGTAGTAATGCAAAGGGTGGCCAATTGGTTACCTCCAATGACATCCCCATGTTAAATTCACCAGTTAAATACATTGTGAGTGGGTTGAAGAGTTACTAGTGGTAGTTCTTAGTGGCTAACGAATTCGACGTAACGGAACTAGTTCGGCGAACTGCTGGGTCTTTATAAGGAATACACACATGTACAAACACATATACTTAAACTCTTTCTCTCTCTCTGTTTTGGTGGTGGATTTAGTTTTCCCTTGTTACTTATCCCCCTCATCATCGCAAAATGTTGAGAGCGAGAATTACATGAGAGCAGGTACTATGATTAGAACCCGCCATAAGAAATTTTGTTTATACATGATGCGTATTCTATATATGAATATTCTTTGATTGAACCAACTCTCTTACTTTTCGTGGAGGTTCAATAGTAACAATTGCATTATTTAGAGATTTTATTTCATATATCTTTTTATTGTCTTCGTTTGGTTCGAGATCAATGAAAAATAATGGTAAAGGATCTTTTGAAATTCGACTGCGAATATTCATAATATTTCTTACTTTATGTCCTTCCAGTTCAATAGATTCTTTAATCTGTTCAGTTGGTGTAGAGTGATGAAGATGTTTTATAACTACCCTAAATGCTCTTTCGGTTTTTAATTGATAGGTATGAAACTTTATATCCTTTTTCTTACAATATTCCACTAATTTCTTATAAGATGAAACAGTTTTAATCATCACTTAACTTGTTTATCTTTAAGAGCTTTAAACGCGAAATCTGCTGTTGGAATTATTTTACTAAAGCTTTTAATCATATTCGAAATATTGTCAACATTGGGTCTAAACAGCGGAGGAGGTTTTGGCATAGAGGTTGTATTTGATGTTGTTATTTTACTTAAATCTTCTTCATCACTTATGACATCACTTAGAACTTCAAACCAATTGCTAGAAAGATGGTTCATTTTCGTTGAAAGCTCTCTTTTTATTTGGTTGACTAGAAGGAGATCTAGTAATATTACGCTTTATACCTACCAGTCAGCTTCACTCTCACTCTCTTCAGTTTCACTTAAGTTAACCATTCTGTTGTTAGGCAGAAGATTACTTATAGTATGTAAATAAACTTTTTGTTGTAATCTTATAACGTTTGTTTCTTTTTGTTTTTCTTTTCTTGTTTTTAATTTCGTGTTAATTTTATTTAAGTAATTAGTTTTGTACTATGTGTATTGCAGAATACAAGTTTGGTAATTCTTCCGCGAAAAAATGCTAGAACTTCACTCACTGACAGTTAATTCAGTTTTCCGTAAAAAAAAATTAAAGCACTTTAGACTTAACAAAAAGTATAAATTTTTTTGATTCTAACTTTGCGATTTGGGAAATTAAGGCGAAAATTCGAAATTAGTTGGAAAAATAAATCAAATTTGGGAAACCCTGGTTCTCGCAAAAATCGATTTTTAAAAGCTTTTTTTCTTTTTTGGCAAAAAAACTGGAAAAAATCAACTTTTTTTGAAAGTTTAAATTTAAATGCTTGTAACTTTTAACTCCGTAAATATTTTTTCAAAATTTTTTCTTCCCACAATTTTTCTATTTGCTTTTAATAAAATAAGAAAAAATGAAATAAGAAAAAAGTAAAAATTTTAATTTTTGAAGCTTAATACCTCTTAAACAAAAAGAGATAATATAGGCATGCTGCTATGTTTTTTGTAGATATCGACTAGTAGACTCCTCCCATATAAAAGTTTTTGAAATCGGTTCAGATATAAGGAATTAGGATCGTTTTTTATAAATTTTATACCCGAGGAGCAGCCGTTCCGAAGTTCCATAATTATTTCCATTTCATTTTTTGAATCGCACATTGCGTCGTATGTGAAGGCTATCTCTTTTAGTTTAAGAGATATTTGGCTTCAAACATTAACATTTTTATTTTTAGACCTATCTTGGTAAAGTTTTTTCGCTATAGCGGGTCCAAATTTCAGTCCATTTTTTGGAAATATTTTTTATTTTATTAACAACAAATAACAAAATTGTGTTGAAAATTTTTGACAAAATCTTTTCGGAATCGAAAGTTATTAGCATTTGAATTTGAATTTTTTAAAAAAAGTCGTTTTTTTAGCGTTTTTTTGCGAGAAAGGTAGTTACGTTCTTTTTGAGTTAATAAAAAAAAAAAAATTCTTAAGTAGTATATATAGTATTTCTACTTTTCTGAAAGATTACATTATGAGGAATTGTGTGAAGGAAAAAAATAATTAAAAACTTTAAGACTGCGTGAACCAGGTTCTCTCAAAATTGACCCATTTTTTAATGATTTTCCAATTTTTGACTTAATTTCTCAAATCGCAAAGCTGGAATTAAAAAATAATTTTAGTTTTTACAAAGTTTGTTGTGTTTTTAATCTTTTCGTGATAGAAATTTTTGCTCCCCGATATCGGTTGGGAAGATATAGAAAAAAACTTAAAAAATCTCATTTTTGGAAATTTTTTAAAGTTTTTTTGGATTTGCGGGATTTCTATTGAGAAAAAAAAATCTATCTAAGTGCAAAATTTCATTTAAAAATATTATCTAACAAAAATGTTATTCCAAATTTAAAACTGAATAATTTGAAAAAAAAAAAAAAAACAAAAACAATTTAACACTTTCTCGGCCCATTTTCGCAAAAAATATGCAACGAATTTTTTTATTATAAATTATTTTATATATTTTTCCTAAATATTGGTGTACAATTAAAGGATTCAAACTTAATAATTACATGGGATTTGGTTAATTTGCTTAATTCTTCCATGATTGGTAATGTCGTTTCCGATAATGCAGTATCAAGAAATATTGTATAAAGCTTAACATTTACGTTTTTTTGAGCATAGTGCTTAATTCATATTCTTTTGTTATACCCATCAGGCTCACAAATAATACATATTATATATCGTTGTTTGGGAAATTTTGTCTTCTTTTCAAATATATATAAAAATCATTATAATACGAAAATTTATTGAAGAATTTTCACAAAAAACACCGAGAAGGGACAGATTTTGGATTTTTAACATATTATTCAGTTTTAATTTTGGAATAACATTTTTGTTAGATAATATTTTTAAATGAAATTTTGCACCTGAGTAGATTTTTTGATGCTGAATTTGGACCTTTAGTCACTTTTTTGGATTTCTCAAAAATTTCCAAAAATGGGATTTTTTAAGTTTTTGTGCTATATCTTCCCAACCGATATCGGGGAGCAAAAATTTATATTACCAAAAGATTAAAAACACATCAAGCTTTGTAAAAAACTTTTCTTTTTACATTTTTTAGGGGTTTTTCACATAATTAATGATTACTCAAAAAGTTTTAGTCCGATATTACGGAAATAAATTTAGAAAAAATTATATTTTCATAACCTTTAATCCCTTTATATACTGCGTTTCAATCGGCTCGGTAGTTTCGGAGTTATAATAAAAAAAATGAAACAAAAGATATATATATATATTTTTTTTTTTTTTTTTTTGTTAAAATAGCATGTTTTTTTGTTTTAAAAAAATCATTAAAAATCGAAAACGGCAAAAACTGTTCAGATTTATTGCTTTTTCGCAAAGCCACATGTTATAGCAATAAAATTAGATATCGATCATAAAAATATTTTGATTATTTTCGAATTTATTCGCAATTAAGTGAATTTGCTCATTTACACAAAATTTAAGTTTTTTGAAAAATTTTTTCAGTTATGTTGTCATAACTCATAAACAACTTGTCCGATTTTGTTAAACTAAATTTACAAAAGTTTTGGCTTGAAATATTTTTAAATGATGCATACAATTATTTTTGATGCGATCAATAGTTTCAAAGTTATGAAAAAAATTGTTAGGCACAAAATATAAAGTTAGTAAAAGAAATTAAAAAAATCAAGCGATAATGTTATATTCGGCTTGGTCGAATCTATATACCCACCATCAACTTTTCCAAATTTTACGTCATATGGGAGGTGGGCGGTAAGGTGGATGACCACGCCCATTTTTTGTTTCCGAGTTGCCATTTCACCTTATATGGGAGGTGGGCGATAAAGTGGACGGACCACGCCCATTTTTAGTTTCCGAGATTATATTGACCTTCACACTATTTGCGCAAAATTTCGTTGTCGCATATACTTTTGTTTCAGAAATATTAGCAGAAAAGTATGAAACAGACACCCTGTGTTTCTAGTTTTTAGCCCATAACATTTTTATTTATTAACCGATTTTGACCACAAAGACGGATATAGCTAGATCGACTCAGAATCTAACCAGGACCCAAAAAATTTATATTTTATGGGGTTTTAAATTTTTTTTTCGACATGTTAAATACGGAATGACAAAATCAATATACCCCCCATGATTGATATTGAAAATGGTCAAAATCGGTTAATAAATAAAAATGTTATGGGCTAAAAACTTGAAACACAGGGTGTCCGTTTCATACTTTTCTGCTAATATTTCTGAAACAAAAGTATATGCGACAACGAAATTTTGTATAAATAGTATGAGGGTCGATATAATCTCGGAAACTAAAAATGGGCGTGGTCCGCCCACTTTATCGACATCCCATATAAGGTGAAATGTCAACGAAATTTTGTACAAATACTTCAACGATTAATGTAAACCCGGAAACAAAAAATGGGCGTGGTCACCCACCTTACCGACCACCTCCTATATAACGTAAAATTTGCAAAAGTTGATGGTGGGTATATAGATTCGACCAAGCCGAATATAACATTATCGCTCGATTTTTTTAATTTCTTTTACTAACTTTATATTTTGTGCCTAACAATTTTTTTCATAACTTTGAAACTATTGATCGCATCAAAAATAATTGTATACATCATTTAAAAATATTGCAAGCCAAAACTTTTGTAAATTTAGTTTAACAAAATCGGAAAAGTTGTTTATGAGTTATGACAACATATCAGAAGAAATTGTTCAAAAAACTTAAATTTTGTGAAAATGAGCAAATTCACTTAATTGCGAATAAATTCGAAAATAATAATATCGATATCTCATTTTATTGCTATAATAACATGTGGCTTTGCGAAAAAGCAATAAATCTGAACAGTTTTTGCCGTTTCCGATTTTTAATGATTTTTTTAAAACAAAAAAACTTGCTATTTTCACGAAAAAAAAATATTTTTTGTTTCATTTTTTTATTATAACTGAAACTACCGAGCCGATTAAAACGCAATATATGAAGGGATTAAAGGTTATGAAGTTGTAAATTTTTCTAAATTCATTTCAATAATATCGGACTAAAACTTTTTAAGTTATCATTAATTATATGGAAAAACATCTAAAAAAAATATAATTTTACTTAAAAATTTAAAAAAAAAATTTGGACCATATTTGTAGTGCTGGAACCACAATACATCAAAATTGTATAGTGGTTCTTAAAGCCTTCAAAATTTTTTTTGATTTTGTTGCCTTGTGATTATTCAACGTAATCAAAATAATAATATGAATGATTATTATACATAAATTAAAATCACTGTACTTATAACCGCACTTCACAAACAATATAATAAGTTTTAATAGATAAGAAAGTCCGTTTAAATAATTAAATAGTATTTTTAAACAAATTTTAGAAAGAGTACAATAAAAAACACGACTGAGAGTTGCAATCTATATATACTAATTTGAGTTTTTCACGGGAAATCCCGGGATGAGAATTCCCGGGAATCCCGCCAAATTTTCACTCCCGTAATCCCGGGAAATCAAGCGGGAATTTCCGGGATTTCTTGTGTATGCAAAATGTTTATATTTAACAACTAATATATGGATATTTTAGTATATAATATGTTTTTACATTTGTTTTTATTTATTTAATTTGATTTGTTACAAGTTTAAATATTTTTAAGGAAATTTCTCAATTTGTTTGATATTTTTCGTATAACAGTCTGAAAACAAAATATCGTTTTCTTTTTTGCTGAATAATTAAAAAAAAAATTGATTTTCAATTTTTTTCATTGTGGTCAAAAATAATATTTTTAAAATTCGATATTTAAGAAGTATATTTATTAAACGATTTGAAGATGCAATTTGCACGCATGTGAAAGTTGTAAGAGGAATCTTTTTAAAATGTCTGGAAACCTCAAACAACAACTTACATTTTTAATGCCCCAACGAAAACGTGAGACTAAAAGTATTCAAACTGTAAAATTCCCTGAGGTTTTCTTAACAACAAGCTTACTTCCGTATAAATATTTAGAGTAAATGAAAACCAAGGTATTGATTCGACTTTCGTATGAGTTGTTATATAATAAAAAGTATTCATTCAATATTCAATATTTCAAAAAGAATTAATTTATAATTTTACGATTAATTAGTTTATTTTAATATTTTTTATCTTTTATTTAACTGAATATTAAAATTTTTAATTATTTATTTTCGGCGGGAATTCCCGGGATCCCAGGAAATTTAAAAATCAATCCCGATTTCCCGGGAGTGGAAAAAGTCCAGGAAAAGAAAAACTCTAATACTAATATACACATTGTGTATGTTAGTATGGAAAACAAAGAGACAAAAACAAATAACCACATTACAGTACGAATTATTGTGAGAATAACAAACATAAGTGTTTTTGTTTTATTAATATGTAATTTTTTTTTGCATGTATGATCGAATTTGTATAGCTGTGTGCAAAATAATTGTAGGAACCCAGCATTCACATTCTGCATTACATTTCACTAGTAAAATTACTAATAAAGAATGTTTATTGTTTTAATTAGAAACTATAATATCTTAACGTAAACTGCCACTTCTTTGTTTACATGTAATGCATGGAGTTGCCGTTGAGAGTTTTAAAAGTGCCAATTGAGAAATTTGCTCTCGTGTTATATATGAATATGCCGCAACATTTCTTTTAGTGAATTCACTATTGAAGTGTAGTGCAGATAGTGGCTTTTCGCCTTCAGAAATTTACATTAATGTATGCCAACTCGTTACAACCATTAATTTAGTGAATTCACTATTGAAATGTAATACAGTTAGTGGCCAATCGGGAAAAAAAATATAAATTTTTCTCTAGAATTAAACTTGATTATATAGGAATTCGTTATAACTATTACATTAGTGAATACACTATTGAATTGTAGTGAAATTGTTGGCTCTTCGTTTTCAGAAATTCACATTAATGTATACGTTTTCGTTACAACTATTAATTTAGTAAATTCATTATTGAAATATAATGAAATAAGTGGCCAATTAGCAAAAAAAAAAATATATTGCATTTATCTCTAGAAATTCCCTACATTATAAACAAATTCGTTACAACTATATTGTTAGTGAATACACAATTAATTTTTACAATTATTAATTTATTTTACTACTCAACTATAAATATATTTAAGGAATATAGTCTGTTTTTATAATTTTACAAGATTTATAAGAGATATTTAAACTAAAAAAGGTAATAAATTATAATTTTTTTTTATGTATATACTTTATTAACAAAAATATTTAATACTAGTTTTTCTCGGTGCTCTTCACTACCCCATTTGACGCAACAATTAATATTTACTTTATATGGGGGCTACTACTTCCCCTGCACCTATTCGAAATTTAATTGAATTGTGGACGTGATATCCGATCGAGATCCTATAAAATTCTCCAGTGCAAACACTATCTGTATGTAAAATTTCAAGTAAATAGGTACACTGAGAACGCGCAAAGTTGAAAAAATATTTTTTTTTTTTTAAAGTAGGCGCAAAAATGGTCGTAACTTTAATCGAGATGCATATAACTACTTCCAGCACTGGTACTATCTATGTGCCAAAAATCGGTTCAGCCGTTTAGACGTTATTGATGCACAAACAAACTTACACTTAATTTTTTTTAGCATATATAAGGATTAATCAAAAATCATTTTAGTAATTGACGTAGGTAATTTGGCCAATTTATCAAGAACTTTATATGGAACTATTTCTGATTTAATTATTTAATAAATTATAGCAAAAATGGTAAAAAAAAATTTGTTCTGTTGTATGTTTAGATTAGGACCATAATAAATTTAAAGTAAAAAAAAATATATAATTGGCTTAACCCGATAATACCCAAATCACCTTTGGTAGTGCAGAGTATAATTATTGAGACAAAAGTTGCAGGAGCAACATAATACCTTATCATTAGCTTTTATTTATTTATTTTTTTTTTACAAATTTAGTAAAATCATTAAAATATTAATTTCTTTTTTTTTTAACGGTTATACGTCTTTCAGTAAAAAAAATTGTTTTATTTTTCTTTCATAAAAATCTAGTATGTTTAGGACAAAATTACGCTTAATACATTATTATAATATAATATGTTATACTAGTTACTTTTAATAATTCAACTGTTTGTTATATGATCACATTTTGTCTAAATAAATAATATAAAAATAATTAAGTAGTAATTAAGTTACCAATTCACTAACTACATGTAATGCCTAAATTCGCCGATAGTATTTTGTTAAATAAGACATTTTCTCTAAATTCATAAACAAACCCATATTTATATTACCAATTCACTAACTACATGTAATGCAGAAATTCGCCATTATTGTTTTTATAATACGTTTTCTCTTAATTCATTAAATTGCCAATTCACTAACTACATGTAATGCAGAAATTCGCCGTTAGTATTTTAGAATACATTTTTTGGCATAGATGGTGCATACATTATGTAGGAACTTGTTCACAAAATACTTTGTATAAATATTTTATAAGTAACTAGAAATATTTTCTTCTGTTGTTTTTTGAAAAATATAATAATTGAAATATTCAATCAATAAACATTAATTTTTATAAATGAAAGAATTATTTTTGGTCCTACATAAATTGGCGATCCTGCTAAACAAAATACATTTAACGAACGAAAAAAATTTACATTTTCAAATGTAAATATTTAGGTACCTATATAGGGTATCTCAGAAATGTTATATTTTTATGAAACTAGAGACTCCAGAGAATACAAATATGCTTATTATTAAAATTGTAAAAATTCAGAAAAAAAATTGGACACGCTTTTCACAACATTTCTTAAAAACAATTTTCTTACATTTTACACGTTTTTTTGACACAATTTCAATCTTGGATGTAAAATTTTTTAACTGGTTTTGATCCTTATTAATTTTTTATGACATCCATATTCAGTGTGTTTTACAGTATTTTCCCTAGAGTAAAGAGAACCGGTTCAAAACTAGTCACGTGACAGGTTCTCAGGTCCCAGTTCCGGAACTTTATATGAGAAGAACCTGTCACTTTTACATGGGGTTGTCATTGGAGGTGGCTAATTAGCCCCTTGGGACAGGTCACAGGATAGGTCGTAGGACTGGTCCAAGAGGACAGGTTCAGTAACGATTAATGTAATAAAAATTTTATAAAAATTCGGTAATTGTTTACATTTTAAACATTATTTTTATTATTATCTTTATTAAATTACGTTTATTTCAATTTTATAATTTTTCGTTAATGTCGATGGCAGCACCCAGGCTCGAACCCATGTTCATCTGACGTATATTATGTTTTATAGTCTTCAAAGCTTACCACTCAGCCACTGATTGTTATTGCGCGCGAGTTGCTAATTGCACACTTAACGAGCATGTTATAAATTAACTCTCAACTGTTAAAAATTAGTGTGTTTGTGTCAACTGGTTCTCAATTGGAACTTTGGTGACGAGTTAGGTGTCAATTGGTACTCAACTGGTACAGGGGAACCGGACCATTACTGCTATTGTCACAAATTTCGCGCAGGATTATCATAACCTTTTTCCCGATTCACTTTTCGATGCCAAATCTAGCCGGAGTGTTAATAAATATATCATTTAGTATTTCAATTGATAGATTATAATATTGTCTTTTCTTTGATGCATCACTTACCAAAATTATTATTGTTAAATTGTTGATGCAGTGTTCAAAAAAATTTGCTCAAAATTAATTTTCTGTTATTTTTAAATTTTTAAAAATATGAATTAAAAGTTTGGATTTAATATAAAAGTATTACATATTTAAAATCTTCAGACCTCGCAAATTCAGAAAAGTATCCTATTTATATCATATTGCTTACAGAGACTGAAATATTTACGTTTTAAAATGTAAACAATTTTTCGTTTACACATTTTTTTAAAGAAATTTGTCCAAAAAATTTTTTCTGATATTTTGCAATTTTTAGGATATT
The DNA here is from genome assembly GCA_951394005.1 of Protophormia terraenovae. Lineage (NCBI taxonomy): Eukaryota > Metazoa > Arthropoda > Insecta > Diptera > Calliphoridae > Protophormia > Protophormia terraenovae. Next base: position 66,141,304 of record OX596074.1, read on the forward strand.
TCGTTGACTGATATCTTGAAACTGAAAATTTTAATGTATATATATTCTCAAGCCTTTACAGAATCAGAAACCTTTTAGCTTTTACTAATACTATATACTGTGTCTTAAATATATGCAAATGAATATGTAAACAATTTTTCGTTTACATGCTTTATGTGAACTTTTTAATGCAAGGTTGGAAACCGATACCGTTATGAATACCGATACCGATTAAATAACGTTTAAAGTTGGTTACCGTAACTAATACCGATACCGAAATTATTATTTTGTTAAAAATACCGGTACTCAAATACCGTTTCCCTCTGTACCGGTATATACCGGTATTTTAGTTTCGGTATTTTAAAAATACAAATACAAACATAATATTATTCTTAATAATAATGTAATATTTATAGAATATTGTTTTAAAGAGGACATTTATTGTTCACTTTTTTGTTACATAGGTTGCGATAAATATATTTTTAAAGAGGTTTCAATGTCTTAAACTTAATGCGAATTCTATTTGATAAAAAGTCTTACTGCGAACACAGAAATGCTTTATTATTTATTAATATGATCTCAATTATTTATCATTTGAACATACTGTTTAAAGTATTGATAGGTTCTTGATATTTCCTTTTATGAAGATTCTTTCCTTAATTTTGTTTTGACCGACAAATGTTCTTCTATCTTTGAAGAATAAATACTAAGATTTCTCGGGAAATTTGTGATTTTTCATGTCTTTCTCTGAGGTAACTTTTTTCCGTGATTTCCGAGAATTTTAAAAGCAGTTAAGTGAAAGAAAACTGCACGAATTTCAACAATAGGTAATATATTTGCGAAATTTGTTTAACGATTGTAATATAATATGCTAAATCCAGCTGGGAACTATGTATTCATATAATTTCATTATTCTTTGAATTTCTTGTATAGAATGAATCTTAGGTATGAATTCAAACAAACATCGTGTCAGTACTATGAAGCAGCAAGAAATAAACTTAAACTTATTGAAAGGATCTTGTAGGCATCTTAAATATACGATATAAATTTTTCATTGGTATGGACAACATCCGGAATTAATCTCTAGAAATTTTGAAAAAACATTTAGAATGTTAAGAAAAAAAATTATGTTCCAATTATTATAAGAAGTTGACATTTTTCGCAAATATTTTATTCGATCGCTTTCACTATTTAAGTAAGTACTTTTCAATATGGAACAGCCTGTTGAATCTACAGAAAATTTTATACCATTTGAACTAACATTTAAATTACCTCAAACTCTACATTTTTAAGTGAATTTTTAAAAAATTCATTAATATCGTGTTTCGAAGTTAAGAATTCATTTAATTTGAAAAATCAGTGCAATAACAATTTTTTAAATTTATTTTTTCATCGCGATACCGAGGAGATCAAAAAGTCCGGAAAATTTTCTCCTGAGCGTTTTAGAGTTTGAATTACATTTGAATTTCTTACTTTCATTCAATCATGGTTTTGGTGCGTCGTTTTAATCCTGCAACTTTAAAAAATTCTAGTGAGTACACAATTTAACATTTTGCAATTTTATAATAAAATTTTCCTTTTTTGAAAAAATGTTTGCAAAATAATTGAACGATTTTTGTCTTTATTAAAATCTGTGGTAAATACAAAATTTGTCCAAATTTTTAATTTCTTTGTACTGCAAAAAATTATACCAATTTGTCTTTAAAGTCGAGTTTAATATTCCTAAACGCTTTGTTGCCATAAAACAAGCAATTTTAAAATGTTATGAAGTTCTCTAACGAAAAATATTCATATATTAAACATTTCAAGAGAAAATTATTAAATTAAATGTACAAATTTATTAAATTAAGTATACAAATATGTAATTTAATCATTTTTTCGCGAAATTTAATTAAAAATTATTTAAAAATTTAACTTTTTTTAAGATTTTTCCAGTTTTTTTAATAATAACGGTATTTACCGATATTTTTGTTTCGATAACGGTATACCGATACCGAAATAATTTAAAATACCGTTATCGATACCGTTACCGAAATAAAAATAAATTGAATACCTATACCGTTACCGATACCATTATTCGTTTCGGTTTCCAACCTTGGCTTAATGATCAGTATTGTCAACAATTTTAACTGACCATTTAAATCAGTATAAAATCGTATACTAAAAAACTAAATTCTAAAATAAATGAAATTGATAAAAGATTCGGCTATGCCGAATCTTTGATACCCTTCACCATCTTACCGACAAATAATTAATATTTCACATTTATAACACATTTTTTCAAACTACGAAAATTTTAATATGAAAAAAAAAAAAACAATCATAACAAGCTTTGCTTTTAAAAAATAAACAACAACAATTCCATATTTATTTATTTTTGTATGTGTGTAAATACAAACTGCCCGCTTGACCTGAGACAAGAAATTAGTGAATGTTCACAAAAACGAGGAATTTTCGAAACAAATATATTCGAGAAATTATCAAAAATTAAATAAAAAGTGAATGTTCGTAGCATCGAAACTTACTCGATATTTTCTAGATAGTTAAGGTTCGAGAAATTCTCGAGAATTCTTAAAATATCGGATTATCACAATATTAAACTTTTTCGATAAAATCTCGAAAGTAGATGTTTCGAGAAATTGTCTATTCTTCTTAATTTCTCGATATTTTGTTACTTTAAAAAATACGTATTTTCTTGTTTGTGCATGTCATTCTTTAGTCAAAGTTCATATTGATTGGTTGTAAATTATACTTAAGTTTATGGTGTAACTTAAACTTTATAAATATGGTAAGTACATTGCAACATGTCAAGACATTCGTAAAATAATATCCAAATGATAAATTTTTTTCTTGCAGATTTATTCAGATAACTTTGACCTAAAAAAATGAGGATTGGTGCAACAGAAAAACAAATATTATTGAGACTTCCTTAGGAACCCTCAACATCTAGCACTATGTTCTTATTGTATTAGAAAGTTGAAATTTTTAAGTGTTACCAATCTTATGTTTTATATTTTTATTTATACGTTATTGTTAATTAATTTTAAAATATAACTTAAGTCTATTTTTTTAACATTTGGTGTATTGTGTTAAGTTTAAAACAAAAAAAATTGCTTTTAAAACTATCGGCTTTTAATTTTAAATGGGAAACAAAATGAAACAGAACAAAACTATTGCCAACGATTCATTAGTAATATCAATATCGAACAATTTTCGATATCGAAAACTGATCTCTAACGAAAATTTTCTCGTCTTGCTAACGATACCACTTATTATTCGATGTAGATATCATAAGCGAACCTTCGATATCGATCGATTTGCTGCCACAAACTGAACGACAGGTGAACTCTACGAGTTCATTCTCGAAACGCCTTTGATAGTCGTTCTCGAAGGTTTTGTTAGAGAAATGTTCGAGAATTATTCGAAGGCGATATGTTTATCGAAGTTTGTGGTCAAGCGGGTGACTGCATATACAAGAACAACAACAACACTGTATTATATTACTGCTGTTGCTAACTAAACTACTTGTCTTATAGGCAAAAACGTCAGTAATAGTCATTATAATGCTTAATATACATGTTTGTGTGTGTATTTATATTCTTAACAGATATGTTTTAGTTTTTAAAAAATAAACAACAACAACAATTCCATATTTATTTATTTTTGTTCAAACTGACTGCATATACAAAAAACAACAACAATGTTATTCATTATATTACTGCTGTTGCTAACTAAACTACTTGCTTATACAAAAAACAAAAAACGTCATTATAATGCTTAAAATACATGTGTTTGTGTATGTATTTCTCTTCTTAACAGATTTGTTTTTGGGCCATAACACTGTTGATTATGAACGAATTTGGTTTATTAAAAAAACCGAAATTTTATAAAAATATTTATGACTGATCTATATAATCTGTAGCTTGAACAAGGGCGTATCTCTGCCATTTATAAACCGATCTTGCTGATTCAAAAAACCGAAATTTTGTAAAAATATTTATGACCGATCTGTATAAAAATAAAAATCTGTAGCTTAAACAAGGGCTTAAAAATAAAAAATGCATTTTGTCCGATATCTCAGTTATTATTGAACCGATTTATTTAATTTTTTCAGAGCAAAAATTCAGAAAAAAATGTCCGAGCCTTCTTTGCAAAAACGAAAGAACGAAGTCTGTAGTATATACAGAGGCTTTAGAAACTGGAAAACCGGTTCTAAAAACCGGTTTATCTTGCTGAATGTCAATAGCAAAATTCTCGAAAGGATTTCCGATCGCTTTATATATATATATTATATATGCCAGTTATCGGTGGGCTTCATAAACGCTATTTCAACCGACACACGGACATGGTCCTATCGTCATCGCTTCTTACAAGGATCCCGAAAATATAAACTTTTTTGCTCTCCGACGAAAATTGTGGAAATTACAAACGGAATGACAATAATTCAACACTAAACGGTTCTATAACTATTCTAGCTGTTATTTCTTATACAAAATTGCAAATATAAAACGTTAATTTAAGCTATTTACTTATATGTATGTTTTAATAAAGTTTTGTTTTTAAATTAAGTATTTTTACGCTTATTTTGATTTGTTACCTATTATCTCGTTATATTAGTAATGGTTTTAACTAGATCATTTACTAGAAATAATATAAATAATAATATTGAACAAACTGCGACAAATAATTTAAATACCTCCGAATATTTTATTAGACGAACAACAGACATTAATTGTTCCAAATTCTAATATAAATGACCAAAATTCTAATCCTTCAAATAATTCCAACGATTTTTCATCACTTAAATTACCTCCTTTTTGGATTTCTTGTCCACAAGCATGGTTTTTTCAAGCTGAAATGCAATTCAACTTAAAACAAATAATGGATGGTACTATTACGTACCAATATGTTATAATAGCACTTCCTCAAGAAGTAGTAATTAAAATTTTAGATATTTTACAAAAACCACCTTCTGTAAATAAATACGAATATATTAAACAAGTTTTATGTGAACGATTTTCCATTAGTGAAGAAAAAAGACAACTATTTTCTGATAAACAAATTGGCGACCGTAAGCCATCAGAATTTTATAGAGAAATGTCTAACATTGCAGGTCCTGTTTCAATGGGAACGCAAACTTCCGCAGGAACTTCAAATTCATTTAACTTCTTCAAATTTTGAAAATTTGGAAGATAAAATTAAATTAGCTGATCAAATTTTTGATGTTTTAAACAAGAATCAAATATCTCAAATCAATTCCAATAACAATAATGAATTACTTCAATAATTTTCGGCAATTACCACTCAAATTTGTGAAAATCTAAATAAATTAAGCTTAGAAGTCTCAGAACTTAGATCATCTGCACAAAGGGATACAAGCTTTTCACATAATCGAAGAAGATCAAGAAGTAGATCACGTCAAAAGTTTGATAAATGTTGGTATCATTTTAAATACGGTTCAAATGCTCATAAGTGTATTCAACCTTGCAATTTTATGGCAAGAGATAATTTAAACTAAATAATCCTATCATGATGGTGGCGGATGATAGGATATCTTTTAAACCATCTTGCCGCCTTTTTATATATGATCGATACAATAAATTAAATTTTTTAATAGATACTGGTGCATATGTATCAGTTATACCAATCTCTAATTTCAAAAATTATAAATGCAAATTAGATTTGGTTTTATATGCAGCCAATGGTTCGAATATTGAAACATTTGGCAACAAACTTTTAAGAGTAGATCTTAAGGGAATTTAATTACCTATTTATTTTAGCAGACATAAATACACCAATTATTGGTGCGAACTTTTTAGAAAATTTCGGGTTATTAGTTGATATGAAGAACAAGGAAATTCTTGATTCAATTACAAAACTTAAATCCAATGGATCATAAGGTTTTTGTGCTATTTTTTCGTTTTCATAAATATACAAAAATATTAGATGATTTTCCGAAAATTATTTTTGATCCTGATAGAATTTTAACTAAAGATAATTTACCATTTTCGAAGCCAAGACGGAAGAAGGAATTTGAATATCTAGTTAAAATTGGACTTTGTCGTCCATCTACTTCACATGTAGCATCACCATTACACTTAGTTCCAAAAAAAGATCCAAATGACTGAAGACCTTGTGGGGATTATCGCCGGTTAAATTGTGTAACAATTCCTGATAGGTACTTTATACCAAATATCAAAGACTTTAACATTAATATGATTTTCTCAAAAATTGATTTAGTTAGAGCGTATCATAAAATTCCAGTTGCTCCTGAAGATATTCATAAAACTGCAATAACAACACCTTTTGGGTTGTTTGAGTTTGTCAGGATGCCCTTCGGTTTAAGAAATAGCGCTCAAACATTTCAACGATTTATGAATGAAGTTTTGGTTTTGATTTTGTTTTTATTTATATATATGATATTTGAATAGCTAGTTCAAATGAAGAAGAACATTTTGAACATCTTAAATTAGTTTTTGAACAATTGAATAAGTTTGGGTTGAATATTAAGCCATCAAAATGTATTTTTGGTCAAGAATCTTTAGATTTTTTAAGTTATCAAATATCTGAAAATGGAATCCAACCGTCAAAAGATAGAATTTATGCAATTAATAAATTCGAAAAACCAAACACTGTAAAGAATCTTCAAAAATAAATTATTATCATAGATGTATTCCAATGCTAGCAGAAGACTTAATATTGTTACAGAGTGTGACAAAAGTAAAGTTAACGTTATTCAATGGACAAATGAAGCAGAAAAAGCTTTTAATAATGTAAAAGAAAAATTTATCAAAAATACTCTGCTGACACATTTTGATAAACAAGCTAAAATTTCTTTAGCAGTTGATGCGTCAAATGTGGCTATTGGTGTTGTTTTACAACAATCAAGTGGTAATTGTTGGAAACCATTAGCATATTTTTCAAGAAAATTGAGCAATGCAGAAAAAACATACTCTACATTTTTTGTTTTGTTTATATCTCAATCAAACACTTCAGGTATTTCCTAGAAGGAAATCCTTTTACTGTTTTTACAGATCACAAACCATTGACCTATATACTTGATTCCAAAACAGAAAGATTCCCTTGTCAAACAAGACATATGGAATACATAGCACAATTTACAAATGATATTAAATATATCCGAGATAAAGAAAATATTGTAGCAGATACATTATCAAGATTGATAGAAATTAATTCTTTAACACATGCTGAAATTGATTTTAATATATTAAAAAAGGAACAGGAACATGAAATTTCTGAAAATTTAGTAAACGAAAAATCCAAAGTTAAACACAATATTAGAGAATTTAAAATTCCTAATTATGATTTCAACATATTATGTGAAGTAACAGGAAAACATCCTAGACCATATATACCTGAAAACATGAGAAAAACGATTTTTGAAAAAATTCATTCACTTTCGCATCCAGGTTCTCGTACTTCTAGGAAATTAATTCAAAGTAGATATTTTTGGCCTTCTATGAACAAAAACATAAATTTATGGGTTTTATAATGTATTAAATGCCAAAATTCTAAAATATTTAAATACACTAAATCAGCTAATGTTGAAATTACAATTCCGAAATGTAGATTTGAACATATCCATATGGACTTAGTAGGACCTTTGCAAGTATCAAGAGGTTACAAATATATATTGACAATTATAGATAGAACGACGAGATAGCCTGAAGCTTATCCATTAAAAGATATTACATCTGTCACCATCGTTAAAATTTTTATTCAGAATTATATCACACGTTTTGGTATTCCATTGAAAATCACTGTTGATTGAGGTTGTCAATTTACTTCTAACTTATTTTCAAATTTAACAAATATACTTGGTATACAAAAAATCCATACGGCTTACCATCCCCAATCAAATGGTTTCATTGAAAGATTCCATCGTCAACTTAAAACATCTATTACATCATCTAACGATGTTGTACACTGGTCTGATGAACTACCTGTTATATTATTAGCTTTACGAAATCAAGTTAAAGAAGATCTTAAATGTAGTCCTGTGGAAATTTCTGGTGAATTAGTTATACCATCTCAAAGTTCAGAAAATTCTTGTGAATTTCTACTCTTAAAATTAAGGGAACATTTCTCTTCTATCCGTAATGTTATATCTCATCACGGTAACAACTACAGTTACATTCCCCCAAATTTAATGAACTGCTCGTATGTTTTTGTGAAAGTTAATAAAAAAGTTGGATTGAATTATAATTTTGAAGGACCATATAAAGTTTTAGATAAAAATTATAAATACTTTAAAATTCAGAAAGGGAATTCAATTGTGCCAGTTGCTATTGATCATCTAAACCAGCATTTATAGAAAAAACGGAAATAAGCGATGAAATCATTAATACAAATTTAGACAAAAAAAGGTAACTTTAAATTTAAATTAAAATATAAATAAAAACAAAAACAAAATATACGTTTTTAGCTGGCGGGAGGGTACATGTAGGAACTTGTTCACAAAATACTTTGTATAAATATTTTATAAGTTTAACTAGAAATATTTTTCTCTTTTGTTTTTTGAAATGAAAACTTTTGAAAAATATAATAATTGAAATATTCAATCAATAAACATTAATTTTTATAAATAAAAGAATTATTTTTGGTCCTACACATTACAACAAATATTCACATGAAATTGAAAACAGCATATAGCAGAATGATAAATAAAGAGATCAATAGCCCAGTGGTTAATACACGTGCCTACAAACATCAGAAAATACTTAGATAAAAATAAATTAATAAAATAAGAAACATTTATACTTAACAGGGAAATTAAAACTTTCAAAATACAAAATAAAAGTACAAAATTTTTTTATTTTTATTTTTTTAACTTTTTCCTCGAGTTTAAGTTTTGAGTTTGGGCCTTATAACCATAACGGGGGCGGGTCCAGAGGGTCCTAAAGTTGGACACCTCGGGTGTTCAAAAAATGTAAAACGATCCAGATTCGTTATATCTCAGCCGATTTAAAAGATTTTTATATGAGTGGATTCTGCTAGTCGAGATCTACAAAAAATATAGTCGTATGGGTTATCTTTTTTAGTTTAAGAGATATTTGGCTTCAAAGATTAAAATTTTTATTGTTGGATCTATCATGGTAAAGTTAATTTTGCTATAGCGGGTCCAAATTTCCCTCGATTTTTTTGAAATATTTTTTGTTCTATTAACAACAAATAATAAAATTGTCAATATCTTTATGGAATCAAAAGTTATAAGTATTTGAATTTAAAAAAAAGCTGATTTTTTGCCGTTTTTTTGCGACAAAGATAGTTACGTTCTTTTTGAGTTATAAAAAAAATTTCTTAAGTAATATATATAGTATTTATACTTTTCTAAAAGACTACTTTATGAGGAATTGTGTGCAGGAAAAAAATAATTTAAAACTTTAAGACTGCGTGAACCAGGTTCTCTCAAAATTGACCCATTTTGTTATGATTTTCCAATTTTTGACTTAATTTCTCAAATTGCAAAGCTGGAATTAAAAAGTAATTATATTTTTTACAAAGTCTGATGTGTTCTTAATCATTTGGTAATATAAATTTTTGTTCCTCGGTATCGGTTGGGAAGATACAGCACAAAAACTTAAAAATCCCATTTTTGGAAATTTTTGAAAGTTTTTTGGGATTTGCGCGATTTCTATTGAGAAATCCAAAAAAGTGACTAAAGGTCCAAATTTCATTTAAAACTATTTCCTAACAAAAATGTTATTCCAAATTTAAAACTGAATAATTTGCAAAAAAAAAAAAAAAAAAAACAATTTAACACTTTCTCGGCACATTTTCGCAAAAAATATGCAACGAATTTTTTTATTATAAATTATTATATATATTTTTGAAAAGAAGACATAATTTCCTAAATATTGGTGTATAACAAGTCTAGATCCCCTGTTTTGCGTATACAATTAAAGGATTCAAACTTAATAATTGCATGTGATTTGGTTAATTTGCTTAATTTTTCCATGATTGGTAATGCCGTTTCTGATAATGCAGTATCAAGAAATATTGTAATAAAGCTTAACATTTACGTTTCCTGAGCATAGTGCTTAATTCATATCCTTTTGTTATAGCCATCAGTCATTGTGTTCTGTTCAAATATATATAAAAATCTTTAAAATACGAAAATTTATTGAAGAATTTTCGCAAAAAACACCGAGAAGGGACAGATTTTGGATTTTTAACATATTATTAATTTTTAATTATGGAATAACATTTTTGTTAAGTAATATTTTTAAATGAAATTTTGCACTTAGATAGATTTTTTTTCTCAATAGAAATCCCGCAAATCCAAAAAAACTTTAAAAAATTTCCAAAAATGGGATTTTTTAAGTTTTTTTCTATATCTTCCCAACTGATATCGACGAGCAAAAATTTCTATTACCAAAAGATTAAAAACACATCACGCTTTGTAAAAAATAAAATTGTTTTTTAATTCCAGCTTTGCGATTTGAGAAATTAAGGCAAAAATTGGAAAATCATAAAAAAATGGGTAAAATTTGGGAGACCCTGGTTCACGCGGTATTAAAGTTTTTAATTATTTTTATCCGATACACAATTCCCTATAAAGTGATCTTTCAGAAAAGTATAAATGCTATATATGGTACTTAAGAAATTTTTTTATAACTAAAAAAGAACGTAACTACCTTTTTCGCAAAAAAACGGCAAAATTCAAATTCAAATACATATAACTTTTGATTCGGAAAAGATTTTGTCAAAAAAATTTTTCAACACAATTTTGTTATTTGTTGTTAATAAAATAAAAAATATTTCCAAAAAATGGACTGAAATTTGGACCCGCTATAGCGAAAAAACTTTACCATGATAGGTCCAAAAATAAAAATTTTAATGTTTGAAGCCAAATATCTCTTAAACTAAAAAAGATAACCCATACGACTATATTTTTTCTAGATCTCGACCAGCAGAATCCACTCATATAAAAATCTTTTAAATCGGCTGAGATATAACGAATCTGGATCGTTTTAATTTTTTGAACACCCTAGGTGTCCAACTTTAGGACCCTCCGGACGCGCCCCCGTTATGGTTATAAGGCCCAAACTCAAAACTTAAACTCGACTACACCTCTACTAACACTGTCTGAAATTCTATTGAAAACGGACCAGCCGTTTGAAAATTCCAGATTTGTTTACATTTTATTTTTGAAACGGGACACTGTGCAGCGCACAGTGTGCGATTCAAAAAATGAGATGGAAATAATTATGGAACTTTGGAACAGCTGCTCCGATTTCCATGAAATTCACATGGAGATGGTAGAGGTGTAGGCGAGTTAAAGTTTTGAGCTTGGACCATATAGACCTACAGGGGACAGTCCACAGGGTCCCAAAGTTGGACACCTCGGGTATAAAATTTATTGAAAACGATCCTGATTCCTTATATCTGAACCGATTTCAAAGATTTTTAAATAGAAGGATTCTGCTAGTCGATATCGAACGCCTATATTATCTCTTTTTGTTTAAGAGATATTAAGATTCAAAAATTAAAATTTTTACTTTTTAGCCTGTCTTGGTGAAGTTTTTTCGCTACAACGGGTCCAATTTTAGCCCCATAGTTTTAAAATTTATTTTTTTTTTATTTCATTAAAAACAAGTAAGAATGTTATGAAAAGAAAGAATTTAAGAAAAATATTTACCGAGTAAAAAGTTACAAGCATTTAAATTTAAACTTTCAAAAAAACCTGAGTTTTTCCCGTTTTTTGCCAAAAAAGTGGTAACATTCTTTTTCTGTTATATAAAAATTTTCTTAAGTAACATATTTTGTATATATATCTTTCTGAAAGATAACTAAACATAAAATACCTTAAAGGAAAAAAAGCTTTAAAAATCGATTTTTGCGAGAACCAGTGTTTACCAAATTTGACCTATTTTTCCAACTAAATTCGAATTTTCGCCTTAATTTCTCAAATCGAAAAGTTGGAATCAAAAAAAAGTTATACTTTTTATTAAGTCTAAAGTGTTTTAATTTTTTTTTGCAATAGAAATTTTTGCTCCCCGTTGTCGGTTGGAAAGATATAGCAAAAAAAGTAAAAAATCCCATTTTTGTAAAGTTTTTAAAGTTTTTTGGGAATTACGGGATTTTTGTAGACAAATCTAAAAAAGCGAATGACTCTTTGAATTAAACATCAAAAAATCTACTTATGTGCGAAATCTCACTCAAAAATATTCACAAACAAGAATTTTATTGCATAAAAAAATGTAAGTTAATCAATTGAAGTAATTCTTTTCGCATTTATTAGTAAACATATCATATATTATGAAAAAAATACTTAAAGTTACATCTTTTGTAAAGATGTATGTTAATTTTAACTTCATATATTTCATTAAATATTGCAAATATTGATATGATTTTTTTGGTATGTAAAAATAAATATATCCAAATTATTCTGTTATAATTTGCTAGATAAAAAATCAGTACTGAAAATCTTGTGTTTTATTTAAAAGAAATCATAATATTAAAAAGCTTATTTTTTGGGAAATTCTATTTTTATAGGAATGGAACAAAAAATTCCAACGAGTTCCAATTTAAAAATACGATTGTTTTATAAAAGAACATCTATAAAATTATATTTTTAGTGGGAAAGTTGAATATACAATTCTAGACCAATATCTCCAAAACTGGATTTTTGTCGTTCGAAAACTGCCAAATGTGACACTGTGCATCATGTAAACTTTTTAATATTTTAACCATAGAGTAACATATAGAGACGAAATTCTCGATTGACATTTAAACAAAATTGTTGTTTTGTAAACAAAAATGTGTTTTTATTTTCTTTTGGCAACAACAAAATGTATGTATTTGATTATATGTATTTTGTTGTTGCATGAGTTAGGTTTTTGACAACCGACTTAGGTTTTTGACAATTAGTTTCGTCTCTTGTTACTCTTTGATTTTAACCAAAAATATTCAACCAACATAACAGTGGTGTCAAACGCAAATTTTCGACAGGATGTCAAAGTTGACTACCTTGAGTATGTAAAAGTTTCAAAAAATCGTAACTTCTACAAATTAAGTCTGATTTTAATGATTTTTATATTTCTGTAAAGTGCTTACTCACCTAAGTTATCTCTTACAGTTAAAAAGATATTTACACTTGAATTTTGAATTTTTTGTCTCGACTTTCTTTGGTTTTTCGGAAATAAGTCCTAAGATATATGAGGTAAATTTTTTTTTAAATACCCTGTAATTTTTTATATATTTAAAAATAATATGCTGAAAGAATTTTTGAATTATCTCAATTCGTCTAGACGTGAAAAATATTCAAAATCAGAACTTTGAAATTAGTATGAAAAATGGCAATTTTTTAACCAAAATATGTTCAATTCTTTAACTTTTCTCTCAAAATTTTTTCTTTATATATTTCAAAAAAATAATACTTAATAAATGGCTAATATAAATCAGCACTTTGAAATTAGTATGAAAAATGTCAATTTTATAACAAAAATATAGTTCAATTCTTTAACTTTTTTCTCAAATTTCCGTTAATAAAAAATTTTTTCTTTATATATTTCAAAAAAAAAAAAAAAAAAAAAAAACAATATTTCATAAATGGATAATATAGAATTTTTGAACTGATTTAGGCTTGCACCCTACATCCAGCATTGGTCGAAAATTGTCAATTTTAGAAAATAGTTTAATTTTTATCGATTAATAAAAAAATTTCACGCGAGCTTTTTTTAAATTTATTGACGATATTTGATCAAAAAATAGATTTAGAACAATTTGACACTAAACTGCTTCCCGCCAGGCCAAAAACGAATCCTGGAGTGATTTATGAATAAAGTCAAATTTTTATACGATTTTCTTTAATTGCATAAAAAAGCATATTTATATAATATTTTCGCAATTATTTCTTATGTAATGTATAAAATATATATCAATCTTTCACTCCTGCTTTACAAATATATTGTTGGCAATTTTTCAAATATAAAAAGATATAAAAACCAAAAAAATAATCTTTTGTAAAGCCAAACTCAGCCTACTTTCCAAAAATTTATAAAATATCACCAGAATATATAAATAGACTTATTTAAAAATCCATTGATATATTCCAGCAAAAAAACGATCAAGAGCTTACAAAAAAGAACATTTTCACCACTTCAAAAGTAGAACAAAGTGCATATTTTAAACTTTTTTGAAAGTTCTTAATAATTACTTCCAAAAAATGAAAATAAATGAAATTTTATCTGGAAAAAAGGTTAATAATTTCTAAGAAAATTAAAATTTTATAAATTTTAATGCATTTTTATTATCTTTTAATAAGGCTAAAACTGAATTTTTATAAAAAAAATTCATAAACATACTTTTAAAGGAAGTACTTCAAAAGAATTGAATAAGAAGCATAAAAGAAGAACATCCTACCGATGACAACCATAGGTTAAAAAAAGAACTTCTGCAGCTCTTTTGCACCAGTAATTACTTCCTTCCAATGCCAACACAATGTTAAATTTTTCAGTTCCTTTTTTGCTGGGATAATATGTATATATAGATCGTTTTAAAAGCGTTATATTATGGTCTCAAAACTGACGACTTAAGTCAACTCTCACCAAATTCACTGTTTTACAATATTTCCATATGTGCGTATACGTAACGCACAACTGTATTGGCGTGTTTTGGTTGTTGAACGAGATAATATTCGTAATAATCGCATATATTTATTAAATACTGTTTATTTTAAAAAAATTGCCAAAAATTTATTTGTAAAGCTTTTTAAATGATTTTTGCAGGAGTAAAAGATCGGTATATATTCTATACACTACGCGTAGTGTCCAATAATAATAATATGGAATAAAATGGAAATAAATCTGGAATTTCCAAACGGCTGGTCCGATTTCAATGAAATTTCAGGCAGTGCACAGTGGGGCCAAAAGCAAAATAAATGGTAATAAGTCTGGAACTTTGAAACCACTGAACCGAAAAATAAAAAAAAAAAAAAAATTAAAATAATGAAATTTATTATACATAGTTTTAAAGAAGACACAATTTCCTTTAAAATGATATATAATATGACTATTTTGTGTTTGCAACGTTTCTTGTAAATAAATTTGAAATTAGCAAAAAGTTGCAAATTGTAAAATCTTTCGTTTTTTTGTGTTCATTTTATACGGCCTTACCGCATTTTCTTATCCCACTGCATTACTAAAAATAGAAGGAAACATGAAGAGTTCACAATTTTTTGCATTTTGCTTATTTGAAATTGATATACTATAAACGTAATAAACTCAAAATAGTCACATTATATATCAATTTAAAGGAAATTGTGTCTTCTTTAAAATTATGTATAATAAATTGCACTATTTTAAAATTTTTAGCACACTTTTCTTGAATCAATACGAACAAATGCAAATTATATTTCAAAAATTTGAGACTGAATAATTTCTAAATGCTTATAGGTCAACACAGTTTTTGCACACGATATAAAATATTTAATGGAGAATTGATAAATGTAAAAATCAGAAAAATATATATAATTTTACTATATATTTTTATAGGTCGAAGTTTTTATTATTGAAAATTTGGGTATTTTCGGAAAATTGCACTTAGAAATCTGAAATTTGGAATTTGACTCCAAAATTAAATGATTTAAGAAATGTGGGTGATATTTTTATGGGCGTGGCACTAATTATAATAAAATACAATGTGCGAAAATATACTTTTTTATTACCTTTTTTTTTATATTAAATAGAAAAATAAAAATACACATAACTTATTATTTTACTTCTTTGACTATGTACATATGTTTAAATAAAAAAATTAACATTTCATTTAGTTTAAAAAAATGAGTTATTTAGAAAATATTCATATATAAACATTATAAAAATTAAATACTTTTCATTTCAACTTTCGTTTTCCAAAGAGTTTATTTATTATTTATTCACTGCTTCCATTACTTGAATAGTCTTCTGTAACATCGTTTTCGGTTTCTGGTATAAAGGGTTCTGAAAGCAAGGATGCAACTTCGGAACAAATAGACTCCGATTTTCGATATTTGAACGGCTGTTTTGAAATTGATGATATAATGGGATCCGATGATACTATTAAAGATTGAAATAAATTTTGCATAGTTTTTTCTCGGGAACTCTTTCGAGTATGAAATTCGCGTACATTTCTAATGTCTTTATTTCTGGACTCTAAGGCCTCTTCTGATATCATGCCGATCGGTAAAGAAAATTGTTGAATTATATCCGCTCCATGTATAAGTATTTTGTGGAGACTAGGGGGCATATAGTACCAGGGATATAAGTCTACATATATTTTGGCTGTTTCTGATAAGTATCGACGAAATGCTACAATCCACAGGATATTGTGCTTAAAATGATTTGCAGTCCCTTTATTAAAACCTCGCTTACTCCAGTTACAGTTGACGCTAAGGACGATTGACTAAAAAGTCGTCTAGCCAAGTTTCCGTCGTTCGTTGATCCCATTTCAGGTTTTGGGGCATCGACCAATAAATGCATTTCTGATTTAATTTTTTCTTTTACGGCCTTTTTTGGGTTTTCAACTTTTTCTCTTTCTTCAGTATTACAAGGTCTCAACTTTTTTATTACAACCTTATACGAAATGTGTAAAATACACTCTAAACATCGTATCCAGACATGTAAAACAGAAATTCCGAACTTATATAGATTTTCATCACATAGAAGATTTCCAATTGCTTCTAACTTGTTTATTATACTTGGTTTTGCTCCACATATACCACACACTTGGGATGACGAGTCTGAAATAGTGCTGAGAATCTTTCCATCAATCATTGTCAACAAAAAATGATGATGTACCGTAATTTCTTCATTTTTTAAATTTATTTTTGTTGGCTGGATTGCGGATATTTGATTTTAAACTATTGTAATTTCTTGTTTTATTAAAGATTTGGTTTCCTTTTCAAAAATAAGATTGATAGGTCTACAAAAACGGGTAGATGATAGTCGTGGATTTTGCCATAAAAAAACATTATTAGCTTTAAGCTGTAATGGATTAGTATCATTAGGCATTAGTATCATTAAATTTTTGCTTATAGTTGGAATGACCACTACTTCCATCACATCCCCATTTGTATGCCAAAAAAATTTCACGTGATTTAGTTTGTTCCAGTATATCACTTTGAAGGTATGCTAACCTTTCAGCTGTTTTATTGACCAAATATTGCAAAGGAACCTCTCCTGAAACATCTGAAAATGTCATATTTCTTGGAAAACACTTTTCTTTCGCAGATTGTATAACATGATATGTAGGATATATGTTTGCATTTCGTTTTTTTGCGCCCATTTGCACTAACTTATAAGTATGTTTGCTATAGTCTCTGTCCACAAATAAAGCCAACGCATCTTCAGGAGTATACGGTATAGGTATTTCAGGTGGATCAAAAATTTGTTTTTTATTTTGTTTGCTTTCGTTGGAGAGGCAACCAATTCCTTCAACATTTTCGTAGCATCTCTTTTTCCATATTTATATAAACCAACTTTTGCGGCATTAACCAATTCATCACAAGACTTTTTTCAGAATAATCCTTTTTTGGTGCATAAGTAACGGGGACAGATGTTCTAGGAACTTCAGAATTAGTTTCAGAAATTACAAAAACTAAGTCACTATTTAACCACTTTTCATATTTCGCTTCGAATTTTTGCCTCGTTCTATTCACACATTTCCATTTCTCGCACAGATCATGGACAAATTTATATAAAACTTGCTTCACTTTATTATATTCCACACTATTTTGTTGTTTGCATAATCCGATTTTTCCCATTACATATTCTATAATGGTATCAAATTTATTTTTGTTATCATGAATGTTTACCCAGATATTGAACATTTTGCGTCTCAATATTGACATTTCAACAAATAACAAGGAAAGGGGCAAAAAGTGGCAGCCAATTTTTTTATTATTTTGAACCTTAGGAACTATTCTTTCTAACATATATAAAATAACTACAGAAGTAAGCGGGAGTAGTAATTAAAAACTTTAATAAAATTAAAGATTTTTTCAAAAATAACGACAAAAGAGGCATACATTCAATAGAAATTTTCTGGCGAACCACGTGACAAACTTGCTACACATATACACAGTTATTTAAGCATATCTTGTAGTTAAAAAATTATAATAAAAAAATTATCAATTACCTTCTCACAATTATAAAAAAACACTTGAAACTAACAACGCGTATCTACCGAATTTGAAGAAGTTTTTATTTGAAATAATAGCTCATGTTTGACTGCATACAGCGTTGTTAATTTGGTAGGAAACAAAAAATAAAAATTACCGTTAAGCACACTGGGAACATAAGAAGCGTAAAAGCGGTACAAATTGTATTTTTAAAACATAGAATTATAGATTGGGCATTTGGTCTACTGTGCACTGTGCGCAAAGATGTATAAACACCGATTAACTTTCATGAGCTGTTCGAATGCGACGGGAACACACAAACTTAAACTACTGGTAATTGGAAAATCTAAGAATTCTCGATGCTTCAAAAATTTTTCATGTCCAGTGAATTATAAATTCTCTAAGTCAGCATGGATGACAAGTACTATTTTTTACGATTGGTTTCATCAACGCTTTGTTAAGGAGGTACATATAATTTTAAAAAAATTATGAACTGATAAATTGAAAACAAATTTTTCTTTAGGTTACTGAGTTCTTGACCAAAAAGAAGCTTCCCGTAAAAGCCCTTCTATTAATTGACAATGCCCCTTCACATCCCCCTGAATCGCAATTAATTTCAGAAGACGGATCCATTTGTGTAATGTTTTTGCCACCCAATGTCACGTCATTAATTCAGCCAATAGACCAAAATATATTTAAAATTACAAAATTATATTACAGAAACAGCCTTTTGACATTAATCGCTGGAAAACAAATATATCTATTAGATACTATTAAGATGTTATCTTTAAAAGATGCAATTAATCTTTTAAACTCAGCATGGAGTCGAATTTCACAAGAAATTTTAAACAAAGGCTGGAAAAACATTTTAAATTTAGTTTCAGACCAAGATAACCCCTATGAAATTCTCTCCTAAGAGAGAGAATTTCTCTCTAATTTTTAAGAATTTAAATTAACCAAATTCATTTTATTATTGTAGATTGAAGAGACCCTTTCCGCTATTGAAGACTGGAACAACAATCCAGAAGAAAACTGCACAAAGGTAGATCATTTGGAAATTCCAGAAGATACCGACGATGACGATTCTGTCATATATCATCCTCAAATTAAAATTAACTCAAAGGAAGCTGTAGAGGCTCTCGATAAGGCTTTGATATGGGCTGAAAATGAGATGGTCGACCAAAATGAGATTCGGGTGTTAAGAAATCTTAAAGAAAAAGCTTTGTTGAAGATGTCCCAACAAAAAACTTACCAAAAAAGATGACCGATTTTTTCATATAAAATTTGATTTACCTCTTTGTTCAAAAAAATGTTCCTATTAATTATATGTGTATTTTTTGTGATATTTATCATAATTTGTTTATAATATGCAAAGTGAACTGAATATATGTATTGCATATTTTTTTTTTTTTATTAAAAATTAATAAATTATTTGTTTTGTTATACTTCTTTAATATTTTTTATTAAAATATCATTTCTGATGCTGAATAGGGGCGTTATTTTTTTTTTTTCTAAATTTTAGCATTCGATAATTTGAACAAACTCTAAAACGTGAACTGCCATGGTAAAAATTAGTTCACGTTATCGCGATTTCACTGTATTTGAAAAGAAGACAAAATTTCCTAATATGCTTTTTTATGCAATTAAAAAAGTCGTATAAAAATTTTACTTTTTTCATAAAATCTCCATTCCTGGATTCGTTTTTGGCAGGGCGAGAAACAGTGTCAAATAGTTCTAAATCTATTTCCTGATAAAATTTTGTCAATAAATTTAGCAAAAAATAAAATTAAAAAAAGATTCGGCTGTGCCGAATCTTTGATACCCTTCACCATCTTACCATATTACCGACAAATAATAAAATTTTCGCCTCAACGTATGCTTTCATAATTTTACATTTATAAATCTACATTTTTTTCCAAACTACGAACATTTGAAAAAAAAACAGTCAGCAAGTTTTGCTTTAAAAAAATAAACAACAACAACAATTAAATATTTATATATTTTTGTATGTATGTACATATATACAAACTGACTGCATATACAATCTGACTGCATATACAAACAACAACAATGTTAATCATTATATTACTGCTGTTGCTAACTAAAAAAACAACAACAATGCTTAATATAAATATTTTTCTTTGTATTTATATTATTAACCAATTTTTTTAGTTTTTGGTCTATAACTCCATTGTTTATGAACGAATTCGGTTGATTAAAAAACCGAAATTTTGTAAAAATATTTATGTTCAATAGCGAAACCCGTAGCTTATATAGGAGCTTCAAAAAAGTCTAAAAATTCGTTTTGGCCGATATCTGGGATATAATGGACCGATTTTTTTTCAGGAAAAAATTTAAAGAAAGGTTTTGAATTTTTCGTGCAACAACGAAGTCGCTAGCTTGTACAGGAGCCGAGAAAAGCCGACAACAAATAAGATTTTTTGGGAGTATCTTGGGATTTTTGCCGACATCTCAGTTATTTATCAACTGATTTATACTATTATTTTTATAAGCGATTTTCTGAGAAATATTTCCTACAATTTGATGTATAAAACATATATATCCGATAACTGGGGCTTTCTAAAAACTGATTTCAAAAGACAGACGGACATCTTTATATCGACTCTGCGGCGGCACGAAATAAGGCCCAATGAAATAACGCCCAATTAGAAAAATGAATCAACACCCAGTGAAATAAAGCCCAAAAAAAATGAAATAACTCCCAACAAAAATATATTTCGTTGAAATTGGGTGTTTTTTCATTATATTTTTGTTGGGAGTTATTTCATTTTATTGGGCTTTATTTCACATATTTTTAATTTTTAATTATGCAATAAAATTCTTGTTAGTTTTGAATGATATTTTACATATAAGTAGATTAATTTAAAGCGCTATTCACTTTGTTACATGTGTCTACGAAAATCCTGTAATTCCTAAAAAACTTTAAAAATTTCCAAAAATAGGATTTTTTTACTTACACAGTGTGCGATTCAAAAAATGAAATGGAAATAATTATATAACTTTGGAACGGCTGCTCCGATTTCAAATTTCACATGGTGATAGTAGAGGTTTAGGCGAGTTTAAGTTTTGAGCTTAGACCTACATAGACCTATATAGACCTACAGAGGGCGAGTCCACAGGGTCCCAAAGTTGGACACCTCGGGTATAAAATTGATTAAAAACGATCCTGATTCCTTATATTCAAAGATTTTTATATGGGAAGATTCTGCTAGTTCACAGGGTCCCAAAGTTGGACACCTCGGGTATAAAATTTATTAAAAACGATCCTGATTCCTTATATCTGAATTGATTTCAAAGATTTTTATATGGGAAGATTCTCTTTTAGTTTAAGAGATGTTAAGCTTCAAAAATTAAAATTTTTACTTTTTAGCTTGTCTTGGTGAAGTTTTTTTCGCTACAGCGGGTCCAATTTTAACCCCATTTTCTTTAAATTTTTCTTGAAATTTATTAAAAACGATCCTGATTCCTTATATCTGAACTGATTTCAAAGATTTTTATATGGGAAGATTCTTTTTTAGTTTAAGAGATGTTAAGCTTCAAAAATTAAAATTTTTACTTTTTAGCCTGTCATGGTGAAGTTTTTTTCGCTACAGCGAGTCCAATTTTAACCCCATTTTCTTTAAATTTTTCTTAGAATGTTACCATTTTTTTTCTGTTATATAAAAATTTTCTTAAGTAACATACATAGTATTTATATTTTTCTGAAAGACAACTAAACACAAAATACTTTAAATGAAAAAAAGGGTTTAAAATGGGTTTTTGCGAGAACCAGGATTTCCCAACTAATTTCGAATTTTCGCCTTAATTTCTGAAATCGCAAAGCTGGAATCAAAAAAGCGTTATACTTTTTATTTAGTCTAGTGTTTTAATTTTTTTCGCAGTAGAAATTTTTGCTCCCCGTTATCGGTTAAAAAGATAAAGAAAAAAAAAAAAATAAAAAATCCGATTTTTGTAAGTTTTTTTGGGAAAAGTGAATATAGCTTTGAATTAAGCATTTACTTATGTGTGAGATCTCATTCAAAATATTCACAAATAACTTTTCGACTGCGGCGCTTTTTTCACATTCACTCAATTATCACTTTAAGTTATACATCTACATTACAATCCTTTTCAAATATTAAATTGCTATTATTAATAATTGCTTGAAATATCTAATCGGCACAACTGCAAATGCTATCAATTAATATCTTTCTGTTTGAACTGCTTGGAATATTTTCTGTTATTATTTTAACGCATTTGTCAGAAGCAAATAGCAGAATGAAAAATATTTTTCCTCATAATATATTTAAAAAAATGTTTTTAAAAGCTGTTTCTTTTTGATAAGCAACTTTTTTCGTAGCATCTATAACATATAGTATTTTTATAAATTGATTTCTTTTTTCAATACAATTGTTCTTCACTAATTAAATGAAGGAACTTGCTGTTTAAGTCATACCACAAATAATTTTGTATTCCATGTTTAACTTGATCAACAGTTTTCAAAAGAATGATAATTGTTGACAAATTATGATAACGGTTCTTATTAGAAGACTGGAGTTTTAAAAATTGTAAACTAACCATTTCTATGAAAATGAAATAAGATCAGAATAAAATGAAATAAAGCAAAAATTGTTTTAAATATATACAGAAATTACACATGTTTGAGAATTGTTATACCCTACACCACCATAGGTGGATGTGGTATTATGCGTTTGTGCTGATGTTTGTAACGCATAAAAAAACGTTATCCAACACCCACCTTAAAGTATACCAATCGACTCAGAATCTCTTTTTAAATCGATCTAACGATGTCCGTCCGTCTGGCTGGCTGTCCATGTAAATTTTGTGCACAAAGTACAAATCGCAATTTTGAAGATAATTCAACGAAATTTAGCACGTGGGTCTTATATGGTACAGGGACGAATCCTATTGAAATTGGTTGTGATCGGTCTACTATTTCACCTAGCCCCCATACAAATGTCCCCCGGAATTGAGTTTCAACACTCAAAAATGCCTTGAAATAAGAATATTTTAATGAAATTCGGTACAAAAAAGTTTTGAAGATCGGTCCACGATTAATCATAGCTCCCATATAAACCCCTGTTCCGAAAATCACTTTAACGTGCATAAATCCCATACTAATGTTAGTATAAGGTTAATATTCGACACAAATGAGTAGAAACAACATTGCCAAACTTTATTAGAATCGGTCCATAATTTACCATAGCTCCCATATAAAACCACTTCCGAGAATCGGCCTAAAGTGCATAAAATCAAGTAGATGTTAGTATCAACGCATTATTCTGTATTTGTATATTTTATTTTACATTTAGTAAAAGTGTTGGTCTAATATAAGTCCCCTTCCCGAAATTTTATGGTCATACATAATGGTATAGGGTATCATATGGTCGTTCTATACCTTTTTCTCTCGTTTTTATGTTTATATTTACATCTTAAATAAATAATCTTAAACAAATAAATAATTTTTCTGAAAATTAAATAAAGACCAAATAAAATTAAATAATGCCCAAAATCAATACGTATGAAAAAACACACAATTTATAATTCTTAATTGTTTTCTTTTTTTTAGAAGTTATTTCATAATGAAATAAATCCCAAATTAAAAATTAGTGCCCAATAAAATGAAATAATACCTAATTTCAAAATTTTGCTATTTTATTGGGACTTAGTTAATTTTTCAAATTGGGCGTTATTTCGTTGGGCCTTATTTCGTGTCGCCCGACTCCCCTATCAATAAGGATCCAGAATATATATACTTTTTGAGGTCTTAGATGAATATTGTAGAAATTACAAACGGAATGACAAACTTATATATACCCTTTACACCAGGCGCGGATCCAGCTCAAGCTTTTGGGGTAGGAAAATATAATAATTTTCCTAACTGTTTCCATAAATTGTATGTTTGAGTACAGATTTTTCATTAAGCGCTTTCATTTTGGGGAGGGAAATTTCCCTTTTTCCCTCCCCGTGGATCCGCGCCTGCTTTACACCTGTGGTGAAGGGTATAAAAACGGGAAAAAATCGACTTTTTTCCAAAGTTCAACTTTAAATGCCTGTAACTTTTGACTCCGTAAATATTTTTTCAAAATTCTTTCTTCGCACAATTTTCCTATTTGTTGCTAATGAAATAAAAAAAATTTAATTTAATAATAAATTTAAAAAAATCGGGTGAAAGTTGGACCCGCTGTAGCGAAAAAACTTCACCAAGACAAGCTAAAAATTAAAAATATTAATATTTGAAGCTCAATATCTATTAAGCTAAAAGAGATAATATATTCATATATATGCAAGAGATAATATATGTGTATGTAGATCTCGACTAGCAGAATCCTCCCATATAAAAATCTGAAATCGGTTCAGATATAAGGTATCAGGATCGTTTTTTAGAAATTGTATACCCGAGGTGTCCAACTTTGGGACCCTGTGGACTCGCTCCATGTAGGTCTATATGGTCCAAGCTCAAAACCTAAACTTGCCTACACCTTTACTATCACCATGTGATAGTAAAGGAACAACCGTTCCGAAGTTCCATTATTTCCATTTCATTTTTTGAATCGCACACTGTGCGACATGAGGAATTAGTCTCATTAAATTTTGACAAAATAATAAGAAAGTTAAGAAAAAAACTATGTAGTGAATCCCTCACATCTTAAATATACATATTTTCAACTAAAACGAGAGAAAAAGATATAGTCGGTCAAGCCCGACCATATGATACCCTACACCATTGTGTACATTATTATTCGGGGAGGGGTCTTTTATTAGACTTGGAGTCAAATATGGACCGATACTCATAAGTGTAAAATAAAATATACGAATACAGAATATTAAGTTGATGCTGACATTTTTATATGAATTTATTCACTTTTGGATGTTTCCCGAATGAGGGCCTTATAAGGGAACTATGGTAAATTAGGGACCGATCTTTATAAAATTTGGCACTATCATTTATGTTCATATAAAACTTATTTGTGTCGAATACTAACTTGATACTAACATTTTAATGGGTTTTATGCCCGTTAAAGTGATTTTCTGAAAGGGGTTTATATGGGAAATATAGTTTATTATGGACCGATCTTTTTAAAAATCGGCACACTTATTTAGACTTACGTGAAACTTATATGTGCCAAATTTCATTGAAATATTGCTATATTTAAGGGATTTATGATCGTTAAAGCCTTTTCCGGGAGGACATTTGTGTGGGGGCTAGGTGAAATAATGAACCGATCATAACCAATTTCAATAGGCTTCGTCCCTGGACTATAAAAAACCTTTGTACCAAATTTCATTAATTTTGGTTCAAAATTGCGACCTGTAGTTTGATTACAAGGTTTACATGGACGGACAGACGGACGGACGGACGGACGGACGGACATCGTTAAATCGAATAAGAAAGTGATTCTAAGCCGATTAGTATAAATTAAGGTGGGTCTTAGACCAATATTTTTGGGTGTTACAAACATCAGCACAAACGCATAATACCCTCCCACCTATGGTGGTGTAGGGTATAAAAAGAAAAAAACAAATAATAATAAAATTTAATTTTATTTCGATGACCGTGTAGAAAATTTAAATAGGTTAGATATTACACATGACATTTTTATATGAATTTATTCACTTTTGGATGTTTCCCGAATGAGGGCCTTATAAGGGAACTATGGTAAATTAGGGACCGATCTTTATAAAATTTGGCACTATCATTTATATTCATATAAAACTTATTTGTGTCGAATACTAACTTGATACTAACATTTTAATGGGTTTTATGACCGTTAAAGTGATTTTCTGAAAGGGGTTTATATGGGAAATATAGTTTATTATGGACCGATCTTTTTAAAAATCGGCACACTTATTTAGACTTACGTGAAACTTATATGTGCCAAATTTCATTGAAATATTGCTATATTTAAGGGATTTATTATCGTTAAAGCCTTTTCCGGGAGGACATTTGTGTGGGGGCTAGGTGAAATAATGAACCGATCATAACCAATTTCAATAGGCTTCGTCCCTGGGCTATAAAAAACCTTTGTACCAAATTTCATTAATTTTGGTTCAAAATTGCGACCTGTAGTTTGATTACAAGGTTTACATGGACGGACAGACGGACGGGCGGACGGACGGACATCGTTAAATCGAATAAGAAAGTGATTCTAAGCCGATTAGTATAAATTAAGGTGGGTCTTAGACCAATATTTTTGGGTGTTACAAACATCAGCACAAACGCATAATACCCTCCCACCTATGGTGGTGTAGGGTATAAAAAGAAAAAAACAAATAATAATAAAATTTAATTTTATTTCGATGACCGTGTAGAAAATTTAAATAGGTTAGATATTACACATGACATTTTTATATGAATTTATTCACTTTTGGATGTTTCCCGAATGAGGGCCTTATAAGGGAACTATGGTAAATTAGGGACCGATCTTTATAAAATTTGGCACTATCATTTATATTCATATAAAACTTATTTGTGTCGAATACTAACTTGATACTAACATTTTAATGGGTTTTATGCCCGTTAAAGTGATTTTCTGAAAGGGGTTTATATGGGAAATATAGTTTATTATGGACCGATCTTTTTAAAAATCGGCACACTTATTTAGACTTACGTGAAACTTATATGTGCCAAATTTCATTGAAATATTGCTATATTTAAGGGATTTATTATCGTTAAAGCCTTTTCCGGGAGGACATTTGTGTGGGGGCTAGGTGAAATAATGAACCGATCATAACCAATTTCAATAGGCTTCGTCCCTGGGCTATAAAAAACCTTTGTACCAAATTTCATTAATTTTGGTTCAAAATTGCGACCTGTAGTTTGATTACAAGGTTTACATGGACGGACAGACGGACGGGCGGACGGACGGACATCGTTAAATCGAATAAGAAAGTGATTCTAAGCCGATTAGTATAAATTAAGGTGGGTCTTAGACCAATATTTTTGGGTGTTACAAACATCAGCACAAACGCATAATACCCTCCCACCTATGGTGGTGTAGGGTATAAAAAGAAAAAAACAAATAATAATAAAATTTAATTTTATTTCGATGACCGTGTAGAAAATTTAAATAGGTTAGATATTACACATGATGTCCACTTTCAAAATTTTATGAAAATTTGCGATAATATTTTCATACAATGTTGGATCACCCATTGAAGCTACTAACAATTTAATATTGTTTTAACTCACACTTGAATTACCTCTACGTTTTCGCAAATGACGATAATTATTAAATATTATTTCTGATATGTTTAATTCTTATCGCAAATACGACATTGTTTTATGGTACATATCTTTTAAATAAGATTATAAATACTGCTTATTACTGTTTCGATATCCATAGAACTCTTTCACGAAAGCATTCACTTGATTTATTTAATCAGTAGAATATGCAATTGATCAAATTTCTTTTTCTCAGTACATTTACAATTCTATTTTAAATCTGCATATCCCTTTTGTGTCAAAGTTGTGCAACTAATGAGGGTAGTATTACTTATAGATTTTAATCCGAGATTTCGGGAAGTCGAAAATTTTTTCTCGCTATCCCGGGAAATTGCGATCCCTATATGTCATATTAAAGGTAATTTTGATACCTATAACATGACACCTAAATAAATCTTATATAATAAATACTTTGAAAGATATTTGTGATTTTGTGCATACATTTTTGTAAATATTTTTAGTTGTTTTACACTTTCAAATCGCTTAATTCGCGAACCACTTAATAAAATTTTCTGAAATTTTGACGGGAATAATGACTGTACCAAATATTATCAAATCAGGAAAAGGTGAGGAAACCAGCTCGTTGGTTTTTAATGGAATGACCTGCGGCTTTTTTATTTTATAAAACTTAAAAATTTACTTTTTCCAAAAAATACTTTACTATAACATAATTTTTTTGTAATCATAAAAACCTTTGAAGTTCAAGTTTCATATTTTCTTTGATTTTGAAATATTTTTCATTCTATTTTTAATTTTTGAATTGTAAAATCGTTTTCCTTTTGTTAATAAAAAATTTTGTAGAAAATATAAAAAAATTAGTGTTTATGTTTGATTTATTTTATACCACACATTAACCACTAAAATTGGTGACCCCGACAATCGTTCCCGATAAGCGAACCAGAAAATAAAATAATAATTAGGAACATGTCGATAAACAGTTCGGAAGAGGAATTTGCATCGCTTCCTGCTGCCTGCGAAATAGCTCGAGTTTCTGTAAAGGTACCGCCGCTTTGGAAAACAAACCCAGCGCTATGGTTTAAACAAGTGGAAAGTCAGTTTATCACCGCTGGAATTACATCAGATTCAATAAAATTCCACACTATTGTTGGATCTATTAAAGCCAATGTTCTATGTGAGGTTAGTGACATAATTTTGCAGCCACCAGAAAGTAACATGTATGAAATTCTCAAACGATTCACTGATTCGGAGGAAAAGCAATTGAAGAAACTCCTACGCGATATTGAGACAAGAATCCATCAACCTTTCTTAGTGAGATGTCCACATTATCTTTTGGGAAAGTATCAGACGAACTACTCAAGAATCTATGGATGCAACGTTTACCAAAACAAATGCAAGCTATTTTGTCCGTAAGTAGTGAATCATTAACAAAATTAGCACTTAGGGCAGATAGAATTGCAGATACGTCAGAATCGTGGGAGGCACTCATCAAGCAAATCGAAGCATTGTCTTATCGAGGTCGTGCTCGTAGTTTTCAACACTCATGCACAAGAGATCCGTCCTTAGGTAAGAAGGAAAAACCGTACTGCTTAGATTACCCATAAAATGTATGGATTTTACAAAAGTTTTAATTTTGCTTGCTCCACCGGCAGTTTCTGGTAGATGGGGCTAAAAAAATAATATTTGTGCAAAAATTGGGTCGATCGGTCGTAAACCGGCCAGTCGACTTTGACCTTTGTCCTAAAAAAAGGCTTAAAAGTAACTAAAATCTTTATTGCGCTATAACTCTTTAATTCAACATTTTCCGACAAAATACTATAAAAGTTTTTTTATTCAGAATAAAATGCAAAAATTTTTGACATATAATTTTTTAGCCTACTATGACTTGTTGTGATATTATAAGCAATCAAAGTAAAAAATTTTACATGAACTTTTTTTAAAAAAGGCCTGGTTTTATTATGGGCTTAGCCTGCTAGAAACGGTTTTTATTGTTTTATAGAGCAGGATTTGTAGTTTTTATAAATCGATACGTTTTGTCACATTTGCTTAATATATTAGGTTAGATGGACCAAAATCTGAATTTGGGGTATCCATTTTTTACTTATTACACAAATATTGGTACTAAATGTAAGGTGTAGCAAGAAATTTTGAATCATTACTGATATTATTTTGAAATTGCTATCGAATTAAACAGTCACTCGAAATTTAGGTGTTGCCGATTAACCAAAAATTATAAAAGTTGACATTTTAATATTTTTACATATAAACAACTTTTTTTATCACTTTAAACTTAAAAATCGGTGATATATATTAAAAATAGATAACAACAACTTGGAAATAAATAAAAATATATTTTCAAAAGAACTAGTAAATTAACTTATATGAGTTAAATTCATAGAATATCGGAATTTAGTTTTGTTTCGATTCCATCAGAAATATATTTTGTCTGTTGTTGTTTAGTTTCCTTTCAAAAAGGAACAATAATGCAATTTATTTTATTATTTACCTCTATTGAGGGCACATGACATAATAAAGGTTAATTAAAAGTGAACCATTTTATTTCCGTAATGCATTGTCTTGAACACTTAAATTGTAATTTTTAATCTCAGTTTTGTATTTATCAAGAACTACGTACGTGGTATTTAAATATTTACTTAAATACAAGGTTATATAAACTAATTATTTCCATTCTACATTTAGAAATTACTCATCATCACTTGCTGTTTTAATTTTAAATTTTTACGAATAATAATGAAAATTTTTATTAATATTACACATAATTACTTACCTATTTGCGAGCTGTTGATAAAAAAGTTTTATTTTTTATATATTTCGCCGATTTTTAAGGCAGAAGGAATAAAAAAGTGGTTTATGTGTCCAAATATTAACATATCAACTTTTATAATTTTTGGTTAATCGGCAACACCTAAATTTCGAGTGACTGTTTAATTCGATAGCAATTTCAAAATAATATCAGTAATGATTCAAAATTTCTTGCTACACCTTACATTTAGTACCAATATTTGTGTAATAAGTAAAAAATTTATACTCCAAATTCAGATTTTGGTCCATCTACCCTAATATATTAAGTGAATGTGACAAAACGTATCAATTTATAAAAAATACTAATCCAGCTCTACAAAATAGTAAAAACCGTTCCCAGCAGGCTAAGCCCATATTAAAAGCAGGGCCTTTTTAAAATGAAATTGAAAAAAGATTCGGCTGTGCCGAATCTTTGATACCCTTCACCATATTACCATATTACCATATTACCATCTTACTATCTTATCGACATCATATTACCATATTACCGAAAAATAATAAAATTTTCGCCTTAACGTATGCTTTCATATTTTCACATATATAAATCTAAATTTTTTTCAAACTACGAAAATTTGAATATATAAAAAAAACAATCATAGCAGGCTTTGCATTTAAAAAATAAACAACAACAATTCCATATTTATTTATTTTTTTATGTGTGTATATACAAACTGACTGCATATACAAAGAACAACAACAACACTGTTATTCATTATATTACTTCTGTTGCTAACTAAACTACTTGTCTTATAGGCAAAAACGTCACTAATAGTCATTACAATGCACAGTGGTTCAGCTTCATACGATTGGTGGCATTAAATATAAGGAAACATCGTAGAGCCTTGAATTTTGGTACAGATAAGTATTTGGTTGTGATAAAAAAATACTGCAAATATGAAAAAAATCCGAGCACAACCACGCCTACTTCCCATATAACACAAAAATTAAAAATCATTGTAGAGTCACAATTTTTTGCTCATTGCAATTTTATGATAATATTAACCAATGGTGAAAAAATTAGCAAAATCTGTTAATAAATACGCCTACTTTTCATACAAAATGACCACATGAAATGCAATATTTTCTTTGTTAACAAAGCTAGATCGCTTAAAAAAGCTACACAGGTTTAAATTTGCGTGTTTTTTATTTGATTAAAATATAAATAAAATTCAGTAACAGTCACGCCCATATTCAATGAAAATATCTGTAAATAAATAAAAGAAAATATTAAAAAAAAATTTAAAAACAAAGTTATTTGTGTACCTTTATTAACATAACAAATTTTTTACTTCATCAGAAAATTCCAATATATCCTTCTTGAAATGTTTACGGTATGAATTTATATATGGATCTGAAGACGCTAGTAACATATGAATGACATCTTCATTTGTTGATATGCGATCAGTTTTTCTGGAGTGGCTTAGGCGATAACTTCTGTAATCTTTATTACGAGCTTCCTGAGCTTCCTCCGACAACATGCCAAGTGGCAATATTGCTGCTGACACAATTTTACTCCCATGAATTAGAACTTTGTGTACAGTAATAGGCATATAGTACCAACTGTACAGTTGTATATATCGTTCCGCAGTGTCCAAACAATAAACATTAAATTTTTCTGTATCTATTTCGGAATTACTATTTATAACCGTTAAAATTGTACTAAAGCGATGAATTAAATTTTCATCAACACCAAGAACATCTGCCGTTATGGAAGGATTTGCAAAAAAACGTCTAGAAGTATTGCCATCGTTCGTTGTGCCCATTCCTTGTTTAACCATGTCCACATTTATGCCTAGAACCACTTTCAAATTTCTTTGTATTTTCGCTTTTTCTTCATCTCTTTCATGTTTTGTATCTTTAGTTACTCTCCACTTTGAAAAACTTTTGTTGTATGCTATATGCAATATGCACTCCATAAATTTTATCCTCGCATGTAAAGGGGAAATTCCAAATTGAAGCCCTTCCTCCGAAACTGGTTTTGTCCTTAATACTTCCAAATTGTTCATTTCGCTAGGCTTAGCTTGACATATAAAACATACAGCCATTCCTGATGTTTGTGTGATTGTATTCGCAACCTTTCCATCAATCATGGTTAAAACAGGAGTATGCAAAATTTCAAAACTTTTGTCATAAATATTAACAACAGTTTTTTTCAAATCTTTAATTTCATTTTGCACCCTTTCAACTTCTTCAGAAATAACATTTGCCGTTTCTTTTACAAATTGAAATTTTATTGGCCTACAAAAAGTTGTTGATGATGGCCTTGTATTTCGCCAGTAAACATTTGTGCCATCAATACATTTTAAATTGAGAGGAACAATACTTGTCAAAAAAATATTTTTGTCATTTAAATTTGGATCATTGAATTTTTGATGGTATTCACTATGCCCTGCAGATCCATCACAACCCCATTTAGAAATTAGTTGTAGTTGATTTGGAAGTACCTCGGCCTCAGCTTTCGTTTTCGCCTTCAATATTCTGGATACAGTATGATCGAGTAAATCTTGCATACTTACTTTACTATAGTTCTCCTGTACTTCCAAATTTTTAGGATAACATTCCTTTTTAGCACCAAGAACTTGATGATATGAGGGGAAAATATCACATCCAATTTCTATAGCACTCCATCTTAATATTTGATACTGATTTTTTGATAAACAAGCATCAAAAATGAGGCTAAGTGCTTTTTCTGGACTAAACATTTTTAAAAATTGTCCATCGTTATTAATTCTTTTTGCAGCTGATGAAATAAGTTTTGGCGAATTAATATCACATAACTGCTGTACTTTACTCCTTTTAGCACGAGATTTGCAAAATTCAAAAGCTTTAGAAGGGCGGCCACGTTTGACATGAGAACACATTAGAAGATCTTCACCAAAACAATACATATTTTCCAACCAAACTTCGTTTTGTTCAACAAATCTATCTTTCATACGTTTTGCACTAGCCCACTTAATTTTAAATTTTGGTAAAAATTGTTTATTTAAAAATTTTTTAAATTGATCGACGTCAATAATTGATAAATTCGTATTATTTGTTGAAATAATATCGCAAACTACATCAATGTTCTTATCACAATCTAATAAAAGATCAAAAATTTCATAATAAGATAACTGAAGATTGTCCATATTTAAATAATTTGGTTTCTATTTTTCACTTCATAAACAATAAACTAATTAGCTATAATCATTAAAACACAACTAATAATCACAGCTGATAAAAAATTCAAAACAATAAACTAATAAGCTATAATCACAAAAACAATGCAACTAATAATTACAGCTGATAAAAAATATTGAACTTTCAACAACAACAAAAACTGCATCAAAAATAATGGGAAGAAGTAATTGCAAAAAAAAAAACAAATAAACCGTCACTTTTTCTCAATTTGCCCATTTTTTTTATTGCATGTTTATTTTTAGAAAAACAGAAAAGAATATAGTATTACTGTGTGAAAACAATTATTTGACGCACAATAAAAGAACTAAGCAGTGGTATAGTGAGTACAACAATTGACTAGCAATCGGATAGTTGTTGGTTCGAATCGTGGCTGCGACTTTTTTTTTTTTTTGTCTGTAAATACATAATGTTATAAATTCTATTTGTTGTAAAGTTTTTGCTGGGTAGCAAGCAAGCAAAAAAATAATAAAATCTGTTATTGCATACGCAATAACATGCTTGTGAAGGAAATTTGTCCTAATTTTTTTTAGTTTTTTTATACCGGAATTGCTTAGGGGCAAAAATGGGCAGCTGAATTTTTAAGAAATCGTTAGCTGAGACTTCAAGCTCTAATTTGATGTGAGTCTCGGGCTAGAGGTCGTTGGAGATCAATAGATACAAGCCATAGAAGTTGGAGAAAATAAATATTTTTGGACAATTTATAGTAGTATAAAAATTTTTTTTTTTTCATTTTCAAATTTTTTTTTATTTGCATATATATCATTTATAACATCCAATTGTATAAAAAAAATCATTATAGTGTCATTACAAGAGTATTTTAAAAGCTTGAAGCGATAGAAGGTAGCATATATAATACGGTCATTTCAAACGCATTCACTTAGGTCAACTTTGAATGTCTCTGAACAAAAAAGTAATAAAGCTATAAGCCTAATATTTTCGGTACATGATAACTAGATTGTTTATTACAAACTGTGAAAAAATCAGGTATATCAGAAGACATGAAAAAAATGAATTAATGCCGCTCTTGAACCAGTGTGCAATGCTTAATATACATGTTTGTGTATGTATTTATGTATATTCTTAACAGATATGTTTTAGTTTTAAAAAATAAACAACAACAAATCCATATCTATTTATTTTTGTACAGACTGCATATACAAAGAACAACAACAACACTGTTATTCATTATATGACTGCTGTTTCTAACTAAACTACTTGTCTATACAAAAAACAAAAAACGTCACTATTAGTCATTACAATGCTTAATATACATGTTTGTGTGTGTATTTATATTCTTAACAGATTTGTTTTTGGGCCATAACTCTGTTGATTATGAACGAATTTGGTTTATTAAAAAAAACGAAATTTTATAAAAACATTTATGACTGATCTGTATAAAAATAAAAATCTGTAGCTTGAACAAGGGCTTCAAAAATAAAAAATTCGTTTTCCCCGATATCTCATTTTTATTACTGAACCGATTTATTTCATTTTTTCAGAACAAAAATTCAGAAAATAATTTCCGAGCCCCCTTTAAAAATTCGAAGTCCCTGGTATATACAGAGGCTTCAGAAACTGAAAAACCGGTTCCAAAAACCGGTTTTTAAAGCATATCTCCGCCATTTATAAACCGATCCTGCTGATTCCAAAAACCGAAATTTTATAAAAATATTTGTGACCGATCTGTATAAAAATAAAAATCTATAGCTTAAACCAGGGCTTCAAAATATAAAAAATGCATTTTGTCCGATATCTCAGTTATTATTGAACCGATTTATTTCATTTTGTCAGAACAAAAATTTAGAAAAAAATGTCCGAGACTTCTTTGTAAAAACGAAGTGCCTAGTATATACAGAGGCTTCAGAAACTGGAAAACCGGTTCTAAAAACCGGTTTTTTTAACATATCTCCGCATTGTATGAACCGATCTTGCTGAATTCCAATAGCAAAATTCTCGAAAGCATTTCCGATCGTTTGATATATATATTATATATGTCAGTTATCGGTGGGCTTCATAAACGCCATTTCAACCGACACACGGACGGACGGACGGACAGACATGGTCCTATCGTCATCATTTCTTACAAGGATCCCGAAAATGTAAACTTTTTTGCTCTCCGACGAAAATTGTGAGAATTACAAACGGAATGACAAACTTATATATACCCTTTACACCTTTGGTGAAGGGTATAAAAAGTTCATGTAAAAATGTTTACTTTGATTGCTTATAACATCACAACAAGTCATAGTAGGCTAAAAAATTATATGTCAAAAATTTCTGCATTTTATTCTGAATAAAAAAGCTTTTATAGTATTTTATCGGAAAATGTTAAATTAAAGATTAAATTAAAATTTTTGCACATATATTATTTTTTAGCCCCATCTACCAGAAACTGCCGGTGGAGCAAGTAAAATCAAAAATTTTGTATTCATGGGTAATCTAGTACTGCTGGTATCATTTTAAATTCGGTGAAAAAGCTATGAAATGTGTTAAACCGTGCACTTTTATTCAGGCTGATGTTTCAATGCCAATAATCGGTGCCGATTTTTTGAGCCATTTTGGATTATTGGTGGACGTTAAACACAATCGACTTATTGATAACTTTTCACAGTCACAAAGCCAAGGAACTTTATATACAGAAACAAATCCTTTGGCCATCAAATCTATCCAAGAGAACTCATATTTTTCAAAATTGCTTAGAAAATTTCTTGATTTGACAGATCTTTCGTCATTTGCAAAATGTGTCAAACATTCCGTCACACATCACATTCAAACCAAAGGCCCACCAGTGTTTGCTAAAGTTCGCAGATTATCGCCAGAAAAATTACAAATTGTTAAAAAAGAATTCGAAAAAATGCTGAAGCAAGGAAACTGTAGACCTTCCAATAGTAGCTGTGCAAGTCCTCTTCACATTGTTCTAAAACCTAATGGAGAGTGGCGCCCATGTGGCGATTACCGTCACCTAAATGCTGTTACAGTTCCTGATGGGTATCCAGTACCCCACATCCATGACTTTGGATCAAATACCTGTTGAAAGAGATGACATTGAGAAGACAGCAATTATCACGCCTATAGGCCTTTTTGAATTCCCGTGTATGACATTTGCTTGGTGTAATGCCGCACAAACCTTTCAACGGTTCATAAATGAAATTATCAGAGGCCTAGATTTTTGTTACGCGTATATAGATGACATTCTTATTGCGTCGAAAAACCTTGAAGAATACAATCAAGAAATTATTTGAAAGACTACAAGAATACGGTATCACAATTAATGCAACTCAACTTTCTCGGTTACCTGGTGACACCTTATGGTTTAAAGCAGCTACCTGAACGTGTCGAAGCCATTGTCAACCATAAAGAGCCAATCACTGTTAAAGATATGAGACGTTTCTTGGGTATAATCAACTTTTATAGACGTTTCATACCCAATGCAGCACAACAACAAGCAATTCTTCATGAATTACATTCTGGTTGTAAAAAAGACGGCAAGCGAATAATCAATTAGACTCCTGAACTCAAGAACGCTTTCCAAGATTGCAAGAAACATTTTACAAATGCTACTCTACTGTCATATTCACTGATGAATGCCCCAACATCACTTTGTGAGTGGAAACCAATTGCATTTTACTCAAAAAGTTTAAATAGAACTCAAGCTAAACATTTCGCTTATGATCGAGAGCTTTTAGCCGCATATTTTGCATTAAAACATTTCCAATATTTTTTGGAGGGGCGAGAATTTGCGATATACACTGATCACAAGCCGTTGATTTTTGCATTCAAACAAAGACCAGAAAAAGATCTCCACGACAGCTGAGGCATTTGGATTTTATTGGTCAGCACACTGTAGATATCTGGTATGTTCCTGGAAAGGATAATATAGTTGCTGACGCCTTATCTCGCCTTGATGAAGTTTCCATGCCATCTCCTTTAAACTATGAAATGCTGGCAAAACAACAACAAGAAGGTGAAGAATTGAAGACTATATTAAACTCTCCACGAAGTCTATCTTTAAAACAAATGAAGTTGCCAGATTCTGATGTTCAAATCTATTGCGATGTACCATCAACTAATATTCGACCTTACATAACTCCAATTTTTCGAGTATCTTCATGGACTTTCACACCCTGGAGTAAACAAAATATGTCATACACTTGTAAAAAGTCGATTTATTTGGCTTCAATTTCTAAAGATGTGCAGAGTTGGACTAAATGTTGCATTCCCTGCCAATCATCTAAAGTTCACCGTCATGTAAAAAGTCCCATTGGTAATTTTGAGCTACCTAGTCAACGTTTTAAACACATCGGTATTGACATCGTTGGACCTCTAACACTATGTAAAAACTACAGGTATGTTCTGACATGTATTGATAGATTTACCAGGTGGACAGAAGCCATACCACTTGAAGATATAACGGCACCGTGGGGCAGAATCGAAATGTTTTGGAAATAAATCTGTAACTTCTGGAAGGGGGACCATAAAGACCCGTTAGGAGCGGAGCTAAAGGGTCTCAAAGTTAGGTACCTCTGACTTTGGAACGGCTGCTTCGATTTCTATGAAATTTCACACGGTGATAGTAGAAGTGTAGACCTAAAGGGGACGAGCAAATAGGGTCCCAAAGTTGAACAATTCGGGTACAAAATTTATTAAAAACGATCCTGATTCCTTATATCTGAACCGATTTCAAAGATTTTCGTTTTACAAAAATTTTTAAAATACTAAAATTTGTTGAAGACTTTTTGCAAAAAACACTGAGAAAGCATGGATTTGTGATTTTTTGCATATTTTTAATTTTTAATTATGCAATAAAATTCTTGTTAGTGAATATTTTTGAATGAAATTTCACACATAAGTAGAGTTTTCGGTGCTTTATTTAAAGCACTATTCACCTTTTTAGATTTATCTACAAAAATCCCGTAATTCATAAAAAAACTTTAAAAAATTTCCAAAAATGGGATTTTTTAAGTTTTTTGCTATATCTTTCCAACCGATAACGGGGAGCAAACATTTCTATTGCGAAAGAAATTAAAACACTTTAGTCTCAGTAAAAAGTATAACTCTTTTTTGATTCCAGCTTTGCGATTTGAGAAATTAAGGCGAAAGTTCAAAATTAGTTGAAAAAATAGGTCAAATTTGGGAAACCCTGGTTCTCGCAAAATTCGATTTGTAAATGCATTTTTTTCCTCTGAAGTATTTTGCGTTCAGTTATCTTTAAGAAATACATAAATACTATATATGTTACTTAAGAAAATTTGTATATAACAGAAAAGTAATGCTACCACTTTTTTGGCAAAAAAACGGGAAAAAATCAACTTTTTTTGAAAGTTTAAATTTAAATGCTTGTAACTTTTGACACCGTAAATATTTTTTCAAAATTCTTTCTTTGCACAAATTTCTTATTTGTTTTGAATGAAATAAGAGAAATCTAAAAAAAATCGGGCTAAAATTGGACCCGCTGTAGCGAAAAAACTTCACAAAGACAGGCTAAAAAGTAAAAATTTTGATATTTGAAGCTCAAAATCTCTTAAACTAAAAGAGATAATATATGCATATGCAAATCCCACATGAAAAAAAAAACAGGACCAAGAACATGCAAAATTGAGGTACCTAAAAATTGAATTTTCTAAGATCCTTGGAATTAAAGCTTTTCACACAACGCCTTATCACCCTCAAGCAAACGGCCTTATTGAAAGATGGCATCGGTCTTTGAAAGCAGCCTTAAAATGTTATGAAAAACAAAACTGGGTTGATAATTTACCATTAGTACTAATGAGTTTGCGATCAACCGTGATTGAAGAATTTGGATTTTTTCCTGCAGAAATGACTTTTGGAACAAATTTACGCCTTTGAAACCTATGAAGGATCAAATACCAATTTCATTATGGGTAAAACAATTTTGTGAAAACATGCAAATGCTTAAAGCTACTCCTGCACTACAACACTCCGCTGCAGCTAACTTCGTGCCAAATGCTCTAAAGAACTGCACCAATGTCTTCGTTCTACATGACGCCGTGAGGAAACCTTTGAAGCGTCCATACGATGGCCTCTATAAGGTACACTGTAGGTAATATTGACGAAAAATTTTTGTTGAATTTTAACGAAACAAAATATTTAAATTAACATATTTTTTCTTCAAATCAATAGAATTTTTCTTCAAATCAACAAATTTTCTTCAAATCTACTTAAAAAATTTTTGTCAAAAATATTTTTTTGTTGGCAGTAAGAAAAACAACACACAATTTTATTCAATTTAACACCCCAAAAAGAAGTTAATTTGAATAAATTATCTGTTAAATTAACTAATATTTTTCGAAAATTTTAAAATTGACTAATATGTTTTAGTCAATTTGAATAAAATTCTTCAACTTGAATAAAAATTTCTAAATCGACCAAAAGCATACACATTTTAAGAAACTAAATAATTTATTTTATTCAAATTGAATAAAATTCTTCAAATTGAAGAAATTTCTTCAAATTTACTAAAGAAAATTCTTCAAAATAAGTTTGAACGTCTTTACATACAATTACAGTTTTTGATAATATGCTAAAAAATATAAAAATATATATTTCTTATAATTGTATTATTTATTCAGTTTTTATTACAAATTATTGACTGTACTATATATGTATATGAACGATATTTAAAAAATTTTATAAAATATACTAATAAATAAACTAGTTTAATTTAAATAAAATTAAATTAATTTAAATTAAATAAAATGAAGTAGTAAAAATAAAAAAAAATTCTTCAAATTTAGTAAATTTTACTAAAGACATGTAAAATTGAAGAAATTTTTTTTAAAATTAACAATTTTATTTTAGTCAAATTTAATAATATTATTCAATTTGACTAAATATGTTCAAATTTACTAACGACATGTAGAATTGAAGAAATTTCGTTAATATTAACTATTTTATTTTAGTCAAATTGAATAAATTTTTCAAATTGACGAAATTTCTTCAAATTTAATAAAGGCATGTAGAATCGAATAAATTTCGTTAATTTAAATAATTTTTTTTTTTAGTCAAATTAAAGAAACATGTGTAGAACTGAAGAAATTTCTTCAATACAGAAAACACATTGTGAAGAAGATCAGTTGAATGATAAACAATAAAGATTGTGCACGTGTTTTTGTGTCAATAGATTTAAATTTCGTTTTTTTTTTTTTTATACAAATACAAAAGTTCTCGAATAAATAAAATATAGTGACAAATAAGTGTGAATTTGTGTTAAATTGATATACTTCAAGAACAAGCAAGTTTCGATCAAGAAATATATAATTCCCCTGCAAAAAATTTTAATATATGTGCAAACTCATGGATGGCACAAAATGCAACCAACTAAAGCACTGTTAGGCGTAAGGACATTTGGAGAACTTTTTTATACTTTTCACGGTAATGTTAAACATTTTAAATTTTTAATAGGGGTTTTCATGCAATCGTATAAATACCTCGTAAATCTTATAAACTTTATAAATATATAAGCTCGTAAAAATTGTCAAATTTTATTTGAAAATATATTTACACAATTTGTGTATATTTTCTACATAAATTCTATGCGCAAACGTACTCATAAACTTATAATTGTTTTGAAATTTTATTTTGATTAACAATAAAATATTTTTTGTTTGCAAACAATGAATGAGGTAAGAAATTAACTGCTCAAACAAAGCGTCGCAGGTTGAATCCTTCCCATCGATGGACCGAAACTCAGACAATTGATTTGCTCCGTGCCGTTGTCGAAACAGTAAAAGATTGTCCGGAATCATTTGAGGTACATGCAAATTTTTAAAATATATTTTTCATATAATCACTTGTATGTACATGTAATAAACCTTTTTAAATAATTTCAGAAACCCACTGCACAAAGATTTTATGAAAATAAAATTGTTTGCAAATCAATTTGTAATTGAAGGCGAAAATACATGGTATTTTAAAGCCATGTATTTGTCTGCAGTATCATGGAAAAAAACAAACAGGAGCTGGACTGTTACAAAATGAAGATGAAACTAGTGTGGAATCATATATAAATAAAATATGCCCTCATTTTAATAGTCTCGATGAAATTTTTGGACATCGAAAAAATATTAGTCCACCTGTTGTATACGAAACCACTGCGGACGTAGAAATTTTAATGGAAGATTTTGATTTGGAATCATCAAACTCGTTTAGTGAGATAATAGATGGTACTCAACTTAGTGAAGACACTTTTTATGACAATAACAATGCTGAAATAAACGCTTCCGAAAACACAAATAATATTCCAAAACAATAATCACCAAAAAGCGGCATCAATTTTAGTTCCAAAGCAAGAGGAATGATACTTCAAGTCCTTTTTCAATTCTTTTAGGAATTCAAGAAAAAAAATTAGAACTTGAAACCAAAAAATTTGCATTGGAAGAGGAAAAAGAAAAAAATTACCTTGAAATTCGAAAAATGGAATTGAAAAATCAGCTTGAAATTAGAAAGATAGAGATAGAAATTGAAATGAAACAAAAATTAGAACTGGAAAAATTAAAACTGGAAAGTGAGGAGATAATGAAAAAATATGAAGTTGAGTTCAAGTATAGAGATAAATAAAAGATATTTTTATTATAACATTGTATTATATTAATATATAACTGTTTCTACAATAAACTAATACATATTTTTCATTAATATTGCAAGGGCTAATCTCTTATCTTCGCCTTCAGTTGTTGAGAGATCTTCATGAAGTTCATGTTCATTTTCAATATTTTGGTCTTCAAACATTTCACTAAATGGTATGTCCCTGTCTTTCATTATAAGAATATTGTGTAATATTGCACAAACTAAAACCCAGCGACATGCTAATTTGATAGAAGAATTATTTTTTATTTGAATTTTTAATTATTTTAAGCTATTAAAACGCTCTTTTAATATCCCAAAACAATGTTCAATTCTTATTCTATACTTGCTAAAAGTTTTGTTAAAATCATTTCGATGCTGTACTGAATTGGTTCTAAAAGGTGTTATAACGGTTTTCGACAATTTGAATGCGCTATCGCCAGCAATCTATTGTCTTTCTGTAAAATAATTTTCGGATTTGTAAACAAGTTGCAATTGTTATAGATGCTAGCATCGTGCACACTTCCAGGGTAACCTAAAACAATATGACGAATTTTGAGCTTGTAATCACATACTGTTTGAACTTTCATTTGAATAAATAGGTTTTCGTGAAAAATATGCTTCGGGATCATCTAAAGGCTTCTCAGCAATCTTGATTTTGGTGCCATCTACGTATCCTATACAATATGGCAACTCATTGAAAGTATCCGAAACTATGCTTTTACGTTCAGATTCATTGGACCAATTAATCAAATTTGTTTTTTAATTTCAGAATAGCATGAAAAACTCTATTGGTAATATTCTAAAACATACGAAGATATAATTATGTGCAATAAAAACAAAATCTGTCGGTAATTTACTTGAATGGTTCCACCATCTCCGATCCCAAACAAAAAGGCAATTTTTGCAATTGAAGCTCCCTCTTCACTTGAACCCAATCTATAGAGTACAATTAAGAGTTGCGTTTGGATAGGTAATTGTCGGCATGCACGAGGACCTTGAAACAAAATATCATCTTTTATATATTCATATATTAATTGAAAACTATTCCAACTGACTGAGCTATTTGACGAAATCTTTCTTCGCTTAAATTTGGTAAAAGGTCTATCAAAAAATTTTTAGATTTGGGTACGGAGTTATGTAGAAATGTATTTCCGTATCTAAAATTTTTAAAAACTGCTTGTGCAAAACAAAGATCTTCAATAATTTCTTCCTCCTGCTTTCGTTGATTGTCTGCAACAAGACATGTGTGTTTAACTTCATAAATAGTAATTATTAAATGACATTAAATTACCATAATTTTTCCCAAAAAGTTCAATTATTAGTAACTCATTTATAGTGGTTTCTTCCCACAATTTAATAAATTTTCGTTATTTACTTATTTTTGGCATTTTAAAAAATATTTGTATAAATATTTGAAAATTATAAATTATGTATGTAAATATTTGTTTACTAGGTACGTTCATGAAAACTCTTGTGTAAAAGTTCACATTTACGTACTTTGTAAATATATCTGGTTATATGAATACCCTTAATATTTTAGGTATATTTACTTATTTTATAAATTATTTCGATAGCAAATATAAACAAATTAAATTAATCAACTGCCAGACCACGGTCATCATTATCTCAAGGAGCCGTTTTGGATTATGGAGAACTGCACGACAAAAATTTTCTTGGAAAACCTAAAAACAAACCTACTACAAGTAAACACAAATGATTTACAA
The DNA here is from genome assembly GCA_951394005.1 of Protophormia terraenovae. Taxonomy (NCBI): domain Eukaryota; kingdom Metazoa; phylum Arthropoda; class Insecta; order Diptera; family Calliphoridae; genus Protophormia; species Protophormia terraenovae. The sequence goes on from OX596074.1 coordinate 66,184,925, forward strand.
ATTTAGGTAAATATTTTTTGTACTTTGTATATAAACTTTTTTATTTACATTTTCGTTTTTTTTATATGTTGCTATAGATCATCCAGAAATAAACTATAAAAATATTAAGTTATAAATCTGTATGGGCTGAAATTGAATGCAGTACACTGGTTGTTGATTACTGAGTGAATGCACATCTAATGTACTTAATAATTGCTACAAAAATAGTTTGTTATGTTAAATAAAATTTTTAATAAATGTATAATTTTTTATTTTCTCAGGTCGATATCGATTAAACACTTGTACTAAATTATTCGAATTCAAATTATAAAGAATTTTCATAAAACATCATCTTATATAGCGATCATATCAAGGATCCAGCAAACAAATTTTAACAAAAAATTAAACAATTAGATAATATACCTGAAGGTAATGTATTAAAATTTAATTATAAAATAAAAAAAAATTCTTATTTCTCAAATATATTTTTTATATTTCAGACGGAAGTATATTTGGTTTATTTTACATTTTTGAAACGGTCTAACCTTTATCATAAAATTACTTTTATTAAAACTTTTGTTACGTAAGTTTATATTAAATTTAATTACAGTGGACGTTCGCTAGTACGAATTATATATTGGCAGGCCCTTTCGTAGTACCGAAAAATTCGTATTATTGAACAACGCATTTTTATGTTCCAATTCAAATAATTCACATAAAATATTTAGATTTTATTAATCACCCCTATCGTGAATAAAATGTGAAATTATTGTTCCCATGAAATTTTGATTCCCCAAGAAGGGAAATTTGCTATCGTGAATTTGATGGGAACGTTTGTTCCCGCTATCAATTCGTAGTGAATGTAAAATAAAGAAGAATAATATATAAATAGGGAATAAATTTTAAAATAATTTAAATTTTAAAGAGTGAAGATGTTTCGAATTGGCGCCATTGTTTTATTGCAAGAGGAGGAGATGCAGCAACAGCGAATAGCTCGTCGCGCTTTGCGAAATGCGTCTAATCCCTTAGAGCTACCCGATACATTGTAAGTAACTTAATTTTATGAAAAAAAGATGGATATTAATTAGTTTTCATTTTAGATTTATCCAACATTATAGGGTAAATAAAGCTGCGTTCTCTTATCTTTTGAATACGCTGACTAGTTCGCTGCCGGAAACAAAAAAAATATTTGGTATTCCGCCCATCGTAAAACTTAGTGCATGTTTACGTTTTTTTGCAGAGGGCGGATACCAAAAAGGTGTTGGAAGAGACTGCGAAGTGGGAATGGCACAATCAAGTGTTGGACGCTTTAGAGCGAAGTCTCTGTGCTCAGTGGATTAAATATCCGACGGAAGAAGAAAGTAGAATTACTTGTCAGGAGTTCTACCGTAAATTTGGGATACCCGGCGTCATCGGATGTATTGATGGAACACACGTCAATATTGTTTGCCCAAATAAAAATAACCACCTGTACTACAACAGAAAAGGAAATTACAGCTTGAATGTTACTTTAGTAAGTTGTGTTTTAAATATACATTGCTCACCCACATAGATAAATATAATAGTTTATGGTCATGTATATTATTGTTTTGTAGATATGTGATAGTCAAATGAGAATTAGATTCGTTGATGCCACACATCCCGGTGCCTGTCATGATTCCTTTGTGTGGAATACAAGTTCATACAGGCGTGTTATGGAGCAAAATTATATGCAAAAAGGGTCCCGTGTATGGCTACTAGGTGAGAGAAAATATGGAACTATACATACATATGATGTAATAATATGAAAATTTTTAGGAGACGGCGGATATCCCTTGGAGCCATGGTTATTGACGCCGTATAGAAGTCCTGTTCATGGCTCAATTGAACAAAAGTTTAATGATTGCCATTCCAAATGTAGGAATATTATAGAAAGAGCAAATGGAGTGTTAAAAAATAGATGGAGGTGCTTGCTCGGTGCTAGAGAGTTGCACTATGAGCCTCAAAAGGCCGCGAAAATAATTAATGTTTGCGTTGCATTGCATAATATATGCATTGCTTATAAGTGCGAAAATAATAGAATTGAATATGAAGAGGAAGAAGATGCATTGTCTTATATAGAAAGCGAAACTTCAAATTCAAATTATTTGGCTACTGCTCAGAGCATCCGGACAAATATTGCGAACTCACTTTAAAAAAGTAGAATTTCATATTATATTATCAAAAAAAAAAAAAAAATAATAAAAATAATTTTATTTCAGAAATGTAAATAAATGTGTATGAATATTCATGTTTAAAATTAAATTAAAAAAGCCTTTTGTTTGAAATTAATAAATAATTAAATTAACACAATTCAGGTTTGTACTTTTTGAGATCCGTTAGAGAATTAAAAAATTAAATACTTATGTATACATGTATTATTATAAAAAACTAATAACAAAATTTAATTCAATACTTATTTCTAAAATAACTATTTCCTTATTTATTTTTTTGCAATAGTTCAAGCTTCATTTCTTCGATTTCTATCAATTTCCTATTCTTTTCTATTTTATTTGCAACTTCTTCTTCGCGAAGCTTTTCAATAACTGCATTGTGTCGCTCCAACTCTTTTATATTTTTAGATTTTAAATCGTTGTTTTTTTCTAAGGAACGATATACCCTTTTAATCATAACTTCCATTTCTTTGTTATGATTTTGAAGTGACTCACACATTTCTGCGACTGTGGAGCATAAGTTCTCCTGAGATTTCAACTCTTTCGCAATAAGTTCAGCAGTTGTTAATTTTTCCTGTGGCTCAATTCTTCTTCGTTTTATGGCGGAAACCTTTTTCTCACTGGACTCTTCTCTTATTGTGGTGTTTAATGGCGGTGGAAATAAACGTTTTGAACAGGTTGGTGGTTCAGGACTTAATTCACTAAGTTCAAGGGAAGATGTTGCTGTTTCATTTTTTTCGCTTTTGTCTTCTGGTGATCCAAAGCGGAAGGAGTTTTCTAAGCCCTCTACCGACTCTTTCATTCTTATCAAGTCATATATACACTGCTCGTTATCTGAAAAGTTTTTGGTTTGGTTTGGCCCACCTCCTGTTTCCCGTTGGCTTTTCAAATTGGCGGCAGCTTTTGACCGGACATACCGTTTTTGGTCTATCCATACCTATTACAAGTTATATTTATATAATAAAAATTTACAATATTTAAAATAAAACTACCTTTTTCCATTCAAGGACCTATTTTATTGGAGGACCAGCACTATTTAGTTCTTCTACAAGAGAACTCCAAAATTCACCCACCACATCTTTGGAAACCTTTACAAAACCACATGCAATTGGTCGATTATTTTGCATCCTATTGAGGAGGATTTCGCTTTGTAATTTATTTATTGATTTCGACCTAAAAAGTAATTTTAAATAATCTAAATTTTCAATAAAAAATTAAAATTACTTACATTTTCTATCTAGTTCCCTTGAAAAAACTATGTGAACAAATTAATACGAAAAAGGGGAAAAACAGCTTTGAAAAAGTCGTTCACGATAAGGCGAATTTTCTGAAAGGGAATATTTTCGAGCATGTTATTCCCCAGTGAATTACAAATCAGAAAAAGGGAACACATTTGAAGGGAAAAGTTATTCACGATTGTATTTTTGTGAAAAGGGAAAAAATATCGAAGGAAAAATTATTCACGATAGGGGTGAATATATATATATATATATATATATATATATATATATATATATATATATATATATATATATATATATATATATATATATATATATATATATATTTTTTATAAAAAACTACATAACGAAACAAGATATAATTAATTTGTATTATTTTGAATTCATTTTTTGTACATACTAATGTATATACATATAACAAAAAAAAAAAAAAACAATTTACTTATTTAAAAAATCCGTCATTAAACATTGACGTTTATTACTTTTTAAACTGATTTCTACAGCCTTTTCATGAAGACTTCTCAATAATAGTATTTTCGAGGTTTCAATGTTGTTCTCAACAGCCCATTTAACACATGTGTCAAAGCAGTTTGTTGCATCCGCATGTTCTACTTTTGTAGAGTTATTGTCAGGAACTAATAAAATATTATCCTCATCGACATCATCATCCAATTAAATTTCTTCACTTGGATCATCAAGATTCCATTCAAATAAATCAAGAAAATCAAATTGTGAATTTGGAAAATTTGCATGTAGTGAATACTGAAGATACAGCCCATGCATTCTGGTCCATGGGCTGTATTAGTGGAGTTACATTGGGGGGCATATACATTACCCAAATCTGTTCATCTTTAGTATCATGAACCAGTTCATCTGCCGGTGGATGACTAGAAGAGCCTTAATTGGCATTTTTTTTTTTAAATGGGTCTACCTGTAAATATATTTTGAATTTTTTTAAATCATTAATAACATTAAAACTTACTTCTGGAATAAATTTATCAAAAAACCATTTTTTTAACAGAGCTGCATTCATCCAAGCAGATTTAGAGTTTCCGTACTCAACAGGAAGAATTTTTTTCCGAAAAGATCTCGGTTTTTGAGTTTTTCCTATTACAAAAAGTTTAATTTTCTTAGTTCCTGCAGCATTAGCACACATTAAAAATGTAAATCTCTCCTTTGACAATTTTCTACATGGAGCAGATTTTTCTCCACTGTAAACATATGTTTTGTTTGGCAACATTTTCCAGTAGAGACCGGATTCATCCGCATTAAAATTTTCTTTGTGCTAAAAACCACTCGTAAAGTGCATCCTCCATTTTTTTAAATTCACCACTTGTAAGTAAGTCTATACCGATTTTTTAACGAACTCATGGAATAATTATTCAGCAGTTGCGTTTTTTAATCATTGCACATATTGTGGATTTGGATAATCCATATTTATTTGAAATTTCAAACAACGATGTTTTATTTTCGTGGTCTGCTATAATTTTTAATTTATCTTGCAAAGAAATTGTCTTTTTTTACATCGTTTTACTTGCAACATTTTGACAGTTAAAAACACAAAACACTTTTAAAAATAAAAAAACTTCACAATAACTTCGCTAAACGTGGAGGACCGCGAAATAAAACAAAAATAAAACAAAAATTCTTATAACAAACCACCATTCGCACTATCGAATAGAAAAAATGCCTATCTATTCGTACTATAGAGTAGTCAATGCAAAAATTTTGACATTCGTATTATTGGAAATTCGTACTACTGGACGTCCACTGTAAATAATTTTCTTTATATATTTTAAAATGCTTATTTATAACATGAATTATATTTTTTACAAAATAAATATTATTAAAGTGTTTAAAATTTCTTATTTGTTTTATTTTGATGATTTTAATTTTCCTACAGGGGTTAAACAGTACTTTGGAATTGACAAAATTTTGTCAATTTAAAAAAAATTCAAATGTTAAATTGAATAAACATTCTTCAATTTGAAGAAAAAAATTAGTTAATTTGAATAAATTTTTTATTCAATTTAACTAAAATTTAGTAGAATTAAATAAAATAATTTAGTTAAATTTAATAAAAATTCCTCAGTATGAATAAAATTTTTAGTTAATTTGAATAATATTTTCTTCAATTTGGCTAAAAAATTGTCAAATTAACTACCTTTTAATTAACTAATAGAATTAGTCATATTGACGAATTTTCGTTGGTTTAACTAACTTACGAAAAATTAACAAAAAATTCTGTTGAATTGAATAACGATTTTGTTGGTTGATATTTAACCTACTTTTCTTCAATTCTACACCCCATTTTACAGTATTTACTGCTAATTTTTGGTTCAGTGTAGTTAATCGTAATGATAAAATTTTCAAATAACAAATATCTAGGAAGGAGAAAGCTATATCAATTGACCGACTTAAACCAGAGCATATTTTTCAAGAAGAATCCGCAGACAAAACAATTCCTGAACAAAACGAACAAAATAGTAATAGAATCAATCTTTGTTCTGGTCGTCGAGTTACCTTAAATCGCCACAGTACCCCCACTAGGGCGGGGGTACTGTGGCGTACTTATTTTATAAAACTTAAAAATTTACTTTTTCAAAAAAAATACTTTACTATATAATTTTTTTGTAATCATAAAAACCTTTGAATTTCAAGATTCATATTTTCTTTGGTTTTGAAATATTGTTTCATTCTGTTTATAATTTTTGAATTGTAAAAACGTTTTCTTTTTGTTAATAAAAAATTTTGTAGAAAATATAAAAAAAATTTGTGTTTGATTTATTTTATACCACACATTAACCACTATAGACCCTTTTATTTTTTAGTAATTTTAAGTAGAATATTAGCATTTTTAGCTTTTTTTAAAAAAAAAAAAAAAAAAACGATTTAGCAGAAGAAATTTTTTATGTCTGGCCACAATGGTATCAACCCCATCTAGTGACAAAGAAACGCGGATATTTTTTATATCACCAATATATTTTAAGGAATTCCCAGAAATAGTGAAATGTCAATTGACTTGACTCAATATTACTTGTAATTAATAAAGTAACATTAAATATAAAACGAAAACTTCAAACTGACAGTACCATAGATTTCTGAAGCACAGCAAAATATCTAATTGGATTTTCTTTGTATTACAAACAACTCTTATCGAGACTGTGTAAAAGAAGTATACGTAGGACTGCAGGGTTATTAACAGAAATACAAATACACATTGCCTAGGGTTAAACACAACTTTGTGTTTTAACATATCGTAGTATACCATTTTAAAGAAATCAGAATATGTAAACAAATTTCAAGGGTGAATTTTATAGATAATACTCTACACAATTAATGTAAACAGAGAATAAAGTCAGAGAAGTGTTAAATGTCTTAATTATAATCCCCAAACAAAAATTTATAAATTAATTTAGTATTGTTTATTTATGTATTTATTCTCAGGAATATACATATAAACATTTGTCTAGGTCATAAATTATTTTTATATGAGGAATCATGTACATTTTTTTAATTTAAAAATTCACAATCAAAATGTGTACAATAAAAAATTTTTGTGTGTTACACAGTGGTTCCAAAACGCCTTTTTTTGGAAATAATTCTGTAACTTGTGAACCGTTAGAGATATCTCAATAAAATTTCACACAATCGGACTTGAGGTTTTTGTGAGTTAATTTGGAGGAGTATATATTCCTAGCGGGTCATGGAGTATTGGGTGGCCCTCCAAAGTTGGCTATCTCGGGTATGTCCTTTTTTTAAATTGACAAAAATTCATTTATGATATTACAGAAAAATCCTTGTAAATACCTACAACAAATACGCTTACATGTGTTATCTCTTTTAGTTTAGGAGATATTCTGGTCGAAATAAATTTTTCTCTATTCTTAGCCTCGTTTTTTTTTTTTTTTTTTGTTTTTTTTTTTAACTTGACTTAATATTGACCGTAAATTTTTTATAAAATTTTCATCATATTTTCCACAAAATTCTAAATAATATTGCTGCAAGAATCATATAAATATATTAATCCGGTAAAAAGTTATATTAAACTGAATTTGGAACTATAAAAAATTTCATATTTTTTGGGTTTTTTTCCAAAAAGGTGGCAATATTTATTCAGTTATAAAATTTTTTGTTTTTTGTTCCAGACAATATAATTTGTTTCCAAAAGAAATCTTAACGCAAATGCGTAAATCCAGAGGAGCTTAGCGCAAAGGTTTCGTCCCAGGCCGTATAAAAATTTTGTCAATTTTGAATTTTTTTTTTTTTTCTAAATTTTTTTGTTAAATTCTCAAATTACAAAGCTGGGATTAGCATAAAATTTTTTTAATTAAATACCTTTATATGTAAGGTAAACACCCATAAAGTATTTTCTAACGGACGTGTCTTATAACAGAGTGACGATTTCAATGAAAAAAGTCAATTTTTGATACATGTATTTCTCGGATTGAGATTTTGGGAAGTGGGAGTTTTTCTAATTCTTTGATTTTAGGCCACCTTTTTGAAAAAAACCAAAAAATATGAAATTTTTTTAAGTTCCAACTTTAGTTTAATATAACTTTTTACCGGATTCATATATTTATATGATTCTTGCAGCAATATTAGTTAAAATTTTGTGAATATTAAAAAAAATTAAAAATCAGAGAAAAATTTATTTCGACCGATTAACTCTTATACTGAAAGACACATGTAAGCGTATTTGTTGTAGAGATTTGCAAGAACTATCTATATATAAAATTTCCTTTCTGTCAAACCATAAATGAATTTTTGTCAATTAAAAAAAATAAAATACATACCCGAGATAGCCAAATTTGGAAGGCCACCCAAACTAGGGAGGTAGGTAGGTAGAGAAGGGTTGCACAGTACTCAGAGGAGTTTCTGTGCATCCACTCGGAGACCTAGAGTTCCATTGTGAGTGCCTTCGAAGAATTGATAGAGAAAATAAGAAAGGAAAATATATTAGAAAGCTGAGACCAAGAAAAGAGCAGAAAATAATTGAAAATACTTAGATTTGCCGTAAGCCAACGGCACCCTTTTAGCCAGCCTGTTCCCATGACAAATCCTATCAAGCTACTCATATCCATTTTTGATATGCTATCCAATTCGTCGACGAATCGACTGCCTAGCCATTTCTGCCTACTTCGTTGTAGACATGGACAGTGACATAAAATATGTTCCACCGTCTCTATCTCCTCATTATCTTCGCACATCCTGCAAAGACCGGAGGAACCTATCTCCCAATTCCTATAGAACAATGACCTGTTAGAATATCTATCATAGTTTTCATTTTTCCCCTTTTTATACCCAATAGTAGATTTGTATCTGCTGTATCAAGTTTGTGCCGTAGGACCCTTGATAATCTCCAGTCCGTTCTACGATTCCATGCATGATTGGTTCTATCCTGAATCCACTCTCTAATCAACCTGAAGTAAAAGCCTATTGGTAGTCTAACACCACTTTCACTTACAGCATCATCCAAAGCTAAGCCGTTCCTAGCCAATTCATCGGCTACCTCATTTCCCATTATCTCGCAATGACCCGGTACCCAGCTGAGTCTAATATGATAATTGCTCATCAATCTCCTAGGAGCCTTCTTGCAGTCGCTAACTAACCTAGACTTGACAAAATTTTCAGGGACTTTAGCGCCACCTGGCTATCCACATACAGAGTTACCTCCGCATTCTCTTCGATGTTCCTTGCTATCAATTCTGTGGCCCTAACAATGCCTAGAATTTCTGCCTGGAACACACTACAACAATGCGAGAGCCTGTACGATTCCCTGACGCACAGTGTGCAATTTAAAAAACTTCGGAACGGGTGCTCCGATTTTTATGAAATTTCACATGGACATGCCAGAGGTGCAGGCGAGTTTAATTTTTTAGACCCACATGGAGCGAGTCCACAGGGTCCCAAATTTGGACTCCTCGGGTATAAAATTTCTAAAAACGATCCAGATACCTTATATCTGAACCGATTTCAAAGATTTTTATATGGGAGGATTCTGCTAGTCGAGATCTACAAAAAACATCGTATGCATATATTATCTTTTTAAGTTTAAGAAATATTGAGCTTCAAAAATTAAAATGTTTACTTTTTAGCCTGTCTTGGTGAAGTTTTTTCACTACAGCAGGTCCAACTTTCACCCGATTTTTTTATTTCATTAATAACAAATAGAAAAATTGTGCAAAAAAAATTTTGAAAAAATATTTACGGAGTCAAAAGTTACAAGCATTTAAATTTAAACTTTCAAAATAAGTTGATTTTTTCCCGTTTTTTTTTTTTTTTTTTTTTTTTTTTTTTGGCAAAAAAGTGCTAACATTCTTTTTCTGTTATATAAAAATTTTCTGAAGTAACATATGTAGTATTTATATTTTTCTGAAAGATAACTAAACAGAAAATACTTCAAAGGGAAAAGAGCTTTTAAAAATCGAAGTTCGCGAGAACCAGGGTTTCCCAAATTTGACCTATTTTTTCAACTAATTTCGAATTTTGGGCTTAATTTCTCAAATCGCGAAGTTGAAATCAAAAAAAAAAAATTGTACTTTTTATTTAGTCTAAAGTGCTTTAATTTCTCCCGCAATAGACATTTTTGCTCCCCGTGATGGGTTGGAAAGATATAGCAAAAAAAGTAAAAAATCCCATTTTTGGAAATTTTTTAAAGTTTTTTACGAATTACGGGATTTTTGTAGACAAATCTAAAAAAGTGAATAGCGCTTTAAATTAAGCACCAAAAAATCTACTTATGTGTGAAATTTCATTCAAAAATATTCACTAACAAGAATTTTATTGCATAATTAAAAATGAAAAATCTATCCTTTCTCAGTGTTTATCGCAAAAAGTCTTTAACAAATTTTCGTATTGTAAATCTTTTTATATATATTTGAAAAAAAGATAAAATTTCCTAAACAATGATATATAATATGTATTTGTTTTCTGTCTTACGAATATAAAATAAGGATATGAATTTAGCACTATTCAGAAAAATGAAAACATTAAGCTTTATTAAAATAATTCTTGTTACGGCATTATCACGAGCGGCATTACCATACATGTTAACATGAGTTAAAATTGGCCAAATTACTTGAAACCATAAACATAATCCTTCAATTGCAAACGCAAAAATACCAATATACACTTGCACAGTGGGGCCAAAAGCAAAATAAATGGTAATAAGTCTGGAACTTTGAAACCACTGAACCGATTTAGATGAAACTTGGAACATCTATAGAGGAGGAGTTAGGCTTTAGAATATTGTTAGATGGAGTCTGTAACTAAGGCAAGGCCTTATAACTTTTACCAATATTAACCGATTTGAAATATTTTTACAGTTTTGAATTCTCCTAGGCAAGACAAGGAAAAAACATGCTTCAAAGATAAATTTCTCATTTTTGGCCATCACTTTTTTGCGATTTTGCCCTATAACTTTTAAAATAAAATTTCTAAAAATTTTTTAAAAATATGTTGAAATTCTCTACAATTTTCTAAATTATGCAAATAAATTTTTTTTTTGTTATCTCAATTCGATAACAAGAAAACAATTTTCAAATTCAAAATTTCAAAACAGGTCCCAAAAATTGCAATTTTTTGCCAAAAAAGTAACTTTATATATTTAACTTTTTTAAAAAATTTTGTTTAAAAAGTTTAATATTTTTTTGACATTTTCTGAAAGACAGGACCCCGAGAAAAGGTGTAAGTGTAATTTTGAAAAGTTCTAAACTTTCACCCTACATCCAGCAGTGGTCAAAAATGATAAATTTTGGATGAGAAGTTGAATTTTTTGAGTCTGTAAAAAAAATTGATTGTTGATTTTGAAACTTATGTGAATTAGACTATATAGACCAATATGTTCTGAAAGGTTCTGCAGAAAAATTATTACAGCCTACCGGTAAACTTAGTCACACAAGGCAATTTTCCGAAAATACCCATATTTTCAATAATAACAATTTCGACTCCTAAAAGTATATAATAAAATTATATATATTTTTGTGATTTTCACATTTATCAATTCCCTATTAAATATTTTATATCACGTGAAAAAATTATGTTGATACCTATAAGCATTTAGAAATTATTCAGTCTCAAATTTTTGAAATATGTAATGGAGAATTGACAAATGTGAAAATCAGAAAAATATATATAATTTTACTATATATTTTTAAAGGTCGATGTTTTTATTAAAAAAATAAGTTTACCGGTAGGCTGTAATAAGTTTTGCAGAACCTTTAAGAACATATCGAGCTATATAGTTTAGTTCACAGAAGTACCAAAATCAACAACCAATTTTTTTCAGACTGAAAAATTTCAACTTCTCATCCAAAATTTATCATTTTTGACCACTGCTGGATGTAGGGTGAAAGTTCAGAACTTTTCAAAATTACACTTAAACCTTTTTTTTGGGTTCCGTCTTTCAGAAGATGTCAAAAAATATTAATCTTTTCGAACAAAATTTTTTAAAAAAGTTAAATATATAAAGTTACTTTTTTGACAAAAAAATTGCAATTTTTGGAACCTGTTTTGAAATTTTGACTTTGAAAATCGAGGTAGTCAACTTTGGCCCACTGTATAGGCGCCCGTGCTGCAGTTACAGTCTCCATCTAACAATATTCTGAAAGCCTAACTCCTCTATCGATGTTCTAAGTTTCATCTAAATCGGTTCAGTGGTTTCAAAGTTCCAGACTTATTACCATTTATTTTGCTTTTGGCCCCACTGTGACTTGTTGTACATTATTGTTTAGGAAAATTTGTCTTCTTTTTAAATATGTATACAAATTTTTTAAATACTGAAATTTGTTCAAGACTTTTTGCAAAAAACACTGAGCATGGATTTGTGATTTTTTGCATATTTTTAATTTTTAATTATGCAATAAAATTTTTGTTAGTGAATATTTTTGAATGAAATTTCACACATAAGTAGATTTTTTGGTGCTTAATTTAAAACGCTATTCACTATTTGTCTACAGAAATCCCGTAATTCCTAAAAAACTTTAAAAGATTTCCAAAAATGGGATTTTTTATTTTTTTTTGCTATATCTTTCCAACCGACCACCGGGAGCAAAAATTTCTATTGCGAGAGAAATAAAAACACTTTAGACTAAATAAATAGTATAACTATTTTTTGATTTCAACTTTGTGATTTGAGAAATTAAGGCGAAAATTCGAAATTAGTTGAAAAAATAGGTCAAATTTGGGAAACCCTGGTTATCGCGAACTTCGACTTTTAAAAGCTTTTTTTCCTTTGAAGTATTTTGTGTTTAGTTATCTTTCAGAAAAATGTAAATATGGTCATCGCGAACTTCGATTCTTAAAAGCTTTTTTCCTTTGAAGTATTTTGTGTTTAGTTATCTTTCCGAAAAATTAAATACTATATATGTTACTTCAGAAAATTTTTATATAACAAAAAAAGAATGTTACCACTTTTTTGGCAAAAAAACGGTAAAAAATCAATTTTTTTTGAAAGTTTAAATTTAAGTGCCTGTAACTTTTGACTCCGTAAATATTTTTCAAAATTCTTTCTTCGCACGATTTTTCTATTTGTTGTTAATGAAATAAAAAAAATAAAAGAAAAAATCGGGTGAAAGTTGGACCCGCTGTAGTGAAAAGACTTTAACAAGACTGGCTAAAAAGTAAAAATTTAAATTTTTTTAAGCTCAGTATCTCTTAAACTAAAAGAGACAATATATGCATACGACGATGTTTTTTTTTTTTGTAGATCTTGACTAGCAGAGACCTCCCATATAAAAATCTTTGAAATCGGTTCAAATATAAGGTATCTGAATCGTTTTTAGAAATTTTATACCAGAAAAGTCCAACTTTGGGACCCTGTGGACTCGCTCCATGTAGGTCTATATGGTCCAAGCTCAAAACTTAAACTCGCCTACACCTGTGGTATGACCATGTGAAATTCCATAAAAATCGGAGCAGCCGTTCTCGCCTTGCCTGAATAGGGTATAAATATTACCTTAGCCTCTCTCCACCTCCTTGGAATATATCTCCTAATGAGACATACACTAAAAAGCTCCGTGAGAAGTGTTAGTGCCGTATCGTTAATGTTCTGTAGCATGGCTGCAAAAATACCTACAAGGTGACTTGTAAGGTTCAAAGGTATTCACCGCCCATACTACCTTATCCATCGAGACAATGTCACTGACTACTTCACTGATTTCCCTATATACATTCTGAGAATCTAAAGATTTACCCTGCCTGTGTATCTGCTTCTAAGTTCCTACAGCCTGGAAAATAAGTATCCATAAGTAAACTCAGAGACTCAGAGCAAGATCCCGTCCATGAGTTATCCGCGCGCTGAATATATCCAGGAGCACTTGGATCCTTGGATAAAATTTGCCTGAATCTGGATAACTCATTTACGGAGTCGATGTACTCACAGTAGTTCCTCCATGAGTCTCTTGATGTCTGCCTTATACCTATTAAAACTTTTCCTATAGCTGTTCCAATCCTCACACTTACGTGTTAATTTCGCCCTATTGAACAGCTTCCTGACTGTTGACCTTAGTTTCCTAAGTTCCTTGGTCCACCATTTAGGCTGTTCCCTTTTTCCCGGAAATATTAATGGACAAGTTAGTTCATTACTGTTCCTAACTTTCCCTGTTAAATCCTCCACTAAACTCTCAACTCCCTCTGATGACAATTGCCATCCTGGAGCGGTGTTTAGTTCACTATTCATAATGGCCCTAAAGGAGTTCCAGTCGGTTTTCCTGGAATTCCTATATGGTTCTCCTTTTGACCCCGCGAAATTCAAATTGAAGGATATTGAAGGACTATGATCCGATAAGGAACATTTACTATCTACCCTCCAATTCAAAACATAATCGCTCCTAAAGTTTGTCAGTGTTATATCTATAACTTCCTCTCTATCCTTAGTTCTGAATATGTTAGTAGTTATAAAGTTGAATACTGACTCACCTCTCTCATTTATATAAGCGCTGCCCACTGGCAGTTTTGTGCGTTGGCATCGCAACAGAGTACCAGATATATGCCTATTCTCCTTACGTACTCCGTTAGTTTGTTCACCATATCGCCGGGTGGGTTGGCTGCATTATAGGGCAGTATACACGTTCTTACCTTATCCTCAGTGGATAGTACGAAAACTGTATATCCTTTGACACTTAATCCACATACCCTGGTGTTGTTGATCCAGGGCTCTTGGATCAAGGCCACATCCACTTTGGAGTCAGTAAGGTTCATTGCTAATTCAATCGAATTAGCTGCTTCACAGGGATGCAAATTAATTTGCACCACTTGCAACCTCGTTGGTACTGTCAGATTTCGGATACCGGAACCTGATAGTGCCCAGACCGAAATTAGCAATTCCCCCCAACGATTCCAATTTCCTGAGAGACTCCTGGTCTATAGCAAACCTGAAGTCCCTTCCGAGATTCTCTTTACAAGTCAGAGAAGTTAACATCTTCCACTGACTTGTATCCAGACCCTCATTCTGGTTGACCAGTACTGTCAGTATAGTTTCCACCGGTTTTATGGGTGGTGGAATCCACACTGTCACTACCGACCTCAGGGGCAACTCAGACGCAAGTATCCCATCCAGTTTCGCCTCTGGACAAAGGTTGCCGCACTTGGCAATTGTGGCCTTGAGGAATTCTCATTGCCACAATTGACAGTTTTGACACCCTTTGACCAGTCCGCGCCTTTGAAGGACACTTCATCCGGTCTTCCCTTCATTAAGGCGATCTCATCGATAAGCCTTTCTTCAACCAACCTCCATAGATCCGTGCTAATCCTCCCATCTGGGTCAGCACGGTCTATGACAGCCGCCTGAAGATATGCCGGCTGTGTCGACTCCTTCGCCTTTTTTGAGGTAGAAGGCTTGTCATCACCAGATCTAGCTCTCTTAATGACTTCCTTTTGGGGGCCCTTAAGAGAACCAGCCGGTGTGTGGCTCGCCTTCTTGGCGGTCGAAACTGGCTGGTCATCGCCAGACCTAGCTCTCTTAACGACCTCCTTACGGTGATCCTTAAGAGAACTGGATGGCTTATGACCAGCCTCTTTCGATGTAGAAAGGTGGTGGCCCACCCCACTTCCAGCGTTCTTTATCATATTCTTTTGAAGACCTTTAAGAGAGCTGGGAGTGTTGTTTGCTGCGCCTTTCTTGCTTGTCGAGGGTTGGTCGTCTCCAGGCCTGGCTCCTTTAGTGAGTGATACACCAGAGTTGCCGGATGGTTTACGATCAGCCCCCTGTTTGGCGATGATAGTCAGCTTCCCAGTTTCAACCGATAGTTCCGAAGACGTGATTGGTTGAGTTGGTCGGCTGCTATCATTGCCATTTTTCTTAGACCCCAATGCGACCCCTGACACTGTTCCTGTATTCTCACGAGTACTTTCCGGAACGATGTCAAACATCGCATTTAGTCTCTCAGTATAAGACATTCCCAAGATTGCAGTGGTAGAGCCATAGATTTTTTCAAATCTAATAACACTCTTCCTATGCCTCTTGATAAGGTACTTATCCCTACCACTGAATGTCGACAGATCTTTCTTGGCCATCTTATTAAGATAGATCAAGGAAGCTCTGACGCCATTCTTTGCTCTCGGCTGTCGACGACGGCAGTTACACTAGGTAACACCGCGTCTTGCCGAACTAATTTTGAGTACGCCTGTCCACTAACAAGTGCAGATGACGCTTCGGATACTGGAAGATCTTTCACTTGTTCGTGAGCGTGAACTGAAATCATAGTGATTTCGTGTTCCTCATCAGAACCAAGGGCGAGATCCTCCAGTTTCTCCGTAGCGCCCGTCTCCACGTCTTTAGGCTAGCCCAAGAGGTCGTCCGTTTCGGCCAGTTCACTCAATAACTGTCCTTTCTCAGCAATTATGTCACTGTGAACTCCTAAAAGGTCAGAATCAGTGTCCGAAACTCCTACTGAATTTGCCCTATCCTTCTCCACATCCTTAATTTTTTCTATTTCCTGACTAATTTTGGTCCCACGAGAATGCACGTTCTAAGTAGACCATCTCGCGCAGTGACGGCATACGCGGACTAGGCTTCAAAGTTACAAACAACCCGTGCCATGGGCGTTGAAGGGGAACTGTCAGCGATTAGTTTATTTAGGCACTAACTAACCATGCAGATCCTCGGCACTGCTACCACTTGATTTATTTGGTCCGCGAGAACTTCCATGACTTACTAGGTTTAGATGTAATGCGTAGGATCCGATTATAGTAAGTGCATGGGGGATCTGCAAATGATCAATTTTGGAGTTGAACTTTTCAACTTTGCAACCAGTGGTAAATAATCTCTAATTCACTGAATACAATTGGATCAGAAACCTTACATCCGAATCCCCCTATCCGCCACCTGGGGACGCGTCCGATGGGAGTAAACAAACTACCTCAAAAACAACTCTGATCATGTGAAATTTTATTTATATATATCCAACGGTTCACAAGTTATGGTAATAAATCGGGATCTTTGAAACCTTTGAACCGATTTTGATGAAGTTTGGAACATCAATAGAGGAGGAGTTATGCTTCCACAATATTGTTGGCCGGAGTGTGTAGCTGGAGCAAGGAGGGCGCTACAGTGGGCCAAAGTTGACCACGTTTGGGATGAAAACCATATCGGAACTTACTAATTAGGCAAAGGAAAAAGATGCATACTGTACTAAATTATTTCTTATGGTTTAAAAGATATTTGACTTCAAAAATTAAATCTCTCCTTTTTGGCTCTGAGTTTTTTGCGATTGTGCCCCATAACTTTTAAAATAAAATTTCTAAAAATACGTTGTAATTTTTTAAATTATGTAAAAAAAAAAATTCAGTTATCTCAATTTGATGACAAAAAAATATTTCAAAGCCAAAATTTCGAAACAGGTCTCAAAAATTTCAATTCTTTGCCAACAAAAAACAAGCGCGAATGTTATATTCGGCCCGGCCGAATCTGTATACCCACCATCAACTTTTTCAAATTTCACGTTATATGGGAGTGGGCGTTAAAGTGGGCGGACCACGCTCATTTTTGGTTTCCGAGTTTACATTGGTCCTTGAACTATTTGAACACAATTTCGTTGATTTTCACCTTAAATGGGAGGTGAGCGGTAAAGTGGGCGGACCACGCCCATTTTTGGATTCCAGGTTTATATTAATCCCCGAACTATACGTACAAAATTTCGTTGTCGTACATGCTTTTGTTGAAGAAATATCAGCAGAAAAGTATAAGACGGACACCCTGTGTTTCTAGTTTTTAGCCCATAACTTTTTTGTTTATTAGCCCATAACTTTTTTGTTTATAATTTGTGCCAAATTTCGTCCCCCTACATTGTCTTTGACGGACAGAAAATATATACTTTGTAGGGTCTTAAATGATTCCTTCGAGATGTTATACACGGAATGACAAAATCAATATACCCCCCATCTTTTTGATGGTGACTATAATAAAATAAAATTAACTTTATATATATATTTAATTTTTATAAAAAATTATATTAAAAAAGTTTAATATTTTTTGGCATTTTCTGAAAGACTGGACGTTCATCCTGCATCAAGCAGTGCTCAAAAATGATCAATTTTGGATGAAAAGTTCAACTTTTTCGGTACTTCTGCGAATTAAATTAGATAGTTCAATATGTTCTCAAAGGTTTTGCAAAAAATTATGACAGTCACACGAGGCAATTTTCCGAAAATACTCATGTTTTCAATAATAAAAATTTCGATCTTTAAAATATATAGTAAAATTGTATAAATTTTTCTGATCTTTACATTGACAATTCTCCATTTAATTGTGCAAAAATTGTTTTGATTGGTATCAAGCATTTATAAAATATTCAGACTCAATTTTATTAAATATATCGCTGTAAAAATAACACTGCACAGTGTGCGATTCAAAAAATGAAATGGAAATAATTATGGAACTTTGAAACGGCTGCTCCGATTTCCATGAAATTTCACGAGGCGAGTTTAAGTTTTTAGCTTGGACCATATTATTTATTAAAAACGATCCTGATTCCTTGTATCTGAACCGATTACAAAGATTTTTATATGGAAGGATTCTGCTAGTCGATATCTACATTGTTGTATGCATATATTATCTCTTTTTGTTTAAGAGATATTAAGCTTTAAAAATTAAAATTTTTACTTTTTAGCATATATTATCTCTTTTTGTTTAAGAGATATTAAGCTTTAAAAATTAAAATTTTTACTTTTTAGCCTGTCTTGGTGAAGTTTTTTCGCTACAGCGGATCCAGCTTTAGACCCATTTGTTTTAAGTTTTTCCTATTTCAGTACAAGCAAATAGGAAAGTTGTGTAAAGAAAGAATTTTGATAAAATATTTACGGAGTAAAAAACTAGAAGCATTTAAACTTAAACTTTCAAAAAGTTGATTTTTTACCGTTTTTTTGCTAAAAAAGTGGTAACATTCTTTTTCTGTTATACAAAAATTTTCTTAAGTAACACATATAATATTTATATTTGTCTGAAAGTTAACTAAACACAAAATACTTCAAAGGAAAAAAACTTTTAAAAATCGACTTTTGCGAGAACCAGGGTTTCCCAAATTTGGCCTTTTTTCCAACAAATTTCGAATTTTTGCCTTAATTTCTCAAATCGCAAAGCTGGAATAAAAAAAAGTTACACTTTATATTAGGTATAAAGTGTTAATTTTTTTCCCAATAGAAATTTTTGCTCCGCGATATCGGTTGGAAAGATATAGCAAAAAAAGTAAAAAATATCATCACTTAATTTTTTTTATGGTCATGACTAATATCATCACTTTAAAATTCGAGAACGATTTGTTCAATTGTGAGGACACAATTCTTGCAATTACCTCGCCTATGTACCTCTTTTCTTTTCAGATCTTCCGGAGGTTGATGGGGTACGCAGGAGAAAACGTTACACAGGTCAGGGGCAGGTGGTGGGTTTGATCTTAAATGGCACGCTAGCCATTTAAGGGTTTAAATAAAAGAACACAACAGAAAGAAGTAGCAGCAGGGAGAAAGGCCGAAATGAAAACGTCAATGCCTACATCATCACAGCTGAGCAGGCGAGTAGCAGAACTGACAAATCATGGAGGTAACAGCGAGAAAAGGCAAGAGTAGAGTGAAGAATCAGCAGGGAGAAATACACAGGAGTGTAAGAGTAGCAGTGATCAGACAATTATTCAAAATCAGCACTCTGAAATTGGTATGAAAAATTGCTGTTTTTTACAAAAATATGGTACAATTCTTTCACTTTTTTCTCAAAGTTCTGTTACAGAAAAACATTTTTCTGAGTGAGTTTTGGAAAAAAAGATAAACAGAACAGATTTCATGAAATTTTTTAAACGAATTTTTTTAATTGCATAAAAAGGCATATTAGCACAATAATTTCGCCTTTATTTCTTATGTAATGTATAAAATATATATCGATCTTTCACTCCTGCAAAAATCATTAAAAAATCTTTACAAATAAATTTTTGGCAATTTTTCAAAAATAAAAAAACATTTAATAAATATAAGCGATTGTTACGAATATTATCTCGTTCAACAACCAAAACTTGCCAATACAATTGTGTGTTACGTATACGCACTTATTAAATATTGTAAAACAGTGAATTTGGTGAGAGTTGACCTAAGTTGTCAGTTTTGAGACCATGATATAATGCTTATAAAACGACCTATATATACTTATTATACATCAGTGAATTGGTAAATAAGTCTATTTTTATATTCCTGTAGTATTTTATTAGTGTTTGGAAAGTAGGCGAAGTTTTGCTTTACAAAACATTATTTTTTTTTTAGTTTTTATATATTTTTTAATTTTGAAAAATTGCCAAAAATTTATTTGTGAAGATTTTTAAATTTTTGCAGAAATAAAAGATCGATATATATTTTATATATAACATAAGAAATAATGGCGAAAATATTATTCTAATATGCGTTTTTATGCAATTAAAAAAAGTCGTTTAAATAATTGACTTTTTTCATGAAATCTGCTCTCCTGCATTCGTTTTTGATCGGGAAGCAGTTTAGTGTTAAATCGTTCTAAATCTATTTTTTATTAAATTTTTTCAATGAATTAAAAAAAGCTCGCGTGACATTTTTTTACTAATCGATAAAAGTTTATCTTTTTTCCAAAATTCACCATTTTCAACCAATGACATATAAATCAATTGAAAGTTTCTTTATTAAACATTTACGAAACCTTATCTTTTGAAAAGAAAAAAAATTTTTCTTTAACGGAACTTTGAGAAAAAAGTGAAAGAATTGTACTATATTTTTGTAAAAATTAACCATTTTTCATACCAATTTCAGAGTACTGACTTTGAATATTTTTCACGTCTAGACGAGTTGAGATAATCCAAAAATACTCAACATAATATTTTGAAATATATAACAAATTAAAAAATATTTTTAAAAAATATTTAAAATATATTTTCGTTTTTCGGGACTTATTCCCGAAAAACGAAGAAATGTCGAGGCAGAAATTCAAAATTCAAGTGTAAATATATTTTTATCTTTAAGAGATAACTTAGGTGAGTAAGATTATTTTTTCTTTATCTTGCCAAGCACTTTACATAAATAAAAAAATCTTTAAAATCGGACTTCATTTGTAGAAGTTAAGATTTTTTTAAACTTTTATATACTCGAGGTAGTCAAATTTGACACCCTGTAGTTTACCTTGTGTTCTCACAGAGTGACTACAATATGATTTTTCTGAAAGCTTAGGTCCTCCTCTGCAACTTTTCCATACATTTCAATTTAATTCGAGCAGTAGTTTTGAAGATACAGATTTATTACCAAAAAATTTGCGTTTGACCCCACTGTGCAGTGTTAGGAAAAAAAAATAATAAGTGGTTGAATTGATTACATCAATCCAACGTAGGGTATACTGATTTCCAATCAGTAAGAATAGAGACTTCAGCAAGGTTTACAATCTGGTTGAAGTGACAGGAGATACACACTGCTCAGGGCCAAGTGGTAGACTATTTTCTTGGAAGTTTTCACTCAGAAAATACAGAGACTAAGAAAAAAATCTCGGATTATATCCAAGATCAAAGAAATCATAGGAGATATTAAATAGGAGGTGTAGAACCGACAAGGCAACACAGAAGCTTCACGGGACAGCACATTTCTCAATAAAGAAGCTTTCAATTAAAAGTGTCTCAATAAAAATAAGTTGTGATTAAAGAAAACTAAGAAAATAAAAGAAATAAACAGCATTCCCACCTTGCAAAAAATCTTAAACAGTGTATTTATTTATGTAAGAACCTTGGACGCGACTGACTTTTACCCCAGCTGCAAACTCGGATAACCGGAGGTTCCTTACATTGGCGCCCGAGCAGGTACATAAAAAAAATCAAGTGAAAGTGCAAAGTGACCAGTGAAACATGGTGCGAACATCGTGGTCTTATACCCTCCGAAGAGACGAACTGGTGCAGTATTTAGAAGAGTTCAATCTAGATGTGAGTGGTACAGTAAAAGAGATGAGAAGAAGATTTGCAACGTTGATATCTTCTGAACTCAAAGAGAAAGTTCTCGCCAGGCTGGAAGAGCCGGAAAACAAACACGGACGTTGTCCCACACCCACAACACCAGGTATACAGGTACAACTGGAATTACCAAGTGTTTCTAATGTTTCGTCTAGAACGGGGCAGCAGGTAACTACAGGTCATCTGTTGCACGCAAACCTTATTCGACGGTCATAGATATCGTCATATCGTTTATAGAACGGGTGGAAGAATTAGCCGAAGTCTATGGGCTAGACAAAAATTTGCTCCCACGAACGATGCCAGAACTATTGAAAGACGCGGCTTTATTGTGGTACAGAAACAACAACCCACAGTGGCAAACTTGGAAAGGTTTTCGTGACGACTTCTTAAAATTGTTCCTTTATCCTTGCTATTTTGAAGGCCTCTATGACGTGATCCGTAGACGGCAGCAAAAACCACTTGAGAGTTTTAAAGACTTCGTTATCGTGCTTCAAAACATGATGAGACACGCAGGATACAGCTCAGAGCAATAAGTGGACCGGATATTTAGGAATTGCCTGGTTGATTACCAAATGTATATCCGAAGAAGAGATTTTAACTCCCTCGAAGAGCTCATTCAAATGGCTGAAGATTTTGAGGTTATCCGCACAAACCATCCCGAAATAAGTCATGATCACTAGAATACTCGACAAACACAGCAACGAGATGACAGGACGAATCAGGTAGTTCCAGTAGAAAACGAGGTGCCCATTAATCCCACTACCGCCTGCAGAAGATGTGGACAAGAGGGTCATGGTTATCGATTCTGCCAGAATGAAAGTGTGCTGTTTTGCTGGCAATGTGGTAGAAGAGGTGTGAGAACGAGGGAATGCTGCCGTAGAAATGCTGTTGGACCGCGCCAACAGCAAGGGGAGAACGCGGCCCGCAACAACCAGCCCTAGACGAGGTTGCTGGCGAGTATTGTAATAGGGAACCAGAGGCGACTATAGACACAGGGGCTTCAAGAAGTTACGTGAGTGGGAGTGTGGTAGAGCAGCTAAGAGGATGTAGTGTGATGATTCCCGTGGAGAACAAAATCAGTCTAGCAAATGATGCAGCAGTGCAGTAAGGGAGTTTCTTGGTGTAGAGGTGCGTTAGGGGGTAAAAGCTGTAATCTAGAAGTAGGATTAATGTCGAGTATGCTAGACGATGTTCTACTAGGGTTAGATTTTCTGGGAGCGGCGGAGATGCAGTGTGGTGACCAGAAGTTCAGGCCTGTTACACATCAGATGATGGTAGCTGTAGAGGAGGAGGTAGTAGAAGGAACAAGTGAGATCAAGCCCAGTGAAGGATATGTTATAAGGAAGTTTCTAGAAGAGGAGTTAAACAAGTTTAAACACGTTAAGGGTCCAACAATCCTAGCCGAACACAAAATAGTTCTCAAAGATGACAGACCGGTACGACAAAGGTATATGCAACGAAATCCCGAGATGCAAAGGTTGATCAACGATGAAATTGAGGAGCTGTTAAAAAACGGATGTATTGAGCCATCAATAAGTCCATACAGTGCACCAATCGTCATGGCACGCAAGAAAAATGGGAAATTGAGGCTGTGCATTGACTACAGGCAGTTAAATGCGAAAACGGTGGCCGATGCTTATCTATTACCACGGATAAATGCCATACTTGATCGCCTACGTAACGCCAAATATATCAGCAGCATCGACCATAGGTATCTGGGTACTGGCAGATACCTATGGCAAAAGACAGTAAGGAGTACACTGCGTTCACAGTAGCTGAAGAAGGTTTGTTTCAGTGGAGGATGATGCCTTTTGGTCTTACGTCAGCACCGGCAACCTTTCAGAGAACGCTCGACAGAGTCATTGGCGCTGAAATGGAACATCATGCGTTTGTCTACCTTGACAACATCGTGATATTGGGCAATTCTCTCAAGAACATATGGCAAATCTGGAGAAGGTTTTCCGAAGTCTAAGAGTGGCACGACTGACCATCAACCACGAAAAATGTAAGTTTTTCCAAAATGAAATTAAATATTTAGGTAACGTCTTTAACGAGAGGGCATCAGTACGGACCCCGAAAATATTGCTGCTATTCGAGAACTACAGCCACCTAGAAACGTAAGGGAGCTACGAAGATGTCTGGGAATCGCCTCTTGGTATAGACGATTTGTCCCGGAATTTTCCCAAGTTGTATCCCCGTTAACCACGTTGCTAAAGAAGGGAAAGAAAGGAAAGAAGGGAAAGAAGGGAAAACACTTTCGCTGGAACCAGGAGTAACAAGAGGAGTTTGATAGATTGAAGAATATGCTTACCGAAGCCTCGGTATTAACATGCCCGGAATTTAGTCGAAAGTTCACTCTACAAGCCGACGATTAAATCCCGCAGAAGCAAATTACTCATCCACCGAGAAGAAATGCTTAGCGATTGTATGGGCTAAGGCCGTACATGGAGGGAACCATTTTACGGTGGTAACCGATCATCTTGCGCTAAAATGGCTGAATTCTATAGAGTCCCTCAGGACGTATAGCTAAATGGGCGCTGGAGCTTCAGCAGTATAACTTCGATGTACAGTATCGACTTGGAAAGCTGAATGTTGTAGCCGATGCTTTATCGCGTGACCCAGTTGATGTCTGTCAAACCGTGCAAGAGAGCTCCCAGAAGCGCAAGTGGTGGCTCAATAAATGCGAAGAGGTAAAGAAAGAACCCGAAAAGTTCCCAGATAAATGGGAGAAAGCTGTTGTTATCACCACGAACATTTAAAGTATTTTTACCCACCCTCATATACAAAAGACACTTCGTGTTCGTAAAAAAGATATTTTGTATCTTCCCTAAAGCATCTAATAATCTAGTAAATTTTACATAATTTAAGGTCTATATTTAGCATTCCCCAAAAATTACAAATCTATTTAAAATTCTTCATTATATAAAACCATAACAATTTATTGTTTTTTTATGTTTAGTATTTTTAATATTAGAATCTTTTGGAAACTTAGTTAAGTAAATAGTAAATTACAAAATATGTAAATAAGTATTGTAATTGATTAAAAATTCTGGTTAAAGTTGATTATATAATTCGTAAAATATATTGACTTTTTTTTTTTTTTGCAATAATGAAATGAATAACTATATAAATAATATTAAAACGACCGCATGTTAAATCAATTTAAATGTATATTATGACTTACGATTTTGTTGTATCTTGAAACATCACACATATATTCCAATTTTTACCTTCAATAGCTGGTATTCCTCTATGGTTATTTTGCAGTTGATGATGGTTCGAGCTCGAAACATGCATGAAACTGTAACTTTTTTTAAAAAAATTGTATGAGAAAGGTTCAAACAAAAGTTGTTGAGGTATAATACACATTAATCTTTCTAACATGCTTCAACATATAATTTAATTCAAGAATTAAAATTTAGTTAATACATTAGAATAATTCAAAATAATAATATATTAAATATAATGCTTAATACATACACTAAACATTAGAAAGTTTGATCTGTTATGTCTACCTTTATAATAAAATATAACAATCAATCAATTCTGTAACAGATCATACTTTAACATTATTTAAGTGTATGCATTAAACTTTATTACAGATGTATAATAATGTTAAGAGAATCTTAACTCCCACTACATTAAATAAAGTGTTATACTAAAATTACAAAATATGTACTTGTATTATAATATTTACTCTTTTATTTCTTTTTGTTTTAATATACTTATCAATTGTTTTTGTTTACTAATTTCATATTAAAATGATGACGTCATATGTTGTTGTTGTTTTAATGTAATTTGCTGGTTTCTTGTGATGTTGAGTTATCTCATTATCATAAAATATAGCTGTGGACAAATATCTAGCAAATAATCGGTGAAAAAGTGTATTCCAATGTTTAACAAATCATTAGATTCTGTATGGCAAGCCAGGTTAGGTTTCACAACATCCGTTTAAAAGTTTATAAATTCCAGGTGTTACTATTCAATTAAAATTTAATATTAGGAATATTTCAAAGAACCTAATGTGGTGATGTATGACAAAGAATGTAGAGCTTATTAATCGAAATGATCTAACTCATGCTTGATTTTTTTTAATACGCATTCACCAATATAGTACTTTGGACTTTAAAAGCGTGGTGCGTTCTGGTGTAATGATGAATTTTTATGAACACTTAGGCAAATTTATATGGTTTTGATCATCACTTTCTTGATTAAAATAGGTTTTCGATTACAAAAGAATTATCACCAATTCAAACATTAAAACCCTATGAAGTTATTATTTTATTAATTTCATAATTACATCGATATTCAGAAAACTCACCAATTAGAATTGGGTTTATAATTATTTGTACAAAATCGAAGTATTCGCCAAAAATTATCGATTATTTTTTTATATAGATTAAGTAAAAATTTATTATAAAGCTTTAAAAATTATTATACATAGATTAATTAACTGTGACTATTTTTATTTAATTCAATTACTTTCCGAAATGTGATCTTTGTAGTTCAGAAATTTTTATGAAAAAGGAAAGAGCGAAAGACGAGAAACTCGGGTTTAAAATAGATATGCAATAAATGAAATTACTTGACAATTATGTCTGTTATCGTAATTATTCTGTCTTGCTAACTATTCCAGTTTATATGTCTAACATGATTATTGTATATTATAACATAACATGATATTTTAATAATTAATGTTATTTATGTATGTTATGCTAATGATATGATCATAAATGTAAAATAAATTGAACATAAATTATGATTTAAGAACATAAAATCTATTAAATATTTTATTCTCTTACATAAAGTAAATTCTAAAATTAATATTAAATTACAACTTATAATATAAGAAAAGAGTTTGGTATAGTTTGTACATAATTTAAAATTTTATTTTCTTTTAAAATAGGATGTTGCTATTTTCTTATTTTTTTTGTACATATGTATGTATATATTTTTTTTCATTATACTTATGGTGGAATTAAAATACAACACTATAAGGTATATGGTTTGATAATAATCAATTCAAAACATTTCTTAAACAATATTTCACTGATAATTAATTTAATATGTTTTCCAGTGTTAATAAAAATATGTACATAAATGTAAGGAAAATTTGCTTTTAATGCATGGGTCAAAATGTACAATTTTTTCAGTTTTTATAGTTCTTAGCTGTAGTAGTAATAATTCGTAATCAATTTCTAGAAAGAACCTGTGTATTTGGATTTTTTAAGGTAAAATCGAAAAACACAAAAACGGTCCTGCACCGAAGAAAAATTGTTAAACTTATATTTTTTCACGCTAAAAACTAATACGAATTCTTCCCTGAATATTTTATGAAAAAAATTTACACTATTATCAACATTTTTTAAGTTTTTAGTAAAAATAAACCAAACATTTTTGGATCGAAAAAAATGAATTTTTAGAGACAAGTTTTTAAACGCAATATTTAGTTAAAAATAAAGAAAACTCAATAAATTCCTTTGTAAGTTATTAATAAGGTTTGAAATAATAGTAATGAGTTAAATTTAATCTAAAAATCTGCTTAGGTTTTGATAAATGACCAAAAAATGGCATGATGCCATAAAAATACTGAAAGGGTTAATTTTGGTATTTTCACATTTTCAATTATTACACTTTATTAAGTGCAAATAAAAAGTATTAAAAAATGTTTTTGCTTTCGAAGCAAAATTCTTATGTGTTCAAAATTCCCAATATATAAATTTATTTTGCTTATAAAGAAAAATTTCAAAGGATTATTCAAAATTAATGTTATTTTTATTTAGGCCAGCAAATTCAATTTTATAAATCTCAACAAAATCTGTTACAAAACCTTCTTTGTAGGACTAGTTTACCTAGTTCGATAATAAGGAAAAATCTGATTTTGCGACAAATTTCCGTGGGGCACGACCACACCCTGAATATATTATTAGCCGGGCTATATTTGTGAATTTATAAGCCTAAAGTGGCTTTAGGTCTCTGCCATGATACATGCCAATATATTTTCCTTCAGGACTTTTTTTCTAATTTTACATTTAATATATGGTGGAGATAATTTTGCATTGACACCCTTTTTCATATCAGATTGTTGAAAACTTTTTCTTAAAACTTCCTGACCTGGTTTATATTCTATATTTGTACTTCTCAAATTATACCTTTTCGTAGCTTTCTCATGTGCAATAACTAAATTCTCTCTCACTTTATCATGCAAATTCGACATTCTGCAGTCATTTGGAATAAAATTAGTTTGGGGTTCATTTATGCAATTAAGTTTTTGTTAAATCGGATATGCGGAACCGTGGGTAACCATATTATACCAAAAGACACAAAAATATGGTGAGCATTTGATTGCATCATAGTAGTCACTTCTTAATATGTTTGCTATTTTAGAAACATGCGTGTCCCACCTGACTTGTTTCTCTTTTATTAAAATTCGAAGTTTGACTAAAAATTCACGGTTTATCCTTTCGGAAACATTCGCTTCTGGTGAGTAGAGTGCGGTTCTAATGTGGGTGACGCCGTAGACTTAAGAAATCTGACATTTGTGAGTTTCCCATTATCTGAGTGGATAAATTTTGGAATGCCAAATTGATGGAAAACATTTTCTTCTATAAATTTTATTATAGCTGAACTTGTAGCTTTTTTGAGAATTTTTAGAAAAATATATTTCGTAAAATGGTCGATCGCAACGAAGACTGTGGAGTTACCCATTTTTGTCCGAGGATATGGTCCTAACAGGTCCATATATATCCTTTGAAATGGACGTTCAGTGACAATTTGCCGACCCATAGATGGTCTAAGGGTTTGGTTTGTAGGTTTGACGAGTTTACAAACTTCGCAATTTGAAACAAATTTCTTTATGTCTCGTGACATTTTGGGCCAAAAGTATTTTTCCCTAACTCTGTTTAGTGTTTTCGCAAAACCACCGTGACAAGACTGTAAAATATGATTAAAGTTCCTTAGGCAACCATAACCTCCATAGTGACATTTCATCGACAAACTCACCTTTTCTGAACTTTACCCTTTGGTAAATGTATCCTTCAGAAACTACAGTGTCAGGAAAACTAGACGGACTTTTTGAAATTTCATTCTTTAATATTTCGTATTCTCCTGAATTAAAAAATGGTGACTCTAAATCTATTTCTGTGGGTAATAATGGCATAGAAATTTCATCGACGTCTAGCCTGGACAAGGCATCAGGTACTACATATGCCGTCCCTTTTCTGTATTCTACCTCAAATTCAAAGCTCTGTAACTCCAAACTCCAGCGCCCTAGACGACCGGATAAATCCATTTGGGACATTAGCCAGCGGAGATTAGAGTGATCCGTGACTATTTTAAATGGAAGGCTTTCCACATAGGGGCGAAATCTTTTAAGGCACACAATCGCTGCGAGGCACTCCAGCTCTGTAACTGTGTAATTTTTCTGATTTTTATTAAATTTTTGTAACACGTATGCCACTGGGTGTTCCCTACCTTCCTATCTGTCTGTGTGAGCAACCCTTACACCTACACTTAATGCATCACACTGGATGGTAAACGGCCTGCTGAAATCAGGTTGGATAAGAACGGGGCGGATGTTTAAGCTTCCTTTAACTTGAGAAAAGCTTCTTCCGCTTCTGGGGTTATCCGAAAAACTGTGCCCGTTTTTAAACAGTCCGTGAGTGGTGCTGCAAGTTCTGCGATATTGGATATGAATTAGTGGTACCACCCTGTCATTCCTATGTACCTCCTTACCTGTCGGGGACACTTTGTTTTATCAGTCCTCAAACATCCCTGTCCTACAATGTACCCAAGATATTTAATTTCTTTTTGGCAGAAACTGTGTCTCCACGTTAATTGTTAAATTTACGCTTTTCAAACAATTGGCCACCTCTCTCAGTATATCAATATGACTTTTAAAATCCTTAGTGCAAACTCTCTTCTTTCTTTCGTAAAGAGCAGAAGTGTTTTTGTGAGGCTCCTTAAAGTTTCAACAAATTTGTCGAAATATTAAATAAAATCCACTGATTTTGGTACCAAATTTCAAATAAAGAAGTTGTGAATTTGTGATAATACTTGCCCAACTTAATTCGGTGAGTCTTGAATGAAAATTTGTATAAATTGTTCGTTGTAAGTAGAATTATTATAAAAATAACTTGGAAGTTTATGGGAAATATTCCATTAATTCTATTTGCGGTCCTTTTGTTTTCATTTTTGCTTTTTTTTTTTCTTTTGCTTGTTCACTCTTAATTTACACTATACTAACATAGGAACTATGTATAAAAGTAAAATTGTAAGTTGACAAACAGTACGTGAAACTGTCACAACACGAATATTGGTTTAAGTTATATTTGAGTGATGCCAATATCACGCGAAGTTAACAATACTAATACTAGAGTGGGGACACTAATAAAAGGGTGAAGTAACATTATTAAAAACTTTACTGTTTTATTCATAATTATTATTTTCTTTCTCATACTTATAAAGTAAAGAAAAGAAAATAATATAGAAATAGGTTTATATTACTATATGAATTTATATGTATACTTTTTTTACATATATTTGTACAAATATTTGTGTATGTAATTTAGTTTACTTATTCGTATTTATATTATTATATGGATGTGTAGCGTATAGAAGGATATGTGTTCTCACACTATCCTATATATGTTATGGTGTTACTAGTGTTTGCTATAATTTAGCATTGGTTAATGTCGTTTGGAGTGTAGACAATATACAATATCTCAGAATGCCTTGCAATTATAATTTGAAACTTGGAACTTTCTGTGAAAACTTTATACAGATCAGCATAATGTCCGATAACATCTCATCCAGCAGACTGAACTTGAACACCGATGAAGACCTCTTATTAGTGACTTCAAGTTCTTATTCGAAATCATCTTTGAAGAATGCAAAGCTGAACATTAAAAGGCTAGTTAAAAAAGAACACCTAACCGAAGGTGAAAAAATGAGGCTTGCTTCTGCAAAAAGACTTTTGGAGCAACATGAGCTAATGAAATGCTCAGATGGTAGCGTAGGTAGTGAGCACAACTTATTAATCAAGGCAATGAAGGATGTTGGAATGGTTAACTCGGACGTAAAATTAAACTGCGAGTCTGACTCTTTTTCGCAAATTAACCAGGCTTTCCATATAATTAAAAAGTTTGGTGAAACGGATGCTAGTAATTTGAACGAAGATGATAGACGAAGGCTAATGATAATATTTAAATGGAGTCAACCATTTGAGATCTCATCAAAAGGAGATGGTAAGCCTAGAAACTATGAATTGGGAACATCTTATCCTAATAACTCACCTGTTTTAGCCACAGCTGAAACAGTGGGACACCACACGGACGAGTCACTTAACTCGTCTGTTGCTGCTCGGGATATGTTAGACCAATCTTCTGGAAGTTAGATGAAAAAAATATGGAATCCCATGCACTAAACACTCCACTTGTTTTAGCCAAAGCTGATGCAGGAAAGGAGAAATTGAAATTGTCGGACAAGCAGAGGAAAGAATCAAATCAGCTACGGTATGCTATAATGATTAAAGTTACACAAATTAATCTTCATCACTGTATTGTGGCTACAACTAATCTTATCCTCTACTTGAATATGTACGGCATCAACGTGGCCCTGATACAAGAGCCATGGATAAACGAGGACCAAATGATTGGCCTAAAAGATAATCTATACAAACTTATCTACATTAAGGGTATAAATAAACCAAGAACATGCATATTTATGAAAAAAAATTTAAATTGTTTTATTCTTAGACTGTTTTGTAGTAGGGATAATATTGCAATAACTGTGGATCTACCTGATCTTAGATTTGCAATCGCTTCGGCCTATTTTCCGCATGGGGATGATAATAAACTACCATCGGAAGAGGTTAGGAATCTCGTAGAATACTGCAACGCACAGTGGGGTCAAACGCAAATTTTTTGGTAATAAATCTGTATCTCCAAAACTACTGCTCGGATTAAATGGAAATGTATGGAAGAGTTGCAGAGGAGGACCTAGGCTTTCAGAAAAATCATCTTGTGATCACCCTGTGGTAACACAAGATAAGCTACAGGGTGTCAAAATTGACTACCTCGAGTGTGTAAAAGTTTAAAAAAATCATAACTTATAAAAATGAAGTCCGACTTTAAAGATTTTTATATTTCTGTAAAGTGCTTGGCAAGATAAAGAAAAAATAAGCTTACTCACCAAAGTTATCTCTTACAGTTAAAAAGATATTTACACTTGAATTTTTGATTTTTTGCCTCCACTTTCTTTTGTTTTTCAGGAATAAGTCCGGAGATATATGAGTTCTAATTTTTTTAATTTTTTTTAATACTTTTTAATTTGCTATATATTTCAAAATAATATGCTGAAAGAATTTTTGCATTATCTCAATTTGTCTAGACGTGAAAAATATTCAAAGTCAGCACTCTGAAATTAGTATGAAAAACTGCTATTTTTTTACAAAAATATAGTACAATTCTTTCACTTTTTTCTCAAAGTTCCGTTAACGAAAAAATTCTTTCTTTATATATTTCAAAAGATAAAGCTTCAAAAATGTTTAATATCGAAATTTTGAATTAATTTATGTTTGCACCATACTACAGGCATTGGTTGAAAATGGTCAATTTCGGAAAAAGGTTAAATTTTTATCGATTAATAAAATAATGTCACGCAAGCTTTTTTAAATTTATTGACAATGTTTTATCAAGAAATAGATTAAAAACGATTTGACACTAAACTGCTTCCCGCCCGGCCAAAAACGAATGCAGGAGAGCAGATTTCATGAAAAAAGTCAATATTTTAAATTACTATTTTTAATTGCATAAAAAAGCATATTAGCATAATATTTTCGCCATTATTTCTAATGTTTTGTATAAACTATATATCGATCTTTCATTACTGCAAAAATCATTAAAATATCTTTAAAACCCAATTTTTGGCAATTTTTCAAAAATGAAAAATATTTAATAAATATAAGCAAAACGTGCCAATTCAATTGTATATTACGTATACGCACGTATGGAAATATTGCAAAACAGAGAATTTGGTGAGAGTTGACCTAAGTTGTCAGATTTGACACCATAGTATAATGCTTTTGAAACAATTTATATACACATATTATACATCAATGAATTGGTAAATAAGTCTATTTTCATATTATTGTAATATTTTATTCGTTTTTGGAAAATAGGCGGAGTTTTACATAACATTATTTTTTTATTTTTTATATCTTTTTTAAATTTTTTAATTTTAAAAAATTGCCAAGAATTTATTTGTAAAGGTTTTTTAATGATTTTTGGAGGAGAGAAAAATCGATATGTATTTTATATATTACATTAGAAATAATTGCGAAAGTATTATGCTAATATGCTTTTTTATGCAGTTAAAAAAAGTTGTTTAAAAAATTTACTTTTTCATGAAATCTGCACTCCTGTATTCGTTTTTGGCCCGGCGGGAAGCAGTTTAGTGTCAAATCGTTCTAAATCTATTTTTCAATTACATATTGTCAATAAATTTAAAAAAGCTCGCGTGACATTTTTTTATTAATCGATAAAAAATTAACTTTTTCCAAAATTCACCATTTTCGACCAATGCCTGATGTAGGGTGCAAGCCTAAATCAGTTCAAAATTTCTGTATGAGCCATTTATGAAGTCTTGTTTTTTGAAATATATAAAGAAAGAAGTTTTTTCTTTAACGAAACATTGAGAAAAAAGTGAAAGAATTGTACTAAATTTTTGGACTTATTCCCGAAAAACGAAAGAAAGTCGAGCCATAAAATCAAAAAATCAAAATTCAAGTGTAAATATCTTTTTAACTGTAAGAGATAACTTTGGTAAGTAGGCTTATTTTTTCTTTAACTTGCCAAGTTCTTTCTAGAAATATAAAAATCTTTAAAATCGGACTTCATTTGTATAAGTTACAATTCTTTCGAGGTAGTCAAATTTGACACCCTATGTATTTTCTTGTGTTATCATAGGGTGACTACAAGATGATTTTTCTGAAACCTTAGATCCTCCCCTGCAAGTCTTTCTTATATTTTAATTTAATCCAACCAGTAGTTTTGGAGATACAGATTTATTACCAAAAAATTTGCGTTTGACCCCACTGTGCAACGGGAAGAATATCGAACTACTAATCGGTTGTGAATCAAACTCACAACTATGGGGAAGTACGCACACGAATGAAAGGGGCATGGATTTAATGGATTTCTTAATAGAGAATAATTTGACGATATATAATGTAGGAGGTGAATATACTTTTCAAACAAGAAGTAGAAACGAAGTCTTTGACCTGACTTTTGGCACCTTATCCCACGTTTCAAACTAGAAAGTATCAAAATAAACAGGTTTCTCTGATCATAAATATATCGATTTTAATATAGAGATTAATTTGAATCCCATAAAAACAACGTATAGAAATCCGAAAAGAACGGATTGGAAATAATATAAGGAACTTGTTAGTACGAAAGTTAAAACTAGCAGGCTAGGTGTTAGTGATATAAATGAGCTGCAATCCTCGTTAAATATTATTGAAGGCATCTTAACTTCTTCCTTCAAGCAATCGCGTCCACTAAGTAAAGTGAGTGGAAAGAAAAAACAAGCTTGGTGGAATTCTGACCTCCAGGCTCTTAGAAAGGATGTAAGAAAATCATTTAACAAAGCAATGAGAGATGACTTATGGGCTGAGTACAGAGATAAATTAAGAAGTTTTAAAAAGGAGATAAGGAAAGCGAAAAAGGAAAATTATGAAAAGACTATAGAGGAACATATGAATATAAAGGATACGTCAAGGTTAAGAAAAGTTCTTTCAAAGCAAGAATATTCAATTGGTAACCTTCGGACCTCTCAAGGCCTTTGGACTAATAAATCAGAAGAATCACTAAAGACGTTATTTCAAACACATTTTCCAGGTTGCTCCTTTGATGGACATGTAGATGTAGAAAATATGGACGTAATCCATGATCTTGGAAACTGTCTATTTTTAAAGAACATAATGGGCGATAAAAACTTTTAGACCTTTTAAATCACCGGTACTTGATGGAATGTTTCAGGAAACAATAGATGTTATTAAAATTTACACCTTTTGTATTGAAAAGACTTACAGTATGTCAAGAAAATGTTTTTATATTGAAGAAAAAATTATTATTTCAACTTTATTTTACAATATTTGCAAGTGTTTATAACATCGCAAATTTTTTTGTTACATTTTGTTTTAGGTATATTTCTTTAACGGGTTTTACCAGAAAAAAAATCATTATGAATGTAATAACGAAAATACAACAACAAAAACTACACATACCCTTTAATCTATCTGTCAAGAAAATGTTTTTACATTTGCGTTTTTTTCGCTATGTTAAACAATTTTTGAACTTTGGGATGTATTATTGCCAATAAATTATCAGTGTTTATTATATGTGTTCAAATCCATGTTATATATTACGAGTAATCCATAAATTATATATTAAGTAAGTCAAGAGAAAAAACTCCAGATCATAAACCCATTTGGGGTTTTTTATAACCTCCAATTCGGGAAAATTGTTAAAGATATTGTAAAATGCATTCCTTATTAAGATATATACTTAATAGAATATTAAATCTATCCAAAATTCCCGTAATATTGTAGTTGATATCTCTTAATATCCATCTTCTTCAAATATTCGGCAGAGTTAAGCCTAGAAAAATTAAGAAAAATTTGAATATATTCACTAGGGCTTATAATAAAGTGCTGTGGAAAGGGTATATCAATTTTATCTTCCAAGAAACAATGAAAAAAACACAGATGGATTACAATTACAGATGGAAAACTACATGGAAAGAAACACTCTTATGGGGACAAAGTATTCAACCATTATAATCATTCCCAATGATTTAAGTTGATAAGCTTAAAAAGTTATGGAACTAATTGTATGTTGTACAGGAATGTTTATATACAATAATAATACAATTTAATACGGTCAGAATACGCCGAAAACCTTCAAAATCCTTTACAAAGCATTTAGAAAATTAAATAATAAGTATTCATACTTTCGTATTTAAAAGATATTGTTAAATACAGATACATTTTATTCAAAATAGTTGGAAAATAGGTTTTATTATGAAATAAAACAGGTGTGCAGTAACATTTCTAGTTTTTTAAAGCTCATTTAATAAAAAGTGTTTATGAAGGATGAAAACTAAAATACAAGTCATGAGAAAAATAATGACTCCAAGCATATATGAGCAAATAATGATAATGCGACAAAATTTATTTACAAAAAGCTTTAAATATACCAGCATAAGGTCCAAACTTTCATCCCACATTATTTTTTTCTCCTTATTTGAAGAAGAAAGTGACTAAAAGGTATTACAGGACCATAATGAACTAAAAAAACGCACTAATGTTGGAATATACAAAATTCCAATTGAATGTGACATTCATTAATATTTTTATTTGATGAAGAAGGTTCTACAAGCAGTTATATTACTAACTGTTACCATTTTAAATTAAAAATTCCGAAATTTTGTGATTTTCTAAAGCAGTTTTATAAATGTCAAAAAAATTTCTTGACACTAAGATTTTTGTGTTTGTTTAGTTTTTGCTCCATTTCTAATAGTTTAAATCATTAAATATTAAGTTTCTTTGAGTTATATAATAAATATATTAATTAACATATTCGTATTAAAAATTTTTACATTAGCAAAAAATTATATAGTTTTTGGAAGCCAAACTTCGACAAATTCATGTTTTCTTTTAATGTAAAAACATTTTCTTGACATACTGTATGTACCCAAACCTTGGCGTAAAGTTAAAGTCGTCTTTATACCAAAGTCTGGAAAAATTCAGCATTTTACGCCTAAGGACTATCGACCAATTAGTCTAACTTCCTTTATGCTGAAGACCTTAGAAAAAATCTTGGATGAGACCATTCGTAGAAACCTGAGTATTACGGAGATTTCTGGTAGCCAACACGCATACATTAAAGGGAAATCCGTAGACTCTGCTCTACATTCTGTGGTACATCTTATTGAGAAATCCCTTTCAATGAAGAAATTCACATTAGGAGCCTTTTTGGATATTGAAGGTGCTCTCAACAATGTTAAATATTCTGCTATTCAACGTGCACTCTCTAGGACTCGTATTGAATTGGAAGTAATTGACTGGATCATGCTATCGCTAAAGCAGAGACTAATTACATCTGAATTGGGAGGATCTATCATACATGCAAACGCTACCAGGGGCACTCCTCAGGGTGGAGTTATATCTGCACTACTCTGGTTACTTGTGGTGAATGAAATCTTATGCTCTCTGGATGCTACTGGCATAAAGGTGGTAGCATATGCTGATGGCTTAGTAATACTATCAACGGGCAAATTTCTAGATACTGTATCTGATATTCTAAGTAATTCTGTACATATGCTTTCAATGTGGCCGAGAAGAAGTGGCCTCAATGTAAATCCTGTAAAAACTGAACTAGTACTTTTTACACAAAAAAGGAAAATACCCAATTTCGACCTTCCTAAACTTAATGGAGTCAGACTTTCGTTATCCAACTCTGCGAAATTTCTGGGGATACATCTAGACAGCAGATTAAACTGGAAACTCAACTTAAGTGAACGGATCAAAAAAGCGTATGCTCCACTGTATTCATGTCAGAAAATTATTGGCATGAAAGGGGGGATTAAACCCAAACTATACTATTGGTTATATACTAAAAATTTTAAGACCAGTTGCAACTTATGCTTTTCATGTCTGGTGGCCAATTATTACAAAGAAGCTACATGCTAGCACTTTTAACAGACTCAATAGGATAGCACTGCTGAGTCTTACAGGGGCGATGAAGACCATGCCGACTACAGCTTTGAAAATTATATCGTTTTTCATAGTTTAAGGACAGACTGCAGTATCTTCCAAGCTGAAGTTTACGCGATGGCCATAGCAGCAAGGCAAATATCAATGTTACCAATATACGGACACAATATTAGTTTCTTCATTGATAGTCAAGCTGCTATTAAGGCACTTAAAACAGGTAATATAAGGTCTTATGTAGTTAGCAGCTGTCACAAAGAGCTTTTAGCTCTTCAGGAACAGCATAACATCAATCTTTGCTGGGTACCAGGCCACAAAAATATTCCAGGTAATGAGAAAGCAGACGAATTGGCGAAAAGATGGGCGAACCTATCGCAGGAGAACGCGGTAACGGAAATTTTTCCACCCCTATCCACGTTAATACATGAAATAAAGCAAAGATCTAGACGTGAGTGTTTAATCAGATGGCAAGAATCGAATGGTTGTATACAAACGAAGCTACTATGGGATGAAACACATATTAATTTTAGTAATATACTACTCGAAATAAATAAAAGGCAATTGAGAATGGTAACTAATTTAATTACTGGTCACAATACTCTTGGTAAGCATATGGTAAGATTAAGAGTTTTGGATATTGTTATATGTAGGTGGTGCAGGGAAACTGTTGAAGACAGTTATCACTTTTTATGTGAATGCCCTGCTTTATCTAATAGACGATTTAATATACTTGGTTCTTTTTTCTTTCAGAACTTGTCTGATATAAGAGGTATGAATCCATGGAAATTATTAGAATATATAAAATCAACGAAATGGATAAGTTAGAATACAATAATGATATGAAGAAGTAGGGGAGAAATGCAAGGATAAGGAATCATAATGGACCAATTTGGTCTTTATGAGCAACGGCTACAACTAGTTGTTGTCATCCTTTAAACCTAACCTAACCTAGTGCAAACTAACAAGTCATCAATGTAGATGAAGACGTTTTCACGGGGTCGACTGAGAATAGTCTTGTCCATTAAACGATTCATCCTTTGTGCGGTGTTGCAGAGCCTGAAAGGCATTACTGTAAAATGATATAGTGGCCGACCAGGTACTGCAAATGCCGTTTTTTCTTTAGAACACTCATCTAAAGGTATCTGCGAAAAGGAGTCTTTTAGATCGATACCTGTAATGTAGTGAGTATACTGTAAACGACTCAAAAGTCCATTGATATGTGGCGTCTTTCTTTGTTAGAGTATTTAATTTACGGGAATCGAGACAAAGTCGAATCTTACAGGGTTTCCTAACCAACACTATTGGGCTACAGTACGGGCTGTTACTTTCTTCGATTACCCCTAATTTTAACATGCGTTCAAGCTCACTGTACGCCTCAGCATGTCGTGGAGGAGATAAGGGATAATGCTTAATCTTAAACGGTAAAGAATCCCCTGTATCTATCGTATGGATTTCTAAGGAAGTTCGTCCTAAGCCTAGTTTGCTAAATGAGGAAAAATCTTCTATTACAGGTTTAAGCTCAAAAAGTTCTAAGTCCGACAGAGCATGTATGTTGCTGTTAATGTCTTTACTAAAGGTTTCACTGTCTAATGAAATTTCAGAAATAAATAGTTGGGGTGCAATGTCAAAACTTTTCCAAAAGTTAATTCCTAAATAAACCGTTTGTTTTAAATTGGGAGATAAATAGAAAATTATATTTTTCGTAATATTGTTGTAAGTAGTTGGAATTTCAAGAAAACCAATAACATTTTGTTTACCGCCATCAGCAGTTTTAAGGGAAATTAAAATTGGGGTATAATCTAATTGTAGTTT
Source organism: Protophormia terraenovae (assembly GCA_951394005.1). Taxonomy (NCBI): domain Eukaryota; kingdom Metazoa; phylum Arthropoda; class Insecta; order Diptera; family Calliphoridae; genus Protophormia; species Protophormia terraenovae. The sequence goes on from OX596074.1 coordinate 66,224,358, forward strand.
GTTTAAAAGTTCTATACAATTTTTGCCCAATACACTGATTGATGCACCAAAATCGAGCAAACCAAACAGTTCAACAGAACCGAAATAAATTTTTGCATATGGCCTATTGTCCCTTATTTCATATATAACTGTTGATTCTACAACCCTAGAAAATGCTTTACTTTTTTGATATCTTTCCCTACATTTTCTAATTCTTTTCGAAACAAAATTATCTTTAAAAATTCTAGATTTTGTTTGCCTATATTTCAAAATTTTCTGGTGGAAAGATTCATTTAATTGAGAATTATTCTCTAAATCATGTTCACACTTATTTAAATCTACAATTAATTTATTATCGTTAGCCCTTGGAAAATCCGGGTTGTCAACTTTTTCGTCAAAATGTTTTTCTGAGGGATTTTTAGAGGAGAACGAGGGACCCTCTCTTACTCGTTCGAAAATCTGTTTTTCGAGTGCTTTTTGCACTGAGGAGTGGTAATATCTGAAGCAGAAAAGTTTGCGTTTCTCGGACGGACAGTCGTAAAAGGAGTGACCAATTTGGTCACAGTTCCAGCACTTAAAATGCCTTGTATCTAGCTCCTACATTCTTTATTTTGGTTGCCCTGATACTTAGATGCTGCTATCTCTTCTTCATCATCCAATATTTCATCTACACTCTCATTTGCCTCTATTTCTGAAATTTGCCTTTTCTGAAATCTTATTTGTTGTTGCCTAATAATATACTTTTTGGCTTTTCGTGCCGAATCTCTTATTAGATCCAAGCTATTAATTCTTTTAATTCTTTTAAATTATTTTTGATTAAATCTATCTATATTCATTCATTGGTTGTGAAAGACGAGAGTTCATGGTTACCATTTCAGAAAAATAGTCATCGAAGGACTCTTTTTGCATCTGTCGACGTTCGATCATTTTAACTAGTTTGTCACAGTCGTTCTCAATTTGACAAAATTGTTTTGTTATAGCAAACTTAATTTCATCATATTTAGAATTGGAATGTTGTTTTAAAAAGGACCAAAACCAGGTATCGGCTTTGCCTTTTAAAAATGTGTGAATATAACTGTCAGAATATTGATATCTACTTTTCAGTGTATCGACTTTAAAAAAAATCGTTAACGTTTTCAGAGCCATCATAGGTAATGTGCCATTTGTCTATTCTTACAGAATCATTTGATGATGTACTTCTGCCAGAATCTGAATTCATACTCTGGTTATGAAAAGAAATATTATTCGAACTATTCCTATTTACACTAGTATTATTAGGATTCAATGCCGATTGAGATGGACCTGAATTCCTGTTTAAATTCTCCAATAGTGATTGTCTCAAATTTGAAATTTCTCCCATAAAAGCATTATGATTTATTGTCAGCACTCTTCTTAATCTAGATGTTAAAACACTTAAATCATTAATGGTACTAGAGGGAACTTGATGGGAACCACTTGGTAAATTACTACTTTCATTATCGTTACCCATATCTACAGCTGACTCTGCTGGTTGCAATGAATGCCTAAACGTTTTCTCCTTAGCTTGTATTACAATTGGGCTTTTTGTAATTCTTGGTCGTGACGCAAAAGGACTGTCTGAATGTTCATCAGATGGTACTGAATTATTAAGATTTCGGGCCCTAGCTCTCTTTAAAATTGGACTTTCGCTTATTCTTGGCCTGGGAACAAATTGATTTTCTGAATTCTCGTCGAACGTATAATCTATTTGGCTGTCGCTAGTTGGTTCCTCACTATCTTTTGTTTTACCGTTCCTTTTTGACATTACTCAAAGGAAAATTTAAAAAGAAAATATCAAAAAAATAAATGCTTCTACAAAAAAAATGCTTTAATAAATATTTTTGGGAATGCTAAAATGAACTCAATTATGTAAAAATTTTATAAAAATATCCCCCTCCATATATTTCATTTGGTAATCTATTTGATGATATTTATATGTCGCAAATGTAATTCTCTAATTTAAAAGAGTAAATAAACTAAAATTATAGATGAAAATTGTTTTATCTGTAAAAAGTTGCTATACAAAATATTATTCTAACAATTTTTTGCATGACTTACTTTATGTGCAGATAAATATTTGTACAATAAAATATGACTTATCACTGCAATTTGGGTAACAGTACCGCATATGACTCAAGAATAAGTAAAAAACAATCAAAACAATTATAGGATAATAAACTGCAAATTAAACTGATCAAAAATTGTATCAAATCAGATTAAGACAAGTTTACTTAATACTTTTAAGAACATTTTCGAATACGACAGTATTTGCCGATCTCGTTGGGCGCCATTCTATTTATGTAGCAAATTTTTATACCCTACACCACCAAAGGTGGTTGGGGTATTATGTGTTTGTGCAGAAGTTGTAACGCAGAGAAAAAATCATCGGACCCCCACTTTAAAGTATACCGTTCGACTTAGAATCACTTTCTGAGTCGATTTAACGATGTCCGTCTGGTCGGCTGGCTGTCCATGTAAAGCTTGTGAGCAAAGTACAATTTTGAATATAATTTGATGAAATTTGGTACATATGCTTTTTTTAACACAAGGACGAAGCCTATTGATTTTGGTTATGATCGGCCCATTATTTCACCTAGCTCCCATACAAATGTCCTCCCGGAATAGAGTTTTAACACTCATAGATGCCTTAAAAATAGGAATATTTTAATGAAATTTAGTACAAATAAGTTTTATATCAGCAAAAATCTGTCTGCCAAATTTCATGAAGATCGGTCCATAACTGACCATAGCTCCCATATAAACACCTCTCCCGAAAATCACTAACGTGCATAAATCCCATACAAATGTTAGTATTATGTTAATATTTAACACAAGTAAGTTGTATATAAGTAAAAACAAAATTATGTGGATCGAAATGGTGTAGGGTATTATATAGTCGGGCTTGACCGACTATATCTTCTCTCGTTTAAAATGTTATTATTTCAAGTAATTGAAAAATGTTTGTCAGTTTAGTATGCTCGGTGCTTGGAAGCTTGAATGGGCTGAGCTCGACGGATTGGGGAGGGTTCTTGACCATATCGACCTTAAAATTGTACATAAACAAAAAATATTTTCTTCCAAGACTTTATCACTAAATGAACTTTATAAGCTATTAACTGTTCTATTGATAACAAAACGTTGGATATATTTACAAAACATTATATACATATAAATGGGAGAAAGCTGTTGTTATCACCACGAAAACTTAAAGTATTTTTACCCACCCTCGTATACCAAAAGACACTTCGTGTTCGTAAAAAAATATTTTGTATGTTCCCTAAAGCATCTAATAATCTAGTAAATTTTATATAATTTAAGTTCCATATTTAGCATTCCCCAAAAATGACAAATCTATTTAAAATTCTTCATTATATAAAACCGTAACAATTTATTGTTTTTTTATGTTTAGTATTTCTAATATTAGAATCTGTTGGAAACTTAAAGTTAAGCAAATAGTAAATTACAAAATATGTAAATAAGTATTGTAATTGATTAAAAATTCTGGTTAAAGTTGATTATATAATTCGTAACATATATTGACTTTTTTTTTTTTGCAATAATGAAATGAATAACTATATATATAATATTAAAACGATCGCATGTTAAATCAATTTAAATGTATATTATGACTTACGATTTTGTTGTATCTTGAAACATCACACATATATTCCAACTTTTACCTTCAATAGCTGGTATTCCTCTATGGTTATTTTGCAGTTGATGATGGTTCGAGCTCGAAACATGCATGAAACTGTAACTTTTTTAAAAAAATTGTATGAGAAAGGTTCAAACAAAAGTTGTTGAGGTATAATACACATTAATCTTTCTAACGTGCTTCAACATATAATTTAATTGAAGAATTAAAATATAGTTAATACATTAGAATAATTCAAAATAATAATATATTAAATATAATGCTTAATTCATACACTAAACATTAGAAAGTTTGATCTGTTATGTTTACCTTTATAATATAACAATCAATCAATTCTGTAACAGATCATACTTTAACATTATTTAAGTGTATGCATTAAACTTTATTACAGATGTATAATAATGTTAAGAGAATCTTAACTCCCACTACATTAATTAAAGTGTTATACTAAAATTACAAAATATGTACTTGTATTATAATATTTACTCTTTTATTTCTTTTTGTTTTAATATACTTATCAATTGTTTTTGTTTATTATTTTCATATTATTATATACAATTTCAATGATGAAAACTGCATTTATTTAGACATTAGTGTCCCAAGTAGGGAATTTAAATTGTTTTTAAATAATTCATTTTAAATCTAATGCTAGTCTGTAAGGATAATATTGTATCTAAAGACTAACGGCCGTATGCAAAAAAAAATTATTAACTTTGCTTTCAAGTTCACTTTTGTTACCCAACACTTAAAGGCTAACAAGCTTTTGTTAAAAAAACGTATGCAAAAACATTGTTTTAAAACACAAAGTTTTTTTAACATTGATAACGGCAACACTTGTATTATTTCCCCTCTTTATAGTTAAAGTTGTACACTACCGAATATTAATACATTCGATTATTCAAATTTTTAAAAAAACTTTTTATTGATTAAACATTAAATTAATTCTTTTTCAAATATTGTTTCTATTTTTATTATAACTTAGTAGAAATACAAAAAATAAAAGAAATTATAGAAGTTAAAAAGCAAAAATATGAAAAATTTTATGAAACGGATAAAATAAGTATTCGAACAACGAGTTTATTTTATTTGTTTTGATTGAACGTACATCATTAAAATTTTTTTACATTTTTATTATTTTTTATGTGATGTTATGTGAATTTTTTAGATTTTTTTTCTAAATATTTGTTTGGGATAGACAAATAGGACCTATAATGAATAAATATAACAGTCTAAAGAAGAAGGAAGATAAAGACGTCTAGAATAGGGGGAAACAAGCGAGAATTTTTTGCAAAACACAAAGAAAAAAAGGAAATTTATCATAATGTCACTTGTAGTAAGTTTAATGTAACTTCATACCTACTTTAAAATATTTAGATTACATTTGTTATATTTAAATTAATAAACGTTTTTGCATACAGTTTTAAGGAATTTAGCTTAACAATGCTTTGTAAAGCTGTTTCAAGTTTTTTGCATACGGCCGTAAATAAATAAATATTAAAATGATGACGTTACATGTTGTTGTTGTTTTAATGTAATATGCTGGTTTCTTGTGATGTTGAGTTATCTCATTATCATAAAATATAACTGTGGACAAATATCTAGCAAATAATCGGTGAAAAAGTGTATTCCAATGTTTAACAAATCATTAGATTCTGTATGGCAAGACAGGTTAGGTTTCACAACATCCGTATAAAAGTTTATAAATTCCAGGTGTTACTATTCGATTAAAATTTAATGTTAGGAATGTTGAAAAGAACCTAATGTGGTGATGTATGACAAAGAATGTAGAGCTTATTAATCGAAATGATCTAACTCATGCTCGATTTTTTTTAATACGCATTCACCAATATAGTACTTTGGACTTTAAAAGCGTGGTGCGTTCTGTTGTAATGATGGAATGATGATGGATTTTTATGAACATTTAAGCAAATTTATATGGTTTTGAAGATCATCACTTTCTTAATTAAAATAGGTCTTCGATTACAAAAGAATTATCACCAATTCAAACATTAAATCCCTATGAAGTTATTATTTTATTAATTTAATAATTACATCGATATTCAGAAAACTTACCAATTAGAATTGTGTTTATAATTATTTGTACAAAATCGGAGTGTTCGCAAAAATAATCGATTATTTTTATATAGATTAAGTAAAAATTTATTATAAAGCTTTAAAAATTATTATACATAGATTAATTAACTGTGACTATTTTTATTTAATTCAATTATTTTCCGAAATGTGATCTTTGTAGTTCAGAAATTTTTATGAAAAAGGAAAGAGCGAAAGACGAGATTAAGCTCTATAACTCGGGTTTAAATCAACGACCAGCAAATAGTGCACACGGGCAAATTATCTCTTAATTTTGTCACATCTATATGCTCTTACATGTGAAGAGAGAATAATTATTTATTAATTTTATATATTTTTAATACTTTTTTAAGCAAATTGTTATAATATTCAATTATAGTTTTTATTACAGACCATAAATAAATTCTTTAAAAGCAAAAGATATTATTAAATTATAAGTTTAAAAATTGTTTCCGTGCTAAATATATGTGAAATTTAAGAGCGCCGTTTCCTGGTTTAAATAGATATGCAATAAATGCAATTACTTGATAATTATGTCTGTTATCGTAATTATTCTGTCTTGCTAACTATTCCAGTTTATATGTCTGACATGATTATTGTATATCATAACATAACATGATATTTTAATAATTAATGTTATTTATGTATGTTGTGCTAATGATATGATCATAAATGTTACATAAATTGAACATAAATTATGATTTAAGAGCATAAAATCTTTTAAATATTTTATTCTCTTACATAAAGTAAATTCTAAAATGAATATCAAATTACAACTTATAATATAAGAAGAGAGTTTGGTATAGTTTGTACATAATTTAAAATTTTATTTTCTTTTAAAATTTGCTATTTCTTTATTTTTTTGTACATATGTATGTATATATTCTTTTCATTATACTTATGGTGGAATTAAAATACAACAATATAAGGAATATGGTTTGATAATAAGTAATCAATTCAAAACATTTCTTAAACAATATTTCACTGATAATTAATTTTATATGTTTTCCAGTATTAATAAAAATATTTATAAATGTAAGGAACATTTGTTAATTTTGGTATTTGAGAACTAAAATATCACATTTTCAATTATTACACTTTATTAAGTGCAAAAAAAAAAGTATTAAAAAAATGTTTTTGCTTTCGAAGCAAAATTCTTATGTTCAAAATTCCCAAAATATAAATTTATTTTGCTTATAAAGGAAAATTTCAAAGGATTATTCAAAATGAATATTATTTTTATTTAGGCCAGCAAATTCAATTTTATAAATCTCAACAAAATCTGTTACAGTCTGTTACAGTATTAAAAAAATGTTTTTGCTTTCGAAGCAAAATTCTTATGTTCAAAATTCCCAAAATATAAATTTATTTTGCTTATAAAGGAAAATTTCAAAGGATTATTCAAAATGAATATTATTTTTATTTAGGCCAGCAAATTCAATTTTATAAATCTCAACAAAATCTGTTACAGTCTGGCACTGGAACGCAAACGAGAAATCCACCAGAAAAATCAGAAATGTTAAAGCAAATATTTAGTCTTTGTATACTAGAACAAAAAAACATTACAGTGAGTAAAACGAAAACGTATACATAAAACAATAAAATTCGTGTGTAGTGTAGTTCGTAGTACAATTTATAATAGTAATATTAATTATAATAATAATAAAAAATAATATAAAGGAAAAAAAAAGGGGATAATACTGAAAAAAAAAGAAGGAAATAATAGTAAAAAAACAGTTGTGGATAAAATTCACAGAAGGAAAAAAGCAAGAAATGTTACACAGGTCAGGGGCAGGTGGTGGGTTTGATCTTAAATGGCACGCTAGACATTTAATGGTTTAAGTAAAAGAACACAACAGGAAGAAGTAGCAGCAGGGAAAAAGGTCGAAATGAAGACGTCAATGCCTACATCATCACAGCTGAGCAGGAGAGTACCAGAACTGACAAATCATGGAGGTAGCAGCGAGAAAAGTCAGGAGTAGAGTGAAGAAGCAGCAGGGAGAAATACACAAGAGTGTAAGAGTAGCAGTGATCAGAGGAGAGATTTAAACGCAGCAAGACAGAAAGAGACAAAACAAAAAGCCACATAAACAGATACTCACACACAGATCATGAAACTGTTAGAGCAGCGAACATCAGGACAACAGAAAAACAAGGTTCGATGCAACAACCGCTATCGGTTCGAACCAACTGCAGGAAAACTGCAATAATATTAGTTTTAAGAAATGTATATAAGGCGAAGTAAATTTACAAGCAGTCTCTTATCTTTTGGGTGCTGGATAGTGAACAAAGCAGACGTGGTGAGTAGCCGGTGAATAAAAAAAAGACTAATAGAGCAGTGTTAGGGAAAAAATAATAAGAAGTGTTGAATTGATTACATCAATCCAACGTAGGGTATACTGATTTCCAATCAGTAAGAGTAGAGACTTCAGCAAGGTTTACAATCTGGTTGAAGTGACAGGAGATACACACTGCTCAGGGCCAAGTGGTAGAATATTTTCTTGGAAGTTTTCACTCAGAAAATACAGAGACTAAGAAAAAAATCTCGGATTATATCCAAGATCAAAGAAATCATAGGAGATATTAAATAGGAGGTGCAGAACCGGCAAGGCAACACAGAAGCTTCACGGGACAGCACAGTTCTCAATAAAGAAGCTTTAAATTAAAAGTGTCTCAATAAAAATAAGTTGTGATTAAGGAAAACTAAAAAAATAAAAGCAACAGCAAGATGTGGTTAAGAATTAAAGAGGGGGAACTTTGTGGTACTTTCTCGTTTTTTCAATGGTATTTTTTGAATTTTCTATAATATTTAAGCTAAAATCATGAAATTAAAGATATATGGTCCTAAGTGAATGAGAATCCATAAGAGAGTACGTTTCGTTATTATGAGTAATATTATTTGAATTTTTTGTAATAATAATTAACTTTCAAACATGAAATTAAAGATATATTGAGATTCCACAAGCGTTATTAGCACATTCCTCTATACTAAAATATAATAGAAATAATTATAAATAATTCGAACGTTCAAAATGTAAGAAACTGGTAACTAAAATATTTAAAAAGTTTATTGTTTTTAATGCCGACAGAACTCCAATATTATAACTGTAACTGTAGGAGTTTTCTCACGTTTGGTATTTAATATTTTTTTCTAAATTAAAAGGCTACCGTATGTAGGAGTACTGCATGATCAGGTTAAATGCTATCTATATAAAAGTGTTTGTGTCTGTCTGTTTTTGAATTTTATTCGTTGCTTTTATTTTACCCACCATCAAAAAGATGGGGGGTATATTGATTTTGACATTCCGTGTGTAACATGTCGAAAAAATTGTAAAGTATATATTTTTCTGGATCCTGGTTAGATTCTGAGTCGATCTAGTTATGACCGTCCGTCTGTCTGCTTGTTGAAAGCAGGATAAAGCTCGACAGGACAACTAAGGGGTATATTTATTTTGACATTCCGTGTATAATATGTCGAAAAAATCATAAAGTATATATTTTCTGGGTCCTGGTTAGATTCTAAGTCGATCTAGCTAGGGACAACTTAGGGGGACGAAATTTGGCTATATTATATTAAATATTAACTTTATATAAGGTTTCTTTAGCATTAAAAATTGATAAAATCGGTTAATAAACAAAAAACGCCCATTTTTTGTTTCCGAGTTTACATTGGTCCTTGAACTATTTAAACACAATTTCGTTTTTTCACCTTATATGGGAGGTGGGCGGTAAAGTTGGCGGACCACGACCATTTTTGGTTTTCAAGTTTATATCGATCCCCGAACCATACGTACAAAATTTCGTTGTCGTAAATGCTTTTGTTGAAGAAATATCAGCAGAAAAGTATAAAACGGACACCCTGTGTTTCTATTTTTTAGCCCATAAATTTTTTGTTCATTAACCGATCCCAAACAAACCTTATATAAGACAAATATTTGTGCCAAATTTCGTCCCCCTACGTTGTCCCGTTCGTGCCCTATCCTGCTTGCAACAGATGGACAGACAGACGGACATAGCTAGATTGAATCAGAATCTAACCAGGACCTTCGACATGTTACACACGGAATGACAAAATCAATATACCCCCCATCTTTTTGATGATGGGTATAAAAATTGTATAAACATAGTTTTAAGAAGTGCTTCAAAAGCAATGAACAAAAAGTATAAAAGAATAAAATCCTACCAATGACAACCCTTGGTTAAAAAAACAACTTCTGCAGCTCTCTTTCACCACTAAGTACTTACTTCCAATGACAACACAATGTTAAAATCATGACTTTTTCAGTTCTCCTTTTGCTGGGTCTCTTAAACAAAAGCATGTACGACAACGAAATTTTGTACAGCTAGTACAGGCGTGGTCCGCCCAGTTTACCGCCCACCTCCTATATAAAATGAAACTTCAACGAAATGTTATACAAATAGTTCAAGGACCAATGTAAACTCGGAAAAAAAGGGCGTGGTCCGCCCACATTACCGCCCATGGGTGCGGTAAAATTTTAAAAGTTGATCGTTGGTAAATAGATTCGGCCAAGCCCTATCCTGCTTTCAACAGACGGATAGACGGACGGGCATAGCTAGATCGACTCAGAATTTTAACCAGGACCCATAAAATATATTCTTTGTGGGGTCTTAAATTATTCCTTCGACATGTTACACACGGAATGACAAAATCAATATAAGTTGTAAAACAATGATCGTGGAAAATAAAAATATATAACGGTAATAAAAATATTATATTGATATTGTTTTTTATGTATGTATAGCTAATACCCGGTGTGCTTCGCCACCCTCCGAAATGAAACACATAGTAATTAAAGGATTAAAAAATATATTTATTTAGTAATTAAAATATAACACTTTTCTTAAAAATTAGATAGATAGATAGATAGATAGATAGATAGATAGATAGATAGATAGATAGATAGATAGATAGATAGATAGATAGATAGATAGATAGATAGATAGATAGATAGATAGATAGATAGATAGATAGATAGATAGATAGATAGATAGATAGATAGATAGATAGATAGATAGATAGATAGATAGATAGATAGATAGATAGATAGATAGATAGATAGATAGATAGATAGATAGATAGATAGATAGATAGATAGATAGATAGATAGATAGATAGATAGATAGATAGATAGATAGATAGATAGATAGATAGATAGATAGATAGATAGATAGATAGATAGATAGATAGATAGATAGATAGATAGATAGATAGATAGATAGATAGATAGATAGATAGATAGATAGATAGATAGATAGATAGATAGATAGATAGATAGATAGATAGATAGATAGATAGATAGATAGATAGATAGATAGATAGATAGATAGATAGATAGATAGATAGATAGATAGATAGATAGATAGATAGATAGATAGATAGATAGATAGATAGATAGATAGATAGATAGATAGATAGATAGATAGATAGATAGATAGATAGATAGATAGATAGATAGATAGATAGATAGATAGATAGATAGATAGATAGATAGATAGATAGATAGATAGATAGATAGATAGATAGATAGATAGATAGATAGATAGATAGATAGATAGATAGATAGATAGATAGATAGATAGATAGATAGATAGATAGATAGATAGATAGATAGATAGATAGATAGATAGATAGATAGATAGATAGATAGATAGATAGATAGATAGATAGATAGATAGATAGATAGATAGATAGATAGATAGATAGATAGATAGATAGATAGATAGATAGATAGATAGATAGATAGATAGATAGATAGATAGATAGATAGATAGATAGATAGATAGATAGATAGATAGATAGATAGATAGATAGATAGATAGATAGATAGATAGATAGATAGATAGATAGATAGATAGATAGATAGATAGATAGATAGATAGATAGATAGATAGATAGATAGATAGATAGATAGATAGATAGATAGATAGATAGATAGATAGATAGATAGATAGATAGATAGATAGATAGATAGATAGATAGATAGATAGATAGATAGATAGATAGATAGATAGATAGATAGATAGATAGATAGATAGATAGATAGATAGATAGATAGATAGATAGATAGATAGATAGATAGATAGATAGATAGATAGATAGATAGATAGATAGATAGATAGATAGATAGATAGATAGATAGATAGATAGATAGATAGATAGATAGATAGATAGATAGATAGATAGATAGATAGATAGATAGATAGATAGATAGATAGATAGATAGATAGATAGATAGATAGATAGATAGATAGATAGATAGATAGATAGATAGATAGATAGATAGATAGATAGATAGATAGATAGATAGATAGATAGATAGATAGATAGATAGATAGATAGATAGATAGATAGATAGATAGATAGATAGATAGATAGATAGATAGATAGATAGATAGATAGATAGATAGATAGATAGATAGATAGATAGATAGATAGATAGATAGATAGATAGATAGATAGATAGATAGATAGATAGATAGATAGATAGATAGATAGATAGATAGATAGATAGATAGATAGATAGATAGATAGATAGATAGATAGATAGATAGATAGATAGATAGATAGATAGATAGATAGATAGATAGATAGATAGATAGATAGATAGATAGATAGATAGATAGATAGATAGATAGATAGATAGATAGATAGATAGATAGATAGATAGATAGATAGATAGATAGATAGATAGATAGATAGATAGATAGATAGATAGATAGATAGATAGATAGATAGATAGATAGATAGATAGATAGATAGATAGATAGATAGATAGATAGATAGATAGATAGATAGATAGATAGATAGATAGATAGATAGATAGATAGATAGATAGATAGATAGATAGATAGATAGGGCCAAGCTCAGGCTACTATCGGGGTCAGCAGGTGGCGGATGGCTGAAAGGCCTACAGATATGTAGGTTAGCTGCGATTAATAAGCAGTCCCCGACCAAGAGCGGCAGGGTTCGAGGACGTACCATAAAAAAGTACAAGTGTCCGAAGAAGACTCTGTGTCATGGCGAACGGATGCCGCCATTAACTAGGTATCCCCCACAGGGGTGCCCTCAAGAGAGGAGCAATTAGGAGAGTGACGCCTCCGCGGTCCCCTAGTTACTACAAACCCAGAAGCGTCTGACCCAGAATGGGCGGCTTTCTGGTCAGCGTCTGTTTCCCATGTTAGGGGCGGCTGTTGAAGGAAAACCTGGCGGATAGGTTTAAAAAACGCTACGGGTAGGATCCCGGAAGATAAAACAAATAATGGAAAAGTCTGATAAAGGAAAATTAATTACGGTGCAGGGAGTAATGACTCCAGTACCGGCGGCTTTGGGTAGTGCGCAAGCAGGCTACCAGTCGTCGAAATCCAGCGCCTGCAATGTTACCCCGGTAAGCTTGGCTGGGATAACAGATAATGTTACAAGCAACAACCAACATAAAGAGCAAAGTCCTTTCGTAAGAAGCTCTGTTATAAAGAGAACTCCTCCAACCTCAAACATGGAGATCACGGAAACACCAGTAAACTATGGAAAGGATGTGGATGTAAACGAGTCCCACAATGATGCTTTTACCAAGTTAGGAGAATTGATTGTCGACCTTATGGATTACGTTAAAAATAGGAATAACGTTCACCACGCCATTAAGGAAAAGGTGAGATCAATTAGAGCTACTTATAATAAAGCTCGAGACGAAAAAGATGAAGATACTGCACCTCAGAAATATAGCAGTCAATTCACACAGACGTCTCCAAAAGTTGCTGAAGGAAAAAGCGAGGCAAAGAGAAGTAGAGATCCCACAGATATTATATCTAGTATCGAAGCACCGAAGAGGCAGAAAAAAAGTTCGCCCAAGAAAAAGAAGGAACCAATACCTTCGCAAGAGGAGAATACTATAAAAGAGCCTCATATAACGGAAAATATCTCGAAGCCAGGAACTGAGTGGATGACGGCAGGAAAGAAAAGAAAAAAGAGACTGCCTAAACCAAAACCAGACACGGTGATCATATCAGCCAAAGGAGAAATCTCATATGCCGACATCCTTAGAAAGATAAGAACCGATCCGGAACTGATTGGATTGGGTAACGAAGTAAATAAAGTTCGTAGAACACAAAAAGGCGACCTTGCCTTAGAATTAAAACCATCAAGTGAAGACATCGTGGGCAAATTTAATGAAAAAATAGAAGCCTCTCTGGAAGGCCGGGTGGAAGTAAAAACCTACAAGGAAGAGATAATAGTAGAGTGTAAGGACTTGGACGACATCACAACAAAGCAGGAAATATCTCTAGCTTTCGGAAAGGCGTTAGAAATCCCAAATTTAAGCGAGACTATAGTAAAGTCAATACGGAAGTCATATGGAGGCACACAAATCGCAAGGATAAGCTTACCTGTAGAAGCAGCGCGTAGAGCCCTAGAAATGGCTAAAATAAAAATAGGATGGTCCATTTGCCGTATAAGAGAGGCGGTAAGGCTAACTATGTGTTACAGATGTATGGAATTCGGCCATGTGGCGAAACTCTGTAAGTCAGAAATAGATAGATCACGCCTCTGCCGAAAATGCGGAGCTGAAGGTCATATCTCACGAGAATGCGAAGCGGAGCCAAATTGTATGATATGTAAAGCAAATGGTAGTGATGAGCAAAAACATATAACGGGCAGCTATAGATGCCCAGTATTCAAGAAGGCACTAAGTAATAGATATAAATGAAATTTATACAACTTAATCTAAATCATTGTGCAGCAGCTCAGGATCTTCTAACACAAACTATCTGCGAAATGGAAATAGATGTAGCCATATTGAGCGAACCATACAAGGATCTGGAAAAGAACATATTGGAGAAAGACTCGTCAAAAAGAGCAGCTATCTGGGCCTGCAGAAATAAGGCGATTGAGGAAGGAACAAAACACCCAGAGGAAGGTTTTGCTAGAGCGAAAATTGGTGGAGTATATGTATATAGCTGTTACTTATCCCCAAATATTAAGATGCCAGATTTCAAAAGAATAATCGAAAAACTAGTATATGATGCAAGCCACCACAAGCCAACCATTATAGCAGGAGACTTTAATGCCGCTGCTGTAGATTGGGGTTGCCCAAGGACAAACAAGAGAGGAAGAGTGCTCCTAGAGGCTTTCTCCATACTTGATGTTGTGCTGCTGAATAAGGGAAGTGTGCCAACCTTTAGAAGAGCTGTATATGGATCCATAGTAGACCTTACTTTCATTAGTACTACTTTGGCCAAGGAAGTACAGTGGCAAGTGAGCGAACACTATACACACAGTGATCACCAAGCAATTATTTTCGAAGTGAACAAGGAAATAACAACAAGGACTACAAGAAGAAGGGATACCTCCCAAGGCTGGGCTAGTGATAAACTAGATTCAGAAACCTTTGCAGAATTGTTCCTTAATCAACATTTTGAAGATGGACCGGTAAACGATATGGCGGAAAAATTGGTGGAGGGCTTAAAAAAGGCCTGTGATGCATCAATGCCAAGAAGAAGAAGTTGTAACAAAAGGAGAGAAAACTACTGGTGGAACGCGGATATAGCTGCACTCAGAAGGGAATGTTTAAAGACCAGACGCAGATACCAAAGAGGAAGATCAAGACCCAATTTCGAACAAAAAAGAGAAATAATCTACAAAAAGCCATAAATAAGAGCAAAACGGATAGTTTTAAAAAACTTTGTAACGAAGCTGAATCCAACCCATGGGGAAACGCATACAGAGTAGTGATGTCTCGATTAAAGGGGAAAAAATCAGCTCAGGTAACGTGCCCTATTCTGATTGAAAAAATAGTTGCTACCTTATTTCCACAAGGAGAACAATATACTGGTGATCACACTAGCTGTAACAAAACAGACCCAGAACCAATAAATGAGGAAGAAATATTGAATTTGTGTAAAAAAATTGGAGACAAAAAAGCCCCTGGACCAGATAATATCCCAAATCGAGCATTAAAAACGGCGCTAAAGACAATACCACACATTTTTGCAAATTTATTTAACAACTGCTTAAAAGACGGTGTATTTCCAACTATCTGGAAGAAGCAGAAGCTTATCCTGATCCCTAAACCAGGGAAAACCCTAGGGGAACCAGAGTCATATAGACCGATATGTCTCCTGGATACAGTAGGCAAATGTTTAGAGAGAGTGATATATAATAGGATTCACAAAGCTATAGAAGAAACTGCAGGTATTTCACAAATGCAATTTGGCTTCCGAAAAGCAAAATCAACAGTTGATGCCATAAATCAGGTTATAGATACAGCGAAAAAGGCTATCCAAGGAAAGGGCGCCGCAAGAAAGTACTGCGCGGTAGTCACACTGGATATCAAGAATGCTTTTAACTCAGCAGGATGGGATCACATAATATTATCATTGAGGAAACTAAATGTTCCGGAGTACCTAATAAAAATAGTGAAGGACTACTTCTCAGAGAGAACCCTGTGGTACGAGACAGATAATGGCACTACTTCTGTGAACATTACAGCGGGTGTTCCACAAGGATCGGTCCTAGGTCCATTACTGTGGAACGTTATGTACGATGGCGTGCTTAGACTTAAAGTACCTGAGGAGGCGAAAATTGTTGGCTTTGCGGATGATATTGCGGTCGTGGTGCAAGCCAGAAACTTGGAAGATGTACAGCTCTATACAAATGAGACTATTAGCACCATTAAGTTGTGGCTAGAATCTGCAAAACTAAAACTAGCAGAACACAAAACAGAAGCGGTGCTGATCAGCAGCAAGAGAGCTACGGAGGTACTAAAAATAAGAGTAGGAAGCATCGAGATTGCCTCTGTGGATGCTATAAAATACCTTGGAGTGATAATCGATAATCGACTAAACTTTAAACGGCACACGGACTATTCGTGCCAAAAGGCCGCTAATGTAGTAAACACATTGGCTAGAATGATGCCAAATATAGGCGGACCAAGGCAAAGCCGTAGGCTACTACTGTCAAGGGTGGCAAATTCTATACTTCTCTACGGTGCACCGATCTGGGAAAGTTCATTAAGATGCACTTCAAGGAAAGAGATGATGTCCATATTCCGTAGAAGTTGCCTCCGAGTTTGTAGTGGATATCGTACTATATCGCTCGAAGCATCATGTGTAGTAGCAGGCGCCATCCCAATAGATATCGCAGCTCGAGAGTTTTCGAGAATATACGAGGAAAAAAGTAGGAACTTATACACTCAGTGCAGATCTATCCGACAGACCGAAAGACGACTATCCATTCAAAATTGGCAGCGAAGGTGGGACAATTCTGCAGTAGGTCGTTGGACATACAGGCTGATACCAAATATCGAGAAATGGATAAACCGTAAAAATGGGGAGGTGTGTTATCATCTTACTCAATTCCTAACAGGACACGGTGGATATAGGAGTTATTTATATCGCTTCGGCCATGACGACTCAGCTATGTGTCCAGCATGCCCAGAAGAGGAAGAAAACGTAGAACACGTCATGCTCACTTGCAAACGCTTTGAAGAGGAGCGAAGAAATTTGGAGTGGCAGTTAGGGCAACATATAACGCCAGAAAATGTAGTGGACATCATGATGTCATCGCAAGAGAACTGGAACCGCATTAAAGGGTTCATAACGCATGTAAACGAATCACTACGGAGATTGGAACAACTCCGGAAGGAAAGAACATAATTGCAAACACAAAAAAATTAAAACAAGAGCAGCAAAATAAGCTGGCCACCCTGCGAAGTAATACCATAAGGCAGTTCCGTAGAGTGTGGCGTTGACGATGGAGGTGGTTTTAGTCGGTAGGAATCCGACATACCCATTTGGGACCTATGATAGGTTTCCACCTCCAATATAAAAAAAAAAAAAAAAAAAAAAAAAAGATAGATAGATAGATAGATAGATAGATAGATAGATAGATAGATAGATAGATAGATAGATAGATAGATAGATAGATAGATAGATAGATAGATAGATAGATAGATAGATAGATAGATAGATAGATAGATAGATAGATAGATAGATAGATAGATAGATAGATAGATAGATAGATAGATAGATAGATAGATAGATAGATAGATAGATAGATAGATAGATAGATAGATAGATAGATAGATAGATAGATAGATAGATAGATAGATAGATAGATAGATAGATAGATAGATAGATAGATAGATAGATAGATAGATAGATAGATAGATAGATAGATAGATAGATAGATAGATAGATAGATAGATAGATAGATAGATAGATAGATAGATAGATAGATAGATAGATAGATAGATAGATAGATAGATAGATAGATAGATAGATAGATAGATAGATAGATAGATAGATAGATAGATAGAGGTAGGGCCAAGCTCAGGCTACTACCGGGGTCAGCAGGTGGCGGATGGCTGAACGGCCCACAGATATGTGGGTTAGCTGCGATTAATAAGCAGTCCCCGACCAAGAGCGGCAGATACCGAGGGCGTACTACAAAAAGGTACAAGGGCCTAACGACGAATCTGCGACGTGGCGAATGGATGCCGCCATCAAATAGGTATCTCACAAAGGGATGTCCTCAAGAGAGGTGCAGTTGGAGAGTGACGCCTCCGTGTATCCCCAGTCAACACAAATCCAGAAGCGTCTGTTCCAAAGTGGGCGGCTTTCTGGTCAGCGTCTGTTTCCAGGTTAGGAACGGCTGTTACCACACCTGGCGGTTAGGTCTAAAACGCTAAGGGTAGGAGCCCCTACAGAAAAGCCAAGATGGAAAGTCAGATAAATAAATTGAAAGTTACGGTGCAGGGAGTTAATAACCCAGTGCCGGCGGCAGAGGGGGGTGGGTACGCAGGCCCCCGGTCGTCGATATCCAGCGACTGCATAAACAACAACCAAAAAAACAATGTCGGAGATAAAGGGACAAGCAGTGATCATCCACTGTTTGGCGTTATGGCGATGGTAGATAAGCCGACAACGAGCCCTTTTGGAAAAAGCTCAGTTATAAAGAGAACTCCACCGGGCGTGAATAGTTTGAAAAACGGTGATCATCCTCAAGAAATGGCAGAACAGAGTGCGATTAACACTCAGGAAAGCCCACGTAACCACGTAGATACCTTTACAGAGCTGGGAGAGTTGATAGTAGGCCTCATGGATTATGTTAAGTGCCGTAACAACGTCCATCATGCCATAAAGGACAAAGTGAGGGTAATACGACTTACGTATAACAAAATCCGAGATGAGAGAATGAATGATATTAGCGATACCAACAACATTCCAGAGGGTGGTTTTGGAAATAATGGCAAAACAGAGAGAGAAACCCAAACATCGCCACAAGTATGGCCCGCTAAAAGAGATGCCAAACGCGATAGAGAAAAAACCGAAGAAACGCCCAAAACTGCGGCCCCTAAAAGACGGAAAAAATCGCCGAAAAAGAAGAAGCAATCCGCAGAAATACAAGAGGAAATAATTTCCATAGAATCTTCAATGACTAGATTAGAACCATCATCTGATAATGGTTGGAATACGGTCAAAAATACCAAAAGGAGAAGGTTTAGAAGACCCAAACCAGATGTGATGATCATATCAACTAAAGGAGAAGCCTCATACGCAGACATTTTGCGGAAACTTAGGGCAGACCCCGAGCTGAAAAGCCTAGGAGAGGAGGTAAATAAAATAAGAAGGACGCAAAAAGGCGACCTTCTTTTAGAACTAAAAACCACAAATGGAAACGCGGCAGAAATGTATAATGACAAAGTTTTAACTTCGCTTAACGGATGCGCAGAAGTCAAAACACGTAAGGAGGAAATCGTTATAGAATGTAAAGATCTGGATGACATTACAAGTAAATCGGAGATTTGTAGAGCCTTCTCTCAGGAGCTAAACATACCACCATTAGACGAGACTACAGTGAAATCACTTCGGAAGACACCAATGGGAACTCAATCAGCCAGAATAAGCCTACCGGCGGCGGTTGCTCGTAAAGCCCTAGAAATCCGTAAGATTAAAATTGGTTGGTCGGTTTGCCGAATAAAAGAAACCGTATCAGTAACAAAATGCTTTAGATGCCTTGAGTATGGCCATATCTCAAGATATTGTAAATCCAAAATTGATAGATCTAACCAGTGTCGGAAATGTGGAGAGGAGGGCCACTTTGCCAAAAACTGCCAATCTGAAGCTAGCTGCATGCTGTGCAAGTCAGGAAGTTTCGATGACGCAAGACATGCCACTGGAAGCTACAAGTGTCCAGTTTTCAGAAAGGCGCTCAGAGAAAACATCAAATGAGGGGAATTCAACTCAACATCAACCACTGCGCAACAGCACAAGATCTACTACTCCAGTCTATCTGTGAACTGAAAGCAGACGTCGTTTTAATCAGCGAGCAATACAAGAATCTAGACAAAAATGTCTGGGAGAAGGACAAATCAGGAAAAGCTGCAGTATGGGCTTGTGGCAATAAAACAATTGAAGAGGGAATGAAGCAACAGCACGAAGGATTCGCAAGAGCAAAAATCGGCGGCATATACGTATATAGTTGTTATGCACCACCAAACGAACCGATACAACATTTTGAGTGCTTTATTGACAATCTAGTAAGAGATATTAACTGTCATCAACCATCCATCGTTGGAGGCGATTTTAACGCATGGGCAATCGATTGGGGAAGTCCGAGAACAAATGAGAGGGGAAGAGTTCTTCTGGAAGCCTTTTCTCAGCTCGACCTTATGCTCGTGAACAAGGGCAATTCGCATACCTTTCGAAGGGCCGGTTATGGGTCAATAGTTGACCTAACATTTGTTAGTGCTAATCTTTCCAGGGACATAGAATGGTACGTAAGTGAACACTACACACACAGCGATCACCAGGCAATAGTATTCACTGTTCATAGCAGAAGACCCACGCAGGTAAATCATAGGAAAGCTGCTTTCCAAGGCTGGGCGAAAGATAAGATCGATCCTGATAGCTTTATTGAGGTTTTTTCCAACTTTAATATGGTAGAAGGTACCGCAGCGGAAATGTCCCAACAACTGGTAACATCTTTGAAGGAGGCTTGCGACGCATCCATGCCTATGAGAAGACAGAGCCAGAGGAGAAAAGAAAACTATTGGTGGAATGATACAATTGCCGCACTTAGAAGAGAATGCCTAAAGGCAAGGCGGAAATATCAAAGAAGCAGATCGCGACCGGACCACCTGATAAATAGAGAAATTTATCAAAAGGCTAGAAAATGTCTCCAAAAAGCTGTGAACCAAAGTAAATCGGACGGATTTAAAAAGCTATGTAACGAAGTCGACGCAAATCCATGGGGTAGTGCTTACCGCATAGTTATGTCACGCATAAAAGGGAAGAAAACAACACAAATCACTTGCTCAAAGCTGATTAATAAAATTGTTGAGAGCCTGTTTCCGAAAGGGGAACCCTATGACGAGTTTAATTATGCTCCAGAAGCAACATTACCAAACGATGTGGAGGTATCCGAAAAGGAAATTATAGAACTTTGCTCAAGAATCGGTGATAATAAGGCTCCTGGACTAGACTCCATCCCAAACAATGCGCTGAAGCTCGCACTTAAAACGAGACCCCAAGTGTTTGCAAACATCTTTACGAAATGTTTGAAAGATGGGACGTTTTTCAATAAATGGAAGAAGCAAAAGCTAATATTGATACCAAAGCCAGGTAAAACCCTAGGTGAACCTCAATCTTACAGGCCAATATGTCTATTGGATACAATAGGCAAATGCCTGGAGAGAATTATATACAGTCGACTACAAACAGCTGCGGAAAACGCTGGCGGTATTTCGCCCTTGCAGTTTGGTTTCCGAAAAGCTAAATCAACGATCGATGCCATAAACCTTGTAGTGAACACGGCGAAAATGGCCATACAAGGCAAGGGTATCGCAAAAAAATACTGTGCCGTTATTACCCTGGACATTAAAAATGCTTTTAATTCAGCCGGATGGAAACATATACTATCAACAATGCAGAAAATAAATATTCCTAATTACCTGATAAAGATAACAATGGACTATTTCTCGAATAGAACTCTATGGTACGAAACTGACAACGGACTCGAATCATACAACGTTACGGCGGGAGTTCCACAAGGCTCTGTTTTGGGACCAATCTTATGGAACATCATGTACGATGGGATACTCAAGCTAAAAATGCCTGAAGAGACAAATATTGTGGGATTTGCGGACGATATTGCATTAACTATACAAGCTAGACATTTGGATGACGTTCAACTATATGCAAACGAGTCGATTAGAATAATTAAAGATTGGCTGGAGTCAGTAAGTCTCAACCTTGCAGATCATAAAACGGAAGCTGTTCTCATAAGTAGAAAAAGAAAGATTGAATCGCTCTCCTTTAAAGTAGGAAGTAGCACAATAGTGTCAAAAAGGGCAATTAAATACCTGGGGGTGATGATAGACGATCGTCTGAACTTCAAAAGCCATATGGAGTACGCTTGTAAGAAAGCCTCCACCGTTTCAAACGCACTGGCCCGCATGATGCCAAATATTGGGGGTCCCCGACAAAGCCGTAGAATGCTCCTCTCACGAGTTACAAATTCCATACTACTTTACGGAGCACCAGTATGGGCGAAAATGATAAAAAAGTCAGCCAAGAAGGATATGATATCTCTTTTCAGAAGAAGCTGCCTAAGAGTCTGCAGTGGATACCGCACTATCTCACTTGAGGCGGCAAGTGTTATTTCAGGAATGGTTCCTATAGATATAACAACTAACGAGCAGTTTGCTATCTATAACGGATTAAAAAATAGCCCACACGTAAATAAGAAAATTCTAAGTATATCTGAAAGAGAAAAATCGATTCAGAGTTGGCAACGACGGTGGGAGAATTCGCAAAATGGTAGATGGACTTTCAAACTGATTCCAAACATTAAAATGTGGTTCAACAGAAAGCATGGGGAGATTAACTACAACCTGACGCAGTTTTTGTCAGGCCATGGGGGTTACAGGAGTTACCTACACAGATTTGGCCATGATATCTCACCTAGATGTCCAGAATGCCCAAATGAGGACGAAAATGCGGAGCATGTAGTGTTCCATTGTCCACGCTTCATAAGTCAAAGACAACAACTGGAAGTGTGCGTAGGCGAAAACCTGTCACCCGGAAACGTAATCGCAGTTATGGTTCGGTCAGAAAACAACTGGGATGCAATAAAAACATTTATTGATAGCGTCAGCTACTCACTGAGAGTGGCGGAGAAAAACCGCAAAGCGGAAGCAGCATCGTCGTCTTGAAATAATATGTAAACGTAGCAGTAAGAGCGAAAGCTAAACCCCCCCGCGAAGTAATACCGAATGGCAGTGCCGCGGGGAAATGGGTTTTGATGTAAGGGGGTGTGGTTTAGTACGTAGGTGCCCAATGGGTAAGTCGTGCATGTTTTTTAATGCGGATTAAATACATCTTTGAGATTCCACACCTCCAGCGTACCAAAAAAAAAAAAAAAAAAAAAAAAAAAAGATAGATAGATAGATAGATAGATAGATAGATAGAAAGCCTTGCAAATCGGGAAACTCAAGATAGGGTGGTCAATATGCCGCGTGCGTGAACCTGTGATACTGAAGCGCTGCTTCAGGTGCCTTGAGTTCGGGCACATAGCGGGTGCCTGTAAGAGCAGTTACGACAGATCAAAATTATGTCGAAAATGTGGCGAGGCAAATCATATTGCAAAAGACTGTACATCTAAAACAAGATGTATGTTCTGTGTGACCAATAAAGAGGAGGAGACCGGACATATAGCAGGAAGTGTCAAATGCCCCGTCTTTAAAAAGGCCCTTAGCCTACGTATGAGATGAAGGTCTTACAATTGAACCTAAATCACTGTGCAGCGGCTCAAGATCTTCTTAGCCAAACAATCCGAGAGATGGATATAGATGTGGCGATAATATGTGAACAATATAAAAACATATCACACGGTGTATGGGAGAAGGATGACACGGGAAAAGCGGCAATATGGTCATGCGGTAATTTTGCTTTCCAGGAATCGATGAGAACTCCCGTTAAAGGATTCGTTAGAGTTAAGATAGAAGGGATATATATTTACAGCTGCTACATTTCACCAAACGTCTCATTGACTGAGTTTGAAACATACATAGACGGACTTGTTGCTGATGCTTCGAACTACAACCCGAAGATTATTGGAGGAGACTTCAATGCTTGGGCAGTTAATTGGGGATGTAAATCGACTAATGCAAGGGGTCGTATACTTCTAGAAGCATTTGCCCAATTGGACTTAGTACTCTGTAACATGGGAGATGCACAGACGTTTAGAAGAGGAGATACAGGATCAGTAGTCGACCTAACATTCGTAAGTCCTACTCTGGCAAAGGAACTTAATTGGTACGTCAGTGAACACTATACCCATAGTGATCACCAGGCAATTATCTTTTCGGTATTGACCGGAACTACGGTGTCGACAATTCCAGAGGAGGCAATCGCTACTTCAGGATGGGCACAAAAAAAACTGGACTCAGATATATTCCTAGCGGAGTTTAGTTCGCGCGTAACATCGATAACAAACAGAACAGGATATAACCTAATTACGGACGCTTTGAAGAAAGCATGTGATGCAGCTATGCCTAGAAGAAGGCAATCAGATAAAAGGAAACCAAACTACTGGTGGAACGATGAAATAGCAGAACTTCGAAAAAAATGCCTTAGAGCAAGAAGGTTATTCCAAAGGGGTACTTCAAGAGAGGATTATAACTCAAGGAGGCAAACTTACCAATTAGCGAGGCGCGATCTCCAAACGGCAATAAAAAAGAGTAAGCGAGAAAACTTCAAAAAACTCTGTAGAGAAGTGGACTTAAACCCTTGGGGAAACGCATACCGGATAGTAATGTCAAGTCTCAAAGGTCGAAGGACCCCACAGGTCACATGCCCAAGCCTTCTTGGAAAAATAGTAGA
This sequence comes from Protophormia terraenovae, assembly GCA_951394005.1. Taxonomy (NCBI): domain Eukaryota; kingdom Metazoa; phylum Arthropoda; class Insecta; order Diptera; family Calliphoridae; genus Protophormia; species Protophormia terraenovae. The sequence goes on from OX596074.1 coordinate 66,248,998, forward strand.
AGTACTTTTTCCAAACGGGGAACCATACAGGGTGAACACGATACAAGTCCAGGAAACGATAATAGAAGAAGTAACGGAGAATGAAGTCCTGCAAATTTGTTCAAGCATCGGTGATAGCAAGGCACCAGGTCCGGATGGCATTCCGAATAAAGCACTTAAATTGGCTCTAATGGATAAACCGCAGATCTTTGCAAATGTCTTCAATATTTGTCTACGCAATGGAGAATTTCCTGAAGTCTGGAAGAAACAAAAGTTGGTTCTGATACCAAAACCCAACAAACAACTAGGAGAACCATCATCTTACCGACCTATATGTTTGCTAGATACGCTTGGGAAGGTTCTGGAAAGGATTATTTATAACAGACTGCTGCCTGCAGTAGAAAGTGCGAATGGACTATCAGAAAGACAATTCGGATTTAGAAAAGCAAGATCAACGATAGATGCAATTAACACAGTATTAAATATGGCAGGAACAGCCATAGAAGGAAAAGGAGCGCACAAAAAATATTGCGCGGTCATTACCCTGGACATAAAAAACGCGTTCAATAGTGCAGGATGGAACCATATCATGCTATCCCTTAGTAATCTAGGGGTCCCTGCCTACATTTTGAAGATACTCGGTGACTACTTCACGAACAGAACTCTGTGGTATAATACAGATGTTGGAATGCGATGCTATAAAACTACAGCAGGAGTCCCACAAGGATCAGTATTGGGCCCACTTCTTTGGAACGTAATGTATAACAAGGTACTGGAGTTAAATATACCTGATGAGGCGAGTATTATTGGTTTTGCTGACGATATCGCCATTGTTATCCGTGCGCGTTTCTTGGACGAAGTGGAAATGTATGCGAATGACACAATTCGCATCATAAAGGATTGGCTTCAGAAAACAGGTTTGGAGCTTGCGGATCACAAGACAGAGGCAGTACTAATTAGCAGTCGAAGGAAAAAGGAGTCAGTAAATATAAAAGTAGGGACAGCAGATATTAGATCAAAAACATCTATTAAGTACCTAGGAGTAATGATTGACGAAAGACTTAATTTCAAGGCACATATGGAATATGCATGTGAGAGAGCGGCAGCGGTAAACAACACCCTCAGCCGTATTATGCCGAATGTGGGAGGGCCTAGGCAAAGTCGTAGATTGCTTATCTCTAGAGTGACTACATCCATATTGATGTACGGAGCGCCAATCTGGGCGAAGTCAATTAGGAGCATATCCCGGAAAAATGTTCTATCACTTTTTCGTCAATGCTGTCTCAGAGTTTGCAGCGGTTACAGAACAGTGTCACTGGATGCAATATGTGTAATAGCTGGAACAATCCCTATGGACCTGGCTGCAGATGAGGCATGTAGAGTACATGCTGCCACGGAGGGAAATAGCGCTGAGGATAGACGAGAAATAAAGTCTATTGAAAGAAATAGGACTATGGAGAAATGGCAAAGAAGATGCGAGAATACACAAAAAGGGCGATGGACCTTTAGATTGATTCCAGTATTAAGAACATGGATGGAACGCAAACACGGGGAGGTTAACTACTATCTCACTCAATTTTTCTCAGGACACGGGGGATATAGAGGCTACCTGTTTAAATACGGACATGATGATTCGCCAAACTGTCCACTATGTATGGAAGTGGAAGATGCTGAGCACGTAGTGTTCAAATGTCCTAGATTTGATGACAGTAGACATACACTGGAGAATGAAATTGGAAGAGTTATTACACCGGAAAATATGGTGAACGTAATGGCAGTTTCAGAAGAAAGATGGCAGTTAGTTTCGAACTACATAACTCAAGTACATATGGAACTAAGCATAGAAGAGAAGCGACGAAAGTCAGGAACAGGAGTTCTAGAAGATGTAGCTGTAGCATAGATGCTAACCAGCCCCGCGATGTAATACTTAACGGCAGTGCCGCGGGGAGAGTGGTTGAAGAATGGGAAGGCGGTTTAGTGAGTAGGCGACAACCAACACCTGGTCGACGATCAACATCTAGTCGAATCTCACATAATGAATAACTATTCATATCTTCCGAAGATTCCGCACCCCATCACAAAAAAAAAAAAAAAAAAAAAAAAAAAAAAAGATAGATAGATAGATAGATAGATAGATAGATAGATAGATAGATAGATAGATAGATAGATAGATAGATAGATAGATAGATAGATAGATAGATAGATAGATAGATAGATAGATAGATAGATAGATAGATAGATAGATAGATAGATAGATAGATAGATAGATAGATAGATAGATAGATAGATAGATAGATAGATAGATAGATAGATAGATAGATAGATAGATAGATAGATAGATAGATAGATAGATAGATAGATAGATAGATAGATAGATAGATAGATAGATAGATAGATAGATAGATAGATAGATAGATAGATAGATAGATAGATAGATAGATAGATAGATAGATAGATAGATAGATAGATAGATAGATAGATAGATAGATAGATAGATAGATAGATAGATAGATAGATAGATAGATAGATAGATAGATAGATAGATAGATAGATAGATAGATAGATAGATAGATAGATAGATAGATAGATAGATAGATAGATAGATAGATAGATAGATAGATAGATAGATAGATAGATAGATAGATAGATAGATAGATAGATAGATAGATAGATAGATAGATAGATAGATAGATAGATAGATAGATAGATAGATAGATAGATAGATAGATAGATAGATAGATAGATAGATAGATAGATAGATAGATAGATAGATAGATAGATAGATAGATAGATAGATAGATAGATAGATAGATAGATAGATAGATAGATAGATAGATAGATAGATAGATAGATAGATAGATAGATAGATAGATAGATAGATAGATAGATAGATAGATAGATAGATAGATAGATAGATAGATAGATAGATAGATAGATAGATAGATAGATAGATAGATAGATAGATAGATAGATAGATAGATAGATAGATAGATAGATAGATAGATAGATAGATAGATAGATAGATAGATAGATAGATAGATAGATAGATAGATAGATAGATAGATAGATAGATAGATAGATAGATAGATAGATAGATAGATAGATAGATAGATAGATAGATAGATAGATAGATAGATAGATAGATAGATAGATAGATAGATAGATAGATAGATAGATAGATAGATAGATAGATAGATAGATAGATAGATAGATAGATAGATAGATAGATAGATAGATAGATAGATAGATAGATAGATAGATAGATAGATAGATAGATAGATAGATAGATAGATAGATAGATAGATAGATAGATAGATAGATAGATAGATAGATAGATAGATAGATAGATAGATAGATAGATAGATAGATAGATAGATAGATAGATAGATAGATAGATAGATAGATAGATAGATAGATAGATAGATAGATAGATAGATAGATAGATAGATAGATAGATATATAGATAGATATCTATCTATCTATCTATCTATCTATCTATCTATCTATCTATCTTTTTTTTTTTTTTTTTTTTTTTTTTTTTTTTTTTTTGTGATGGGGTGCGGAATCTTCGGAAGATATGAATAGTTATTCATTATGTGAGATTCGACTAGATGTTGATCGTCGACCAGGTGTTGGTTGTCGCCTACTCACTAAACCGCCTTCCCATTCTTCAACCACTCTCCCCGCGGCACTGCCGTTAAGTATCTATCTATCTATCTATCTATCTATCTATCTATCTATCTATCTATCTATCTATCTATCTATCTATCTATCTATCTATCTATCTATCTATCTATCTATCTATCTATCTATCTATCTATCTATCTATCTATCTATCGCAAGGGTATTCTCTGGAGAGAATAACGGGAGTAACGACCCCGCGTACCCTAGTTATGGCAGGAGTGGAGAGCGTGCCAAAATGGTTACTAGTGCTCTGTGAAGTCCTGTAACAGGGCGAGCGGATACCGCCCTTAATTAGGTATCCTACCGCAAGGGTGCCCTCAAGAGAGGTATAGAAAGGAGAGTAACGACTCCGTGGTTTTCCCTAGTTTTAACATAGGAGTCACTTGGATATAAAGGAACCCGCCGAAAGGCATTAAGATCAAGTCCAGTACGGTCTTAATTATGGCATTTCTGGAAATAACGGTTAGGAATAGACGCTTTCCGGGCTGACAGTTGTGGTATTCTGGAACTTTAGTACGCAGGAGTGACATTCTACGGAAATGGCTTCCAGGCTAATGGTACAACTGCCTCCGTCCCAATAAAATTTGGCAAGTCTCAAAGTACGTTCGAAAATTGTCACCATTAAGTTGGCGGTATAGGTTCGGATGACATTACCCGATTAACGCGGATCTGGCTCTGGCAGAAGTTCCCATAAGGAACTTATGTCAACCCTCGCATGGCCTCCCTGTTTGCAAAGATAACCATGGGATCTTCACGCGACTGTACAACAATTGGAGATAGCGGCTTTGAGTTGGGACCAATTAGAATGAATAGCAACAACATCAACAACAACAGCGACAACCAAAGACCATTAAACGAATCTGACAACCCGTTCAGAAAGAGCGCAGTAATGGTTAGATCACCGGAGCAAAACCTAGTAGAGCAGGTGGAAGAGCAAATAAGTAAGACTGAATCGCCCAGTGCCATTACGAAACTAGGTGAGCTTATTTCATCCCTAATGGAGTTCGTCAAAACGAAAAATAATGTGCACCACACAATTAAAGAACAGGTTCGTAAAATAAGAGTTACCTATAATATGGCACTCGACGAATTACGTGGAGAAAAAATGGATGCTTCCCAAAAAGCTGAGCAGGCCACTCAAACGTCTCCAAAGTTACCCAAGCCTAATGGGATAGCTAACAAACGGAGCCGGGAGCAAAACGAGGAGACACCAAAAACAAAAATAAAGAAGAGGAAGAAGCAGCCCGCGAATCTTGAAGTAGAGGAAAATGGCCCAGCACCAGTACAACAAGGCCAGGAGAACATCAGACCATCACCAAATTGGACCAAAGTGGAAAAAAGGAAGAAAACACAACAGAAGAAAACAAGGCCAAACGCTATAATAATCTCGGCAAATGGTGAAACTACATATGCGGATATTCTGCGTAAGATAAAGGCGGACCCATGTCTACAGGATTTCGGTGGAAACGTTCGTAAAATTCGAAGGACACAAAAAGGCGAACTATTGCTGGAAATTAATGCTTCCAGCAAAGAGGAAACCGGCAAATTTAACGAGCTTGTTGGAAAAACCTTGGAGGGAAGGGCTGAAATTAGGGCCAGAGTGAGCGAGACACTAATAGAATGCAAGGATCTCGATGAGGTGACCACGGAGGACGATATTTGTGCGGCATTGGAGGAACAATTAAGCGTTTCTGGGCTTGGGAAGGGTGTAGTGAAGAACATGCGAAAGGCGTACGGAGGCACGCAGATTGCTAAAATTAGCCTACCGGATACACTAGCCCAGAGACTTTTGGAAATGGGAAAAGTCAGAGTAGGCTGGTCAATCTGCCGAGTGCGGGAGTCCATTGTGCTCAAACGCTGTTTTAGGTGTCTTGAGTTTGGACATATTGCTGGAGTTTGCAAGAGTAGTTTTGATAGATCGAAACTATGTCGTAAATGTGGAGAAGCAAACCACATCGCGAAGGACTGCACATCAAACCCGAAATGTATGTTTTGTGTAGCTAACAAAGAATCAGAGTTGGATCATATTGCAGGTAGCAGCAAGTGTCCAACCTTTAGGAAGGCTCTTAGCTCACGATATAGATGAAGATTATACAGCTGAATCTGAACCACTGCGCAGTGGCACAAGATCTTCTCAGCCAGACAATAAGGGAGATGGATATTGATATAGCGATAATATGTGAACAGTACAAAAACTTATTTAGTGGTGTATGGGAAAAAGACAATACAGGAAAATCAGCAATATGGGCTTGTGGTAACATTGCTTTTCAGGAGTCAATGAAAAATCCCGAAGACGGATTCGTTAGAGTTAAGATGGAGGGTGTTTACATATACAGCTGTTATGTCTCACCAAATGCTCCTTTGGTCGAATTTGAGGCATTTCTGGACAGGCTTGTTGCAGATGCTACTAAGCACAACCCCAAGATCATTGCTGGGGACTTCAACGCATGGGCGGTAAACTGGGGGTGCAATGCTACCAATGCGAGGGGTCGGACTCTACTTGAAGCATTCACCCAATTAGACCTTGTTCTCTGTAATACCGGTGATGTACACACTTTCAGAAGGGGGGTTTCTGGATCAGTAGTCGATTTAACTTTCGTTAGTCCAACCTTGGCAAAGGACACTAACTGGAGTGTTAGTGAGCACTACACTCACAGCGACCACCAGGCCATTATCTTCACAGTGGTGAAGGGGGAAAGGATGATGACAAAACCGAGGAAAACGTCCCGTACGACAGGTTGGGCTCAGGATAAACTGGACCCGGAAGTATTTTTGGGAGAATTTGTATCTAACTTACCGGAGGAAACAACCCAAATTTCATGTTCCCATATTACGGATGCTCTAAGGAAAGCATGTGACGCAGCAATGCCTAGGAGAAGGCAGTCAAAAAATAGGAAACCTTACTACTGGTGGAACTCGGAAATAGCGGAACTCAGAAGAAAATGTCTAAAGGCAAGAAGGATTTTTCAAAGGGGCAGATCAAGACAAGAATCTGATACGAGGCGTCAAATATACAACTCATCTAGGCATGAACTCCAGGTAGCAATAAAGAGAAGCAAACAGCTGAATTTCAGACAATTATGTAGGGAAATCGACTTAAATCCATGGGGAGATGCATACAGAATCGTAATGTCCCGACTTAAAGGCCAAAGGACTCCACAGGTTACATGCCCACTACTACTTGGAAAAATTGTAGAAGAACTTTTTCCAAAAAGGGAACCACATCAGGCAACGGAAGTACATAATCAGACATTTATAGAAGAAGTATCCAGCGAAGAGATTTCCCAAATCTGTTCGAGTATTGGAGACAGCAAAGCTCCAGGCTTGGACGGAATTCCAAATAAGGCACTTAAAATTGCATTAAGGAATAACCCGCAGGTATTTGCAGACGCTTTCAACACCTGTCTACGCAAAGGTGAATTTCCAGAAGAATGGAAAAAGCAGAAACTGGTTTTAATACCAAAACCTAATAAACGCCTAGGAGATCCATCATCATATAGACCTATTTGTTTACTCGATACAATTGGAAAGGTTTTGGAGAGAGTTATATACAACAGACTATTACCAGCGGTAGAACGAGCAAGGGGTATATCAGAGCGACAATACGGTTTTCGTAAGGCAAGATCGACGATTGATGCCATTAATACTGTAAAGAGCATGGCAGAAGCGGCCATATTAGGGAAAGGAGCGAACAAAAAATGCTGTGCAATTATTACACTGGATATTAAAAACGCATTCAATAGTGCAGGATGGAACCATATTTTGCTATCCCTTAGGAATTTGGAAGTTCCTAATTACCTAATTGGAATACTTGGTGATTATTTTACCAATAGGACACTTTGGTACAATACGGATATTGGAATGCAACAATACAAAACATCGGCAGGAGTCCCGCAAGGATCGGTCTTAGGTCCCTTGTTATGGAATATAATGTACAACGACGTATTGGAACTAGATATACCCGAAGAAGCTAGTATTATCGGATTTGCTGACGACATCGCTATCGTTGTTTGTGCACGCTTCCTAGACGAAGTAGAAATGTACGCGAATGATACAATTAGGATAATAAAATCCTGGCTTGCGGAAAAAGGCTTGAAACTTGCAGATCATAAAACGGAAGCGGTATTAGTTAGCGGTCGAAGAAAAAGGGAAGAAATAAAAATAAAACTAGGAACAGCGTGTATAACATCGATCAAATCCATTAAATACTTGGGAGTTATGATTGACGATAGACTTAATTTTAATGCTCATTTGGAATATGCATGCGAGAGGGCGTCAAACGTGAACTGTGCCCTCAGCAGAATTATGCCAAATATCGGAGGACCACTACAAAGCCGAAGGATACTAATTGCTAGAGTAACGAAGTCTGTTTTATTATACGGCGCACCAATTTGGGCGAGATCTATTAGAGGCACTTCTCGCAGGAATGTACTCTCTATATTACGGCAGTGCTGTCTTAGAGTATGTAGTGGCTACAGGACAATATCACTAGAGGCAATATGCGTAGTTGTTGGAATTATTCCCCTAGATATGGCTGCAGACGAGGCCAGCAAAGTGTATGTAATGAGGGAATCGAACAGGGAGGAGAATCGCCGTAGGAAACATCTGGAGCGCAATTAAACTCTCCGCAATTGGCAGAGAAGATGGGAATCTTCGCAAAAAGGACGATGGACATTCAGACTGATACCTCTGATAAAACCATGGATGGATCGTAAACACGGTGAGGTTAATTACCACCTCACTCAGTTCTTGACGGGACATGGTGGATACAGAAACTACCTTTACAAATTTGGGCTTGACGAGTCGCCAAACTGCCCAGTTTGTATAGAAGCGGAAGATGCAGAGCATGTCATATTCAAATGTTCTCGATTTGCAGACATTAGAAGCGCATTGGAAACTGAACTAGGAAGTACAATTACACCTGAAAATATTGTAGGATTTATGTTAACCTCAGAAGAGAAGTGGAACCTGATTTCTAAATTCGTAACGCAGATAAGTATGATGCTACGAATAGAGGAGGAAATACGCAAAGCAGAAAGAGCTGGCGTGTTGGATGCAGAAGTAGCGTAAATCGCTAACCAGCCCCGCGAAGTAATACCTAAAGGCAGTCCCGCGGGGATTGGGATAGGGGGGTGTGGTTTAGTACGGGAAGGTCGTACATGTTTTCCAATACGGGTTGGATACATCTTATAAAGATTCCACACCTCCAACGCAAAAAAAAAAAAAAAAAAAAAAAAGATAGGTAGATAGATAGATAGATAGATAGATAGATAGATAGATAGATAGATAGATAGATAGATAGATAGATAGATAGATAGATAGATAGATAGATAGATAGATAGATAGATAGATAGATAGATAGATAGATAGATAGATAGATAGATAGATAGATAGATAGATAGATAGATAGATAGATAGATAGATAGATAGATAGATAGATAGATAGATAGATAGATAGATAGATAGATAGATAGATAGATAGATAGATAGATAGATAGATAGATAGATAGATAGATAGATAGATAGATAGATAGATAGATAGATAGATAGATAGATAGATAGATAGATAGATAGATAGATAGATAGATAGATAGATAGATAGATAGATAGATAGATAGATAGATAGATAGATAGATAGATAGATAGATAGATAGATAGATAGATAGATAGATAGATAGATAGATAGATAGATAGATAGATAGATAGATAGATAGATAGATAGATAGATAGATAGATAGATAGATAGATAGATAGATAGATAGATAGATAGATAGATAGATAGATAGATAGATAGATAGATAGATAGATAGATAGATAGATAGATAGATAGATAGATAGATAGATAGATAGATAGATAGATAGATAGATAGATAGATAGATAGATAGATAGATAGATAGATAGATAGATAGATAGATAGATAGATAGATAGATAGATAGATAGATAGATAGATAGATAGATAGATAGATAGATAGATAGATAGATAGATAGATAGATAGATAGATAGATAGATAGATAGATAGATAGATAGATAGATAGATAGATAGATAGATAGATAGATAGATAGATAGATAGATAGATAGATAGATAGATAGATAGATAGATAGATAGATAGATAGATAGATAGATAGATAGATAGATAGATAGATAGATAGATAGATAGATAGATAGATAGATAGATAGATAGATAGATAGATAGATAGATAGATAGATAGATAGATAGATAGATAGATAGATAGATAGATAGATAGATAGATAGATAGATAGATAGATAGATAGATAGATAGATAGATAGATAGATAGATAGATAGATAGATAGATAGATAGATAGATAGATAGATAGATAGATAGATAGATAGATAGATAGATAGATAGATAGATAGATAGATAGATAGATAGATAGATAGATAGATAGATAGATAGATAGATAGATAGATAGATAGATAGATAGATAGATAGATAGATAGATAGATAGATAGATAGATAGATAGATAGATAGATAGATAGATAGATAGATAGATAGATAGATAGATAGATAGATAGATAGATAGATAGATAGATAGATAGATAGATAGATAGATAGATAGATAGATAGATAGATAGATAGATAGATAGATAGATAGATAGATAGATAGATAGATAGATAGATAGATAGATAGATAGATAGATAGATAGATAGATAGATAGATAGATAGATAGATAGATAGATAGATAGATAGATAGATAGATAGATAGATAGATAGATAGATAGATAGATAGATAGATAGATAGATAGATAGATAGATAGATAGATAGATAGATAGATAGATAGATAGATAGATAGATAGATAGATAGATAGATAGATAGATAGATAGATAGATAGATAGATAGATAGATAGATAGATAGATAGATAGATAGATAGATAGATAGATAGATAGATAGATAGATAGATAGATAGATAGATAGATAGATAGATAGATAGATAGATAGATAGATAGATAGATAGATAGATAGATAGATAGATAGATAGATAGATAGATAGATAGATAGATAGATAGATAGATAGATAGATAGATAGATAGATAGATAGATAGATAGATAGATAGATAGATAGATAGATAGATAGATAGATAGATAGATAGATAGATAGATAGATAGATAGATAGATAGATAGATAGATAGATAGATAGATAGATAGATAGATAGATAGATAGATAGATAGATAGATAGATAGATAGATAGATAGATAGATAGATAGATAGATAGATAGATAGATAGATAGATAGATAGATAGATAGATAGATAGATAGATAGATAGATAGATAGATAGATAGATAGATAGATAGATAGATAGATAGATAGATAGATAGATAGATAGATAGATAGATAGATAGATAGATAGATAGATAGATAGATAGATAGATAGATAGATAGATAGATAGATAGATAGATAGATAGATAGATAGATAGATAGATAGATAGATAGATAGATAGATAGATAGATAGATAGATAGATAGATAGATAGATAGATAGATAGATAGATAGATAGATAGATAGATAGATAGATAGATAGATAGATAGATAGATAGATAGATAGATAGATAGATAGATAGATAGATAGATAGATAGATAGATAGATAGATAGATAGATAGATAGATAGATAGATAGATAGATAGATAGATAGATAGATAGATAGATAGATAGATAGATAGATAGATAGATAGATAGATAGATAGATAGATAGATAGATAGATAGATAGATAGATAGATAGATAGATAGATAGATAGATAGATAGATAGATAGATAGATAGATAGATAGATAGATAGATAGATAGATAGATAGATAGATAGATAGATAGATAGATAGATAGATAGATAGATAGATAGATAGATAGATAGATAGATAGATAGATAGATAGATAGATAGATAGATAGATAGATAGATAGATAGATAGATAGATAGATAGATAGATAGATAGATAGATAGATAGATAGATAGATAGATAGATAGATAGATAGATAGATAGATAGATAGATAGATAGATAGATAGATAGATAGATAGATAGATAGATAGATAGATAGATAGATAGATAGATAGATAGATAGATAGATAGATAGATAGATAGATAGATAGATAGATAGATAGATAGATAGATAGATAGATAGATAGATAGATAGATAGATAGATAGATAGATAGATAGATAGATAGATAGATAGATAGATAGATAGATAGATAGATAGATAGATAGATAGATAGATAGATAGATAGATAGATAGATAGATAGATAGATAGATAGATAGATAGATAGATAGATAGATAGATAGATAGATAGATAGATAGATAGATAGATAGATAGATAGATAGATAGATAGATAGATAGATAGATAGATAGATAGATAGATAGATAGATAGATAGATAGATAGATAGATAGATAGATAGATAGATAGATAGATAGATAGATAGATAGATAGATAGATAGATAGATAGATAGATAGATAGATAGATAGATAGATAGATAGATAGATAGATAGATAGATAGATAGATAGATAGATAGATAGATAGATAGATAGATAGATAGATAGATAGATAGATAGATAGATAGATAGATAGATAGATAGATAGATAGATAGATAGATAGATAGATAGATAGATAGATAGATAGATAGATAGATAGATAGATAGATAGATAGATAGATAGATAGATAGATAGATAGATAGATAGATAGATAGATAGATAGATAGATAGATAGATAGATAGATAGATAGATAGATAGATAGATAGATAGATAGATAGATAGATAGATAGATAGATAGATAGATAGATAGATAGATAGATAGATAGATAGATAGATAGATAGATAGATAGATAGATAGATAGATAGATAGATAGATAGATAGATAGATAGATAGATAGATAGATAGATAGATAGATAGATAGATAGATAGATAGATAGATAGATAGATAGATAGATAGATAGATAGATAGATAGATAGATAGATAGATAGATAGATAGATAGATAGATAGATAGATAGATAGATAGATAGATAGATAGATAGATAGATAGATAGATAGATAGATAGATAGATAGATAGATAGATAGATAGATAGATAGATAGATAGATAGATAGATAGATAGATAGATAGATAGATAGATAGATAGATAGATAGATAGATAGATAGATAGATAGATAGATAGATAGATAGATAGATAGATAGATAGATAGATAGATAGATAGATAGATAGATAGATAGATAGATAGATAGATAGATAGATAGATAGATAGATAGATAGATAGATAGATAGATAGATAGATAGATAGATAGATAGATAGATAGATAGATAGATAGATAGATAGATAGATAGATAGATAGATAGATAGATAGATAGATAGATAGATAGATAGATAGATAGATAGATAGATAGATAGATAGATAGATAGATAGATAGATAGATAGATAGATAGATAGATAGATAGATAGATAGATAGATAGATAGATAGATAGATAGATAGATAGATAGATAGATAGATAGATAGATAGATAGATAGATAGATAGATAGATAGATAGATAGATAGATAGATAGATAGATAGATAGATAGATAGATAGATAGATAGATAGATAGATAGATAGATAGATAGATAGATAGATAGATAGATAGATAGATAGATAGATAGATAGATAGATAGATAGATAGATAGATAGATAGATAGATAGATAGATAGATAGATAGATAGATAGATAGATAGATAGATAGATAGATAGATAGATAGATAGATAGATAGATAGATAGATAGATAGATAGATAGATAGATAGATAGATAGATAGATAGATAGATAGATAGATAGATAGATAGATAGATAGATAGATAGATAGATAGATAGATAGATAGATAGATAGATAGATAGATAGATAGATAGATAGATAGATAGATAGATAGATAGATAGATAGATAGATAGATAGATAGATAGATAGATAGATAGATAGATAGATAGATAGATAGATAGATAGATAGATAGATAGATAGATAGATAGATAGATAGATAGATAGATAGATAGATAGATAGATAGATAGATAGATAGATAGATAGATAGATAGATAGATAGATAGATAGATAGATAGATAGATAGATAGATAGATAGATAGATAGATAGATAGATAGATAGATAGATAGATAGATAGATAGATAGATAGATAGATAGATAGATAGATAGATAGATAGATAGATAGATAGATAGATAGATAGATAGATAGATAGATAGATAGATAGATAGATAGATAGATAGATAGATAGATAGATAGATAGATAGATAGATAGATAGATAGATAGATAGATAGATAGATAGATAGATAGATAGATAGATAGATAGATAGATAGATAGATAGATAGATAGATAGATAGATAGATAGATAGATAGATAGATAGATAGATAGATAGATAGATAGATAGATAGATAGATAGATAGATAGATAGATAGATAGATAGATAGATAGATAGATAGATAGATAGATAGATAGATAGATAGATAGATAGATAGATAGATAGATAGATAGATAGATAGATAGATAGATAGATAGATAGATAGATAGATAGATAGATAGATAGATAGATAGATAGATAGATAGATAGATAGATAGATAGATAGATAGATAGATAGATAGATAGATAGATAGATAGATAGATAGATAGATAGATAGATAGATAGATAGATAGATAGATAGATAGATAGATAGATAGATAGATAGATAGATAGATAGATAGATAGATAGATAGATAGATAGATAGATAGATAGATAGATAGATAGATAGATAGATAGATAGATAGATAGATAGATAGATAGATAGATAGATAGATAGATAGATAGATAGATAGATAGATAGATAGATAGATAGATAGATAGATAGATAGATAGATAGATAGATAGATAGATAGATAGATAGATAGATAGATAGATAGATAGATAGATAGATAGATAGATAGATAGATAGATAGATAGATAGATAGATAGATAGATAGATAGATAGATAGATAGATAGATAGATAGATAGATAGATAGATAGATAGATAGATAGATAGATAGATAGATAGATAGATAGATAGATAGATAGATAGATAGATAGATAGATAGATAGATAGATAGATAGATAGATAGATAGATAGATAGATAGATAGATAGATAGATAGATAGATAGATAGATAGATAGATAGATAGATAGATAGATAGATAGATAGATAGATAGATAGATAGATAGATAGATAGATAGATAGATAGATAGATAGATAGATAGATAGATAGATAGATAGATAGATAGATAGATAGATAGATAGATAGATAGATAGATAGATAGATAGATAGATAGATAGATAGATAGATAGATAGATAGATAGATAGATAGATAGATAGATAGATAGATAGATAGATAGATAGATAGATAGATAGATAGATAGATAGATAGATAGATAGATAGATAGATAGATAGATAGATAGATAGATAGATAGATAGATAGATAGATAGATAGATAGATAGATAGATAGATAGATAGATAGATAGATAGATAGATAGATAGATAGATAGATAGATAGATAGATAGATAGATAGATAGATAGATAGATAGATAGATAGATAGATAGATAGATAGATAGATAGATAGATAGATAGATAGATAGATAGATAGATAGATAGATAGATAGATAGATAGATAGATAGATAGATAGATAGATAGATAGATAGATAGATAGATAGATAGATAGATAGATAGATAGATAGATAGATAGATAGATAGATAGATAGATAGATAGATAGATAGATAGATAGATAGATAGATAGATAGATAGATAGATAGATAGATAGATAGATAGATAGATAGATAGATAGATAGATAGATAGATAGATAGATAGATAGATAGATAGATAGATAGATAGATAGATAGATAGATAGATAGATAGATAGATAGATAGATAGATAGATAGATAGATAGATAGATAGATAGATAGATAGATAGATAGATAGATAGATAGATAGATAGATAGATAGATAGATAGATAGATAGATAGATAGATAGATAGATAGATAGATAGATAGATAGATAGATAGATAGATAGATAGATAGATAGATAGATAGATAGATAGATAGATAGATAGATAGATAGATAGATAGATAGATAGATAGATAGATAGATAGATAGATAGATAGATAGATAGATAGATAGATAGATAGATAGATAGATAGATAGATAGATAGATAGATAGATAGATAGATAGATAGATAGATAGATAGATAGATAGATAGATAGATAGATAGATAGATAGATAGATAGATAGATAGATAGATAGATAGATAGATAGATAGATAGATAGATAGATAGATAGATAGATAGATAGATAGATAGATAGATAGATAGATAGATAGATAGATAGATAGATAGATAGATAGATAGATAGATAGATAGATAGATAGATAGATAGATAGATAGATAGATAGATAGATAGATAGATAGATAGATAGATAGATAGATAGATAGATAGATAGATAGATAGATAGATAGATAGATAGATAGATAGATAGATAGATAGATAGATAGATAGATAGATAGATAGATAGATAGATAGATAGATAGATAGATAGATAGATAGATAGATAGATAGATAGATAGATAGATAGATAGATAGATAGATAGATAGATAGATAGATAGATAGATAGATAGATAGATAGATAGATAGATAGATAGATAGATAGATAGATAGATAGATAGATAGATAGATAGATAGATAGATAGATAGATAGATAGATAGATAGATAGATAGATAGATAGATAGATAGATAGATAGATAGATAGATAGATAGATAGATAGATAGATAGATAGATAGATAGATAGATAGATAGATAGATAGATAGATAGATAGATAGATAGATAGATAGATAGATAGATAGATAGATAGATAGATAGATAGATAGATAGATAGATAGATAGATAGATAGATAGATAGATAGATAGATAGATAGATAGATAGATAGATAGATAGATAGATAGATAGATAGATAGATAGATAGATAGATAGATAGATAGATAGATAGATAGATAGATAGATAGATAGATAGATAGATAGATAGATAGATAGATAGATAGATAGATAGATAGATAGATAGATAGATAGATAGATAGATAGATAGATAGATAGATAGATAGATAGATAGATAGATAGATAGATAGATAGATAGATAGATAGATAGATAGATAGATAGATAGATAGATAGATAGATAGATAGATAGATAGATAGATAGATAGATAGATAGATAGATAGATAGATAGATAGATAGATAGATAGATAGATAGATAGATAGATAGATAGATAGATAGATAGATAGATAGATAGATAGATAGATAGATAGATAGATAGATAGATAGATAGATAGATAGATAGATAGATAGATAGATAGATAGATAGATAGATAGATAGATAGATAGATAGATAGATAGATAGATAGATAGATAGATAGATAGATAGATAGATAGATAGATAGATAGATAGATAGATAGATAGATAGATAGATAGATAGATAGATAGATAGATAGATAGATAGATAGATAGATAGATAGATAGATAGATAGATAGATAGATAGATAGATAGATAGATAGATAGATAGATAGATAGATAGATAGATAGATAGATAGATAGATAGATAGATAGATAGATAGATAGATAGATAGATAGATAGATAGATAGATAGATAGATAGATAGATAGATAGATAGATAGATAGATAGATAGATAGATAGATAGATAGATAGATAGATAGATAGATAGATAGATAGATAGATAGATAGATAGATAGATAGATAGATAGATAGATAGATAGATAGATAGATAGATAGATAGATAGATAGATAGATAGATAGATAGATAGATAGATAGATAGATAGATAGATAGATAGATAGATAGATAGATAGATAGATAGATAGATAGATAGATAGATAGATAGATAGATAGATAGATAGATAGATAGATAGATAGATAGATAGATAGATAGATAGATAGATAGATAGATAGATAGATAGATAGATAGATAGATAGATAGATAGATAGATAGATAGATAGATAGATAGATAGATAGATAGATAGATAGATAGATAGATAGATAGATAGATAGATAGATAGATAGATAGATAGATAGATAGATAGATAGATAGATAGATAGATAGATAGATAGATAGATAGATAGATAGATAGATAGATAGATAGATAGATAGATAGATAGATAGATAGATAGATAGATAGATAGATAGATAGATAGATAGATAGATAGATAGATAGATAGATAGATAGATAGATAGATAGATAGATAGATAGATAGATAGATAGATAGATAGATAGATAGATAGATAGATAGATAGATAGATAGATAGATAGATAGATAGATAGATAGATAGATAGATAGATAGATAGATAGATAGATAGATAGATAGATAGATAGATAGATAGATAGATAGATAGATAGATAGATAGATAGATAGATAGATAGATAGATAGATAGATAGATAGATAGATAGATAGATAGATAGATAGATAGATAGATAGATAGATAGATAGATAGATAGATAGATAGATAGATAGATAGATAGATAGATAGATAGATAGATAGATAGATAGATAGATAGATAGATAGATAGATAGATAGATAGATAGATAGATAGATAGATAGATAGATAGATAGATAGATAGATAGATAGATAGATAGATAGATAGATAGATAGATAGATAGATAGATAGATAGATAGATAGATAGATAGATAGATAGATAGATAGATAGATAGATAGATAGATAGATAGATAGATAGATAGATAGATAGATAGATAGATAGATAGATAGATAGATAGATAGATAGATAGATAGATAGATAGATAGATAGATAGATAGATAGATAGATAGATAGATAGATAGATAGATAGATAGATAGATAGATAGATAGATAGATAGATAGATAGATAGATAGATAGATAGATAGATAGATAGATAGATAGATAGATAGATAGATAGATAGATAGATAGATAGATAGATAGATAGATAGATAGATAGATAGATAGATAGATAGATAGATAGATAGATAGATAGATAGATAGATAGATAGATAGATAGATAGATAGATAGATAGATAGATAGATAGATAGATAGATAGATAGATAGATAGATAGATAGATAGATAGATAGATAGATAGATAGATAGATAGATAGATAGATAGATAGATAGATAGATAGATAGATAGATAGATAGATAGATAGATAGATAGATAGATAGATAGATAGATAGATAGATAGATAGATAGATAGATAGATAGATAGATAGATAGATAGATAGATAGATAGATAGATAGATAGATAGATAGATAGATAGATAGATAGATAGATAGATAGATAGATAGATAGATAGATAGATAGATAGATAGATAGATAGATAGATAGATAGATAGATAGATAGATAGATAGATAGATAGATAGATAGATAGATAGATAGATAGATAGATAGATAGATAGATAGATAGATAGATAGATAGATAGATAGATAGATAGATAGATAGATAGATAGATAGATAGATAGATAGATAGATAGATAGATAGATAGATAGATAGATAGATAGATAGATAGATAGATAGATAGATAGATAGATAGATAGATAGATAGATAGATAGATAGATAGATAGATAGATAGATAGATAGATAGATAGATAGATAGATAGATAGATAGATAGATAGATAGATAGATAGATAGATAGATAGATAGATAGATAGATAGATAGATAGATAGATAGATAGATAGATAGATAGATAGATAGATAGATAGATAGATAGATAGATAGATAGATAGATAGATAGATAGATAGATAGATAGATAGATAGATAGATAGATAGATAGATAGATAGATAGATAGATAGATAGATAGATAGATAGATAGATAGATAGATAGATAGATAGATAGATAGATAGATAGATAGATAGATAGATAGATAGATAGATAGATAGATAGATAGATAGATAGATAGATAGATAGATAGATAGATAGATAGATAGATAGATAGATAGATAGATAGATAGATAGATAGATAGATAGATAGATAGATAGATAGATAGATAGATAGATAGATAGATAGATAGATAGATAGATAGATAGATAGATAGATAGATAGATAGATAGATAGATAGATAGATAGATAGATAGATAGATAGATAGATAGATAGATAGATAGATAGATAGATAGATAGATAGATAGATAGATAGATAGATAGATAGATAGATAGATAGATAGATAGATAGATAGATAGATAGATAGATAGATAGATAGATAGATAGATAGATAGATAGATAGATAGATAGATAGATAGATAGATAGATAGATAGATAGATAGATAGATAGATAGATAGATAGATAGATAGATAGATAGATAGATAGATAGATAGATAGATAGATAGATAGATAGATAGATAGATAGATAGATAGATAGATAGATAGATAGATAGATAGATAGATAGATAGATAGATAGATAGATAGATAGATAGATAGATAGATAGATAGATAGATAGATAGATAGATAGATAGATAGATAGATAGATAGATAGATAGATAGATAGATAGATAGATAGATAGATAGATAGATAGATAGATAGATAGATAGATAGATAGATAGATAGATAGATAGATAGATAGATAGATAGATAGATAGATAGATAGATAGATAGATAGATAGATAGATAGATAGATAGATAGATAGATAGATAGATAGATAGATAGATAGATAGATAGATAGATAGATAGATAGATAGATAGATAGATAGATAGATAGATAGATAGATAGATAGATAGATAGATAGATAGATAGATAGATAGATAGATAGATAGATAGATAGATAGATAGATAGATAGATAGATAGATAGATAGATAGATAGATAGATAGATAGATAGATAGATAGATAGATAGATAGATAGATAGATAGATAGATAGATAGATAGATAGATAGATAGATAGATAGATAGATAGATAGATAGATAGATAGATAGATAGATAGATAGATAGATAGATAGATAGATAGATAGATAGATAGATAGATAGATAGATAGATAGATAGATAGATAGATAGATAGATAGATAGATAGATAGATAGATAGATAGATAGATAGATAGATAGATAGATAGATAGATAGATAGATAGATAGATAGATAGATAGATAGATAGATAGATAGATAGATAGATAGATAGATAGATAGATAGATAGATAGATAGATAGATAGATAGATAGATAGATAGATAGATAGATAGATAGATAGATAGATAGATAGATAGATAGATAGATAGATAGATAGATAGATAGATAGATAGATAGATAGATAGATAGATAGATAGATAGATAGATAGATAGATAGATAGATAGATAGATAGATAGATAGATAGATAGATAGATAGATAGATAGATAGATAGATAGATAGATAGATAGATAGATAGATAGATAGATAGATAGATAGATAGATAGATAGATAGATAGATAGATAGATAGATAGATAGATAGATAGATAGATAGATAGATAGATAGATAGATAGATAGATAGATAGATAGATAGATAGATAGATAGATAGATAGATAGATAGATAGATAGATAGATAGATAGATAGATAGATAGATAGATAGATAGATAGATAGATAGATAGATAGATAGATAGATAGATAGATAGATAGATAGATAGATAGATAGATAGATAGATAGATAGATAGATAGATAGATAGATAGATAGATAGATAGATAGATAGATAGATAGATAGATAGATAGATAGATAGATAGATAGATAGATAGATAGATAGATAGATAGATAGATAGATAGATAGATAGATAGATAGATAGATAGATAGATAGATAGATAGATAGATAGATAGATAGATAGATAGATAGATAGATAGATAGATAGATAGATAGATAGATAGATAGATAGATAGATAGATAGATAGATAGATAGATAGATAGATAGATAGATAGATAGATAGATAGATAGATAGATAGATAGATAGATAGATAGATAGATAGATAGATAGATAGATAGATAGATAGATAGATAGATAGATAGATAGATAGATAGATAGATAGATAGATAGATAGATAGATAGATAGATAGATAGATAGATAGATAGATAGATAGATAGATAGATAGATAGATAGATAGATAGATAGATAGATAGATAGATAGATAGATAGATAGATAGATAGATAGATAGATAGATAGATAGATAGATAGATAGATAGATAGATAGATAGATAGATAGATAGATAGATAGATAGATAGATAGATAGATAGATAGATAGATAGATAGATAGATAGATAGATAGATAGATAGATAGATAGATAGATAGATAGATAGATAGATAGATAGATAGATAGATAGATAGATAGATAGATAGATAGATAGATAGATAGATAGATAGATAGATAGATAGATAGATAGATAGATAGATAGATAGATAGATAGATAGATAGATAGATAGATAGATAGATAGATAGATAGATAGATAGATAGATAGATAGATAGATAGATAGATAGATAGATAGATAGATAGATAGATAGATAGATAGATAGATAGATAGATAGATAGATAGATAGATAGATAGATAGATAGATAGATAGATAGATAGATAGATAGATAGATAGATAGATAGATAGATAGATAGATAGATAGATAGATAGATAGATAGATAGATAGATAGATAGATAGATAGATAGATAGATAGATAGATAGATAGATAGATAGATAGATAGATAGATAGATAGATAGATAGATAGATAGATAGATAGATAGATAGATAGATAGATAGATAGATAGATAGATAGATAGATAGATAGATAGATAGATAGATAGATAGATAGATAGATAGATAGATAGATAGATAGATAGATAGATAGATAGATAGATAGATAGATAGATAGATAGATAGATAGATAGATAGATAGATAGATAGATAGATAGATAGATAGATAGATAGATAGATAGATAGATAGATAGATAGATAGATAGATAGATAGATAGATAGATAGATAGATAGATAGATAGATAGATAGATAGATAGATAGATAGATAGATAGATAGATAGATAGATAGATAGATAGATAGATAGATAGATAGATAGATAGATAGATAGATAGATAGATAGATAGATAGATAGATAGATAGATAGATAGATAGATAGATAGATAGATAGATAGATAGATAGATAGATAGATAGATAGATAGATAGATAGATAGATAGATAGATAGATAGATAGATAGATAGATAGATAGATAGATAGATAGATAGATAGATAGATAGATAGATAGATAGATAGATAGATAGATAGATAGATAGATAGATAGATAGATAGATAGATAGATAGATAGATAGATAGATAGATAGATAGATAGATAGATAGATAGATAGATAGATAGATAGATAGATAGATAGATAGATAGATAGATAGATAGATAGATAGATAGATAGATAGATAGATAGATAGATAGATAGATAGATAGATAGATAGATAGATAGATAGATAGATAGATAGATAGATAGATAGATAGATAGATAGATAGATAGATAGATAGATAGATAGATAGATAGATAGATAGATAGATAGATAGATAGATAGATAGATAGATAGATAGATAGATAGATAGATAGATAGATAGATAGATAGATAGATAGATAGATAGATAGATAGATAGATAGATAGATAGATAGATAGATAGATAGATAGATAGATAGATAGATAGATAGATAGATAGATAGATAGATAGATAGATAGATAGATAGATAGATAGATAGATAGATAGATAGATAGATAGATAGATAGATAGATAGATAGATAGATAGATAGATAGATAGATAGATAGATAGATAGATAGATAGATAGATAGATAGATAGATAGATAGATAGATAGATAGATAGATAGATAGATAGATAGATAGATAGATAGATAGATAGATAGATAGATAGATAGATAGATAGATAGATAGATAGATAGATAGATAGATAGATAGATAGATAGATAGATAGATAGATAGATAGATAGATAGATAGATAGATAGATAGATAGATAGATAGATAGATAGATAGATAGATAGATAGATAGATAGATAGATAGATAGATAGATAGATAGATAGATAGATAGATAGATAGATAGATAGATAGATAGATAGATAGATAGATAGATAGATAGATAGATAGATAGATAGATAGATAGATAGATAGATGTTTCCCTTGCAAAATTTGAAAATCCAAGCTCTAATAGTTTCCCAGATATACTAATTTTTGTATTTAATTTTTATGGGAGGGACCATATCCCCATAATCCGCTAATTTATTAGACAAATGTTTTCATGGATGTCAAAATTCTTTGTGCAAAATTTGAGCATTCCAACTCCAGTAGTTTCCCAGATATACGAAGTTTTGCATTTAATTCATATGGCAGGTACCATGCCCCTTACTTCTAGTCCGCCCATATTTTTCTTAAATATTAATATTGATACCAAAGTGGCTCCGACAAAATTTTAGAACTCTAACTGTTATATTTTCTCAGATATGATAATTTAATATTTTCTTTATATGGGAGGTGCCACGCCCACTATTGCTAGTGTAACAATTTTTGTTCAAAATATTCATATTGAAGCTAATGCTAGTCGTACAAAATTTGAGCTTTCTAACTTTTATAGTTTCCCAGATATAAAAATTTTGGTATTAACTTTATATGAGAGATGACTTTCCCACTATTTCTTTTCCGCCCTTTTTTGCACAAAATGTTCACATTGACACTTAAGCTTATTGTACAAAATTTGGGAAATGTAACTGTTATAGTTTCATAAATTTACGGCATTTGGTATTGGCAAGCAATATTAGGGATGTGCCACACCCCTAATTCGCCTACTTTTTTCCAGAATGTTCATATAGGTGTCAAAGTTGTTCGTGCAAAATTTGAGGTCTCTAGTATTACCAATTTCCGAGATATACTACTTTTAATAGTTTTCGCCCACATGGAATTTCAAAATAAAAAGTAGCCTATTTTTCCTTTCAGGCATATAGGAACACACTGTGAAAAATTCAAGAAAATCGGTTTAGCCGTTTAGGGCTATAGACTTCAAACAAACATACATACAAACAAACACACATTCATTTTTATATATATAGATGTATGTATGTATTAAACCCCTGCCTAAGTGTAGGCCCAGAATACGGGAGACAGCGACAATAATTTTGCTCTCTCAAAAAATTTGACCCAGAATAACAGCGCACTAATACAGTGATGTCTACTTTTAAAAAATTTAATAAATTGAGCCGCAAAATAAAGTAAAAAAATATATTAATTCAAAGTTAAATATTTCATAAAAATTTAATTATTTTTGATGAATTAAAGATCAATAAAAATAATACAACTTTTCTACTAATACTAATTATGATATTGTTGGTTTTGATTTTTTATTTAAATAAATAATTTTTTTAACGTTATTGTTAAATCAAACATCTTTTAGATATGCAGTAATTATATAACATAGAATTTTTGTTTGGTAACGTTTTTTATAAGCTTCGATTACGACTTTATTTTTAACTGTATGCAACACTTTACAGTTTTTTGTTTACGAAAAAAAAACAAAAAACTAGGCAACCCTATTGAGTGTGTGTGAGAGACAATTCAAGAGAATGAGAAGTGTCGCTCTGAAAATAAAATAAAATGTGAAAAAAGTGTAAAAATTATATAAATGTGTGTAGATTATCTTTCAACAATTAACCAATATGAGCATATATACATATATGTATGGTCTGTTGTTGGAAATATTTGTAAAATTAATTTAATGTTAAATGTTTCTTATATTAGGCCCGTCCATTAAAAATTTGCATTAAATTTTAAAATAACATAACTATGGAAACTTATGTTTAAAAACTCCTTAATATTTTTTGTTTAAATAAATTATTCAAATATTTTATTTCCTCTAAAAATACCAATTCTCACAAAAATTCTGATTTTTGAAAAATTCAATTTTTTTGCAAATAAATTCAAATTTTCTAAAAAGGAGAAATTTTTAATAAGAATCAAAATTTTTAAAAAATTCGGAACTTTAAGTAAAAGTTCAGAAAAGTTCATATTTAATAGCCAAAATCAGCTTACCAAAACTTTTCGTTAACTACCAATGTGTTTAACGACAAAAATCGGTAAAACTGTTCTACATAATACCACTTAACGACAAAATTTGCTAACTAACGAATTTTCGATACTTAACGACAAATTTTTTGTCGTTAATAAGTTACGGAATTGCTGTATAGGTTTCTTATTATATAAAATAATTGAGAGTTAATCCATTTCTATTGGATGTATTCCACGTGTTTAAATTAAAAACACATTTAATTAATTAACGCATAACATAAAAACATCAAAAAAGCATTATTAACTTTTTTCTTACAAAGTAAAATACTAAAGACTCTGTTAAGCACCAAGGAGTCAATAAATTGATATTTGACACTACACACGTCTAAAAAAGATGCATCAGAGCCTAAAGTCCTACCATGTATTTATTGCCGTTAGTCAAGTAACCCAACCTGTACTGCCAATGGATGACTTTGTGACTTATAAAAAAACCAATCTCCACCTCCACGTTCACCACAAGGTCAATAAAGTATAAATCGCCACCTCCACGCTTTCAAAAAAGTCAATAAAAAGTGCTATCGCCACCTCACGGATTTCTGTTTTTTTTTTTTTTTACGTTTTATTTATATATTGAATCTGTCTTATTTTAGACCTCACAATATGTATTAAAATCTTAAAAACTAAATTAAACACTACTCGATCTCTATCGAGATCATTGGTTATTCCATGGTCCTACTATTAACGGAGTGGAAAGTCAGCTCTGCGAAGCCTTGTAGCTGACTGAACTTCAGCAAGAGATCTTGCGAGTGGGTTGGGGTGAGTCTCTAGTTTAAGAATGTATTTTTCTCTGAGCTTCCTGAACTCGTCTCTTACAAGTGGTACCTCTAAATCCCTATGGATATTCTCATTTCTTATGTACCATGGCGCACCCGTCATGGTTCTAAGAATTTTTGATTGGGCCCTCTGTATAATATCAATGCTCGTATTACTGGCTGTTTCCCATAGTTGGATGCCGTATGTCCAAATTGGCTTTAAAACGGTTTTATACAGGATGACTTTATTGTCAAGGCTTAGTTTTGAATGACTATTAATTAACCAGTGAAGACTAGAAGCTTTTAACTTCATATGAAGTCTCTTGGCTTCTATATGACGACGCCAAGTAAGTCGCCTATCTAAGTGAATACCAAGGTATGTAACATGGTCTGACTGGGGTATATTTATATCATTAAGTGTAACTGGAGGACAATTTCCTCTTCTCAGGGTGAATTACTTTTCACTTCATTTACACGAATACGCCAGTTTTTCAACCATGTCTCCACACGTCGGAGATAAATATCTAGTTGGCTAGATGCTATTTGTGGGTTTTCATGAGAACTGAGTATTGCAGTATCATCAGCAAATGTTGAAATAGTCTGTTCATCACATATAGGTAAATCAGAGGTGTAGATTAAATATAGGGTAGGTCCAAGAACACTTCCCTGTGGAACACCGGCTTTTATTTCAAATTCTTCTGTCACAAAGTCATTTAACTTTACCCTAAATATACGGTCAGATAGATAGGACTCCAGCAATTTGTGGGTACAAGGTGGTAGTAAACATTTAATTTTATAGATTAGGCCCTTGTGCCAAACTTTGTCGAATGCTTGTGCGACATCTAAGAAAATAGCTGAACAATACTTCTTTAATTCGAAACATTTCCTTATCTCTCCAGTTAAACGATTCACTTGTTCTATGGTTCCGTGTTTTTCACGAAAACCAAACTGGTGAACTGGGACGATATTTTCATCGTTCAAGAATGGTAGAATTTTCTTTTGAAATACTTTTTCGAACAGCTTTGACAAGCAAGAGAGTAAACTAATGGGTCTATAAGAAGATGCTATTGTAGAATCCTTTCCTGGCTTTGGTATCATTTTAATCAGAGAAGTCTTCCAAATTTTTGGAAAGACTCCTAGTTTTAAGATCGCGTTGAAAATAATTGATAACACAATTATTGCCACATTCGGTAGTTTTTTAACCATTGATGGTGTTATTGAATCATATCCAGGTGATTTTCTAACATTTATATTTTCTTTAATGATTGTATCAATGTCCTCTGGGCTAACAACAATTATGTCATCATAATTTTGTGTAGTGTCAAGAGTCTCTCCCAATACAAAATCATTTGTTTGGGGATTGGGTTGAAAGACTGTGCTTAAGTAGCATGCAAATAAATTGGCCTTATCTTCTGCACTACGGGCCCAGGTACCGTCAGCCTTCCTTAAAGGACTTTGTGCCTCTACCGGTGGCTTAATATCCTTCGCTTCCTTCCAAATTGAATAATTGGTATGTTTATTATTCGTTAAGCTTTCAATATATTTTCTACTTTGGCGATCCTCTTCTAATTGAAGGCTTCTTTTTAACTTTTTGCTGGCTATGGACAGCCTCAGCTTTGCAGCTGGTGATCTAGTTTGTTGCCATTCTCTTCTGAATTTTCTTTTTTCACGGAGGAGTTTTTCAATTTCAGTATTGGAAGTAATCTTATCGTCTTTTATAAAATTTTGACTATTAGAATGTTCCATTGCTGACGTAAGTAATGACGTAAAGTCATTGACGCATTCATTAATATCTTCCTCACACTGAACATTTGGATTCG
Organism: Protophormia terraenovae; assembly: GCA_951394005.1. Classification (NCBI taxonomy): domain Eukaryota; kingdom Metazoa; phylum Arthropoda; class Insecta; order Diptera; family Calliphoridae; genus Protophormia; species Protophormia terraenovae. The sequence continues at coordinate 66,277,451 of OX596074.1, forward strand.
TGTGGATATGACTACTTATGTATTTTTTATATTTCAACCAATTTGTTCTATAGAATGTATTCGTAGTATAATTTCGTAAGTTAGTCCTTCCATAGTATGTTACTATTATAGGAGAATGATCAGAAGATAAATCATAAGAAATTTCAGTAGTTATTGAATTTCGGTTTATATTTTTAGATATGGCAAAGTCTATGAGGTCAGGAATTTTTCTAGGATCAGCCGGCCAGTACGTTGGATGTCCGGGGGACACGAAATCAATGCCATTTTTGCGATCAACTAGTACCTTATAAAGCTGTCTACCTCTAGGATTCATTAATCTTGAACCCCAGTACTTGTGTTTTGCATTATAATCGCCACATGGCAGAAAACGATCTCCTAGAGTATTAAAGAATTCTTCAAATTTTTCTTTAGTCATTGAAAATCTTGGTGGGCAATAAACCGAGCTTAGGGTTAAACCACCTGAGAAACATTCAAGGTGAATAGATGTTGCCTGCAAGTAATCTTTTGAGAATTCATCTAGGGCATAATGTCGTATTCGATTTCTAATTAGTATACCAGTACCACCATGTGCTTTTCCATCCGGATGATTAGTAGAATGAAATGAATAACCTGAAATATAAAAATTTTATCTGTTGGTGAGATGAGTCTCGGAGACTAACATCACATCAATATTTTGCTTCTTCATGAAGTATGAAATTTCCGTTTTATGTTGGTTTAAACCATTTGCATTCCAGAAACATACTCTCAAATAACTCATTTTCTCGTCAAGAGGATTTGAATCATTTGGTTCTGCGCTCTTAGAAGCTCTTGTATTGTGTTTTGCATGGATGACATAAAGTTTGTCATATTTTGATTTAGAGAGCTAACTGTCTGCGTTAGAGTTTGCATTAAAGTTTCTAACCCTCCCGAGATTTGGGGGACATTAGGTTGTTGGTAATTCTTTCTTAAAACGTTGGCATAGGAAATATTTCCAGGATTGGCCATGCTCATTTGATTAATTGTCAAATTTGGCTTAACTGAAGCCATACCCTCATTACTATCGCCAACTCCAGAATTCATCTGATTAGTAACGGTATTAACAGGTGCTAGTTCGACAATTCCATTTCTTTTTAACTTTTGATTCTCTCTTAATCTTTTCAATAATTCCTTATACACTGGGCACCCGCGGTAATTGGCTGAATGATCGCCACCACAGTTGCCACATTTTCTTTTGAGACCTTTCTTCACAATATCACATTGTGAAAACGAGTGCAGATCTCCGCATGCTACACAAACCGTTCGTAGGGTGCAATAATTTTTAGTGTGACCGAACTCTTGACAGTTGCCGCATTGTACAGGCCCCTTTCTCTTAAGGGGTTCCTCTATAGTAATTCTGCGATTCAGTAGGTATCGCAAAGAATATATAGGATGCGTTTCATTCTTCTTTAGTTTCTCTTCGTTCGGCTCCAATTCAACTCTAAACATTGGTTGGGGAATTTTGTCTTTATTAAAAATATTTACCACTACTTTTATTTGATAGCCCAATTCTTCCAGGGCCTCCTTGATTTCAACTGGTTCAATACTGGACTCTATTCCTTTAATGACAACTGTCAAACCTTTACTACTTTTAAGTTGGTAGGTATACAAGTTTTTTTTACAATCATTTAAATAAAGAGAGATTTTTCTATAACAATCCTCAGTGTATACTACAATTTTTGTCTCTTGAACGCCACCTTTTCTTATTGGAACAATATGAAAATTGTTTTTTCCAATAAGCTCAATAAATGACTTAACTAAATTATTGGAGCTAGGCTCACGAAGATATATTGGTGGGGGTTTAGACGAGTTTTTATTAGAATTATCATCTTTTGTATGATTAGTTTCCATATCATCACTCAAGAGAGCAAAACGGTTGCTCATCAAGGGTTTATTAATTACCTTTTGTTTTTTAGCAGAAGTCAAACTTTTCTGGGGGCTTAAATTCCTTTTATTAATACTTACATATCTAAGCATACCTGTTGGAATTTCAGATTTTGTAGTACTTATCTTATTCTTCGGGATAGCACCTTTATGTGTATCATCATTTTTATCTGCGCTGCTGGAAGGGTTAAATAATTTCAAACTCTCACTAGTTATTGTTGGTAGTGGATTACAAGCTTGTGTATTAACCGGCATTGAATGTGTTGTTTTTAAATCCATGGTTGTTGTTATATTTTGTTTTTTCATATTTTCTTTTATGTTTTGTTCTAAACAATTTTTAGTTGGTGATATTGTTTGTGTGTTTTCTTCGTGTAACTGAATTACGGGGGAACAAGAGCGAGCTCTTTCAAGTGGTTTGGCGGATTTCTAAAGAGTCAATAAATAATGCTATCGCCACCTCAGCGCTTTCTAAAGAGTCAATAAAAGGTGCGATGCTTAACTATCGCTCACAAAATGTGCGAAGTTAGGGTGTATAAAAAACATACACATAGTTAGGTGGGTAGTCACAAATGGACTTTACTGTGCTAAAGCGGGTGAATTGATACCGAAAAAACTGCTGGGAAACAAAAAAAAAGCAACCCTCATACAATACTCCTAAACACACATACGCATAAACACAAATGTTGCAACCATTCACACAGCTCTTACTTTACTAAATTCAAAACCTTTATTTACCGCTGCACAACGAATTCAATTCGAATAATTCCTTTTAAATGATTCATGAAAAAAATTTTATTTTCCATTTGTATTTAATTCGCCTTTATAATAGTCAAAGAAAAGAAAAAATAATTAAAGTCGTTTTAAAAGTTAAAGTTAATTTCGCTGCACTGAATAATTTTTTGAAAGAAATAAAAAAAATGGGCGTTCTTTCTACCCTGCTACATATATGTACATATCATTCCTTACACAAATGCACACAACATAAGTTCTATACCACAAAGGACAAAAAATTTTTTCACAACTTTACACAAAAAATGAACTAATAAAAACACCATATTTGACACATAACACAAATATTTAGTAAAATATTTAAGATTCCTGAAGATTTAAGGGTATAAATTTTTAAAAATTTTTTTTAATTTGGCTAAACATGTTTATTGAATCTTTTGGGTCTATTTTTGTTAGTTTTTCTCTGACACGTTTGTTAAAAATTAAAACGAAATTTTTGTTTATGAGATATTTTTTATCAATTTTAACCTCATCTTTGCTAAAATAAGGTCCTCTGTCGATAATGATTGTTCCAGTCTATTATGCCTTTTTATAATAGTCAATACTTTATTTTTTCCCGATGTAACATTCTCACAGTTGGATTAGTTAACTTTGTAAACGAATTTCCGATCTTGTATTTTGGAACTATTTCATGAATTGTTGAAGTTATAATGTTATTTAATCTATTTATGTGAAGGTCTATTTCCGTGTTTGTTAGATTCCGATTATTGGGGATTTGTGTGTCTCGATTAAGTTTTTGTGTTATTTTGTTTTGAAATTTTCTCCAGTCTGTTATTTTATAATTGTAATTAAATTTAGGATCATCCACTAAAAATAAGAAGTTCTCCTGTTCATGGTTCATAGTGGTAATTATTAGTACTGCAGTATGGTCGCTGTCATAGTATAATGTTTTCAGTGAATTTACTGTGTTATTTTCCGTTTGTATATGTAGTCTATAGTCTGCTAAACAAATGTCTAAATAGGAAACTGTACGTGGATAAGATGGAAAATCTGTAGCATATAGCCTACATCTAAAAAGTATTTCATTGTCCAATAGCCATTCATTTAATAGGTTTCCCTTTTGGTTGTTATTTGGGTTGCCCCACATTGTATGTTTACAATTAAGATCTCCTGCTAATATATAATAGTTGTTATCCTTTTGTAAATCAATCGATTCGAAAAGATCATAAAGCTCTCTTTTAAAGTTGGCATCATTATTACCAGAAGGATAATATGCTGAGAATTTTATTTGTAGCCAAATAGACTCGAATTATGCATGTTTCTAGTGTTTTAAAAGAATTTGTAACGCTGTTTGTGTAATGCGAATGTTTTAAGTTGTTTTTGATTAATATTGCTGTTCCTCCACCTTGAGTTGCACCTATTCTATCTCTTCTAATTAAAACATAGTTTTCAAATTGGATTCTATGTTTATAATTTAGCTTTGTTTCATTAAGTAGTACTATATCTGGATTATGCTTTGTAATAAATTGATAAAGATCGTATCGCTTGCTAATTCGTATTAAAGAATTAACATTAATATGTATTATTTTAAGTTTTTTTGAAATTGTATTCATTTGATTATTTGAAACCATTATTTACACCTCAAGCATTGAATATATTGTATCAATTCTTGTAACTTAAGTTGTTTTTGAATATTTGCAATTTGATTACTTATATTCGCCATAAAATATTTTATTTCCAGCATAAATGGGTTATTCATTGTTATATCTACCTTAGTTGTATCTAGATTTGGTACACTACTACCCTTGACTACGTTTGCAAATGAAGATTCTGTATTAGTAAATATATTTCTATTGTATATTTTTTTTAGTAAGTCTTTTTTCTTAGCATTAATTTTTTGTTTGAGTAATTTGTATTTTTCGCATCCTTTATATGATGCAGAATGTCCATACTTGTTGCACAAAACGCAGAATAATTTGTCTTTTTCTTCGGCTGGGACCTTGCCTATAGGACATTTTCCTCTTTCGTTGTCCATGTTACACTTGACGCATTTTCTCGAAATATAACTGTTTGCTGCATTTCGGTATTTCGGGTCGCCTGACTTGCTCCCATTTTATCACACGGTGAAGTAGTGTTTTAATGGTCTTCAATTTATTAATATTAGTTCCAGGAGAAACTTGTACTAAATACATTGGAAGTTTTATTCCTCTTTCAACAAATGATTTTGGTTTTTTCTAAATAAGCTTTTACTCTTTGAAAAATTTGGATTGAGTTCATAAATAAAGATTTTTTGTTTCTATATTCTTTTATTTCAAATTTTTTAATCTTTAAACCGTTTTTGATAAATTCTATTAGCTGTTTTGTATCAATATCGATAATGTTTATTTTTTTTGCTTTTGCATTTTTCTAGATTAACCACAGTATTATAATTTATTATTTTTGATGTATTTCTGTTTTGACTTGCTGAATGAGAGTCTTGAGGATTGATTTTATTGTTTTTATCATTAACATGTTTCTCATATTTTTGTAACAATTCTTGATCAGATTGATCGTATTTTTCGAAGTCAAGCACAGAGTAGAAATTACTCGATTTAAAATGTTTTGCAGTGTAGTTGTTATTCATAATATGATTTTTTCTGTTGTTATCACCAGGGCAAGTTTTTCAAACTTTTCGCTTGAGAAGTAAGCATTTGTATATTTCAAAAGAATTTCACAAAAAATGCTTATATTTTAACAGCATTATTGTTATCATTCTAAACAATTTATAAAATGTTTTATTAAAGGTTAACAAGAAATTTTGAAAATTTATTATTCATAAACACTTTTTTGTTTTATAAGCATTTAATAAAATTGTATAAAATTTTAAAATTTTATTGTTGGTGAGATCCTACTTTAACAGTTTGATAAACAAATTTTTAGAAATATATTACTTTTTTAGCAAATAGTATGCATTTGCAAAAAAGTTTTGCATAGTATTAAATATATTATTTTATATTTAGGACTTATTGCACAGTTCTATAGAGTGGGATTTATAACTGCATTAAAATATTTTTCACAGACTCCTGATAGTAATTAGATATACAACTGTTATATCTTTCTGTTGCATAAAATACATTTGGAACTACGAGTATATTTTGCAAACAAATTTGAAGTATATAAACTATCGGACAAAATAAAGTGCAGTTTTTTACTTTTGCTATTTAGTTCATAATTATTGTCTTCTAGGTGCATAAAGGGCTACTTTTATGGTGTCCAGCTTCTTATTATATTCTTTAAATTAATGTACAAAAGAAGTTTTTGAAATATGTGAATTACGAGTTAAGGGAAAAAGTGTTGTTTTGGTCATACATTTTGTGCGACAAGATAAAGAGACACTTTACTTAATTTCTTTAATTTGGCTTAAAATTGTCGAATTTTTTAAACAAAACGGAAGGCATAAGCTTAAGAAGTGCTAAATTTTAATATTGTACTAATTGTACTAATTAAATTATATTAAAATTATTTTTATTAGTTTAAAAAATAAGAATGAATACGGTCATATTACCGGAAAGTCTTCGACCACAATCCAGAAAGATTTCTTTACTCTAGATAAGGAAAAGCCAAATTTAAAAAATTAAGTAGTGTCACTTTATTTTGTCGCACAAAATCCATGACCAACACAACATTTTCACTCCAAACTTGAAATACACATATTTCAAAAAATTCTTTTGTTAATTAAGTTAAAGAATATAAAACGACAAGTACATGAACACCAAAAATGTAGACCATAATGAACATAGAGGGCAATTATTATGAATTAAATAGCATGAATAAAAAACCGCACTTTATTTTGTCCTACAGTGTATATTCTATATTTGCAAACATTTCGTTCAAAAAATGCACAGCATATTTGTGCGAACAAAACATCAACGTTCTCTTAGCTTGTTAAGAGTAAGACCAAATGGACTTGAGCTTTGCTTGTTGCTAAAGTCAAAAAGGTTCGTATTATTTTAAACCAACCACCAAAAAGATCTAGCTGAGTCATACCATTTAAAACCAACTAGCTGATTTTCTCATCTCTTCCGAATTTGATAATATTTGGAACATTTATTATTCTTGTCAAAACTAAGACTAATTCAAAATTTCAGATAATTTCATCAAGTGGTTCGCGAAATATCGCGGTTTGAAAGTGCAAAATAGCTCAAAATATATACAAAGTTGCATACACAAAATTGCAAATATCTTTCGAAGTATTTATTATATAAGATTTATTGAGACGTCATATTAAAGGTATCAAAATTACCTTTAATATGATGTATAACATGACTTTTATTCTCAGCATCAAAATGGACCATATCTCAATTTTTCGTTCGCGGGTAAATATCTCGAAAAGTGGTCTTTTTAAAAATTTTAAAAAAATATATGTTAATGATGAAAATGTTTTCTATAATCGTGGAAAGTGGCATTCTGGACTCGCCATATTTTAGAAGTTATTACAACAAATGTCATAATAAATACGAAATATTTTTCTCAATTTGAGTTGTTTTGTTTGTAATAAAATAGGAAAATCGCCAATTTCCTCCAAAAATCATCCGACTATAACAAAATTCGGCAAAAATATTAATATTGACGCTGGAAACCCAAATACCGAGTTTCAGTTTGATTGCCGCGATAGTTCGCGAATTGTAATATCGCAAAAATGAGGAAAATTGTCTTTTTAAAAATACAAATATCTTCCAAAATATTTACGTTACAACGTTCATTAAGGCAATTATTTAAAAGTAATGAAATTACCTTTAAAATGGTACCTGAAACATGTTTTTATGTTGAATTTTATTGGTGGATAATTCGCGAATTAAATTTCGCGGTCGCGTATTTCAAAAAGTGGTATTTTTAAATTCGTGAAAAATATATATGTAGAGGATGGAAGCATTTTGAATGTTCCCTGTAAGTATCGTGATGGGACTCTCAATAATTTCTGAGTTATAAAAAAAAATCACACCGAATAAAATGAACAAATTCATGCTTGAAATGTCTTTCAAATTAATTATTTTTTTTATTTTACACTGTGTTATATTTTTTGTAATAACTCAGAAGCAATTGAGAAAAAAAATTAAAACTATTACGAATAAATTTTCAATATTGTATTTATCACTAATAGAAAAATGAGAGAAAATAAACATCGCATTGCCAGAACAAAACAAAAACTGTTTAATAGTTATTGAACTGTTTTTAATACATTATGAATAATGTTCTTTTTATAAGAAGTTAATAAGGAAAAATAGTTTACTATCTATTTTGTACAATAAACCTAAAATAAGAATTTATTATGAATAAGACAGTAAATATTTGCATAAATTTGCATATAATGCATACAAATTTAGTTTTCTTAACAAAAACACAATTTTTTGGTGATTTTTTGGAGTTCAATCAAATGATTTCTAAAATTTTTTTTGTTAATATATTGAGTACATTGTAAATATTGTAAAGAAAACAAATTCGGAAGAGTCAAATATGATACTTAATAATTAATCATCGAAATTTATTTGAGATTGAAACTTAAAAATGCATATTTGTGCATATTTTCTACACATTAATATATAAAAATGAATAAATTCGTTGGTTTTTATATACATATTCATGCTATATTTTTGTGCATATAAAAACTTGCCCTGGTTATCACTATTAACATTGTTGTTTTTTAGATTTACGTTGTCTTTAGATTTCTCATTATCATTATTTTTTATTTTTTTTTATATGAGTTTAGAGAGCTATGCTCACTCATTACAGTTTTTTTTTTTTTGATTTTTGTGTTTTTTCTTTCTTTTTTTTTTTTTTTTTTTTGTTATTAGCAAAAACAAAATAAAGAAAAATATTTTCAAAATATAATTTTTAGTATTATACACAGTAAATGCGCTCTTCTCCGCAACACGTCTATTACACATCACGTTCAAGATCGAACTCCAACAAATCAGTTTCAAAATTCTAAAAATTCATTTATAAACTCTCATTTTAATCTCTACATTTTCAATAAAAACATTTAATAAACGAAAACTTTTACGTAAACGAACTCACTTATTATTCATTATATTTTTTCTAATTACATCTATATATATACAAATTAATGTGTGTTTGTTTGTATGTATGTATGTATGTATGTTTCCCAGCAGGCCATGTCTTGTAGAAAATATCGACGATGTCTTGATGATTTGTCACAGTCTTCGATGACACATGTACGACAGCTCCGAACAAACATTGGTGACATTTTCGAACAAAGGGCACTTAAGTCATCAACGATAACCTGAGCGACAGTGTCATGTATATTTTCGTCAACCATTTTAAGAAAAATAAATGAAAAAAAGTTGGGTTCCGTCGAGATTTGAACCCAGGCCACCAATTTCTCTCTTTCTTATTGAATAGTCAAGCGCACTTACCACTTCAGCTACAACATTCTCTACTTTTTAATGGTTTTATTAATGCTTTTATTTATCTGATAGGTATTGATGACGTTGTCATGCAGTAGTCATGCAGCATGTCGTGTGTTTGGTTTAATTCACTACATTCTCGCTGGACATTTTACTCATGTTGTCACCGAACTAAATATGTACGACAATTCAGTATATTTTGTTATTGAAGTCGCCGAAAATGGGGTAAGATAACAATATAGGTGACTTTTAATCAAACTTGTCCTCTACATGCATTTTCTTGACGACAAATTTAGACGACATCATCGATGAAAGTGTCGTTAATGGACATGTGGCCAGCTGGGTTGTTTGAAGTCTATAGCCGCCTAAACGGCTAAACCGATTTTCTTGAATTTTTCACAGTGTGTTCCTATATGCCTGAAAGGAAAAATAGGCTACCTTTTATTTTGAAATTCCATGTGGGCGAGGTGCCACGCCCACTTACTAAATAACTATTAAAAGTAGTATATCTCGGAAATTGGTAATACTAGAGACCTCAAATTTTGCACGAACAACTTTGACACCTATATAAACATTCTGGAAAAATATAGGCGAACTATCAATAGGGGGTGTGGCATATCCCACCTAATATTGCTAATATTGTTTGCCAATACCAAATGCTTTAAATTTAGGAAACTATAACGGTTACATTTCCCAAATTTTGTACAATAATCTTAAGTGTCAATGTGAACATTTTGTGCAAAAATGGGCGGAAGAGTAATATAGGGCGTGTTATCTCTCATATAAAGTTAATACCAAAATTTTTATATCTGGGTAACTATAAAAGTTAGAGAGCTCAAATTTTGTACGACTAGCATTAGCTTCAATATGAAAATTTTGTACAAAAATTGTTACACTAGCAATAATGGGCGTGGCACCTCCCATATAAAGAAAATATTAAATTATCATATCTGAGAAAATATAACAGTTAGAGTTCCACAATTTTGTCGGAGCCTCTTTAGTATCAATATTAATATTTAAGAAAAATATGGGCGGACTAGAAATAGGGGTCATGGTACCTCCCATATGAATTAAATGCAAAAATTCGTATATCTGGGAAACTATTGGAGTTGGAATGCTCAAATTTTGCACAAAGAATTTTGACATCCATGAAAACACTTGTCTAATAAATTAGCGGATTATGGGGGTATGGTCCCTCCCATAAAAATTAAATACAAAAATTAGTATATTTTTTAATCCTTTAATTACTATGTATTTCATTTCGGGGGGTAGCGAAGCACACCGGGTATTAGCTAGTTATTTATAAAACAATGTTATTAAATTAAAAAAAATATATTTAATAGCCAAAAATCGGTAAAATTTTACTACAGAATAACACTTAACGACAAAATTTGCTAACTAACGAATTTTTGATACTTAACGACAAATTTTTTTTTCGTTAAAAAGTTACGGAATTGCTGTATAGGTTTCTTGTTATATAAAATAATTGAGAAGTAATCCATTTCTATTGGATGTATTACACGTGTTTAAATTAAAAACACATTTAACCCTTCGTGTTACAAACTGGTCTGGCCAGACCAATTGTAGATTTAAATGTAAATTTCATATATTTATAATTAAGCTAGAGACTTGAAATTTCAAGTACCCTCCCACAATTTTATTTTCTAACGATCTGTGAAAAAACCAGAACGGTAAACCTAACACAAGGAAAGTTATGAGGATAGGTTAGTGTACATGTCACATTCGTATGGTCTGGCTGGACCAGTTATATTTTCTGTGGAAAATTATGTGGTTTGACTATGTTATTCGTTCTTTTTTATTGAATTTTATTTTATTAAAACCTTTTAAACTGAGCTCTTATCAGTTTACTCATGTTATTTTATGATTTTCCACCTATTCGTTCATATTTTGTGTTATGAGTTTAATACCGATTTAACCCCAAATGTTTGAAAAGAAAAATTGTATGTGTTTGTAGACTTAAAACAAGGAGAAGAAAGTGAAGTTTATCAACATGAAAATGTAATATCTTACAAAACAATATAATAGTGATGCTAGAATATAGTTAAACAAATGTATTAATATAAAAAAATCACCAAAATTTCTATTAAAATATATAAAATTACAGAGCTGATCTGGCCAGACCATATTTGTTACGAATGTGACAATTGAAACATCTGTATGACGAAGGGTTAATTAATGTGGTATGCATAACATAAAAATACAAAAAAAAAAAAACATTATTAACTTTTTTCTTACAAAGTGAAATACTAAAGACTCTGTTAAGCACCAAGGAGTCAACAAATTGATATTTGACACTACACACGTCTAAAAAAGATGCATCAAAGCCTAATGTCCTACCATGTATTTATTGCCGTTAGTCAAGTAACCCAACCTGTACTGCCAATGGATGAATTATTCACTTTTTTGACGTTTTTGTGACTTATAAAAAAACCAATCTCCACCTCCACGCTCAATAAGTATAAATCGCCACCTCCACGCTTTCAAAAGAGCCAATAAAAGGTACGATAGCTTAACTATCGCTCACAATATATGCGAAGTTAGGGTGTATAAAAAAACGTACACATTTGAATGAGTTAGGTGGGTAGTCACAAATGGACTTTACTGTACTAAATCGGGTAAATTGACACCGAAAAAACTGCTGGGATATGTGAGAAACCAATGCACACATGCGTACTTGAAAACTATATCAGATAAATAATAAAACTATTTTATTGCTTTTTAGATTACATAAGGCATGTTCAAGTAATTTGAGCATATATATTGGTATTTTTGCGTTTGCAATTGAAGGATTATAAATTTATAGTTTTAAGTAATTTGACCAATTTTGACTCATATTTATATGATTGGTAATACCGCTCATGATAATGCCCTAACAAGAAATATTTTAATAAAGCTCAACGTTTTCATTTTTTCAGCATAGTGCTAAATTCATATCCTTCTATTAGATCCGTCAGACAGATAAAAAATACGTATTGTATATCATTGTTTAGAAAATTTTGTCCTCTTTTCAAATATGTATAAAACATTTTAGAATACGAAAATTTTTTAAAGACTTTTTGCAAAAAACTCTGAGAATGGATGGATTTGTCATTTTTTTCATATTTTTAATTTTTAATTATGCAATAAAATTCTTGTTAGTTAATAGTTTTGAATGATATTTTACACCATAGACTAACTAGACGCGCTACTAAGAGAGAAAAAACCTAAGTTAGCTGTCAGAAAACCTAAGTATAAGAGTGTATTGGTAAATAAATTTGTAATAGTATTGGTTTAAAAAAACATTTCACCTCAATACTTAAAGTTAACATAGTTGTTCTAAGGCAACGATCGCCAACTTAGCCCCAGGGCCCGAACATAATCGGCTATTTACACAGACATAGCACGAACATTAACCAAACACTCAGCTTTGTGAGCAAAACAAGGAAAAAATCATTTAATAGCATTGCTAGCTTTCAACAAAGTAGGTCTATGTCACATTGTTTTTCAAAATAAGTATAATGTGTATGTGTGTAACAATTTTCATTGCAAGAGTACAAGACACTAACACTTACTTATTTTAGTGCCTCTCTTTTTGGTTATCGCTGTTCTAAGGGCAGTAAAAAAAGTAACATATATCTTTTTTAATTTACTGTTTGCATTTTTAGAGTATATAAACAAAAACGTTCAACTATTTTAGCAAATAATAGTTAATAAAATAAATATTAGTTCTCTTTTAACATTGTTATTAAGAAAAATGTTAAAATTTAAAAAAAATACTAAACTGAAAAAGTATTGAAAATGCTACTGTGAAAAAAACTATGGTTAATATATATTTTTAATTTAATACTGAAAAAGTATTGAAAATGCTACTGTGAAAAAAACTATGGTTAATATATATTTTTAATTTAATACACCACATCCACATAACTTAATGTCAAAAAAAAAAAATAAAATTCGTTAAAAAAATATTAAAAATTATTTTTAATTTGTGCATTTTAATTGTTTATTTATTGATTTTATATTTAAAAAATGCAATAAATAAATTACGTGTTGTTTAATTGAAACATCTATTAAACAAATACACCAATTATTTGTTTTATTTTAACCTTAACTTAAAGAATAAAAATGACACGTTACTGCATAGTTGGATGCACATCTTACTCTAAGTTATGTAAATTTCCTACAGAAGGGAATTATTTCATGTCCTTTTAAAATTGGGAGTAATTTCATTTCGCTTGGGACTTTTTGTTATTTTTATTGAGCTCGGTTAAGAGGATTTCTTGTCTGTGAGTTTTGAGTACCACTGTCTTCGCTAATGTAAAACATCCACATAGCCGACGTTCGGCCGGTCTCAAAGGTTTTTTCCTCTGTGGGATTTAAAAAACCGGCTTCGCTAAGTGAAGTTTTTCTGCATAGACATGGAAAAGCACAGGAAAACTTTACTGAGCGAAGCCGCAGAGGACTTTAGCCTCGTCGTAGGCCTGCAATTCACAAAAACTTACTTAGCGAAGCCGGTGTTTTAAATTCTACAGGGGAGAAGGCCCTTTCATCTAGCCTAATGCCGGCTAGTAAGACAAAATTTTCTGTGGATTTAAATGCCAGCCAACGCTTCGCTAAGTACAGCTTCTTAACTTTTGGACTTATTTCATTTGGGAGTTGAATTTCGTTGAATTTGATACTTAGCTTTTTATTATGATAAAACTCCCAAGTGTTGGAAATTATTTCATTTATCTCTTAAGAAGTTATTTAAGTTTTTGATTTGGGAGTTGGGACTAATTTCATTGAGAATTATTTCATTGGTATTTATTTCATTTGGGAGTTACATATTTCACGGTACCGTAAGTATTAAAAATCAAGATTCGTGAATCAATTATGATGATACAGGTTTGTTTTATTCTACCAACTTTATGCTAAAGGTAATAAACGAAAATATTAAAAAGAAAAAACTTCAATTTTGCAAGAAAACTAATATAGGACACTAATTTCCAAATAAATGAAAAAATTTATCATCTTTAAAAATCGACAAATTGAATTTTTCATTCAAAAAAAAAAAAAAAAAAAAACAAAAAAAGTTTTTTATGAACAAAAAAGTTTGTATTTTTTTTTTTTATACTTTTTAATTTTTGTTTATTTATTTTACAAACTAAATGTCAACAGTTCGTGGTGAACTCTCTAAAGTATGTTGAGTTCACAAAGTACCCGTATATGTGAAGAGAGTAATTTGGCTTATTCTCAGTAGCGCCTCTATGTAAGCTCTATTTATTTTTTCAGATTTGTCTTCAAAAAATAAATAATTTCTAAATGCTTATAGGTATCAACATAATTTTATCACATGATATAAAATATTTAATGCAGAGTTGATAAATTTGAAAATCAGAAAAATATATATAATTTTACCGTATATTTTTAAAGGTAGAAGTTTTTATTATTGAAAATATGGGTAATTAACATATTGAGCTATATAGTTTAATTCACAGAAGTACCGAAATTTTTTTTTTTTCAGACTGAAAAAGTTCAACGTCTCATCCAAAATTGATAATTTTTGAGCACTGCTGGATGTAGGATGAATGTTCAGAACTTTTCAAAATTACACTTACAGGTTTTCTTGGGGTCCCGTCTTTCAGAAAATGTCAAAAATTATTAAACTTTTGGAACAAAATTTTTTAAAAAAGTTAAATATATAAAGTTCCTTTTTTTGGCAAAAAAATTGCAATTTTTGAAACCTGTTTTGAAATTTTGACTTTGAAAATTTGTTTCTTGTTATTGAATTGAGATTCCCACTTCCGAAGACCCCCAAACAAATAAAACAATTTCTTGGACTAACGGGATATTATAGAAAATTCATCAAGGATTACTTCTTGATCACAAAACCAATGACGAGGTACTTGAAAAAGGATGCCAAGATTAATATTTCAGACTCGCAGTACTTGGATAGTGTTATTACTCTCAGGACTCTGCTTACGCATGATCCAATTCTTACATACCCAGATTTTCAAAGAAGTTTACTCTTACAACAGACGCGAGTAATTTCGCTTTGGGAGCAATACTCTCACAAGATAATCACCCAATTTGCTATGCAAGTCATACCCTCAATGAACACGAGTGTAATTACAGCACTATTGAAAAAGAATTATTAGCTATCGTCTGGGCTACTAAATATTTCCGTCCATATCTTTTTGGACGAAAGTTCATAATTGAGACCGACCATAAACCTCTCACATGGCTGTTTTCGGATAAAGAACCAAGTTCTAAATTAGTGAGATGGAGACTCAAACTCTCTGAATATGACTATGAAATCAAGTATAAAAAAGGAACAAAAAATGGAAACGCCGACGCATTGTCAAGAATAGAACCCGAATCCGCTGATATCAATGCTCTGGAATCCGGGTTCGGCATAAAAGAAACAGAATCACCCATAAATATATTTAAAATCAAATTATTAAGAATGAGAAAATATCTAAAAATACTAGAAAAATAATAGGAATCAAGGAATTATATAGAGAGACCTCAATCTCCTTGTTGAAGAATCATTTCGACTCAAATAAACTGAACGCGGTTATTGCGGAAGACATTTTTTCCACTAATTAACGGAAATTATAGAAAGGGAACATTTGAGTAAAAATCATCGCGGAATACAGGCTGTCTACGAAGAATTGAGAACTGAAATATACAATCCTCACCTTAGATTAATAATAAGACAATTCATCAATAATTGTGAAGTATGCACCATTGAAAAGTATGATAGGAAACCAATTGCGAAATTTTCATAATTCCGTTATTTACAAAATTACCGTTATTTTAGGGTTATTGAAGAAAATCACAATTTTGACCTTTAAATTTCCAGAATTTGACCAAATAATGTTTGGTAACTTTGTACAAAATCCTTTGGCGAGTATTTTTGCTGAACATATGAACTCATAATATTTGCAAATATAGGTTGTTTTGATGCATTTTTAACAAAAAAAATGAATTTTGCGCCATCTAGCGGCACTAATTTGTACTAAATTTGTTCAGCAATTATAAAGGTAATTTGAATACCTTTGTAAATCGGTTGAAAAATAACCGGAAATCAGTAAAAAATGTTCTAATCAAAAACAATGATACAAAGAAAAACAACAAAAAACAAATGTAAACAAGCGCGAATGTTGTATAGGAGGTGGGTGGTAAAGTGGGCGAACCATGCCTATTTTTGTTTCCGTGTTTACATTTGTCCATGAAGTATTTGTACAAAATTTCTTTGACTTTTCACCTTATATGGGAGGTGGGCGGTAAAGTATATCGACCCATGAAAATGTTGTTATAGTACATGCTTTTATTTAAGTGAGATATAGCAGAAAAGTATGAAATTAAGCTACAACGGACACCCTGTGCTTTTAGTATTTTGCTCATAACTTATTTGTTTATTTACCGATTTTGCTCATATAAAACAAACCATATTTAAGTTAAATATTTGGGTCAAATTTCGTCCCCCTTCGTTGTGCCGTTCGAGCCCTATCCTGTTTTCAACAGACGGACATAGCTAGATCAACTCAGAATCTAACCAGGACCCAGAAAACATACACTTTATGGGATTTTAAATTAAAAATAGTGTGTATGGTCTTAATTACTACTGTATAATTCATTTCAGTAACATAAACTCCCCTTTTTTTAAATATGCACAATATTTTTTAAATGAATGAGTAAAATTTTCCGAAAATAGGCTTTATTGTTTTTTGTACGGCACAAATTGGACTGAATGTTATGCCTTAAAAGTCAACATAGTTGTTGGTGACAATAATATCTAAAATTCTGCGGAGGTGCTTGAAGATTACATTCCTACTTCAAAATTTATGTATGAATGAAGGTGAAAAAAACGAATTTTTTTCAATTTTTTTTTTTTTTTTACATTTTCCAAATTTTCTAGTAAACGAAAAATGCGATCGTCAAGCACCACCGCAGAATTTTAGATATTATTGTCATTAACAATTATGTTGACTTTCAAGGCATAACATTCAGTCCAATTTGTGCCGCGTTAAATGTTAGTAGTAGTATTTTCTTACTTACATGTTTTGTTCTTGCCACTTTGTTTTTCTCAGTGTATTATTGCAACAATATCCAAAAGTGAAAGACTACTACCCATACTAACTATCCAACTTATAAAAACATTTAATTTGTAGATGTTAACATAAATAATGCGTTAAATTCATAAAAAGTAAAAAATCCAAGTTTTAAGGGCCACCCCATATTTCCGTTTTAGGACAAGTGAGGGACACCCTAATTAGATATTAAGGTAGCTGACTATACCCCCGAAGCATTAAAAGTCATTCGGCATTCATAGCTTGAAAATGAAAAAGTACTTTTTTTTGGCATATTGCTAACTATAATAGACAAATTTGCGAAACATGCAGTCGCATATAAGATAAACAGTAGAAGTTGGACAGAGTTTAAAGCTAAACTCCTGCAGTACATTAATACATATGGTAGAATAGAGAAAATAGTTGTGGATGAAGAGTTGGGTTTTAAAGCCACTCCGATGCAGAAATTTCTTAAAGAAGAGAAAATAATTATACATTTTACGTCCAATAGCAACCACACTTCTACTTCGGACATTGAAAGATTACACTACACAGTGGGGCAGAATAGAAATTTTTTCTGATCTGATGGTTGGATTTGCATGAAATTTGGTATAGGTATAGCAGAGGAGGGTACAATGTTTACTTTGGAAGGGGGACAGAACAGATCCCTCAGGGGCGGAGCTAAAGGGGCTCAAATTTGGGTAACTCTGATATATAGATTTTTTAATCACTTGCCAAATTTTTGTTTCTCGTCCAATTTCAAATATTTTTATTTGAATTTTTAAGCACCTCAATTTTCATGTTCTTGGTCCAGGTTTTTTCATATATATCCTAGTGTTTCCGACCGATTTCATTTGTTTTTTCTTTATCTAATTAAAGAACAAAATTATCTATTGAATAAAAAAAAAATTTAAGTCGATATCTTTACCGAGTTCAAAAATAAACGATTTTGAATTTCAAAATTGCAAAAATTACGACTTTTTGTGTTTTTTTTTGGACGAAAAAGTATCTTCGCTCTTTTTTCTCTAAAATAAAATTTTCTTTAAAAACATATAACAATTTTATATTTTTGTGAAAGGTATCTTCATAGAAAAGACTTTAAAATAAAAAGCAAGTCCAATAACTCAAATGGTCAGGGTACACACTTTCCCGAATTCGACCCATTTTATATGAAATTTTGATTTTAGTCTATATTTTCTCAAATCCCAAAGCACGCATCGGCAAACGGAATGCAGTTTAAGAATCTGTAATAAGTTGTTAAAAGTTTTCAATCAAAATCTACGGGAATTCGGAAAAAAGTGGATTTTATAGCCGAAAATATGAATAAACCCATTTTTCGGATTTCCAGCGTTTTTTTGGGAATTGTGGGATTCCTTTCCAAAAATCTTAAAGCTTTTTTACTTTCTCATTTTATACGACAAAGTCTACATCCACCGAAAACTTTGTTAAGATATCTTTAATAACAAAGATTTTATTACAGATAAAATATTTAGAGTTTCTCAATAAAACACTTTTTTTACAAACATTTGACTTTAATTTCAAAAATCAGAAAAAGTATAAACTCGATTTTTTTCATCTTTTTTCTTCGTTATACAGAAAAAGATTGAAATCAATATCTTTTACAGAACGGAAACTATTTCACTTTAAAGTTTATTAAGTCACGTAAAATTCCAAAAATATTGTACTATTGTGGGTATGAAAAAGTCATTTGTTCCCGTAGCCAATGTTCGAATGTGTGTTTGTACAAAAATACGCAAAAAATGGAATTTTCCGTAACTTAATAAACTTTAAAGTGGCATAGTTTCGGCTCTGTAAAAGATATTGATTTAAATTATAACGAAGAATTGCGTCAGCTATGCAATGTAATTTAGATGAAAAAAATTGAGTTTATACTTTTTCTGATTTTTGAAATTAAAGTAAAATGTTTGTAAAAAAGTGTTTTTTTGAGAAACTATAAATATTTTATCTTTAATAAAATCTTTGGATGTAGAAAGTGAAAAAAGCTTGAAGATTTTTGGGAAAGGAATCCCACAATTCCCAAAAAAACGCCGAAAATCCCAAAAATGGGTTTTTTTACATTTTTGACTATGAAATCTACATTTTTCCGAAGTCCCGTAGATTTTGATTGAAAACTTTTAACAGCATACTACAGATTCTTAAACTGCATTCCGTTTGCCGGTTCGTGCTTTGGGATTTGAGAAAATATAGACTAAAGTCAAAACTTTCATATAAAATAGGTCAAATTCGGGAGGGTGTGTACCCTGACCACTTAAGTCATTGAGCTGGTTTTTTATTTTAAAGTCTTTTCTATGAAGATACCTTTCCGAAAAGTTTAAAATTGTTATATGTTTTTAAAAAAATTTTATTTAAGAGAAAAAAGAGAGAAGATATTTTTCGGCCAAAAAAACACAAAAAGTCGTAATTTTTGCAATTTTGATATTCAAAATCGTTTATTTTTGGACTCGGTAAAGATATCGACTTAAATTTTTTTTATTCAGCAGATAATTTTGTTCTTTAATTAGCTAAAGAACAAAATTATACTCCTCAGTGGTGAAGCTAAAGGGGCTCAAAGTTGGGTATCTCTAACATAGACATTTTTTAATCGCTTGCCAAATTTTATTTTTTTTTAAATTCCAATAAAAGTACGTTTTCTACTTAAACATTACCGGCCACCTTGCAACATCAAAGTATGTTGCAACAATAATTAAGAAAAATACTTAAATTATAAGGTATAGTTCAGTAAATAGAGTGAGCTTTCATTTAATTAAGTTTATTTATTTTTTTTTTCAAATAACAATTTTATTTTTTTTCTTTAAGCGGGCCTGGAGGGACCCATAGATGTTTAAAATTTTAGTAATCGGGCCAGTAAGGACCCCGCAGATTTTATGACTAATTTAACATATGATTGGGCCTGTAGGGAGCCCGTAGATTTAAGATTAAGTCAAAACATAACTGGGCCAGTAGGGACCCCGTAGATTTGTATTAATTTAATAATATAAGTGGGCCAGTAAGGACCCCGCAGAAACCATAAAACAATGTTTATTATTTAAAAGGTCGATGGGCCAGATATCACCCATCCAAAATATTTTTCAAAACTTCTGGGCCTAAAACTAATGCCACTCTCCCGGACTGATTAAAAGATGGATCTGCTAGTTCGAAACCGGCAAAGTGTTGCCGGTCAGGGACCTATAATATAAAGAACCTATTTTCAGGTAACAAAACTGTTCCTTATCTTTGACGTGGGAATCCTAAGCTGGTGAATCAAGGAAGAACATACATAGCTAATGTTGCAACACGGATCCAAAATTGCGCGAACTGGAATATGTTTCCCAGATAAATGCAATTCCACCTTCAAGGTTGGTGAAAGGTTGATGACATGTCGGATAGGTAAATGAGAAACAGAAAAGACGGACGTGACTGACGACTAGTACGCAATGGTTTCCTATTCCCTAAATCCCGGTTTGAACTAGAGTGTAAAAGAGAGTTATGCTCCCCTTTACAATACCTACATTTCGATGTACTATGACATGACGTAGCAAGATGGGAATGTGCTAAACATTTCGAGCAGTATCGGTGCAAAACAACCATACGAAGGCGACGCTCGAAACTCATACCTCGAAAGATACGACAAAACCGTAATGGATGGCGTTTCTGACAAATCCTACATAGATTGTTTATCCTACTATCTGAATTCGAACCCGAAATTACCGTAGGTCCTGTACTAGGAGCAGGGATCGGATTCGCTATTTCAACATCGCCCACCGGAGCAGAGGTTGTGGAACCCGAATCGATGACGGCAGTTTCTGGTGGCGCAACGATCTCTACAACGGTACTTATAGATTCCGATGGTAAGGACTCTAAGGTCCCATCTCGCGAAATCGGTACCTCAGTTGTTGTGGAGGTCAATGTGACCGCAGGCTCAGAAGTCTCCATTGCTTCCTCGTAGTCGAGCAAACCGTCATCAAACAAATTGGCAATAGAATCCATATTTCTGGGAAGCAATAGATTAAAAATAATTTAGCGAAAATTTAAATTAGTTGGTCAAAATGACCAACTTTGTTATAGGTCGCTTTACAACACCATTTGCTGATATGTCCGCGACTCTAACGTATCCATCGCTACTCAGATAGATCTTTGAAACTACACCTAAACGCCAAGCAGTGGGTGGTAGTTGTTCGTGACGTATTACGACTAAATCATTTTCCCGGAGATCGTGAGTCGGATTTTTCCATTTATAACGTTTTTGTAAGCTCATTAAATATTCATCTTTCCATCGCTGACAAAGTTGTTGAGATAGAGCTTTCATTTTCCGGAAACGATTTACTAAGCTTATCGGCATTTCGTTCATAGTAGGTTCTGGAGGGGCTAGGAGTGGTGCCCCAATTAAAAAATGGCCCGGGGTTAAAGCCACTGGCTCTAACGGATTCTCAGTCATTGGACATAGTGGACGCGAATTTAAACAAGCCTCAATTCTAGCCAAAACGGTAGAAAGCTCTTCAAACGTATATTTAAAAGCTTGTGCCTCTTTCCTAAAATGAAGTTTGAAACTCTTTACTCCCGCTTCCCAGAGTCCACCCATATGGGGAGCTCCAGCTGGGATAAAACGCCAAGTAAGACCTTGAACTGCATAAGAAGAACACAATTCTGATTGACTTTCCCTAAGAAAAGCTTTAAACTCCTTCTCTAGTTCCCTTGAGGCTCCCACAAAATTAGTGCCATTATCTGAAAAAATAGTACTTGGACAACCTCAACGAGAAATAAAACGATGAAAAGCTGCCAAAAAAGATGCAGTAGATAAGTCCGATGTCGCTTCTAAATGAATCGCTTTAGTAGAAAAGCAGACAAAAATACAAACGTAGCCTTTAGTGATTCTGCAGGCTCTTCCAGTGAAGCTTTTGATGTCGAATGGACCAGCGAAGTCAACACCAGTTGAAAGGAATGGTCTATCAAGAGTAGTTCTTTCTGGAGGGAGGGCAGCCATAATTTGACTACATGCCCTTTTACACTCAATCATACAGCGTTTACAATTATTAATAACGCGTCGAATTTTACATTTCAAACGAGGGATCCAGTATTCAATACGTATTCGAAGCATTAGTTGATTTCCGCCGTGAATGGAAATCAGATGCACAAATTCTATCAATAATAACGAAAACCTACAGGAATACGGCAAAATTATAGGGTATTTCTCAGTGTAGGATAATGATGGCGATTTTATCAAGCGACCATTAAGTCTCATGATACCATTTGAATCAAGAAAAGGATTCAGTGGGAGAATAAAACTTTTCGAAGGTAAACATTTTCTCTCTAATAGACATCTATACTCTTCAGAAAAATAGCGTTTTTGAGCAACTTTAGCCAAATATAATTTAGCTCGTCTTATTTCCGAACTATCAAGATTCCGAGTCGCAAACAAATGGCGACTAGATTTGTGACTAGGATGACAATTATATATATCTCAATATATATGATATGATACGAAGAGCTTTATCCAAATGCGAGTAATTCTCAAGAATTTCCTCATAAATCTCATTTCCCACACTATTGGTAAAAAATGACGCATGTGCCTTTACTCGGCATTCTATATCGGTATCCATAGAAGAAAGAGTAGACATTTTCCATTCAGACTTCTTTTGACGAAGCCATTCCAGACCATACCACCAGAGTGAGCTTGCAGCTAGCTCAGAAGGGGAGGTTCCTCGGCTACCTAAATCTGCAGGATTATCATCAGATCGAACGTGATACCAATTGTGGTTGCCTACATTCTCTTGAATTCTACAAACTCTATTAGCCACAAAAGTAGTCCATGTACTAGGTGTCCTTTTCAACCAAGAAAGGACGATTGTAGAATCTGTCCAACAATAAATATAATTGAATTTTATATCGATTTCCTGAAGTACAGTTTTCAAAAGTTCAGACGCTAAGACAGAACCACACAACTCAAGACGGGGTAGAGAAATTGATTTTATAGGAGCTACTTTAGTTTTTGACGTAAGCAAATGAGTATAAATTTCGCCATTAGGGGCTTCAATGCGAATATAAATTACCCCCGCATATGCCCTTTCCGAGGCATCAGAAAAAATATGTAGTTCAGCTAACGAATCGGGTGTAAAATGTACCCATCTAGAAATTCTAATTTCATTTACCTCATGGTAAGAAAATACAAATCGTTTCCACGCATCTTTCGTCGAAAGTGGAAGTGGATCATCCCAACTAATGTTATCCATCCAAATTGTCTGCATAATTATCTTCGCTACAACAATGACTGGGCTTAACCAACCTACCGGATCAAATAACCTTGCGATAGTAGATAAAACTTCCCTCTTAGTATAACCGGACTTATGAGATATCGAATTCACTTTGAAGTAAAATGAGTCAAGTTGAGCGTTCCACTGAATTCCCAAAGTTTTAGAACCACTAGATTCAATAAAATTAAGCAGTTTTGCGTCTACACAATGGTCTACAGGTATACCGTCCAAAATTTTCAGTTCGTTTGACGTCCACTTCCGTAACTCAAACTTTGCAGAAGATAAAGCCGCAATTAACTGGTCTCGAGCGATCAATGCAGTTGATATATCGTGCGTCCCAGTCAAAACGTCATCAACGTACATGCATTTACGCAAGATATGTGCCGCTAGGGGATATTGCGACTCAATGTCATCAGCCAATTGCAAAAGAGTACGAATTGCAAGAAATGGTGCGCAATTAACGCCAAATGTCACGGTCTGCAACTCATAATCGCATACTTCACCGGTGGGGGAATCTCTAAACAAAATGCGTTGAAAAGATGTATGTGAAGGATCAACCCGTATCTGTCGATGCATTTGGGTAATATCACAATTAAAAACAATTCTAAACAGTCGCCATCTAAGAATGAGTAGTACTAAGTCTGCCTGCAAGGTAGGTCCAACATATAAGCAATCATTTAAACTTATCCCATTCGAAGTCTTATGTGAAGCGTTAAACACAACCCTAAGTTTAGTAGTTTTACTGTCAGGTTTAATAACGAGATGATGGGGCAAATAGCACGAATGCACAGGGGAATTACTTACTGGTCTCATGTGATCCAACGCTAAATATTCCTGAACCACCTTGTCATACATTTCCTTAATTTCTAGTCTTCGAATAAGGGACGATTCTGTCCGAAGATATTGTGCCATGACGCTGGCTCTAGAAGCTCCTAAAGACAATATGTTCGGAAATTCTGTCTTAAACGGCAGAGAAACTATATATCTACCATCTGAATTGCGACGTGTTGTAGCTCTATAATTATCCTCACAATATTTATCAAAAGGAGAAAGAATTTTCCTCTTTGGGGTTTCTTCAAGTTACCAAAATTTAAGAAGATTCTGATTGAGGTTATCTTCCTCAGAAAAATTCACTCTAGTAGAGTAGACTTGAATTTGAGGTTGTTCAATTGGACCAGTTATAATCCAACCAAAAATAGTATTCTGAGCTAATAAGGAACCGAAAAGGTTTTTCCTTATACCTTCTAACAGAATGTTGGGATAAAGATCTACCCCTAGTAATATATCAACTGGTCGACGATCGGAAAAGTTCATATCAGCCAATTGAATGTTAGGCAAACTAGTCCTTACATGAGAAGGGACGATGAAGGAAGGCAAATTTCCCGAGATATTAGGAAGTACAAGTGCCATTGTTCTTAAAGTTCGGGAAGAATTCAAAAGAGAACCAATTTCGATAGAACAAATCTTTTTAGTAGTAGCCGAAAATGATTGATTTACTCCTGAAATTCGGGCATTCATAGAATGTGTGGGAAGTTTAAGCCGATTCTGTAATCGTTCGGAAATGAACGTAGCTTCCGACCCTGGATCAATAAGTGCCCTAGCAGGGTAAGAAATACCCATGTGAAGAAGATTTACCATAGCCGTTCCTAAAATGACCGACCTATTTTGCGAGACATGAAAAACCTGTCTATTCGAAGGGCCAGCAGAATTATCACCGTGGGTAATATTTGAGGCCGCAGAAACGTTGCCATTAGAAGCAATCGGAAATGAAAAATTCACTGGTATGGAGTTGTCAGTTCGTGAAACTGTAGCTATACTCGCACCGGTCTGAATATAATTATTTCCACTTGCCGAAGGTAATGGAGAGGAAAACTCGCGATGTAATAAAGAATGGTGGCGTTTATTGCATATGGTACAATTATACTTACTACCGCAATTTTTCACACCATGTGATTTAGATAGACAGTTAACGCAAAAATTGTGTTTCTTAACTAGCGAAAATCGGTCGGAAACAGGCATTTGTTTAAATCGAAGACAAGAACGTAATAAATGAACTTGTTTTTTGCATAAGGGACAAAAACTATTAGTAGAAGAACTAGTATTCTTATTAATAGAAGAATCATTAATTGAAGAAGAAGTGGTATTTACATGATGTGATTTAATTCTACTCCCAGAAGACTTTTTAGAATTATCAGAAATCCTTAGGTCGCGTACTCAATCTAATGTTAAAGCTTTTTCCGTAAGGAAGTGATCCAAGTCCTTCCAAAGTGATAAAGCTGATTTATTCATCAAGCTTTGTTCCCATAAATTAACGGTTAGGGATGGCAACCGTTGTATACAAAGAAATACTATAATCGGATCCCAACTGTCGGTAGAAATACTGTAAGTTGACATAGCAGAAAGACACCCGTTGATTCCCCGTTGAAGGGATTTCAAGCCAGAACTGGTTTCCTTTTCAAGATGAGGAAGACCGAAAAGTTGCTTGAGCTGGTCGTTGACCAACATACGCGGATTTTCATATGTCTCGCTCAAATTCTTCCATGCTATGTCAAAACTGTCATTTGTAAGGGGACAATGAGAAATAAATTCACGCGCTTCACCCTTAGTTTTCTTCAACAAATGACACAAACGTTCCACATTACTAAGGCGCAAGTTTCTAATAAAAATCGCGGTAAAAAGATCCCTAAATGATGGCCACGATACGAAATCACCCTCAAAATCATCAATGTCACATGGGGGTAGAAGCAAATTATGACCGGAATTCTCATTCGAATGAGAAGGAGTCGCTTCCGGAGTAGAAGTCTTTATACTGGACTTTTGCTGAAGATTAGACAACTTTTCGTTTATCGCGCCTAGGCAAGTGACATACGCGTTAGATTCGGCCGCATCAATATCGGCTGGTTCCGCGAGGTCAGAGCTTTCTAAATATTTAAGGCACTCCTTATACACCGTTCTAATATCCGCCCAGATCGAAGTAATTTCACTACCGCGAATTTCTAAAGTAAATACCGTATGAGAATCTTCGCGCATTTCGCTAAACGCAGTCGCAAATTTAATCAGAGCATCGGACTCTTTAATAAAATTGTCATTCTTTCCTTGATCAAATATTTAGAAATATTAAATATTAATATATATATATATATATATATATATATATATATATATATATATATATATATATATATATATATATATGTATATAACTCCTAAATTTTCCGAAAAATAAAAAAATATATATATAAAATCAAACTAAAAATAGTTAATTATTCAAAAAAGATTTATTCTGTTAGAAAAATCCGCAAAAAATTAACAAAATAATTTCCACAGAAATTTTCCAAATTGCAATTATTCCGAACTGCAGGGTACCAATTATTACTTCAGTTATAACAAATTACAACAACAACACGTATAGACCGTATGGTAATTTATAAATAAACAAGTCAACAAGTGTTTGTAATGTGTATGTTTACTCAGAAGAACAAAGCATAAAAGAAATTGTGAAAATAAAACACAAGTAATATAGAAAATACTAAGTTATAATTATTATATATTAAAGCAAAGCACTCACTGTATAAAATGTACCAACAATATAAGAAATACTTTAAAAATAAAACGCGATTAAACGATTCTTTTTCACTTTAACATACATAAACTTTATTATAAAAATTACAATTAATATTATTCAAGATGTCCGTCTGAGTAAACAAAACGCAGCGTTGAAAATAAACGTACACTGTTTTAATAAAATGACAAGTGTCACAGCAAATGGACTGTATAATACAAATTGTCACGCACGGTTGTAAAGCGATCTTTAACACTGTTTATTAAAAATAATACTTTTTTTTTACACTAAATTATTTTTATTATTAAAAAAATTATTTTCCTTATTTATTTGTTTCAACTAGTATTATTATTTTTTTTTTTTATAGAGCTCACTTTTAAATACTGAACTATACGCACCTTGTTTAACAAAGTAACTTCGTAAATAGGGGTAGTTGTTGAAAAACAGTCATTGGTTTTGTTGTTAAAAATAACACAGCAAGATGGATGCTCAAACGAATATAGCACAAGTTGGAGTAAATTAAACTTCTTCCAATTATTCTTTTTCAGGTCCCGGCTCGCAAGGACCAATTTTTACGCCAGGGTAAAAGTTGTCGGAGATAGCCAAATAAATAGAAAAAAAAAACAGGTTTTTAAAATTTCAAAAATATGAGAGAAGGATCTCACTTTATTTTATTACCTTAATTAGATGGCAACGATATTAGCCGGTTATAAAAGATAACAAACTAGAAAACGAAGAAGCTAAGTGACAGATAATGCTTAAGTACCGTTAACGGTTTTACTCGCTAGTTTGTAGTGTAGAAACTACTTGCAAGGATGCATTAAAACAGGAGTAAAAGTCGTTGGCAACTAATATTAACGCGAAAAGGAGTTAATATACAAAAAGCTTTAAATTCCAATAAAAGTACGATTTCTACTTAAACAACGACTTTTTATGTTTTTTTTTGACCGAAAAAGTATCTACACTCTTTTTTCTCTACAATAAAATTTTCTTTAACAACATATAATAATTTTATTATTTTCTGAAAGTTATCTACACAGAGAAGACTTTAAGATAAAAAACCAGCAAAATAACTCAAACGCTCAAGGTACACACCCTCCCGAAATCGACTCATTTTAAATGAAAGTTTTGACTTTAGACTATATTTTCTCAAATCCCAAAGCACGAATCGGCAAACGGAATGCAGTTTAAGAATCTGCAATATGTTGTTAAAAGTTTTCAATCAAAATCTACGGGAATTCGGAAAAATGTGGATTTTATAGCCGAAAATGTGAATAAACCCATTTTTGGCATTTTCGGCGTTCGTTTGGAAATTGTGGGATTCCGTTTAGTAAAATCCAATTTTTTTCACTTTCTCATTTTTTACGATAAAGTCTACAACCTCCGAAAATTTCGTCAAGATATCTCTAGATTTTATTACAGATAAAATAGTTATAGTTTCTCAAAAAAACACTTTTTCACAAAAATTTTACTTTAATTTCAAAAATCAGAAAAACTATAAACTCGATTTTTCTTATCTAAATTTCATTGCATAGCTGACTATGCCACTTTAAAGTTTATTAAGTCACGGAAAATTCCATCTTTTTGTGTATTTTTGCACAAAAACACATCCGAACATTGGCTACTGGAACAAATTATTTATGTTGTTATGACTAAATATTTGTTCTGTAATAAAATCTTTGTTATTAAAGATATCTTAACGAAATTTTCAGTGGATGTATCGTATAAAATGATAAAGTGAAAAGAACTTTGAGATTTTAGTAAATGGAATCCTACAATTCCCAAAAAAATGCCGAAAATCCCAAAAATGGGCTTTTTTACATTTTTTACTATAAAATCTACATTTTTCCGAAGTCCCGTAGATTTTTATTGAAAACTTTTAACAACTTATTACAGATTCTTAAGCTGCATTCCGTTTGCCGATTCTTGCTTTGGGATTTGAGAAAATGTAGTCTAAAGTCAAAACTTTCATTTAAAATGAGTCGAATTCGGGAGGATGTGTACCTTGAGCGTTTGAGTTATTTGGCTTGTTTTTTATCATAAAGTCTTCTCTGTGTAGATAACTTTCAGAAAATTATAAAATTAATATGTGTTGTTAAAAAAAATTTTATTGTAGAGAAAAAAGAGTGTAGATACTTTTTCGGCCAAAAAAAACACAAAAAGTCGTAATTTTGCAATTTTAAAATTCCAAATCGTTTATCTTTGGACTCGGTAATGATATCGACTTCAAATTTTTACTTCGATAGATAATTTTGTTCTTTAATTAGTGAAAGAAAAAACGAATGAAATTAGTCGGAAACACTAGGATATATATGAATAAAACTGGACCAAGAACATGCAAAATTGAGGTACTTAAAAATTCAAACGGAAATAACTCAAAAACTATAAGAGATAAATAGTACATGTAAGCATGTTTTTTGTAGCTCTTATCAGTGCCTATAATAATGTATTAGAATATTTGAAATTGGACGAGAAATAAAAAATTTGTCAAGCGATTAAAAAATGTCTATGTCAGAGATACCCAACTTTGAGCCCCTTTAGCTCCGCCCCTAAGGGATCTGTTCCATCCCCCTTTCAAATTTATTTATTAAAAAATTTCGATTCTGCCCCGCTTTTGAAGCACGACGTGGAAATGAGAAAGAAACTACAGAAGAGAACATTTTGAGAATAATAGGATTTTACAATAATACAATACACTAAAGAACAGCGATGGATGACATTCGTGTTATGAATATTAGTGCGACACTTAACATTGTTACTTTGAGTCTACATTAGACAAATTTTTATCAAGACAAACGTCAAAATTTTATCAAGATAAAGATTTGTCTAATGCAGACTGAATTTGTCAGTATTATTGCAGCATCAAAAGAAAATTGTCAGCGCTCGAGCTCTGACAAAATTGTCTTGATAATGCTTGGTAAAAGACGCCATCTTGATTGTTGTTGGTACTTTTTGTATGGTTTATTATGACATACGTTTTCTCCTAAAATTGACAGAGATAAAAAATTATCAGCAAATCAAACAAAAATTTGACGTTTGTCTTGATACAAATTTCTCTAATATAGACTCGACGTTATGTTGTGCTATGTTCTTTTTTCTTGTTTGCATAGCTTACGAAGGCATTTTAAAATACGAGCAAAGACACACACAGACACCAACTTAAAAATGAAGTGTCACACATGAACGAAGAAAGGCATTGTACGTTTGAAGTGACTTTGTCTCACATGCGACACGTGTGACACTTGCGACATTTTAACATTTTATATGGTATATCGTAGGTAGCCAATTACATAAAGGAATTTTTTTGTGTTTTTTTTTTTTTAATTATTCGAAATAACGAAATAAATCATACATTTTAAATTAAGTTATAAATAACTAATATTAAAAAACGGGTAAACAATAATTATTAATTTTTTTAAGGGAATACGTGGTTTAAATTATACATATTTTTTTAATTTGATAACTTAATTTTATGTATGTATGTATGCATAACTTAATGCAATGGTTGTTAGAAAATTTAGAATATTATGGAAAAAATTTGTGTTGGACGAAATTATGTTTTTTATTTTAAAAACTATTAATATTTTTCGTTTTCGACAAGTTTCTTAATGTTTATAAAAAATATCGTATTTTGTGTTCAAATGAATTCCCTTTATGTGTTGAATGAATTTATTTAAAATAATGAATAACCCAATTGAACATTTTTGTTTTCCATAATAATACTTTATAGGAAAAAGTAAGAAAATATATAAAATTCGCAGAAATTTAAAATAGCATAATATTTTTATGGATACCATGATGCTAGGTAATAAAATGTAACTAAAAAGAAGAAAATACAAATTTTACTTTTTTCATTGGATTTTCCATTAACTTTTATGAAAAATGTTATAACTACCTGTACATTTTTTATTTTTTTAAGATTTTTTACATTTACATCTATGTATTTACTACATAAAAATAAGACAACTCAACTCTACGAACAGTACAAGTAATTGAAAGAAAAAGAACTGCCTTTTAATTAAATATTTCTGCAACTCAATGAAACAATCAGTATAATAATATTAAGATTTTACATTTTATTATATTTTGTACTAAACAATTGGAAATGTTCTTTTACTTTTCATAAAACTTATTTTTATAAATGTTATTATATAAATGTTTTTCAATCACCATCGAATCTCACATGTTAACACTTCATACATACATATGTTTGTATGTGTGTGTAAGTATTTCTTACACTATCATTGGTGGTAGTTTTTTTTAAATCTGCATACAAACTCAAATGTTAGCATGCACCACCATACACAACAATTTCTTCCACTACCTGAATGTAGAAAAAGCATATCACAACATTACCATGACATGCGATGACAGTAAGCGTATTTCGATATGACAGTAAATAACACTTCATTAGCCAAAGCATGACACAACATAACAGTACATTAGCCAATGCATAACACAGCACAACATTAAATTTTTGCCTATGACACTTTTAAGAAAAATGATGTCTTACGCAGGCCTTTACAATACACGGTACAGCTAGGATCAAACCGGTGGACTTTTTGAGTGGAAAAGTTAATGAAGAGAAATATGATGAGATTCGCAATTTGATAATTAAAAAGAAAGAGGAGTATATAAATAGATTAAATAAGAATAGAACTGATGTAACATTGGAAGAAGGTGTAAACAATATTAGGGAAATTGGAGGAGGCAAAAATCATAGGAAGTACAGAAAAATATATAGTAGGAAAACTGACGAAGAACACATTGAAAACGCTAGGACAGGACACAAGTATTATAAGACACACGTAAGACAAAATAAACGATAGAAGAAGATATAGTCGGTCAAGCCCGACTATATGATACTCTATACCATTTCGATCCACATAATTTTGTTTTTACTTATATACAACTTACTTGTGTTAAATATTAACATAATACTAACATTTGTATGGGATTTGTGCACGTTAGTGATTTTCGGGAGATGAGTTTATATGGGAGCTATGGTCAGTTATGGACCGATCTTCATGAAATTTCGCAGACGGATTTTTGATGATATAAAACTTATATGTACTAAATTTCATTAAAATATTCCTATTTTTAAGGCATCTATAAGTGTTAAAACTCTATTCCGGGAGGACATTTGTATGGGGGCTAGGTGAAATAATGGGCCGATCATAACCAAATTAAATAGGCTTCGTCCTTGTGCTGTAAAAAGCATATGTACCAAATTTCATCAAATTATCTTCAAAATTGCGACCTGTATTTTGCGCACAAGCTTTACATGGACAGCCAGCCGACCAGACGGACATCGTTAAATCGACTCAGAAAGTGATTCTGAGTCGAACTTTTATACTTTAATTCATGCATCTGATGTCCTTTCTTTTTCAATTCCTTGACATTAAGGATTTGTCGAATTATCATGGGTATATATCAATCAAAATAAGGGACGTAGATATTGTCGACAAATACATAAAAATAATTCACGTTGTTAATACAACGCAATATTTAGAAACGGGTAATATACTGCAGGATAATATTCATAGGCTCACAAACACATATACGAACATAAGTCCATTGCTGGACAGTGTGAATAAAAGTATGGACATATGTAGGACAAAAATCTCACTCCCGGATTCAGACAAAAGCGTGGACTGATAAATGTGATAGGAAAAGGACTAAGATACGTTACGGGGACAATGGATAGCGATGACGAAAAGGAAATATTTGACAAGATCCGGGGACTTGGGATTTACTATTTGAGCACTGCAATGTCGGACAAAATTTCGAACATCACCAATCATATAAATAGCCAACAGAGGGTCGTTGAAACTTGCGTAAATAAGTTCAAGACAGAAGTTCAAAACAAGATCCTTGACTTGGAAGACGAAACTTTGTTTTTGCAAAACGTTTTTCGGGTTAATAATGACGTGAATTTGTTAATGGACCATGTGAACGAAATCGGACATGTAATCTTCAGTTCTAGATTGGGAATAGTCCCATCAGACATACTGACAGAAGACAAGTTTGAGTTCATGGACGGAATGGAATGGACGGAAGGTTTCTGTGACTTATAAAGAGGATATTATAATCTTGACATTGAGTGTTCCAAAGATTCTCATTTTCGGAGGTTGCTTTTGAACCCCTGCCTGATGATGAAAATAGAACCGTAATTGTTAAAAAAAATACTGTTTTGATCCATCGGGATAAAATATACAGATCAAAAACTTTGGAGTACAGAAGGTTGGAACAAATAAAAGACGATTGCCTGACGAACATTGTAAAGGGCTTAAAACCTAGGTGTAATATGCATGTGACAAAAGATCAAGAGGAGAGGGAAATTTACCCTGGTTTACTGATATTTAAACACTATCGGGACGAAATCATAACGAACTGTAAAAGGCCACACAAATTAAATAATATGTTATTTCCTGACTTAATTGTTAAAGATATACACTTTAATGAGACAATGAGAATTGTTAAACATAAGTTATTTAAGAATACTCTAATTAATACGGGCAATAGTTTGACTATTTTCGCTGTCCTTGTTGCTATTGTAATTAAAATTTATATAAAAGCTTTCAAAACAAAAACCTTTATTGTAACTTCGTCGGAGCCTCACTCTAACGACGGGGGAGTTATAATTACCCCTTATAGAATTGTAATTTAAGTATATTAATCACCCTAATAATATAATAATAATATAATAATTTATGTATATTAATATTATAATTCTACTGAAATCGATCAATAGAAACGTTTGCCTACAAAAACTAAAACAAACATACGTATAAATATTAATACTTAAATTCAACATAAAATCAATTGCTTGCATGTTTATCCACAACATTGTGTACAAACATGCATACATACAAACCAAAATACAATATTGTTATCACTAATTGCGGGTGGTCAAGCATTTTGTTTAAAGTGGAACAATAAACTTCAGATCGATTTCAAAACAATCAATTTATCAAATAAGCATATTTTTTAGACATCGATTTCAAAACAATGAAATTATCAAATAAGCATATTTTTTTTAGATTTAAGGTTAAAGAAAAATAAAATAAAGTCAGTTTGATGCTTACTCTTAAATAAGTAACTACTCAATATAAAACTCATAAGCTCCTGCAATAAGTATGTATTATTAAAATTGAGAGAGCTTTTGAATGTGTGCGTCACACCGACAATGCAGTATGAAAAATAAAAATCATTTTGATTTTAAAATGAACTCCTACTGCAGACAGTTTTTTCGAATGAATTTGATTATTTTTCTTTCTTTTTCTTCTAATCAATTTTTTCACAAAAATAAAAATTTTATTGATGAATGTGTAGAAAATTCGTCAATCATACATGTACAGGAGGGTTCATCGGCAGTAGCTCTCTGCAGTATGTGTCTATGGGTGCCTTTAGAACAAAACGTAAAAGAAAATATGAAAAAAACAAAATACAACAACTCTCTGAACTACAAGCATCTGGGCCTGTAGTTCAGAAGATAAGGCCAATTTATTAGCATGCTATTTAAGCTCAGTCTTTCAACCGAATCCCCAAACAAATAACTTTGTATTGGGAGAGACACCTGAAACTACATCAAACTACGATATAATTGTTGTTAGCCCAGAGGACATTAATAGAGTTATCAAAAAAAAAAAAAAAAATACAATTTGCAACTCTGCTAATTTCAAATTTTTTTACAAGAAACGATGCAAACATAAACTAGTCACATTATATATCATTTTAAAGGAAATTGTGTCTTCTTTAAAACTGTATATAACAAATTTTACTATTTTAAAATTTTTAGCACACTTTTCTTTAAAAAATACGAACAAATGCAAATTATGTTTATATGGACATATTTCAAAAATTTGAGACTGAATAATTTCTAAATGCTTATAGGTATCAACATAATTTCTGAACATGATATAAAATATTTAATGGAGAATTGATAAATGTGAAAATCAGAAAAATATATATAATTTTACTATATATTTTTAAAGGTCGAAATTTTTATTATTGAAAATTTGGGTATTTTTGAAAAATCGCGTGTGACTAAGTTTACCGGTAAGCTGTCAAAATTTTTTGCAAAACCTTTAAGAACATATTGTGCTATATAGTTAAATTTACAGAAGTACAAAATCAACAATCAATTTTTTTACAGACTCAAAAAGTTCAACTTCTCATCCAAAATTGATCATTTTTGACCACTGCTGGATGTAGAGTGAACTTTCAGAACTTTTCAAAATTACACTTACACGTTTTTTTAGGGTCCTGTCTTTCAGAAAATGTCAAAAAATATTAAACTTTTTTAACAAAATGTTTTAAAAAAGTTAAATATATAAAGTTACTTTTTTGCAAAAAATTGCATTTTTTGAGACCTGTTTAGAAATTTTGATTTTGAAAATTTTTTTCTTGTTATCAAATTGAGATAACAAAAATATTTTTTTTTTTTAGCATAATTTAGAAAATTTTAGAGAATTTCAAAATTTTTTTTAAAAAATTTTATTTTAAAAGTTATAGGGCAAAATCACAAAAAAGTCAAGGCCAAAAATGAGAAATTTATTTTTTAAGTTAAACATCTTTTAAACCGTATGAGATAATTTAGCACAATGAGCATGTTTTTTCTTTGCCTTGCTTAGGAGAATTGAAAAATATAAAAATATTTAAAATCGGTTAATATTTGTAAAAGTTATAACTTTGGCCCACTGTAGCGGCGTCCGTGCTGCAGCCACAGACTCTATCCAACAATATTCTGAAAGCGCAACTCCTCTATCTAGAAAGTATTTCAAAACAAAATTATACCATTCTTGAACGATAGAAATATCGTCCCAGTTCATAAGTTTGGTTTTCGTGAAAAACATGGAACCATAGAACAAGTGAATCGTCTAATTTGCTGGAGTCCTATCTATCAGATAGTTTATTTCGAATAAAGTATAACGAATTTTTGATACCTATAAGCGTTAAGAAAATATTCAGGTTCAAATTTACGAAATATGTTTTGTAAACATAATTTGCATTTGTTTGTTTTATTTTAAGAAAAGTATGATAAAAATTTTAAAATAGTAAAATTTGTTATACATAGCTTTAAAGAACACACAATTTCATTGTTCTGTTTTGAAATTTTGATTTTGAAAAAATTTTTCTTGTTATCGAATTGAGATAACAAAAAAAAAATTTTATTAGCTTAATTTAGAAACTTATAGAGAATTTCAACGTATTTTTGGACAAATTTTTGAAATTTTATTTTAAAAGTTATAGGGCAAATTCACAAAGAAGTCAAGGCCAAAATTGAGAAATTTATTTTTTGAAGTAAAATATTTTTTAAACCATACCAGATAATTAAGCACAGTAAGCATGTTTTTTCCTTGTCTTGCTAAGGATAATTAAAAAATGTAAAGATATTTATCGGTTTATATTTGTAAAAAATGTAAGTCCCGATATGTTTTTCACCCTCGAGGTGGTCAACTTTGGCCCACTGTAGTGGAGTTCGTGCTGCAGCTACAGACTCTAGCAACAATATTCTGAAAGCCTAACACCTCCCCTATCGATGTTCCAAGTTTCATCTAAATCGGTTTAGTGGTTTCAAGATTGCATAATTAAAAATTAAAAATATGCAAAGAATCACAAATCCATCCTTTTCTTTTCATTTTCTCTGTTCCATGACAGTCAGACGTGTTTTTATTCGCTCCGCGATTTTGTTAAAAATTTAAGGATTGTATAGTAATAGTGCTCAAAATAATAGATACACCTGATGATATTAAAGTGACGATAACTTTGGAAAATTCTTCAGAAATACTTCGAATTTTTTTATTTTTGTAAGCAATTTGATCTGGCAATGATACTTTAATGAAAAGTATTGCAAGTATGTGCATAAAATTAATTTATACATACGTTTTCGATTTAAATACCAAAAATTGATGCTCATAATAATAGATACAGATAATTTATTTCTAATTTTTTTATATTAAATCGAATTCTATTGTACTTTTTCAATTATTTTTAGATAATAAAATAAGAAAGGTTTTATTTGGATTGAAAATATTATAAAGAAATAGAATTTTTACACAGAAAATGGGAAGAAACAATCAGTGCATCAAATAGGAGAGAAAAATGGTTCAGAACAGGAGAAACATGGAAAATGGTTACTTGAGTTTGCAAGTAGGGGTTTAGGAAAATATCTACGTTATCTATAAAATGCTTTTGTACGATTGAAACTTGTAATAGACCTCATAAAATAACCCCAAAATCAGATAGAAGGATTATTTTATAGGCAAAAAATTACCCCTTCAATCCTCTGAAGGCTATTTCAGCGGAAATTCTTAATGGAATAGGTACGAAAAGAGTTCGTCTTAGTTTTGTGCAATATCCCAATATATCCCAGTACCCATACACATTCATTTTATTTAACAATATGATAAATAGGACCATTCGAATTTAATTAAAATCATTCCTAAACCATTAAATTTTCACCTCACTATGAAACAGTCATATTTGTGAATTTAACGTGGAATTTTTTCCCTACAGGGTGGCAAATACTTCTTCGGAAGTTATTTCCTAACAAATTATTTTTCATTTCACCAAAAAATATCATGTTTCTCCATTTTTTGAGCGTGTAAATTCGGACTAAAGTAAATTTATTTTAAGAAGTTTTAACAGTATCTTAAAATTTTGTATACGCATTGATAGAACTTTTCTGGCAATTTTTTCCAGAAACTTGTTTTGCAGACGATGAAGCCAAATTGTTTGCGGACCTACTTCATTCAAATTATAGCGGAAATAGCCTTCAAAGAAATGAAGGGGTCCCCTTTTTGCCTATACAGTAATTACCCTTTCCGTTTCCGGGGTTCTTTAAGAGGTCTATTACGAGTTTCTGTTATTTATTTTTCAGATAATGCATTTTGCGCAATATATAGATATCTTCCTGAGTCCCTTTTTGCCATTTCAAGCAACGGCTTTGAAGTTTTCGCTTGTTTTGAACCATTTTTCTCTCCTATTTGGTGCATAAATTATTTCTTCCCATTTTCTGTGCCAGAATACTATTACTTTACAATATTTTTAATCTAAATGAAACCTTTCTTATTCTATTATGTAAAAATAATCAAAAAAGTGCAATAGAATTCAATTTAATATAAAAAAATTAGAAATAAACTAACTGTATCTATTATTATGAGCAGCAATTTTTGGTATTTAAATCGAAAACGTATGTGTAAATTAATTTCTATGCACATATTTGCAATATTTTTCATTAAAGTATCATTGCCAGATCAAAAATTGCCAAATACAAAAATAAAAAAATTCGAAGTATTTCTGAAGAATTTTCCAAAGTTATCGTCACTTTAATATCATCCCACTAGGTGTATGTATTATTTTGAGCAGATGTATATATAT
This sequence comes from Protophormia terraenovae, assembly GCA_951394005.1. NCBI lineage: Eukaryota > Metazoa > Arthropoda > Insecta > Diptera > Calliphoridae > Protophormia > Protophormia terraenovae. The sequence continues at coordinate 66,315,732 of OX596074.1, forward strand.
ATATATATATATATATATATATATATATATATATATATATATATATATATATATATATATATATATATATATATATATATATATATATATATATATATATATATATATATATATATATATATATATGTATATATATATATGTATATGTATGTATATATATACTAGCTAATACCCGGTGTGCTTCGCTACCCCCCGAAATGAAATACATAGTAATTAAAGGATTAAAAAAATATATTTATTTAGTAATTAAAATATAACATTTTTCTTAAAAATTAGATAGATAGATGTTTCCCGTGCATAATTTAAGCTCTAATAGTTTCCCAGATATACTAATTTTTGTATTTGATTTTTATGGGAGGGATCATACCCCATAATCCGCTAATTTATTAGACAAATGTTTTCATGGATGTCAAAATTCTTTTTTGCAAAATTTGAGCATTCCAACTCCAATAGTTTCCCAGATATACGAATTTTTGCATTTAATTCATATGGTAGGTACCATGCCCTTACTTCTAGTCCTCCCATATTTTTCTTAAATATTAATATTGATACCAAAGTGGCTCCGACTAAATTTTAGAACTTTAACTGTTATATTTTTTCAGTTATGATAATTTAATATTTTCTTTATATGGGAGGTGCCACGACCACTAATGCTAGTCTACCAATTTTTGTCCAAAATATTCATATTGAAGATAATGCTAGTCGTACAAAATTTGAGCTCTCTAACTTTATTTCTTCTATTTCTTTTCCGCCCATATTTGCACAAAATGCTCACATTGACACTTAAGTTTATTGTACAAAATTTGGGAAATGTAACTGTTATAGTTTCCTAAATTTACGGCATTTGGTATTGGCAAGCAATATTAGGCGTGGAATGTGCCACACACCCTTTTGCTAGTTCGCCTTTTTTTCCAGAATGTTCATGTAGGTGTCAAAGTTGTTCGTGGAAAATTTGAGGACTCTAGTATTACCAATTTCCGAGATATACTACTTTTAATAGTTATTTAGTAAGTGGGCGTGGCACCTCGCCCACACGGAATTTTAAAATAAAAAGGATCCTATTTTTCCTTCCAGGCATATAGAAACACACTGTGAAAAATTCAAGAAAATCGGTTTAGCCGTTTAGGTGACTATAGACTTCAAACATACAACATACATACAAACAAACACGCATTAATTTTATATAGATAATATATATATATATATATATATATATATATATATATATATATATTTTAAGGTGGCCCTCTTTTGTATGGAAAAAATAAAGGTATTTAAATTTTCAGTTTCACCCCCAAGAAATGCTCGAATACCCCAAAAACCATATAATACAAAGTTTTAGATTATCTCTAACGAGAGCATGCCCAAGTGAATCATTTGTCTTCACTAAAAACGGGGTGGAAAATCGGCTCTACGAAGCTTTATATCCGATCGAACTTCAGTAAGATGTCTTGCAAGCGGGTTGGGGTGAGTCTGCAATTTTACAATGTATTTTTCACTGTATTTTTTAAACTCGTCTTGTACAAATGGAACCTCTAAATCTCTATGGAGTTTCTCATTTCTTATATACCATAGTGCACCCGTCATGGTTCTAAGAATTTTTGATTGGGCCCTCTGTATAATATCGATACTCGTTTTACTAGCTGTACCCCATAATTGGATATGTCCAAATTGGTTTTAAAACGGTTTTATACAGGATGACTTTATTGTCAAGGCTTAGTTTTGATTGGCTGTTTATTAACCAGAGAATGCTAGAAGCTTTTAACTTCATATGAAGTCTCTTGGTTTCTAAATGCATACCAAGGTATGTAACATGATCTGACTGGGTTATACTTATGTCATTAAGTTTAACAGTTGGACAATTTCCTCTTCAGAGGGTGAATGTAACGTGGCACAGTGAGGCCAAAAGCAAAATAAATGGTAATAAGTCTGGAGCTTTGAAACCACTGAATCGATTTAGATGAAACTTGAAACATCGATAGAGGAGGGGTAAATATCAAGTTGGCTAGATGCTAAGTGTGGGTTTTCGTGGGAACTGAGTATTGTCGTAGCATCAGCAAACGTAGAAACAGTCAGTCCATCGCATACTTGTAAATCAGAAGTGTAAATTAAGTACAAGGTAGGTCCAAGAACACTTCCCTGTGGTACACCTGCTTTTATTTCAAATTCTTCCGTTACAAATTCGTTATATTTTACTCTAAATAATCGGTCAGATAAATAAGACTCTAGCAATTTGTGAGTACATGGTGGTAGTAAACATTTAATTTTATATACTAGGCCCTTGTGCCAAACTTTGTCGAAAGTTTGCTAGATATCTAAAAATATAGCTGAACAGTACTTCTTTAATTCAAAACATTTCCTTATCTCTCCAGTTAGACGATTCACTTGTTCTATGGTTCCATGTTTTCACGAAAACCAAATTGGAAAATTTGGACGATATTTCTATCGTTCAAGAATGGCATAATTTTCTTTTGAAATACTTTCTCGAATAGCTTTGACTAACAAGATAGAAGACTAATAGATCTATAAGATGATGGTATAGTAGAATCCTTTCCTGGCTTTAGTATCATTTTGATCTGAGAAGTTTTCCAAATTTTTGGAAAAACTCCTAGTTTTAAGATCGCATTGAAAATAATTGAAAGCACGATAATTGCCACATTCGGTAGGTCTTTAATCATGGATGGTGTTATCGAATCATATCCAGGTGATTTTCTAACATTTATATTTTCCTTGGTAACTGTATTAATATCCTCTGGGCTAACAACAATTATATCATCATTATTTAGTGTAGTGTCAGGTGTCTCTCCCAATACAAAGTTATTTGTTTGGTTGAAAGACAGAGCTTAAATAGAATGCAAATAAATTGGCCTTATTTTCTGAACTACGGGCCCAGGTACCGTCAACCTTCCCTAAAGGATTTTGTGCCTTTACCGGTGGCTTAATATCTTTCGTTGCCTTCCATAGGGAAGAATTTGTATATTTATTATTTGTTAAACTTTCAATGTAATTTCTACTCTGGCGATCCTCTTCTAATTGAAGGGCTTTTCTTAGTTTCTTAATTACTGTAGACAGACTCAACTTTGCAGCTAGTGATCTGGTTTGTTGCCATTCTTTTCTACATTTACTTTTTTCAAGAAGAAGTTTTTGAATTTCATAATTAGAAATATGCTTATTATCATTCTTAAAAGTTTCACTTCTTGAATGGTCCATAGCTAAATTAATTAACGACGCATAGTGTGCGATTTAAAAAATTAAATGGAAATAATTATGGAACTTTGGAACGGCTGCTCCGATTTCTATGAAATTTCACATGGTGATAGTCGAGGTGTAGGCGAGTCTAAGTTTTGAGCTTGGACCATATAGACCTACAGGGGTCGAGTCCACAAGGTCCCAAATTTGGACACCTCGGGTATAAAATTTATTAAAAACTATCCTGATTCCTTATATCTGAACCGATCAAAAATACTAAAATTTGTTGAAGACTTTTTGCAAAAAACACTGAGAAGGCATGGATTTGTGATTTTTTTTTTATATTTAACATTTTTAATTATTCAATAAAATTCTTGTTAGTTAATAGTTTTGAATGATATTTTAAACCTAAGTAGATTTTTTGAACCTTAATTCAAAGCTATTCGCTTTTTTAGACTTGTCTTCAAAAGTCCCGTAATTTCCAGAAAACTTTAAAAAATTTCCAGAAATGAAATTTTTTACTTTTTTTGCTATATCTTTCCAACCGATATCGGGGAGCAAAATTTTCTATTACAGAAAAATTGCTAATAGTTTAGATTATATAAAAAGTACAACTTTTTTTTGATTCCAGATTTGCGATTTGAGAAATTAAGGCGAAAATTCGAAATTTGTTGGAAAAATAGGTCAAATTTGGGAAACCCTGGTTCTCGCAAAAATCAATTTTTAAAAGTTTTCTTTGTTTTCCTTTAAAGTATTTTGTGTTTAGTTATCTTTCAGAAAAATATAAATATTATATATGTTACTAAAGAAAATTCTTATATAACAAAAATCAAATTTAAATGACTATAACTTTTGACTCCGTAAATATTTTTACAAAACTCTTCCTTTGCACAATTTTTCTATTTGTTGTCAATGAAATAAAATAATTTTTAAAAAAATAAAGTTAAAGTTGGACCCGCTGTAACGAAAAAACTTCATCAAGACAGGTTTTTGTGGAGTTTTTTCGCTATAGTGGGTCCAATTTTAGCCTTATTTCATTAAAAACAAATAGCAAAATTGTTCAAAGGAAGAATTTTGAAAAAATATTTACGGAGTCAAAAGCTACAAGCATTTAAATTTAAACTTTCAAAATAAGTAAATTTTTTTTTCCCGTTTTTTTTTTTTTTTGCCATAAAAGTGATAACATTCTTTTTCTGTTATATACAAATTTTCTTAAGTAACATATATAGTAGTTATATTTTTCTGAAAGATAACTAAACGCAAAATTCTTCAAAGGAAAAAAATGCATTTAAAAATCGAATTTTGCGAGAAGCAGGGTTTCCCAAATTTGACCTCTTTTTTCAACTAATTTCGAATTTTCGCCATAATTTCTCAAATCGCAAAGCTGGAATCAAAAAAGAGTTATACTTTTTACTTAGTCTGAAGTGTTTTTATTTTTATCGCAATAAAAATGTTTGCTCCCCGTTATCGGTTGGAAAGATATATCAAAAAAAGTAAAAAATCCCATTTTTGGAAATTTTTTAAAGTTTTTTAGGAATAACGAGATTTGTGTAGACAAATCTAAAAAAGTGATTAGTGATTTAAATTAAGCACCAAAAAGTCTACTTATGTGTGAAATTTCATTCCAAAATATTCACTAACAAGAATTTTATTGCATAATTAAAAATGAAAAATATGCAAAAAATCACAAATCCGAAGCAAAAAGTCTTTAACTAATTTTGGTATTTTAAAAATACCAGAGGTGTATACACCTCTGGTATGACCATATGAAATTTCATAAAAATCGGAGCAGCCGTTCCTAAGTTCCATTATTATTTCCATTTCATTTTTTGAATCGCACACTGTGCGACGTAAAGTCGTGTACGCATTTGTTTATATTTCTAATTAATATACCAGTACCACCATGTGCTTTTCCATCCGGATGATTTATAAAGTAGAATGAATAACCTGTAATATAAAAATTGTATCTATTTGTGAGATGAGTCTCTGAGACTAACATCACATCAATATTTTGCTGCTTCATGAAGTATGATATTTCCAATTTATGTTGGTTTAAACCATTTGCATTCCAAAACTTTATTTTTTTTATTTTAATAACTATTATGTTATTTTAATAACTATTATGCTATTAGTTATTCAATCTTCTTGATTTTAGAAATTTCAGAAAGCTCATAATATGTGGAATTCAACAAGATATAAATTTCAGTAAAATCCACGTAAAATTGATTTTTTATGATCGAGGAAAGGAAAAAAAAATTAAAAATCATCATTTTCCAGATTCCGATCGCTTTGAGCCAACTCTAAAACTATTCCAATCAGTCTAAAATTTTGTACATTGTAGTTTCTAGGCCATATCCATATTTCTAAGGGGTAAGAACTAGAATCGGAACACTTTGACAATTAGGGCCACCCTAATATATATCGTCCATTCCATGAAAGAACGTCCAAAAATATACCAAGTGTCTTCCGATTTTTATTAAATTTTACACGTATAAGGTCTATGGGTGTCTATAAATATTTCCGTTTTCAGATCCGCTAAATTCACAAAATTCGCGATTTTATTTCGCTTTTTCAATTTTGAAAAAACCTAAAAAATCTCGAAAGTGTACAACTTTAAATACAAATATTTCTGGGAAGGCTTTGCGGAAATTTATTATTTAAACCGCGTCTAAATTGTAATTATATCAGCTTAAACACGAATATTTTACAAATAAAAAATACTTTTTAAAAATGCATTTTAATGCAATTGCATTTTTTAAATGCATTTTTCTTTAAATATGCTATTAAATTTTTTTACGTATTTGGAAAGCATGGAATCTTTACATTAAAATAAAAATCTCTAATTTTTGGGACACACACATGTACTGTGCATAATTTCCCCTTTTCTTCAACTAATTAAAATTTTTTCATATAAAAATTATATTTTTCTGGTATTTTGTTAAAAAAATGTATTGTGTTATTTTTAAAAAAATCGTTAAAATTAGTAAAACTTTATGTATCAGACTAATTATTGTTTTAAGTTATAATAAACAAAGCATTTTTAAATACACTTTTGAAAAATTAAAATTTAATAAATTCGCAAATAACCAAAATGCACCTAAAAACTGCATTTATATTTTTAAAATATTATGGATCGAAGAAGTGGTTTTCGAAATGCTGACTAAATTGCACAAAAAATACAATGGCCTTTTAAATACTTTTTAAATTACAAAAATCCATCAATAACTTCAAGAGATATGAATATTTAAAATTGCATACATTTTATATTTTATTAACTTTAATACAAATTTTAAAGAAAATTCAAAAAACAAAAAAAAAAATTTATTTTCATATGAAAAATTTTTATAAAAATTGAATTATGCATTAAAAAATTTGAATAGCATATTGAAAGAAAAATGCATTTGAAAAATGTAATTGCATTAAAATGCATTTTTTAAAAATCTTTCTTATTTTTAAAATGTTCGTCGTAAAGCCGCGAAATTTTAAGGCCGTATATATATATATATATATATATATATATATATATATATATATATATATATATATATATATATATATATATATATATATATATATATATATATATATATATATATATATACATATATATATATATATATTATTGAAGAAGATTGGTATAAAAAGGCTATATTCCTCTTCTTCCAATATTTTTATTACATTTGATTTAAGTAAACTTTGATTCAGGGATTCTGGAACATTCAGTTAAAACATTCTATGACAAAATATTTTTATGTTTTGAACTTAAGAAGCACTTACCTTTATGTGCCTGGTGCTCATTTTTTCTGCATTTTGCTCTTCGGTTTTGAAACCAGACCTAAATTAGATATAATATAAATAATTCAATAATAATTTATTAATTAAAATCAATAAATACAGTGAGACCTCGATTATCCGTAATGGTCGAGACCGGAAGCATCGTGGATAATCAATAATCCCGGTTAATTGAGTAAAAATTTTGATTAGTATTTACAACATTGTAATAATGTAGAATACAATAAATATAAGAAAAAGCTTTTGTAGTTATTTCACCTTAATGCTTAAGAATTTAGAATATGTAAAGTGATGAAGTTACGTATTCTAATTCTTCAAAAGTGTGATTTAAATGAAAAATTTTTGCGATTAGAACTAAAGGCACAAATGGATGCTGACGACGATCGTAGCGGATCAGAAAATGCATTCCATCCTGCTAGTGTCTAATAAAAATCTTTTTCTGAATTTTACAAAAATTATTAATTAATATTTTATTTATATAATTCAATTATTCAAGGATTAAATATGTGTAAATGTTTAAATAATATAAGGAAAAATTGATAATTTCGGAAAAAACAGTGAAGAATACATAAGATTTCATTTTACGTAGTTTCTTAAAAAATCATATAATGTTGTTATATTATATTTTCATGAAGGCAGTAAACTTAGATTTTACCTTTCTCTGACTCATCTTATTCAAAAGCAATCGAAAAAAATTATGCTTAGAATCCCGGATAATGGAGGTAATTACGGTTAATTAAAGGAAAAAGAAATGGAAACAAGAAAACTATTACAAAATTTCTTTCCCGGATAATCGACGTTGCCGGTTAATCGAATCACGGATAATCGAGGCCCCACTCGAAAAAGATAAATCCTCATCTGTGGCATAAATTTCAGTATAAACAGTTTTTCTTATCGTTTTAATTCTTTCTAAAACACAAATCTAAAAACTTTTAAAGATGGTTCTCAACAATATTTTGTGATCCAATAATATAGTGTTCGGAAATCTGATAAAAATTTATTTTCATTTAACATTTGAAAGATATTGTTAATCATTTTAAGACGAATATTTTTGAAAAATAAAATACATTCGTAGTTTAATATATTTATACGTTTTAAAATTTAAAATTTTAAAAGTAGAATTGTAATAAATTTTGAAAAAGTAGCGGTATGTATTTCTGTTGTTAAAAGAAAAGTTGTTATAGATTTTTCATTTGAAATTTTTACATATTTAATTTTTACACATATTTCAAAATTATTTACACAGCTTCAAAAATTAAAAATTTATGTTTATTATTGCCAAATATAGTCCAAAATCGTGCTTTTAAGATAGTATAAAATCATGTGATACAAACTGGACTTTAATATGTCGAAAAAAATCTAAAGATATTGGCAAAAAAAAAATATTGAATAACCTTTCAGAGCCAAGAGATTTAAATGATGTTTGAAAATGGTACATCATCATTAAAATGTTTAAAAGATTATAGCAATATGTGTAGTTAAAAACTCGTGTACTTGAAATGTGAATTGACAAAATAAATCGTTTTTTCCTAATGAATAGTCAAATAGGAATTTTCATCAGTGCACCGATGAAATATTTTTGAACAATATAAAATATCACTTGTATCGAATTTCATGTATGTATATTTTGTATTAACATCTAAAAATGGCTTTAGTAAGTAGTATGTTTATATTAATGTAAAATTTTCACTGAGGCAATACTAACAGTAACACTTTTTGCTATAGAGTCATTCCATTTAAAACCAACAAGCTGATTTTCTCACCTCTTCCGAATTAGATAATATTTGGTATAATTATTATTCTTGTCAAAACTAAGACTTATTCAAAATTTCAGATAATTTCCAAAATATCGCGGTTGGAAAGTGCAAAATAGCTCAAAATGTGTACAAAGTTGCACACACTAAATTACGAATATCTTTCGAAGTATTTAATATATAAGATTTATTGAGATGTCATATTAAAGGTATCAAAATTACATTTAATATGATGTATAATATGATTTTTTTTCTCAACATCAAAATGGTCCATATCTCGCGATTTTTCATTCGCGAGCAAATATCTCGAAAAGTTGTCTTTTTAAAAATTTTAAAAAAATATATGTTAATGACTAAAATGTTTTCTATAAGCGTGGTAAGTGGCATTCTGGGACTCGCAATATTTTATGAGTTATTGCAATAAATGTTATAAAAAATACGAAATATTTATTGCAACTGATATTGTTTTGCTTGTAATAAAATTGAAAACCCGCAAATTTTTTCCAAAAATCATCCGAATTTAATGTAATTCGACAAGAATATTAATATCGACGCTGGTAACGCAAATGCCGAGTTTAAGTTTGATAACCGCAACATTTCGCGATTTGTAATATCTCAAAAATGAGGAAAATTGTGTTTTTAAAAATACAAATATCTTCCAAAATATTTACGTTACAACGTTCATTAAGACAAATATTTAAAGCTAATGAATTACCTTTAAATAGTTTTTTCGTTTGACTTAATTAATATATAATTTATGGATTACTCGTAATATATATCATGGATTTGAACACATATTCTTATACTATGTGATTATAATTATCACACTTATAGTTTTTTCGTTTGACTTAATTAATATATAATTTATGGATTACTCGTAATATATATCATGGATTTGAACACATATTCTTATACTATGTGATTATAATTATCACACTGACAATTTTTTGGCAATAATACATCCCAAAGTTCAAAAATTGTTTCACATAGCGAAAAAACGCAAATGTAAAAACATTTTCTTGACAGGTAGATTAAAGGGTATGTGTAGTTTTTGTTGTTGTATTTTCGTAATTACATTCATAATGATTTTTTTTAAAGAAATATTCCTAAACAAAATGTAACAAAAACATTTGCTAATATTGTAAAATAAAGTTGAAATAATAATTTTTTCTTCAATGTTAAAACATTTTCTTGACATACTGTATTTGTTGCAACTGATATTGTTTTGTTTGTAATAAAATTTAAAAATCGCAAATTTTTTCCAAAAATCATCCGAATTCAATGAAATTCGATAAGAATATTAATATCGACGCTGGTAACGCAAATGCCGAGTTTAAGTTTGATAACCGCAATATTTCGCGAATTGTAATATCTCAAAAATGAGGAAAATTGTGTTTTTAAAAATACAATTTTCCAAAATATTTACGTTACAACGTTCATTAAGACAAATATGTAAAGATATTGAAATTACCTTTAAAATGATACCTGAAACGTGTTTCCATGTTGAATTTTTTTGGCGGAAAATTCGCCATTTTTAAGTTCGTGAAAAATATATATGTAGATGATTTAGCCTTTCTGAGTGCTCTCTGTAAGTATCGTGCTGGGACTAAAATAGCTTCTGAATTATTGCAAAAAATAAAACGCAGTGTAAAACAAAAAAATAATTATTTTGAAAGAAATTTCAAGCATAAATTTGTTCACTTTATTCATCGCAACTTTTTTCAATAACTCAGAAACTATTCAGAGTCCCATCATGACAGTTACAGAGAACATTCAAAATGGTTGCATCATTTACATATATATTTTTCACGAATTTAAAAATTTCAATTTTTGAAATACGCGACCGCGAAATTTAATTCGCGAATTTTCCGCCAAAAAAATTCAACATGAAAACATGTTTCAGGTATCATTTTAAAGGTAATTTCAATATCTTTACATATTTGTCTTAATGAACGTTGTAACGTAAATATTTTGGAAAATTGTATTTTTAAAAACACAATTTTCCTCATTTTTGAGATATTACAATTCGCGAAATATTGCGGTTATCAAACTTAAACTCGGCATTTGCGTTACCAGCGTCGATATTAATATTATTATCGAATTTCATTGAATTCGGATGATTTTTGGAAAAAATTTGCGATTTTTAAATTTTATTACAAACAAAACAATATCAGTTGCAACAAATACAGTATGTCAAGAAAATGTTTTAACATTGAAGAAAAAATTATTATTTCAACTTTATTTTACAATATTTGCAAATGTTTTTGTTACATTTTGTTTAGGTATATTTCTTTAAAAAAAATCATTATGAATGTAATTACGAAAATACAACAACAAAAACTACACATACCCTTTAATCTACCTGTCAAGAAAATGTTTTTACATTTGCGTTTTTTTCGCTATGTGAAACAATTTTTGAACTTTGGGATGTATTATTGCCAAAAAATTGTCAGTGTGATAATTATAATCACATAGTATAAGAATATGTGTTCAAATCCATGATATATATTACGAGTAATCCATAAATTATATATTAATTAAGTCAAGCGAAAAAACTCCAGATCATAAACCCATTTGGGGTTTTTTATAACCTCCAATTCGGGAAAATTGTTAAAGATATTGTAAAAATGTATTCCTTATTAAGGCAAATACTTAATAGAATATTAAATCGATCCAAAATTCCCGTAATATTGTAGTTGATATCTCTTAATATCCATCTTCTTCAAATATTTGGCAGAGTTAAACCTAGAAAAATTAAGAAAAATTTTAATATATCCACTGTGAATGCTGTGGAAAGGGTATATCAATTTTATCTTCCAAGAAACAATAAAAAAAATACAGATGGATTACAATTACAGACAGAAAACTACATGGAAAGAAACACTCTTATGGGGACAAAGTATTCAGCAATTATAATCATTCCCAATGATTTAAGTTGATAAGCTTAAAAAGTTATGGAACGAATTGTATGTTGTACAGGAATGTTTATACTATACAATAATACAATTTAATACGGTCAGAATACGCCGAAAACCTTCAAAATCCTTTACAAAACATTTAGAAAATAAAATAAAAAATATTCATACTTTCGTATTTAAAAGATATTGTTAAATACAGATAAATTTTATTCAAAATAGTTGGAAAATCGGTTTTATTATGAAATAAAACAGGTGTGCAGTAACATTTCTAGACTTTTAAAGCTCATTTAATAAAAAGTGTTGATAAATATGAGTTTATGAAGGATGAAAACTGAAATTCAAGTCATGAGAAAAATAATGACTTCAAGCATATATGAGCAAATAATGATAATGCGACAAAATTTATTTACAAAAAGCTTTAAATATACCAGCATAAGGTCCAAACTTTCATCCCACATCATTTTTTTTCTCCTTATTTGAAGAACAAAGTGACAAAAAGGTATTACAGGACCATAATGAACTAAAAAAACGCACTAATGTTGGAATATATAAAATTCCAATTGAATGTGACATTCATTAATAATTTTATTTGATGAAAAAGGTTACACAAGCAGTTATATATACCTGCTGTTACCATTTTAAATTAAAAATTCCAAAAATTTTTGATTTTCTTAAGCAGTTTTATAAATGTAAAAAGAATTTCTTGACACTAAGATTTTTGTGTTTGTTTAGTTTTTGCTCCATTTCTAATAGTTTAAATAATTTAATATTAAGTTTCTTTGAGTTATATAATAATAAATATATTAATTAACAAATTCGTATTAAAAAATTTTACATTAGCAAAAAATTATAGTTTTTTAAGGCCAAACTTCGACAAATTCATGTTTTCTTTTAATGTAAAAACATTTTCTTGACATACTGTATTTCGTATTTTTTATGACATTTATTGTAATAACTCTTAAAATATTGCGAGTCCCAAAATGCCACTTACCACGCTTATAGAAAACATTTTAATCATTAACATATATTTTTTTAAACTTTTTGAAAATACCACTTTTCGAGATATTTGCCCGCGAATGAAAAATCGCGAGATATGGACCATTTTGATGTTGAGAAAAAAATCATATTATACATCATATTAAAGGTAATTTTGATACCTTTAATATGACATCTCAATAAATCTTATATAATAAATATTTCGAAAGATATTTGAAATTTTGTGTATGCACACACATACACATTTTGAGCTATTTTGCACTTTCCAACCGCGATATTTCGCGAACCACTTGATGAAATTATCTGAAATTTTGAATTAGTTTTAGTTTTGACAATAATGACTGTACTAAATATCATTAAATTCGGAGAGGTAAAGTAAAAAATTGTAATTTTTCGTGTTGGTTTTAAATGGAATGACTCTATAGGATTATAAAACTACGTGAATATTAAATTTCCCGTTTTCCCGGGAAAATTTAAAAAAATTGCAAAATTTTGGAGGTTGGACTATATATTGAAGCATATCTCGAAAATGACTTGTCTTATTTTGTTCAGAAGAATATCAAAAATTCCAATTAAAATTATATTAAAGTCGTTCTTATGCTACTTTTGAATACGGTCAAGAGTTATGGAGATACAAAGCTCATTTCTTGAGAAAAAATTAAATTTTATACAAAATTTCAAGAACAAATTTTTTTTTTTTCAAAAAACCATAAAGAGTTGATAGTGTTAAAAATTTAAATTTTTCATTTATTCATGGAGATAAATTTGTTGCAAATAAAACAAGACATATTTTATTAAAATCAATGCATAAGTTTTGATTTTATTCACAAATTAGTGAAAATACTCATTTACAAGTTACATAGAAAAATTAAAAAAAGGTTTCGTGATATTTTTAATTTTTCTATGTAACTTGTAAATGAGTATTTTCACTAATATGTGAATAAAATCAAAACTTATGCATTGATTTTAATGAAATATATCTTGTTTTATTTGCGACAAATTTGTCTCTTTGAATACAAAATAAAAATGTGAATATTTTTATGATTTTTTTTAAATTATTTTTCTTAAAATTTTGTATAAAAATTAATTTTTTTTAAAAAGATGGACATAATATTTCTATAACTGTTGGCCATTTTAAAAAGTAATGTAAGAACGACTTGAATATAACTTATTTTATTTTTTTTTTTGATATCTTTTTGAACAAAATCAGACAAGTCATTTTCAAGATATGCTTCTAGATATAGTGCAGCTTCTTTAATTTTACAAATCGCAAAGTGGATTACAGGCTTTGTACATATTAATACCGTGTATCCGAATTGACTGAGAAACCCCGTACCGCAGACATTTTTCTCATTTGGAACTCTGTGTAATAAGCAAGAACTTAACCTTTTAGATCAAAGTCATTTCTTTATTCAGAAATTTAATATTTAATATAAGTTTATATTAAATATTGCACTTGTTGCATGCAAAATGTTTTTTCATAATTTTTGCGCCTTATGGCTGAACCTAAAAAAGGCTTAAACTTATTCTTGAATTTCATTAATATCATACATACATAGTTTTTTTATTTTATTTAATTTAATCTTAACTTCATTCCCATTTTGGTATTTAACATAAATATGTCATTGAAGACATTACCACAAATGACTAAATTGAAAGTGATCGCCTGAACCAGATTTTAAGTTTTTTTATAAATACCCAAATAAATTCCCAAAAAAGGAATTTACCGGGAATTTACCCGGTATTTACCCACACATTGGGTAAATACCGGGTAGAATCCCATCTATACTCATAAGCTTTATCAAATAATATTAAATAATTAAAGCTTATCCGTTTTTAATATTTTAGTACATATTTTTGTTAATATCCATTAACAGCATTCCCACCTTATATAAAATAAAAACGCTACATTATGATATTTGATAGCTGTTTCATGAAACAAAAAACGTCAAATAAATGCGCGCAATGTGACCAGAAAATCAACTCTGTATTTAGTTGCAAAGATTGCGGGAAAACACGACCAAATAATTTGTGTCAAATATTTGGCTAACGTGCTTAGATTTAGCTAAAGTGTGCAGCTTTAGTACGGACGGCGCACAGTGTGCGATTCAGAAAATGAAATGGAAATAATTATGGAACTTTGGAACGGCTGCTCCGATTTCTATGAAATTTCACATGGTGTAGGCGAGTTTAAGTCTTGAGCTTGGACCATATAGACCTACAGGGGGCGAGTCCACAGGGTCCCAAAGTTGGACACCTCGAGTATAAAATTTATTAAAAACGATCCTGATTCCTTATATCTGAACCGATTTCAGATATAAGGAATATCACCTACACCTCTACTATCAACATATGAAATTTCATAGAAATCGGAGCAGCCGTACCAAAGTTCCATAATTATTTCCATTTCATTTTCTGAATCGCACACTGTGTCCCATTTCAAAAATAAAATGGAAATAAATCTGGAATTTAGGAACGGATGATCCGATTTCAATGAAATTCAACATAGTGATAGTTGAAGTGCGGGCGAGCTTAAGTTTTGAGTTTGCATCATATGGACCTACTCGTGCCGGTTCCACAGGGTCCCAAAGTTGGACACCTCGGGTATAAATATTTTTAAAAACAATCCTGATTCGTTATATCTGGATCGATTTACATATTATTACGGATACTACTGGAAGATATCTACAAAATAAATCGTCATGCATATCTTATCACTTTTAGTTTACGAGATAAAAAATTTTGCATTTTGACCAACCTTGATGAAGTTTTTTCATTATAGCGGGTCCAAACTTCACACGATTTTCTGGAAATATTTTTTATTTTATTAAAAAAAATAACAAAATTATGTAAAGAAAAACATTTTTTTAAATCTTTACGGAATCAAAAGTTATATGCATTTGTATTCGAACTTTGAAAAAAGGTAGATTTTTTTTTTTTTGTCAAAAAATGTTTTTTGTTATAAAAAAATTTTCTTAAGTAACATATACAGTGCACAGTGGGGCCTAAAGCAAAATAAAGGGTAATAAGTATGGAAACCACTGAATCGATGAAACTTGGAACATCGATAGAGGAGGAGTTAGGCTTTCAGTATATTGTTGGCTAGACTCTGTAGCTACAGCACGGGCACAGCTACAGTGGGTCAAAGTTGACATTTTTGAATTCTCTTAAGTAAGACAAGTAAAAAACATGCTCATTGTGCTAAGTTATCTCGTATGGTTTTAAAGATATTTAACTTCAAAAAATAAATTTCACTTTTTTGGCTTTGATTTTTTGCGATTTTGCCATATGACTTTTAAAATAAAATTTATAAATTTTTTTTTAATAAAATGTTTAAATTCTCTATAATTTTCTAAATGATGTTAATAAATAAAATTTTTTGTTATCTCAATTCAATAACAAGAAAAATTTTCAAAGTAAAAATTTCAAAACAGTTCTCAAAAATTGCAATTTTTTGCCAAAAAAGTAAGTTTTTAAAAAATTTTGTTAAAAAAGTTTAATAGTTTTTGGCTTTTCTGAAAGACGGGACCTCAAGAAAACGTGTAAATATAATTCTGAAAAGTTCTGAACGTTTACCCTACATCCAGCAGTGGTCAAAAATTATCAATTTTGGATGAGAAGTTGAACTTTTTGAGTCTGTAAAAAAACTGATTGTTGATTTCGGTGCTGTAGTATGGAAAATTAATTTTAAGTTTTAGTAATGAATTTTGAATATACATTCAATTTAATAAACTCACCGAACATTTAAGTAAACGATTAATACTTAAAATACAGCTCTGTTGCTCTGTATGCTATCTCGAGAATCGTTAATGGAATGAAGGATAAGAGGAAAGAAAGAAAAAGAATTATCGCAAATTTTTGCATACACTTTTTTTGTTGAAGGAAAAGAAAAAAGAAAATTCGAGAAGGTTCGGATCACGTGAAAATATTTTTTTGTCTGATCTTTTGGGGAAACGAAAAAGTTAGTTTGGAGTTAGACACGTGATGTGGTGGTAATATAAAGTGTGATAGGAAATTTTAGTTTTATATAAATTAAGTACATTTGTTCAAAATTCCAAAAAAAAAAATAATTCTTTTGTCAAACATAAAATGTGTGATAATTTATAATCCGAAATTAAGTGAACACAACACGGTTAAAAAAGAAAACATTTGCTCATTTGCCCGTTGTCAAAGTCAACCGTCCACGTGCGTCCAAGATCTGCATTTCCATCATAGCAGGAGGTGCACACAACACCAGCTAAAGTGTACCTTAAGTCTAACAAAACACATTCAACATCCAAATAGGAACAAAAATTAGGTGATTTATCTACATCAGGGAGCAATACTGGATTAGCGGTTACGTCACATGAAATACAGGCACTATTACTCAACACCAAGTGTCTCAGATTGTCCACTTGTGCCAGCAACATCTATCTGCTAAAATATTCCTCATTCTCGGTTACGTCTACTTATTGCTGTTTGTTTTTTGGATGTTGCAAACTCTTTTTGAAAATTATTTGCCATTTCCCAGTGTTCATAAAAATTTCATCATTGATTATACAACTCTTCAAAATTTATACATATGTCTATTCGTGTCCGTCTTTAATGATTATTAATATATAGAATTATACACTTAATGTCCATCTATAAATTATGTATTTTTTTCCTCCTTTTTTAATTTAAAGTGAGTCCGTCCGTTATCTTATTTAGGAATTCAATTTTTCTTTATATAAAAAAATTAATTAATCTAGCTTCAACTAAATTATGCTTTCGTTTCTAAAGCTGTCAAATTGATTCAGCTTCCAAAAATTCTTGATTTTATTCTTATTTTAAATATATTTACACTTAATTATAATTTTTTTTTCTTTACAACTAGTCAAAATAAAATTTGCAAATAAATATTCCTGAAGTTAAAAAAAAAAACGAATAAATATTACAAACATGATCATTAACGCCCAATAATAATTTAGTCATCTAAATTTCCACCCTTTAAAAACAGCACTGTAACAGCATCATGAAGTCATGAGGCTGCAGCAACATAACTTATTTACATTGTTTTTTTTATTATAGGTTTTGTATTGTAGAAATGAAAAAATTAAGAGAACGTCCGCACATGTGCGCCACTTTGGCAAGCACTTGTCTAGATAAAAAGTTTTAAGTTTAGTAGTTACTTCTTCTTAAGCAAGTATCAAACTGAATTTTATTTTATATTTCTTTGATTTTAAATCTAAACATATGCTTATTCGATAATTTGATTCTCTTGAAATCGATCTCAAGTTTATTGTCCCACTTTAAACAAAAAGCTTGACCACCCGCAATTAGCAATAACAATATTGTATTTTAGTTTGTATGTATGCATGTTTGAATTTAAGTATTTATATTTATTTATTTGCTTTTATTTTTTGTGGGCAAGCGTTGATCGATATCAATTGAACTACAATATTAATATACTTAATTTTATGGTGATTAATATATTTAAATTATAATTTTATTAGGGGTGATTATAACTCCCCCATCGTTAGAGTGAGGCTCCGAAGAAGTTACAATAAAGGTTCTTGTTTTAAAAGCTTTTATATAAATTACAATTACAATAGCAGCAAGGACAGCGAAAATAGTCAAACTATTGCCCGTATTAATTAGAGTATTCTTAAATAACTTATGTTTAACAATTCTCATTGTCTCATTAAAGTGTATATCCTTAACAATTAAATCAGGAAATGACATATTATCCTTCTCGATTTTTAAAATAAATTTTTCTAATACAAACATTTCTTTTACATTTATTTCATAATTTTCGTAAGTTTTTAATTTTGTTTCAACAATACAATTTTCAGATTTTACAAGATATATTCTAAAATCTTTTAATTTGTGCGGACTTTTATAGTTCGTTATGATTTCATCCCGATAGTGTTTAAATATCAGTAAACCAGGGTAAATTTCCCTTTCCTCCTGATCTTTTGTCACATTCATAGTACACCTAGGTTCTAAGCCCTTTACAATGTTCGTCAGGCAATCGTCTTTTATTTGTTCCAGCTTTCTGTACTCCAGAGTGTTTGATCTGTATATTTTATCCCGATGGATCAAAACAGTATTCTCTTTAACAATTAGGGTTCTATTTTCATCATCAGGCAGGGGTTCAGAAGCTACCTCCGAAAATGATTCGTTTAGAAACTTTGGAATACTCAATGTCAAGATTATAATATCCTCTTTATAAGTCACAGAAACCTTCCGTCCATTCCATTCCGTCCATGAACTCAAACTCGTCTTTTGTCAGTATGTCTGATGGGACTATTCCCAATCTAGAATTGAAGATTACATGTCCGATTTCGTTCACATGGTCCATTAATAAATTCACGTCATTATTAACCCGAAAAACGTTTTGCAAAAACAAAGTTTCGTCTCCCAAGTCAAGGATCCTATTTTGAACTTCTGCCTTGAACTTATTTACATAAGTTTCCTATCGCGTTTATCAGTCCACGTTTTTGTCTGAATCTGGGAGTGTATGTGTTTGTGAGCCTATGAATATTATCCTGCAGTATATTAACCGTTTCTAAATATTGCGTTGTATTAATAACGTGAATTATTTTTATGTATTTATCGACAATATATACGTCCTTTATTTTGATTGGTATATACCCATGATTATTCGACAAATCCTGAATGTCAAGGAACTGTCCATTGGTAATCGCAAAAACGACTATCAGAAGCATCCAAAACGTCATCTGAAAAAGAAAGGACATAAGATGCATGCATTAAAAATTATTGTCCAGCCCTTTTTCTATGATTATTTTTGTCTTGAATTTTTTTATTTTGTCTTACGTGTGTCTTATAATACTTGTGTCCTGTCCTAGCGTTCTCAACGTGTTCTTAGTCAGTTTTCCTACTATATATTTTTCTGTACTTCCTATGATTTTTGCCTCCTCTAATTTCCCTAATATAGTTTACACCTTCTTCCAATGTTACATCAGTTCTATTCTTATTTAATCTATTTATATACTCCTCTTTCTTTTTAATTATCAAATTGCGAATCTCATCATATTTCTCTTCATTAACTTTTCCACTCAAAAAGTTCACCGGCTTGATCCTAGCTGTTCCGTGTATTGTATTATTCTCAAAATTTTCTTTTCTGTAGTTTCACTCTCATTTCTATCATCGTGCCTTAAAAGTCTTAAGTGTTCATTTATAGTGTTGTGTAATCTTTCAATGTCCGAATTAGAAGTGTGGTTGATATTGGACGTAAAATGTATAATTATTTTCTCTTCTTTAAGAAATTCCTGCATCGGAATGGCTTTAAAACCCAACTCATTATCCACAACTATTTTCTCTATTCTACCATATGTATAAATGTACTGCAGGAGTTTAACTTTAAACTCCGTCCAACTTCTACTGTTTATTTTATATGCGACTGCATGTTTCTTAAACTTGTCTATTCTAGTCATGAAAAGTTCTTTTTTTAGAGTATAGAACACATCTATGTGCGCAATTTCCCGAGGCTTAAAATGGGTTTCAGTTATCTTAAATGGTATCTTCGGTGGATTCCTATCATATTTTTCAATGGTGCATACTTCACAATTATTGATGAATTGTATTATTCTTAATCTAAGGTGAGGATTGTATATTTTAGTTCTCAATTCTTCGTAGACAGCCTGTATTCCGCGATGATTTTTACTCAAATGTTCCCTTTCTATAATTTCCGTTAATTCGTTCTCATCTTTAACATCCCTGAGCAACTAAGTGCACCTTACTATTTTAAATTTATCATTGTTTGAAAAGGGTTCCTCGTAAGTATTCTTTATCATGTCAAAAAAAATATTTTCCACCATAACCGCGTTCGCTAGTCATTTAGAACACGTTTTCACTCCAAATAATACAGGTTCAACTCTAAGACCTGTTGTAGTTAGCGACCATATTCACTCTCCATTAAAATTCCGGCTCTCTGCCGTGAAATTAGCAGTAAAAGGTCTGAAGGCAGGAAAATCTCCTGGAACGGACAAAATTACCAGCACAATGATTTGTTTCTTGCCAAACTCGGCTCTAAAATTTATTTTATTCATTTTCAATGCCATTTTACGTACTGGCTACTTTCCAAGTACTTGGAAGTTGTCAGAGATAGTAATGATACCCAAACCTGGAAAAGACGTCACTCAAGTAACATCTTACCGTCCAATAAGCTTATTATCAATTTTTTCGAAATTGCTTGAGAAATTGCTCCTTGAGAGCCTATTATTACATCTTAATAATAATAACAGTATACCTAACCATCAGTTTGGTTTTAGGAGAAAACATGGTACTATTGAACAAGTGCATCGAATTACAACTCTCATCAGAAGAGGTTTCGAGAGCAAGCAGTATTGCTCTGCGTTATTTATTGACATATCTCAAGCCTTCGATAAAGTCTGGCACGACGGACTAATACATAAAATGACCACGTTACTTCCACAGAACGTTCATAAGTTACTAATAAGTTCAAATAAGATCGAAAGATGTGATTTCTTCACGCAGAAAAATTTCCGCAGGAGTACCTCAAGGAAGTATTTTAGGGCCTCTTCTTTATATACTATATACGGCAGATATGCCCACGAGCCCTATGACTCATACATCAACTTTTGCAGATGATACTGCTTTTGTAAGTATGCATACAAATCCGGTGATTGCATCCGAAAAACTCCAATCCCATATCACTGAGCTGGAAAAATGGCTATATAAATGGAAGATCAATGTGAATGCTTCGAAATGTGTCCATATAACATTTACCTTACGCAGGGAAAGTTGTCCCCCCATTCGAATAAACAATGTCCAAATACCTGAACAGGATAAAGTAAGGTATCTTGGTATTCACCTAGACCGGCGTTTAACATGGACTTGTCATATAGAATCCAAAGTTACTCAAATAAAACTAAAATCTGCCCAAATTCATTGGTTAATTGGTCCAAAGTCAGCCCTAGATTTGGACTATAAAGTACTGTTATATAAAGCAGTAATAAAACCTATATGGTTATATGGCATACAGCTCTGGGGAACAGCCTCTTCATCAAACATTGAAAAATTACAGAGAAGACAGTCCAAACTCCTAAGAATAATAACAGGTGCACCATGGTACGTCAGAAATAGCAACATCCACAAGGATCTCAATATTCCTACAATTCGTGAGGAGATAAAGAACAGTAGCATCAAATATATGAAAAAATTATCTGAACACCCAAACCCTCTCGCTAGGGATCTGCTAACTTTTGAGGGTCACAGACGCCTAAGAAGAATGGAAACACTGGATCTTGGAAGATAATACTACTAATGAAAACTCTACGTTGGATTTTGCAGTGGCAATATCAACAATAATTTAAGTTTAGGTTAAGATTTTAATACTTATTGTAAATTTCTGAAAAAGAAAGATTCAATAAAAACTAATATATATGTAAAAAAAAAAAAAAAAATAACCGCGTTCAGTTTATTTGAATCGAAATGATTCTTCAACAAGGAGATTGAGGTCTCTCTATATAATTCCTTGACTCCCATTATTTTTCTAGTATTTTTAAATACTTTTTCATTCTGGATTCTAGCCGCACCCGAAGAAATGTTCTTAATAATCTGATTTTTAAATATATTTATGGGTGATTCTGTTTCTTTTATGTCGAGCCCGGATTCCAGAGCATTGATATCAGCGGATTCGGGTTCTATTCTTGACAATGCGTCGGCGTTTCCGTTTTTTGTTCCTTTTTTATACTTGATTTCATAGTCATATTCAGAGAGTTTGAGTCTCCATCTCACTAATTTAGAACTTGGTTCTTTATCCGAAAACAGCCATGTCAGAGGCTTATGGTCGGTTTCAGTTATGAACTTTCGTCCAAAAAGATATAGACGGAAATATTTAGTAGCCCAGACGATAGCTAATAATTCTTTTTCAATAGTGCTGTAATTACACTCGTGTTCATTGAGGGTACGACTTGCATAGCAAATTGGGTGATTATCTTGTGAGAGTATTGCTCCCAAAGCGAAATTACTCGCGTTTTTGAAAAATCTAGGTATGTAAGAATTGGATTATGAGTAAGCAGAGTCCTAAGAGTATTAAAACTATCCAAGTACTGTGAGTCTGAAATGTTAATCTTGGCATCTTTTTTCAAATACCTGGTCATTGGTTTTGCGATCAAGGAGTAATCCTTGATGAATTTTCTATAATATCCCGTTAGTCGAAGAAAATGTTTTATTTGTTAGGGGGTGGGAAATTCTTTACGCATTCTATTTTCTTGGGATTCGCTTTTATTCCAAAGGGCGTAACAATATGGCCAAGGAATTCAGTTTCTCTTTTGAGGAACTCCGATTTGTCTAATTGCACCTTAAGGTTTGCTTCCTGCAAGCGGCGAAAAATCAGGTTGTTTGAATTAATGTGTTCTTGAAGAGAAGTAGAAAAGATGATAATATCATCCAAATAAACTAAGCAGATCTTGTTTATGTAATCCCCAAGAACATTGTTCATTAATCTCTGAAATGTCGCTGGGGCTATCTTCAACCCAAGCGGCATTCTTAAAAACTCATAATGTCCTCCTTCCACAATGAAGGCGGTCTTATGGATATCTTCCTCCCTAATTTCTATCTGGTGAAATCCTTTTGCCAAGTCCAATGTACTAAAATACTGTCATCTACCTAGTTTATCTAGGATATCGTCTATATTTGGTATTGGATATCCGTCATCTATGGTTACCTCATTAAGTTTCCTATAATCGATGACAAGTCTCCATTTATTCTTCCCACTCGCATCGGTCTTCTTCGCAACGATCCAAATGGGTGCCGAATAGGGAGAATTACTATGTCTAATTATATTATTGTCAAGCATTTCCTGAATTTGTGTCTGAACTTCATTCTTATGTATGTAAGGATAACGGTATGATTTAGTATGTATGGGTACATTATTGGTAGTCCTGATCTCATGCTTTATAGCGGATGTGAAAGTCAATCTCGAGTTTTCCTGATAGAAAATATCTGAATACTTCCTTACCAGTTTCAAGATTTCCGACTTCTCTTCGGCGTTAAGATGTTCTGTCCGAATCTGTTCCATGATAGGCTTAATTTCCTTATCCTCAATTATACTGAATTTTTCGTAATCTACCTTATGCGTAGTCAGACGATTGGCTACAGACAACAAATTGATCTCTATTTCTCCATTTTCTGATTCTAAAATTCCTTCTCTTAAAATTCTACCTTGGCTTTCCACCCTGAAATAAACCAAATTTGAATTAGGTGGAGCTTTCACCCTTTCTCCACTTGCTATTTCGTTCTCAAAAAATATCGGCAATGTTTTATTACCGATAGTTATCCGCTCATTCCTATAATCTGTACAGGCTTTCAACGGCCTCAATATATCATTACCTATCAAACCATCATAAAAATCATGAAACTTTACTATATAAAATTCAAGTGTTCTCCTCGCATCATCAACGTCAAACTCCTCAAAAATGGGCACTATGGCCTTTTCGTTAATATAAACCTGATGTTGTAGTGTTTTTATCAAAAGAGGATTCGAAGAATGAATCCTTTCCGGATGACAAATTCCTGGGTTCAAAATTGAATTTGTCGCGCCCGTGTCTACAATTAATCTTACAAATCCCAACCTAGTTTTAATTGTTAAAAATGGTAACCTGCCTCCGAGGCCGGCTCCCAAAAATTTTCAAACACTTCTACTTTACTTATGGCCATTGGTTCAAACTGCTGTTGAGGATTTTGACCACCATTATAACCATTATTATTGTAATGCCATCTTTGTTCCTGTGTATTTTTATTATAAAACCTTTGCGATTGATGCACGTTATTATCATGAAATCTCTGTAATTGTGGTTGCTGTGTATTACCACCATAGAATCTTCGCAATTGTGGTTGATTTTGACCACCACTTCTATAATAGCTCTGTTTCTGTGTAGTTTGGTTAGAGCCATTATTCTGTCGATGATATTGGTAATTATTTCGTCCATCAGTTTGGTAGTCTCGTTGACCACCGAAATTTCTTTGTCGATAGTCATTGTTCGGTTCGCGATAATTATTCGTTCTATTATCATTATATCTATTCTGTTTCTTATTCGTGTTATTATATTCTTTAACCTTGTCCTTACTTTGATTCTTCGTGAACTGTCCATCCCTGCCTACTTTATCGTAGCCCTCTCCAAAGAAGCAGGATTCCTACATGACAATACCGTTCTTATTGGTTCCGGCATTTTGTTTTTAAAAATATGTTACGCTGATCTTTGGTTATTAATACTCACTTGATTAAGACCTTCCCCTTCGCCCATAATCATCGACGCTTTATTATTTAAACGTCTTAAATGAAATTTTATGTCATTATAAAAGTCAATCGATGCCCTTAAGTCATCGTAAAGTTCTTCACATGACTTTTTCTCCCCAAAATTATTTCCTAATATGGTCTTTATGCCCTGCCAGGATTGGGATTGGGTATTAATTTCAATGCATTCCTTTGCCCTACCGATGATTTTGCTTCTAACAATGTCCAAAAATAGTAGCTGTGAGTTCTCGTCATAATTTGTAAGCAAAGGATAAATTCTATCTACTAATGTTCAGATCGTCCTTATTTCCGACATAGAGTGGCAAGGTATTTAAATATTTAATTGGGTCTATCTGGCCATTTTCTATTCTTGGTCTTTTCAATTATTCCACACAAAAAAAAAAAAAAAAAAAAATTTACAATAAATTCAATAGCAACTTCTTTTCTGAGTTTTTTACTTAACACTTATACTAAAACTAAGGCTTACTTTTACTGTTTTCATATTTTTGATTGTTGATTACTATTTGTCCTTCTTTTACTGCTTTCTTATTGTTGGTTGTTGATTACTAGTTGTCCTTCTTCCTTCTTTTACTGCTTTCTTATTGTTGGTTGTTGATTACTAGTTGTCCTTCTTCTCTCTTCGTTGTCTTCTAATTTTCGGTATTTTCCTTCAGTGTGTGTGTTATTGTTATTTTTAAGTTGAGTAGTTACTTCTTCTTAAGTAAGTATCAAACTGAATTTTATTTTATTTTTCTTTGATTTTAAATCTAAAAATATGCTTATTCGATAATTTGATTCTCTTGAAATCGATCTCAAGTTTATTGTCCCACTTTAAACAAAAACCTTGACCAACCGCAATTAGTGATAACAATATTGTATTTTAGTTTGTATGTATGCATGTTTGTACACAATGTTGTGGACAAATATGCAAGAAATTGATTTTATGTTGAATTTAAGTATATACGTATGTTTGTTTTAGTTTTTGTGGGTAAGCATTTTGTTAAGTTGCAGCATTGTTTTCATTTTAATGGAAAGCAATTGATTTTATGTTGAATTTAAGTATTAATATTTATTTATTTGCTTTTATTTTTTGTGGACAAGCGTAGATCGATGTCAATAGAACTACAATATTAATATACTTAATATTAGGGTAATTAATATATTTAAATTATAATTTTATTAGGGGTGATTATAACTATAAAACTCCTCTTTCTCTTTAGATCATACACAATGGTGAAATAAGTTTAACATCTTTGGTGGGTAAAATGCATTATAATTAATTTTTTCATAATGATGTTAGGAAATACATATTTAGTATATTTGATGACACCTCTCATGTGCCTTCCCACGACCAGGCTGAGCTAGACTGTGCAAAACAACAAGGGAGCGCGAGGACAGAGAATATTGCTCTCTTTAATTATTGTAGTATGTTATTTGCAGTATGTTAGTTGCTGAATATCAGATTTGGCATACTACACAGTTAACATGCGACATATTTATGGTACCCAAAACGGTAGATTTTATTTTTTTCTTAGAGCATAAAGGTCATTATGAGATAAAACGTATCGCGGTTTGGTTTAGTTATGATGTTTTGATTTATTGCAGTTAGATGATAAAATTTGGTTTCTTTAGACAGATTTTTTTCCTGCTATAAATCGTTTAGTAAAGTTAGAATTTAGTGATGTAATTATTTAGTTCGTCACTTTTCCTTTTCCATATTTTTTTGGTTGATGTTAGATTTTAGAAATGATTTGCTTGTTATTTCTTTAGCCATCAGCTGCTTTTATGATACGTTATTTTGATTGCATTTATCCACCAAATTTTTTACTGTGTATGGTAAAACGGATTGCGGAGTTATTTAATATTTGAAAAATTTTTGATTTAACTTAACACGGTAAAGTTTAATTTATATATATTTGTTTTGAAAAATACTTTATTTTTTTATTTTTTTGAGATTCATAAATTCTTGATTGACGTAAATTCTGCTTTATTTAAAGATGGATTTTCGACTGTTAGATAGTGAGGAAGTGCGTTATGAATGCCAAATAAGATGCATGCCTCTTGAAAGCAACGTAAATTAGCGAATTATTTAAATAAAATTTACAGTGGCTCACAGCTTATTTCGTGTGTTTACAATTTAATAACATAATTGTTAATAATTACTTTATTTTTGTATGAAATAAAAAAAACAACACCAGATAGTTAAATATAAATTGTTTTTTATTAATAACATGAACAAAAACATAAAAGTAATTCATCCTTAAAATAAAAAATTAACAGAAAAAACAATTATAACAAAAAGCCACTTTACAGCTTATTTCGTGTCCGTATTAAAATTAAGAAGTTTAAATGTTTTTTTTTTAGGTTTAAAAAATAACTAATATTTGGTTGGGTAACCTTTTTGCTTTAAAACATCTTTCAGTCTAGATTGTATAAAACTTACAAGTTTTTTTGTGTATACCGTTGATATTTTTTCCCATTCTATTCGAATAGCCATTTTTAAGTCCTCGTGATTACTAATTTGGTGATTTCTGATGTTTTTCTCTAGTAAACTCCAAAGATTTTCAACAAAGTTTAAATCTGGTGATTGGGCTGGTGTTTTAACGACATGAGGACAGTTTCTTGATAGCCATGCTTGTACAATGTTCGATTTGTGTTTGGGGTCATTATCTTGATAAATCCAAAAATCATCTGCAATACCCAATTTTTCTGCACTTTGGAGTAAATTATTTTGAAATAAATTTAAATAAACGGTCCATCGGTCCATCGTGTCATTAATAAACACGAGGTTACCAACGCCAGATGATGACATGCACCCCCACACCATTACATGACCACCACCATGTTTCACAGTGCCTCTTAGATGTTGAGGGTGGAGTTCTGTATTTGGTTTTCACCAAATGTATGACTTACCATCTGACCTAAAAAGATTAAATTTGCTTTCGTCAGCAAAATTAACCTCTGGCGAAATGCAATTTACTCTTGAGATTCTTTGGGCTAATAAATGGTTTATTACGGGCGGTTCTTCCGTGGAAATCAGCACGACGGAGAATTCTTCTAATTGTCTCTGGATTACATGACTTTCCTAGGAAATTTTCTGCTTCTTTTGCCAATGCTGGTGCGCTCAATCTGGGATTCTGCTTAATTTTTCTTAGTATCCAAAGTTCGTCAGTCTCAGTAAATATTTTATTTGGTGCTTTGCGGCTTTTATCTGCAATTCTCCCCTCTCGAACATATCGCTGGATAATATACTAACGATTTCGGCCATTTGCTTTTGAGTTTTTCCATTTTTAAAATGCGTGATAACAAGTTCACGTTTTTCTACAGATGTTCGTCGACCCATGATTAAAATGTAATTAATTAATAATCTAAAACATCTAAACATTATTAATAAATTGTTTATTACTCCATTCTATGCAAATTCTTATTATTGGAACGATAATAAGTAACGGTAAAATTTAAACACGATATAAGCTGTGAGGCTATTTTTCTTTATATTGTGATTTTGTACTGAATTATTGCTATGATTGAACTATTTAATTTTGTTTTATTGTAATTGCAAAAAAATATATATTTCTTTTCATTTATTTTAATAAGTAAGAATATTATCAAGTAAAATTTTAATGAAAACTAAAAACACGAAATAAGCTGTGAGCCACTGTATGTTGAAGAACTGGAAGGTCGAAAGCTATATAAACCTATTCATTTAAATACAGTTCTACAGGAATTGGAAATATTAGTGAGTAAAGTAGAAGATTTAAAACGTATGGCGGAACAGTCGGATAAGTCAAATGATAAAGAGCTTGAAAAAAGGACAAGGCTATTCATTGTAGACACAGAATAAAATTATTGAGTATGAGAGCTCCAAATTTAAGTACGAATATCACCAGTTTAAGGAAGGATGTAAAGGAAGTGACAGGTAGATTTGAAGGTAAAACAGTTCAAGAGAACGAGAATGTAGTAAATGCTGATAGAATAGATACTAGAGAATCTTTAGGTCTCCCTACTTTAGTAAATAAATATATTCCCGGTGCGGAGGGGTTGCCTTTACCAAATCCTATGAATCGAGGCATTTCTACTGCTAGGTTTCATGGGGGTAAAAAACGTGGAAGTTATAGGCAGGATTACAATAACCAAAACATAAACTATGGATTTACGGATTTAAATAGAGGTTTTGATAGAAATTTAAATCGTAGGGAATCTGATTATAGTAGTCCGGCGTACAGGGTAAGAGCAAACCAACAGCCTAGATTTGAAGATCCGATAGGCAACGCTGTAAATGATATGTCCAGGTTAGAGATTTCGAACGAGACATGTTCTTCATCGTCAGATATTGATTGAAAATTGAGAGGTAATCAAACTGAGGTTTAAAATTTAATGCGCAGCCTAGCCCAATAACCGTAGAGCAGTTTGTAAATAGTGTGGAGATATTAGCGGTTAGCGAAGGTATACCGTTAAATAAATTGTGTTTTTCTATGCATCAGATAATGCGAAAACTTGGTTTTGGATTTTTATACAGAAGAACGTAAATCCAAGATGGTGTGATTTTCGTGCAAGTTTAATTGGTGAATTCCAGACATCGGATTTCCAATTACATCGGATCATGAAATTCGTCGTATGTTAAAAAAATCGGAAGCAGAAGTATCACGAGACTTTTAGCGATTTTAAATTAGCAGTTGAGGAAATTAATTCACAATTAAATAATACATATACTGAATCTGAATTGGTTAATCTATTGAAGTGTAACATGCACCCGGCTCTTCTTAAGAATTTGTTGTTGCAGCAACCACAAACGATTAGAGATTTAAATGTTCTTTGTATGCAGGTCGAAAAAGGTTTAGCGGATATAGGAGAGTCATTGGACGAACAGTTGTTGTCACGAAAACGTTACGTTAATGAAATAGATTTTGGTAAAGGTCATCCAACGTCAGTTGTCCAAGAATGTTCAGTTGAGGAAAACTCGCTAGTAATCTGTTGGAATTGCAAAGATATTGGTCACAATTTTATAGATTGTCGAGTTGAAAAACAGCACGTATTCTGCTATAAATTTGGTACACCTGAGGTTACCCGACACAACTGTATAAAATGTAATCGTTTAAACTGGCCAACGGACGCCAGGTTGGTGAATCCTCGCCGTCCGTCTGCAGTGACTACCCAATACAATCATCCCCAAATTCTGAAACGCCGATCGAATCAGGCCACCCAAACCTCCCAGACCGAATCACAATAAAGTTTAAAAATCGTAGTAGCCGCACAAAAAAATATTTCAGGGAACGAAGGGAAAGAAACGTTATTTACGAAGTGCGGAAATTAGATTAGCGACAGATGGTAGGCCAATGGTTGAAGTTTCATTTGCAAGTATTTCAGTACCGGGATTATTGGATAGTGGGGACAATATTTCAGTTTTAGGTAGGTATGAGGTACAAGTTGCTGGAGGTTCTTCTCATCAAGTTGTAGGTTTTGTTAATTTGGAAGTTAGTTATGTCGGTCGCACAAAACATTTGAAAATTTATTTAGTGCCATCTTTTCATCGACTATTGACACTAGGAATGGATTTTTGGAACGCGTTTGGTATTTTTCCGGCAATCGCAAGTGAAATTAATTTTAACAAAAATTCTGATCCTAAGCGACACATTTTGACATCTGAGCAAGAAGAACAGCTAAAGCAGTCGTTGGAGGAACGAACTTGCTAGTCCATGACATTGACGTAGGAAGGGCAGTTCCAGTCAATCAACGTGTGTATCCCGTGTCACCTGCAATGTTAAAGATAATGGATAAGGAAATAGATGAAATGATTAAGTTGGACATTATTGAAAAGTGTGATTCTAGTCCTTGGTGTTCGAATTTAGTTATGGTTAAGAAATCAAACGGTACGTGAAGACTATGTCTCGATGCGAGAGAAATTAATAAGCATACATTAAAGGAAGCGTATCCGTTAACCACAATTGGCGGGGTTTATCGACGCATGGGAAAAATTAAGTACGTTTCAAAATTAGACTTAAAGTATAGTTTCTGGCAAGTTCCGTTATCGGATCGTGCCAAAAGTATTACTGCATTTCCAGTACCAGGACGTGGGTTGTTTTATTATAAAGTCATGCCATTTGGATTGAAAAACGCTTCACAAACCCTTTGTAAACTTATGGACATGATTGTGCCATATGAGCTGCAGTCAGACATTTTCACTTATATAGATGATGCATTAATTTGTTCAGAGTCATTTGAGGAGCACTGTCGATTGATTAGAATTTTCGGAAAACGTTACGTTTACGAGAGGCAAATATTACGGTGAATCTGGAGAAGTCAAAGTTTTGTCAACGTGAGAATACTTGGGTTTTATTATCGGGGAGGAGGGCTTGAAGCCAAACCCTGAAAAGGTTGAGGCCATAGTAAATTTTAAAAGGAATAGTACTCTTAATGAATTGAGAAGATTTACGGCCATGTGCCAATGGTACATGCGTTTAATACCAAACAACGCTGCAGTCGCCGCTCCACTCACCGATATGACATCACCGAAAAAATTTACTAAAGATTGGTCTCAAGAAGCCATTAACGACTTTGAGAGGTTAAAAGAGATGTTGAGTTCGGAGCCCGTATTAGCAACGCCGGAATACAGTCGCCTGTTTGTAATTCAATGCGACGCATCGACGAGTGGCATAACTACAGCATAACGGAATTGGAGTGCTTGGCTGCCATCACCGCCATAAAGAAATTCCGTCCATATATAGAGGGCACTAGGTTCGTCGTTATCACTAATCACGCCAGCCTGAAATGGCTAATGTCAAAGCGTGACTTAAGCGGTCGACTAGCCAGATGGTCCATTATGTTGCAAGCGTATGATTTCGAAATTATTCATAGAAGTGGCAAGGATAATATTGTCGCTGATGCTTTGTCGAGGGCCGTTGAAAGTGTGTCTATAGATGATAGAGAAGTATGTATAGATAGTAATTCGGAAGCTTTTAGGGATCCAAAATATCTTAAACTTGTTACTGCGGTTGATAGATCTCCAGAGAGGTATCCAGATTTAAAAGTTCTGGATAATAAGGTTTTTAAACGCGTTTTGTTTAGGGATATAATCGTTAGTTCCGAGTCCGAATGTTGGAGATTGTGTTTGCCGGAGTCACTTCGCCAAACCGTAATAAAGCAATTACATTGTCCTCCTAATTGTGCGCATCCAGGGGTAAACAAACTTTTAGAAAAAATAAGGCGTTACTATTACCTAAATGTGTATCTGATGTGGTAGAATTTGTAAAATCGTGTGAAGTCTGTACAACGTCTAAATTGCCCAATGTAATAACTCGTCCTCCAATGTTACCTAGACCACCATCAATAGGGCCTTGGCAAGAATTGCATATTGATTATGTAGGTCCGTTTCCGAGTAGTAAATCTAGATTCCAATACGTTTTCGTCATTTTAGATAATTTTTCGAAGTATGTTATAATTCACCCAGTAGTTTGTGCGACGGCAAAAATCTCTATAGAAACCTTACGAGAATATGTTTTTAATTATTTCGGTGTACCGCAGAAAGTACTATCCGATAACGGAGTACAGTTTAAGTCCTCAGAGTTTAAAAATTTCTTGGAGAATCTTAGTATTACTCATGTATTGACAGGGTACAATTCACCACACCCTAACGCCGCAGAGCGGGTGAATAAAACAATTTTTACAGCTGTTAGGATGTACATTGGGGATAATCATAAAGATTGAGACAAGGATTTAGGGGCGATAGCATGCGCTTTAAGGAATGTTGTTCACGAATCAACAAATTTCAGTTCATATTATACTCTTTTTGGGTTTCACATAGTGCAACATGCAAACGAATATCGTTTACTTGAGAATTTTCAAAGTTTACCGGGTGAATCACCAGAAGTTTAAGAAAGTCTTGATAGATTGCAAATTATTCGTGAACAGGTTGTCCAGAGCCTGAAGAAAGCACAAAAGCATTATGCTAAGGGTTATAATCTTCGTTCGAGGAAAGTATCGTTTAAAATAGGTCAAGTTGTACGTAGAAGAACTTTTGCTCAAAGTGACGCTAGGAGAGACTTTTGTGTCAAGCTAGCACCTAAAGCTATACTACGTCGAATTAGCGCGAAATGTGGCAATTCAATATATGAAATTGAAGATCTGTCAGGAAGTCATATAGGTAGGTACCATGATAAGGATTTCTTCGCGTAATGCCCGGCTAGTTGGTAATCTCAGGGTGTGGATCGTTCCCACGTTGGGTGAATTTTCATTTTCCGAATTCGATATATTTCCGTAGTTAGCCATCGTATCCGTTTTGCAGTATGGAAAATTAATTTTTAATTTTATTAAGGAATTTTGAATAAACGTTCAATTTAATAAACTCACCGAACATTTAAGTAACGATTAATACTTAAAATACAGCTCTGTTGTTTTGTATGCTATCTCGAGACTCGTTAATGGAATGAAGGATAAGTGGGAAGAAAGAAAAAGTATTATCGCAAATTTTTGCATACACTTTTTTGTTGAAGGAAAAGAAAAAAGAAAATTCGAGAAGGTTCGGATCACGTGAAAATATTTTTTTGTCTGATCTTTTGGGGAAACGAAAAATTTAGTTTGGAGTTAGACACGTGATGTGGTGGTAATATAAAGTGTGATAGGAAATTTTAGTTTTATATAAATTAAGTACATTTGTTCAAAATTCAAAAAAAAAAAAAAAAAATCGTTTGTCAAACATAAAATGTGTGATAATTTATAATCCGAAATTAAATAAACACAACACGGTTAAAAAAGAAAACATTTGCTCATTTGCCCGTTGTCAAAGTCAACGTGCGTCCAAGATCTGCATTTCCATCATAGCAGGAGGTGTACCTTAAGTCTAACAAAACACATTCAACATCCAAATAGGAACAAAAATTAGGTGATTTATCTACATCAGGGAGCAATACAGGATTAGCGGTTACGTCACATGAAGTACGGGCAGATTGTCCACTTCTGCCAGCAACATCTATCTGCTAAAATATTCCTAATTCTCGGTTACGTCTACTTATTGCTTTTTGTTTTTTGGATGCTGCAAACTCTTTTTGAAAATTATTTGCTATTTTTTATAGTTCATCCATTTCCCAGTGTTCATTAAAATTTCATCATTGATTATACAACTCTTCAAAATTTATACATATGTCTGTTCGTGTCCGTCTTTAATGATTATTAATATATAGAATTATACACTTAATGTCCATCTATAAATTATGTATTTTTTTCCTACTTTTTTAATTTAAAGTGAGTCCGTTCGTTTACTTATTTAGGAATTCAATTTTTCTTTATATAAAAAAATTAATTAATCTAGCTTCAACTAAATTATGCTTTCGTTTCTAAAGCTGTCAAATTGATTCAGCTTCCAAAAATTCTTGATTTTATTCTTATTTTAAATATATTTACACTTAATTATAATTTTTTCTTTACTAGACAAAAAAAAAAAAATTTGCAAATAAATATTCCTGAAATTAAAAAAAAAAAAAAAAAAAAAAAAAGAATAAATATTACAAACATGATCATTTACGCCCAAAAATAATTTAGTCATCTAAATTTCCACCCTTTAAAAATAGCACTGTAACAGCATCAAGACGTCACGAGGCTGCAGCAACATAAAGGTAATTTTGTAAACAAATATTTTGTTGTATGTTTATATTATTAATGGGCTAAAGTAAAACAATAAAGAAATAAAAAATTGCACAAAAGTATGAAGAAAATGAAAATATAAACAGAAATTTTGAGAAATATAGAAACAAAACAAATTAAATAAATAAATAGTAAAGAAATGAAGGAAAACCTAAGAACGAAACAGTATTTATACATTTTATTTTGACATCATTTTTTTAGCATTATATAACAGTTTAATTCTCTTAAGTTTTAAGATAAAAAAAATGTTAGTTTTCTTTGTAAGTTCTCTTTATAGTAACTTTGACGTACTGTCTATACTATCTTTTTTCTTGTTCGCACAAGAACAAAACGTCGGCAGAGCAACACACACAATTTTCTTCCTTTTGTTTTCAGTGGGCAGAACATTTGTCGAACAAATAATAATTTTTTGTTTGCCGTTAGTGTCGCTTCGATACTTTTACATGCAGCGCCTCTTCTTCCGCACACAAAATGAAGTTTGATGGCAGACATGGTTGCTCGAACAATTGTGCGAACAAGAGCAAAACATGAACAACTTGGGTCCACACTATCCAAATGCATGTGCGCACAACATTTTGTTCAATGTGCGAGCATGAAAAAGGCTCGTGTGTACGGCAAATAAGTCTACATTAGACAAATTTTTATCAAGACAAACGTCAAAATTTTATCATGATAAAGATTTGTCTAATGTAGACTGAATTTGTCAGTATTATTGCAGCGTTAAAAGAAAATTGTCAGCGCTAGAGCTCTGACAACTTTGTCTTGATAATGCTTGATAAAAGACGCCATATTGATTGTTGTTGGTACTTTTTGCATGGTTTATTATCATATACGTTTTCCCCTATAATTGCCAGAGATAAAAAATTATCAGCAACTCAAACAGAAATTTGACGTTTGTCTTGATACAAATTTCTCTAATGTAGACTCAAAGTAAATAAAAAATGTCAATGAATTAACCAGGGTACACTGAACAGGTATAACCTTCGGATCAGCTGATTTTGTTTTTGTGTAGGAGATCTGTCAAAGTTTATTTACGTTTTATTGTTTAAATAAAGAAACAAAAAATAATGCCCAAATTACAATTTCGCGTAGTCAGCAGCAGTGTGTGCTGACATAATCAGCTGATAATTTAGAAAGCACTGTTTGTTGTGGTGTTGATTACATTTGGTCAGCTGCAGTTTGCAGCGCTGTTTCATTTAGCCCTGTTTCTAAATTCACTGCGCTGCTTTCAGATTGAGAGCGAGACAAAGAGAGTGAGCAAATAAATGAGAGGCTAAAATACACAAGTATAATAAAGCAAGATGGTGGTTGTAAATTTTTGCTGCGTGCACTTAAATGTAATTATATGGGCAGCAACATGTTATTCTGACAGTGAACAGCTGATAATTTTTTCTGATACTGCTGCAGTGTCCCGTTTCAAAAATAAAATGGAAATAAATCTGGAATTTCCAAACGGCTGATCCGATTTCAATGAAATTTCAGACAGTGTTAGTAGAGGTGTAGGCGTGTTCAAGTTTTGAGTTAGGACCTTATAAGCATAAAGGAGGCGGGTCCAGAGGGTCCTAAAGTTGGAAACCTCGGGTGTTCAAACAATTTAAAACTATCCAGATTCGTTATATCTCAGCCGATTTTTTTTACTTAATTTCTCAAATCTCAAAGCTGGAATTCAAAAATAATTATATTTTTTTCAAAGTTTGATGTGTTTTTAATCTTTTGGTAATAGAAATTTTTGCTCCCCAACATCGGTTGCGAAGATATAGCAAAAAACTTAAAAAATCCCATTTTTGGACATTTTTGAAAGTTTTTTGGGATTTGGGGATTTCTATTGAGATCCCAAAAAAGTGACTAAAGGTCAGAATTCAGCTTCAAAAAGTCTATCTAAGTGAAAAATCTCATTTAAAAATATTTCCTAACAAAATGTTAATCCAAAATTAAAAATGAATAATTTGCAAAAAAAAAAAATTAACACATTCTCGGCACATTTTCGCAAAAAATATGCAACGAATTTTTTCAAAACTTTCAAAAAAAGCTGATTTTTTCCAGTTTTTTTTTTTTCAAAAAAGTTTTCCGTTGTAAAAAAATTTTCTTTAGTATCGTACATATATAATATTTATATTTTTCTAACAGAAAACTAAACACAAAATACTTTAAAGGAAAAAAAGCTTTTAAAAATCTATTTTTGCTAGAACCAGGTTTTCCAGGTTGGCATATTTTTCCAACTAATTTCGAATTTTCGCCTTAACTTCTCAAATCGCAAAGCTGGAATCAAAAAAAAGGTATACTTTTTATTTAGTCTAAAGTTTTGTAATTTTGCTCCCCGTTATCGGTTGGAAAGACATATTTTATCTTCTTTTCAAATATGTATACATTTTTACAAAACGAAAATTTGCTGAAGATTTTCTGCAAAAAAACACTGAGAAAGGATGGATTTGTGATTTTTAGCTTATTTTTTATTTTTAATTATGCAATAAAATTCTTATTAGTGAATATTTTTTTAATAAGATTTCACACATAAGTAGATGCTTAATTTAAAGCGCTATTCACTTTTTTAGATATGTTTACAAAAATCCCGTAATTTCGAAAAAACTTGGGATATTTTATTGCGAAAAAAATTAAAACACTTTAGACTAAATAAAAGGTATAACTTTTTTTGATTCCAGCTTTGCGATTTGAGAAATTAAGGCGAAATTTGTTGGAAAAAATAATTAAAATTTGGGAAACCCTGGTTCTCGCAAAATTCGATTTTTTAAAACATTTTTTCCTTTGAAGTATTTTGTGTTTATTCGTCTTAAGAAATGTATTTTTTTAGTCCTTAATATTTTTTAGAAATTCTTTCTTTAAACAACTTTTCTATTTGTTTTTAATGAAATAAAATAAATTTGAAAAATGGGGCTAAAATTGGACCCGCTGTAGCGAAAAAACTTCACCATAACAGGCTAAAAAGTAAAAATTTTAATTTTTGAAGCTTAATATCTCTTAAACAAATAGAGATAATATATTGTTTTTTGTAGATATCGACTAGCAGAATCCTCCCATACAAAAATCTTTGAAATCGGTTCAGATAAAAGGAATCGGGATCGTTTTTAAAATTTTATAACCGAGGTGTCCAAGTTTAGGACCCTTTGCACTTGCCCCCTGTTAGTCTTAGCTCAAAACTTAAACTCGCCTACACCTCTACTATCACCATGTGAAATTTCATGGAAATCGGAGCAGCCTTTCCGGAGCTCTATAATTGTTTCCATTTCATATTTTGAATCGCACACTGCAAAGTGGGGCCAAAAGCAAAATAAATGGTAATAAGTCTGGAACTTTGAAACCACTAAACCAATTTAGATGAAACTTGGAACATCGATAGAAGAGGAGTTAGGCTTTCAGAATATTGTTGGATAGAGTCTGTAGCTGCAGCATGGACGCCGCTACAGTGGGCCAAATTGACCATTTCGAGGGCGAAAAATATATCGGGGCTTATAATTTTTGCAAATATTAACCGATTTGAAATATTTTTACATTTTTGAATTCTCCTAAGCAAGACAAGGAAAAACCTTGCTTAATGAGCTAAATTATCCGGTTTAAAAGATATTTAACTTCAAAAAATTAATTTCTCATTTTTGACTTTTTCCGACTTTGCCCTATAACTTTTAAATTAAAATTTCTAAAATTTTTTAAAAATATGTTGAAATTATCTACAATTTTCTAAATTATGTTAAGAAAAAAAAATTTTATTATCTCAATTCGATATCAAGAAAAAAATTTTCAAAGTCAAAATTTCAAAACAGGTCTTAAAAATTTAAATTTTTTGCCAAAAAAGTAACTTTATATATTTAACTTTTTTAAAAAATTTTGTTAAAAAATTTTAATATTTTTTGACATTTTCTGAAAGACGGGACCTCAAGGAAACGTGGAAGTGTAATTTTGAAAAGTTCTGAAAGTTCACTCTACATCCAGCAGTGGTCAAATATGATGAATTTTGGATTAGACGTTGAACTCTTTCAGTCTGTAAAAAAAACTGATTGTTGATTTCGGTACTTCCGTGAATTAAACTATATAGCTCAGTATGTTCTAAAAGGTTTTGCAAAAAATTATGACAGCCTACCGGTAAACTTAGTCATGTAACGAAGTATTTCGTTACATATTTGCTTATATATTATTTGCATATTTTTTTTTGTATATAATTAATAGTTAACACATCTCTTAATTTTTATATCTATATATTTGAATTTATTTTATGAATTATATTAATTTTGTTTAAAAGTAAGAAAGAGAAATGTATAGTTTAAGAGCAGTATGTATAAGAGTAGTATAAGAGAAACCACATTCCACTCTCACAATTATACACCTAAGCAGAGCTTATCACTACTACCAATTAATCACTACTACTTCAGTTGGGCTTGAGCTGTCGAAGTGGACGGACAGCTATCGCAAGTGTGTAATAGCTTCGATAACAGCCGTACACAGACAAGCACATCCTAGCTCAGTAGTAGTACGTAGGGTCTCTACTGGTGTTAACAGCCATAGGTCCCAGACGTTGTAGTAGTGCATAGGGAATCTACTGGTGATTACAGCCATAGACCCCAGGCACAGTAGTAGTTGTAGTAGCACACAGTGAAACTACTGGTTCTCATAGCCATAGTTCACAGGTATTAGTAACTAATACACTAACTTCACAAAAAAGAAATACTCCAAGAATATAAGGTCCGTAACACAGGCAAAACAGGGAGTCTGGTCTCACGTCTGGTTGTGAACGGTTGTCCTGATTCTTGCTGGTTTCCCTTATACAATAACTTAGTTAAATGTAAGAATAATAAAATTTTGTAAATAAAGAAATAGTGAACAAAAAAAGAATTCCTGGTCCTACTGAGTTATCCTGGCAAACTGTGTTATAAATGGCGCCCGAGCAGGGACTCAGTAAATCTTTAATTGTGTGAAAATATAAAAGAAAAATATATTTAAATAAAAAAAAATCTTGAGTTATAATACAGCAAGTTTTAATCTTATACGACGATTATATAATCACCAACATGAGCCGCAGTTTTATCAATCAACTTAAGAAGGAAGTCCTTTCAACGAGTCTTAAAGAAATGGGGCTTAATGAAGAAGGAACTGTGGATGAAATGAGGGCTAGGCTACGAAATTATCTGGACAAAGACAGTATCCCAAAAGAACATATAATTATAATTGAGAAGTTGAGATCAATAGTAGAGGCTACGGAGAAAGAATTAAAGGTGCCAATTGCTAGAACTTCACGATCATCCTCCCCAAGCTGTTCCCGAGAGAGGCCAGAAATTTCTTATGAAAATTATTCCGAAATATGCGATAAAGTTCGTAAATGGGGTTTAAAATATGATGGCGGAAAAGATCCGTTATCTTTTCTAGAACGCATTGACGAGCTGGCCACGTGTTATTCAATTCCTCAACGCACTCTGCTAAATTTTATGCCTGAACTGTTAAAAGGCGACGCTTTATCCTGGTATCGCAATAATAAGGATCAGTGGAAAAATTATAGTGACTTCACCGATGATTTTAAATTATTCTATTTACCACCACGTTTCTTTGAAAATTTAGAAGACGATATAAGGAACCGGAAACAGCGTGCTGAAGAGAGCTTCGTAGATTATGTAACGGCTATAAAAACTCTGATGAGATTGTCAAGTTTATCTAGTCAAGAACAGCTAGAAAGAATATTTTGTAACTGTCGCGCAGAGTATAAAATCTATATAAAAAGACGAGATTTTTCTAAATTACGTGAGCTCATCATTCTAGCCCAAGAATTTGAAAGCATTCGTGCAGAGGAAACGTTACAACGGACAAAAATTCGGCGTTTACAAATGGCTGTTGCTGCAAATAATGATTCTAAAGTGTGTTACCGCTGTGGTGAACCCGGGCATACTCGTCGAACCTGTACCAACGCTCAAATTTTATTTTGCTGGGATTGTGGAAAAAAAGACGTGAAAACTATAGAATGCTGTAGACGGGGGCGGAAAACTTCCAAGGAGGTCCATCATCAGGGGAAGGAGGGTCGGATCTCTAAACACAAATCCTTTTCCAATTGTGCTTAACATCGACGACGACTACCGCTTACGTACCTGGATCACGATAAAGAACAAGAAAATTACAACTATTATGGATACTGGTGCCACACACTCCTGCATTAATGCTTCGATTGTTCAAGACCTCCAAATACCTATGATTCCTCCTGTTTTTAATACGCTCTATCTAGCGGACCAGTCTCGTATCTCTGTGCAGGGCTCTGCTAACATTTGGTTCGTATTAAATGGCGTGGTGTACCGACATCATTTTCTGGTCCTAAACAACACTATTGATCCCATCATCATTGGTATTGATTTCCTGCATCAAACTGGCACTGAACTTCATATAGTCCCACGAGTTCAACGAAAAGATAATAACGGTATGTTAACAACTAATTTAACTCAAATAAGTTCTTTGCAGGCTTTTCCATGTGGAGAGGTTGAAGGAGAAAATATTGTTGAGCAAAAGGTGAAACATTTTCTAGAAACACAACTACCTCGTTTCGATTCCATTGAAGGTCACTCTAACATTACTGAGCATGTAATTACCATGAAACATACTAGACCGCTACGACAACGATACTACCCACGGAACCCAGCCATGCAAAAGGTTATAGATGACCAGATAGACGAATTGATCCTTGAGGGTAGAATTGAACCCTCGAAAAGCCCATATAGTTCCCCAATTGTACTGGCAAGGAAAAAAAATAATGAATGGCGTCTCTGCGTAGACTACCGCCAAATAAATGAGCACTCAATACGAGACGCCTATCCGATACCTCAAATAAATTCAATTTTAGAAAAACTTCGAAACAGCAAATTCTTTAGCACTATTGATCTTCGTCACGGTTACTGGCAAATACCAATGTCAGAAGATAGCAAGCAATATACTGCTTTTACAGTGCCGGGCCGTGGATTATTTCAGTGGCGTGTAATGCCATTTGGCTTGCATTCGGCTCCTGCAACATTTCAAAGAGCACTAGACACCGTCATCGGAAACGAATTAGATGAATTTGCGTTTGCATATTTAGATGACATCGTGGTTCTTGGCAGCTCTCTGGATGATCATTTAAAGAATCTTAAAGTCGTTTTCGATCGGTTAATAGATGCTAAACTTCGAATAAATATTGACAAATGTACTTTTGCAAATAAGAAAATCAGGTATTTGGGTCATGTTATCAGCGAGCAAGGTATACACACTGATCCTGAGAAGGTGAATGCTGTCGTAGCTTTACCGGAACCAAAAACTCTTAAAGAACTGAGGTCATTTCTCAACACTGCATCGTGGTATCGCCGGTTCATACCGAACTTTTCCACAATCACAAGTCCCTTAAATAACCTCTTAAAAAAGGGTAAGAAATGGGATTGGAGTCGAGAACAGGCAACGGCATTCGAAGAAATAAAGCAGAAGCTAATAGAAGCTCCGGCCCTCACATGTCCGGATTTCAGTCGTACATTCATTTTACAAACGGATGCTAGTGATGTTGGTTTGGGTGTTGTATTAACCCAAGAATTCGAGGATGGCGAAAAGGTTATTGCATACGCTAGTCGCACCCTTTCTACTCCCGAGAAAAACTATACAGTCACGGAAAAGGAGTGTCTTGCAATAATCTGGGGAATTCGTAAGATGAGGCATTATATTGAAGGTTATCATTTTATAATTGTTACTGACCATCAATCGCTAAAATGGCTAAATTCAATCCAATCCCCTTCAGGAAGAATTGCGCGGTGGGCCCTTGAAATGATGCAGTTTGACTATGAGATACGATACCGTAAAGGTAAATTAAATGTAGTTGCCGATTCGCTCTCCAGGAATCCAATAGATCAAGCCAATTCATCACCTGCTCTTCAAACACTTGTTAAATGTAATCACAATGAGGACCAGTGGTACCAAACAAAGTTAAATACAGTAAATAACTTTCCGGAACAACTTCCTGATTATCAAATCGACAACAACGATAATCTTCGCAGGCATATTTATGACTCAAATGCGTATAACGAACAAGATCCGGTAGCTTGGAAATTAGTAATACCAAAAAGTGAGAGACATCGTGTTCTCACTGAATGCCATGATGACATAACTGC
This sequence comes from Protophormia terraenovae, assembly GCA_951394005.1. NCBI lineage: Eukaryota > Metazoa > Arthropoda > Insecta > Diptera > Calliphoridae > Protophormia > Protophormia terraenovae. The sequence goes on from OX596074.1 coordinate 66,358,372, forward strand.
TGGTCATCTTGGTATAAATAAAACCACAGCAAGAGTAACAAAACTTTATTACTGGCCTGGTATGTTTCGCGATATCGCTAAATACGTTCGGAAGTGTGAAGTGTGCCAACGATACAAACCACAACAACAACCACTAGCAGGAAAAATGTTTACCTCTCAAGTTTCTCAACCATGGCACACAGTATGTGCCGATTTCGTCGGTCCTCTTCCAAAGTCAATTCACGGAAATACCACCCTAATCGTTTTCTTTGACAAATTCAGTAAATGGTCAGAATTCATTGCTGTCCGACAGGCCACCACTAAATCTTTTATTAAAGCATTTCGAGAAAGAATTTTATCACGGTTTGGTACACCTTATGTACTTCTAACTGATAATGGAGCCCAGTTTACTAGTCGCGAATGTCAAAAATATTTTCGGTCCTTGGGTGTTAAACAACAATTCACCGCTCCTTATTCGCCACACGAGAACCCTACGGAAAGGGCAAACCGCATCATAAAGACTATGATTGCCCAATTTACTGGAAATAATCAACGCAAATGGGATGAACAGTTGCCCGAATTGTCACTAGCTTTAAATTCGAGCAAACAGAGTTCAACAAAATTCAGTCCGGCTTTTTTAACGCAAGGTAGAGAGCTACGTCTTCCAAATAGCCTATTTAGTGAAAAGACGAAATTGGAAGTCACAGAAAATTACTTTAAACCAGAAGACAAAAGTTTATATCTTCAAGAAATCTTTTCCTTTGTTCAAGAAAACCTACACCGTGCAGCGAACACGCAAGCAAAATATTACAATATAAGGAAGCGAGACTGGTCCCCCAGAAAAGGTGATTTAGTATTGGTAAAGAAACGAAATTTATCAAAAGCCGTTGAACATTTTGCTGCCAAGTTAGCACCCAAATTTGAAGGGCCATTTTTAGTTGCCGAATATATTTCGCCAGTAATAGTACGTCTTGTGGAATTTGACAAGAAAAAAAATCGAGGAACGGCCCACATCAAAGACCTAAAACCTTACCACGATTAAGATAACATATTTTTATTATTTTATTTCTCGTAGAGTTCCAAAATGACAGAGGATGAGAAGTTCCAACGGAGTTGCCAACGGTTTCAAGAAGCAATGGATCGGGAAAATCGGAAAAGAAAGAAAACTGTTGAAATCCAATCTATTACACATTTGCCGAATTTATACAACCCGCCTTATCGTTCAAGTGGTCCAAAAAAGTCCGATGTCCTAGCCCAGTTAGTTAAGGAATTAGGAATTGATGACGACTTTGAGCTATTCATACCTGATGTACTTTCCTCTATATCTCCAATTACACCTGGAAAACGTACCCGTTTCATCCTAAAAATACATTCATTTACTGTTGAAGTTTATATACGCAGATCGCTCAACGTTTGGATTATTCATGGGAAAGAGAAGCTAATTTTTCCAAAGCCCAGAAATGATGTGGTCACCCCAGATTGAAAGAAACCAAAAAAAAAAAGGAGAAACCAAGAGGGAGATGTAACGAAGTATTTCGTTACATATTTGCTTATATATTATTTGCATATTTTTTTTGTATATAATTAATAGTTAACACATCTCTTAATTTTTATATCTATATATTTGAATTTATTTTATGAATTATATTAATTTTGTTTAAAAGTAAGAAAGAGAAATGTATAGTTTAAGAGCAGTATGTATAAGAGTAGTATAAGAGAAACCACATTCCACTCTCACAATTATACACCTAAGCAGAGCTTATCACTACTACCAATTAATCACTACTACTTCAGTTGGGCTTGAGCTGTCGTAGTGGACGGACAGCTATCGCAAGTGTGTAATAGCTTCGATAACAGCCGTACACAGACAAGCACATCCTAGCTCAGTAGTAGTACGTAGGGTCTCTACTGGTGTTAACAGCCATAGGTCCCAGACGTTGTAGTAGTGCATAGGGAATCTACTGGTGATTACAGCCATAGACCCCAGGCACAGTAGTAGTTGTAGTAGCACACAGTGAAACTACTGGTTCTCATAGCCATAGTTCACAGGTATTAGTAACTAATACACTAACTTCACAAAAAAGAAATACTCCAAGAATATAAGGACCGTAACACAGGCAAAACAGGGAGTCTGGTCTCACGTCTGGTTGTGAACGGTTGTCCTGATTCTTGCTGGTTTCCCTTATACAATAACTTAGTTAAATGTAAGAATAATAAAATTTTGTAAATAAAGAAATAGTGAACAAAAAAAGAATTCCTGGTCCTACTGAGTTATCCTGGCAAACTGTGTTATAGTCACACGAGGCAATTTTCCGAAAATACCCATATTTTCAATAATAAAAACTTTGACCTTTAAAAATATATAGTAAAATTATATATATATTTTTCTGATTTGCACATTTATCAATTCTCCATTAAATACTTTATATCATGTGCAAAAATTATGTTGATACTTATAATCAATTAGAAATTATTCAGTATCAAATTTTTGAAATATGTCCATATAAATATAATTTGCATTTGTTCGCTTTGTTTTAGGAAAAGTGTGTTAAAAACTTTAAAATAGTGAAATTTATTATACATTGTTTTAAAGAAGACACAATTCCCTTTAAATTGATATATAATGTGACTACAGTGCACTCGCGAAAACGTGAACACTCGAAAGCGTGAACGACTCAGAAATGTGAAAAAAAATTTTTTATACAGACTATTCTAAAACGTGAATAAAACATGAAAGCTCAAAAACTTGAACAATATTTCTTTTTTCAATTTTTTCAAATTTTGGTGTTTATTCGGGAAATCCCCGAATAAGAATAACATGTTCTTATTTCTACTCCTAAAATCAAGAAATAAAAAAAGTTTTACATTTATGTTTACAAAAACAACATGAAAAAACTAAAAATTTTACAATTTGCAACTCTCTGCTAATTTCAAATTTATTTACAACAAACGTTGCAAACACAAAATAGTCCTATTACATATCATTTTAACGGAAATTTTGTATAATATGTTTCATGTATAATAAGTTTCACTATTTTACAATTTTTAATACACTTTTATTAAAACAAAGCTAACAAATGCAAATTATGTTTATATGGACATATTTCAAAAATTTGAGACTGTGTAATTTCTAAATGATTATAGGTATCAACATAATTTTTTCACATGATATAAAATATTTAAAAGAGAATTGATAAATGTGAAAATCAAGAAAATATATAGAATTTTACTATATATTTTTAAAGGTCGAAGTTTTCATTATTGAAAATTTGGGTATTTTCGGAAAATTGCCTCCTGTGACTAAGTTTACCGGTAGGCTGTCATAATTTTTTGCAAAACCTTTAAGAACATATTGAGCTATATAGTTTAGTTCACAGAAATACCAAAATCAAAAATCAATTTTTTTACAGACTGAAAAATTTCAAATTCTCATCCAAAATTGATCATATTTGACCACTGCTGGATGTAGGGTGAACTTTCAGAACTTTTTAAAATTGCACTTACACGTTTTCTTGAGGTGCTGTCTTTCAGAAAATGCTTAAAAATATTATTTTTTAACAAAATTTTTTTAAAAAAGTTAAATATATAAAGTTACTTTTTTAGCAAAAAATTGCAATTTTTGAAACTGATTTGAAATTTTGACTTTGAAAAATTTTTTCTTGTAATCGAATTGAGATAACAAAAACAATTTTTATTAGCATAATTTAGAAAATTGTAGAGAATTTCAACATATTTTTAAAAAATTTTAGAAATTTTATTTTAAAAGATATAGGGCAAAATCGCAAAAAAGTGAAGGCCAAAAATGAGAAATTTATTTTTTGAAATATCTTTTAAACCATGCGAGATAATCTAGCGAAATAATGTTTTTTCCTTGTCTTGCTTAGGAGAATTCAAAAATGTAAAAATATTTCAAATCGGTTAATATTTGTAAAAATTATAAGCCCCGATTTGTTTTTCGCCCTCGAGGTAGTCAACTTTGACTCCATTCGACAATATTCTGAAAGCCTAACTCCTTCTCTATCGATGTTCCAAGCCTCATCGAAATCGGGTCAGTGGTTTCAAAGTTCCAGACTTATTAACATTTATTTTGCTTTTGGCCCCACTGTGCACTGTGTATAGTCTGTTTTGCGGATTCAGAATTAATAATTATATGTGATTTGGTTAATTTTGATTAATTTTTCTTTAATTGGTAATGCCGTCCTGATAATGCAGTAACAAGAAATATTGTAATAAAGCTTAAATTTTTTTATTTTTTTTGAGCATTGTGCTTAATTCATATCCTTTTGTTATAGCCATCAGGCTGACAAATTATACATTTTATATATAGTTGTTTAGGAAATTTTGCCTTCTTTTCAAATATATATAAAAATATTTATAATACGAATATTTGTTGAAGACTTTTTGGAAAAAAACACCGAGAAAAGACTGATTTTTTATTTTGTACATATTATTAATTTTTAAATTTGGAATAAAATTTTTGTTACTGGGTTTTTTAAATGAAATTTAACACGTGAATAGATTTTTTGGTACTTAGTTTTAGGTATTATTTGCTTTTTTGAATTTATTAACAAAAAGCCCGCAATTCCCAAAAAACTTTCTAAAATTTCCAAAAATTGGATTTTTTTTACTTTTTTTACTATATCTCTCGAACCGAACTTTTTTCCTTCACACAATTTTCTTTAGAGTTTTCTTTCAGAAAAATATAAATACTGTATATGTTACTTAAGACAATTTTTTTATAACTAAAAAAGACTGTAACTATTTTTTTGACAAAAAAAAAAAAAAAAAAAGGCTAAAAAATCTAATTTTTTTAAAGTTCAAATTCAAATGCATATAGCCTTTGATTCTACAGATTTTTTTTTACATAATTTTGTTGTTAATAAAATAAAAAACATTTCCAGAAAATCGGGTGAAGTTTGGAGCCGCTATAATGAAAATACTTCACCAATGTTGGTCAAAATGTAAAATTTTTTATTTTTGAAGCCGAATGATGAAAGATATGCACATGATGATGTTTTTTTATAGATATTTTCATGTATTTAAAAATATTTAAAATCGATTCAGATATAATGAATCAGGATGAATTTTAAAAAAAATTCATACGCGAGGTGTCCTACTTTGGAACCCTATGGACCTGTTCCGAGTAGTTCTATATGATGCAAACTAAAAACTTAAGCGCACCAACACTTCAACTATCACTGTGTGTTATATAGACCTCATTGAAATCGGATCATCCGTTCGGAAATTCCAGATATATTTCCATTTTATTTTTGAAATGAGACACTGTACGGCGCACAGTGTGCGATTCAAAAAATGAATTTTCGCCTTAATTTCTCAAATCGCAAAGCTGGAATAAAAAAAACTTTAAATTTTTATATAGTCTATTGTTTTTAATTTTATAGTAATGGAAATTTTTACTCCCCGATATCGGTTGGAAAGATATAGCAGAAAACGTAAAAATCCCATTTTTGGAAATTTTTTAAAGTTTTTTAGGATTTGCGGGATTTTCGTTGATAAATTTAAAAAAGTGCATGAAGTTAAGCATTAAAAAATCTATTTAGGTGTAAAATCTCATTTTAAAATATTCACTAACAAGAATTTTATTGCATAATGAAAAATATACAAAAAATCATAAATCCATCATTTGCCAGTGTTTTTTGCAAAAAGTCTTCAAAAAATTTTCGCATTGTAAACATTTTTATATATATGGGCCACTATCAAAATTTTTAACCTGCCTGAAACTGACTTAAATCCTTAATAAGTTTTGTGGTAATGATATTTTAAGCAAATTTGTTACAGATCTGAACTCACAAGACTTGAAATTAATAAAGTGCAAAATTTTAGCACCATAAGTTTCTTTTTATAATCATGATTGTTGTTCAAAGTTCAAGAACATAGAAAAACGGCAAAAAATTACTTAAGTTTTTCCCATTCATTTTATGGACAAAACAATATTTACTAGGGTAAAAAAGGATCACAATATTAAATAGCATTTCGTTGCTGTAAACAGCGATAAAATATATTTTCATTAAATATATGGAGAAATAACTTAGATTCGATCCAAATTTTTCGCAACATTTTTAAAAACCTCAATTTTTATTGAATAATTTTTTTCAATTTTATTAGGAAACCCTAAAATATGCTCCACTAATACCATCAAACATTGAAAATATCATAAATTTTATTTGAATAACTCAGTAGGTTTTGATATTACGTGTAATTTTGACCAAAATTATACATATTCTAGTTTGTAAAATTTTTTATATGTTAAACTTAAAACTGCTATAACTTTCGCGCCCCTCACATGAAATGATTAACGCGAACTGATTCTACATGCTTTTTTAATGCTTAATTTCATGTACTATTCACTTCTTTTAAATTTATCATCGAAAATCGCGCAAATCCTAAAAAACTTAAAAAAATTTCCACAAATGGGATTTTTACTTTTTTTGCTATATTTTTTCAACCAATATCGGGGAGCAAACATTTCTACTACAAAAAAAAAAAAAAAATAGAAATACTTTGGGCTATGTAAAAAGCACAACTTTTTTTATTCCAGCTTTGCGATTTGAGAAATTAAGGTGAAAATTCGAAATTAGTTGGAAAAATATGTCAAATTTGGGAAAACCTGGTCCACGCAAAAATATATTTTAAAATTTTTTTTCTTTTAAAGTATTTTGTGTTTAGTTATCTTTCAGAAAAACATGAATATTATATATGTTACTTAAGAAAATTTGTATATAAAAGAAAAAGAATATGACCACTTTTTAACAAAAAGAAAAACGGGAAAAATCTACTTTTTTCAAAGTTCAGCTTTTGACTTCATAAATATTTTTAAAAAATTCTTTCTTTGCACAATATTTCTATTTGTAGTTAATGAAATAAAAAAAAAAATTTAAGAAAAATCGGATGAAATTTGGACCCGTTGTAGCGAAAAAAACGTTTAAACATTTTAATCTTTGAAGCTTAATATCTCTTAAAAATAGATAATATATGCATACGAGGATGTTTTTTTGTAGATTAGGAGCAGAATCCTCCTATATAAAAATATTTCAAATCGGTTCAGATATAAAGAGTCAGGATCGTTTTTAACAAATTGTATACCGGAGGTGACCAATTTTGGGGCTCTGTGGACTCGCCCCCTGTAGGTCTATATGGTCCAAGTTCAAAATTTAAACTCGCCTACACTATCACCATGTGAAATTTCATGAAAATCGGAACAGCCGTTCCGAAGTTTCATAATTATTTCCATTTCATTTTTTGAATCGCACACTGTGCGGCATTACCAATCATAGAAAAATGAGGCAAAATTAAACAAAACGCATGCAATTAATAATTTTGAATTCTTTAATTGCATACGCAAAACAGACGATATAGACTTGTTATACACCAATGTTTAGGAAATTTTGTCTTCTTTTCAAATGTATATATAAAAATATTTATAATACGAAAATTTGTTGAAGACTTTTTTTGCAAAAAACACCAAGCAAGGACTGATTTTTGATTTTGTACATATTATTCATTTTTAATTTTGGCATAAAATATTTGTTAGTGAATACTTTTGAATGAAATTTTACACCTGAGTGGATTTTTTGTTGCTTAATTTTAGGTATTATTTGCTTTTTTGTGTTTATTAACATAAAGCCCGCAATTCCCAAAAAAACTTTCTAAAATTTCCAAAAATTTGATTTTTTTTTACTTTTTTAACTATATCACTAGAACCGATATCGGGGAGCAAAAACTTCTACTACCGGAAACTTAAAAACACAATAATCTAAGTTAAAAATATAACTTTTTTTGTTTTAATTCCAGCTTTGCGATTTGAGAAATTGAGGCGAAAATTGGAAAATCATGAAAAAATAGGTCGAATTTGGGAGACCCTTGTTATCTCAGGAATAAAATTTTTACAACTTTTTTTCCTTTACACACTTTTCTTTAGAGTTGGCTTGCAGAAAAATATAAATACTGTATATGTTACTTAAGAAAATTTTTTTATAACAAAAAAAGACTGTAACTACTTTTTTGACAAAAAAATGGCGAAAAATCTACTTTTTTTCAAAGTTCAAATTAAATTGCATATAATTTTTTTATTTTTTAATGGGACACTGTGCGTCATATGCTAAATTTCAAAAATAATACGCTAAAATATGCTAAATACAAAGTTTTATAAACGTTTCATATTTTTTTGCTTTGCTTGAATTTAAAATTTCCCAGGAAAAATTGTATTAGTTCTACAACTAGTTCCAGAACATATGAAAATAGCCTATACTTGTTCTACTTTGGCGTTACGACCAATGATTTTTGTTCGAAATTGTCACCTCCAGAACTAGTTCTGTGGAAGTGTTATCTAGCCAGTACCCATTCTATGGAACGGTTCTAGAACTAGTTCTTTAATCAGTGATTTTTGTTCGAAATTGTCACATTCGGAACTAGTTCCATAGAAACGTTAGGGAATGGTTTCAGAATCTGTTTTTTTATTTTAAAGGCCACTTTTGAATTCAATTTAAATTTGAAATACTCTTCTTTTAATTTTTGAAATTTTTTATACAAGTATTTTAAACAGTTCTAGGAAGTCATTCGAGAACCAGTAATTTGTTCTCAGAAGTGATGTAGAAGTCATACAGAATTAGTTCTTAAGCACTAGTTATCTAAAACATTTCTTAAAACGAATTTAGAATCAGAATAAGGTTCTACTCGATTAGTGTCAGAATTGGTTGTGATACCACTAGTTCTGAGGATGTTATTAAAGAATCTGAAGTGGTTCTGATTACACCAGTTCTAGAACTAATGATTTTAGAACATGTTCCAAAATTTTTCCTGGGTTATTTTAATAAAATGAGGGAATTGTACCGTTTATGTGGCATATAAACATAAACATAAAAATATATATCGTCTATTCCATGAGAGATTTATAAAAAATGCCAATTTTTTTACGGAAGGTCATCCGACTTTGTTCATATTTGGTACGCATATAACATAAGAAGCCATTCAAATATCTCCATTTTTGTTTTTTTTTTTTTTTTTTTTTTTGAATTTTAAAATATTCGCGAATTTATTTACGATTTCGATTTTTCGAAAAGTAAAAAAAAAAAATCGGAAAAGTGTGTAAATTTACACATCAATAACTCTAAAAGTTTTTAACGGATTTCAATGATTTAAGCTGCATGTAAAAAATTAATATGTCCTCTTTTAATGTAGTAATTTAAAAATAATATTATGATTTAAAAATGATTTAAAAATCGAAGGGTTTTTTTGTTGTTTTGGTCAGTGGCGTTAGGTGTGACGATTTTACGTCATTTTGACGATTTTTTAAAATGAATTTAGTAATTTGACGAATGACGATTTTTTATAGTAAGTGGCTAATATTGTGACGATTTTCTTAAATGAAATACTTTTTACTATATAAATGTATTAAGGATTATATAAATTTCAGACAAATTGTGTAAGAATCTATATTTTTGTACTTTTAATACATGGAAATATTTAATTTTGGGAATTCATTCATAATTAACACACATAACTTGGATGTCTTTTTGATTCATAAATAGGAAATACTTTACTTTCTTTATTATAAAGTTTTCTTAATTGGATTGATAAAGAATAATATGATGTAACAGAAATTAAATAAAAGAATTGTAAATTTAGGCAAAAATATTTTGTATTCTTATCAATATATTTTTTTTGGATAAGGAAATCTATAAAATTATCAAACAAACGAAACTAAAAAAATCCTTAGGAATTTCATAATTTAAAATAATTCTAAAACGTCATTGAATTATAATACAATAATATTTTAAAAATAATTCAAAGAAAAGTTTATAACTAAAAAAATTTTACCGTTTTAATTTTTTGTATTTAATTATATACTACGTTAAATTTTTTTCAAAACTCGAACAATTATTTCAGGGAATATTAATGATAATTACATTATAAACTACTATGTTTTTCTAACTCATATATCTGTGGACTTTTGACTAAACTCAAAAAAAATTCTGGAGAGCTAAAAAACTGTTTTAAGAATTAAAAATTTCCATGGAAATAATAATTATTCAACTGCATATATTTCCAAATATAATAGTAGTAAGAAAATACCTATTAGTCTTAACGATGCGACTTTAGCATGTTAATTTATAAGTCAAATATGATATAAGTCAAATTATAAGTTTTATTGTTTAAACTATTTTAAATATTGTCTTTTTTAACAAAATTTTAACTTTATTTATGAAAAAAAAAAACTTATTTTTTAAAGTTTTTGATAGTGACGTTTTTTTTTTATGATTTTTTTAAATTTTTTTGACGATTTTGACGATATTTTTTCTTAATTTTGACGATTTTTTGAGAAAAAAGCCTAACAGCACTGGTTTTGGTTTTTCTTTTACTCACTACAAAGTTTATTTTTACTATTTGTAGACAGTAAACTTTACTAAAGGTTTGATATTTTGGCAAAGAAAAATATAAAAAAATGAACTCTGAAAATTTGTTACGTTAATTCTTTGTTAATACAACTTATTCAATCAGCATTGAAACCATTCACACCAATCGTTAAGTATTCGTTGCTTTTGAGAGTATTCGTTTACATTTGTAGAAGACATGCAATGCATGCATCATTTTTCGTTACACTCCGTTGTTGTGAATAATGTCATGTATTGCTTTACGGAATTGATTTATATTGTCAACATGAGGTTTGTTTTTTCTGATTGTATTCAAAATCAAAAATTAACCAATCAAACCGTTCTCTGATATGTAACTTTAAATGTTTATAAATATATACGTCGGATTTTATTGATTTAAAAAACAATATAAAATTTATTGCAATAAATATTGTAAATTATATTGTATGAATCAATTTTCGGATGCATTTTTAAGAAATTTCTACCCTTTTGATTTTAAATATTTGTGCTTAATATTGAAGACAAATATGTTTATTATATAAAACATCAGCATATAATCTGGGACAAATAGGTTTTATAGCGCAAATAACAAATTATGAAATAAAATTAATTTTAAAATAAGCTCACAAATACAAAAATCAAAAAAAAAAAAAAAAAAAAAAAAATAAAAAAAATTTGAAGAAATATTTTTAAAATATTGTTTAATAGTTAACCATTTTGTCCCAGAACAATTTATATTGCAATTTTTAGCAAACATAATAATTTTTTGTATATTAGATGGAAAAAAAAAATTTAAAGGGTAGAAATTTTTCAAAAATGCATCCGAAAATTGCATTTGCATTATGAATGCATTTTTAAATAATAATATTATTTTTAAATTATTAAATTTATAGTGGACCTATTCTTCTTAAATATGCAAGTTAAATCATTAAATGGCTCCATATGGTATGCGTATGCCAAATATTATTAAAATTTAAAGACATAAAAAATATTTTTGGGCTTTCTCTCATGGAATGGACGATATATATTTTAGAAATTGAAATTTTTGAATTTTTTATGGATAACTAAAATTATAAGATAAAAAAAATTTTAGAATTGTTCTCATGTGTCATATTTCATTACAAGCATTTTACAAGTCATGTGTGTTATATATTCGCGATATGTTACCATTTGTTTAATAAGATTTATAATGTTGACATATATGTATATACGTATATTTAGTCTGTATATCAGTTAAAAAAAATTACTTTATAACTAAAAAAACTGAAAAAATTCCCTTTTTGCCGAAATCCGCAAAATTTAAATCTAAAGTACTGCTTAGTCATACAAGGTATGGGCCTAATTATTCAAATTTTTTTGAAACAAAAATTTTAAAAGAATAAAATTGGAATTTTGAAATAATCTTAAAAATTCCAGAACTTTTTAACCAAGCATGAAAAGGGATTTTGATTATCTTGCAGAAACAAAAATATATTTTTCAGTAATTATGGTTCAATTTTAATTAAAAATAGTATTTTAATTAAACAGTGGTGAAAAAGGCATTAATGGTCTGGGGAATTCGTAATTACAAACATTTCTTAACCTATGCAGTGTCACATTTGGCAGTTTTATAACGACAAAAATCAAATTTTGAACATATTTTTGTAAATTTTATTAAAATAATGTATATTTTAAAAGTAGTCATAGCGAGATCTAATCTCGCCAATCTTAGTGAAACATTTGCAAAACAAATTTTCAGCCATTAGCTTAAGATATTTAAATAATTCATAAAAAATTGCTAATATCAACTACCGCACAATTTTTTCAAATATTTTAAAAGATCGCAAAAAGTCGCTGCTAATATTCTCAAATATAATTTTATAGATATTCTTTAATATAACAATCGTATTTTTAAAATAGAACTCTTTGGAACTTTTTATTTCCAGTCGATTAAATATATAATTTCACAAAAAATATATTTTTTAATATTAAAATTTTTTTAAATAAAAAACAATATTTTTAGTATTGATTTTTTAACTAAGCAAATTGTAATAGAATAATTTGGATAGATTTATTAAATACCGAAAAAATCAATATTTGCAGTATTTACTGAGATATATGAAGTTAAAGTAAACATACTTCTTTAAAAAAGTTGTAAATAAAATTAAAATATTTTTAAAAGTTTAAGTACTTTTTCCATAATACAGTACTTTTCAACTGAATAGGTTCAAGATTTTGGTTACATTAAAACTCGTAGTATTTTTAATATAATGAAGATGGTTCAATTTTTTTATCTTGATTTCTAAAGTCTTGAGTTCTAAGATGTTTGGCTGTTGTTATCTCCGGAATCCATTTGGACACGCTATCTCAACGGATAGAGATGGCGCTTAAGACGATCAATGGTTTGTGCAACAACAGTGGCTTAAGCATAAACCCCTCCAAAACGGAACTTGTACTTTTCTTAAGAAGGTACAAAATACCATATTTTAGACTACCAAAATTGAATGGTACTGAACTTGCTCTGTCAACCAGTGCTAAATATCTGGGCATAATTCTAGATGACAAATTGTCTTGGAAGCCCAATATGCAGGCAAGAATATCGAAGGCTATAACGGCTATATATGTCTGTAGGAAGGCCATAGGGGGCAAATGGGGCTTAAATACCGGCAACGTGAATTGGATTTACGAGACTGTCGTCAAACCAATACTATTCTACGGAGTGTCAGTATGGTGGAACTCACTTGATACTGCTTCGAATTGCTCCAAACTCGAAGGAGTCCTTCGCAGAATGGGACTTCTCATTACCGGCGCAATGCGCACCACGTCTTCAAAGACACTATTTGCGATGCTGAACTGGATCCCAGTGGACCTTCTGGCCCGAAAGCTCGCCTTGAATACAGCAACTAGGTTCAACGCCACAGGTGGCTGGCAATATAGGGCGTATGGTCATTCGAGCATTCTAGGAACAACTAACGTTCTCCCCGTGCTGATAGACTACTGCGCTCCCAAAACGATCCTCTCGAGACTGTTTACTTTCTCCATTGCTGAGGACCCATTCATTTATATTGCTGAATTCGGGATAAGAAGGTCGTTCAGACTCCCAAACGAATGCAGTATTTTACAGGCCGAAATTATGGCCATTAAAGGAGCGGTTAATTGGCTAAGGTATTATAGGATATACGGTAGGGATATCGTAATTTTTACCGACAGTCAAGCTGCAATCAGAACCCTGACAGGTGTATATACTACATCAAATCTAGTCCATGAATGCCGGACATCCCTAAATGAGATGGCGTCACATTCGAGAATTGCACTGAAATGGGTGCGTGGACACGTGGTCAACCAAGGCAATAACACTGCCGATGAGTTAGCAAGGCACGGTACTACCCTACAGGACGCTGACATAGATTGGTTCTGTGGTCTACCCCTGAATGCCTGTAAGAAGCGTATTGAAATCGCATTTTATGACATGGCACAACACAGATGGGAAATCGAACCCACATGTCAAATTACAAGGATGATATGGCCCAGGCTTGACGCAGCTAGATCATCTTTCCTTTTGCGTCTCTCGAGATCACATCTGAGAAATGTAGTATCAGCAGTCTCAGGACACTGTAGATTTGGTATTCATGCCAACAGACTGGGAATCCAATCGTATGATTTTTACAGGAGCTTTGTTTCATCTGAATAGGTTCATTAAGAATAAAATTAATTTGCGTCAAGTATTTGTTGAAATCGCCCATAATTGTATGTTTTCCTTACATTTTCAACTGTTTTCTATAAGTCTTTAAAAACTGGTCGCGTAAAAAATTTTTCGATAAAGAAAAGAGCAAAATTATATCGTATGGACAATTCAGACTTAATCTATGAAATATGAAGAAGAAAAAATGAGCGAAGTTAAAATATTGTCAAAAATTTTTTAGGAAATCACTCCCGCTATAGAAAAAATATGAAAATAGGTACTTATAAAGCAACAACGAATGCTGACAGATCATTCACTATTCGAGATGCCTCCAATTCTACTGATTCTGCTTCAAAAATTAAACAAAAATCAGGTATTTTAGCAAGTGTTTTACCGTAAAACGTGTTATTTGAAATCCAGTTCACCTAAGACTAAAAATTATAAAGAACCCATCTCTAAACACCATTCGTGAAGTAAAACTACTCCCGTTTACTCGTGAACGCATGTTCTAAAAAAGAAATGAAACATATTGTTCTATAGAATAAAAAAAAATCAATATGGAAGTCTCCAATGACTATAAATGTTATTATTTTCGTCATTTGAGAAAGAAAGGATGCTAATTATGTATCCCATAAAGAATCGAAGGAAGTGTAATGGCGTAGAATGCTACTTCATATTATGATACATGTGAACTTCGATTTTCTACGCAATATAATTTTTTAGGTTAAATTAAATAATAAAGGCTATTCTTATTATTAATAATTTCCGAATAATATAACAAATCAAAAAACAAAATAGTAATTTTCATTAATATTTTAAAAATAACATGAGGTTTAATAAAACGAAAATCTTGAACCTATTCAGTTGAAGGGCACTGTATATGATATGTTTACTAATAAATGCGAAAAGAATTACTTGAATTAATAAGCTTTAATTTTCGCATTTTTGTCATTCTAATTTGGATAAATGTGACACTGTCCGATGTTTGATTTTTTAATTATGTCTAGATTACGATTTTTTTGAGATTTTGTTACAAAGTAAAGTATTTAATAGCTAAATTTTTCTAAAAACTGTGAAAAAGAAATATTTTCCCAAACGCCCCTTAAAAACTTCAAGTCCGATGCGGCATGGGTTAACGACACACAGTGTGTGATTCAAAAAATTAAATTTAAATAATTACGGAACTTTGGAACGGCTACTCCGATCGACATGAAATTTCACGTGGTAATAGTAGTAGTGTTGGCAAGTTTAAGTTTTGAGTTTGGACCATATAGACCTACAGGGGACGAGTCCACAGGGTCCCAAAATTGGACACCTCGGGTATAAAATTTATTAAAAATGCTCCTGATTCCTTATATCTGAACCGATTTCAAAGATTTTTATATGAAAGGATTCTGCTAGTCAATATCTACCGTTGTATGCATATATTATCTCTCTCAGTTTAAGAGATATTAAGCTTCAAAAATTAAAATTTTTTACTTTTTAGCCTGTCTTGGTGAAGTTTTATCGCTACAGAGGGTCCAATTTTAACCCCATTTTCTTTAAATGTTTCTTACTTCATTAAAAACAAATAGAAAAATGTGTAAAGAAAGAATTTTGAAAAAATATTTACGGAGTCAAAAGTTACAAGCATTTAAATTTAAACTTTAAAAAAAGTTAATTTTTTCCCGTTTTTTTCCAAAAAAGTGGTAACATTCTTTTTCTGTTATATAAAAATTTTCTTAAGTAACATATATATTATTTATATTGCTCTGAAAGATAATTAAACAAAAATACCCTAAAGGAAAAAAAAAGCTTTCAAAAATCGATTTTTGCGAGAACCAGGGTTTCCCAAATTTGAATTATTTTTCCAACTAATTTCGAATTTTCGCCTTAATTTCTCAAATCGCAAAGCTGGAATAAAAAAAAGTTATACTTTTTATTAAGCCTGAAGTGTTTTAATTTTTTTCGCAATAGAAATTGTTGCTCTCCGTTATCGGTTGGAAAGATATAACAAAAAAAAGTAAAAAATTCCATTTTTGTAAATTTTTTGGGAATTACTGGATTTTTGTAGACAAATTTAAAAAAGCGGATAACGCTTTGAATTAAGCATCAAAAAATCTACTTATGTGTGAAATCATTCAATCATTCAAAAATATTCACTAACAAGAATTTTATTATATAATTAAAAATTAAAAATATGTAAAAAATCACAAATTCATCCTATCTCATTGTTTTTTGCAAGTAGTTTTTTTAATGTCTAATTCAAAGCGCTATTCACTTCTTTAAATTTGTCTTCAAAAATTATGCATACGACAATGTTTTTTGTAGAAATCGACTAGCAGAATCCTCTAAAAATCTTTGAAATCGGTTAAGATATAAGGAATCAGGATCGTTTTTAATAAATTTTATACCCGAGGTGTCCAACTTTGGGACCCTGTGGACTCGTCCCCTGTAGATCTGCATGGTCCAAGCTCAAAACTTAAACTCACCTACATCTCTACTAACACCATGTGAAATTTCATGGAAATCGGAGAAGTCGTTCCAAAGTTTGATAATTATTTCCATTTAATTTTTTGAATCGCACACTGTGCGATATCCGATTTTACTAATACTTCACGCAACATCTTTTTACATACCAATGAACGATTCTAAGGGGTTACGGTAAAATTTCAAAACTCGGTAAATTTTGGTTCAGTCTTATATACATTAGACTGTCCCGTAAACAAAAATTTTGTAAGTCCATAAACCGTCATTTTAGTACATCATGCAAATAAAAATTTCGATGTTTTTCTTAAAAAAATAGATAAGAATTTTATAATTTTGTTCCTTTTAAGGCTAAAATTTTAAAAACTTGCATTGTAGTAAGAACTGTTGATAATATGTAATTTTCCAGATTTTTTTTAAAAAAATTTCATCAAATTACCTTAAAAAATCTTCTAGCGAACAAAAATCACATTGTAAAAATTTTTAAAATATTTTTTCCATAACCAGCATAAAATTACGAATTTTTTGATACCCATTTCGATTAAAAAATTGAAACTTTTTTTTTGTATGGGACACATGATTTTAAAATCGCTGGTAGGGAACTGAAGACCAAATTTAAAAATTCTTTAAATAATTTTTTCGTATTAAGCTAATTTTTACGCATCGTTTGAGGGATCTTTCTACATCGAAATCTCGAAAAACGCTATTCTCGGGACACTCTAATATACATATATATTAATAATATAAACAAAATACATTTAAATTTCGTCGAAACAGTTTAAAATATTTGCTATTTCCTTATTTTTCTTACTTGTGACTAGAGTTTTTAATTTCCGGGAAACGGGATTTTTTTAGGCATTCCTATGGAAATCCCGGGTATTCGGGAAAAATACATTATTGTTCAAAAAGTAACAAAACTAAGCACAAAAAACTATATTTTTCATATTATATGCACACAAGAGTGTCCCGAGAATAACTTTTTCGAGATTTCGATGTAGGAAGACCCTTCAACGATGGGTAAAAATTTGCTTAGTACGTGAAAATTATTTAAAATTTTTTTTTAAATTGGTCTTCAGTTCATTACCAGCGTTTAAAAAATCATGGGTCAGAAAAAAGTTTCGATTTTTTAATCGAAATGGGTATCAAAAAATTCGTAATTTTATGCTGGCTATGAAAAAAATATTTAAAAAGTTTTTCCAATGGGATTTTATTCAAAATAATTAAGCTGCGATAAACAAATATTAATAATTTTAATATTGAGCTAAAGTCGCGATTATTACTTTGATTAAATTCACAATTTATTTGTTGGGGGGAAGCTAGTTCCTATGCGCATTTCGCCGGTTGCTTAAGCCAGCTCATCAGGAAACCTTTTATTTCGCTAGAAGACTTTTTAAAATATTTTAATGAACATTTTTTTAAAAAATCTGGAAAATTATATATTATCAACAATGCAAATTTTTAATATTTTAGCCATAAAAGGAACAAAATTATAAAATTCTTATCTATTTTTTTAAGAAAAGTATCGAAATTTTTTCTTTTGCTTGATGTACTAAAATGACGGTTTATGAACCAAAATTTTTGCGCAAATTTTTTAAAATATGTTTTCTATAACTGGCTTAAAATTACGATTTTTTTGATACCCATTTCAAGACAAATCTCAGTACTATTTTTTGAACGAAATGTTCTAGACCCGTGACTTTCATTCACTGGTAGGGAACTGAAGATCAATTTAAAATTTTTTTTAAATATTTTTCCAATATTCAGCTCATTTTTATGCATCGAAGACCCCTCTTCCTACAAAATTTTTGGCTACGGGACACTCTAATGCACGCAAATATATGAACATATTTCTAAATTAAAAATATATCGTTGAGGACCACTTTTTTGTTATAATATTTTACTAAAAGAATTTTCAATATAGCTATCGGTTTGTTTGGCTGGACGGCTCACAGTGGGGTCAATCGCAAATCTTTTGCCAATAAATCTGTATCTCCTAAACTACTGCTCGGATTGAAATAACTTAGAAAAGCTTATTTTTTTCTTTATCTTGTCAAGCACTTTACAGAAATGAAAAATATTTATATGAAAATAATTTGTTGAAGTTACGATTTTTTAAAACTTTTAAATACTCGAGATAGTCAACTTTGACACCCTATAGTTTACTTCGTGTTATCACAGGGAGACTACAAGATGATTTTTCTGAAACCCTAGGTCCTCCTCTATAACTCTTCCATACATTTCAATTCGATCCGAGTAGTAATTTAGAAGTACGTTTTACCAAAAAAAAATTGTGATTGTATTCAGCTTATTGAACGTGGTTGTGATCGGTTCATTATTTCACTTAGCCCCCATTCAACACTCAAAAATACCTTAAAGATAGGTGTAAGCGAGCTTAAGTTTTGAGTTTGGACATTATAGGCATAAGAGGGCGGGTCCAGAGGGTCCTAAAGTTGGACACCTTGGGTGTTCAAAAAATTTAAAACGATCCAGATTAGTTATATCTCATCCGATTTGAAAGATTATATGAGTGGATTCTGCTAGTAGATATCTATAAAAAATATCGTCGTATGTGTAGATTTTCTTTTTTTAGTTTAAGAGATATTTGGCTTCAAAGATTAAAATTTTTATTTTTGGACCTATCTTGCAAAAGTTTTTTTCGCTATAGCGGGTCCAAATTTCACTAAATTTTTTTGAAATATTTTTTTATTGTATAAAGATTTTTGACAAAATCTTTACGGAATCAAGAGTTATGTGCATTTGAATTTTGAAAAAAGTAGATTTTTCACCGTTTTTTTGCGAAAAAGGTAGTTACGTTCTTTTTGAGTTATAAAAAAAATTTCCTTAGTAACATATATATAGTATTTACATTTTTCTAAAAGACTGCTTTATAAGGAATTGTGTGAAGGCAAAAAATATTAAAAACGTTAATACTGCGTGAACCAGGGTCTCTCAAATCTGACCCATTTTTTTATGATTTTCCAATTTTGCCTTAATTTCTAAAATCGCAAAGATGAAGTTAAAAAAATAATTCTATTTTTTACAAAGTTTGATGTGTTTTTAATTTTTTGGTAATAGAAATTTTTACTCCCGATATCGGTTGGGATAGTCTACTCAGGTGTAAAATTTCATTTAAAAATATTCACTAACAAAAATTTTATTCCAAAATTAATAAGTAATAATATGAACAAAATCAAATATCAGTCCTTTCTCGGTGTTTTTTTCAAAAAGTCTTTAACAAATTTTCGTATTATAAAGATTCTTTATATATTTTTATATATAAGAAGACAAAAATTCCTAAACAACGATATATAAAATGTATTATTTATCAGCCTGATGGCTATAGCAAAAGGATATGAATTAAGCACTTGCTCAAAAAAAAAAAAAAAAAATGTTATGATATATTACAATATTTCTTGATACTGCATTATCAATCATAGAAAAATTAAAAAATTAAGCAAATTAACCAAATCACATGCAATTATTAAGTTTGAATCCTTTAACTGTATACGCAAAACAGAGGATATAGATTTGTTATACACCAATATTTAGGAAATTAAGTAGTCTTTTCAAAACTATATAAAATTATTTATAATAAAAAAATTCCTTGTATATTTTTTGCGAAAATGTGCCGAGAAAGCGTAAAATTGGTTTTTGTGCAAATTGTTCAATTTTAAATTTGGAATAATACTTTTTGTTAGGTAATATTTTTAAATGAAATTTTGCTCTTAGATAGACTTTTTGATGCCTAATTTGGACCTTTAGTCACTTTTTTGGTTTCTCAATAGAAATCCCGCAAATTAAAAAATTTCCAAAAATGGGATTTTCTAAGTTTTTTGCTATATCTTCCCAACCAATTTTGGGGGAGCAAAAATTTCTTTTACCAAAAAATTAAAATTGCGATTTAAGAAATTAAGGCAAAAATTAGAAAATCATAAAAAAATGGGTCAAATTTGAGAGACGCTGCACAGTGGGGCCAAAAGCAAAATAAATGGTAATAAGTCTGAAACTTTGAAACCACTGAACCGATGAAACTTGGAACATCGATAGAGGAGGAGTTAGGCTTTCACAATAATGTAAAGGTGGAATCTGTGAGCTCACCTTGAGAGTGAAAAACATATCGGGGCTTATAACTTTTACAAATATTAACCGATTTTAAATATTTACAAATGCAAATTATGTTAATATGGACTTATTTCAAAAATTTGAGACTGAATAATTTCTAAATGCTTATAGGTATTAACATAATTTTTTCACGTGATATTAAATATTTAATGGAGAATTGACAAATGTGAAAATCAGAAAAATTTATATAATTTTACTATATATTTTTAGGAGTCGAAGTTGTTATTATTGAAAATTGGGTATTTTCGGAAAATCGCCTCGTGTGACTAAGTTTACCGGTAGGCTGTAATAATTTTTTGCAAAACCTTTAAGAACATATTGATCTATATAGTTTAATTCACAGAAGTACCAAAATCAACAAACCATTTTTTTACAGACTCAAAAAGTTCAACTTCTCATCCAAAATTGATAATTTTTGACTACTGCTGGATGTAGGGTGAACATTAAGAACTTTTAAACATTACACTTACACCTTTTCTTGGGGTCTCATCTTTCAGAAAATGTCAAAAAATATTAAACCTTTTTAACTTAATTTTTTTAATAAGTTACTAATATAAAGTTATATAAAGTTACTTTTTTGGCAAAAAATTGAAATTTTTGAGACCTGTTATGAAATTTTGATTTTGAAATTTTTTTCTTGTTATCGAATTGAGATAACAAAAAATTTTTTTTATTAGCATAATTTAGAAAATTGTAGAGAATTTCAACGTATTTTTAAAAAATTTTTCGAAATTTTATTTTAAAAGTTATAGGGCAAAATCGCAAAAAAGTGAAGGCCAGTAAGTAGTAATCTTTCAGAAAAATATAAATACTATATATGTTACTTAAGAAATTTTTTTATAACTTTTTATAACTTAAAAAAAAAAAAAAATTTCAACACAATTTTGTTATTTGTTGTTAATAAAATAAAAAATATTTCAGAAAAATCGAATGAAATTTGGACCCGCTATAGCGAAAAAACTTTACCAAGATAGGTCCAAAAATAAAAATTTTAATCTTTGAAGCCAAATATCTCTTAAAATAAAAAAGATAATCTACACATACGACAATGTTTTTTTTATATATCGACTAGCAGAATCCACTCATATAAAAATATTTAAAATCGGCTGAGATATAACGAATCTGGATCGTTTTAAGTTTTTTAAACAACCGAGGTGTCCAACTTTAGGACCCTCTGGACCCGCCCCCGCTATGCCTAAAATGTCCAAGCTCAAAACTTTAGCTCGCCTACACCTCTACTAACACTGCCTTAAATTTCATTGAAATCGGACCAGCCGTTTGTAAATTCCAGATTTATTTCCATTTTATTTTTTGAATGGGATCGGTTCACAATTGACAATAGCTTCCATATAAACCTCTCTTCCGAAAATCACTTTAACGTTTATAAATCCCATACGAGTATCAAATTAATATTCAACACAAATAAGTTTTATGTAAGTAGAAACAACATTGACAAAACTAATGAGAATCGGTCCATAATTTACCATAGCTCCCATATAAACCCACTTCTGATAATCTCCTACATTTGGATATTTTATTTTACATTTAGTAAAAGTGTTGGTCTACGATTGGTCACAGGTATAATATAATTCCCCTTCCCGATTTTTTGTGCTTATACACAATGGCGTGAGGTATCATATAGTCGGTCTTGACCGACTATACATGTTACTAATTTTGATAACAGGAACTAATGCAAGTGGATTAGAATTGAAAATGGGTCTTTAATAGGGATGCCATACGGGACTGATTCTTGCAAATCCCGGGATTCGGGATTTTTTAATTTTAAATCCCGGGATCAAAGGATTTTTCGGGTTTACGGAATTTTTGGGGATTCGGGATTTATTGTTCACATGAATACATTTTAAATATAAGAAAAAATAAAATTTTTTAAAATATTTCAATTAAAGAAATTCATTTGTATATTAAAAAGCAAAACATCTATGTAATAAATTTTTAAAATATTTTTGAAAAATTTCTGTAAATGTTTTTTTGTTCTCTCTTGCCTTAAGTTAATTTTTTGTATTGTATTTATGGCAATAAATCCCGAAATTTAAATCCCAGGATTTTTTAGGATTTCTTAATAAAAATCCAGCAAATCCCAAAAAACTTTCAAAAATTTTAAAAAATTGTATTTTTTAAAGATTTTTGCTATATCTTCCCAACCGATATCGGGGAGCAAAAATTTATATTACCAAAAAATAAAAAAACACATCAAACTTTGTAATAAATATAATTGTTTTTTAATTCCAGCTTTGCGATTTGAGAAATTAATGCAAAAATTGGGAAATCATAAAAAATGGGTCAATTTTGAGAGACCCTAGTTGACGCAGTATTAACGTTTTTAATATTTTTTGCCTTCACACAATTCCTTATAAAGTAATCTTTCAGAAAAGCATAAATACTGTATATGTTACTTAAGAAATTTTTTTATAACTCAAGAAGAACGTAACTACCTTTTTCGGAAAAAAAACGGCGAAAAATCGACTTTTTTCGAAATTAAAATTTAAATGCATATAACTTTTGACTCCGTAGAGATTTTGCGAAAACATTTTTTTACACAATTTTATTATTTGTTGTTAATAAAATAACAGATATTTAAAAAAAAAACGAGTGAAATTTGGACTCGCTGTAGTGAATAATGAACCGATCATAACCAATTTCAATAGGCTTTGTCCTTGTACCAAAATAATTATCTGTGCCAAATTTCATCAAGATATTTTTAAAATTGCGACCTGTACTTTGTTCACAAGGTTTACATGGACAGACAGACAGCCAGACAGACGGACATCGTTAAATCTACTCAGAAAGTGATTCTGAGTCGAACGGTATACTTTAAGGTGGTGGTCCGATAATTATTTCTGTGCGTTACAAACATCAGCACAAACGCATTATACCCCAAGCACCTATGGTGGTGTAGGGTATAAAAATAGCAAAATTGTGTAAATGCTTCTAAATTTTGACTCCGTAAATATTTTTTCAAAGTTCTTTCCTTACACAATGAAATAAGAAAAATCTAAAGAAAATCGGGCTAAAATTGGACCCGCTGTAGCGAAAAAACTTCACAAAGACATGCTAAAAATTAAAAATTTCAATCTTTAAAGCTCAATATCTATTAAACTAAAAGAGATAAGCAGAATCGTCCCATATAGAAATCTTTGAAATCGGTTTAGATATAAGGATTCAGGATCGCTTTTAATAAATTTTATACCCGAAGTGTCCAACTTTGGGACCCTGTGGACTCGCCCCCTGTAGGTCTATATGGTCCAAGCTCAAAACTTAGTCTCGCCTACAACTCTACTATCATCATGTGAAATTTCATAGAAATCGGAGCAGCCGTTCCATAGTTCCATAATTATTTCCATTTCATTTTTTAAATCGCACACTGTGCGATACCACCCTGCAAAAATAGTTTGGCTTTTAGTAATGGCTACTACTTCCTAGACTCACTACCTGGTAATGAGCTGTTTGTCTAACTTTTGAAGCGTTCAAAATATTTCAATAAAATTTCACATAGTTATTACTGAGATAGTTTTCAAATGTTTTGGAGGAGTAGAAGTTTCTAGCTGGTCTGTGGGCAGGAGGAGAACCTCCGAAAGTGGTCAACTCTTTTAATTATTTCTTATATAATATCCGAGGCGACCCATTTCGGCGGTCCTCGCCTCCTGTCCCAAGACCGCCTAGAAACTAGTGCTCCTCAAAAACATTTGAAAACCATCTCGGTAATAACTATGTGAAATTTCATTGAAATATATTTATCCGTTCAAAAGATACAGAAAGTTATTTAAAACGAGAGAAGAAGATATAGTCGGTCAAGTCCGACTATATGATACCCTACACCATTTCAATCCACATAATATATGTATACAACTTGCTTGTGTTAAATACAGTGAACTCTCGATAATGTGAACTAATTAATGTCGGGGTAGTTCATATTTTCGAATTTGTTCACATTTTCGATTTTGATTTTTTTTATATATATTACTAAGTTATTCTTTCTAAAAATCATTTCTGCAAGGAATGAAAATGCAAAGATTACTAACTTTTGTAATTTATTTGGAACATAAAAAGTTTTTAAAAATCCATTTTATAAAGAGTATATACGTAGTATGTACATAAAAAACAAACAAAATATTACGAAAAAAAAAATAAATAGAATTTACAATGAAAAAATATAGGTACATATATATATAATTAAATATGGATATAAACGGTTATTATTTTCTGTTTTTTCTTTTGTTCGACCAGCTTATTTACCGCCAATTCCCTGATTTTTTTCAATACTTTAATGTCAGTTTGATCGACCATTTGAAATTCAGCCCATTGGACAGCTTTGTTAAAAATTTCGACAGCTTCTTTGGCTTTAATGTTGTTTTCAGGCGCTTCAATAAAACAGTCGTCATCATCGTCGGACTCTTCAATTAAATCATTTTCATCAAATGGCGTGACGTCCTCACAAGGATTTTTGATCCAATTTCTAATGTTTACAGCAGTAAATACTTCCTGAGGGCACAATGGCTGTAGAAGATCTGCAGCAGTATTTTCTAAAGATCTAACCTCTGATTGCCACTTTTCTTTTAAAACGCTCAAAGGAACATTAAATTCAGGATCGTCTTCATCATTTACCATATTCAAAATATCTTTCCAACAGTTAGATAAAGTTTCTTTACCAACTCGGTTCCAGGATGCATCTAGAATAGAAACTCCTTCTTTAAGTGTGATTTTTTTCATCGATTCAAGCAAATCCCCCTCTTTTGCAATAATTGTTGCCAGAAGACTGTTCCTATAATGAAGTTTGGTGATTCTAATTGCATTTTGATCCATTGGCTGGATCAGAGCCGTTACGTTTGGAGGCATGAACATAGCTTCTATGGAACCATCCTCGGATTTAAGGTCAGATTCTGGTGGATGGGATGGGGCATTATCTATTAGGAGTAAAGATTTTACTGGTAATCCTTTCTTCGTTAAAAAATCTGTCACCTTAATGAAAAATAAAACAGTAAGAATCCCAATTGAACTATTTTTACATGTTTACTTACCTCTGGCACAAAACAGTTGTGAAACCATTCTTTAAAAATGGAAGAAGTCATCGAAGCAGACTTTGAATTTCTGTAGTTTACGGGACAGATAAAATTTTTAAAACTGCGAGGATTTTTCGATTTTCCTATTACTAAAAGTTTTGTTTTATAAGATCTTGACGCATTTGCACAGCATAAAAATGTTATCCTTTGCTTTTCCATTTTTGCACCTGGAGCGCTTTTCTCCAATGACGTTACATATGTCTTTTGTGGGAGAAGTTTCCAATATAGACCAGACTCATCGGCATTATACAACTGATCATTCGATAGACCCAAATCTTCTATCTTTGCTTTCAATTTAATTTTAAAAGGATTTACGAACTGAGATTGCGCAGAAAGTTTTTTACCGCTTATCTGAAGGAGCCGAATTCCGTATCTCTTTTTAAATTTTTGTAGCCACCCATCGCTAGCATTGAAGTCATTTTCGTATTCACTTATGTTTTTGTGAACTTGTTTGGCTTTCTCTTTCAACATCAACCCACTTACAGGGAGGTTTTTATTCCGCATGCAAATAAACCACTTATAGAGCGATTTTTCCATTTTTGGAAGCTCTGAAGATCGTAATGTTTTGCGTTTTCCGGGTCCATAAAACGTATTGTTCACACATTTTAAAATATTGTTTTTTTTTATTTCTTATTGAACATATCGTTGATTTTGCAACTTTATACTTTTTACTTAACACTGTAACACTCGATCCTTTTTTTAAATATTCCAAAATTTCGCATTTTTCATTTAAGGATAAAAACTTTCGACTGTTTTTAGACATTACTAATTTTAAAAATAAATTCATGAACCTACCGCAACAAGTTACATAAAGCGACTAGCATTAAATACCTTTAAAATAATGGCATACTATGGTATTTATTAATTCGGGGATTCCCAACATTAAAAATAAATGCTTCTACAAATTAAAAAATCCCCAAAAATTAAAAAAAAAAAAATTGTTCACTATTTCGAGCCATTAAACTTTGTTCACTATTTAGAGCGCCCATATAAAAAACTGAGTGCTCACATTAGTGGATAGTTCATTATATTGGATGTTCACATTACCGCGAGTTCACTGTATTAACATAATACTAACATTTGTATGGGATTTATGCACGTTTGTGATTTTCGGGAGAGGAGTTTATATGGGAGCTATGGTCAGTTATGGACCGAACTTCATGAAATTTGGCAGACAGATTTTTGCTGATATAAGATTTATTTGTACCGAATTTCATTAAAATATTCATATTTTTAAGGCATCTATAAGTGTTAAAACTCTATTCCGGGAGGACATTTGTATGGGGGCTAGGTGAAATAATGCACAAACACATAATACCCCAACCACCTTTGGTGGTGTAGGGTATAATAATACCCCAACCACCTTTGGTGGTGTAGGGTATAAAAACACGTTGAAACTGCTGTGCACTTATGCATAGTGGGGCCAAAAGCAAAATAAAAGGTAATAAGTCTGGAACTTTGAAACCACTGAACCAATTTAGATGAAATTTGAAACATCGATAGAGGAAGTGTTAAGCTTTCAGAATATTGTTGAATAAAGTATGTAGCTGCAACACAGACGCCGCTACAGTGGGCCAAATTTGACCACCTCGAGGGTGAAAAACATATCGGGGCTTAATACTTTTACAAATATTAACCGACTTTAAATATTTTTACATTTTTTAATTTTCTTATGCAAGACAAGGAAAAAACATACTTATTGTGCAAAACTATCTCGTCTGGTTTAAAAGATATTCAACTTCAAAAATAAATTTCTCATTTTTGGCCTTGACTTTTTTGCGTTATTATATGAATTTAACTCATATAAGTTAATTTACTAGTTCTTTTGAAAATATATTTTTATTTATTTCCAAGCTATTGTGAGAAATGTTATCTATTTTAAATATATTTCACCGATTTTTAAGGTAAAAGAGATAAAAAAGTTGTTTATATGTAAAAATATTAACATGTCAACTTTTATAATTTTTGGTTAAATATATATTAACCGATTTTAAATATTTTTACATTTTTTAATTTTCCTATGCAAGACAAGGAAAAAACATACTTATTGTGCAAAACTATCTCGTCTGGTTTAAAAGATATTCAACTTCAAAAATAAATTTCTCATTTTTGGCCTTGACTTTTTTGCGATTTTGCCATATAACTTTTAAAATAAAATTTCTAAATTTTTTTTTAAAAATATGCTGAAATTCTCTACAATTTTCTAAATTATGCTAATAAACAAACTTTTTGTTATATCAATTCGATAACAAGAAAAAAATTTCCAAAGTCAAAATTGCAAAACAGGTATCAAAAATTGCAATTTTCTTTCTAAAAACAGTAACTTTATATACTAAATATTTTTAAAAAGTTTTGTTAAAAAATTTAATATTTTTTGACATTTTCTGAAAGATGGAATCCCAAGAAAACGTGTAAGCGTAATTTTGAAATGTTCTGAACGTTCACCCTACATCCAGCAGTGGTCAAAAATGATCAATTTTGAATGAAAAGTTGAAATTTTTGAGTCTGTAAAAAAATTGATTATTAATTTTATTACTTCTGTGACAAACTATATAGCTCAATATGTTCTTAAAGGTGTTGCAAAAAATTATGACAGCCTACTGGTAAACTTAGTCACACAAGGCAATATTCAAATATTCAAAAAATATTCAAATTTTCAATAATAAAAACTTCGATCCGTAAAAATATATAATAAATTTATATATATTTTTCTGATTTTCACATTTATTAACTCTATATTAAATATTTTATATCATGTGAGAAAATTATGTTGATATCTATAAGCATTTAGAAATTATTCAGTCTCAAATTTTTGAAATATGTCCATATAAGCATAATTCCAAAATGTAAATAATATTTAAAATCGGTTAATATTTGTAAAAGTTATAAGCCCCGATATGTTTTTCATTCTTGAGGTGATCAAATTTGTCCTACTGTAGCGGCGTCCATGCTACAGCTACAGGCTCTATCCAACAATATTGTGAAAGCCTAACTCCTCCTCTATCGATATTCCAAATTTCGTCTAAATTGGTTCAGTGGTTTTAAAGTTCCAGACTTATTATCATTTATTTTGCATTTGGCCCCACTGTGTTATGTATATAGGATGCTTCAACACTAGATTACAAATGAATACAAAATTTTTGATTTTACTTGCTCCACCGGCAGTTCCTGGTAGATGGGGATATAAAAATAATATGTGTGCTAAAATTGGGTTGATCGGTCGTAAACCGGCCAGTCGACTTTGACCTTTGTCCTAAAACAAGGATTAAAAGTAACTAATATCTTTATTGCGCAATAACTTTTTAATTTAACATTTTCCGATAAAATAATATATAAGCTTTTTTATTCAGAATAAAATGCAGAAATTTTTGACATATAATTTTTTAGCCTACTATGACTTGTTGTGATGTTATAAGCAATCAAAGTAAAAAATTTTTTCATGAACTTTTTTTAAAAAAGCCCTGGTCTTAATATGGGCCTGCTAGAAACGGTTTTTATTATTTTGTAGAGCAGGATTTGTAGTTTTTGTAATTCGATAAGTTTTATCACAATTACTTAATATATTAGGGTAGATGGACCAAAATCTGAATTTGGGGTATCAATTTTTTTCTTATTATACAAATATTGGTATTAAATGTAGCGTGTAGCATGAAATTTTGAATCATTACAGAGAGTATTTTTAAAATGTTAAAAAGCTTTGTTTTAGGACAAAGGTCAAAGTCGACTGGCAATCGACCCAATTTTTGCTCACATTTTATTTTTATAGCCCCATCTACCAAAAACTGCCGGTGGAGCAAGCAAAATCAAAACTTTTGTAAAATCCATACATTTTATGGGTAATCTATTCAATACACATTTACAATAGAAATTGAAGGAAAATTTGAAAATTTTAAAGGGTTAAAGTTTCAGTTAGTTTTTAAACGATTGTGTAAAGTATTTATGCAAGTATTTGGTATCTTTGATCAAAAAAGTTGTTTATTGGTATTAAATGTAGCGTGTACGTAATTTTTTGATCAAAAAACGAAAAATTTTTGTTTTTAGTGTTATTTAAAAAGAAAAATTATAATTTTAAAATTTTAGTATAGTATAAAAAAATTTGTCATTAAAAGAAGAAAATAAAAACCTTCCAATTTTCTTACTTCGAAATACCCAAAATTCCAGTTCGGGAAAACTTGCTTCAAAAATTGACTTTTTTCAGTAAAATGGTCACCCTGTCTTTATAAGAAGCACGGCTTATTAAATATTTTTTGTGTGATTAGCTAACATATGAAGGTAGGTTTGTAAGGTATTTTTATTTTAATATCAGCTTTGACATTTTTGTGCTCCACAAAAAACTAAAAACACAAAAATTAAAATTAACAAAATTCTGATAGGGCTAGCGGGGAGACTGTTACCCCAACTGCCCTCGGATTTGTCTTACATGCATTTATGTTAAGTATTCTTTTAGAAACATGAAAAAAATGTATGGTTCGGAGGAAAATAACGGATTTTAAAGTGAAAAAATGTTACCACTTTTTTGAAAAAAATCACAATTTTTTCAAATTTTCAACTTCAAAATGATATAACTTTTTATCTAAACCACATAGGTATATGATCCTTGCACAAAATTTGTTTATGATTTTGTATATAATCCAGGAATATTTTAAAATGTAAGACTCAAATTGAGCACGCCAAGTTAAAAAAACTAAAAGAAACATGGTCAAAAATGTGTCAAAATTTTACTTTGGTCCAAATATCTCTTAAAGAGATAACCTACATATGTAAGCATATTTTTATAGAGAATTATAAGGACTATCTTATATTCATAATTTTTTTTTTTTCACCCAAATCATAAATGAAATTTTGGCGATTTTTTTAATAATGTTCATACCCGAGGTGACCAACTTTGGAGCTAAACCCCCCGTCCTCCAGACTTGCTAAGAACCTGTTCTCATCCAAATCAATTGGCATACACCTGAGGATTGTCCATGTGAAATTTCATTCAAATACATCCAGCAGTTCTAAAGTAACAGAATTATTTCCAAAAAATTTCGTTTTGGGACCACTGTGCCATGTAAACTACAGGTAGATTTGGAAGATAACTTAATGCAATTTGGTAACTTGTAAAATAAAGGAACGTTCAAAACGTGTCCATTATTTCACATAGCTTCTAAATGACAAACGTCTGTCTAGAATTGAATTTGACCCCTATAAATCTCATATATATACACGCAAAGAAAAAATATGGTTCCTGTGACCATAAACTAATAGCAACATACTATGATTGTAATATAAGGTTCCAGGTTACAATAAGTATATTTGTACGTAATCATTATTATGATTCCAATTTATAATTTATTAGTAAGGCTCATAACCTTATTAATAACTTTTAGTAAGTTTTATAACCTTTTCTTAAATATTGCTTTCAATTTCATCATGTTTTTATCATTTAAAAATTCTATGTTATCATATATATGAACTAATTTCATCATAAGTATAATTCCATTTTATCATATATATAATACCATGTTATCATATATATAATTCCATTTTATCATATATATGAACTAATTTCATCATATATATAATCCCATTTTATCATATATATGATCCCATATTTTCATATTTATATTCATTTGTACCACGATATGTGGTACATTCATCATACTGAATAAAAACAAAACTTTTCAATTTATATTTGTTCATATATAAACTAAATGAGAATTATAACTACTGGACTGATACATAAAAATGTGTATTCAAAAGGCATTAAAATTAATAGCTTAGTGGTTGTAGAATTAACCAAATTTGTAAAATGAATTAAATGGTTATGTAATTAACTAAATTGTTGTAGAATTGACTAAATGATTGGATTTATTCATAAATATAATTCTGTGAACCATATTAAAATTTTGATTGAGGGTAATCATTAAATGATTAAACAGAATCATAAACGTTGCTATCATGAACACAGTATATTTAAATCAATGAAAAACGGCTATATAATCATTGAATAGTTGTGGTGATCATGCTGTAACCATGTTTTTTCTCTGCGTGTAGTAAGATACAACACAAATAAAATATTTTGTAACCTTAAACCACCACATCAAAGTGAAGAATTCTCGAAACAAATATGTTCGAGAAAATATCGAGAATTATATTAATTTCGAATGTTCGTAACATCAAACTTTCCTCGATAATTTCTCGATAGTAAACATTCGCATAATTTTAGAGAATTTAAAAATATTGATATCGCTATATTCAACTTTTCTAAATAAAATATCGAAACCAAATGTTTCGAGAAATTGTATGTAAATATAAAAGCAACTTATTTTCTTGTTTGTGCATGCAAAACAATAAAAACAATGAGAATGTATTGTCATTCTTGAGTCAAAGTCAAGGTTGGAAACCGAAATGAATAACGGTGTCGGTAACGGTATCGGTATTAAATTTATTTTTATTTCGGTAACGGTATCGATAACGGTATTTTAAATTATATCGGTATCGGTATACCGTTACCGAAACAAAAATACCGGTAAATACCGTTATTATTAAAAAAACTAGAAAAATCTTAAAAAAGTAAAATTTTTAAATAATTTTTAATTAAATTTCGCGAAAAAATGATTAAATTACATATTTGTATATTTAATTTAATAATTTTCTCTTGAAATGTTTGAAATATGAATATTTTTCGTTAGAGAACTTCATAAAATGTTTACAATTGCTTTTTTTATGGCACCAAAGCATTTAGGTATATTAAACCCGACTTCTTAAAGACAAATTGGTATAATTTTTTGCAGTACAGTGAAGTTAAAAATTTGGACAAAATTTGTATTTACCACAAATTTTAATAAAGACAAAAATCGTTCAATTCATTTTGCAAAATTTTTTTTCAAAAAAGGCTAATTTTATTATAAAATTGCAAAATGTAAAATTGTGCAAAAGATCTGTGGAGTAGCACAAAAAAACAGAATACCAAGAGAATTTTGGACGAGAGATTTTGTAGAGGAGAAATAGTGCTCTAGCAAGAAAGTACTAATTATGTTCCATTTACTCACTAGAAGTTTTTAAAGTTGCAGAATTAAAACGACGCGTCATAACCATGATTGAATGAAAGTAAGAAATTCAAATGTAATTCAAACTCTGAAAACGCTCAGGAGAAAATTTCCCGGACGTTTTGATCTCCCCGGTATCGCGATGAAAAAAGAAATTTAAACAATTGTT
The DNA here is from genome assembly GCA_951394005.1 of Protophormia terraenovae. NCBI lineage: Eukaryota > Metazoa > Arthropoda > Insecta > Diptera > Calliphoridae > Protophormia > Protophormia terraenovae. The sequence goes on from OX596074.1 coordinate 66,391,272, forward strand.
ATTGTACTGATTTTACAAATTAAATGAATTCTGGCTTATATATTGTGAAACGCGTTTTTGGATATCCGCAGAATCGTTATTCATACATATATCAGACATGTATCAAAAAATGTCGTATTTGAGCTATTTTACACAAGCTTCGAAACACGATATTAATGAATTTATTAAAAATTCACTTAAAAATGTAGTTTAATAATTTTTAAAGTAGTGGCTGATGAACGTCTTAACCGAAACCGTTTGAGGTAATTTAAATGTTAGTTCAAATGGTATAAAATTGTCTGTAGATTCAATAGGCTGTTATTGTACTGATTTTACAAATTAAATGAATTCTGACTTATATATTGTGAAACGCGTTTTTGGATATCCGCAGAATCGTTATTCATACATATATCAGACATGTATCAAAAAATGTCGTATTTGCGCTAGAAAATTAAAGACATTTCATATACTTTATTTAAACATTTTTACACAAGCTTCGAAACACGATATTAATGAATTTATAAAAAATTCACTTAAAAATGTAGTTTAATAATTTTTAAAGTAGTGGCTGATGAACGTCTTAACCGAAACCGTTTGAGGTAATTTAAATGTTAGTTCAAATGGTATAAAATTGTCTGTAGATTCAATAGGCTGTTCCATCAACATTATTGCAAATAATTAAAGTGTATGACATATTGAAACGTACTTACCTAAATTGTGAAAGTGATCGAATAAAATATTTTTGAAAAATGTCAACTTCTTATAATAAGTGGAACATAATGCTATACCCAGCAAAATTTTTTTGGCTTTTGGTAATGACTACTACTTACTAGACTCATTACCTGGTAATGAGTTGTCATTATTTTTCTCATTTCTTGGAGTAGTGGAATAACTACTTACCAGTAAACAACAAGTTCATTTAGTTCTGCAATGGCTCAGTTGGCTAGAGCGACTAAGTAGCACTCAGAAAGTTCACGGTTCAAACCCAAACTAAACACATCTATTTTTTTATGAAATTATTTTAATTTCTATTGGTATGTTAAAACTATTTACAACGCACGCAAATTTTAACGTATACATGGCGTAGTGAGTAAGACAGTAGTCTATGAAACATGAGCGAAAGTTTTTGCCTAGGTTCAAATCTCAGTTGAGGCAACTTTTTTTTTTTATCAATTTTGTAGTTTTGTAGCATTTGTAGTTTTGTAGAATTTGATTAACTACTTATTTGATTGTTTAAAATAAGTACTTTAATAATGGGGACCCATGAATTCGGGGACATCGCCATATAAAGGTAATGAGTTTTTCACCCGAATTATAAGTAGTTACCGCTTTTTAACAATGTAATATGTTGGCTTACCGGGTAAGTAAAGTTTTTGCTGGGTAAGGTCTGACATGACTATCTTTTTCTCTTAACATTCCTCAGCAAAAAAAAAGATTGAAACCTCTTATTCAGAATGTTTGCGTTAAAAGAAGAGGATTTGAACAACAAAAAAATTTAAAATATTGGGAGAAAAGGCATTGATGACTCTACTGTGGGCGAAATTAAAATTTTATTAAATGGCTTTATTAATATTATGTTTTATTATACAAATTATTATTTTTGTAATATATTTTATTATTATGTAAACAAATTTTTTAATATATGGTATATTGTGATGTTTGAAATAAGACATAAGTAACTTTAGAAATAAAATCAACTTTTAATTTTAGATTGGGAATGATAATAGCCACAAGTGATTAGTAAAATCAGTATCGAATAATTTTCATCAATTTTTGTAGTCGAAAACGAATCACTAACGAATATTTTTACGTTTCGCTATTGATATCGCTAAAGGTTCGTTAATATGAAAGACGAACCTTCGAGATCGAAAGATTTGCTGTCACAAAGTGAGCGACGGGTGAGCTCAAGCAGCTCGTTTTCGGGTCGCCAACGATAGTCGTTCTCGAATGTTTTGTCAGAGAAATGTTCGCGAAATATTCGAATGGGATATCATTAACGAAGTTTGTGGTCAGCTGGGTAATTGTAAATCCAAAATTTGCAATACTTCATTCAGCGGTCAAGGTTTCAACAAAAAACGTTTAAAAAATTAAACATATTTTCTAACTGTTCTGTTTTTAAATAAAATTCAATAGAAATTTGAAAATAAAAATTTCTTACTACTTTTATTCGAAAAATATATTCAAGTAAAATATAGCAAAAGAGAAAAATATTTTCTCTTGAAATGTTTACTACTTTTACTATTTTTATGTGCACAGAAACGCTTTTCGAGTAAAATACTTGCAAAAATAGTAAACCTATTGTTTAAATATGTACTTATAAATATTTTAATTTTCAAGAAGATTCAAAATTGATTAAAATTTTGTTTTATTTTGATTAATGACATGAAACTCAATGTCTTTTTACCATAATTATTTCTTATAACAAAAGAATTGTTATAATAAATAATTATAAAATAAAATGTTGGCAGTATAGTAGCCAACAATAAAATTTTTATTTTTGGACCTATCTCGGTAAAGTTTTTTCGCTATAGCGGTCCAAATTTCACTTGATTTTTTTGAAATATTCTTTATTTTATTAACAGCAAATAACAAAATTGTGTTGAAAAATTGTTTGACAAAATCTTTACGGAATCAAAAGTTATAAGCATTTCAATTAGAATTTTGAATTTTTAGAATTGATTTTTTGCCGATTTTTTGCAAAAAAAGGTAGTTACGTTCTTTTTGAGTTATACAAAAAATTTCTTAATTAAACATCAAAAAATCTACTTAGGTGTAAAATTTCATTTAAAAATATCCACTTACAAAAATTTTCGTGCAAAATTAAAAATGAATAATATGTATAAAATAAAAAATCAGTCCTTTCTCGGTGTTGTTTGAAAAGAGTCTTCAACAAATTTTCATATTTTTATATATATTTGAAAAGAAGACAAAATTGATGTATAACAAGTCTATATCGTCTGTTTTGCGTAAGCAATTAAAGGATTCAAACTTAATAATTACATGTGATTTGGTTAATTTGCTTAATTTTTCTATTATTGATAATGCTGTTGCTGATAATGCAGTATTAAGAAATATTGTAATAAAGATTAACATTTTCTTTTTTTCTGGGCATAGTGCTTAACTCATATCCTTTTGTTATAGCCATTAGGCTGAGAAGTAATACATTTTATATAACGTTGTTTAGGAAATTTTGTCCTCTTTTCAAATATATATAAAAAGTTTTATAATACGAAAATTTTTTTGAAGACTTTTTGCAAAAAACACCGAGAAAGGACTGATTTTTGATTTTGTACATATTATTCATTTTTAATTTCGCAATAAAATTTTTGTTCGTGGATATTTTTAAACGAAATTTTACACCTAAGTATATTTTTTGATGCTTAATTTTACCCTTTAGTCAGTTTTTTGGTTTTCTCAATAGAAATCCCAAAAATGGGATTTTTTAAATTTTTTGCTATATCTTTCCAACCGATATTGGGGATCAAAAATTTCCATTACCAAAAAATGAAAAGCTTTGTAAAAAATATAATTATTTTTTAATTCCAGCTTTGCGATTTGAGAAATTAAGGCAAAAATCGGAAAATTATAAAAAAAATGGGTCAAATTTGAAAGACCCTAGTTCACGCAGTATTAAAGTTTTTAATATTTTGTTTCCTTCACATACTTCCTTTAAAGTTTCGCAAAAAAAAAAAAAAAAAACGGCAAAAATCTAATTTTTTTCAAAATTCAAATTCAAATGTATATAACTTTTGACTCCGTAAAGATTTTGTCAAGAATTAATTTCTACACAATTTTGTTATTTATTGTTAATAAAGTAAAAGATATCTCAAAAAAATCGAGGGAAATTTGGACCCACAGAGCCGATTTAGATGAAACTTGGAACATCAATAGAGGAGGAGTTAAGCTTTCAGAATATTGTCAGACTCTATCCGACAATATTCTGAAAGCTGCAGCAGAAACGTTGCAAGCACAAAATAGTAATATTATATATCATTTTGAAGGAAATTATGTCGGAAAATTGCCTCGTGTGACTAAGTTTGCCGGTAGGCTGTCATAATTTTTTGAAAAACCTTTAAGAACACATTGAGCTATATAGTTTAATGCACAGAAGTACCAAAATCAACAATCAATTTTTTTTACAGACTCAAAAAGTTCAACTTCTCATCCAAAATTGATAATTTTTGAGCACTGCTGGATGTAGGGTTAACGTTCAGAACTTTTCAAAATTACACTTACATGTTTTTTCAGAAATGTAAAAATATTTCAAATCGGTTAATATTTGTAAAAGTTATAAGCCCCGATATATTTTTCATTCTCGAGGTAGCCAACTTTGGCCCACCCTAGCGGTGCCAAAGATAGATTAGTGATTTTTTGCATATTTTTCATTTTTAATTATACAATAAAATTCTTGTTAGTAAATATTTTTGAATGAAATTTCACACATAAGTCGATTTTTTGATGCTTAATTCAAAGCGCTATTCACTTTTTTAGATTTGTCTACAAAAATCCCGTAATTCCCAAAAAACTTTAAAAAATTTACAAAAATTGGATTTTTTACTTTTTTTGCTATATCTTTCCAACCGATAACGAGGAGCAAAAATTTCTATTGCGAAAAAAATTAAAACACATCAGGTTAAATATAAAGTGTAACTTTTTTTGATTCCAGCTTTGCGATATGAGAAATTAAGGCAAAAATTCGAAATAAGTTGGAAAAATAGGTCAAATTTGGGAAGCCCTGGTTCTCGCAAACTTTTACAAGCTTTTTTTGCTTTATAGTATTTTTTGTTTGGTTACTTTCAGAAAAATATAAATACTTTGTATATTATTTAAGAAAATTTTTATATAACATAAAAAGAATGTTACCACTTTTTTGTGGTAACATTCTCCCCGTTATCGATCTTTCCAACCGACTAAATAAAAAGTATAACGTTTTTTTGATTCCAGCCTTGCGATTTGAGAAAATAAGGCGAAATTTCGAAATTAGTTGGAAAAATAGGTCAAATATGGGAAACCCTAGTTCTCGCAAAAATCGACCTTTACAAGCTTTTTTTCCTTTAGAGTATTTTGTGTTTAGTTATTTTTCAGAAAAATATAAATACTATATATGTTATCTAAGAAAATTTTTATATAACATAAAAAGAATGTTACCACTTTTTTGACGGGTAAAAATCTACTTTTTTTGAAAGTTTAAATTTAAATGCTTGTAACTTTTGATTCCGTAAATATTTTTCCAAAATTCTTTCCTTACACAACTTTCATATTTGTTTTTAATGAAATTTTAAAACAATGGGGCTAAAATTGGACCCGCTGTAGCGAAAAAAACTTCACCAAAACAGACTAAAAAGTAAAAATTTTAATTTTTGAAGCTTAATATCTCTTAAAAAAGAGATAATTTAAGCATGCGACGATGTTTTTTGTAGATATCGACTAACAGAATCCTCCCACATAAAAATCTTTTAAATCGGTTCAGATATAAGGAATCAGGATCGTTTTTAATAAATTTTACACCCGAGGTCCAAGCTCGAAACTTAAACTCGCCTACACCTATACTATCACCGTGTGAAATTTCATGGAAATCGGAGCAGCCGTTCCAAAGTTCCATAATTATTTCCATTTCATTTTTGAAATCGCACACTGTGCGGCGGACGGAGAAATTCAGTTACTTATCAAATTTCTGGAAGGATTTGTTATAGAATATTATGCGAATGGTTTCAATAAAATATTACTAAAAGGTTTTATAAGTACGGAAAATTATGAAAAACGTTCCTTTTCTTATGAAAAGTATTATTGGAACTTGGTCCAAAAATTTCAACGAGATATCGCCTCATCAAAAATTATAAGATAACAAAAAAATTAGTTTGTGAAAAAAAACTGTTCTGATAGGACATGAGCCAATCTTTTCATAGACTTGAATTATACCGAGAGTATGTGAGAAGTCAGATTATCAAAACCGCTAGATTATTGTATATAGTTTTAAATAAAGCATGCTAACATAATTTGTATGCTTAGCTTATTTCGTCCTGGTCATTACAATTGCATCATATTTCTTAACAGTGATTTTAAGTTTAGTAATTTAAATGTCGAAATAGGTAAGTGCAAATAGTTTCAAATACAATGTGGAACATACTTTTTGGATATATAAAAAGTTTTACAATATGAAAATTTGTTGAAGACTTTTTGCAAAAAACACTGAGAATGGATGTATTTGTGATTTTGTGCACATTTTTAATATTTAATTATGCAATAAATTTCTTGTTAGTGAATATTTTTGAATGAAATTTTACACCTTATATATATATATATATATATATATATATATATATATATATATATATATATATATATATATATATATATATATATATATTCTGGGTTTATATCTTGTAATAATACGTAATTTTCGGGCAAATAGACCCCGAAAAATAAGACTTCAAACAGAATTTGAAGGAGAGAAACGAAACTTGGCATGTAGTATCCTATTGACATTTTATATATATATCCTGTAAGTAATTTTATTATCCAAAATTGTTGTAATAGCAATAAATACGTAGGTGAGATATATGCAAAACAAGAGATTTTTGTGAATTTTGATCGTGAATATCTTACGCAGATCACAAGTGATTACCGAAAAATTTTGACATGATGTATAAGATACCAAGACGAAACCATATGCCGAATTTCGTTTCTCTCCCTAAAGTTTCGGGTGAAATCTTATTTTACTGGGGTGTATTTGGACGAAAATGAAGCGTTTTATGTAAATTCATTTTAATAATGTCATGTCAAAATTTTTCGGTAATCACTTGTGATCTGCCTAAAATATTCACAATCAAAATTCACAAAAAGCTCTTGTTTTCATATAACTCACCTACGTATTTTTTGCTATCACAAAAATTTTGGATAATAAAATTATTTACAGGATATATAAAACGTCAATAGAAAACTACATGCCAAATTTCGTTTCTCTCTTTTAAATACTGGATGAAATTTTTTATTTCGAGGTCTATTTGCCACAAAATCGCGTATTTTACGGTAATTTTGTTTTATTAACTATTATGTTATTCGTTATCCAATCTTCTTGATCTTAGGAATTTCGAGGTCTATTTGCCACAAAATCGCGTATTTTACGGTAATTTTGTTTTATTAACTATTATGTTATTCGTTATCCAATCTTCTTGATCTTAGGAATTTCAGAAAGCACATATTGTGAGGTATTCAGCAATATATAAATAAATAAGAAAATTTCGTTTAAACTTAATTTTTTATGATCCATGAAAGGAAAAATGTTGTAAAAAGTCGTCATTTTTAAGATTTTGATCTACATATATATATATATATATATATATATATATATATATATATATATATATATATATATATATATATATATATATATATATATATTATATATATATAGGGTGGCCCTCATTACAAAAAGTGTCCAGATTTTGGTTCTCCCCCCTGAAAATATTCAGATAGTCGAAAAACTATATATATATATATATATATATATATATATATATATATATATATATATATATATATATATATATATATATATACTATTATTTTGTCTGTGTAAAATAAAGCATTGGAAAATTGTATTATTTTTTTGTTATTTTGGTTTCCTTTTAGTTTTTACGTAAATTTTTTTTTGTACAGTGAAATTTTGCTTCCAAAAAATTTAAAATTTAAAGGAATATAACCCAAATCAAGTAACACGAAAATTTCACATGGTGATAGAAGAAGTGTAGGTGTATTTTTCACCGTTTTTTTTTTTTTTTGCCAAAAAAGTGGTAACATTCTTTTTCCGTTACATAAAAAATTTCTTAAGTAACATATATAGTATTTATATTTTTCTGAAAGGAGAACAAACTTTCAAAAATCGATGTTTTCGAGAACAAGGGTTTCCCAAATTTGACCTATTTTTCCAACTAATTTCCAATTTTCGCCTTAATTTCTCAAATCGCAAAAAAGGTTATACTTTTTATTTAGTCTAAAGTGTTAACTCGTTGTATGTCCGTTTCTGCCAAAAGGTTTAGTTTTTCCAAAAGTTTATAGTCCCTTCCGTGCGTTATCATGGTCAGTCTGAAAACGATTTGATACGGAGATTTACCTATAGTCTGGTGAATGTTGTTACGAAGTGAAGTATTTATACTACTTAAATACATATCCCAGCTTCTTTGATCAATCCTAACATATGATCTTAGATCTCATTTATTTATCTGTTTACACGCTCACTTGCGTTGACCTAGTTACTATATACGGCTGTAAACATATGTTGAATAACATAACTATTAAAATTTTTTTTGAAAATCTTCGCTTTTAAACTGTGTTCCATTATCTAAAACAATAATATCTAGAACTCTGTAACAATTAAAAATTTTAGTCCTAAGATATTGAATAAATGTTTTAGCAAAAAGAAAACTTACCTTCTTACCGTCACACAGTGTGCGATTCAAAAAATGAAATGGAAATAATTATGGAAGTTCGGAACGGCTGTTCCGATTTTCTACTATTCACACGGTGATAGTAGATGTGTAGGCGAGTTTAAATTTTAAACGTGGACCATATAGATTTACAGGGGGCGAGTCCACAGGGTCCCAAAATTGGACACCTCGGGTATACAATTTTTTAAAAACGATCCTGATTCCTTACATCTGATCCGATTTGAAAGATTTTTATACAGGAGTATTCTGCTAGTTGAGGTCTACAAAAAACATCCTCGTATGGATATATTATTTCTTTAAGATTAAAAGATATTACGCTTCAAATATTAAAATTTTTACTTTTTAGCCTGTCTTGGTGAAGTTTTTTCACTACAGCGGGTCCAACATTCACTTGATTTTTTTTTCAGTTTTATTTTATTTAATTTACAACAAATAGAAAAATTGTGCAAAGAAAGAATTTTGTAAAAATATGTACGGAGTCAAAAGTTACAGGCATTTAAAAATGAACTTTGAAAAAAATTTCCAATTTTTTTGGCCAAAAAAGTGGTCATATTCTTATTCTGTTATATTATAAAAATTTTCTTAAGTAACAAATACAATATTTATATATTTCTGAAAGATAACTAAACACAAAATATCTCAAGGGAAAAAACTTTTCAAAATTGATTTTTGCAAGAACCAAAGTTTCCCAAATTTAACCTATTTTTCCAACAAATTTCGAATTTCCGCCTGAATTTCTCAAATCGCAAAGCTGGAATAAAAGCAGAGTTGTACTTTTTATGTTTTTAATATGTTTTTGTTTCGCAATAGACATTTTTACTCCCCGGTATCGGTTGAAAAGATATAGCAAAAAAAAGTAAATAATCCCATTTTTGGAAATTTTTTAAAGTTTTTTTCGGAATTACGGGATTTTCGTAAACAAATCAAAAAAGTGAATAGGGCTTTGATTAAGCATCAAAAAATCTACTTAGGCATAAAATTTCATTCAAAAATATCCACTAACAAGAATTTGCATAATTAAAAATGAAAAATATGCATAAAATCACAAATTCAGGCTTTCTCAGAGTTTTTTGCAAAAAGTATTTAATAAATTTTTATATCGTAAAATTTTTTTTTAAACAATGATATATAATAAGTATTTTTTAATTCTCTTACGGATCTAATAGAAGGATATGAATTTTGCACTATGCTGAAAAAATGAAAACATTGAGCTTTATTAATATATTTCTTGTTACGGCATTATCATTAGAGGCATTACCATACATATAAATATGTATCAAAATTGGCCAAATTGCTTGAAATCATAAATTTATAATCCTTCAATTGCAAACGCAAAAACACCAATATATACTTGTTGCACATCAATGTTTAAGAAATTTTGTCTTTTTTCAAATATGTATACAAATTTTTACAATACCAAAATTTGTCTTCTTTTCAAATATGTTTAAGAAATTTGGGAAACCCTGGACTCCCCCCTATTGGGGCGAGTCCATAGTGAGGCACGCTGTGGTGCGGTTTTTTACTCTTACTCTTGCCTTCTATGTTCATTATGGTCTACATTTTTGGTATCCACGTATTTTTCATTTTGTATTCTTTTTTAATTTAATGAACACAAGACGTTTTTAAAATATGTGAATTTCGAGTTTGGAGTAAAAGTGTTGTGTTGGTCATGGATTTTGTGCGACAAAATAAAGTGACACTTTACCTAATTTCTTAAATTTGGCTTCCAACTTTTGAATTTTTTGATACAAAATGGAAGGCATATGCTTAAAAAGTGCTAAATTGTAATATTCTATTCACTAAATTCTATTCTAATTATTCTTACTTTTGAAAAAATATGAATAGATCATGCCATATTATCGGAAAGTCTTCGACCACAATCCAGTAAGATTTCTTGATTCCAAATAGAGAAAATGAAGTAAGATTAATGAAATTGTCTTTAAAAAGAAATTTTTTAGAATCTAAGTTCAAAAGAACCATTCTATTATACAAAATTACAATTTAAAATGAAAATTAGAAGAAATTTTGGGGTCAGAAACCCTAATACTGCGAAGTAAAATCGAGCTTTATCGCAATTCTCGCCAAAAAGAATCTCATTTTTCTAAGCGGGAATTTTTTTTGGCGAGAATATCGTTACGATTTTACTTCGTAGTCTTGGGGTTTCTACCCTCTCAATTTCTTCTAAATTTCGTTTTGAATTGTAATTTTGTATAACGAAATGAATCTTTTAGTCTCAGATTCTAAAATGTTGTACAGTAGACGCTCACAAACAATGTAACAATTCAGTCCAATGCATTAAATGTATTTTTATAAATTAAATTAAAAAACATAACAATTCAGTCCAAAAAACTAAAATATTTTACATATGTATTTAAAAAAAAATATTAAATAATAAAGTTAAAAGTTATTGGAGGGATAGACTGCACAATGGCCAAATTTACAACTAATCTTTGTTTGACATATAATCAGTTATATTTGTTTGTATTTTTGGTTTCATCGAATCCGAAATATCAATACGGAGAGCCAAAAGATTGCTTATGTACTTAGTGGAAAACAATTCACTGTTATTGCACCATTTTATTAAATTATTTACGCTTTCAATGGCTGTAGTATTACAGACAACTGGTGAGACTTCAACAACATCTTCTTCGCTGCTATCTGAAGACTCAGCATCGCTACTGAGAAACACATCAAACACATCTTCATTCCATCTGTCGATGTCTTCTATACTAATGCAATCGTTTGGAGCTATTTCTTCTAAAAGAGCTTGAGTTCTCTGAATGACTTCGTTGCAGTCCTGATCTATTTGCAATAATTGCGCTATTGGCACGTCATCGTCGCTGTCGTATTGGTTAGAGTCCCAATTGGAAAACTTTGACCAAGATTTCTTCATAAAACTTTGTGGTACCTCATCCCAAGCTTGTTTCAGTAATAATATTGCATTGCGGATTGAATGGGATTTCAAATGATTCTTCAGTTCACCACCTTCAGCAATTAATTGAGAAAGAAACATACTTCTGTAATTGAGCTTTGTTAACTTAATAGGGTTTTGATCCATTGGTTGTAAAGCTGCTGTTACATTTGATGGAAAGAATAATGGAACTATGTTTCCATCGTCACTTTTAAGTTTCTCAATGGGTGCATGAGCGGAGCAATTATCTATAAGCAAAATGGCTTTCGGTGGCAAATTATTTTCCTGAGAAAAGCGGATAACCTGTAAATTTTAAGTGTTTTAAAATTACTGAACCTGAAATCAATATTTGTTCTTACCTCTTTAATAAATATTCGGTGAAAAGTTGTAAGCAGAGGATTATTGAAATTTTTAAAACACCTGTACCGCAATTCTGTAACTTTTTCAAGTTAACTACCGATATCGTTAAGTAACGAAAAAAATCGGTTGCTTTAACGATTTTGCTATTCTCTATTATAAGTCAACGATTTTTTTTCGGTAATAACTTTAACGACGAATATCGATAGAAAAATTAAAACGTCAATATATAAAATAAAATTATTTTCAAATAAAATAAAAATTCTATTCATCAATAATTTGTTTATGAATAAATATGGATAAAACTGAGTAAGTACGATATATTTAAAGGTTTGGAAAATGTTTTAAAATACATTTATTTATATAGGCGCAAAGTAAGAGGTCCTCGAGCTACTTTAGCTCAACATGCAGCCCTCCTGAGTTTTTTGGAAGGGGAAAAAGGTTTAGCTGAGGGAAAGTTCGCAGCTTTGCATGGCAAAGAAATGGCAAAGAAGAAATGGTTGGAGTTGGCCGATGAATTAAATAAAATTCCGGGTGCAATAAAAAGTGCTGACCAGTGGAAAATAGTAAGTAGAATTTAGTTTCTTCTAAAACAGCTTTTTATTTAAATTATATTTAGGTGTGGAGAGATTTAAAATCAAAGACATCCACAAAATTTAAAACGTTAAAAAAAGAGAGGATTTTAACGGGTAACCAACCTCTAAGCAAGAGTTCTCTCACACCGTTAGAGGAGCGAGTTGTGGGAATTGTTGGATGGGAGTACATGGTAGGAAATGAAAACTGTCCCGACAGCTTTAATACAGATATAGTAAGTAGTGATTAAGTTTTATTTTAAATCTCACAACTATTAACATATACTTGTTTAACAGTTGAATGAAACTGAAATAGTAAAAAGGAGTTCAACACAAGAACCAAACTCAGTGGATATATGTAGTGACACAAATGAAGCTGTAATACTTAATGTCTCAGAAGAAACTGCCTCTTCTTCAGGCTGTACACGTAACAAACGATCACCAGAGACAGGGAAAGATGAAATACCATTTAAACGGCAAAAAAAGGAAAACTCTGTTAGGGAAGAATTTCTCCAAATTGCAAAAAAACAGGCCGATGCGATGTTGGTAAGTACGTATTTAATGTACAAAATAGATTTGTATATCGTTTGTTAAATATTAATAATATCTAATAAAATATTCCAAATTTTAGAGCTTGGCAAATGCACAACAAGAAATTGCAAAAGCACTTTCGAAAATTGGGGACAGTTTGTCAGTGCTATCGGAAAATGTATCCTCTCAAAAGAGAATTGAAGCTTCCCTTAAAAAATTAGAAGAAATTTCGAAGTTTTACAATGCGGCTTTGGACTTTTGATCTTAATAATTCATTTTGTTGTTTTTGTTAAATTTTTGTCATAATTGTGTGTTTTGAATTTTAATAAAAATGCATTTTTTTACTCTAAAACAAAATTTTATTATTGAAAAATAGAAAATAACACCCACAGTTAGTGACATCATCTCAAGTCTACCTTCATATGAACACTTTTTATACAATTTGAAATACATTGGAAAAATTTCCAAAACGGGGTAAAAAGGTACCAAAATAGTAAAAAGTACCATAAAAAAGTACAAAAGTACCATAAAAAAGTATAAAAGTACCAAAAAGTAACTAAAGTACAAAAAAAGAAAAGAAGTACCGAAAAAACAAAAAGTACCAAGAATTAAAAATTTTCCAAAAAAAAGTACCAAAAAATTTAAAAAGTAAAAAAATATTAAAAAGTATGAAAACTGGAAATCTTATTTTATTCTATGTTTTATACAATAATAATATAGTTTAGCGAGTTAGTTTATCTTTAAACAAACAAATTTAACTAAAGTATTGTTCAATGATTTGATTTTGAACTCGTCGAGCCACTGAAAGTAATGGCTGACTTTCTTCCAAAGTTTCTTCACTTGAATTGCCCTGAGATGTAACCATTGGAATATGTTCATCACTTCTACGTTTCATATTGTGGAGGACTGTGCATGCATTAACTATTTTCCCAGCAAATGTAGGGTTGTACTGTAGGGCCCTATGTCTAGAAAGGCACCGCCATGTACCTTTGATAACACCGAATGCTCTTTCTATGCAGTTTCGAGTTTTGCATAAGGCTTCATTATAAGCAAACCTTGGCGTGCCTGGAATTTCTTCAGGCAAGGGTGTCATTAGCCATGGCTCAAGAGGATATCCCATATCTCCTAAAAGAAGATTTTTTTTACCATAAATATAACAATATTCTCATTAAATACCTATTAAAAATGTTCTTCTTTCTCCATTATTGAATGCCCTTTCCATCAATATTCTTACAGGACTTGAACCCCAAATATACGCATCGTGTCTCGAACCCGCATACTGTGCGTTTACATTTAATACTTTTAGGTGTGGGTCGCAAATCTTATTAACATTATAATATTACTAAAACGCTTTCTTACTTGGTTTTTATTTCTGTTATAAAATGTACATACCATTTGAACATTTAGCGAGTGGTATCCGTGATGATTTACATATGCACCTTCGTTGTTTGGAGGTGCAAGAATTGCTACATGCGAGCAATCAATAGCACCAATACATCCTTCAAATGGATAAGAACTGTTTCGAAATTCATCCTTGAGACAGTTTCTTTCATATGTTGTTGAAGGAAACTTTACCCATTGTTTCAACAAAATATCATTTATCGCATCAGTAACTTTATGTAAGGAACGGCTAACGGAGGTTTGGCTAAAAGAAATACCCCACTGTTCTCCAACAGGCCTTTGAAAACAGCCCGTTGCATAAAAGCGAATTGTAGATAAAATCTTATGCATGCATATTTGTTTAGTATTAATTTACTTTAAAACTTAATATCACTACCTGTTTTTCCGATGTAATTCGTGTTATCCTTTTGGACTCAAAGCGGTGCTGGATTGCATTAATAACATTTTCCATTTGGTTTTTATTTAAACGATACAGAATTTGGAATTCACTGTCACTTAAATCGAAGGGATCTTCCAATTGACGAAGAATTCTTCGTTCTTGTGACCGAACTTGAGTTTGGAAATTGTCTTCCATTAACATACCAATATATTCAAACGCCATATTTGCGAAACAAATTTGTTGATTGATTATATATATTTAATAATTAACTTTTTGAAAACAATGTTATCAAAATTCCAAAAGTGTTATATAAGATGAAATAACAGCCTTTTCGTTATACATTTTTAAAAACTTAGCAACATTTTTATTATCGTTATGATTTTACGACAACTATTTATTTGTAGTTAGCTTACCGAAACTTATCGTTAACTACCGATACGTTTAACGACAAAAATCTAATACAGAATAGCACTTAACGATAAAATTTGTAAACTAACGAATTTTCGATACTTAACGACAAATTTTTGTCGTTACAAAGTTACGGAATTGCGGTACTGGGGTTTTTTGCTTTTCCAATTACCAATGGAACTAACTTATGTGATCCATTAGAGTTTGCACCAAGTAGGACTGAAATTATGCCTTTTTGAATTTTATGTCCAGGGGGAGTTTTTTTAAAAGCAGAGACATATGTTCTGTCTGTAGGCAACGAAAAAATAATCCGGTTTCATCGACATTATATATTTGTGATTCCATTAACCCCATCTCAGCGACCTTTGCACGATATCGATGAATAAAAGGAGTGACTGAAGCAACATCACTGGAAAGAATCTCGCCACAAATTTTTAAATAACGGATACCGTGTCGTTTCTTAAATTTGGTAAACCATCCATCACTTGAACGGAATGCATTTTCATATTTATCGGGATATTCCTCTATAAATATTTGTTTAGTTTTCTGTTTACGTATGTGCCCAGTCAGTGTACACTTTTTTTTTCTCGTTGATTTAAAAACCACTCATACAGACGACTCTCCATTTTAGGATATTCGGCGCTGTGCAAAGATTTATTGCTTGCCTCCTGATATGTGTTGGAAACAGCATTTAATATTGCTGTTCTATGTGATTTGATGTAGCTAATTGAAGATGTTGTCACATTAAAATCTAGGGCTAACCGCTTCCCTTGAACTTCTTTGTCAAGCTTTTCTAATATTTTGACTTTAGTTTCCAATGATATAGTGTTTTTTTACGTTTATTTGACATTTCTAATGATACACTTTCACTTTTTAATAGAGACTGACAAAATATGTACACGCGTATCAAATTTCGCAAATAAACTAGCCACAAATATACATAAATGCGACAAAAAAACAAGAGAAGAAGATATAGTCGGTCAAGCCCTACACCATTTCGATCCACATAATTTTGTTTTTACGTATATACAACTTACTCGTGTTAAATATTAACATAATACTAACATTTGTATGGGATTTATGCACGTTAGTGATTTTCGGGAGAGGAGTATATATGGGAGCTATGGTCAATTATGGACCGATCTTCATGAAATTTGGCAGACAGATTTTTGCTGATATAAAACTTATTTGTACTAAATTAAATATTAAAATATTCCTATTCCATCTATAAGTGTTAAAACTCTATTCCGGGAGGACATTTGTTTGGGGGCTAGGTGAAATAATGGGCCGATCATAACCAAATTCAATAGGCTTCGTCCTTGTGTTGAGAAAAGCATATGTACCAAATTTCATCAAATTATCTTCAAAATTGCGACCTGTACTTTGCGCACAAGCTTTACATGGACAGCCAGCCAGCCAGCCGTCCAGCCAGCCAGCCGACCAGACGGACGGACGGACATCGTTAAATCGACTCAGAAAGTGATTCTGAGTCGAACGGTATACTTTAAGGTGGGTGTCTGAAGATTTTTTCTCTGCGTTACAATTTCTGCACAAACACATAATACCCCAACCACCTTTGGTGGTGTAGGGTATAACAACAAATAGGGAGTAAACATATATTATTTGGTGATTCCTCTTTTTAAAATAAAAAAAATAAAAAAATAACAAATAACAAAAAAAAAAAAAAAAAAAAACGTTTAATGTATTGCATACACTGATTCTAATTTCTGGACGTTCGAATTACTGAATGCTCTAATTTGTAATTTTTCCTTATTTTCCTTATCTGGAGTCAAGAAATCATTTTGGATTGTGGTCGAAGACTTTCCGATAATATGGTCGTATTCATCCTTATTTTCTAAACTTAATAAATTTAATTAATATAATATTAAAATTTAGTGCCTTCCTTTTTGTATCAAAAAATTTTAAATTTGGAAGCCAAAGAAAGAATTTAAGTAAAATGTCACTTTATTTTGTCGCACAAAATGCATTACCAATGCAACACTTTTGCCCCAAACTCGAAATACACATACTTCAAAAACTTATTTTGTATATTAATTTAAAGAACATAACACAGGTCAACTGCAAAAAAAGGCTTGAATAACTGCTATATAGATTTGATGTATTATGGTTCCAGTAGTCCAAAAATGGGCCAAATTTTAAATTCTATGGAAAGGTTCTTTTTAAATTTTTTTTGTAAAATTACAATTTTTTTAGGCGTTTTTCCACATAATTAATGATAACTCAAAAACATTTAATACCTTCATATATTGCGTTTCAATCGGCTCAGTAGTTTCGGAGATATAATAAAAAAATTAAACAAAAAATATATTTTTTACGTGAAAATAGCAAGTTTTTTTGTTCTAAGAAATCATTAAAAATTGAAAACGACAAAAACTGTTCTGATTTATTGCTTTATCGTAAAGCCACATGTAATAGCAACAAAATGAGATATCGATCATAAAAATCGATTGATTCGTTTCGAATTTAATCGCAATTAAGTGAATTCGCTCATTTTCACAAAATTTAGTTTTTTGAAAAATTTCTCCAGTTATGTTGTCATAACTCAAAAACAACTTGTCCGATTTTGTTAAACTAAATTTACAAAAATTTTGGCTAACAATATCTTTAAATGATGTATACAATTGTTTTTGATGCGATCAATAGTTTCAAAGTTATGAAAAATGAAATTGAAAAAAGATTCGGCTGTGCCGAATCTTTGATACCCTTCACCATATTACCATCTTACCATCTTATCGACATCATATTACCATATTACCGACAATTAATAAAATTTTCGCCTTAACGTATGCTTGTTTATTTTCTAAATCTAAATTTTTTTCAAACTACGAAAATTTGAATATGAAAAAAAAAAACAATCATAACAGGCTTTGCTTTTAAAAAAGAAACAACAACAATTCCATATATATTTATTTTTGTATGTACAAACTGACTGAATACACAAAGAACAACAACAACACTGTTATTCATTATATTACTGCTGTTGCTAACTAAACTACTTGTCTATACAAAAAACAAAAAACGTCACTAATAGTCATTACAATGCTTAATATACATGTTTGTGTATGTATTTATGTATATTCTTAACAGATATGTTTTAGTTTTTAAAAATAAACAACTACAATTCCATATCTATTTATTTTTGTACAGACTGCATATACAAAGAACAACAACACTGTTATTCATCATATTACTGCTGTTGATAACTAAACTACTTGTCTATACAAAAAACAAAAAACGTCACTAATAGTCATTACAATGCTTAATATACATGTTTGTTGGTGTATTTATATTCTTAACAGATTTGTTTTTGGGCCATAACTCTGTTGATTATGAACGAATTTGGTTTATTAAAAAAACCGAAATTTTATAAAAATATTTATGACTGATCTATATAAAAATAAAAATCTATAGCTTGAACAAGGGCTTCAAAAATAAAAAATTCGTTTTCCCCGATATCTCAGTTATTACTGAACCGATTTATTTAATTTTTTCAGAACAAAAATTCAGAAAATAATTTTCGAGCCCCCTTTAAAAATTCGAAGTCCCTGGTATATGCAGAGGCTTCAGAAACTAAAAAACCGGTTCTAAAACCGGTTTTTAAAGCATATCTCCACCATTTATAAACCGATCTTCCTGATTCAAAAAACTGAAATTTTATAAAAATATTTGTGACCGATCTGTATAAAAATAAAAATCTATAGCTTAAACCAAGGCTTCAAAAAATAAAAAATGCGTTTTGTCAAATATCTCAGTTATTACTGAACCGATTTATTTCATTTTTTCAGAACAAAAATTCAGAAAAAAATGTCCGAGAATTCTTTGTAAAAACGAAGTCCCTAGTATATACAGAGTCTTCAGAAACTGGAAAACCGGTTCAAAAAACCGGTTTTTTGAACATATCTCCGCATTGTATGAACCTATCTTGCTGAATTCCAATAGCAAAATTCTCGAAAGCATTTCCGATCGTTTGACATACATATTATATATGTCAGTTATCGGTGGGCTTCATAAACGCCATTTCAACCGACACACGGACGGACGGACATGGTCCAATCGTCATCGCTTCTTACAAGGATTCCGAAAATATAAACTTTTTTGCTCTCCGACGAAAATTGTGGAAATTACAAACGGAATGACAAACTTATATATACCCTTTACACCTGTGGTGAAGGGTATAAAAATTGTTAGGCAAAAAGTATAAACTTAGTAAAAAAATTTAACAAAAAAACAAGCAAGGATGTTATTTTCGGCTTTACCGATTCTATATACCCACCATCACCTTTTTATATAGGAGGTGGGCGGTAAGGTGGGTGACCACCACCATTTTTTGTTTCCGAGTTTACATTGATCCTTGAACTACTTGTACAAAATTTCGTTGACATTTCACCTTATATGGGAGGTGCGCGATAAAGTGGGCGGAAAACGCCCATTTCTTTATCCAAGTTTATATCGACACCCATACTATTTATACAAAATTTCGTAGTCGTACATGCTTTTGTTTCAGAAATATTAGCAGAAAAGTATGAAACGGACACCCTGTGTTTCTAGTTTCAATAATATCGGACTAAAACTTTTTGAGTTATCATTAATTATGTGGAAAAACGCCTAAAAAAATGTAATTTTTATTGTATAGTGGTTTTTAAAGCCTCCAAAATTTTTTTTGATTTTGTTGCCTTGTGTAATACGACAAATACGTGGACACCAACAAAGTAGCCAATTATGCACTTCGAAGACAACAATTTTGAACTAAATAGCAAGAATAAAAAAAAACGCACTTTATTTTGCCCGATAGTGCACAGTGGAGCCAAGAGTAAAATAAATGGTAATGGAACTTTGAAACCACTAAACTGATTTAGATGAAACTTAGAGGAGGAGTTAGGATTTCAGAATATTGTTGGATAGAGTCTGTAGCTGCAGCATGGACGCCGCTACAGTGGGTCAAAGTTGACCACCTCGAGGGTGAAAAACATATCGGGAATTATAACTTTTACAAATATTAACCGATTTTTAAATTTTTTAATTCTCCTAAGCAAGACAAGGAAAAAACATGCTTACTGTACTAAATTATCTCGTATGGTTTAAAAGATATTTAACTTCAAAAAATAAATTTCTCTTTTTTGTCCTTGACTTTTTTGCGATTTTGCCCTATAACTTTTAAAATAAAATTTCTAAAATTTTTTTAAAAATATGTTGAAATTCTCTACAATTTTCTAAATTATGCTAATAAAAAATTCTTGTTATCTCAATTCGATAACAAGAAAAAAATTTTCAAAATCAAAATTTCAAAACAGGTCTCAAAAATTGCAATTTTTTGCTAAAAAATTAACTATATATTTAACTTTTTTTAAAAAATTTTGTTCAAAAAGTTTAATATTTTTTGACATTTTCTGAAAGATGGGACCCAAAGAAAGGTGTAAGTGTAATTTTGAAAAGTTCTGAAAGTTCACCCTACATCCAGCAGTGGTCAAAAATTATCAATTTTGGATGAGAAGTTGAAATTTTTGAGTCTGTAAAAAAAATTTATTGTTGATTTCGGTACTTCTGTGAATCAAACTATATAGCTCAATATGTTCTTAAAGGTGTTGCAAAAAATTATCACAGCCTACAGCTAAACTTAGTCACACGAGGCAATTTTCCGCAAATACTCAATTTTTTAACAATAAAAACAATAATATATAGTAAAATTATATATATTTTGCTGATTTTTGCATTTGTAAATTCTCCATCAAATATTTTATATCATGTGAAAAAATTATATTGATACCTATGAGCATTTAGAAATTATTCAGTCTAAAATTATTATGTAAACATAATTTGCCTTCGTTTTGTTTCAAGAAAAGTGTGCTAAAAATTTAAAAATAGTAAAATTTATTTATATTTATACATAGTTTTAAAGAAGACACAATTTCCTTTAAATTGATATATAATGTGCCTATTTTGAGTTTATTACGTTTATAGTAAATCAATTTCAAATTAGCAAAACGCATAAAATTGTGAACTTTTCATGTTTCCTTCTATTTTTGGTAATGCAGTGAGATAAGACAGTGTGGTAAGGCCGTATCAAAAACAACATCTAAAAAGGAAAGATTTTACAATTTGAAACTCTGCTAATTTCAAACTTATTTGCAAGAAACATTACAAACACAAAATAGTATTATATATCATTTTAAAGGAAATGGTATCTTCTTTAAAACTATGTATAATAAATTTAATTATTTTAAAATTTTATATTAAAATGATATATAATAATTTTATATTATTATATATCATTTTAAAGGAAATGGTATCTTCTTTAAAACTATGTATAATAAATTTAATTATTTTAAAATTTTTAGCACACTTTTCTTGAAAAATTACGAACAAATGCAAATTATGTTTATAAGGACATATTTAAAAAATTTGAGACTGAATAATTTCTAAATGCTCATAGGTATCAACATAATTTTTTCACATGATATAAAATATTTGATGGAGAATTTACAAATGCAAAAATCAGCAAAATATATATAATTTTACTATATATTTTCAAAGATCAAGGTTTTTATTATTGAAAATATGGGTATTTACGGAAAATTACATTCCTCGTTTACCGGTAGGCTGTCATAATTTTTTGCAAAACCTTTAAG
Source organism: Protophormia terraenovae (assembly GCA_951394005.1). Classification (NCBI taxonomy): domain Eukaryota; kingdom Metazoa; phylum Arthropoda; class Insecta; order Diptera; family Calliphoridae; genus Protophormia; species Protophormia terraenovae. The sequence goes on from OX596074.1 coordinate 66,412,904, forward strand.
AACATATTAAGCTATATAGTTTGATTCACAGAAGTACCGAAATCAACAATCAATTTTTTTTACAGACTCAAAAATTTCAACTTCTCATCCAAAATTGATAATTTTTGACAACTGCTGGATGTAGGGTGAACGTTCAGAACTTTTCAAAATTACACTCACACGTTTTCTTGGGGTCCCGTCTTTCAGAAAATGTTCAAAAAAATTAAACTTTTTTAACAAAATTTTTTTTAAAAAGTCTAATATATAAAAAAAGAGAAATTTATTTTTCGAAGTTAAATATCTTTTAAACCATACGAGATAATTTAGTACAGTAAGCATGTTTTTTCCTTGTCTTGCTTAGGAGAATTCAATTCTCATTTAAAATTATACAAATGTATACAATTTTTAATATAATTTACTCTTATGTATTTGTTTTATAGTGATCTCGTGACAATGTTTTAATTCCATTTTGTGGAAAAATGTTTAACAATATCAGTGTAAAAATAATAAAAATATAAGAAATTATATAAACTTGTATAATAAATTAGTCAAATACACATTTAGTTAGAACTACTTACTTTTCTCCATTTAATGGACAAATTTATTGTAAATTTAAAATAAATAATTCTTTATCCCAAATGTACGCGTAGGAATTATAATTGGCTCTATTTTGAATTAAACCACAATTTCTACCAAAATGTAAAATATTTTGTTTCTGGTTTCTTCCTATTTTTGTTATAATTTAGTAAAAATGACTTAGTATAATATTTTACACAAATATTATTTGGATATTTGTCCGTTAGGCTGTGAAAGATATGCGAAAATATATTTATTAGTTTCTGAGTTATTGCATTTTGAAAATGAGAAAAAGAACTTTGGACCATCCTTTTAAAGTGGTTCAGCTATTCTTAACATAAAGAACGAGTTTACATGCTAATCTTAATTTTAAGTTCAAATTCCTTCTATATTACAAATTTCATTCAAACCATCACATCCTCTACACCAGACTGAGCATTTATTGGTATATAAACTGTGTATTTTCATTCGTAGAACCAAAAATATGTTTTTCCAAATCAAGCTTAAATTCCTTAAATTTATTTCTTATTATTTATTATATTTATATTAAAATTATTTAAATTTTACTTTATAATTCTTTAAAGTGACGTTTAAATTTTTATTTAATTTTTGTAATTAAAAAACGAACTTTAACTACGTATTGTAATTTAGGTATATATTCGTTTCTTTTTATTAAATACAATTTTTTTAATAAATTCCAATTTATGGTACCACTTTTAGATTCGAAACATTCTATACTAATTTTGAAACATTGTTTCTAAGCTAAATTTTTTAGGAAACTAAAATTAAAACATCCTAAAAACTAGTTAAGAAATGAAATATTGAAAATAATATTTTACTCGAATTATTCGATTAATCGGCATAATTTGCTCGAATAAATTGTTATTCGAAATTCTTGATTTTAATTTAATCGAACAATTATTTGATTTTCATTTGTCGATTAATCGAACAAACAATATTCGAGTAAGTACCCTACTCACAACTCATAAAGAAGAAGATATTCTGAATAGATTCTCATCGTACAGTAGAGCTTTGCGCATTTTATTTTCCGATTCTTTTATAAAAGTATATATTTATGTCGAGATAAAACAAGTAAAATATAGACTCCTTATTACAGCTCAAAAAACTTTCTATAGTGAAGAATATCAATGTTTGTTAAACTCTCAAACTATATCTAATAAAAGCCCACTAAACGTTAAAACCCTTTCTAGACTAAAACTCAATTTTAAAGGTAAATGTTCGATTATCTCAGTCATATCTTCCTTATAATGAGCGTTATCATATCATTCTACCTAGTAATTCTCGTTTTTGTCAACTATATCTTACCCATTTACATCAGTTTCTCTACACAGAAAAAAATATTTCAAATAATTTTTTAATAAAATTATTAATTAACTTTATATAGGAATTTAATTATACGATTTATTAATATAATTAATTTTCTAATTGGTTTTCAGTTTTGCTTTTTATAAAATTCACAGCTGTTAATAAAATAAAAAGAAAAATTAAATATTTGTCTATAAAAGTACAGAAATAAAATAAATTTAAGTAAATTTTAAAAAATTTTCAGCTCATTGCAAATATTTAAGGAAAAGAAGTAATAATAAAATCAATTATTCTAGTTATTAATATTACCATTTTGATGATTGGAGCAAAATCAATTAAAAATTAATTAATATTACAAATTTCGTAATTGAAGTGCATTTTTACTTTTTTCTGTGTATCATGCTGAATGCAAACTCAAAAATACCAATATGTACTTGTATATTGTACATTAATGTTTAGGAAATTTTGTCTTTTTTTCAAATACGTATAAAAATTTTTACAATACGAAAATTTGTTGAAAACCTTTTGCAAAAAACACTGAGAATGGATGGATTTATGATTTTTTTGCACATTTTTCATTATTAATTATGCATTAAAATTCTTGTTAGTTAATAGTTTTAAATGAGATTTCACACCTAAGTAGATTTTTTGATGCATAATTTAAGGCGATATTCACTTTTTTAGATTTGTCTACAAAAATCCCGTAATTCCTAAAAAACTTTAAAAAATTTCCAAAAATGGGATTTTTTACTTTTTTTGCTATATCTTTCCAACCGATATCGGGGAGCAAAAATTTCTATTACAATAAAATTAAAAACACCTTAGACTAAATAAAAAGTATAACTTTTTTGATTCCAGCTTTGCGATTTGAGAAATTAAGGCGAAAATTCGAAATTTGTTGGAAGAATAGTTCTAATTTGGGAAACCTTGGATCTCGCAAAAATCAATTTTAAAGTTTTTTTTCTTTTAAAGTAAGTATTTTGTGTTTAGCTATCTTTCGAAAAAATATAAATATTATATATGTTACTTAAGAAAATTTTTAAATAAAAGCAAATATAACCAATTTTTTGACAAAAAAAAAAAAAAACGGGAGTTTGTTTTTATTTAAATGCTTGTAACTTTTGACTCCGTAAATATTTTTTCAAAATTCTTTATTTACACAATTTTAAAGTTAATTAAATAATGAAAGTTTAAATAAAATCGGGTTAAAATTGGACCCGCTGTATCGAGACAGGCTAAAAATTAAAAATTTTAATTTTTGAAGCCTAACATCCTAAACTAAAATAGGTAACATATTCTTACGAAGATGTTTTTGTAGATCTCGACTAGCATAATCCTCCTATATAAAAATCTTTTAAATCGGTTCAGATATAAGGAATCAGGATCGTTTTTTAAAAATTGTATACGCGAGGTGTCCAACTTTGGGACCCTATGGACTCGCCCCTGTAAGTCTATATAGTCCAAGCTCAAAAATTAAACTCGTATACAACTCTACTATCACCATGTGAAATTTCATGGAAATCGGAACAGCCGTTCCGATTTCCATTTCATTTTTTAAATCGCACACCATGTGGCGGTTGTGAGGAATTTAGAAAACTTATTCAAACTGACACAGTGGGGCCAAAAGCAAAATAAATGGTAATAAGTCTGCGTCTTTGAAACCACTGAACCGATTTAGATGAAACTTGGAACATCGATAGAGTAAGAGTTAGGCTTTCAGAATATTGTTGGATAGAGTCTGTAGCTGTAGCACGGACGCCGCTACAGTGGGCCAAAGTTAACCACCTCGAGGGTGAAAAACATATCGGGGTTATACCTTTACAAATATAAACCGATTTTAAATATTTTTATATCTTTGAACTCTCCTAAGCATGAAAAGGAAAAAACGTGCTTAGTGTCCTAAATTATCTCGTATGGTTTAACTTCAAAAAATAATTTTCTTATTTTTGACCTTTTGCGATTTTGCCCTATAACTTTTAAAATAAAATTTATAAAATTTTTTTAAAAACATGTTGAAATTCTATATAATTTTGTAAATTATGTTAATATTTTTTTTATCTCAATTCGGTAACAAGAAAAAAATTTCAAGTCAAAATTTCAAATCAGGTCTCAAAAATTGCAAATTTTTGCCAAAAAAGTAACTTTATATTTTTATTTTTTAAATTTAGTTAAAAAATTGTTGAATTATATCGTTTTATATTCAACTTAAATAATTTACTTTGAATATTTGTACTTTGTTTTTATCAATCAAGTTATACATTGTGAAATATGTTTTAGAAATTAAAAATTTTTCTGTTTGAAATTCACTTGTAACTGAAACTTTGTACAATAAACTTTATTAGAAAATATATTCAGTTTATATTATTAATAGGTTATGTGCCACACACCTAACCGTTGTTAAAGGATATATTAGCTGCAGAAGCTAAAGAATATAAAAATTTAAAACTGTCGCAAAATGTCTTCGTTGAATAGTCGTGTTCCATTGTTAAATGGTACAATTTATGGATCATGGAAACCGCAAATGGAAGCATTTCTTCATAAGGAAAGATTATTGCTATTCGTATTGGGAAATTTAAGAAGACCGAAAGATTGTGAAATACTTCAACAAGCCACTAAAGAGCAAAGGCGTGTGCATCTACAGATGAACAATGTACATTTGATGATTCATAGCAATTGAACCAAATATTGTAAGGATGGTAAAGAATTTTAAAACAGCTCGTGAAATCTGGAATTATCTTCAAAAAACATATGACCGAAAATCAACAAGACGTAAAGCAGAAATTTTCGTAAGTTACTTAGTTTAAAAATAGAATCTGTTGAAACTATATCGGAATACTTAATCAAATTTGACATTTATGTTTCATGTTTATCCGAAATGGTTGTAAATCTTGATGAGAGTTTGCTCGTTGTAATTTTACTTGATGGTTTAAGTGACCAATATAAAGAAGTACGTGCTGCATTTGATACCTCCAACGAATTTCCATCATTGAATACTTTGAGATCAAGATTAATTTAAATTGGAGATAAATCTGAACGTATGGAAGATAATCAAAATGCTTTAAAGGTGAAGAAATGGAAGCCGAAACAGTTTAAATGCAAAGAAAAAAATTTTTTTGGTGCTCCTTCAAAAAAAATATGTGGACTAGGTGGAAATCCGCATGCTAAACTCGAATCTGCTTTCAGTTTTTTTTCATCAGGTCGATATTTTTTTATGGGCGTGTCTAATATTGCGCCCTAAATAAGCCGATTAATCTAGAATATTTCACTATAACTCGATTTATGTAAATGATACACCAAAATATGCGGAATTAAATTAGCTTTAAGTCATTTTACTATAAAAATTATTTCTAAATAATTATTTCGAAATAAGTGCAAAAAAAAAAAATTGTTCATGCTAAATTCAAGATTTCTTTTTTTTTACTAAAACTTCTTTTTAAAAGTGAAATCATCAAAAATGTTTCAGTTTACCATTTTTAACTCAAAGATGGTAAAACTACGAGTAAATAAAATCATAAAAATTGATGCACAAATCTTGATTGCATTCTCAGTTAAGTTAGCATACCCATGCATACCTACATTTAAGTGGGCAATAAAAAAATAGGTGAATTATATATATAAACATATATATATTTTCACGTGCTAAACAAGAATCAGCTTTCACCTTTCATCACATTTTGGATTTTTTTTTAGGAGCATGACTATTTTGAGCCCGCCTTTAGACAGTCACACTTGTATTACTCGAGAACGGTTTGTTTTATTCGCAGCATTACCAGCTTTAAGATAAAGATGATAAACTGAAACATTTTTGATGTTTACTTTTAAAAATAAATTTTAGTAACGAAAAATCAAAAATTTAGCATAAGAGCCCAAACACAAGCAAGCGGTGTTGGATGTTGTTTTCCGCCCTAAGAGAGAAATGCAAATTAAATGAAGACGGCGTCCAGCAGCGGATTTCATATACATTTTGCTTTTTTTTCTTTATATTTTTTGTGGTTGGCAACAACAAAACTACATGTAGCTTTTGAGAATCCGTTGTAAAATTAAAATAAATTTTAATTATCAGCGGATTCCGCTGTGTTGTTTTAGTTGCCAAATCTTCATATAAAAAAAATAATCCGCTTGGTTGTGTTTGGGCTCTAAAAATGTTTTTTTTTCGGACATTTACCAAAAAAATAAAAATTTCTCCATATTAATTCGTTTGTATGTACTTTAACATAATTACATACAAGTAACGTTTATTTGGTGGTTGGTTTTAATCTAATTTTATTTTTCATAAAATTCTTAAAGCTAGATACAATTAAAGTAAACAAAATTACAACGTAAGCAAAATTTAAACTATAAAAATTATTAAGGAAGAGATATTATGAGAGTATTTTATTCTTTTTAAAACATGTTTTATATTTTCTTATATTTCTATTTTTTAGTTTATCTATATAATGGTCATCATTTTCCCTACGCAAGACTTGTACATGCTTGAATGGATTTGCTTTTTTATCTAATCGCTTTCTTGAATTTACTGCATCCAAGAACCCTGTATCTATTTCATAATCTTTCCTATTTTTATTAGCATTATTTCCTTTACAGTTTGAGCATCTTTTGTAAGAGGTTGATTATTAAAGAAAATATTGTAAGGAGTTTCCCCAGTGGTTGAGTGTGTTATGATATGATTATAAGTGAAAACTGTTTGATCAATTGCCACTTGTTTTAATTCCTGATCATTGCCAGTGTTAATAATTCTTAATTTCTCATTTAAAGTTTTATGCAGTCTTTCAATATCTGCTATTCCTGTTTTTTCAGTTGTAATTTCGAGTCCTATGTTTAAAATCTTATAGCATTCTTGTAAACTTACATTGACTAATCCTGCATCTTGATCAGTTTTAATTACTTTTGGAGGACCCATGGCATTGAACACTTTCAATAATGCTCTTTTTGCTTCAACCCAATTAGTGTGGTTTAGATTTTCTACCATACCTAACATCAATGCAGGTTAGGTATAAACAATTGTCCCACTTCCAAATATCAATAATATATTTATCTCGAATATAGTATGTAGGAGGTGTGACTTTCAAAGGCATTCTTGTAACTCTGTGGTCGAATTTGCATTGATTACATAAGTCGCAATTATTTATTATATTTGATATCTCCGAAACATAATTGGGATAGTAGTATTCTCTCTTAAATTCTGCTTGTATTTTTTCTATTCCTTGATGCAACCCTTTCAAATGTATAGTCAAAATTATTTCTTTGAACCTATCATAAGATGTTATATCCTGCAATAATTCTGTAGCACTTAAAATACGATTTTTCTTCGTTTGCCTTACAAGATTCGCATATACAGACTGAAATAGTACAAAATCATTATGGTTTTCGAAATATACTGTTGCTGTAATACCCGCAAGTTTTTCCAAAATAATTTTCTTTGCCAAGTCTTGCGTCATCTCAACATAGTCTATAATAGTTCTAGTATTTCTAAATATAATTTTTAGTGTTTGTTTTTCCACAGGAGCTCGTCTAAATAAAAACTGTCTACGAAAAACATTTAACGGTCTCTCTGTTATGAATATAAAGTTAGAATTGTCTTCATCTGCTGAGTGTATGGTTGCCATGTCAGAAGCTATATCATTCATATGACATTCGAAATTATTTATTTGCGATAGGGCATCGGCCACTCTATTTTCTTTCCCCGGAATGTATTTCACATCAAAGTCATATTCATTTAACTTTATTTTCCACCTCTGTAACTTGGAGTTGGGTTCTTTTAAATTATGCAACCACTGCAGGGGTTTGTGGTCACTGTTAATGGTACATTTCCTACCATATAGGTAGTGCCGAAAGTATTTGGTTGCCCAAACAATCGCTAGAAGTTCTTTCTCTGTAGCAAAGTAGTTTATCTCATGTTCTTTGAGAGTTCTACTCGCAAAACAGATGGGATGATTCCCTTGACTAAGTACTGCTCCTAACGCTATATTAGAAGCATCAGTGGTAAGAGTGAACATTTTTGTAAAATCTGGACTTTTCAATATAGGGTCACTTTTTATTAGTAGTTTTATTGTTTCGAATGCCTTAACATATTCGCTGTTATGACAATCAACTTTGTGTCCTTTTTTCAAACAAGTGGTTAGGGGTTTGCATATTACAATTTTGTGTTTAATCCCATTGGTAAACGTTAATTTATCATTATCGAAATGAAAAAGCGATTTATATTTGTTTAAAAGGTTTTCTAATTCGGCCTTTTCTTCATTATTTAAATGGTCGGTCCTAAATTTATTGTCAGTTTGTTCCTCTTCCAATTTATTTATGGCAAAATTCTTTACTAAGTCATTATAAAAATCTAATTCTTCATTAATGAATTCATAAATAACTTTGTTAAGTTCTGCAGTTTGTTTTCCCAGGTCAATTACTGCGTTTAACTGTCCTAGATTGTCATATCCCATCAACCCGTCGTAATTATTCGAAAAATCATAAACATAGAATTTCAATTGTTTTCCATATCTCTGATCAAATATATCTTGTTTTGTACCTAATATTATATTTCCTGTCACAGTAGTTACCGTTATTGGCTCTACTTCCCTAATTTTATTTCTTAATACTCCAGGCCTGACCAGGCTTACGGAGGAACCTGTATCTATCAAAAATGTATAAGATATATTATCTATTACTAATTTTATTTTTGGTAATGCCCCGAGGCCCTTGCATGAAAATTTTCGGAGTCAACTTCCATAGGCAAAGGAGGACCATAGCGTGTAATTATCGATTGGGTTGAGTCATATTCTACTTGTCCGTTTAAATTTCGATAGGCATAGTTATATTGAGAGTAGTTTGGATTAGGACAATTAAAATTATTTTGTGGGTGATTACCTTATTGAATGCTTTGCATGTAAGGGTTAGTATAATTTCCTGAATAGTTTGGTGGATAGTTGTTGCTTAAATAATTGTCTGAAAACTGTCCTGTTTGAAAGTGCCTTACTTGTGGTTTATTGTTTGATTGATAACCATAGTTTTTGTTTCTAACGTATGTTCTTTGTGGTGTGGTGGAGTTTAGTTCACCGTTTTCTGCTAAAATTTTGATTGCAGTTTTTAGATCTTTAGCTAAGTTTGCATTTATTAATGCCGTTAAATGATTTGGTAACTCTTTCTTTAATTGAGATAAACACACTCGATTCAATTCGGTATTTAAAAAGTTCCTAGTAGAAATATCATCTGTTTTTAATCTAATTTCATCTTTAATCTTACAAACCTCACTGTTCAACTTATCGCAAAATTCTTTAACATTTTTGTTAAATTTAATATTACTTATTTCTAATATAAGCCTTGTAACAGGCGTTCGCTCACCAAATTCTTCTATTAGTAGCTGTTTTAAAGTGATCCGTTGGTTGTTCTCTTCTTAATACGTCTAAGGCGGGTCCCCTTAAAGTAGTTTTTATGCAATTGAAGTAGAATCTCCTTTCCTCAGGATTTGTGGCTTCTTATGGTATCATTGCGGAAACACTGTCTACAAATAGTGCCAAATAGCTCTTGTTCCCATCAAACGGTTGCAACAGTTTAACATTTTGTAGAAAAACATCTCTCCTTTCCTTTATTGCTTCCATGTTGGTTGATATTTAATATTTTCCAATCTTTCTGTCAAATCTTCAACTTCGTTCATAAATTCAATATTATATTGTTCACTTTTAAAATTTTAATTATTTAATTATTTTATTAAATTTATTTCAAGTTCGTAAGTTTCATAAGTTCGATGTTATATAGTCTTTGGTTTAAATTAAGTGTTATATAAATAAAATATAAATTTTATAAATTTTCAAAATTATTTTATTTAATTTAATTATGTTTTTCACGAGTTATTCCCTCAAATATTTCACGGTTTATTTTAAAAATTTTATTATATTTTTTTTTATTTTTTTATTTTATTACTTAACTTAAATAAAACTTAACACAACGGTTCTTTTAGCCAACTGCGCCAGTAACGTATTTGAGATTTACATTCTCAAATACGGAGAAAAAAACAACTTGTTTATTTGGTGGTTGGTTTTAATCTAATTTTATTTTTCATAAAATTCTTAAAGCTAGATACAATTAAAGTAAACAAAATTACAACGTAAGCAAAATTTAAGCTATAAAAATTATTAAGAAGTCAAATCAAAAAGTATTTTATTACGTCTGGGAAACAAATAAAAGCAAAAATCAGCAACTAAATCTATGGGAATAAATCTATGGAAATAAGTTTCTTATGCTACTTACATATTATTATACAAAAATAATAAAAAAATTTTGACAAAAATAAATTCATTGGTTTCCAATTGCATAAAATGCATTTGGCCGTTTACACAAACAAGCGCACAATAAACAAACATACATACATATATTATTACAATATATGAAACACACTCTTCACCCCACTTCTTCATCTGTTTATTAAAAATAATTAATTTTTTTTCCAAAAAGTTTTTATATAAATTGAGTGTTTTTTTATATATACTTTAGTACATTTATAATTAAAATTTACTCTATATTTTTATATTAAATGTATTTTATTGCATGAAATTGTAGTTCATTTAACAACTTTTATTATAATTTAGTTCAAATATTGCAAGGCCGTTTGATACTGCCGACCCTTGTACACAATTGTCCAATTTTGAACATTCATTTTAGTCAAGTATGGATCTTCCCTATTTAAAAATTTTGTAAATCTCTGCGGAAGATAAGACCATTTATTATTATCTAAATATGCTATGACTTTTGATCCATGTTGCGTTTCTTTCCAATCAAAATTTAAAATTTTGTATGGTTAATATAGAGGAATGTCGTAAATTTTTATATATTCTGGCTTAATACCCTGACCCAATTTAATAATTTGTTCATACATCTAAAAACGAAACATTTAAAATAAAAAAATAAACATAAATAAATAATCAAAAGTGTTATCCAAAAGCGATAACTCACCATTTTGTTAAGTATACTTTGAAGTAACTTTTAGAGCAATGATTAAAAAATATATTCTGATATGTCTTTTTATAGCAATTAAAGAAATACTATCTCCTCTTGAAAAAAATCATAAAACAGATTCACTAGTTTTTACTCCAAAAAGTTTTTATACAAATTTAGTGTTTTTTATATAATTCAAATTTACTCTCATTTTATTATTTTACATAAATTTCACAATTCTGTTAACATAAATTTTAACATGAATTTCACAATAATTTCCTAATATAACATTAAAACATATTATACATAATCTTATCCCAACAAAATCAAACATATTTTTTCATTAATGTCAAAAACCTTTTCATATTTAAATGCATATGAAACGAGAGAAGAAGATATAGTCGGTCAAGACCGACTATATGATACCCTACACCATTGCGTATGAGCATAAAAATTCGGGAAGTGGATTTATATTAGACCTGTAGACCAACACTTTTACTAAATCTAAAACAAAGCATGCAAGTACAGAGTAATGCGTTAATAATAACATCTTGATGATTTTATGCATTATAGGGCGATTTCCGGAAGTGGATTTATATGGGAGCTATGGTAAATTATGGACTGATTCTCATAAATTTTAGCAATGTTGTTTCTACTTAAATAAAACTTATTTGTGTCGAATATTAACTGGATACTATCTTTCGAATGGGATTTATGCACGTTAAAGTGATTTTCGGAAGGGGGGTTTATATGGGAGCTATGGTCAATCGTGGACCGATTTTAATAAAATTTAGTACAAAGATTGGTATTTATACAAAACTTCTTTGGACCGAATTTCATTAAAATATTCTTAATATTAAGACATTTTTAAGTGTGGAAACTCTATTCCGGGGGGACATTTGTATGGGGGGTAGGTGAAATAATGAACCGATCATAACCAATTTCAATAGGCTTCGTCCTTGTATCATAAAAGTCCCACCTGCCAAATTTCATTCAATTATCTTTAAAATTCTGTACTTTGTGCACAAGGTTTACATGGACAGCCAGCCGTCCAGCCAGACGGACGGACGGACGGACATCGTAAGATCGATTTAAAAAGTGATTCTGAGTCGATTGGTATACTTTAAGGTGGGTGTTGGATAACTCATTCTATGCGTTACAAACATTAGCACAAACACATAATACCCCAACCACCTATGGTGGTGTAGGGTAAAAACACAAAAAAAAATTCTCAAGTTTATTTTTATATCTAAGTCATCACTTTTTAATTTCACCACAATTAAAAGCACTAAAATTACTCTCTACTATTTTATTTGAATGTACTTTAACATAATTACATACATATTATTTATTATACAATTATACAAAATAAGAGTTTTTAGTGCAGATTGACTGACCGATATTATTGATATGCATATATATCTCTATTCTCTCCTGAAATATTTCCCGACAAAGAAACTGTAAATTTCCTTCCGAAAAATCAATTGGTGTAGACCGTTACAAAAATATTGTAGAATTTAATAAAAGCACACTTGTCCCCACTTTATGTAACTGTCATCAAATGTAAAAAAAATCATGCAATTTATGATATATTCTTAAAGAATAGAATTATCAATTTTTTCTAATATAAACGTCTTAAACTAGGCAATGTAACATCAATTAAAAAGTTTGGTTGAAATCATTAACAAATTATGAGAATTATTAATTTTTCATACATTTCTTATACATATAAACGCCTTAAACTAGGCAATGAAATGTAACATGAATTCAAACATTCGATTTTTGTACTTCTTTTTAAAACATTTGTAAAGATGTTGGTTTTCAACTTCATAAAAATATAAAAATATTCCACTGAACATTTGCTTTCAAAAAGTTAATTAAACAATTAATTCTTTCAAGCCCAAATGTCTGTAACACTTTCCTTTAATATCACATTAGAACAAATAATACATAACCTTACCCAACAAAATTAAACAAAATTTTTCATTAAAGTCAAAAACCTTATACAAGGTTATTTTATGCATATGAAAAAAAAAAACAATTCTCAAGTTTATGTTTTCACTTTACAAAAACAAAAGTAACCATATATCCAAGTCATCAGTTTTTAATTTCGTCTAAATTAAAAGTGCAAAAAAAAAATAAATAAATAAATGAAAGAATTGTATCCATATAAATTCGTTTGTATGTACTTTTACATAATTACATATATATTATTATGCAAAAATAAAAAAAAACCTTGACAAAAATAAATTCAGTGATATCCAATTTCATAAAATTCATTGGTCGTTTACACAAATATTGTAGAATTTATTAAATAAAGCATACAATAAACATACATACATACATACATACATACATACATACATACATACATACATACATACATACATACATACATACATACATATATTATTACAATATATGAAACACACAAAGGGGTAGGGGACATCCCCTTATCTTTCTTCTGATTGATCAATAAAAAAAAATTTGCAATGTCCGAACGCTGATTTAATATAATATTTTCAGAAACGATAAAAAAAATCTAAAAAAATCAATTCCCCTCAAATTCTTTGGGAGATACGCTCAATTGTCCCTGAACCTATATAAGCACATTTTTTCAGTGACGATAAAAAAAATCAATCCCCCCTCAAATGTTTTTGGAGCTACGCTAAATTGTCCCAGGACCTATATAAATATACTACTTAGTTCGTCAACTAGATGTTTCAACAGCATTTTTAAACTGTAACTTAGAAGAAGAAATATGCATGTGTCAACCAGAAGGATTTGTGACATCAGAAAATAAAGGTTTTAAACTAAAGAAGGCTATATACGGATTGGAACAAGCGGCTCGCCAATGGTTCAAAAGATTTGATCAAAAGGAATTGATTCAAAAAGTTCGGTCTTATTCAATATAAACACGACCAATGTATATACAGTAGCAGCATTAAAAATGCAACGCTATGTGATATGATCTTTGTTCGCATATATTTTGCTTATAGCAAGTCCTAATGTAACAATACTATTGTGATTTTATTATTTGTGGTAGTTGATACCTGTTGCACATAATTTTGTTGAATATTTTTGTGCGTAACGAAAATTATTGAACGTTTAGTAAAAGCAGTTGAAAATGTAAGCGAGCAAAAAAAAAAAAAAAATTAAACTCTAAACAAATAAACATGATTTTTAAAATTTTGATTGGAAATGGTTGGAAACTATAGTGTTGTTAAAAAACATGATTCTCTATCGTTGCATATTGTCTAAGATAAATGAAATCTACAAATAATATAAATATTTGAAATAAATTTCAATTTTATTAAATTTTTATATTTTTCTGAACTATTTTGGACATTTTTCAATAGAGATTGATATTTTTGGAATTATTATTTATTTTGTTAGTTGTTTTAAAACCAACAAACATTTTCTATAAATAAGCGATCAAATATTTATGATAGTTTAGCTTAACTTCATAATTTATAATTGAGTATGACCTTTCGACCGAAATAACGCAACCACTTTCGATCGTTATTGAGATGGAATCAACAGGTTAAAATATTTTTTTCGCAATGATATGATATTATCGAATGCCCTGTATCGCTATAATGTTCAAATATCCCTTGATTTTGGTAGTAGTTTTATATAAGTTAATAATATGTGTTTTGTTAGAAGGATATCCAGTTACCATATTTACATTATTAAATCAACCATTGCTGGCAATAGTAGCTTGAATGGCCAAATGTGGTCATTCAGATAATATAAAATATCTACTGTTAAATGACTTGTATCAATTGTTACAGGCATAATCGTTTCAATATTGTTTCTTTAAGATAATTTTTAAGAATCTTTATATTAGAACTACATATTAATATTATTTCACTGCAATTATCAGAATGTTATTCAAAAATATTCGAAAATTCTTAAAAAGTATGGAGAAAAGAGTGTTTTCTTAATATTATTAATATCCTTTGTAGTTAAAATTACCTTAAATTTATATGTATTGGTAGTAATTAGTGTTAATACTACCAAATTATAGTTTTCATAATTTTTCAATAATTATTTTTATCAAAATTTAAAAAAATCCGATGATTTTTTAGAAGTTGCATTTTCTTTGCTCCCTTAAATTTACAATTTTTTAAAAAAAAAGTATTATTAACTGTTCGTATGCGAAACAATTTGGAACAAAATGACATACAATAGTTGGCTGAGGTCGCAAAGAAAAAAATCACAATAGAATTGGCTAATTTAATACGTTCTAGCCCTAATCAATACGATCAAAAATCATATAGCCTAGCGTTGCATTTTTTATGCTCGCTATGTACGTCAAAAATAATAACAATAACACGATGATAGTAACCCTTTATTTTTACGATATATTAATAGCATCGAATAATAAAAGTGATGTTAATAAATTAATAAAAGATTTGAAAAGCAACTTTGAAATAAAAGATTTAGTAAAGCAAAAACACTGCATTGGACTAGAAGTAGAAGTAGAAAATGATATGATAGCAATATCACAACCTGGATATACAGAAAATCTTATTAAAAAGTATGGTCAAGAAAACTCAAAACCAACGAAAATTCCAATGCAACCTAAATTATGTTTAGAAAAAAATCCAAAAATTCCAGGTGAAGCAGAAAATGTTAACAAAACACAATATCAAGAAATTATTGGTTCACTTTTACATTTGTCAGTTTTTAGTCGTCCTGATATAGCATGTAGTGTAAATATGTTGTCTCAATTTTGTCAGGATCCACGTAAACAGCACTGGAACTCGGCGCTAAAAATTGTCAAGTATCTTAATACTACAAATAACTATAAGCTAGTTTATTCTAAAAATAGTGTTGTATTAGTTGGTTATGTTGACGCAAATTGGGCCACTGATATTAATGACAAAAAATCTCAAACTAGTTTTTGTTGTTTCCTCGCAGGTGGTGCAATTTCCTGGGAATCAAGGAAACAACGTCCACCGCTGAGTCAGAATTACGATATTTGCTACTTTCGCGAAGGGTAGTCATCTTGTAGCGATGCGAAGGCTTAAGTGCAAGGACCCATGAGGCCGAACTGGCAGGGCCACCCATACCAGAGGGGCTCATAGTGAGCACGAACTAAGAACTACCCCCCTTTGTCTGATAGCGTCTGTATTTCCTTATGGGGCGGCTATCAGACGTTTCCCCTAGAAGCTTTTCCATTCTTGCCAGGAATGGACTTCTCGGGGAACAAGTCCGCTGGATCTAGGGATCCACCTGTCCACACATCCAGTGTTTGTCAAAATCCACCAGCGTCTGTTCCCACAGTGGGCGGCTTGGTGGTCTGTTTGACCCCAGTGGGGCGGCAGAAACGAAACTTGGCAGTAAGTATAAAATGCACATTGTCCGAAAAGTCTGAAGATGTCTAAAAAGGAATCGTGCCCCATGTATCCGGTCGGGGGCCTCAAAATCTCCGGAGACCTTACTTCCACGGTGCCAACCTCGGGCCGTGGTGAATCGAGAGCTACTGAGGTTCAGGTTAGTCTGGTGAAGACACCGGGCTAATCTGCATGCTACTAGTGTCCAACAAAAAACTGCGGTCTCACAGCTTCCAAATCTGGAAGCAAAAGCAGTGAGGTGCCTCTGGATGTCAAACCAAGCACCTCCAAAGCTGGATCGCCTTGGTAAAAAGCCAGCCGAATCCCTAACCCCAGAGGAACTTGTTTCCCTAAATTGGGCCAAATCTTTAATGGCAGAATTGCAGCGAAAACCATCTCCTACGTCGAAAGAAACCCTGAGATCCCTACAAGCGATTGGAAAGTGACCAGAGTCTCCGAATCCGACGGAGCATCCAGGAGGATCGTCATCGTAATGAATAAGGAGTCCCTGCCGTCTATCCGTGAGAAAAGTGGAAAGATATACTACGGCTTCGAGTCTATCTTTCTACAGATCTACCGAGGAAACGACAGAAACAAACCGATTCAGGACGGTAATGACCCGACTCCGGAAGCAATGTCATGTGAGGAGACTACTAGTTCTCTCGCTCAAGAGGACACTCATTCAAACTCTGAGTTTGTGGGTGAATTTTTTGAACGGGTGGACGAAGTAGTTGACGAAGGCGCCCTCTTGGACTCGGACCAAGATGACGTCAAGCCACAATCATCCACAAAAATGACAATGGTGAAGATAACGCAAATTAATCTTCACCACTCTAAAGCAGCTTCGGCTGCGTTGATGCTCCGTATGGCTGAAAGAGGCGAGGAGCTTGCACTTGTCCAAGAACCCTGGATCGCAAGTGACAGAGTTTGCGGACTTCGTGCGAAAGACTATATGCTGCTACACGCTGCAGGGTCTGGTAAGATTCGACCTTGCATTGTAGCAATCAGGGAACTTAGTATCTTCATTCTCTCTGATTTCAATGACGAAGATACGGTTGTAGCGGCCTTGGAGACAACTTGTGGCACCGTATATATTGTCTCCAGCTACATGGCCCATGATCACAGCGAACCACCGAATGCAAAAGTTCGCGCAATAACCAAGGCGGCAAATGACAGAAACATTCTGCTCGTGATTGGAGCTGACGCCAACGCCCACCATATCGTTTGGGGCAGCTCGGATACAAATGCAAGGGGTGAGTCTATTTTTAACTTTATCCTTTGTAGTAGTTTGGATGTGTTGAACATTGGTAAGGAACCAAACTTTGTAGTTTCTAATAGAAGGGAGGTTCTCGATATTACGCTAGTAAGTACTAAGCATTTTAATATGATCAGGGAATGGAAAGTCTCAAATGACTGCTCATTTTCGGATCACATGTATATTGACTTAAATTTGGAGGTTCATTTACCTGGGGCCAGCCCGATTTCAAATAGGAGGAAAACAAATTGGATAGAGCAACATGATATTCTGTCCCAACTCCTCCCTAACCCACCGACCATTTGTACTAGTCGGGATATTGAATCCTCTGTCGATAAATAACGCTTTCGATAGAGCGACCTCTGTGGCTTGTAGACCTAAGGTCTATAAAGGAAGGAGTAAACCACACTGGTGGAACTCCGAAATAGGTGACACTCGTAAAGAATGACGCCGTTTATTTAATGAGGCGAAAAGACTGGGCAACTGGTCAGCTTACAAATCCTCAGTCAATAGGTTTAAGAACCAAATCAGAAATGCGAAACGTAAATCTTGGAAAACCTTCTGTAGCGGCGTGGAAGGTCATTCCGAGACAAGTCGTTTACGCAAAATTCTGGCGTCATCCCCTTCTGTCCCAAGTTACATTCAGAAACCTTGTGGCAGCTGGACAACAAGCGGCCAAGAGACCTTAGATGTCTTAATGGATACGCACTTTCCTGGCAGTCTCCCTATAAAGGAGCATACTGCGGTTGATTCTGAGGACCCCAACGACGCTCAGATTCGGATTACAGAAGATGAGCTAAAATGGGCCCTGAACAGCTTTGCCCCCTTTAAATCCCCGGGCCCAGATGGCATTATTTCTGCAGATTTGCAGCATAATGCGGATGTTATAGCTGCATGGCTACTTCGGATCTACTCGGCTTGTTTATCACGCTCATATATCCCTGAGTCATGGACTAGATGCAAGGTGGTCTTTATTCCTAAAGGAGGAAAGACTTCCCACACGAAACCAAAGGACATCAGACTTATCAGTCTATCGTCCTTCCTTTTGAAAACACTGGAAAGGCTGATTGACCTGCATCTTCGAGGACAATCGACCCCAACCTTTTATCAGCGTCCCAACACGCCTATATGAAAGGTAAATCGGTTGAGACGGCGTTACATTCGCTTGTAGGGTATGTTGAAAATGCTCTCGAGCATAAGGAATATGCATTAGTGTCCTTTCTTGGTATAGAAGGAGCCTTCAATAATGTGATACCAGAGGCAATTAAATTGGCTCTGGAAAGACTGAGTATACATCAGTCGATTATTAGCATCATATGGAGACTTCTTACCAATAGGGTCATTATCTCCAATATGAGTGCGGCTACCAATTATAGAGTGGCGAACAGGGGCACTCCACAAGGGGGAGTTTTATCTCCACTTTTATGGAACATAGCCATCAACACAATGCTCTTGGAACTAGATTCCTTGAAGTAAAAAACTGTCGCTTATGCGGACGATGTTGCGGTTGCTGTATCTGGAAAATTCCTAGATACCATATCTCACCGCTTACAAACTGCGCTAGGCCTACTCAGTAAATGGAGTATAGATAGTGGCCTCAGCGTGAATCCAGGCAAGACGGAATTAGTTCTCTTTTCAAGGAGATACAAAATCCCTTCTTTCCCACTTCCCTGCCTAAATGGGATTAAACTAAAGGTGTCTGATAGTGCGAAGTACCTGAGTATCATACTGGACTCCAAACTATCCTGGCACCAGAATGTCCAGGCTAGGGCGTCAAAGGCAAATATTGCCCTTTATATGTGTAGGAAGGCCATAGGTAAGTCCTGGGGTTTAAATCCTAGGAACACGAAATGGCTCTTCGATATGGTAATCAAGCCCATACTTATGTATGGAGCGTTAGTATGGTGGAGGGCGATGGAGAAACCGTAGCTCAGCGCTATTAATTACGGGCGCGCTTCGTACAACACCATCCAGGGCATTATTCGTTTTAATGAACTGGTTGCCTGTTGATCTAATGGCCAAACAAATCGCCATCATGTCGGCGACTAGGCTTAACTCTATATGTGCATGGAACGGTAGAAACTATTGTATACCTATTGTATACCTAAACCCTTTCTGGACAGATCCTACCATAGGAAATGAATCGGTAGAAGTCTACACTGATGGGTCCAAATCTGCTGTGGGGGTTGGGGGGGGGTGTTTACATTCCTTTATATGGTAAGCGCATTTCCTTTAAATTGCCGGATCATTGTAGCGCCCTACAGGCGGAAATCTCGGCCATTAAGAGAGCGGCAAATTGGCTAATGTACTATAGGATATTTGGAGTGAATATTAAAATCTGTACCGATAGTCAGCCAGCGATTAAATCTCTCTCTGGTGTCCTCTCGACATCCAGACTGGTAAATGAATGCCGGACATCTCTAAATGAGATGGCGAGACATTCAAACCTAGAGTTGATCTGGGTAAAGGGGTCACTCAAACACCCCGGGCAACACTGTTGCGGACGAACTAGCCAGGATTGGTTCCCACCTTCGAAATGGGGAAACTGACCAACTGGTAGGTGTGCCGCTGTCATCTTGCAGATCTATGATACTGCAGTATTTATCGAGGATGGCTCAGCAAAGATGGACAGATGAGTCTACATGCTCCACCTCGAGAAGTATATGGCCCCAGTATGATCACTTGCGATCGAACAACATTCTGGGATTGCCTAAGCGTCAGCTACGGATACTTGTAGCAATTGTCACGGGGCACTGTGTAGCCGGTGCGCACGCTAGGAGATTAGGACTCCCTTATAACGACTTTTGTAGAAGTTGCTTAGATGAGGAAGAGGAAGAGACAGTGGAGCATCTTCTATGTCACTGTCCTGCTCTTGCAGGTATTAGGGCTACGGAACTTGGTAGTCCGTTTCTGCATGCGTTATCTGATCTGTCTATGATTGACATAAGACAGATCAGATCCTTTATAAGTGCGTCATGCTGGTTCGATCCGAACCTCTTTGAGGACATGTGAAACTTCCACATGATCCTAAGGGTAACACAATGGGACCAATAGGATCCAAGTGAGCTGTTTCATATCCAATAGTTACAGCAGCCCATTTAACCTAACCTAACCTACGATATTTGCTAAATGAGTTAAATTATCCAACTGATGCAACTATTGTGTACAGTGATTCTCAAAGTGCTCAGAAGATGGCAAAGTTTGGAGGCAGTCATTCGAGGACTAAGCACATTGATTATAAATATCATTTTATCCGACAAGCAGTTGAAGAAAAGCAAATAGAGATTCTGTACAAACCTACTAGCGAGATGGTAGCAGATATTCCCACGAAGCTACTACCTAATATCAAACACAATTTCTGTATTTCATCAATGGGTATTCAAGAAACAATTTAAGTTGAGGAGGCGTGTTGAATTATATCGTTTTATATTCAACTTAAATAATTTACTTTGAATATTTGTACATTGTTTTTATCAATCAAGTTATACGTTGTGAAATATGTTTTAGAAATTGAAAATTTTTCTATTTGAAATCCACTTGCAACTGAAACTTTGTACAATAAACTTTATTAGAATATACAGTAATAGTCATATATATTTACACATTTTCAAATTTTTCGAAAATTTGAAAAAGAAGTCAAATATTTTTATTGCTATAAAATATTTTGAAAAAGTTCTTTTGTTGTTGTAAAGCCTGAAATGTGCAGAGTCGATTGTGCTAATTTCTGAAAAACTCTCTGTATTTATTAATGATATTGAACAGCCGTTCCGAAGTTCCATAATTATTTCCATTTCATTTTTTGAATCGCACACTGTGCGATGTTTTTTGTAGATCTCGACTAGCAGAATCGTCCTATATAAAAATCTTTAAAATCGGTTCAGATATAAGAAATCAGGATCGTTTTTAAAAAATTTTGTACCCGAGGTGTCCAATTTTGGGACCCTTTGATTCGCCCCTGTATATCTATATGGTTCAAGTTCTAAACTTAAACTATACCTCTACTATCACCTTATGAAATTTCATGGAAATCGGAACAGCCGATCCGAAGTTCGATAATTATTTCCATTTCATTTTTTGAATCGGACACTGTGCAACGTGCGTCGCATGATTAAGCAGAAACAAAAACAAAACACATAGCAAAGAGCGGGAAAAAACAATTATTTTTTTTTGTGTGCTAGATATTGTTTTACCCAACGAAAACATTCCAGTGGGATATAAGAAATATCCAATAGTAATTTAATATTTTAATCAAGGCCGCGATCAGCAAGCAAATTCTAATTTTTGTTTAAATAAAAAAAATCAAACCAATGATTTGTATTTTTGCTGATGCAAAATAATTATCGATTTCTCTAAAACAGAAATATAGTGTTACTTATGATTATTTGTTTACAATAATGAAAAAGAATTAGAATTATGTTTAAATGAATATTGTTTATTGATTAAATTTTTAAGAATAAAAGAATATTGTCATTTGTATTGATTTCAGTTGAAATAAGTTTTGTTTACATTAATAATAATTGGTAAGCATGATTTAATTGTATAAAACTGAATGTAAAGATTATTCCTTTAGTCTTTGTTCTTAGACCATTGACTTGATCGGATCAATAAAGTCTTGAAAAAATAAGAAAACTTTTCTGTGTTTTCACTTTATTAAAACTGGCGCAGTCGGTAGGATAGGTATAAATAAAATACCTATCCGTGTAAAACGAAATCCTACGCAAAAGGATATGAAATAAATTATCGTGTGAAAACGGGCAAAACGAAATCCTGTGAAAAAGGATAAAAAATAAAACATCCTGTGAAAAAGGATAAAAAATAAAATCCTGTGGAAAAGGATAAAAAATAAAACATCCTGTGAAAAAGGATAAAAAATAAAATCCTGTGAAAAAGGATAAGAAATATAAAATCCTGTGAAAAAGTATAAAAAAAAAAAAAATAAAAATCGTGTGAAAAAAATAAATAAATAATAATAAATAAATAAATAAAAATCCTGCGAAAAAGGACAAAAAAAATAGAAATTTTGTTTCTTAAAAATTTAAAATCGGTTGTGTTTCAAAAAATAAAATTTACTAAGAACAGAAAAAAATTTAGTACTGTATAGAAAAATAATAATGAAAAGTGAAAAACTAAAAACAATAAATGCTGTGTAAAGAAAATAATTGTGAAAAGTGAAAAACGAAAAACAAATAGAATAAATAAAAGCAACTAAAAACATGTGAAAAAAGAAAAATTTAAAACAATAAACAAATATACAATTAAATACAAAACAATAATAATAAAAAAGATGAATCCAGATATACAATTAAATACAAAACAATAATAATAAAAAAGATGAATCCAGAAGCAGAAAAGGAAATTAATACGATGGAAATCGACCCATTGAAATTTCTACAACTAATACAGGAGTTTGATGGAAGAAAAGAGGACCTGTATCCGTTCTTGGAATGCATCGATAGTGTCCTGCCAATGATGGGGCACTATAGCCCTCAATCCCAACGTATGTTTTTATCAATAATAAAAGGAAAAATAAAAGGTAAGGCCAAAACGGTTTTAGAAATACATCCGCATTTAACACGGTGGGATGAAATAAAAAATCTACTCGAGGCGAATTTTGGAGGTTTGGCTTCTGCCGAACAGTTATATGAGGAATTGAGAGGTGCCCAATATAGAGGCGACGTTCTTCAGTTTTATAATTTTATACAGGCCAAATTATCCTTGTTAAACCAAAGGCATAGACTGGACGGAAATTCAGCAGAAATAGTACATAATAATAATACCGCATTAAAGATATTTATAAATAAGCTCCCTATTGCTCTAAGAACAGTGCTTTGTGCACTAAAACCTCATTCTTTAGAAGTAGCCTTACATGAATTAGGACAAGCAAATTTATTACTAAATGAAAAATCTAAGAAAAATGAAAATATAAAACAAAATTATTCAAATAAAAGAAATAATTATTCAAATTTCTCCAAGCCAAAAAATAATTTTTATCAAAATTCGAGCAATGGACATGGACAACGGAACGAACAGGAACCGATGGACATTAGTGAACAGACCAAAATAAGACAAAATCATTATTTAAACAATGAACAACCTACAAACTCACGAAATTTTCAATATACAGCCTCCCTACCGGAAGATCCACCGAATTTGGATTGCCCTATGTTTTGTTCAAGCGAGGAAACCGGACGACAAGAATCTTAATCGACACTGGATCAACAGAAAACATGATTGAGAAAGATCATTGTCCTAAAAATTTAATTTTTCCACTTCAAAAACCTTTACAGATAAGAACTGCAGCAGGATATTTGACAATAAAAGAAGAAGCTAGAGTTTCAAAAAACATACTGCCCATTAAATTAAGAAATGACGTGACTTTTAAAATATCAACCTTTCATCCAATATTTAATGGAATATTCGGATCAAGTTTGTTGCGCGAAAATAATGCAATTATAGATTATGAAAAGAAAAGTATAGTTATTAATAACCAAGAACTACCATTATATTTCGAAGGTCAAAACGAAGATGAACATGAAATGAATCTTAAATTAGAAATAAATGCAATAGAAAAGCTTCCTGAGATGTACAACTTGGATGAGTTAGGAGTAATAGAACAATTAAGAGTAGATCATTTGAATAAAGAAGAAGAATATGCTATAAAAACTCTTATAACAAAATTTTCTGATATATTTTACAAAAAGGGTGATGACTTAACATTTACGAATGAAATAAAACATAAAATTCCTACAACAAATGATAGACCAATTTATACGAAATCATATAGATACCCAGAAATACATAGAGAAGAAGTAAATAGACAGATTAGGGAAATGTTAGAACAAGGTATAATCGCCCCAAGTAATTCTCCCTATAATTCACCTCTTTGGGTAGTTCCTAAGAAAGAAGATAAAGTAGGAAATAAGGAATGGAGAATAGTAATTGATTATAGAAAATTAAATGCTGTTACAAAAGAAGATAAATATCCCATTCCACTCATAGATGATGTGTTAGATAAGTTGGGTAGAGCAAATTATTTTTCTTCACTGGATTTGACAAAAGAATGATGAATAATGTGCTGAGGGAATATATAAATAAAATATGTGTAATATATATGGACGATATTTTGGTTTTCAGTACTTCGCTTCAAGAGCATATGGATAATTTGACCAAGATATTTCGAACACTGAGACAGGCTAACTTAAAGGTGTCTCATAATAAGAGCGATTTTTTGAAAACAGAAACCAATTTTCTTGGACATATTGTGACGGCAAACGGCATAAAACCCGATCCTAAAAAAATAGAATGTATACAAAATTTCCCAATACCAAGAAATGTAAAAGAAATACAAAGTTTTTTGGGCCTCAGTGGCTATTACAGAAAATTTATTCCCGATTACGCAAAAATAGCAAAACCTCTTACGCTAAGATTAAAAAAAGAGAGTGTTATAAATATAGATGATCAAGACTATAGAAACTCGTTTGAAAAACTCAAAAGTATATTGTCTTCGGAAATGGTTTTAAAATACCCAGATTTTGATAAACAATTCATCCTAACTACGGATGCAAGCAACTTTGCATTGGGCGCTGTTTTGTCTCAGGAAGACGGTCCTTTGGCATTTGCCTCCAGGACTTTAAATAAACACGAAATCAATTATAGTACTATTGAAAAAGAATTGCTGGCCATAGTATGGGCCTGTGGGCAGTTCAGACATTATTTATATGGTAGGAAATTTAGATTAAATACTGACCATAAACCGCTCATTTGGTTAGCTTCTTTGAAAGAGCCAAATTCCAAACAAATAAGATGGAAAATAAAATTGAACGAATATGAATTTGACATAAATCATGTAGAAGGAAAAGAAAATAAAGTAGCAGATGCATTATCTAGGATGCGTCATGAGATTAATTTGTTTGAATGTAATATTTGTAAGAAAAATTATAAAAGGAAAACCGTTCTAAACAATCATATTAATCTAAAACATGGAAATACATATTACGAATGCAATGTTTGTAATCGAACATTTGAATATAAAAGTAGTCTTAAAAGACACTTTAAATTAGTACATACGGGTGTCCGTCCGGACTTTAGCGTGAAAAATAGAGAAATTCCTCTTGTACAAGTAAGAGAACGAGAAAGTTCACCTGTCGCAACTGTTCATAGCGCTCAGGATGACGGTACAGATCATATTCCAATTACAGAGAGTCCGCTTTAGACGGCAAATAAACAAATATTAATTATTAAGGATGAAAAAGATACGTATGAAGAAAAATTAATTTTAAATAAAAAACAATATAAATTCTGCGTAAATGCTAATGAAGAAATAGTAGATAAAGTGATTGAAATAATTAAAGCTGAAGAAAATGTTGTAATATATTGTGAGATTGAAAAAATATTTATAGCTATTCAAGATGAGGTTCTTAAATTGAAGCAAATAAAAATTTTTAAAATATATAGAACTTATACACTTGTAGAGAACGTAGATAAAGAAAGCTTACTTAACATAATTATGCAACATCATAAATATGAAAACAACCATCCGGGAATTGATAAAACGTATTTGGAGTTGAAACAAAAATACTATTATCCCAATCTAAAAAAGGAAATAACTAAAGTGATTAATAATTGTGAAATATGTAATTATAAGATTGAGAGAAGACCTCTAAAGTTACCTTTTGAAAAAACTGAAACTCCATCAGCCCCTCATGAAATTTATCATGCAGATATTTGGTATATGGATCCAAAAAATTCATACATTACTATGATTGATAAATTTTCTAAATATGCTCTAATTCAAAAAATAGATGAAAAAACCCCACTTAATTTTATAAAACACTTTACGATAATGTTTAACCTTATGAAAAAGCCAAGAAAGTTAATTGTAGATAATGAACCAGGATTCATTTCTGCACTATTTAAAGATTTCTTAGATAAGCAGAATGTTGAAGTACATTTTACCACTCCTTATAGACATACAGGTAATTCAGATATAGAAAGATTTCATAGTAGTTTAAATGAAAATATCAGAATTTTAAAGAAAAGAGAAGAACAATCTGACATTGCTTATAACATAGATTTACCTATACAGGCAAATTTTATTTATAATAATACTTTACATTTGGCAACTAAAAGAAAGCCAATAGAATTGCATTTCCAAGGTAATCCCGAAGAAAATAAAAAAGTAAGGGAAGCCTTGGAACAAAACAAAGAAAGAAACTTAGCATACCACAATCAGAATAGAAAAGACCAACCAGTAAACGAATCTTTTAAAAAAGATTTTAGAGCACATAAAACAGATACTAGAAATGAGAAAGTTGTGTTAGAAAAAATAAATGACAAAGAATATAGAAGTAAAAATCAAAAGGTCTACAAGGATCAATTAATTAAGGCAAAGAATACTTTCAGGTCTTTGGATGTTTTGCTTGATCCTGATGACATTGGGAATGAAAACGACATACGGTCAGAAAATTGATATTACCGATTTAACTACAGGAAATGGATTCACTGCAGTGAGCCTAGGTAGAAAAAGCCTAATTGAGGAATACCATAGTATTGTACATATTTTCAATATTACTAAGTATGAAGAATTTGTTACCAAATTAGAAAACGATATAAATAAATTAAATGATAATATATTAAGCCATCAAATAGAATATTTAAGAGTATCCTTAAAAGCTCTCATTCCACATAGACAAAAACGAGGATTATTTAATATTTTGGGCTCTGGATTAAAGTTTGTTTCTGGAACAATGGACGATGAAGATCGACGAGAGTTGGAAGCAAGACTCAGTATTATCGAAACTAATGCACATAATATAATTGAGCAGTCAAATAACCAAATTCAAATAAATCAACATTTTGATGAGCAATTGGCTAAGTTAACCAAAATATATCAAAGAGAAGCTAAAAGAATGTATTTTGAATATGTAAATATAAATAACGAAACTGAGAAAGAAAAATTGGAAATGCAAAAGACGCATATTACTTTCCAAATAAACAGACTAGAACAAATTATTGATAAGGTTGAAGGAATTCTTTTGACCTCAAGTTTGGGACTCTTAAGTCAAAATATATTGACTGATGAAGAAATAATTAGACACAATATTACTTTCGAAAAACTTCAACACATAAGAATGTCCGTTGCATCGAATGAAAAAAATATCCTTTTTATAATTCAAATTCCTCAATTGACAAATGAATCCTATGAAACTTTATATATCCAACCTATTCCCAATAATAATAATTCAGAATTAAGTGAAAAATTAAATACATATATTGTAGGAAATAACGAAATATTCTTTGAAACTAATTATAAGAAAAACTTAACTAAAGTAAAGGATAATTGTATTGAAAATATTTTAAATAATAAAAAAATGAATTGTAATTATCGAAAAAATCCACTTACATCTGTAATAGAAGTAAACTCTAACTTAATATTTGCAATAAATATGAATAATATAACTATAAACCAAACTTGTAATCAAATACCAATGACTTTAACAGGCCATTATTTAATTAAAATAGAATTGTGTCAAATTATGATTATTGATAAATGGTACGATCGAAGAACATATGAAGAAAATATTGTAATACCTAATTTTTCTAGAGAAATACAGATAAATATTGAAGAAGAATTATCATTGCAAAATTTAACTTATGAACATATCAAAAATGTAAAATATATAAAAGAATTAAGAAACAATCAAAAAATTACAAACATAACAATATATATTGTAATTGCGGCGGCAATAATATTGATCATTGGATACTTAATAATAAAATGTAAAACTAAAAAGACAGAGAATAAAACAATTGTATCGTTTCCCGTAATTCCTTCAGAATATGGGAACCAATCTTCGTCCGGGGGTTTTTTACCCAACGAAAACATTCCAGTGGGATATAAGAAATATCCAATAGTAATTTAATATTTTAATCAAGGCCGCGATCAGTAAGCAAATTCTAATTTTTGTTTAAATAAAAAAAAAATCAAACCAATGATTTGTATTTTTGCTGATGCAAAATAATTATCGATTTCTCTAAAACAGAAATATAGTGTTACTTATGATTATTTGTTTACAATAATGAAAAAGAATTAGAATTATGTTTAAATGAATATTGTTTATTGATTAAATTTTTAAGAATAAAAGAATATTGTCATTTGTATTGATTTCAGTTGAAATAAGTTTTGTTTACATTAATAATAATTGGTAAGCATGATTTAATTGTATAAAACTGAATGTAAAGATTATTCCTTTAGTCTTTGTTCTTAGACCATTGACTTGATCGGATCAATAAAGTCTTGAAAAAATAAGAAAACTTTTCTGTGTTTTCACTTTATTAAAACTATATAACAAACACATTTACAACCAGTGCACAGTGGGGTCAAACGAAAATTTTTTGGTAATAAATCTGTATCTCCTAACCTACTCGTTAGATTAAATTGAAATGTATGAAAGAGTTGCAGAGGAGGACCTAAGCTTTGAGAAAAATCATCTTGTAGTCACCCTGTGATAACACAAAAAAATCTACAGGGTGTCAAATTTGACTACCTCGAGTATGTAAGAGTTTAAAAAATCGTAACTTATACAAATGAAGTCCGATTTTAAAGATTTTTATATTTCTGTAAAGCGCTTGGCAAGATAAAAAAAAAAGTAAGTTTACTCACCCAAGTTAAAAAGATATTTACACTTGAATTTTTTATTTTTTGGCTCGATTTACTTTCGTTTTTCGGGAATAAGTCCTGGGGTATATGAGGTAAAAATTGTTTAAAAATATCTTGTAATTTGCTATATATTTCAAAATAACATACTGAAAGAATTTTTGCATTATCTCAATGCGTCTAGACGTGAAAAATATTCAAAGTCAGCACTCTGAAATTGGTATGAAAAATTGCTATTTTTTACAAAAATATAGTACAATTCTTTCACTTTTTACTCAAAGTTCCGTTAAGAAAAAAAATTTTCTTTTTATATTTCAAAAGACAAGGTTTCACAAATGGCTAATATAGAAATTTTAAACTGATTTAGGCTTGCACCCTACATCAGGCATTGGTCGAAAATGGAGAATTTTGGGAAAAGTGAAATTTTTTTATCGATTAATATAAAAAATGTCACGTGAGCTTTTTTAAATTTTTTGAAGATATTTCATCAAAAAATAGAGTTAGAACGATTTGACACTAAATTGCTTCCCGCCCGGCGAAAAATTAATGCAGGAGAGCAGATTTCATGAAAAAAGTAAATTTTTTAAACGACTTTATTTAATTGCACAAAAAAGCATATTTGCATAATATCTTCGCCATTATTTCTTATGTAGTGTATAAAATATATATCGACCTTTCACTCCTGCAAAAATCATTAAAAAAACTTTACAAATAAATTTTTGGCAATTTTTCAAAAATAAACAATATTTAATAAATATGAGGGATTATTGCGAATATTATCTTGTTCAACAACCAAAACGTGCCAATTCAATTGTTTGTTACGTATACGCACATATGGAAATATTCTAAAACAGTGAATTTGGTGAGAGTTGACCTAAGTTGTCAGCTTTTAAAAAAAACTCTATATACATATTATACATCAATGAATTGGTAAATAAGTATATTTTTATATTCTTGTAATATTTTATTAGTGAACAAAAGAAATTAAATAAAAACACTTCTTTTGTTTCTGAATGTTTGTAAGACATTCTTGAATGCTAAATCAGCACTGTTGGATGCTAATTCAGCACTAATTTTATTAATAATTGTAAAAACCTTAAGAACTAATATTGAATTTCTTAAAACTATCTAGACTAAATAATTTTAAATACTTTTCTATTTTACATATAAACCCTTCAATAATTCTTATCACACACAAGTGTGAAAGATAAGGGTTGATTGTACACATGTGTAAAAGACCAACGCACATGCGTATGTTCACAACAAATGTATACAAACAATTATAAAATCTATAAAAATAATCGAAATAGTAATTAAAATTTAACATAGCACTTAAAACAAAGATATAAAAAAAATATTAAAATTCTACTTAAATCATAATAATCAATTATGTTCAACTAAATTTGAACATTCTGCCGAGGGCCAAATGTATTATCGGCACTAGACAAGAAAAAAACATTTTAGGCGATCGGGATCACGCTTCGGCCTCCCACTAGGTCTTAGATTTTCTACCTTTGTCCTTTCATCATTATTTGGCCATTGCTGCTTATGTAGATTGTAGTTGTTGCTATTTGATATTGTAGTATTACTCTCATAGTTACTAGTAACTGTAGCCAAATTATTTATATCTATTATAATCCACGGGTGGTTAGTTTTAGAGTTTATTAAAACATTTGCAGAAGTCGATGCCAAAGTTACATTTGGTATATCTGGGTATTGGTTTATCGATTGACGAACTTCAAAATTGTTGCTTTGTGCTGCCAAAACTTCATTGTTATCATCAGTAACAGACGCAAATGATTGTACTTCCTCGTTAACAACATCAGCTACATCATCTTCATTACTTTTTGAACTGGAATTAACTTCCATTGGTTCTGGTGCAGGTTCTTTTGCCTCCTGCACTGTTGATGCGTGCGCTTCTTTTTTGGGGTTTGCACTTTTCTTTATTACATTTTTAACAGATTTTATTCCTTTTGTTTTCATATGAATATCGCTTTTAACAGTTTTTGACATCTTTCGCACTTTCTCTGTTTGATTAACGTAAGCGTTTACAGATTTCTTGGTGACATTGGTTTCAGTGAATTTTAATTTTTCAGCTTCTTGACTTTCAGTAGACTCTACAACCGGTTCTAAAACAGCTTCCGTTTTATATTCTTCCGGCTTTTCTGATACTTTTCCTGCTATATGCTTTGAAGGCTCTTCCATACTTCCTTCAATAAATTCTATAGCGCTAAAATATGCTTCGTCCACGTCGTACATTTGCCACCACACTTTACGAGAGCTTTCGGAACCTCCAAGGATTTCAAACATATTTTTTATTTGCTCATATCTCGTCTCAATAAATTGTTTTTTAATTACCAGCGATCTTTTGGATATGTTTATTTTACCTGATGTTAATTTCAAACACCAGTCATTTATCCATTCAGCTCTTGAGTAGAATTCATCTAGGAAATCGTCAGCTTCCTCTTGGACATTTGCCTTTTTGATTTCCTCACTTCTCTCTTCTGGTTGTTGTGTTATTATGGCTTCACTAGTGCCATTTTCCACAGGAGAAACACCATTAGCGGTAACAGCTTCTTTATTGCCTATTTTACTGCTCGTTTCATCTGATGGATTAACTTCTTCTGATATGGCGTCTTCTTTCATTATTTTAGATGATTTTATCTTCTCAATTAATTTTTGAAGTACATTTTGGTATTTGTGTTTTACTTCAATAAATTTGGTTGCGATGCCAATATTAAATCTGCTGCATTTAGAGTAACATATTTCAATTTCATCGAAATATGTTTCTAAAAGTTTTTTATTGGTAAGCAGTTCTTCATACTTATAGAACTCTAAATCCATAATCGTATCATTTATATTAAATTTAAACAGGGACCAAATATATGAAAATTTTTTGTCATACGATAGACTTAAAAATATTTCACAGTCCTCAATTTTATGTCCACGTTTGAGGCAACATCTGCATATTTCAACATAGATGTTATTCGTAACAACATCAACTTTTTGTTGTTGCATTTCGCCTCTTGCAGGTAGAACCATTTTTTTAAAAAATCTTTATTTATTTCAAAATATGGATTAATTAATATTATTCGTACTTCCTCACAGTGATTTCATATCACTGATTCGTTACGAAGTACAAAATATTAAAAATTGATTATAAATATTAATTTTAATATTTATTTTTAGAATTGTTCATCCATAGGTCGCTGGTTCATATCCTGTTCGAAGGACTATGTGAACAAAAGAAATCAAAATCGTCGGCTTCCTCTTGGACATTTGCCTATTTGATTTCCAACTTCTCTCTTCTGGCCATTTTGAAGATTTTTTTTTTTTTTTTGAATGAAGATAACTTATTACTTTTAGTTTTCTCCTTTTTATTTTTTAGTGTTTACTTTTCTTTTTTAAAAAAGACGCCCATTTGTTAAATTATTATTTTTAACTTGTTCTTTTTTAGTTTTTAAACACTAGTCCTTTTTTCTGACTGTAATCTTTCGCTGATTTTTTTTTTTTACGAAGGACCATGAACAAAAGAATTTAAATAAAACACTTTTTTTTTTTTTTTTTTTTACTAAGAGTGGTTGTAAGTCACTCTATGAATGCTTGTTCAGCACTTTTGAATGCTAATTCGGCACTAATTTTATTAATAATTGTAAAAACCTTAAGAACTAATATTGAATTTCTTAAAACTATCTAGACTAAATAATTTTAAATACTTTTCTATTTTACATATAAACCCTTCAATAATTCTTATCACACACAAGTGTGAAAGATAAGGGTTGATTGTACACATGTGTAAAAGACCAACGCACATGCGTATGTTCACAACAAATGTATACAAACAATTATAAAATCTATAAAAATAATCGAAATAGTAATTAAAATTTAACATAGCACTTAAAACAAAGATATAAAAAAAATATTAAAATTCTACTTAAATCATCATAATCAATTATGTTCAACTAAATTTGAACAATTAGTTTTTGGAAAATAGGAGGAGTTTTGCTTTACATAACATTATTTTTTTGGTTTTTTATCTTTTTTAATTTAGAAAAATTCCCAAAAATTTATTCGTAAAGCTTTTTTAATGATTTTTGCACGAGAGTAAGATCGATATATATTTTATATACTACATAAGAGATAATTGCGAAATTTTTTGTGCAGTTCAAAAAAATCATTTAAAAAATTTACTTTTTCATGAAATCTGCACTCCTGTATTCGTTTTTGGCCGGACGGGAAGCAGTTTAGTCAAATTTTTCTAACTCTATTTTTTTATCAAAAATCTTCAAAAAATTTAGAAAAGCTCGCGTGACATTTTTTTAATTAATCGATAAAAAATTCACTTTTTCCAAAATTCACCATTTTCGACCAATGCCTGATGTAGGGTGCAAGCCTAAATTAGTTAAAAATTTCTGTATTAACCATTTATGAAGTCTTATCTTTTGAAATATATAAAGAAAAAAGTTTTTCCTTAACGGAACTTTGAGAAAAAATTGAAAGAATTGTACTATATTTTTGTAAAAAATAGCAATTTTTCGTACCAATTTCAGAGTGCTGACTTTGAATATTTTTCACGTCTAGACGCATTAAGGTAATGCAAAAATTCTTTCAGCATGTTATTTTGAAGTATATAGGAAATTACAAAATATTTTTACAAAATTTTTACCTCATATACCTCAGGACTTATTCCCGAGAAACGAAAGAAAGTCGAGCCAAAAAATCAAAAATTCAAGTGTAAATATCTTTTTAACTGTAAAAGATAACTTGGACTTCATTTGTATAAGTTACGACTTTTTTAAACTTTTACATACTCGAGGTAGTCAATTTTGACACCCTGTAGATTTTCTTGTGTTATCACAAGGTGACTACAAGATGATTTTTCTCAAAGCTTAGGTCCTTTTCTCTGCAACTCTTTCATACATTTCAATTCAATCCAACTAGTAGTTTAGCAGATACAGATTTATTACCAAAAAATTTGCGTTTGACCCCACTGTGCAGTGGTGTTAGGTATGACGATTTTTCGTCATTTTGACGATTTTTTGTTGTAAGTCGCTAATATATTGACGATTTTCTTAACTGAAATATTTTTACTATATAAATGTGTCAACGATTATATTTATTTCAGAAAAATTGTGTATGAATTTATATTTTTGTGCTTTTTTAATATAGGAAATATTTAATTTTGGGTATTCATTTATAATTAACTTAAATTTTGTAAATAAGAAATACAAAGTTTTCTTAATTGGGTTGATAAAAAATGTGATATAATATATAATGATATAAAAAAATATTTTGTATTCTAATCAATATTTTTTGAAAAAACGATATCTATAAAACTGTAATTATTTTAATAATATTATTAAAATAATTCAAAGAAAATTTCATAAGTAAAAAATATATTGTTTGAATTTTTTGTGGTTAATTCTATAATGCGTCAATTTTTTTTTTCAAAATTCGAGCCATTATTTCAGGTAATATTTATATTAATTACATTATAAACTACTACCCTTCTATGTTTTTGTAAATTACATATCTGTGGACTTTTAACATAACTCAAATTTTAAAAATTTTCAGTAGAGCTAAAATACTGTTTTAAAAATTTCCATTTCCATTGAAGTATTTATCAACAACATATGTATGTATATTTCCAAAAATAAAGCATGTAAACGAAAAAATTCAAAAAATAAAAAAAATTTTGGACACTTTTTTCACTCCATTTTTTAAGAACTTTTGTAAATTTCATAAAAAATATAATAAATGTTCAACATTTTTTTACATTTTTCACGTTTTTTTGACACTATGTCAACCTTGCATGTGAAATTTTTTAACTGGTTTTGATCCTTATTAATTTGTTATGACACCCATATTGTGTTTTACAGTTTTTTATCATAAACTTTTTCCCGATTCACTTTTCGATGCCAAATCTAGACGGAGTGTTAATCAACACATTATTTATTAATTTAATTGATAGATTATGACATTGACTTTTCTTTGATGTATCATTTATATAAATTATCATTGTTAAACTAGGATTTTTTTTTGACTTGAAGTTGGTTGATGCAGTATTCAAAAAAATTTGCTAAAAATTAATTTTGTGTTATTTTCCAATTTTTAAAATTATGAATTAACATTTTGGATTTAATGAAAAAGTATTACATATTTAAAATCTTCGGACTTCGCAGATTGAGAAAAGTATCCGATCTATATCATATTGCTTATAACGACTGAAATATTTACGTTTTAAAATGTAAAAAATTTTCATTTACACATTTTTTAAAGAAATTTGTCCAAAATTTTTTTTCTGATGTTTTGCAATTTTTAAGGTATTTAATTGACTGATATCTTGAAACTCAAAATGTAAAAGTATATATATTCTTAAATATATGCAACTGAAAATGTAAAAAATTTTTCGTTTACATGCTTTAAAAAAAAAGTTCCACTTTTAGTGCTATAACTGATGAATTTTGTTCGCGATTTCCAAAATTTCATGTTTTCATTTGGGTTCCAAAAGAGTTGCTTTGGATGCTGATTTTTTACGCACAAGAAAAAACATTTGGCTCGGTTGAAATTTGAACTCACGCATCAGAATACTGGTTGTGTTTGTTAGTCTGCCGTCTTACTCGTTACACCACAAACGACTTATATTTTTATGTGCTAAAAAGTGGTTTTCATATAGGGAAATAAAAAAACTGAATTTATATAAAAAAAAAAAAATAAATATTTGCCTTAAGTGGGAGTTGAACTCTCTTTGAATTTAAGTGCACGTTTTTATAGTTAGGCGCTCTAGACAACTGAGTCACGAAAAATCAAATTACTTTCATATTTACTAAATACTAGTTATCGAAATACTATTAGGTAATGCTGCTAGTGGCGAATAAGGCTACATTGTAATGCTTCCTGTATGCATGTTGCTTTTAAAAATAGAAGCTAAGTTTTTGCTGGGATATTGATTAACAAAGTTTTGATTAATCAAATTTCTGATTAATCAATTAATTTGAATTTTGAATAATCAAATTTGAATAATTTTATTACAAATATAAAAATAAAAAATTTAAATTGAACCAAAAAATCAAATTAAAAAAATGATACCAAGAAAAACAATTACTAAACATTTCGAATACATGGATACTCATGCAAAATGTAAAATATGTGGTAAGTGGTTGATATACAAAGGGACGACCTTATCTCTTTTATACCATATCACTAGGCTTCACAACAAAACTGTCGAAAAGAAGACGAATACAATAAGGTGCAAAATCTAAACGAAAATGTCGAAAGTCCACACAAAGAACGGTTAAATCCAATTCAATCCCAACATATTAACAAAGCTTTAGTAAAAACTTTTTTTACCAGCCGCTAATAAGCTTACTGTGATTTTTACAAGTGCAATTACGGTAAGTATTTACACAGATGTTTGGACTTCAACTGCTGCACAGTGAGCGATTTAAAAAATGAAATGGAAATAATTATGGAACTTTGGAGCGGCTGCTCCGATTTCTACGAAACTTCACATGGTGATAGTAGAGTTGTATACGAGTTTAAATTTTGCGCTTGGACCATATATACCTACAAGGGGCGAGTCCACAGGGTCCCAAATTTGGACACCTCGGGTATAAAATTTATTAAAAACGTTCCTGATTCCTTATATCTGAACCGATTTTTATATGGGATTATTCTGCTAGTCGAGATCTACAAAAAACATCCGCATATGTATATATTATCTCTTTTAGTTTAAGAGATATTGAGCTTCAAAGATAAACATTTTTAATTTTTAGCCTGTCTTTGTGAAGTTTTTTTTGCTACAGCGGGTCCAATTTTAGCCCGATTTTCTTTAGATTTTTCTTATTTCAATAAAAACAAATAGGAAAATTGTGTAAAGAAAGAATTTTGAAAAAATATTTACGGAGTCAAAAGTTAGAAGCATTTAAATTTAAACTTTCAAAAAAAGTTGATTTTTTCCCGTTTTTTTGCCGAAAAAGTGGTAACATTCTTTTTCTGTTATACACAAATTTTCTTAAGTAACATATATAGTATTTATATTTTTCTGGAAGATAACTAAACACAAAATACTCCAAAGGAAAAAATGCTTTTAAAAATCGAATTTTGCGAGAACCAGTGTTTCCCAAATTTGACCAATTTTTTCAACTAATTTTGAACTTTCGCCTTAATTTCTCAAATCGCAAAGCTGGAATCAAAAAAGAGTTATACTTTTTACTGAGACTAAAGTGTTTTAATTTCTTTCGCAATAGAAATGTTTGCTCCCCGTTATCGGTTGGAAAGATATAGCAAAAAACGTAAAAAATCCCATTTTTGGAAATTTTTTAAAGTTTTTTAGGAATTACGGGATTTTTGTAGACAAATCTAATTATGTGTGAAATTTCATTCAAAAATATTCACTAACAAGAATTTTATTACATATTTAAAAATTAAAAATATGCAAAAAATCACAAATCCATGCCTTCTCAGTGTTTTTTGCAAAAAGTCTTCAACAAATTTTAGTATTTTAAAAATTTTTGTACATAGTTAAAAAGAAAACAAATTTTCCTAAACACTGATGTACAACAATTGTATATTGGTATTTTTGCGTTTGCAATTGAAGGATTATAAATTTATGGTTTCAAGTAATTTGGCTAATTTTAACTCATGTTAATGGTTATGATAATGCCGCTCCTGACAATGGCGTAACAAGATTTATTTTAATAAAGCTTAATATTTTCATTTTTTCAGCATAGTGCTAAATTCATATCCATCTATTGGATCCGTCAGACAGATAAAATATACATATTATATATCATTGTTTAGGAAAATTTGTCTTCTTTTTAAATATGTAAAAAAAATTTTTAAATACTAAAATTTGTTGAAGACGTTTAGCAAAAAACACTGAGAAGGCATGGATTTGTGATTTTTTGCATATTTTTCATTTTTAATTATGCAATATAATTCTCGTTAGTGAATATTGAAATTTCACACATAAGTAGATTTTTTGGTGCTTAATTTAAAGCACTATTTGGTTTTTTGGATTTGTCTACAAAAATCCCGTAATTCCTAAAAAACTTTGAAAAGTTTGCAAAAATGGGGATTTTTACTTTTTTTGCTATATCTTTTCAACCGATAACGGGGAGCAAAAATTTCTATTGCGAAAGAAATTAAAACACTTTAGACTAAGTAAAAAGTATAACTCTTTTTTGATTCCAGCTTTGCGATTTGAGAAATAAAGGGGAAAATTCGAAATTAGTTGATAAAATAGGTCAAATTTGGGAAACCCTGGTTCTCGCAAAATTCGATTTTTAAATGCATTCTTTCCTTTGAAGTATTTTGTGTTTAGTTGTCTTTCAGAAAAATATAAATACTATATATGTTACTTAAGAAAATTTTTATATAACAAGAAAATAATGTTACCACTTTTTTGGCAAAAAAAAAACGGGAAAAAATCAACTTTTTTTGAAAGTTTAAATTTAAATGCTTGTAACTTTTAACTCCGTAAATATTTTTTCAAAATTCCTTCTTTACACAATTTGTCTATTTCTTTTTATTGAAATAAGAAAAATCTAAAAAAAATCAGGCTAAAATGGGACCCGTTGTAGCGAAAAAAACTTCACAAAGATAGGCTAAAAATTAAAAATGTTAATCTTTGAAGCTCAATATCTCTTAAACTAAAAGAGATAATATATACATAAGCGGATGTTTTTTGTAGATCTCGACTAGCTTCAGATATAAGGAATCATTAACGTTTTTAATAAATTTTATACCCGAGTTGTCCAACTTTGGGACCCTGTGGACTCGCCCCCTGTAGGTCTATATAGTCCAAGCTCAAAACTTAAACTCGCATGCAACTCTACTGTCACCATGTGAAATTTCATGAAAATAGAGTAGCCGTTCCAAAGTTTCATAATTATTTCCATTTCATTTTTTAAATCGCACACTGTGCAGCGGGTGTTACTTAATTATCTATTTAGTTTCTTGTTTTCTTCTTCCCTCGATACAAACATTTTACTTTTGAAAATGAAGCTATAAAATTAATAGTTATAAATAAAATCACACAATCTCTTGAATGCATAGAAGAACGAAATGAACAATCTTTACCATTATCTTCTAAAGAAAATGCTTTAAACTTTTTGTTTTTTGGTACTAAAAGCATAAATAAACAAGTTGGAGTGAATTTTTTCGAGGAGTCTTATCTACCGGATGTTCCATTGAATTTGTGGAGAGAAAATATGAGCCGTTATCCAAATTTATGCTATCTTGAAAAAAAGTATTTAAATATCCCTGCCATTAGTGTACCCTCGGAAAGGGTGTTTTTTTACAGCAGGCGACATTATAACAGCAGAAAGAAGTAGACTTTCTCCTGAAAATGCTTGTACTAATTATATATATTTATTATATATATTTTATTTATTCGTTTATCAATAAATACTTATAGTTTATTATTAATTTGCAACATTGGTTATTTGTACGAAATATATACTTAAAAAATGTAGGAACATTAAATGACAAACAATACAGAAAAATCCAATTATGTTTGTCATTATTTCAAAAAAATTTTAAAAATTATGAATTTTTGTTGTCTAATCTATTTTATATAATATATTCTTTAACAAAATTTTATTTTTTTTTTATGAAAACAACTTATTATTTAACGTTTTTGTAAGTGACGTTGTTTTACAATTTTTTAAATTTTAATGACGATTTTGACGATATTTTCTCGTATTTTGAAGATTATTTTTAGAAAAAAGCCCTATAACACTGTTCGCAACAAAGAGCGTAAACAAATAAAATACACAAAAATAACAAACACAAACATATATTTTATGTGCCTCTTTCTGCCTTTGGTTGTTTTAGATAAATAAAATAATTACTCTGCTACAGTTGAAAATCACTTGAGAAATTACATATCTTTCGTCGTATACATATAAGACATTACACAGTGGGGCCAAAAGCAAAATAAATGGTAATAAGTGTAAAAATTATTATTTAAAATAAAAAACAATTTTTACTAAGAGTGGTTGTAAGTCACTCTATGAATGCTTGTTCAGCACTGTTGGATGCTAATTCAGCACTAATTTTATTAAGAATTGTAAAACCTTAAGAACTAATATTGAATTTCTTAAAACTATCTAGACTAAATAATTTTAAGTACTTTTCTTATTATACACATAAACCCTTCAATAATTCTTATCACACACAAGTGTGAAAGATAAGGGTTATTTGTACACATGTGTGAAAGACCAACGCACATGCGTATGTCCACAACAAATGTATACAATCATAAAATCTATAAAAATAATATAAATGGTAATTAAAATTTTAATATAGCACTTAAAAAAATAGACATAAAAAATATTAAAATTTTACTTATCTACTTAACTAAAAATAATCAATATGTTCAAATAAATTTGAACAATAAGTCTGGAACTTTGAAACCACGATTTAGATGAAACTTGAAACATCGATAGAGGAAGAGCTATGCTTTCAGAATATTTTTGGATAGAGTCTGTAGCTGCAGCATGGACGCCGCTACAGTGGGCCAAAGTTGACCACCTCGAGGGTAAAAAACATATCGGGGCTTATAACTGTTACAAATATTAAATATTTAAATATTTTTACATTTTTGAATTCTCCTAAGCAAGACAAGGAAAAAACATGCTTACTATACAAAATTATCTCGTATGGTTTAAAAGATATTTAACTTCAAAAAATAAATTTCTCTTTTTTGGCTTTGACTTTTTTTCGATTTTGTCCTATAACTTTTAAAATAAAATTTATAAAATTATTTTTAAAATATGTCGAAATTCTCTACAATTTTTTAAATTATGGTAATAAAAAAATTTTGTTATCTCAATACGATAACAAGAAAAACAAGCGCGAATATATTTGGCACGGCCGAATCTATATACCCACCATCAACTTTTTCAAATTTTACGTTATATGGAAGGGGGCGGTAAAAAGGCCAGTAAAGTGGGCGGACCACGCCCATTTTTTGTTTCCGACTTTACAATGGTCCTTGAACTATTTGAACACAATTTCGTTGATTTTCACCTTATAAAGGTGGTGGGCGGTAAAGTGGGCGGACCACGCCCATTTTTGGTTCCCGAGTTTATATCGACCCCCGAACTATACGTACAAAATTTCGTTGTCGTACGTGCTTTTATTGAAGAAATATCAGCAGAAAAGTATTTAACGGACACCCTGTGTTTCCAGTTTTCAGCCCATAACTTTTTTGTTTATTAACTGATTTTGACCA
This sequence comes from Protophormia terraenovae, assembly GCA_951394005.1. Lineage (NCBI taxonomy): Eukaryota > Metazoa > Arthropoda > Insecta > Diptera > Calliphoridae > Protophormia > Protophormia terraenovae. The sequence goes on from OX596074.1 coordinate 66,454,201, forward strand.
TTTTTAATACAAATAAACCTTATATAAGATAAATATTTGTGTCAAATTTCGTCTCCCTACGTTGCCCCGTTCGAGCACTATCCTGCTTTCTATCCTGCCCCATCTTTTTGATGGTGGGTATAAAAATTTTCAAAAGCAAAATTTCAAAACAGGTCTCAAAAATTGCAATCTTTTTTCCAAAAAAGTAACTTTATATATTAAACTTTTTTTAAGAATTTTGTTAAAAAAGTTTAATGGTTTTTTACATTTTCTGAAGGACGGGGCCCCAAGAAAATGTGTAGGTGTAATTTTGAAAAGTTCTGAACATTCACCCTACATCCAAAAATCAATTTTGGATGAGAAGTTGAACCTTTTGAGTCTGTAAAAAAATTGATTGTTGATTTCGGCACTTCTGTGAATTAAACTATATAGCTCAATATGTTCTTAAAGGTTTTGCAAAAAATTATGACAGCCTACCGGTAAACTTAGTCACACAAGGTAATTTTCCGTAAATACCCATATTTTCAAAAATAAAATCTTCGACCTTTAAAAATATATAGTAAAATTATATATATTTTGCTAATTTTTACATTTGTAAATTCTCCATTAAATGTTTTATATCATATGAAAAAATTATAATGATACCTATGAGCATTTAGAAATTATTCAGTCTCAAATTTTTTAAATATGACCTTATAAACATAATTTGCATTTGTTCGCTTTTTTTCAAGAAAAGTGTGCTAAAAATGTTAAAATAGTGAAATTTATTATACATTGTTTTAAAGAAGACACAATTTCCTTTAAAATGATATATAATATGACTATTTTGTGTTTGTAATGTTTCTTGCAAATAAGTTTGAAATTAGCAAAGAGTTTCAAATTGTAAAATCTTTCCTTTTTACATGTTGTTTTTAATACGGCCTTACCGCACTGTCTTATCCCACTGCATTACCAAAAATAGTAGGAAGCATGAAAAGTTCATAATTTTATGCTTTTTGCTAATTTGAAATTGATTTACTATAAAAGTAATAAACTCAAAATAATCATATTATATATCAATTTAAAGGAAATTGTGTCTTCTTTAAAACTATGTATAAATATAAATAAATTTTACTATTTTTAAATTTTTAGCACACTTTTCTTGAAACAAAACGAACAAAGGCAAATTATGTTTACATAGACATATTTAAAAAATTTGAGACTGAATAATTTCTAAATGCTCATAGGTATCAATATAATTTTTTCACATGATATAAAATATTTAATGGAGAATTTACAAATGTAAAAATCAGCAAAATATATATAATATTACTATATATTTTTAAAGGTTGAAGTTTTTATTGTTGAAAAATTGGGTATTTTCGAAAAATTGCCTCGTGTGGCTAAGTTTAGCGGTAGGCTGTCATAATTTTTTGCAACACCTTTAAGAACATATTGACCTATATAGTTATATAATCGGACTTATTACCATTTATTTTGCTTTTGGCTCCACTGTGCATTATAAAACAGTTTTAATAATTGCCAATAAACACCTAAAATATTTAGTTATTGATTATGGTGTTTGTATAGATTAGTATATAAATTATGTGGTATTTTGACGAAACATCTTAAGTCAAAACAACGCAAATTTTAGATTATTTTATCAATAAATTAAAACATTAAAGATGCATCGTTTTCACTAATCGATATTTTCTGACGACTATTAGATTTTGTATAGACATAGTTGGCCAAAAATTAACATTTCCATACAAATTGATGATTTTTTAAATAGTTTTTTAGCTCTCATGAAAAATTTTAGAATTTGCGTTAAGTTGTTTTGCCAAAAGTGTATCCCCAATTCTGTTATTATTTTTATGATTATTATTATTATTTTTTTTTTTTCTTAAAATTTTGGAAAATAGAAGAATCTGTGTTTTCAACAATACACATTTGCTTATGTTTTGGTCAAATATTAAAAGCAATTTTTTAACCAACGCACAGTGTGCGATTCAAAAAATAAAATGGAATAAATTATGGAACTTCGGAACGGCTGCTTCGATTTCCATGAAATCCAAAGGGTCCCAAAGTTGGACACCTCGGGTATAAAATTTATTAAAAACGATCCTGATTCCTTATATCTGAACCGATTTCAAAGATTTTTATATTGGAGGATTAACATTGTCGCATGCCTATATTATATCTTTTTGTTTAAGAGATATTAAGCTGCAAAAATTAAAATCTTTCTTGGTAAAGTTTTTTCGCTACAGCGGGTTCAATTTTAGCCCCATTGTTTTAAAAGAATTTTGAAAAAATATTAACAGAGTCAAAAGTTACAAGCATTTAAATTTAAACTTTAAAAAAAAGTTGATTTTTTCCCGTTTTTTGCCAAAAAAGTGGTAACATTCTTTTTCTGTTATATCAAATTTTTTTTAAGTAACATATATAGTACAGTCAAAGCTCTGTATAACCAATAATATTGTGTCAGACCTTTTCGTTATACTGAAAAATTCGTTATACAGTCGAACACCGTTATAACGAACACCGGTTTTAACGAACTATGTCTATAGCGAACACTTTTCTTCGGTCCCATTGATTTTACCAACATTTTCCATACGTTTATAACGGATACCGTTATAGCGAACTTTTTTTATAACGAACATATTTTTATGGTCCCAAGAAGAATTTTTCATACAAAAAACTACGTTTATAACGAACTCTAACAAATAATTCTTTTAGATAAATTAAATTACACATTTCAAAATGTTTTAAAAATTTAAAAACTATATTTCTGTTAGTTTTTAAATTTTAGAAACATTTTTATTATACCCTTCACCAAAGGTGTAAAGGGTATATATAAGTTTGTCATTCCGTTTGTAATTCCCACAATTTTCGTCGGAGAGCAAAAAAGTTGACATTTTCGGGATCCTTGTAAGAAATGATGACGATAGGACCATGTCCGTCCGTCCGTCCGTCCGTGTGTCGGTTGAAATGGCGTTTATGAAGCCCACCGATAACTGACATATATAATATATATATCAAACGATCGGAAATGCTTTCGAGAATTTTGCTATTGGATTTCAACAAGATCGGTTCATACAATGCGGAGATATGTTAAAAAAACCGGTTTTTAGAACCGGTTTTCCAGTTTCTGAAGCCTCTGTATATACTAGGGACTTCGTTTTTACAAAGAATTCTCGGACATTATTTTCTGAATTATTGTTCTGAAAAAATGAAATAAATCGGTTCAATAATAACTGAGATATCGGACAAAACGCATTTTTTATTTTTTGAAGCCCTGGTTTAATCTATAGATTTTTATTTTTATACAGATAGGTCACAAATATTTTTTTAAAATTTCGGTTTTTTGAATCAGCAGGATCGGTTTGTAAATGGCGGAGATATGCTTTAAAAACCGGTTTTTCAGTTTCTGTAGCCTCTGCATATACCAGGGACTTCGAATTTTTAAAGGGGGCTCGGAAATTATTTTCTGAATTTTTGATCTGAAAAAATGAAATAAATCGGTTCAGTAATAACTGAGATATCGGAGAAAACACTTTTTTTATTTTTGAAGCCCTTGTTCAAGCTACAGACTTTTATTTTTATATAGATTAGTCATAAATGTTTTTATAAAATTTCTTTTTTTTAATAAACCAAATTCGTTCAGAATCAACAGAGTTATGGGCCAAAAACAAATCTGTTAAGAATATAAATACACACGCAAACATGTATATTAAGCATTGTAATGACTATTAGTGACGTTTTTTGTTTTTTGTATAGACAAGTAGTTTAGTTAGAAACAGCAGTCATATAATGAATAACAGTGTTGTTGTTGTTCTTTGTATATGCAGTCTGTACAAAAATAAATAGATATGGAATTGTTGTTGTTTATTTTTTAAAACTAAAACATATCTGTTAAGAATATACATAAATACATACACAAACATGTATATTAAGCATTGTAATGACTATTAGTGACGTTTTTGCCTATAAGACAAGTAGTTTAGTTAGCAACAGCAGTAATATAATGAATAACAGTGTTGTTGTTGTTCTTTGTATATGCAGTCAGTTTGTATATACACACATAAAAAAAATAAATAAATATGGAATTGTTGTTGTTTATTTTTTAAAAGCAAAGCCTGCTATGATTGTTTTTTTTATATATATTCAAATTTTCGTAGTTTGAAAAAAATTTAGATTTAAATATGTGAAAATATGAAAGCATACGTTAAGGCGAAAATTTTATTATTTGTCGGTAATATGGTAATATGATGTCGATAAGATAGTAAGATGGTATTATGGTAATATGGTGAAGGGTATCAAAGATTCGGCATAGCCGAATCTTTTTTCAATTTCATTTTTTATTTATTTTTCTCAATAAAAATTTTAAATAAATAAAATTTAATATGCCATTTACACCAAAGAAAAACTTGTAGTTTTTGGCTTCAATTAGTTTTTGATTAAAAAATTATATAAAATTCTTCGGTTTTTTGTTGTTTTTGTGTAGTTGTGTAGTTTTTGTTGCAAACCGAATAAAAACTTATTACTAAAATAACTATTTATGATACATGCTGTTCATTTGATTTCATAACATTAAGCTTTTATATATTATGAACAAAATTATATTTTTGATTTGCTTGATCAATTTCTTTTGTCATATACATAAATAATCATAAATTATTTTTAAAATATCAATTTAAAGGTTTTAAATATCTAAAATACTCAAAAAATTTATTTAATTAAAATTTTTTATAAAATGAAGTGTCAAGAAAAACCACATGGTGAGAAAATAAGGTATGTAAACGATTTGGTTTTTGAATTTAAATTTTTCAAAAACTAAATAGTTTTTGTTTTGGTATAAACGGCATATAAATAAAAGATGAATTTTATATTTATAGTTGTTAACCTTTTTAACATAACATACAGTTATCGAAAATAGCTAATAATAATACTGAAATTATTTTTGGATTAAACACTAAATATTAGAAAATCGCTATTCCTCAAAAAGTAAATATCTCAAAACATGCCAATTTAATACTGATGGTTTTAGAAAGAAAAGAAAAAATTAAATTAGAAAAAATATTATTCCTGATATATTTATCATTAATATTTAAAAATCATAAATATGCTTTAATTCCAGATATTGGTATTTTAATGAAATACGTGTATTTTGTTAACAGATATTAATTTTTATTTTAATTTTACGGATATAACGAACTACGTTTATAACGAACTAAATATGTCGATCCCTTCGAGTTCGTTATAACCGTGTTCGACTGTATTGCGAAGATTTTTTTTCATATTATTTTTATTTAAAACTTAAATGGCATTTAACTCATTACATTAAATACTAAATTATACAAAGAAAAAGTTAACAAAATAAGAACTTTTAAACTAAATTAAAGAAAAAAATCATGTGTAGAAGTTTGTTTTGGAAAAAGTACTACGGATTTTGAAATGTCAATATTATTTTGTTGACTCCATTGGATGCACTTTTCTAGGCAATTAATTGCTTCAGAGTGTTTTATTTTAGTTTCAAGATTTGGTAATTGCTCTACAATTTCTATATTTTCTTCATTTTCATAGTCTTCTTCTTAATTGAAATCATTTATGTCACTCTGATTCCACGTGTTTAAATCTTCTATAGAAAAAGGAATCTTAAACAAAAAAACACATTAAGATATTTAAAACATAAAGCATGTATCGCCATTTACTTACATTTGGAAAAACTGTACTCAATAGCCTGACTCCACGTCTATTTCATCTCCTTGCATTAGTCTTGAGAGCGGGATATTATCATCTTCCTCATCGAAATCAAAATTTTCAGAAAATAAAATTTTTGTCCAACATTTAGCTAAGGTATCCACGCTTGACCAATCATGCACGCCGCGTCGTAGAGGTTTAGATGTTTTAAAAAATGTACGATAATGTCCGCTTCAGATGTAACTATTTTCGAAAGGAGGCTATTTCTATAGTGTAATTTCACTAGCCGAATCGCATTTTGATCCATTTTCTGGATAAGGAGCGTAACGTTTGGCTTCATATAAATTGTCCATATTTTTCCATCTGTTTCTTTGATAAGCTCTTCCGTTGGGGGATGACATGGAGCATTGTCCAAAATCAACAAAGCTTTTACAGGTAAACTGTTCAAAAATGACTCTACCTAAAAAAGTTTTTATGATAAACTGCTTATAATACTATACATCTATACTCACCTCTGGAACGAACATTTGGAAAAACAAAATTTTGAAAATTCCTGAATTCATCCACGAGTTTTTCGAATGTAGATAATTTACCGGCAAATTTCTATTTCGAAACGATCGGGTTTTTTTAGCTTTTCCAATAAGTAGGGGTTTCACATTTTTTCTTCCTGAAGCATTTGCGCAAAGAAGAGCTGTTATTTTTTCTTTTGATAATTTTCTACCAGGATGCAGTTACTTCCTCAGCATGGACAAATGTTTTATCTGGTAGCATTTTCCAAAACAACCCCGTCTCGTCAGCATTAAAAATTTAATCCAGAGATAAGTCCTCCTCTTCAATAATTTTTTGCAATTTTCTTTTAAGGGAATACATTTTTTCCTTTGATTGAGGAACCACTCATATAGCTTTTATTCCTTTTTAGAATACTCACCCTGTCGAAGGGATAGTCGATTTTTCGAGCCATTGTTTGTATTTTCTAAATTGGAGACGATTTTCCGCTCCATTTTCTTTAAAGTGCATATAGATGATTTAGATAATCCATACTTATTCGAAATAACATTCAACGATAAGCCACGTTTGCAATCTCCTAGAATTTTTATTTTTTCACTTAAAGAAATTCTTTTTCTTTTTCCCAATTTTAATCACAAACAATTAGTAAAGAACTAACTGGAATTCTTATGATCAGTTTTTTACAGCTTGTATGTATACACTGAAAAAACAACGGTATTATAACGAATATTTCATTTACTTGTTTATCTTGTATTCTTTTTTGTAATATACAATTTTTTTTTTTTTTTTTTTGTTTGACCATTCGTTACACAGAGCGTAAAAAATAAAAAAAATTCGTTGTATAAGATAGTTAATGTTAAAAATAAACTCATTCGTTATACCGGGCTTTGACTGTATTTATATTTTTCTGAAAGATAACTAAATACAAAATATTTTAAAGCAAGAAAAGCTTTTAAAAATCGATTTTTGCAAGAACCAGGGTTTGCCAAATTTGACCTATTTTTTCAACTAATTTCGAATTTTCGCCTTAATTTCTCAAATCGCAAAGCTGAAATCAAAAAAAGTTATATTTTTTGTTAAGTCTAAAGTGTTTTAATTTTTTTCGCAAAAGAAATTTTTGCTCCCCGTTATCGGTTGGAAAGATATAGCAAAAAAAGTAAAAATTCCATTTTTGTAAATTTTTTAAAGTTTTTTGAGAATTACGTTAAGATGCTTCTTTGAAGGAATTTTTCGATAATCTAAATCATATCTTATACAGAACAAATTCGGAACAAAATTTTGATAAATTTATGAAAATTTTCAAAATTGCATAAAATGTTTGTATTTTAAAAAATTTTAACGCCATTTTGTCTCGGAAGTATCATTTATTAAAATATTTACGCGATGTTTTGGGAAATTTCTATAAAAACGGTATTTGTCAGTAGGACATTAAACTGTAAATAACTACTTCATATAAAAAATAGAAAAATTTCAAAAATCGTAAATTATTGGTTTAATTTTTATCACCAAATAGTAATCCGGTTACTATGTCAGCATATATGGGAAATTCTTCAAACTCGTTTACCTTTGACGTTCAAAAAAATTTCGAAAATTTTTAATATTTTCAAAATTCCTTGGCTCTAGTGGAACAAAAATCTGTTCGCGTGAATGACTTTTACCTAACGGCGCACAGTGGGGTCAAACGCAAATTTTTTGGTAATAAATCTGTATCTCCTAAACTACTGGTTGGATTAAATTTGAATGTATGGCAGAGTTGCAGAGGATGACCTAAGCTTTGAGGAAAATCATCCTGTAGTCACCCTGTGATAACACCAGAAAATCTACAGGGTGTCAAAATTGACTACCTCGAGTATGTAAAAGTTTAAAAAAATCGTAACTTATACAAATGAAGTCCGATTTCAAAGATTTTTATATTTCTGTAAAGTGCTTGACAAGATAAAGAAAAAATAAGCCAACTCACCTAAGTTATCTCTTACAGTTAAAAAGATATTTCCACTTGAATTTTGAATTTTTGGCTCGACTTCCTCTCGTTTTTCGGGAATAAGTCCTGAGGTATATGAAGTCAAAATTTTTTAAAAATATCGTATCATTTGCTATATATTTCAAAATAATATGCTGAAAGAATTTTTGCATTATCTCAATGCGTCTAGACGTGAAAAATATTCAAAGTCAGCACTCTGAAATTGGCATGAAAAATGGCTATTTTTGGCAAAAATTTAGTAAAATTCTTTCACTTTTTACTCAAAGTTCCGTTTAAGAAAAGAATTTTTCTTTACACATTTCAAAAGACAAGGTTTCACAAATGGCTAATGTAGAAATTTTGAACTGATTTAGGCTTGCACCCTACATCAGGCATTGGTCAAAAATGGTGGATTTTGGAAAAAGTAAAATTCTTTATCGAATAATAAAAAAAATGTCACGCGAGCTTTTTTAAATTTTTTAATGGCATTTCATAAAAAAATTAATTTAGAACGATTTGACACTAAACTGCTTCCCGCCCGGCCAAAAACGAATGCAGGAGAGCAGATTTCATGAAAAAAGTCAATTTTTGAAATTACTTTTTTTTAATTGCAAATAAAAGCATATTTGCATAATATTTTCGCCACTATTTCTTATGCAGTGTACAAAATATATTTTGATCTTTTATTTCTGCAAAAATCATTAAAAAACTTTTAAAACCCGATTTTTGGCAATTTTTCAAAAATAAAAAATATATAAAAACTAAAAAAATAATGTTTTGTAAAGCAAAACTCCACCTATTTTCCAAGAACTAATAAAATATTACAAGAATATAAAAATAGACTTAATTACCAATTGATTGATGTATAATATGTATATATATATATTGTTTTAAAAGCAATATATCATGGTCTCAAAGCTGACAACTTAGGTCAACTCTCACCAAATTCACTGTTTTACAATATTTCCATATGTGCGTATACGTAATAAACAATTGTATTGGCACGTTTTGGTTGTTGAACGAGATAATATTAGTAATAATCGCTTGCATTTATTAACTATTTTTTATTTTTGAAAAATTGCCAAAAATCGGGTTTTAAAGATTTTTTAATGAATTTTTTAGAAGTGAAAGATCGAAACATATTTTGTACACTGCATAAGAAATAGTGGCGAAAATATTATGCAAATATGCTTTTATATGCAATTAAAAAAAGTCGTTTAAAAAATTGACTTTTTTCATGAAATCGGGTCTCCGGCATTTGTTTTTGGCCGGGCGGGAAGCAATTTTGTGTCAAATCATTCTAAATAAATTTTTTTATGAAATGCCATTAAAAAATTTAAAAAAGCTCGCGTGACATTTTTTTTTATTATTCGATACAAAATTTTACTTTTTCCAAAATCCACCATTTTTGACCAATACCTGATGTAGGGTGCAAGCCTAAATCAGTTCAAAATTTCTACATTAGCCATTTGTGAAACCTTGTCTTTTGAAAAATGTAAAGAAAAATTTTTTTCTTAAACGGAACTTTGAGTAAAAAGTGAAAGAATTTTACTAAATTTTTGCCAAAAATAGCCATTTTTCATGCCAATTTCAGAGTGCTGATTTTGAATATTTTTCACATCTAGCAGCCGTTCCAAAGTTCCATAATTATTTCCATTTCATTTTTTAAATCGAACACTGTGTGCCATATTGATTTTGATTAGGGTATTAAATCAGCTACAGATTGACGTATATCATCGCCAATTTTGATTATCGCCTTGGATGTGCCTCGACGATTATTGTTAAACTAAAAACATCGCATTCTTAGCCCATGAAAACCGTTGATGAATATTTTTAGTGAAATTATATTTTCTGCGTAAGTAAAATTTTACATAGAAACTTATTTCAGGTTAAAATTGACTTTTAACGTCAACATCCGTTATAAAAAAATGTGCAAAATTGCTGAATTCTTAAAAATAGCTATACACGTTTAGCAAATAATATTTCAAAACGCCACAATGACTTTTAAATGTCATTTGGAAACCTTCTTTGATAACGCTATACTCTAGCTTCACAAGGCACCTTGTGGAGCCATTCATGTTTTTTCTCTCCAAGTTTGGGTACCTTTTACAGCATTTCTGTTGAGGGCACATTAAGAAAATATATGTCAAATGATGCATAATTTCAATAGCTATTTGGCTCTGTTTTGAATTTTGAAATATCCAAAACGGCGTAAAATCCCCTGTGAAAAAACTGCAAAATTTTAAAATTTTGTAAAATTTGTTTTCACGACTTTTGCACAACACAATTTGACACCGGTTAATTAAACGCTAATTAAATACATGCTGGTCCTTTTCAACAGGTGTTTATAGTCTGCATTAGAAGAATTGAACACTTATGTTAAAATCCGCGACTACAGCAATAAAAAGAAATAAAAAAAATTGTTAGTTTCAAACACTTTTTCTTTGGAATTTTTGACTTTTTTTCTATTACAGCAAAAAGTGTTGTTAACATAATTGCATCATTTTTTTTTTGTTATCCATCTACACCATTTCCTTCTGTATCGATCCAAAGTTAAAAAAGTTGTTAGAAATAAATTTTATTAAAGGGCAATTTTTTTTCATTTTTGCTACATATTTTTATGACAAAAGCTGAAATTTTTTCTCGATTAACATCTAAATCGGCAATTATAACAAAAATAACCCGAATTTAAATTATTTACATATAGTATATTTTTTTAAACTTTAATCAAATAAGTTAAAATTTGTTTGATATTAACCTTCTTCCAAAGAAATCCACACAAATCCTCAGTCCGATAAAAGCTATTTTTTTTCTATTTTTATATCTAATAGAAAGTGGTCGTGATTCGTCAATTATTTCAACTCGCTCCCATACAAATACCCCACGAATAGGGTTTTTACGCTTAGAAATTACTTATTTATGTCACTATTTCAATAAAATTCAGTACAAATAAGTTTAATACATTATTAAATCAGAGTACAAAATATCAGGAAGATCGGTTCACAATTAGGCATAGCTCCCTATAAAGCCCACTTTCGAAAATCACTTTAACTCCTAAAATCGAACATAAATAACAGTGTAATGGCAATATTTGACACAATTAACTTTAAAATCAGTAAAAATCATATAAACTAATTTCATATTAGGCCCATTTTCGAAAATTTCGGAAATCAGTTTAATGTACAAACGCAATGGTGTAGGGTGTTATATTGTCGGAATAGACCGACTATAACTTCCTTATTTGATTTTTTAATCATTGTTCTTGAATTTAGTAACAACAAAAACAAACATCAAACTTAATTTTAGAAAGATACAGCAACAAACAAATTTAGACGCCATATTGTTTCCGCCATATTGCATTTTTTAAATATTCTCGATAATTTTATAGAATACAGATTTCAAAGTTATCTTGTATTTGGTTTTCAACACATTTATCGATTATAAAAAAAATTATATTTTTGAAGAGATTAACATTACTTAAAGAAACATGTTTAGTCCGCCATTTTGTAAATTAAGTAAATCTAAAACTGCCTATACAGATAATTTCTTAAAAATTTTGGCAGCCATTTTGGTTCTGCCATTTTGATTTTTTTATTTTTTAGTTCATTTTTGAAATCAACAAGTCCAATAACCTTGAAATATAAATTTTTTGCCATATCCGACAACGATAAAGGGTTTTTGGCCGAAAATCTATCTCCCTGGCCCTCCGTGCAGTGCACAGTGTGCGATTCGAAAATTGAAATGGAAATAATTATGGAACTTCCGAACGGCTGCTCCGATTTTTATGAAATTTCACATGGTCATACCAGAGGTGTAGGCGAGTTTAAGTTTTGAGCTTGGACCATATAGACCTACATGGAGCGAGGCCACAGGTCCCAAAGTTGGACACCTCGGGTATAAAATTTCTAAAAAACTATCCTGATACCTTATATTTGAACCGATTTCAAAAGAAATTTTGTCCTCTTTTAAAATATATATAAACGTTTTTACAATTCTAAAATTTGTTGAAGACTTTTTGCAAAAAACACTGAGAAGGCATGGATTTGGGATTTTTTGCATATTTTTCATTTTTAATTATGCAATAAAATTCTTGTTAGTAAATGTTTTTGAATAAGATTCCACACATAAGTAGAATTTTTGATGCTTAATTCAAAACGCTATTCACTTTTTTCGATTTGTCTACAAAAATCCCGTAATTCCCAAAGAACGTTAAAAAATTTACAAAAATGGGATTTTTTACTTTTTTTTGCTATATTTTTCCAACCGATAACTATTGCGAAAAAAATTCTAATTTAGACTAAATAAAAAGTATAACTTTTTTTTATTCCAGCTTTGCGATTTGAGAAATTAAGGTGAAAATTCGAAATTAGTTGAAAAAATTTGTCAAATTTGGGAAACCCTGGTTATCGCAAAATTCGCTTTTTAAAAGCTTTTTTTTTCCTTTAAAGTATTTTGTGTTTAGTTATCTTTCAGAAAAATATAAATACTATATATGTTACTTAAGAAAGTTTTTATATAACAGAAAAAGAATGTTAACACTTTTTTAGCAAAAAAAAAAAAAAAAAAAAAAAAAAAAAAAACGGGAAAAAATCAACTTTTTTTGAAAGTTTAAATTTAATGCTGACTCCGTAAACATTTTCTCAAAATTCTTTGCACAATTTTTCTATTTGTTTTTAATGAAATAAGAAAAATAAAAAAAATAAATAAAAAATCGGGTGAAAGTTGGACCCGCTGTAGCGAAAAAACTTCACCAAAACAGGCTAAAAAGTAAACATTTTAATATTTGAAGTTTAGTATCTCTTAAACTAAAAGAGATAATATATGCATACGACGATGTTTTTTGTAGATATCGACTAGCAGAATCCTCCCTTATAAATCTTTGAAATCGATTCAGATAGAAGGAATCAGGATCGTTTTTAATAAATTTTATACCCGAGGTGTCCAACTTTGGGAACCTGTGGACTTGCCCCCTGTATGTGTATAAGGTCCAAGCTCAAAACTTAAACTCGCCTACACCTCTACTAACACCGTGTGAAATCGGAGCAGCCGTTCCGAAATTCCATAATTATTTCCATTTCATTTTTTGAATCGCACACTGTGCGACGTTTTGTTCTTAGGAGAACAAGAAAAAGGCTGGTCTGAATGTAGCGTTAGGAAGGAAAAATTAACTTCATTACACTGAGACTTAAAATTACACATTGATTACACGTGAAACTAATTACACATGGGCTACACATGTAATTAAAAATTACACACTATATGTGTAATTACACATAAAGTGGCAGCACTGCTTACAACTTATCCTACAAACCTATCTAACGGTTTTTATTTATATACACAAACATATTTTTTACTAAGTTGTCAAATGTAAATGATTGTCTATTTTGGCGTAAAAAAATTGTATACATAGAAAATGATCTTTCAACGTCAACAGAAGTGATAGGAGTGTATTTGAATAATTGTAGTTCGGAAGAAAAATTCTTCTAAACACGAAACATCATCTGAACGTAAAATGAATGATTCTGATTTTTTTATTTTCTCAAATCCTTTATTTTTTTTTTTTTTTAACAACAGTTTGCGACTTTAACTTTATTTTTTCAACAACGGGGCATTCTGCAGCTTCGATTTTTACAATAGCAGTATCAATTAAACTGATTCGAGTACTTAATGAATCGAAACCCTCTAATTTAGTAATAGTTTCAGAAAGGAATCCATAGTTGGAAGAAACAAATGAGAGTTTATTTTGAATACTGCTTGATGTTAGTACTCGTTTAACTTTTTTATAGTTTTAGAGTCGTTATCATTCAAATCATCCACAGCATTTTTGAAATCATCAATATTTTGTTCGTAATATTTTACAGCATCAAGCCAAGATGCCCATCTCCTAGTAACTGTTTGAGGCGGAAGTGGCGAATTGGGATAATTTTGTTTGAGAATAACCGAATATAATGAGTGTTAAAAATTGTTATAACACCTGTTATGTACATTTTACCAGAGACCGGATTTTAATACTGAAAAGCTAACTTTATCTTTATTTCAATCGAAAAACAATCTTTAATGTTCAAAAATATTAAAAATCCATCATAATGTTTTTTTTTTAGTTTCATCAATAGCTTAATTTTTTTCATCATGATCGAAATAAAAAATATAAATATCTTTATTACTAAAGTATAAAATTATTTTTAACTTTTTTCATCGGATGACGAAATTTTAAACAACAACAATTTCATTGAATAAAAAAATATTTTTGAAACAAATCAAAAGAATGAATAAAAAAAACAATCATTTGAAATTTTTCCATACTGATAATTATTTTTAAAGATATTAATCGTTAAAGATATTTATTATTTTCATCATGATGGATGAAAAAAAAAAAAAAAAATTAATAAAAATCCCTCTCACATTTTTTTCAACAAATGAAAATTTATTTTTTTGAACAGTAAAGATAAAAAAATGAAAAATATGCAATAAAAATATGCATTATTAGGCAAAATATGCAAAAATATGCATTTTCAACAAAATCTGCACTAACAAATCGATGTCATTTTTAGTAAAATGTCTGATTCGGATAGATAACACCATAAGATCATTTTTAAATGCTGCAAAAACAAAAAAACATGCATTTGCATATAAATCCGCCTCCTATGAATGATTACATTCTTTTTCTGATATATACAAAATTTCTTAAGTAACATATTATATATTTATATTTTTCTGAAAGATAACTAAATACAAAATATTTTAAAGGAGAAAAAGATTTTAAGGTTGATTTTTACGAGAACCAGTGTTTCCTAAATTTGACCTATTTTGCCAACAAGTTTCGAATTTTCGAATTAATTTAAGTTTAGGAGATATTAGGCTTCAAAGATTAAAATTTTTACTTTTTGCCTGCCTTGGTGAAGTTTTTTCGCTACAGCGGGTCCAATTTTAATCCGATATATATTTTTCACGAATTTAAAATTAAAGAAAAAAAAATAATTGTACGTTATATTAAAGGTAGTTTCGATATGACACCTCAATAAATCTTGTACTATAAATAGTTTGAAAGATATTTGTAATTTTGTGTACACGACTTTGAAATTTTTTAAGTTATATTACATTCAAATCGAGGTGAGGAAACCTGCTGGTTGGCTTTAAATATAATGACTCGTAGTTTAAAATACCGTTATTGAAATAAAAATAAATGGAATACCTATACTGTTATCGATACGTTTTTAACATTAAATGAACTCTTACCTGTACTCTAGCTTCACTCAAACCAAGTCGATGACTCAGCTCTTCTCTCATAAATGCGTCGGGGTAATGTGTCTCCTCAAATAAACGTTCAAGTTCATTAAGTTGTTCTAAACTAAAATTTGTACGAGACCTCCTTTGTTTGTTATTCAATGAAACCGAAGTTTGCTCTTTATCACAAACAGCAGTAGATGATTCCAAAGTCCTCAAATATTTTTCATCTGAACTGTTAGGAGTAGAACAATTAATACGTTCTTCGAATTCAGTTGAACTATTTGAAACTGAATATTCTGAAAAAATAGAATAAAAAATACACAGTAAAAAAAAAATCTGAGCCCATATTAGGGTAATATTTGATATTTTTGTAAAAATTTGATTTGCCTAACGAAAACACCAAATATTTTTAGAAACCAAACAAGAAAACAGCTGATTTTAGCCAAATAAAAGTATTTGCCTTAAGTCAAAAATCAGGCAAGTGTAAACATTGTGTGAAAAAAGGTGTAAAATATTTGCCATTATTTTGGACGAATTTTTGTTTGATCTTATAAAATAAATTTAAGATCAAACTGGGCCAAAAAACAGAGAAACAATGCACAGAGGCTCAGAATCATTTTTCATCGGCCAAAACTCTATTTTTTCTTGAACTTTTCTCCAGTTTTAATTTCATTAAAAGCGGTTTAGCAGTTGTTGAAATTAATATTTTAATTATATTTTTATAGGATTTAGAAAATGCGAATTTTTTGTTTCATTTATAAAAAAAAATATAAACAGATAAAAAAAGACAATTTTTTTAATGTTTATTTTGTTTTTTATTTAAATAACATTAAAGACAAAAAATTTTATTTTGTATAATAACTAAGTTTTTTAATGTTTATTTTATTTTTTACTTAAATAAAAATAGAAGAGAATTATAATAATTCATTCATAATTATTTTAAATTTTGAAATAAGATGTATATCAACACCTGTTATTGGTGTCGTTATCTCTTACTGATCCTGTAGGTTTAAAATACAAATTATAACCGATTTTTAGTATGTGTTCTTGTATGTAGCGTTGATAATCCAAATTCATATGCATTAGTAATATGTAATGATTTTTCCGGGACTTTGTTTAAGTGGCTTGATATGGTTTGATATATAATGCAGCTGGATGAAAACTTTGTGTTAGTCAAAGCCTAGCCTACTTTTCTATATATCATCACACAGTGTGCGATTCAAAAAATGAAATGGAAATAAATCTTGAATTTCCAAACGGCTGTTCCAATTTCAATAGTGACACATAGTGATAGGCAAGTATAAGTTTTTAGCTTGGATTATATAGACCTACCGGGGTCGAGTCCACACAGTCCCACAGTTGAACTCCTCGGGTATGAACATTTTTAAAAACGATCCTTATATTCCTTATATTTCAAAGAATTTTTATATTTATGTTACATACATCTTTTTCTGTTATAAATTTCCTTAAGTAACATATACAGTATTTATATTTTTCTGAAAGATAACTAAACAAAAATATTTGAAGAAAACAATTTTAAATGACTTGACCCATCCGAGGACTAGGGTTTCCTAAATTTGACTTATTTTTTCATCGAATTTCAAATTTTCTCCACATTTGTGCTTTATATGTTAACAAATTTAAAAAAGTGCATAACGCTAGATATTATGCATCAAAAAATCTACTAAGATTTAAAATCTTATTCAAAAATATTCACTTAGGTTTAAAATCTCATTCAAAAATATTCACCAACTACGTTATGAAGTAAAAATTTTAATTTTGAAGCCCAATATCTTGTAAACTAAAAGATATAAGAAATACATACGACAAGATTTTTTGTAGATCACGACCAATAGAATCCTCCAATATAAAAATATTTGAAATCGATTCAGATAGGATCGTTTTTAAAAATGTTCATACACGATGTGTCCAACCCCTATATAATTCACTATATGAATTTTCATTGATTTGGGAACAGACGTTCCGAAATTCCATAATTATTTCCATTTTATTTTTTGAATCGCACAGTGTGCATCGTTAGCACTAGTCTGGCAGTCAATGTCTAATTCGAATTTGGGCTCTAATATCACTGACTTCATTTTTAATGGCATCATGAATTTCCGTTTTAAATTCAACTTACTGGTCGAAGGCTTCGAGTCTTCCAAATTCTTTATCAATCGCAATGGTACAAATGACACCATGAAGTATTGTCACATATGTACATTTTTGTCCAGAAGAACCATCATATCCCGATTGGCAAAAGAGAGTTAACTTGCAGTTTCCATATTTCTTCAAATCATTTTCTTTTAATGATAGGAGCAAGCGTTGATCTGCATGATTAAGTAGATCTTGAAGTTATACCTCTGCCGAAATCGGTGCGATTGCAATAGTGTCAGCGTTGCCATAACGGCATTTAAATTGCAATTCTAGCACTTATTTTTCGGCTACTGCACTTTTTTGCGAAAAAAAAGGTGCTAGATGCTTTTAAGCTCTTTTTTATAATTTTTCTAAATAAAAAGATTTTTTTGGGCATTAAAAGTGCATTTCTAGCATTTATATTTAGTTTTTGCACTTTATTTTTATTTATGGATAAATAAAGCACAAAATAGCTAAAAATATCTTTGTACCGATCAAATCTTTTTTTTCAACTCCAAAACTGTTACTATAATGACAGCGCACAGTGTGCGATTCAAAAAATGAAATGGAAATAATTATGGAACTTCGGAACGGCTGCTCTGATTTTTATGAAATTTTTATGAATTCACATGGTCATAACAGAGGTGTAGGCGAGTTTAAGTTTTGCGCTTGGACCATATAGACCTACATGGAGCGAGTCCACACGGTCCCAAAGTTGGACACCTCGGGTATAAAATTTCTAAAAAACTATCCAGATAGCTTATATCTGAACCGATTTCAAAGATTTTTATATGGGAGGATTCTGCTAGTCGAGATCTACGTACGCATCTATTATCTTTTTTAGTTTAAGAGATATTGAGCTTCAAAGATTAAAATTTTTACTTTTTAGCGTGTCTTGGTAAAGTTTTTTCGTTACTGCGGCACAGTGGTTCCAAAACGCTTTTTTTTTTGGAAATAATTCGGTAACTAAAGAACCGTTAGAGGTATCTTTATAAAATTTCACATGATAAGAGCTGAGTTTTCGAGTTGATTTGGAGGAGTACAGACCCCTTGCGAGTCAGGGGGAATTAGGTGGCCCTCCAAAGTTGTCCATCTCGGGTATGTCATTTTTTTTTTAAAAATCGCCAAAAATTCATTTATGATATGACAGAAAAGAAATTTTTTATATAGATAGTCCTTGTAAATCTCTACAAAAAATACGCTTATATTTTATTTTAAGAGATATTCGGGTCGAAATAAATTTGGACCTCATTTTTAGCCTCGCCTTTTTTTAGTTTTTTAAACTTGGCGGGCTTACTTTTTCCCCTAGAATTCTAAAATGTTTGCCAGATTCCCTATAAAATTCTAAATAATATTACTGCAAGAATCATATAATTATATGAATCCGTTAAAAAGTTATATTAATCTAAATTTATAACTTTAAAAAAATTTTACATTTTTTGTGTTTTTTTTTCAAAAAGGTGGCAATATTTATTCAGTGATAAAATTAGTTTTTTGTACTTAGCTTTATCATTTTTTTAATGCTTTCAAAAGAAATCTTAATGTAAATGCGTGTAAAGTAAATCCGGAGGAGTTAGGGACAAAGGTCTGCCCACGAGCCCTATCCAAATTTAGTCAATTTTGGTATTTAGCTTTTTCTTTTTTTGTTATGTTCTCAAATCGCAAAGCTGGGATCGACTTAAAATTATTTTAATTTTTTAGCTCTATATGTAAGGTATACATAACGTGACCAGACATCCAGCTTTTCGCGGGATTATCCCGCTTTTTAAACTTCGATCCCGCCTAAAATATTTTTTCCACTTTTTATTTAGAAATCCCGCTTTTCTAACTCTAACAATAACTTTTTTATTTCCCTATTTACATTTTCTATAACATTCTTACCAATATTTAAGTGTAAATAAAAAAATTTTTTGATTTGATTATTTTTTACAAATCGTTTTTGATAATTAAAAGTTTTAAATATTTGTTTACGCTGATCATATTTTCTACTGACTAATCTTAAATGTACTTTGTGTGATGATGACTTCGACGTAGGAAGACCTCCCAAAAGATACGCATTATTAAGCTTGTTAAAATAAAATTTTTTACATATCTTCAGTTCTTTACCTGTGAATGAAAAATCTCAAGTCTAATATATTTTGACCAAAAAAATTTAGAATTTTTTTCCAGAAATAGGTTTAAAACTTTCATTTTTTTAAGAATGTTAGAATAAAATATAAATACATTTTTGGAGGAAGAAATTTTGTTCTTTCAGAGAGATTTTTAGATTTTATAAATTCATTTCGTTAGAACACTTATGTGAGGGCTATTTGAATAATTTTTTTAACCAATTTATTTTCATTTTCATCTCAAGGTTAACAGGGATATTTTCATATTGTACCTTTAATAACTATTTGGAACCATATAAATGATGTGCCTTTGTTTCGGATTGGATACTTTTTTTATTTTTGTATAAATTAAAAGTTATAAAAATCAGAGTAGGTAGAACGCTAATTTTTTTGATTCGTTCGGAACAAAATTTTTATCAGCGAATTTAATCCCAATTTTTAGAACGAATTTTACTTTTTTGTTTGCAAATTTAATTTTTAAATTTGTTCGAAGATCAAAAATTTTATTTTCGAAAATAAAAATATTATTCAGAAATTAACCCGAAACGAATTAATCGAATTGAAGTCGTGTAGCGATATAGAAATGTGTTGACTTATGTTGAATGAAAGATGTGTGGATGTTTAAAACATTTGTACATGCGCTTGTGTTTTTAAGAAAGCTGCAGTTTTGTTTTGTTACTGCTGAATTGTTTAAAATAAAGCAACAACACAATGATTATGGCAGTAGTTAATTGAGTGTGTTTTCTATTTGCATATTTATTAGGGTATCCATTCGAATAATGTTCTTTAGAATAATTCGAATAATTTTTACGAATAATTGTTCGAAGAATTTAAAAATGCTACTTTTCTAATAACGAATAATTCGAATATTCGAGTAAAACGAATAATTTTATTTTTTATTATTATACTTCTTTTAGCTTATTTTTTTAACAATTTGAATAAATATAAAATATTTTGCAACTACTTTATTATTTTTTAATTTAATTAATTAAATTTTTATTACACAAATTTTAATTATTTAAATTGTTATTAACTCAACTAAAAGCAGTAACTGGTACTTCTTATCCCCAGTAGCTTTTTCACAAAACATATCACACCATCACAATTACTTTGAAAATAAACGAAATGTTTTTGATGATTGATTAGAAAATTAAAACGTTAACATTTTTAGATCAACAACATTTTAAAAAATGTAAGTTGTATATAAAATCAGCATTGTATGATTAAAAATATCTGTGTATATATAAAATATATATTTTTTACAATGAGCTTTGTATGGAAATACTATATCAAGAGCGGTAATTATCACATCCGTACGTCCCACAATATTAAAATAGAAAATCATGAAGAAGAATTACCAACAACATCAACAGCTTCAATCGGTCCAATGTTGCAATTTATTAAAAACCAAACTCTACATTCCCTTGAAGAAATTATATGCAGAATTGTAGCAGAAGATAATATGTCAGTATGAGCTTTTAAGAAATCAGAAGTTATAATGAAAGTTTTAAATTCTAGAAATTTAAGAATGAGATCAAGTGAAACAACAATATGGAATTATATTGAAAATTTTGTATTCTGAAAAGAAAAGTTATATTATTACGGAAATTCAAAAAATTATTGAAAACAAAGGTCGTCTTTCAATAACAGTAGATGAGTGGTCAGATACCTTTTTTATAAATACATAAAATTCTAAAAACAAATCCTTTAAACATTTTAATTTCGGACTTGAACAATTAAAAATAAAAGGAATCGCTTCTAACATTTGTTATTTAGTCTTTTTGTTTTTGTCAGTGTCTCACATAAGTTAGTGAATTTTAATTTTTAAATAAAAAAAAATTAGATATTTTTTATTTATAACATATATCGTCCATTCCATGAAAGAACGCCCAAAAATATACCAAGTGTCCTCCGATTTTTATAAAATTTTATACGTATAAGGTCTATGGGTACCTATAAATATTTCCGTTTTCAGATCCGCTAAATTCAGAAAATTCGCCATTTTATTTCGCTTTTTCACTTTTGAAAAAATCTCAAAAGTATACAACTTTAAATACAAATATTTCTGGGAAGGCTTTGCAGAAATTTAAACGGCGTTTGGATTATAATTATGTGAGCTTAAACATGAATATTTTATAAATAAAAAATATTTTTTTAAAAATGCATTTTAATGCAATTGCATTTTTTAAATGCATTTTTCTTTAAATATGCTATTAAATTTTTTTACGTATTTGGAAAGCATGGAATCTTTACATTAAAACAAAAATCTCAAATTTTTGGGACGCACACATGTACTGTGCATAATTTCCCCTTTTCTTCAACTAGTTCAAATTTTTCATATAAAAACTATATTTTTCTGGTATTATGAATATCTTTACGTATTTTGTTAAAAAAAATTTATTGTGTTATTTTTTAAAAAATCCTTAAAAATAGTAAAACTTTATGTATCAGACTATTTATTGTTTTAAGTTATAATAAACAAAGCATTTTTAAATACACTTTTGAAAAATTAAAATTTAATAAATTCGCAACTAACAAAAATGCATCTAAAAACTGCATTTATATTTTTAAAATATTATGGATCGAAGACGTGGTTTTTGAAATGCTGACTAAATTACACAAAAAATATACAATGGCCTTTTAAATACTTTTTAAATTACAGAAATCCATCAATAACTTCAAGAGATATGAATATTTAAAATTTCATACTTTTTATATTTTGTTAATTTTTATAAAAATTTTAAAGAAAATTTCAAAAACAAGAAAAAATTTTAGTTTTATATAAAAAATTTGAAGCATGTTTTTATAAAAATTGGATTATGCTTATAAGATTTTCGCGTCCCAAAAGTTTGACACTTTTATTTTAATGTAAAGATTCCAAACTTTTCATTTATGTTAAAAAATTAAAAAAATTTAATAGCATATTTAAAGAAAAGTGCATTTGAAAAATGCAATTGCATTAAAATGCATTTTTAAAATATCTTCTTTATTTTTAAAATGTTCGTCTTAAAGCCGCCATGTGCGAAATTTAAAGGCCGTTTAAATCATTAAAATTCACAAAGTCTTTCCAGAGATATTGCTATTCAAAGTTACATACTTTAAAAATTTTTTTGGTTTTTGAAAAAATTAAAAAGCGAAATAAAATCGCGAGTTTTTGCAATTTCACGAAACTGAAAACTGAAATTGATAAAAGGCTTAATGGAGTTTTTGTATACAAATTTTTATCGAAATTGAAAGCCATCAAGTAAAAAAATACCCTTTTTTGGGCGTTCTTTCCTGGAATGGTCGATATAATATTTTATGAATGGAATTTTTTGCCTGTTTTCTCTTCTACCAAATGCTGCAAAAAGTAGCACAAAATGTTGAATCGTTTTCGAGAAATTCAGAAAAATAACACGTGCAGTCATTTCAGGTACCTCACAAAAGTATTTGAATTTTTTATATTTGAAGATACTCAAAAAACAAAAAAAGGTTAAAAAATATATTTTTTTATTATAATTGTTATTAAGTAACACTTTTAAGCATTTGGTAATTATATTCATAAATTTGGGGGTCAAATTGTGGGGAAATTTCTTTACATGTATCTTACAAAAAAGAAAATTGGAATAAAAAAATAATTTTTGCTGCAAAAGTTCTCAATATTGACATTCCAATCGGTGTACATTGTTTCATTATTTTGTTAAAAATGAAAAATCTTCAACATTGAGCCCATTTTACTGAAGTATTGGTCCACATATTTTAACAAAACTTTCAGATTGTGTTTCTGTAGGTATTAGCTGTTATTAAATGGGAGATTTGGATACCGGCTACAAAAATACAAAGAAATTGGTGCCATAGTATAAAACGCGATAAGAGGTATATTTTAAGTTACATAACTATATGACTTTCAAGCTATAGGGAAACTATAAAAAGGTAAAAATACCCGAAAAAGTTCACTATTCTGTTAATATTACTTGTGTTGATTAATATTACTTGTGTTGATGAAAATAAAGTTGAAAATTTTTCGCTCCAACATTTCTGGAGTGCAAGTTAATGATTCAAAAGTAATATGGCTAAGTAATTAGAGAAATAAAACCAAGTACAATTATGTCGGGGTATATTTTGGAGCTATATCGTAAAGTCATGTGTTTTAGTCTCAAAATTTATCAATGGTTATATATCGGGAAGATATTTCCCAACATTTTGAAATACATTTTTGATACGAAGGGTTCCAAAATGGGCTTGATATTTAAGATATTCTATTTTTAACGAACTAAATACTTATTATTTTTTTACTATAATGACAAAAAATATTATCATATTTGTCATTTATAGACGAAAAATAGGCGTGTTTTTCCTAAATCAATCTTCTAAATCCATTAAATAAAAAATTGGACTAAAAATCTCCCAAAATTTAACTCCAAATTGGGGAAATAAATCAGTAAACATTTAATTATTAATAAAACTTTCAAGAATTTCTTATAGATTTATTTCGTTTGACATTCTCAAATACAAAGCTGATAAAAATTCAAATACTTTTGTGAGGTAAATTCGATGACTTTTTATACTATTTCTGGAATAACTTGGAAACAAGGTAATATTTTTGATTGCAGTTTTTTCCATTATAAAGTTAACAAATAGACAAACACAATTCAGTTAATAAATATAAGAATTATTTTTTTGAATCACGTAATAAACCCGTTTTTATTATTAATTAAAAAAATTCAAATACTTAGTGAGACACTGTATATTAAAATGAATTGTTAACTGTTAAGTTGTTTTGTTTTCCTTTTACAATAAAATATTTAAAAACTTATCAAAATTTTAAATTTTCATTTTATATTTTGAAGTATTCGAACAATTCGAATAATTTTAAATGAGTGATAAAATAATTCGAACGGTAGTCAAGTTGAATTGGTTTTTTAGTGGTAACGGCAACCAATTTTGGTTTTATTGTCAACGGGTCTAAGAATTATTTAAGAAAATCTGTTGCTATCAAATTTAAAAAGTACCAAGTTTTTTTTATCAACCCGTATTTGAAATCAATCTTGACATTTAACTAGGAATCTTTTGAAAACATTTAGAGAAATACGTTAAAATTATAATTTTTAATATTTCAGCTTGTAGGTATATATTTATTTATTTCGATGTCCAAAATTTGTATGGTTCGTTCTCAATTTGTAACGACTCAATTGGGTTGTGAATCAGGCGCTTGCGAGAGAACAGCTGATCTAGATTATTAATTGAGATGTAAAAATAAAATCCCTCTTTTTTTACAAAGCTTTTCAAAATCCCGCTTTTTCCATACAATTATGTTCAGAATTCCGCTTTTTAGTCCTTCGGGTTCCGCTTTTTGACAAAAACCCTCTGGTCACGTTAGGTATACACCCAAAAAGTATTTTTTGACGGAGGCCCCTTACAACGACAGGGTGATCATTTCAATGAAAAAAAGTCCATTTTTGAAGGAAGCTTTCCTTTGGTTATTTTGGAGTAAGAAAATGGGAATCCATTTGTTTTTTTTTATTTTAAGGACAAATTTTTTTATATTATACTAAAATTTTATAATGATAGCTTAATTAATGTAGATTTAAGTTCAAATATTAAATTTTTTTTCGAAAAATATCACTAAATACAAAAATTTTTCGTTCTTTGATCAATTTGATGAAAAAATTTAGCTCAAATACTTTATTGTTTACATATTATTATTTTTCAAGTAATATCCTTTCCAATGATACTAAACACTTGCATAAAGCCTTTACACAATCGTTGATATACTTACTGAAACTTGACCGCTCTTCAGCGAAATGTGCACATTTCCCTTAATTTCCATAGTAAATGTGTGTTGCAGCATTCTATATACATAAGTGCATAGCAGTTTCAGTGTGTTTTCTTAAATAATTTTAAGCAACTTTTGAACCCTTAAATATATTTCAATGAAATTTCACATAGTTATTACTGAGGTGCTCCTCCAACTATTTTGGAGGAGCACAAGTTTCTAGGTGGTCTTGGGGCAGGTGGGAGGACCTCCGAAATGGAATACCTCAGTAATAACTATTTTAAATTTCATTGAAATATTTTGAACGGTTTAAAAGTTAAACGAAATTACTTAAAAAAACACGTTGAAACATATATACATAAGAGCACAGCCATTTCAATGTGTTTTTTTAAATAACTTTTGAACCGTTCAAAATATTTCAAAGAAATTTAAAATAGTTCAAAATAATTAAGCTGCGATAAACGAATATTAATGATTTTAATATTGGGCTAATGTCGCGATTATTACTTTGAATAAATTCACAAAATAGTTATTACTGAGGTATTTTCCAAAATATTTATTTGTTGGGGGGAAGCTAGTTCCTATGCGCAGCTCATCAGGAAACCTTTCCCAATTTCTTTAGAAAAACTAAAGATATATTACAGTGTAAACTTTATAAACTCAATGAGAATTATAAGTTCTACACTATAAATATCAAAGCTTAAACAAGGCCCAACAAACAAACCATGATTTTATTCTTTTCTTACTTTCCTTTCTACATTGGTTGGTTTTTTGCCGACGCTAAATGTAGTGGGTAAGGAGTAAACAAAAATAAAAATCAAAACAAAAGAGCATTGATGCATTTTTGTTGTTTTTAAAACCAAAAACAGAATGTTATTGGTTTTATGCCGGGCACTTGCAAATTTAAATTCAAAATAATTAAGCTGCGATAAACGAATATTAATGATTTTAATATTGTGCTAATGTAGCGATTATTACTTTGAATAAATTCACAAAATAGTTATTACTGAGGTATTTTCCAAAATATTTTGAAAGATTAGAAGTTTCTAGCTGGTATTTGGGCAGAAGGAGAGCCTACGAAAGTGGTAAACTCTTTTTATTATTTCTTATATAATAGCCGAGGTGACCCATTTCGGAGGTCCTCCCACCTGCACCAAGACCACCTAGAAACTTGTGCTCCTCCAAAATAGTTGAAAACTACCTCAGTAATAACTACGTGAAATTTCATTGAAATATATTTGACGGTTCAAAAGTTGCTTAAAATGATTTAAAAAAACACATTGAATCTGCTGTGCACTTATGTATATAGAATCAAAGAATATTCATATGTTGTATAATCTTTGATAAAAGCTAATAATTAGGTATTTTATTATGTTGCTCCTACAACTTTTGTCTCGATAATTATATTCTACACTACCATAGGTGATTGGGGTATTATCAGGTTAGGCCGATTATACGTTTTTTTATTTTTATTTTTTACTTTAAATTTATTAGGGTCCTAATCTCAATATTCAACGGAACAATTTTTTTACCATTTTTGTTATAATTTATTTAATAATTAAATAAAAAATAGTTTCTTATAAATAAATTGACCAAAATACTTACGCAAACTACTAAAATAATTTTTGATTAATACTTATATATGTTTAAAAAATTAAGTTTAAGTTTGTTTGTGCATCAATAACGTCTAAACGGCTGAACGGATTTTTGGCACACAGATAGTACCAGTGGTGCAAGTAATTATATATATCTCCATTAAATTTACGACCACTTTTTATGCATACTTAAAAAAATATATATATATTTTTTTCAATTTTACACGATATCAGTATAGCTATTTACTTTAAATTTTACATACTGATAGTGTTTGATCTGGAGAATTTTATAGGATCTCGATCGGATATCACGTCCATATTTTGCGCCCACTTTTTTAATACTCTCAAACGGTTGAACCGATTGGCTGAAAATGTTTTGTCACTAACTTCAAATATGATATTTCTTTTTTTTTATCGTAGAAGGGGAGTGATAATCTGAAGAACTATTATGGTGAAAACCCTCAATCTTCATATGAAAGTCCAGCTTATTATATCGCTTTGATAAAATGAAAAAGGATACAAAAATATATATTAATTTTCGCATATTTAAATGAGTATTATAGTGAAAGTCTTAAACATTTTAGTTGTAATTTTCATATTAAAATTTGAATAGGTGCAGGGGGAGTAGTAGCCCACATATAAAGTAAATATTAGTTGTGTACGAAGCGCACTGGAAAAAGCTAGTATTAAATATTTTTGTTAATAAATTACATACATAAAAAAGTTTTATAATTATTACCTTTATTTAGTTTAAATATCTCTTATAAATTTTGCAAAATAAATATATATACTGACCAAAGTATTTGAGAACTTACAGTGGCTCACAGCTTATTTCGTGTTTTTAGTTTTCATTAAAATTTTACTTGATAATATTCTTACTTATTGAAATAAATGAAAAGAAATATATATTTTTTTGCAATTACAATAAAACAACAATAGTTCAATCATAGCAATAATTCAGTACAAAATCACAATATAAAGAAAAATAGCCTCACATCTTATTTCGTGTTTAAATTTTACCGTTATCTATTATCGTTCCAATAATAAGAATTTGCATAGAATGGAGTAATAAACAATTTATTAATAATGTTTAGAAGTTTTAGATTATTAATTAGTTACATTTTAATCATGGGTCGACGAACATCTGTAGAAAAACGTGAACTTGTTATCACGCATTTTAAAAATGGAAAAACTCAAAAGCAAATTGCCGAAATCGTTAACTTGAGCTGCTCTACAGTTCAAAAAGGTTACCCAACCAAATATTAGTTATTTTTTAAACCTAAAAAAAACATGTAAACTTCTTCATTTTAATACGTACACGAAATAAGCTGTGAAGTGGCTTTTTGTTATAATTGTTTTTTCTGTTAATTTTTTATTTTAAGGATGAATTACTTTTATGTTTTTGTTCATGTTATTAATAAAAAACAATTTATATTTAACTATCTGGTGTTGTTTTTTTTAATTTCATACAAAAATAAAGTAATTATTAACAATTATGTTATTAAATTGTAAACACACGAAATAAGCTGTGAGCCGCTGTATATTGTATATAGAGGCACTTATAGAAAAATAATTTTAAAAATATGATAAAAACAGACTACCATTCCTTAAATATATGTATTTACATTTGAGTAGTGTTAGTGTGTATTCACTAACAGAATAGTTGTAACGAATTTGTTTATAATGTAGGGAATTTCTAGAGATAAATGCAATACTTTTTTGCTAATTGGCCACTTATTACATTATATTTCAATAGTGAATTTACTAAATTAATAGTTGTAATGAATTAGCATACATTAATGTAAATTTCTGAAAGCGAAATGCCACTATCTGCACTACATTTCAATAGTGAATTCACTAAAAGAAGTTTCGCAGCATATTAATATATAACACGAGAGCAAATTTCTCAATTTACGCTCTTAAAGCTCTCAACGGCAACTCTATGCATTAAATGTAAAAATAGAAGTGGCAGTTTACTTTAAGATATTATATTTTCTAGTTAAAACAATAAACATTCTTTCGTAGTTATTTTACTAGTGAAATGTAATGCGGAATGTGATCGTTTATCAACCACTTGCACTACCCAAAGTAACAAGTGAATCGTCTAAGTAGTTATATATCTAGTGATAATGGGTAAATTGGCACCTTTTGAACTGCTGGGAAGAAATGCAAATAAAAACACACAGACATATATATGTTTGTACATGTATAAAGATCTTTATTTCAAATTGAAAGAAATAAATATCTGCTTCTTTTATTTTGAAATAAAAAGTGCCAACAGAAATTTTAGTTGTTTATTTACTAATGGAAGGATATGAACGTTAATATTACTGTAGGGCATAGCATACATGTTTTGTTGTTTTACAAGTAGAAATACTTTGATGTACGTGCTTATACCTTTCTTAGTGACGTGACAAATTTTTATATGATTTCGAAGTTGTCAATTTATATTTAATAGTAATATTTTTGATAAAGTAATAATTGTTATTTTTTACTTTTATACAGTTGTGTGAAAAATAATAGAGCCACCCTCAAGCCTCAATTTCAATACTTAAAAATTTAGACATATAATAATTTTCTTTAAACTTTTTGGTTGTTTTTTATTAAGTATTATTATAGCATAAAAAACATAAATTAAATATTTGAATTCATTATTCTAAAAAATAAAATAAAAAAATTCGGTATATACATTTATTTTCTCTGTGAAAAAAAATAGAGCCATCTAAACAAACCTCCTAAAATTATTAAAAAGAAAAAGTATATAATATTTTTAATAAAATAATGGCTTACACAACTGCTTATATTAACCTCAGTACTTTGTAGAACTGCCTTTATTTTTTATTATTGCGAGGCAGCGCTTCGGCATAGAATCCACTAACTTTTGGCAAGTCGTGACGGGAATATTCTTCCATGCAGTCTCAACCATTGTCCACAGCTCATCTTTATTTGATGGATTCTTTCCTTTAAGAGATCTTTTAACCTCGCCCCACAAGTTTTCGATCGGATTTAGGTCTGGTGACTGAGAAGGCCATCCCAAAACCTTCACATGGTTATCCCTGAACCATGCCTTTGCCAACTTCGATGAATGTTTAGGATCATTGTCCTGTTGAAATATCCATTCAAGCGGCATTTCCCACTCAGCATAAGGCATCATGACTTCTCTTAAAATATTTGTGTACATTTTTGCATCCATTACATCCTGTATGCGATATAAGAGTCCGACTCCATAATAGGAAAAGCATCCCCATACCATAATATTACCACCTCCATGTTTAACGGTTTTAACGGTATATTGAGGATTAAATTCTTTATTTTTGGGTCTCCGAACTTGAAGAGAACTTCGATCCGAGTTAAATAAATTTACTTTGGTCTCATCCGACCACAAAATATTGCGCCATTTAGATACGGGCCATTCTACGTGTTCCTTTGCGAATTCAAGTCTTTGTTTTATATTGCGCTTTGATAGAAAAGGAACTTTACGTGCACTTCTTGCTTTTAAATCATTTTTAAGGAGCATACGCCGTATTGTAGAAGTATCCATATCAAGTTGGTATTGTTTTATAAGGGCGGATGACGTCACAAAGAGATCCCGTTTTACATGACGCAGTATTTTCCGTTTTAAAGTCTCAGATATTTTGGTTTTTCTTCCTCTTGTTTCTTGTTTCTCTTCATACTTTATAGCATTTTCTACCATTTTCTTAGAACATCCAACAATTTCCGCTATTTTCCTTTGAGATTTACCTTCTTGATGAAGCTTTTTTATTAATTTTCGGGACTCAACGCTACAGTGTTTTCCTCTGCCCATTCTGCTAAGTAATTTTTCAATATTTTCTTTAAAATTTATAATAGAAATAAGATAATCTGCCTTTTAACTCACTTTTTAAAAAAAAATATTAAAAGAAGTTGCTTTTTAATTTAATATTCTATTTAACTTTAAAATTGGCTCTATTTTATTTCACACTTGTTTTTCTCCAATTTACATACAAACACTGATATAGTTAGAAATGTTGCTCCATTTACAGACAAAATAACGGGATTATAATGAGAAAGAGACGTACTAATAATGCATAAAAAAAACTTTTTCTAAAAATATTTTGTACACGGTTAAAAAATAAATAAATTTATAGAATAGCAGGTGGCTCTATTATTTTTCACACAACTGTATATTATATTTTTATGTATTTCATAAAATGTGCAGATAATTTGCTTTTGGTGTTTTTTTACTATTATTTTAAAAAAATTGCAATTAAAAAAATATTTTTATAGAGAATTTTTAATTTTAGAAATTTTTATTTAAAAAAATATTTAAATTTTTTCATTTTTAAAAGTACATATTTTTTCTATTTTTTGGATTTTTTAGAAAAAAATAATATATAAGTTTTTCCTTTTTTTTTCGAAAAAAAAAAAAAAAAAATAATAATAATATTTTGTGATTTTTTCCAAGTTTTTGGTTTGTATCTTATTTGAAACAAGAAATTGTTATTAAAATATATATTTTTTATAGAAATAAATAATATTAATATTTTTAATTTTAAAACTTATTTTTTAATTATCTATGTTTTATTTAGTTGTTTTGAATAAAAAAAGTATTTCATTTCTTTTATTTTTGGGCAGAAATAATATTTATTTTGAAAAATAAAGAAGTTTTTTGATTTATTTTTTCTAAGCAAAAAGTTATTATTATTTTTTTTTTTTTTTATACAAAAAGAAATAAATATTCATATGGCAATCTTTCAATTTATAGACTTAAATTTTTTATAAAAAAAATCCTGAAGATTTTTTTTAAATATATAAAAGTTATTTTTTGGCAGGAAATAAAAGTTATTTTTTATTCATTAATTTATTTATATATTCATTTATTTATTAATTTTTTTTTTTACAAAAGATCTTTTTTTCGATAGAATTCCACCTTTTTTACAGAATAAAACAAAATTATTAAACAAAAATCTAATTTTTGTGGTGACAAATTCGATATGAATAAAAAAATAAAAATATATTTTTATGTTTTTTTCAAGTGTATATAATTTTATATTTTTGTTTTTATTTATTTAATCGAATTTTAAAATATAAATTTGATATTCTGAAAGTATATTTTCATAAGTTCATATGACGTTAAAAAGGCATAACTAGTTCGGTGTTGATTAAAGTATTTCTACTTTTAAAACAACAAATCATATATATGCTATGCCCTACACTAACATATGCGATCGTATTTATCTTCTTAAGTAAATAAACAACAAATTTCTTGTTTCTACTTTTTTATAGGCACTACACCAGAGATCGCCACTCTCATACATTCACAATTATGTTTGTGTATGTTTTGTTTTTCTGTCCCATTATGAAATTATACACCAAAAAAATAACATCGTTGTTATAGTAATTTAATTTTGAAAGTTTCTTCGTCAATTCAAGACTTGTAAGTGGAAATACACGTTACTAGTTTAGAATTTGAATAGTAATAACCAGGGATCGCAACGATTATCATAGTAATCATAAAAATTAAGATTTAATGTTTATTTTTTCTATTATTTGATTAAAAAAATATAACGATAAATTATTAATTTAGGATTTTAATTTCTTATTAAAAAATATCGAATAATTCAGCACGAACGATTATTTCAAATTTGTGTTTTATAATAAAAAAATTAATTGTAGTAAATTATTATTTATTAATTAAAAAAAAAGATAATTATTTAATTAAAAAATCATATTAATTAATCCTACTTAATTATAATATTTTTCATGAGTGTATCTCAAGCAACAAGCAGCAACACTCTTGCTTGAATGCTCGTGCGAGACTGACTTTCTGTGTGTTTTTTATTCACTTCAAGCAGCGTTGCCATAACGGCATTTAAAGTGCAATTCTAGCACTTATTTTTCCGGTACTGCACCTTTTTGCGAAAAAAAGGTGCTAGATGCTTTTTAGCACCTTTTTATAAATAAAATGAATTTTTTAGCATTAAAAGTGCATTTCTAGCATTTATTTTTAGTTTTTGCACTTTCATTTTAATTTTGGATAAATAAAGCACAAAATAGCTAAAAATATCTGTATAGTTTACCGATCAAATTTTTTTTTTTTTTTTTGACAACTCCAAAACCAATAGTCTTAAGGTATGGTCAGACTAGTCAAAATGACGTAACTACTATAAAAATATTTTCTGACTTCTCCATTTTAATGGAAACATTTTTTATTAGTAATTATTCATAGCTGACATTTTACCAAATTTAGAACGATGCTGATTTCTTTTACAAAACATTTGCAATATCAAACAACTGTGAACAATTATTTGTAAAAGTAGTGGTTGCACAATTTTGGTCAAATATTTGACCTATAGTTTTAGGAAAATACCGATTATAAGGACAACCTACGAAAAAAATAAAAGAAGTAAACTAATTCTCACAAAAAAGTACCCGAAATGCAATAAAAGCTCTTACATAGGGAATAAAATATTTAAATACACGAATTAAAAAAACCTATTAATCTAAATACCCAATATGAACCCAATATTTTTATAAACTAAATTTTATATTCCAGTTCTTCATACGCAGTGCTTATATTTCTATCAAGGTTGGAAACCGATACCGTTATAAATACCGATACCGATAAAATACCGCTTAAAGTTAGTTACCGTAACTGATACCGATACCGAAATTATTTTGTTAAAAATACCGGTATTCAAATACCGTTTTCCTCTGTACCGGTATATACCGGTAACATAGTTTCGGTATTTTAAAAATATATTTTTTCAACATATGATATTGTAAGAATAATTTCTCATATAATTTACTTGAGAAAATAAGAAAGATAAAATCATTTTTAATAATAAGAATTTATTTAATGTAATAATTATAGAATTTTATTTTAAGAAGGACTTTTATTGTTTGTTTCTTGGTTATATCGTTTGCAATAAATATATTTTTAAAGATGTTTAAATCCCTTAAACCTAGTGCGACTTCACTTTGATAAAAAGTCTTAGTACGAACACAAAAAAGATATGGGCACTTCAACTTACGATATGCTTTCTGGGAACTTCGATTATGATTATATTTTATCGATTTTTTTAACGAATATAATATAATATAATATGCTAAATCCAGCTGGGAACTATTTATATAATTTCATTATTCTTTAAGTTCCTTGTATAAGATGAATCTAAGGTATGAATTCAAATAAATATCATGTCATCAGCAAGTAAAAAAACTTAAACTTATTAAAAGGATCTTGTAAGCATCTAAATACGATTTATACGATTTAAATTTGTCATTGGCATGGACAACATCCGGAATTAATCTCTAGAAATTCGGAAAAAAAGTTAAGATAGTCACGTCAGACCATATAGCAGTAAGTTGAAGTTTCTTGAAAACATTATTTCATAATTTAGGTACATCTAAATATGCGATAGACCTTATTTTTAATAACGTTGATGGACCACCCTATTGAAGCTACAAACAATTTTATACTATTTGAACTCACATTCTTAAGTGAAATCCCGGGAAATCAAAAAGTTCGGGAAAATTTTCTTCTGAGCGGCTTCAAAGTTTGAATTACATCTTAATTTCTCACTCTCATTTAACCATGATTATGGCGCGTCGTTTTGATCATGCAACTTTTAAAATTTCTAGTGAGTAAATGGGATAATGGGGAGTTATGGACATAATTAGTACTTTCTTGTTGTAGCACTATTTCTTCTCTACAAAATTTCTCGGCTGTAATTGACACATTAGCTCTTACTCTTACCTAAAGAGTTCTACAACCTATAAACTCTTTGGGAAATCATATTTTCTTTACTAATTTTTATGGTGATTGAAACGATTATTCCTACGATATGCGAAACGCATTTTCCATACTTTTGTAGCGCTAACTTGTGATGAAATAAAAAAAAAATATGCTTTTCTGTTTTTTTATGCTATTTCACCGATTTTTTGTCATTATGCAATTTTATATTTTGTAATTTGTAGAATAAAATTAGTTTTTCTTGAAAAATGTTTCCAAAATTAATTGAACGATTTTTGTCGATTAAAAAACAGTGGTAAATACAAATTTTGTCCAATTTTTTTACTTTACTGTACAGCATTTTAATATTCCTAAATGTTGCCATAAAAAAAGCTATTGTAAAAATCGTATGAAGTTCTCTAACGAAAAATATTCATATACAAATATGTAATTTAATATTTTTTGCGAAATTCAAGTAAAAATTACTTAAAAATTAAACTTTTTTAAGTTTTTACTAGTTTTTTAATAATAACGGTATTTACCGGTATTTTAGTTTCGGTACCGGTATACCGATACCGATATAATTTAAAATACCCTTATCGATACCGTTCCCGAAATAAATAAAAATTGAATACCGATACCGTTATTCGTTTCGGTTTGCAACCATGATTTCTATAAATTAATAGGGGTTTTCATTCAAACACATAAATGCCTCGTAAAGCTCATAAATATGATAAATATAAAAGAAAATTTTATTAATTTAAAAAGCATAAAAATAAAAAAAGGTTAGATGGAAACTTATTTTATTTGCTAAAATGTCCGAAAAATTAATAAGAGAATACCAATTATTTACAAGGGGCATTCTTGCAACATGTAAGTAATACGTATAACTTTACGAGTTGTGTAGATTTATCCTGTTGAATGAAAACCCTTAATGTTCTTATTTTAACAAAATTATTTAAAATTATTTTACACATTTTTCAATAAGACATACTTATGTATGAAATTTACTGTGGTCCAAAATATAATATGAATACATTAATAAGTATGAACATGGGAAGTTATTCTGAATTGATTTGTTCCTTTAGAATTAAGAATATGACCAATATAATGTGCGTAAACCATACAAATTAAAAAAAAATATATTAAAATAGTGAATATACGCATAAATAACAAAAATGTTTACTCTAATTACTTTTTTTAAAATTAAGCACTTTTTTCTCAAGAATTGCACTTTTTAACAATCATTTAGCACTTATTTTTACTAAATTGCATTTTTTTAATAGCCATTTAGCACTTTTTCTCAGAGAAGTTCTGGCAACTTTGATTTCAAGAGCATAACAAAAGAGATAAAAAACACGAAAGCTTCTTTTCCTTTTGCCTTCCCTCCCGCATCCAGAAATACTTTTAAAAAATATTTCAGTTTTCATTGACATGCGCTTTCTATATGTTGTATATTCTTTGATAGAATGCTACAACACACATTTACTATGGAAATTAAGGAAAATGTGCACATTTCGCTGAAGAGGGGTCAAGTTTCAGTAAATATTTAAACGATTGTGTAAAGGCTTTATGCAAGTGTTTGGTATCATTGGAAAGGATATTACTTGAGAAATAATAATATGTAAATAACAAAGTATTTGAGCTAAATTGTTTCTTCAAATTGATCAAAGAACTAAAAATATTTGTATTTAGTGTTATTTTTCGAAAAAAAATTAAATATTTGAACTTAAATAAAATCTACATTAATCAAGCTATCATTATAAAATTTAAGTATAACATAAAAAAATTTGTCCAAAAAAACAAATAGATTCCCATTTCTTACTCCAAAATACCCAAAATTCTAGTTCGGGGAAGCTTCCTTTTTTTGGGTGTATACTAGATTACCCATGAATACTAAATTTTTGATTTTGCTTGCTCCACCGGCAGTTTCTGGTAGATGGGGCTATAAAAATAATACGTGTGCAAAAATTGGGTCGATCGGTCGTAAACCGGCCTGGTTTTAATATGGGCCTAGCCTGCTAGAAACGGTTTTTACTATTTTGTAGAGCAGCATTTGTAGTTTTAATAAATCGATGTTTTATCACATTTGCTTAATATATTTGGGTAGATGGACCAAAATCTGAATTTGCGGTATCAATTTTTTATTTATTATACAAATATTGGTACAAAATGTAGGGTGTAGCATGAAATTTTGAATCATTTCAGAGAGTATTTTTAAATAGTTATCGAATTAAACAGTTACTCGAAAATGTAAAAATTTAGATTAATATAACTTTTTAACGGATTCATATAATTATATGATTCTTGCAGTAATATTATTTAGAATTTATAGGGAATCTGGCAAACATTTTAGAAAAATTCTAGGGGAAAAAGTAAGCCCGCCAAGTTTAAAAAAGTAAAAAAAGGAGGTCAAAATTTATTTCGACCCGAATATCTCTTAAAATAAAATGTAAGCGTATTTTTTGTAGAGATTTACAAGGACTATCTATATATAAATTTTCTTTTCTGTCATATCATAAATGAATTTTTGGCGATTTTTAAAAAAAATTACATACCCGAGA
Organism: Protophormia terraenovae; assembly: GCA_951394005.1. Lineage (NCBI taxonomy): Eukaryota > Metazoa > Arthropoda > Insecta > Diptera > Calliphoridae > Protophormia > Protophormia terraenovae. The sequence continues at coordinate 66,491,425 of OX596074.1, forward strand.
TGGACAACTTTGGAGGGCCACCTAATTCCCCCCTGACCCGCAAGGGGTCTGTACTCCTCCAAATCAACTCGAAAACACCTCAGCTCTTATCATGTGAAATTTTATAAAGATACCTCTAACGGTTCTTTAGTTACTGAATTATTTAAAAAAAAAGCGTTTTGGAACCACTGTGGGTCCAAATTTCACCCGATTATTTCTTAATTTTTTTATAGTATTTATATTTTTCTGAAAAATAACACAAAATACTCCAAAGGAAAAAATGCTTTTAAAAATCTAATTTTGCGAGAACCAGGGTTTCCCAAATTTGACCAATTTTTTCAACTGATTTCGAATTTTCGCCTTAATTTCTCAAATTGCAAAGCTGGAATCAAAAAAGACTTATACTTTTTACTTAGTCTAAAGTGTTTTAATTTCTTCTGCAGTAGAAATTTTTGCTCCCCGTTATCGGTTGGAAAGATATAGCAAAAAAAAATAGAAAATCATTTTTGGAATTTTTTAAAGTTTTTTAAGAATTACGAGGTTTCTGTAGACAAATCTAAAGAAATAAATAGCGCTTTAAATTAAGCACCGAAAATTCTACTTATGAAGCTTCATTCAAAAATATTCACTAACAAGAATTTTATTGCATAATTAAAAATGAAAAATATGCAAAAATTCAGAAATCTATTCCTTCTCAGTTTTTTTTGCAAAAAGTCTTAAAAAAGTTTTAGTATTTTAAAAATTTTGGTACATATTTAAAAAGCAGACAAATTTTCCTAAACAATGATATATAATATGTATTTTTTATCTGTCTGACGGATCCAATAGATGGGTATGAATTTAGCACTAAGCTGAAAAAATGAAAACATTAACCCATTTCTTACCACTACCCGATCCCGTTAAGATAAATTAATAAAATTTTTGTGATTGTGATCATAAAATCGAAAGATTTGTGATCCTAGCTATTTTATTTTCCGAGATATCGTGTGTTGCGAAAACGCATCAATGGTCAATATAAGAAGTAGATTTTAAACAAATTCTATGGCAAAATTAGTTTTATTAGTCATTTAAATTTAGTTTTGTGATTATTTTACAAATTGTATGTTAAGTGTGAAAAAAATGGAGGTGGACCATTCAAATTAAAATTTAAGGCAACTAAATAATGACGTAAAAACGTTAAATAACTTACGGTATAAGTCTAAATGATTTCATATAATGTATAAAACAGATTATATATTTTTTTTTTTTTTTTTACATATATATTAGTTTTTATTGAATCTTTCTTTTTCAGAAATTTACAATAAGTATTAAAATCTTAACCTAAACTTAAATTATTGTTGATATTGCCACTGCAAAATCCAACGTAGAGTTTTCATTAGTAGTATTATTATATATTAAATAAAATATGTTACACGCTAAAGCTTTTGGAATGTAATGTACCTTGTATTCGATTATCAGTTTGCGCATCATCTCGATTGGGATTTCCATACGGTGGTCAGGAAAGTATTTTGGTCCTTCGTACAGGCTGCCTAACCACGTTGTGCTTCAAACACAAATGTTATGTAAATCGATTCTGTTATTCTTGCAGAATATTCCCGAATTTCTAAAATCGTAAATCCTGGTAATGTATAAAATGCAGTAGCTCCTAATATGACGCTTTCCAATTGAAACAGGATTTGAAAATTGGGATAATGTATCAGTTTTCAAATGACTAAGAAAAAAATTTGTTTGCTTTCATTATTCTGTGCACATTAGATTGTCCCGAGAATAGCGTTTTTCGAGATTTCGATGAACACCCCTCAAACGATGCGTAAAAATTAGCTGAATATGGGAAAAATATTAAAACAATTTTTAAAATTGGTCTTCAGTTCCCTACCAGCGATTTTAAAATCTTAGGTCCCATACATTTTGGTCAAAAAAAGTTTAGATTTTTTAATCGAAATGGTTATCAAAAATTCGTAATTATATGCTGGTTATGGAAAAAAATATTCCGATGGGATTTTCGTTCGCTAGAAGACTTTTTAAGGTATTTTGATGAACATTTTTTTTTTTTTTAAATCTGGAAAATTACATATTATCAACAGTTCTTACTACAATGCAATTTTTTAAAATTTTAGCCTTAAAAGTAACGTCTTATCGTCCAATAAGCCTACTATCAATTTTTTCAAAATTGTTTGAGAAATTGCTCCTTGAGAGCCTATTATTACATCTTACTAGTAATAACAGTATACATAACCATCAGTTTGGTTTTAGAAAAAAACATGGTACTATTGAACAAGTTCATCGAATTATAAATCTCATAAGAAGAGGTTTCGAGAGCAAGCAGTATTGCTCAGCATTATTTATTGACATATCTCAAGTTTTCGATAAAGTCTGGCACGAAGGACTTATACATAAAATTACCACATTACTTCCACAAAACGTTCATAAGTTACTAAAAAAACTATATATTAAATAGATATTTTCAAATTAGATCAAAAGACGTGATTTCTTCACGCAGAAAAATTTCTGCAGGTGTACCTCAAAGAAGTATTTTAGGGCCGCTTCTTTATATACTTTATACGGCAGATATGCCCACGAGCCCCATGACTAATACATCAACTTTTGCAGATGATACTGCTTTCTTAAGTATGCACACAGATCCCGTTATAGCATCCGAACAACAACAATCCCATTGAAGATTGGAAACATTGGATCTTGGAAGATAACACTATTAATAAAAACTGTATGTTGGATTTTGCAGTGGCAATATCAACATTAATTTAAGTTTAGGTTAAGATTTTAATACTTATTGTAAATTTCTGATAAAGAAAGATTCAATAAAAACTAATCATAAAAAAAAGAAACAAAATTATAAAATCTATTTTTTTAATATATTTTTTAATTTTTGGATACCCATTTCAAGACTAAACTTAATACTATTTTTTGAACGAAATGTTCTAGACCCGAAACATTCAATCGCTAGTAGGGAACTGAAGATCAATTTAAAATTTTTTTTTTAATATTTTTCCCATATTCAGCTATTTTTTACGCATCGTTTGAGGGGTGTTCCTACAAAATTTTTGTTTACGGGACACTCTAGTGCACATACACTGAAAAAAAGTAATTTCAATAAATGAAGTACATTAAATGAAATTCATTAATTTTTGTCCAAAAAATTATTAACTTAATGTAGAAATTCATTGCTTCAATGCAGGGTTTCAAAAAATATTGCGATTTCAAAGTCAAGAGGATTCGATTCGTAAGTATACATAAATATATGAAATATTTTAATTGAATTCTTAATAAAAATATATTACAGACTAATCAAGATTTGAATGCTACATCTGGTGATCGTCAAAATAAGGAAATTTCTATAGACCAAAAAGATTTAAAGGTAACTAGTTCAAATATTTTAAGCAACTGAACGAATGTTAAAAATTTTATTTATAAACTTTCTTTGTTAAGGATAATGCTGTAGTTATATTAATGTGGCATCTAAATGGATATTCCATACCATCATTGAGCAATATAGAGGACAACAGGAATTACTACATTATTATAAATGACAAAGCAAACACGATAACATCTGTTACATGCATTTTTTTATTTAAATTTTTTAGTGAAATGTAATAATTTTATTTTTATATTAATATTTAATTTTTGCTTATATTAACTCAATATCATATACTTTAATCATTTAATATAAAATAAAATAGAAACAAGAAATACAGAACACGCCTATTATTATAATACATTTTTAATGTATAGTTTCATTGGGACAAAATATGAGTTCATTGAAACCAATGTACTGTTCACTGAAATTATTTTTTTTATTTAATGAATGATTCAATGTAAGAATAAATTTAATCAATGAACTTGTACATTGAATTATAATATTAATGTATGACAATTCATTGTTTCAATGAACCTGTACTTAGGGTCAAAATTAGTGCACAAATTCATTGTAACAATGAACTTTTTAATTGTATTTATGTACCTTTTTGGTTCAGTGTATATTCACAGATTTTTCTTTTATTATACCTTTTTTTATATCCTTTTAGATTTTATTTTGTTTATATTTTGATATTCACTTAATCTCATTTAATTGAAAACCCAAAATGAACTATCACTTTGAGTATAGAGCATAGCCTTTTATAGAAAAAGGCTGTTTCGAAAATTATGAAATTTTACCACATTCACATTTGATTTTAAAATTTTTCAATACTTTGAATAAAAAATAATAATGTGTAATCATACAAATTGCAAATATTATGTTTTTCTTTAGCAAATTTTATGACCTTTGAAGAAAATTTATTATCCTTTTTTTAATACAATTGAAACAATTTAGCAATAAGTTACATAATTTTATTGGTCTCATTCATCAGTTTTCGACATTTTACAGGTAACTCCTTGAATTATTGTGATCATATTCAATATAGTGGCATCCTTCAAAAAATACACTTCATATTCAGGCAGCGTCGATCATTTGAAAATTCTTTTTCTTACATTTGTGCACAATGATTGTAAAAAATATAACCACTTGTAATTTGCTCACAATTGCTTATTTTTTTAATACATAAGCCATAAATAATGTAGAATACAACTTTTATAAGGCTAGAGTGAAAAAAAATCTATTGCACATGAAGTCCTAATGCAAAAAGTTCTATATTCGACCATCTATAATGGTTTTCTTAATTATTTTGCATAATTTTAACATACTATATTACCTTAAAAACTTAAAAAGTTCGTCGGAATTAACTTTTTTCCCTCAATTTATTTAGTTAACATTCCAAGCTAAATTTACATGTATAAAACATTAATTTGAAACTAAATTAGTTACGGTATAGGTAAATTTACTGATGCGAAAACGCAACAGTGCACAGTGGGGTCAAACGCAAATTTTTTGGTAATAAATCTGTATCTCCTAAACTACTGGTTGGATAAAATTGAAATATATGAAAGAGTTTCAGAGGAGGACCTAAGCTTTGAGAAAAATCATCCTGTAGTCACCCTGTGATAACACAAGAAAATGTACAGGGTGTCAAAATTGACTACCTCGAGTATGTAAAAGTTTAAAAAAATCGTAACTTATACAAATGAAGTCCGATTTTAAAGATTTTTATATTTCTGTAAAGTGCTTGGCAAGATAAAGAAAAAATAAGCTTACTTACCCAAGTTATCTCTTACAGTTAAAAAGATATTTACACTTGAATTTAAAATTTTTGATTTTTTGGCTCGACTTTCTTTCGTTTTTCGGGAATAAGTCCTGAGGTATATGAAGTAAAAATATTTTAAAAATATTTTGTAATTTGCTATATATTTCAAAATATAATACTGAAAGAATTTGTGGATTATCTCAATGCGTCTAGACGTGAAAAATATTCAAAGTCAACATTCTGAAACTGGTATAAAAAATGGCTCATTTTTAACAAAAATATAGTACAATTCTTTCACTTTTTCCTCAAAGTTTCGTTTAAGAAAAAAATTCTTCTTTATATATTTCAAAAGACAAGTTTTCACAAATGACTAATATAGAAATTTTGAACAGATTTAGGCTTGCACCCTACATTAGGCATTGGTCGAAAATGGTGAATTTTGGAAAAGGTTAAATTTTTTATCGATTAATATAAAAAATGTCACGCAAGCTTTTTTAAATTTTTTGAAGATATTTCATCAAAAAATAGAGTTAGAACGATTTGACACTAAACTGCTTCCCGCCCGGCCAAAAACGAATGCAGGAGAGCAGATTTCATGAAAAAAGTCAATTTTTTAAACGACTTTAACTAATTGCATGAAAAAGCATATTCGCATAATATTCTCGTCATTATTTCTTAAGTAGTGTATAAAATATATATTGATCTTTCACTCCTGCAAAAATCATTAAAAAAAATTTACAAATAAATTTTTGGCAATTATTCAAAAATAAACAATATTTAATAAATGTAAGCGATTATTGCGAATATTATCTCGTTCAACAACCAAAACGTGCCAATACAATTGTTTGTTACGTATACGCACATATGGAAATATTGTAAATCAGTGAATTTGGTGAGAGTTGACCTAAGTTATCAGTTTTGAGACCATGATATAATGCTTTTAAAACAATCTATATATACATATTATACATCAATGAATTGGTAAATAAGTCTATTTTTACATTCTTGTAATATTTTATTATTTTTTGGAAAATAAGCGGAGTTTTGCTTTACAAAACATTATTTTTTTGGTTTTTATAACTTTTTTATATTTTTTAATTTTGAAAAATTGCCAAAAATTTATTTATTAAGCTTTTTTAATGCTTTTTGCAGGAGAGAAAGATCGATACGTATTTTATATACCAGATTAGAAATAAATGTGAAATTATTATGCTGATATGCTTTTTTATGCAGTTAAAAAAAAGTCATTTAAAAAATTGACTTTTTCATGAAATAGGGTGTAGGGTGAAAGCCTAAGTCCGATCAGAATTTCTGTATTAAGCATTTATGAAGTCTTATCTTTTGAAATATATAAAGAAAAAAGTTTTTTCTTTAACGAAACTTTGAGAAAAAAATTAAAGAATTGTATTATATTTTTGCAAAAAATAGCCATTTTTCATACCAGTTTCAGAGTGCTGACTTTGAATATTTTTCACGTCTAGACGCATTGAGATAATCCAAAAATTTTTTCAGTATGATATTTTGAAATATATAGCAAATTACAAAATATTTTTAAAACATTTTTACTTCATACACCTCAGGACTTATTCCCGAAAAACGAAAGAAAGTCGAGCCAAAAAATCAAAAATTTAAAATTCAAGTGTAAATATCTTTTTAACTGTAAGAGATAACTTAAATGAGTAAGCTTATTTTTTCTTTATCTTGCCAAGCACTTTACAGAAATATAAAAATCTTTAAAATTGGACTTCATTTGTATAAGTTACGATTTTTTTAAACTTTTACATACTCGAGGTAGTCAATTTTGACACCCTGTAAATGTTTTTGTGTTATCACAGGGTGACTACAGGATGATTTTTCTCAAAGCTTAGGTCCTCCTTTGAAATTCTTTCATATATTTCAATTTAACCCAACCAGTAGTTTAGGAGATACAGATTTATTACCAAAAAATTTGCGTTTGACCCCACTGTGCAGTGGTTGGTGGCTTTATTAAAATAATTCTTGTTGCGGCATTATCACGAGCGGCATTACCATATCCATAAACATGATTTAAAATTGGCAAAATTACTTGAAACCATAAATTTATAATTCTTCAATTGCAAACGCAAAAATACCAATATACAATTGTTGTACATCAATGTTTAGAAAAATTTGTCTTCTTTCTAAATACCCAGCAAAAACTTTACTTACCCGGTAAGCCAACATATTACATTGTTAAAAAGCGGTAACTACTTATAATTCGGGTGAAAAACTCATTACCTTTATATGGCGATGTCCCCGAATTCATGGTTCCCCATTATTAAAGTACTTATTTTAAACAATCAAATAAGTAGTTAATCAAATTCTACAAAACTACAAATGCTACAAAACTACAAAATTGATAAAAAAAAAAAAGTTGCGTCAACTGATATTTGAACCTAGGCAAAAACTTTCGCTCATGTTTCATAGACTACTGTCTTACTCACTACGCCATGTATACGTTAAAATTTGCGTGCGTTGTAAATAGTTTTAACATACCAATAGAAATTAAAATAATTTCATAAAAAAATAGATGTGTTTAGTTTGGGTTTGAACCGTGAACTTTCTGAGTGCTACTTAGTCGCTCTAGCCAACTGAGCCATTGCAGAACTAAATGAACTTGTTGTTTACTGGTAAGTAGTTATTCCACTACTCCAAGAAATGAGAAAAATAATGACAACTCATTACCAGGTAATGAGTCTAGTAAGTAGTAGTCATTACCAAAAGCCAAAAAATTTTTGCTGGGTATGTACAAAAACTTTTAAAATACTAAAATTTGTTGAAGACTTTTTGCAAAAAACACTGAGAGAGCATGGATTTGTGATTTTTTGCATATTTTTGATTTTTAATTATGCAATTAAAAATATTGTTAGTAAATATTATTGAATGAAATTTCACACATAAAGAGATTTTTTTGGTGCTTAATTTAAAGCGCCATTCACTTCTTTAGATTTGTCTACAAAAATCCTGTAATTCCTAAAAAAAACTTTAAAAAGTTTACAAAAATGGGATTTTTTTACTTTTTTTGCTATATCTTTCCAACCGATAACGGGGAGCAAAAATTTCTATTAAAACACTTCAGATTAAGTAAAAAGTATAAGTCCATTTTGATTCCAGCTTTGCGATTTGAAAAATTAAAGCGAAAGTTCGAAATTAGTTGAAAAAATTGGTCAAATTTGGGAAACCCTGGTTCTCGCAAAATTCGATTTTTGAAAGCATTTTTTTCTTTAAAGTATTTTGTGTTTAGTTGTCTTTCAGAAAAATATAAATACTATATATGTTACTTAAGTAAATTTTTATATAACAGAAAAAGAATGTTACCACTTTTTTGGAAAGTTTAAATTTAAATGCTTGTAACTTATGACTCCGTAAATATTTTTCAAAATTCTTTTTTTGCACAACTTTTCTATTTGCTTTTAACGAAATAAGAAAAATTCTAAAACACTGGGGCTAAAATTGGACCCACTGTAGCGAAAAAACTTCACCAAGACAGGCTAAAAAGTAAAAATTTTAATCTTTGAAGCTCAATATCTCTTAAACTAAAAGAGATAATATATGCATACGAGGATGTTTCTTGTAGATCTCAACTAGCAGAATCCACCCATATAAAAATCTTTGAAATCCGTTCATTTCATTTTTTTAATCGCACACTGAACTTTGGGGCCAAATGCAAAATAAATGGTAATAAGTCTGGAACTTTGAAACCACTGAACTGATTGAGATGAGACTTGGAACATCGATAGAGGAGTAGTTAGGCTTTCAGAATAGTGTTGGAGAGAGTCTGTAGCTGCAGCATGGGTAGTGGGCCAAAGTTGACCACCTCGAGGGTGAAAAACATATCGGGGCTTATAATTTTTGCAAATATTAACCGATTTTAAATATTTTTACATTTTTGAATTCTCCTAAGCAAGACAAGGAGAAAACATGCTTATATCGTATGGTATAAAAGATATTTAACTTCAAAAAATAAATTTATCATTTTTGGCCTTGACTTTTTTGCGATTTTGCCCTGTAACTTTTAAAATAAAATTGCTAAAATTTTTTTAAAAATATGGTGAAATCTTAAAACATTTATCATTTTTGGCCTTGACTTTTTTGCGATTTTGCCCTGTAACTTTTAAAATAAAATTGCTAAAATTTTTTTAAAAATATGGTGAAATTTTCTATAATTTTCTAAATTATGCTACTAAATAAATTTTTTTGTTATCTCAATTCGATCACATTATATATCAATTTGAAGGAAATTGTGTCTTCTTTAAAACTATGTATAATAAATTTTGCTATTTTAAAATTTTTAGCACACTTTTCTTAAAACAAAGCGAACAAATGCAAATTATGTTAATATGGACATATTAAAAAATTTGAGACTGAATAATTTCTAAATGATTATAGATATCAACATAATTTTTGCACATGATATAAAATATTTAATGTAGAATTTATAATTGTGCAAATCAGAAAAATATATATAGCTTTACTATATATTTTTAAAGGTCGAAATTTTTTATTGAAAATTTGGGTATTTTCGGAAAATTGTCTCGTGTGACTAAGTTTACAGGTAGGCTGTCATAATTTTTTGCAAAACCTTTAAGAACATATTGAGCTATATAGTTTAATTCACAGAAGTACTGAAATCAACAATCAATTTTTTTAAAGACTCAAAAATTTCAACTTCTCATCCAAAATTGATAATTTTTGACCACTGCTGGATGTAGAGCGAACTTTCAGAACTTTTCAAAGTTACACCTACACGTTTTCTTGGGGTCCCGTCTTTCAGAAAATGTCAAAAAATATTAAACTTTTTTAACAAAATTTGTTAAAAAAGTTAAATATATACAGTTACTTTTTTGGCAAAAAAAATGCAATTTTTGAGACCTGTTTTGAAATTTTGACTTTGAAATTTTTTTCTTGTTATCGAATTGCGATAACAAAAAAAAAAATTTTTATTAGCATAATTAAGAAAATTATAGAAAATTTCAACATATTTTTAAAAAAATTTTAGCAATTTTATTTTAAAAGTTATAGGGCAAAATCGCAAAAGAGTCAAAGCCAAAAATGAGAAATTTATTTTTTGAAGTTAAATATCTTTTAAACCATACGAGATAATTTAGTACAGTAAGCATGTTGTTTCTTTGTATTGCTTAGAAGAATGTAAAAATATTTCAAATCGGTTAATATTTGTAAAAGTTATAAGCCCCGATATGTTTTTCACTGTCGAGGTAGTCAACTTTGGCCCACTACCCATGCTGCAGCTACAGACTCTCTCTCCAACAATATTCTGAAAGCCTAACTCCTCCTCTATCGATGTTCCAAGTTTCATCTAAATCAGTTCAGTGGTTTCAAAGTTCCTGACTTATTACCATTTATTTTGCTTTTGGCCCCACTGTATACCGGTAAATACCGTTATTATTAAAAAACTGGAAAAAATCTTAAAAAATTTTAATTTTTAAATATTTTTTTAGTTAAATTTCATAAAAAAAAATTATTAAATTATATACGGTGAGTCCTCGATGGTCGGGACCGGAAGCATTCTGGATAATCAATTTTCCCGGTTATTTGAGTAAAAATTTTGAGTAGTATTTTTAAAATATTTTTTATTTATATTTAATATAAATGTTTAAATAATAGTAGGAAAAAATAAGAAGGAGACTTCCTAAGTTCACCCCAGCCTATAAAAGCAGGCGTACCGCAGCGAAGCATACTGGGTCTTTTTTGTACTTAATATTTACCTCTGATATGCCAACAAATAGTCAAACCCATATATCAACATTTGCAGACGACACAGCTATTCTAAGCGTTCATGAAAACCCATCATATAAATCAGATAAATGAACATACTCTTGCATGATCATTTATCTGATCTAGAAACATGGTTAAAGCAATAGAAGATAAAAGTAAACGAACAAAAATACACATAACCTTCACATTGAGGAGAGAATCATGTCCAACTATTCCAATAAATAGCCCAACAAACGAAGGTTAAATACCTCGGTATGCATTTAGATCGACGCCTTACATGGAAAACGAATATTGAAAGTTAACCCAAATGAAGTTGAAAGCTCTTGAGATTAACTGGCTCATTAGATGAAATTCTAGGCTCCGCGAACTGTGGCCCCAGTAAATATGGCCCCAAAACACTAAATGAATAATGATCCCAAAAAAATACATGGGCTACAACAATACGCAATTCTGGCGCAAAATTTCTTCGTTTTTGGGGCATTTTGTGACATGATTTTTTAGGGTGTATTTACACCAATTAATTCACAATATGTGTGAGAGAAATTTGGTATTTCGATGGAAAACGACCGCCAAAAAACTTTCCGTACAGCTTGTATTAGCGAAGAAAAGTTTTCCTATTGTATTTTCTTTTTTTAAAAAAGATTTAATTAATTAAGGAAAATATTTTTACTTTCATTTTCTTATGAGATTATTTCATTTGTTAAAAAAAATAATAATGAAATTTACTTCATTTTTCATAGGTTATTTTTTTTTTTTTTTTTTGTAAAAATTAATTTAATTTTATAACTTTTGTTATATAACTTTTGTTTGTAGAATTTTATTTAAAAATAATACTCCTCAACTCTAAAAAAAATCTTATTTTTCAGGGTACATAAAATATTTTTTTTTTTTAGTTAACAAAATGTTTTCTATCAAGGCCATCGGCCGGGCTTAAGGACTTTCTCCTCTGAGTATGTCGAACACCGGCTTCGCTAAATAAGCTTTTTTAGAATACAAAAATATGCTTAATGTTCCACATTTTTGATAAAAAATTATAATTTCTTCCAATTTAAATCGGAGGTTTAATAATAAAGATATTTATAGAAACATATTGAATATTTTAAGGTCTATAATTCGTAAACTAAGACAACATTTTTTATACCACAAGTAATTATTATTAGAATTATTTAAAATAAATGAACAAATTCCGTGATATTTTTGATTTGGATTTTTTCGTTATGAAAAATGCCCCAATATTTGTATAATTTCTAGTTTCAGCTTAGGGTAATATTTCATTTTTGTTTGGGAAAACTTTTCGTTATGAAAATTTGTCCCAATAATTGGGCCACTTTTTTCAATTCAAGTTTGGGGTAATATTGTACATTTCTTGGGGTTATATTTCCAAAAACTTTGGGGAAATGATTCATTATGAAATATTGACCCATAATTGGGACCATTTTTCGTTTAGTGTTTTGGGGCCAAATTTCCTGGGGCCACAGTTCGAAGCGCCGAAATTCTAAGCTGAGTTTAGACTGTATATTATTGCATTATGGGGAACGGCTTCAGATTCTAATGTTGAAAAAATTCAAAGGCGCCAAAACAAAATTTTAAGAACAATTACATCTGCACCACATGGTATGTAAAAAACTCGAATATCCATAAAAATCTCGGCATACCTCTGGTAACTAATGAAATGAAATAAAAAAGAAGAAATACGTCAGATCTGACCCGCATATGAAATGCACGAGAAAAGATGTTTATCGCTTGACACCGGTTGGACAAGATAAATTTTAATTTTTTAGATTTAAGATTTGAATATTTATTGTTAATTCTATTTTTAAGAAGATTCAATAAATAAATACACATATTAAAAAAAAATATTTAAACATTTTTTCACAAGCTACGAAAATCTCTTTGAGAAATTAATTTATTAAAACTTCACTTAAAAATGCATAATTTAATAATTCTTAAAGTATTGGCTGATGAACGTCTTTTTCGAAACCGTTTATCCATAACAATGATAAATTTATATCGTATATTTAATACATATAACAAGGGTTCAGCAACTCCCAAGCAAACACAAAGAATGGGCTCAGTTACCCAAACAAAATGCAGTAATGAAAATAATGTTCCATTCTTTTCATATTCCCACGCATTAAAAGAGGGTTCAGCAATTCCCAATACGAATTCTCAAAGCTCTATTCAGAATTTAATTCAAACCATGAATACCTTCATGACGAACATGCAAAATATGTTGCAACAATTAATGCAAAATCATAGCGTGCTCATGCAGATTCTGCTAACTACAAAATTAAACATAAACACATAAATTTATCTCTATAAATGAATACCCTTAATATTAAACAAGACCAATTTCTTGATTATTTTTCCACCTTAGGCCCAAAATTTATAGCAGCGGGAGATTTTAATGACAAGCTCACAACAGAAAAAGTTGATGCATTCGCTAGTCATTTAGGAAACGTTTTCACTTCAAATAACACAGGCTCAAGTATTACGCCTGTAGTAGTTAGCGACCAAACTCCCAATCCAAAAAAGTTCCGGCTCTCTGCCGTGAAATTAGCAGTAAAAGGCCAGAAGGCAGGAAAATCTCCTGGAACGGACAAAATTACCAGCACAATGATTTGTTTCTTAACAAACGGCTCTGAGTTTTATTTTATTCATTTTCAATGTCATTTTACGTACTGGCTACTTTCCAAGTACTTGGAAGTTGTCAGAGATAGTAAAGATACCCAAACACGGAAAAGATGTCACTCCAGTAACATCTTACCATTCAATAAGCTTATTAACAATTTTTTCGAAATTGTTTGAGAAATCGCTCCTTGAGAGCCTATTATTACATCTTAATAATAATAACAGTATATTTAACCATCACACAGTGTCACATTTATCCAAATTAGAACGACAAAAAAACGGAAATAAAAGCTTATTAATTGAAGTAATTCTTTTCGCATTTATTAGTAAACATATCATATATTATGAAAAAAATACTTGAAGTATTGGAAAGTGTCCATAGCGCGAATTATGGATTTTCAAAGTTGCAACTTTTAAAAATATTTTAATTTTATTTACAACTTTTGTAAAAAAGTATGTTAACTTAAACTTCTTATATCTCAGTAAATACTACAGATATTGATAAAATTTTTTTGGTATGTAATAATAAATATATCCAAATTATTCTATTATAATTTGCTAAGTTGAAAAATCATTACTGAATATATTGTTTTTCATTTAAAGAAATCATAAGATTAAAAAATAAATTTTTTGGAAAATTCTACAGACTCTCTTATCTTTTGGGTGCTGGTCAGTGAAGAAAGCAGACGTGGTGAGTAGTAGTGAATAAAAAATAAAAGACTAACAGAGCAGTGTTAGGAGAAAAAATAATAATAATAATAAGTGGTTGAATTGATTACATCAATCCAACGTAGGACATACTGATTTCCAATCAGCAAGATTAAAACTTCAACAAGGTTTACAATCGGGTTGAAGTGACAGGAGATACACACTGCTCAGGGTCAAGTAGTAGAATATTTTCTTGGAAGTTTTCACTTAGAAAATACAGGGACTAAGAAAAAAATCTCGGATTACATCCAAGATCAAAGAAATCATAGGAGATATTAAAAAGGAGGTGTAGAACCGGCAAGGCAACACAGAAGCTTCACGGGACAGCACAGTTCTCAATAAAGAAGCTTTCAATTAAAAGTGTCTCAATAAATACAAGTTGTGATTAAAGAACTCTGAGAAAATAAAAAGAAAAAATCAGCAAAGTGAAAAATATAAATCTTAAACAGTGTTTTATTTATGTAAGAACCTTGGACGCGACTGAGTTTTACCCCAGCTGCAAACCCGGATAACCGGAGGTTCCTTACAATATTTTACACCTAAGTAGATTTTTTTGACGCTTAAATCAAATCGCTATTCACTTTTTTAGATTTTTCTACAAGAATCCCGTAATTCCCAAAAAACTTTAAAAAATTTCCAAAAATGGGATTTTTTACTTTTTTTGCTATATAATTCCAACCCATATTGGGGATCAAAAATGTCTGTTCCAGAAAAATTAAAAACACAGCAGACTATATAAAAAGTACAACTATTTTTGATTCCAGCTTTGCGATTTGAGAAATTAAGGCGAAAATTCGAAATTTGTTGGAAAAATATGTCAAATTTGGAAAACCCTGGTTCCCGCAAAAATCAATTTCAAAAAGTTTTTTTTCCTTTAAAGTATTACGTGTTTAGTTATCTTTCATAGCAATACTTTATATGTTACTTAACTTTTTTGGCAAAAAACGGGAAAAAATCGACGTTATTCAAAGTTCAATTTTAAATGCCTGTAACTTTGACTCCATAAATATATTTTCAAAATTCTTTCTTTGCATAATTTTTCTATTTGTTGTTAATGAAATTAAAAAAAATAAAAAAATTGGATGAAAGTTGGACCCGCTGTAGCGAAAAAACTTCACCAAGACAGGCTAAAAAGTAAAAATTTGAATTTTTGAAGCTTAATATCTCTTAAACTAAAAGAGATAATATATGCACACGACGATGTTTTTGTAGATGTCGATTCAGATATAAGGAATCAGGATCGTTTTCAAATTTTATACCCGACGTGTCCAACTTTGAAACCCTGTGGACTAGCCCTCTGTAGGTCTATATGGTCCAAGTTCAAAACTTAAACTCGCCTACACCTCTACTATTACCATGGAAATCAGAACAGCCGTTCCGAAGTTCCATAATTATTTCCATTTCATTTTCTGAATCGCACACTGCACAGTGGGGCAAAAGCAAAATAAATGGTAATAAGTCTGGAACTTTAAAACCACTGAACCGATTTAGATAAAACTTGGAATATCGATAGGATTTAGGCTTTCAGAATATCGTTGGATAGGGTCTGTAGCTGCAGGGTGGAAAACATATCGGGGCTTATAACTTTTACAAATATTAACAGATTTTAAATATTTTGAATTCTCCTAAGCAAGGCAAGGAAACAACGTGCTGATTGTGCTAAATTATCTCGTATGGTTTAAAAGATATTTACCCTTAAAAAATAAATTTCTCATTTTTTGCCTTGACTTTTTTGCGATTTTGCCTTGTAACTTAATATAATTTTTTTTTTTTTTTTTTTTAAATATACTGAAATTCTCCACAATTTTCTAAATTATTTTAACAACAAATTTTTGTTATCTCAATGCGATTACAAAAAAAAAAAAAAAAAAATTCAAATTCAAAATTTCAAAACAGGTCTCAAAAATTGCAATTTTTTGCCAAAAAGGTAACTACCCAGCAAAAACTTTACTTACCCGGTAAGCCAATATATTACATTGCTAAAAGACGGTAACTACTTATAATTCGGGTGAAAGCATCATTACATTTATATGGCGATGTCCACGAATTCATGGGTCCCCATTATTAAAGTACTTATTTTAAACAATCAAATAAGTAGTCAAATGCTACAAAACTACAAATATTTCAAAACTACAAAATTGCTTAAAAAAAAAATTAAAAACAAAAAGTTGGCTCAACTCAGATTTGAACCTACCCAGCAAAAACTTTACTTACCCGGTAAGCCAACATATTACAATGTTAAAAAGCGGTAACTACTTATAATTCGGGTGAAAAACTCATTACCTTTATATGGCGATGTCCCCGAATTCATGGGTCCCCATTATTAAAGTACTTATTTTAAACAATCAAATAAGTAGTTAATCAAATTCTACAAAACTACAAATGCTACAAAACTACAAAATTGATAAAAAAAAAAAGTTGCCTCAACTGAGATTTGAACCTAGGCAAAAACTTTCGCTCATGTTTCATAGACTACTGTCTTACTCACTACGCCATGTATACGTTAAAATTTGCGTGCGTTGTAAATAGTTTTAACATACCAATAGAAATTAAAATAATTTCATAAAAAAATAGATGTGTTTAGTTTGGGTTTGAACCGTGAACTTTCTGAGTGCTACTTAGTCGCTCTAGCCAACTGAGCCATTGCAGAACTAAATGAACTTGTTGTTTACTGGTAAGTAGTTATTCCACTACTCCAAGAAATGAGAAAAATAATGACAACTCATTACCAGGTAATAAGTCTAGTAAGTAGTAGTCATTACCAAAAGCCAAAAAATTTTTGCTGGGTAGGCAAAAGCATTCGTTCATGTTTCAAAGACTACTGTCTTACTCACTACGCCTTGTATACGTTAAAATTTGTGTGCGTTATTAATAATTTTAACATACCAATAGAAATTCGAATAATTTTCTAAAAAAATTTGTGGGTTTAGTTTGGTGTTGAACCGACAACCTTCTGAGTGCTACGCTGTAACTAGTTATTCCACTACTCGAAGAAATGAGAAAAATAATGACAACTCGTTACCAGGTAATGAGTCTAGTAAGTAGTAGTCATTACTAAAAGCCAAACAATTTTTGCTGGGAGGTCTCAAAAATTGCAACTTTTTGGCAAAAAAATATCTATACTTTAAAAAAAAAAAATTAAAAAAGTTTAATATTTTCAACTTTTTCTAAAAGACGTGACCTCAAGAAAACGTGTAAGAGTAATTCAGAAAAGTTTTGAATGTTCACCTTGCATCCAGCAGTGCACAGTGTGCGAATCAGAAAATGAAATGGAAATAATTATGGAACTTTGGAACGGCTGCCCCGATTTCTATGAAATTTCACATGGTGATAGTAGAGGTGTAGGCGAGTTTAAGTTTTGAACTTGAACCATATAGACCTACAGAGGGCGAGTCCACAGGGTGCCACAGTTGGACACCTCGGGTGTAAAATTTATTAAAAACGATCCTGATTCTTTATATCTGAACCGATTTCAAAGACTTTTATATGAAAGGATTTCGCATTAATTTCTCAAATCGCAAAGTCGAAATCAAAAAAAAAAGTTATACTTTTTACTTAGTCTGAAGTGTTTTAATTTATCTCGCAATATAAATTTTTGCTCCTTATTATTGGTTGGAAAGATATAGCAAAAAATATAAAAAATCCCATTTTTGGAATTTTTTAAAGTTTTTCAGGAATTACTGGATTTTTGTAGACAAATCTAAAAAAGTGAATGGTGCCTTAAATTAAGCATCAAAACATACATACATACATACATCTTATAGAAAATTGTACAAAACAATTTATAAAATAGGAAAAAATTTGTTGAAGACTTTTTGCAAAAAACACGGAGAAGGCATGGATTTGTGATTTTTTGCATACTTTTCATTTTTAATTATGCAATCAAATTCTTGTTAGTAAATATTTTTGAATGAAACTTCACACATAAGTAGATTTTTTAGTTTAAAGCACCATTCACTTTTTTAGATTTGTCTTCAAAAATCCCGTAATTCCTAAAAAAACTTTTAAAAATTTCCAAAAATGGGGTTTTTTAAATTTTTTTCTATATCTTTCCAACCGATAACGGGGAGCAAAAATTTCTATTGCGAAATAAATTAAAACACTTCACACTAAGTAAAAAGTATAACTTTTTTTTGATTCCAGCTTTGCGATTTGAGAAATTAAAGCGAAAGTTCGAAATTAGTTGAAAAAATTGGTCAAATTTGGGAAACCCTGGTTTTCGCAAAACTCGATTTTTGAAAGCATTTTTTCCTTAAAGTATTTTGTGTTTAGTTGTCTTTCAGAAAAATATAAGTACTATATATGTTGCTTAAGAAAATTTTTATATAACATAAAAAGAATGTTACCACTTTTTTGGCAAAAAAAAAAAAAAAAAAAAAAAAACGGAAAAAATCAACTTTTTTTGAAAGCCTAAATTTAAATGCTTGTAACTTTTGACTTTCTAAATATTTTTCCAAAATTCTTTCTTTGCACAACTTTTCTATTTTGTTTTAACGAATTTAAAGCACCATTCACTTTTTTAGATTTGTCTTCAAAAATCCCGTAATTCCTAAAAAACTTTAAAAAATTTCCAAAAATGGGGTTTTTTAAATTTTTTTCTATATCTTTCCAATCGATAACGGGGAGCAAAAATTTCTATTGCGAAATTAATTAAAACACTTCAGACTAAGTAAAAAGAATAACTTTTTTTGATTCCAGCTTTGCGATTGGAGAAATTAAAGCGAAAGTTCAAAATTAGTTGAAACAAGGGCGAATGTTATATTCGGCCCGCCGAATCTATATACCCACCATCAACTTTTTCAAATTTTATGTTATATGGGAAGGGGTGGCAAAGTGGGCGGACCATGCCCATTTTTTGTTCCGAGTATACATTGGTCCTTGAGTTATTTGAACACAATTTCACCTTAAATGGGAGGTGGGCGGTAAAGTAGGCGGACCACGACCATTTTTGGTTTCGGAGTTTATGTCGACCCCTGAACTATACGTACAAAATTTCGTTGTCGTACATGCTTATATTGAAGAAATATCAGCAAAAAAGTATGAAGCGGACACCCTGTGTTTCTAGCTTTTAGCTTATAACTTTTTTGTTTATTAACCGATTTTGCCATTTTACATAGCTAGATCTACTCAGAATCTAACCAGGACCCAGAAAATATATACTTTGTGGGGTCTTAGATGATTCCTTCGACATGTTACACACGGAATCACAAAATCAATATTCCCCCCATCTTTTTGATGGTGGGTATAAAAATTGGTCAAATTTGGGAAACCCTGGTTCTCGCAAAATTAGATTTTTGAAAGCATTTTTTTCCTTAAAGTATTTTGTGTTTAGTTATCTTTCAGAAAAATATAAATACTATATATGTTACTTAAGAAAATTTTTATATAACAGAAAAAGAATGTTACCACTTCTTTTTTGGCAAAAAAAACGGGAAAAAATCAACTCAAAATTCTTTCTTTGCACAACTTTTCTATTTGTTTTAAACGAAATAAGAAAAATTTTAAAACAATGGGGCTAAAATTGGACCCACTGTATGGTCCAAGCTTAAAACTCGCCTACACCTCTACTATCACCATGTGAAATTTCATAGAAATCGGAGCAGCCGTTCCAAAGTTCTATAATTATTTCCATTTCATTTTCTGAATCGCACACTGTGAAGTGGTCAATTTTGGATGAGAAGTTGAACTTTTTGAGTCTGTAAAAAAAAATTGGTTGTTGATTTCCGTACTTCTGTGAATTAAACTATATTGCTCAATATGTTCTTAAGTTTACCTACGGGTAAACTTAGTCACACGAGGCAATTTTCCGAAAATACCCATATTTTCAATAATAATAAAAATTTCGACCTATAAAAATATATAGTAAAATTATTTATAATTTTCTTATTTTCACATTCATCAATTCTCCATTAAATATTTTATATCATGTGCAAAAATTATATTGATACCTATAATTATTTAGAAAATATTCAGTTATTATACGCAAAGTCTTGTTTTCACGTCTCTGTATTTTCTCTATATTTGACGCCGAGGCCGTGCCCCATAACTGAATGCCATAACTCCATATTGGCTTCAAAATAGAGTTATATAAAAGTAGTTTACAATCTAAAGTAAGTGTTGAGTTTCTACCGATAAGCCAATTTATTTGAAGTGCTTTCAATTTTATTTGTGTCAACTTGGCATCAATATGGGATTTCCATGTAAGACGTCGATCAAGATGGATACCGAGGTATTTGACCTCTGATTGCTGGGGAATAACTTGGTTATTAATAAAGATGGGTGGGCATGTTTTTTTACGCAATGTAAATTTTATGTGTTTGCATTTTTGCTCATTTACCTTTATTTTCCATTTACGTAACCATGGTCTTGCAAGAGCCGAGATGCTTCTTGGGGGCTATCATGTGTGCTTAAAATAGCTGTGTCATCTACAAATGTTGATGTATGGGTTTGGTTGTTAGTTGGCATATCAGAGGTGTATATTAAGTACAACAAAGGACCCAGAATACTACCTTGGGGTACTCCTACTTCAATTGGCTGTGGATTACTTAAGAAGTCTCCCTCTTTAACAATAAATTTTCGATTTAAAATGCTTTCCAATAATTAATGTGTATTAGTGGGTAAATTTTGCTTTATCTTATATATCATACTATAATGCCATACTTTGTCGAAAGCTTGCGAAACGTCGATAAAGAGAGCAGAGCAATACCCAGCAAAAACATTACTTACCCGGTAAGCCAATATATTACATTGCTAAAAGACGGTAACTACTTATAATTCGGGTGAAAAACTCATTACCTTTATATGGCGATGTCCCCGAATTCATGGGTCCCCATTATTAAAGTACTTATTTTAAACAATCAAATAAGTAGTTAATCAAATTCTACAAAACTACAAATGCTACAAAACTACAAAATTGATAAAAAAAAAAAGTTGCCTCAACTGAGATTTGAACCTAGGCAAAAACTTTCGCTCATGTTTCATAGACTACTGTCCCAGCAAAAACTTTACTTACCCGGTAAGCCAACATATTACAATGTTAAAAAGCGGTAACTACTTATAATTCGGGTGAAAAACTCATTACCTTTATATGGCGATGTCCCCGAATTCATGGGTCCCCATTATTAAAGTACTTATTTTAAACAATCAAATAAGTAGTTAATCAAATTCTACAAAACTACAAATGCTACAAAACTACAAAATTGATAAAAAAAAAAAGTTGCCTCAACTGAGATTTGAACCTAGGCAAAAACTTTCGCTCATGTTTCATAGACTACTGTCTTACTCACTACGCCATGTATACGTTAAAATTTGCGTGCGTTGTAAATAGTTTTAACATACCAATAGAAATTAAAATAATTTCATAAAAAAATAGATGTGTTTAGTTTGGGTTTGAACCGTGAACTTTCTGAGTGCTACTTAGTCGCTCTAGCCAACTGAGCCATTGCAGAACTAAATGAACTTGTTGTTTACTGGTAAGTAGTTATTCCACTACTCCAAGAAATGAGAAAAATAATGACAACTCATTACCAGGTAATAAGTCTACTAAGTAGTAGTCATTACCAAAAGCCAAAAAATTTTTGCTGGGGTCTTACTCACTACGCCATGTATACGTTAAAATTTGCGTGCGTTGTAAATAGTTTTAACATACCAATAGAAATTAAAATAATTTCATAAAAAAATAGATGTGTTTAGTTTGGGTTTGAACCGTGAACTTTCTGAGTGCTACTTAGTCGCTCTAGCCAACTGAGCCATTGCAGAACTAAATGAACTTGTTGTTTACTGGTAAGTAGTTATTCCACTACTCCAAGAAATGAGAAAAATAATGACAACTCATTACCAGGTAATAAGTCTAGTAAGTAGTAGTCATTACCAAAAGACAAAAAATTTTTGCTGGGCCACAAAAAGTATAAAATATTTTATCCAATACGCGAAATACGAAAAAAATAATTTTTCATTAAATTCCAAAATAGCCAACCTTTAAATCTAAAAACTAAAGAAATTAATTTCATTTTTATAAGCTAAATTGTATGCGCAGTGCTTATTTTCCTGTAAATTAATGTTCCTATTTTATAAATAGTTTTGTTCAATTTTCTATAAGATGTATGTATGTATGTATGTATGTATGTATGTATGTATGTATGTATGTATGTATGTATGTATGTATGTACTCATATGTAATAATATGACTACGTACATAAGTATGGACACATAAATATAGAATATTATTCTGAATTGATTTCTTCCTTTAGAGTTAAGAGTAGGACAAATATAATGTGCGTAACGCATACAAATTTTTCAAACCAATTTAAAATAGTGAATATATAAAAAAATAACAAAAATGTTTATTCTAATTACATTATTTAAAATTCAGCACTTTTTTTGTAAAGAATTGCACTTCCCAGCAAAAATTTGTTGGCTTTTGGTAATGACTACTACTTACTAGACTCATTACCAGGTAATGAGTTGTCATTATTTTTCTCATTTCTTCGAGTAGTGGAATAACTAGTTACCAGTAAACAACAATTTCATTTAGTTCTGCAATGGCTCAGTTCGCTAGAGCGACAGCGTAGCACTCAGATGGTTATCGGTTCAACCCCGAACTAAACCCAAACGTTTTTTCAGTAAAATATTTTAATTTGTATTGGTATGTTGAAACTATTAATAACGCACACAAATTTTAACACATACATGGCGTAGTAACTAAGACAGTAGTCTTTCCCAGCAAAAATTTGTTGGCTTTTGGTAATGACTACTACTTACTAGACTCATTACCTGGTAATGAGTTGTCATTATTTTTCTCATTTCTTGGAGTAGTGGAATAACTACTTACCAGTAAACAACAAGTTCATTTAGTTCTGCAATGGCTCAGCTGGCTAGAGCGACTGAGTAACACTCAGAAGGTTCACGGTTCAAACCCAAACTAAACACCTCTATTTTTTATGAAATTATTTTAATTTCTATTGGTATGTTCAAATTTCTATTGCTAGGTTCAAATCTCAGTTGAGGCAACTTTTTTTTTATTTTTTTTTATCAATTTTGTAGTTTTGTAGCATTTGTAGTTTTGTAGAATTTGATTAACTACTTTTTTAATTGTTTAAAATAAGTACTTTAATAATGGGGACCCATGAATTCGTGGACATCGCCATATAAATGTAATGAGTTTTTCACCCGAATTATAAGTAGTTACCGCCTTTTAGCAATGTAATATATTGACTTACCTGGTAAGTAAAGTTTTTGCTGGGTTTTTTAACAGTCATTTAACACTTTTTTCTTAAAAAGTTCTGGAAACACTGAATAGTGTCCCTTGGTGACAAACAGTCCTTCTTAGCAGCAGTTATGTGGTGGTTAGAGATTTGAGACTCTTCATTTGAGAACTGTTTTTCATCGCTTGGCGTTGGAATGCTTTTAAGAATCCGTTTTATTCTTACTGGACTATCGTTAATAACTTTTTTAATGATATCGACTTTTTGAGTTGTTTCTGTGGTCTCCCAAGATTGTTTTGGTTTGTACTTTCTAAAGATATATAAACAGTAAGTTCGCCCTTTAACCAGTTTTCAAACCTGGTATAAAATCTTTGTTTGCCCCATCCAACCTTTTTGTAGCGCTTTGTTAAGTTTTTGAAGAAATCAGTTATTTTATTTTCCAAGTCCAATTGTATTTCGGTGCTGCATGAATATAACTTTCCTTAGAATATCTTCACGCTTTTTGTTTTTAAAATACTCTTCGAATATATCTTTATAGCTGAAGATCTCCATGTTTAATAAAGATTTTAACATTTTATTGTTATTGCTTAGATATATTATAGCAACTGAATTTATATCCCTTTCTTGCATTACGTTATACTAGTGCTAAAAAACTAAAAGAGGCTAAAAATAGATAAAATAAGGTAAACAAATTTAGGGTCTCATTTTGTAAAGCGAAACGTTTTCAAACGTTCAAAATTTGTATGAAGAATACTGGGAAATTTAAATTCTTTCCATACATATTTTTTGAAACGTTTGTCGTTTCGTTTTACAAAATGAGGCCTTTAGTAAAAGAATAATTATATAATATGCCATATGCATATTATATAATATACATATCACAACTTTTGGGGCTTGGTGTATTTATATTTGAGTCATATGAGACATATGAAAAAGTTTAGGAGTAATTTCATTCAAATGAAAAAAGTGTTCTACAGACGGGTCCACACAGGTACAAAAGTTTATATGGGGTTAGAGGACACTTTCGCCTTTTTCTGGTAGTAAAATGAAAAATGAAAAATATGTATAAATTTGAGCAATAATATATATATATATATATATATATATATATATATATATATATATATATATATATATATATATATATATATATATATATATATATATATATATATATATATATTCGGATCACTATATTTAAAAAATAATATTATTCTGAGGTATTGAAAAAACGAAACTTTGACGCATTTTATCGAAAAATGAATTTTTGACAATTTTTTTCCTAAAACAGTTTAGAACTAGCTTTTTGGTTCATTAATATTGGCTTTAAATTCTCTGACTTTAGCGCCCTCTAGTAGCCACAAAAATAGCTTTTCCAAAAAAATCTTTTTAAATTATATGATCTATATTATTATCTTTCCAAAAACGTATATTTCAACTCAATTTGAAAAATGTTTTTATTTTGATTTTTGTCTATGCACTGTGCGGCGGCCTGCTTGAGCTGAAATCGACATCAAGAAATTATCAATCATTATGTTATCTATTAATATGCAGTTTTTCATATAAATCACTAAAAATGATTTTTTCGTCAAAACTAAAATGGTGCTTGTTATTTTTTGTTATACAGCTGAAAGCGGAGCACAGTTTTTAAAAACAATCCCGATTCTTTATATCTGAATCGATTTCAGAGATTTTAACATGAGATGATTCTGCAAAAAATTGTCGTGTGCAAATCTTATCTCTTTTAGTTTTTCGGGATTTTGGGTTTCAAAAATTAAAATTTTTCTTATTATCGAATTGAGATAACTAAACATTTTTTTATTAGCATAATTTAGAAAATTATAAAGAATTTCAACATAGTTTTAAAAAAAATTTAGAGATATTATTTTAAAAGTTATGGGGCAAAATCGCAAAAAAGTCAAGGCCAAAAATAAGAAATTCAATTTTTGAAGTCAAATATCTTTGAAACCATAAGAGATAATTTAGCACAATAAGCACGTTTTTTCGTTGTCTTGCTTAAGAGAATTCTGGAATGTAAAAGTATTTTAAATTGGTTTATATTTGTAAAATTTATAAGCCCCGATATGTTTTTTACCCTCGATGTGGTCAACTTTGGGCCACTGTAGCGTCCGTGCACCAGCTACACCCTCTAGCCAATAATATTCTGAAAGCCTAACTCCTCCTCTATCTACGTTTCAAGTTTCATCTAAATCGGTTCAGCAGTTTCAGAGATCCAGACTTATTACCAATTATTTTGCTTTTGGCTCCACTGTGCAGTGTGAGATTCAAAAAATAAAGTGCAAATAATTAAGAAATTTCGGAACGGCTGTTCCGATTTCCATGAAATTTCACATGGTGATTTCCATAGTAGAGTTTTTTAAAAAATGATCCTGGTTCCTTATATCTGAACCGATTTCAAAGATTCTTCTAGTCGAGATCTAAAAAAAACGTCCTCATATGAATATCTATAACTTTTAGTTTAAGAGATTTAAAGCTTTAATTTTTAGCCTGCCTTGGTGAAGTTTTTTCGCTACAGCGGGTCCAGTTTTCACCCAAAATATTTACAATATGAAAATTTATTGAAGACTTTTTGCAAAAAACACTGAGAAAGGATGGATTTGTGAGATTTTGTGCTTACTTTTAAGGTTTAACTATGCAATTAGTTTGAATGAGATTTTACACCTAAGTAGATGCCTTATTTCAAGCACTACACAGTGGTCCCAAACCGAAACGGAAATGGTCACCCTGTCGTTATAAGTGGCCTCCATCAGAAAATACTTTTTAGGTGTATACCTTACATATAGGGCTAAAAAATTAAAATAATTTTAAGTCAATCCCAGCTTTGCAATTTAAGAACATAACAAAAAAAAGTAACAAATTTTTTCAAAATTGACAAAATTTGGATAGGGCTTGTGGGCAGACCTTTGTCTCAAACTCCTCCGGATTTATTTTACGCGCATCAATATTATTTAGAATTTTGTAAGAAATCTGGCAGACATTTTAGAAAAATTCTAGGGGCAATATTAAGTCCGGCAAGTTAAAAAAAAAAAAACTAAAAAAATAATGAGGTAAAAATTTATTTCGACCCTAATATCTCTTAAAACCAGAGTAGAGATAACCCACATATGTAAGCGTATTTTTTTTTAGAGATTTACAGGGACTATCTATATATAAAGTTTCTTTTCTGTCATATAGTAAATTAATTTTTGGCGATTTTTCAAAAGAAATACATACCCGAGATGGGCAACTTTGGAGGGCCACCCACTTCCCCTGACCCGCTAGGGGCATGTACTCCTCCAAATCAACTCGAAAACACCTCACCTCTTACGGTTCCTTAGTTACTGAAATATTTCCAAAAAAAGCGTTTTGGGACCACTGTGTAGCGCTTGAAATTAAGCATCAAAAAATCTACTTAGGTGTAAAATCTCATTCATTCGCTATAAAGAATTTTATTGCGTAATTAAAAATGAGAAATACAATCCCCGAAATATTTATAAGACCATAATAGTTTTTATATTTTTATGGAACTACAAGTGCAATCCCAGAAATATTTGGCACACATATGAAGACAAGTAAAGCAGTTTTTTATATGTAAAAAAGGTTGGTTCCGTTACTCCTGTGCAAAAATAACGAGACTTTTACTTGAGCTTCGAACGAAATAATTATAAGACCAAATATGACGAATTATTTTAAATATTAAAAAAATGGAATATGTTTTCAAAATTTTTTAATTTTTTGTTCGTATTATTAATAAAGGCTGTACTGAGTTAGATCAGAGTTAGTTTTTGTTACAGTGGGACAAATATATTTTTATGATATAATCAATAAAAAGCTAAAAATAAGTCTAAAGGCTCAATTAAATTGAATTTTTGTTTATATATAAACATATCTGGAGAAGAAATGGTGTTTATTATTGCTTTTGTATTTTTGGACTATACTAAGATCAAAATATGTAAAATTAATTTTATTGTCTACGTAAAAAATGTATTTGTAGCATAAAATGTTTGAGATATGGAATGTCTTGTTGAGAATAAATCAGAAAATATTAATCATATTTCAATACGCCTTGGCCAATTTGGTAATCGCAAGATAGTTTATAATTATTAATAGCTAATTTGATTCTACAAATATAGTAAACCCATTTTAGTAGGTCTGAAAACAGGCGCAATTTAATGAATTCCATAGTAGGAATTATACTTATTGTTAATGGACTTTTATCTCAATTATATTCCCTTGATTATTAGTATTTACGCAATATCTGATACAAAAAATAAAAATTGGATACAATTTATTTCCAAATAACCATAAATGAAGACTAGATATTATATTGCATATATGTAATAACTTCCGGAGCTATTAAAACAATAAAAAAAAATATTTTTACAAGATATATTTACTAAATATCTTTAGTATAGTTAGCAATTATTATAAATTAGCTTACAGCTGACATTCTGACCAATTTTTATTAAGACATGATAAAAATTTTCTGATTTATTCTGAACAAGACATTCTATATCTCAAAAACGTAAGGCTATACATAGATTTTTTACGTAGAAAAATACATTCTTTTTACATATTATGATACAAATCCAGTCCAAAATTACAAGAACAGCAATAAACAGCACATTCCCCATGATCTTTTTTAATATACAAAGTAAAAGATAACTTAATTGACCCTTTGGGCTTATTTATTACATTTTATTTATTATATCACAAAAATATATTTGTCCCACTGTACCAAAAATTAACTCTGATCTAACTCTGTACAACCTTTATTAATAATACGAACAAAAAATTTAAAAATTTTAAAAACATAGTCTATTTCTTTAAATATTTAAAATAGTTCGTCATATTTGGTCTTATAATTATTTCGTTCGAAGCTCAAGTAAAAGTCCCGTTATTTTTTCACAGGAGTAACGGAACCAACTTTTTTACATATAAAAACTGCCTTATTTGTCTTCATATGTGTGTCAAATATTTCTGGGATTGCACTTGTAGTTCCATAGAAATATAATAAACTATTTTGGTCTTATAAATATTTCGGGGAGTGTATACAAAAGTGGTCGGTTTCGCCGACCACTTTTCTTGGCCAAAACTAATTTTGGTAACATTTTCTATTTGTGATTTAATTATAGTAGTTTTGTAGTAAACACTTCAAAACGCCAAAAAATGAAGTCCTTTCCTACTTTTACTGTTTTGTCTTCATAATACAACTGGTCAAAGTTCAGTTTCTTAAGCAAATATAAAATATGTATAAAAGAGGTACCT
The DNA here is from genome assembly GCA_951394005.1 of Protophormia terraenovae. Taxonomy (NCBI): domain Eukaryota; kingdom Metazoa; phylum Arthropoda; class Insecta; order Diptera; family Calliphoridae; genus Protophormia; species Protophormia terraenovae. The sequence continues at coordinate 66,520,106 of OX596074.1, forward strand.
TTTTTCAACAGTTTTCAATACTTTATAATTATTGAGTACAAAAATTTTTTAAATAAGTTTATTGTGGAAAATAGATCTTAGGATAAGTACTTTTATAATTGAATATGAAATCAGTAAAAACTCTTTGTTATCTTAGAAAAATATATCTTGTTTTACAAAGCCTAAAATGAAATTGGATTCGTAAGAAATTTTACGTTTCATTAAACTTGCAAGTTTTTGGTTAAAATTGGTAAAGAAAAACTCAATGAAAATAAATAAACATATATCTGGGCCATATTTTCCATATTGTCTCGTTTTGCGATTTTTTGCGATTTTCGAGAAAATCCGTCTTTTCCGCATAAGCTAGCATTGGAAATTCTTATCATTTACAAGGTTTAACCAAGGAATAAAAAAAGCCAAGATTAAAAAATAAAATAGCAGATATTACTAAAACATAATTGTGTATCAAAACTAATGCTGCTAAAGAAAATTTACACTTTTGGGTTGAATTATAAGTGAAATATGCTAAAATTTCCTTTGTAATGTCTATACTTCTGACACGTAAAAAATGTAAAAATTAATTAATTTTCTTAAATACAAAATAAATACATTAAATTGCTTTGATTTTCACCAAAATCATATTTCAAACAAGACAACATGTTTTTTTCCAATTTGGTAATTTTGGCCAAAAAAAGTGGTCATTGAAACCATAGTGCAGTATTTTTTGCAAAAAGTCTTCAAATTTTCACATTTTAAGTATTTTTATATACATATGAATTAAGCACTGTGCTGAAAATATTAAAACGCAGCAAAGTGTGCGATTCAAAAAATGAAATGTAAATAATTATGGAACTTCGGAACGGCTGTTCCGATGAAATTTCACATGGTGATAGTAGAGATGCAGGCGAGTTTAAGTTTTGAACTTGGATCATATAGACTTACAGGGGTCGAGTCCACAGGGTCTCAAACTCATACATTTTTTTAGAAAATTATTCGAATTTCTATTGGTATGTTAAAACTATTAATAACGCACACAAATTTTAACGTATACATGGCGTAGTGAGTAAGACAGTACCCAGCAAAAATTTTTTGGCTTTTGGTAATGACTACTACTTACTAGACTCATTACCTGGTAATGAGTTGTCATTATTTTCTCATTTCTTGGAGTAGTGGAATAACTACTTACCAGTAAACAACAAGTTCATTTAGTTCTGCAATGGCTCAGTTGGCTAGAGCGACTAAGTAGCACTCAGAAAGTTCACGGTTCAAACCCAAACTAAACACATCTATTTTTTTATGAAATTATTTTAATTTCTATTGGTATGTTAAAACTATTTACAACGCACGCAAATTTTAACGTATACATGGCGTAGTGAGTAAGACAGTAGTCTATGAAACAATCAAATAAGTAGTCAAATGCTACAAAACTACAAATATTTCAAAACTACAAAATTGCTTAAAAAAAATTAAAAACAAAAAGTTGGCTCAACTCAGATTTGAACCTAGGCAAAAACATTCATTCATGTTTCAAAGACTACTGTCTTACTCACTACACCATGTATATGTTAAAATTTGTGTGTGTTATTAATAATTTTAACATACCAATAGAAATTCGAATAATTTTCTAAAAAAAATTATGGGTTTAGTTTGGTGTTGAACCGACAACCTTCTGAGTGCTACGCTGTAACTAGTTATTCCACTACTCGAAGAAATGAGAAAAATAATGACAACTCGTTACCAGGTAATGAGTCTAGTAGGTAGTAGTCATTACTAAAAGCCAAACAATTTTTGCTGGGAACATATATAATATTTATTTTTTTCTGAGAGATAACTAAACACAAAATACTTTAAAGGAAAAAAAGCTTTTTAGAATTTGACCAATTTTTCCAACAAATTTCGAATTTTCGCCTTGATTTCTCAAATCGTGAAGCTGGAAACAAAAAAAACAAGGTTGTACTTTTTATATAGTCTAATGTGGTTTTATTTGTTTCGCAATAGAAATTTTTGCTCCTCGAAATCGGTTGGAAAGATATAGCAAAAAAAGTAAAAAATCCCATTTTGGAATTTTTTTTTGGAATTTAAGGGATTTTCATAGACAAATCTAAAAAAGTGAATAGCGGTCTAAATTAAGCATCAAAAAGTCTACTTAGGTGTAAAATATCATTCAAAACTATTAACTAACAAGAATTTTATTGCATAATTAAAAGTGAAAAATGTGCCAAAAATCACAAATCCATCCTTTCTCATTGTTTTTTCAAAAAGTCAAAAAGATTTTAGCTTTGTAAAAATTTTTATATATATTTAAAAAGAAGACAAAATTTCCTAAACATTGATATATAATATGTATTTTTTGTCTGTCTGAAGGATCTAACAGAAGGATATGAATTTAGCACTATGCAGAAAAAATGAAAACGTTGCACAGTGTCCCGTTTCAAAAATAAAATGGAAATAAATCTGGAATTTCCAAACGGCTGGTCCGATTTCCATAAAATTTCAGACAGTGTTAGTAGAGGTATAGGCGAGTTTAAGTTTTGACGTTATAAGCATAACGGGGGCGGGTCCGGAGGGTCCTAAAGTTGGACACCTCGGGTGTTCAAAAAATTTAAAACGATCCAGATTCGTTATAACTCAGCCGATTGCAAAGATTTTTACATGAGTGGATTCTGCTAGTCGAGATCAAAAAAAAATATGTGTAGGTTATATCTTTTAGTTTAAAAGATATTTGGCTTCAAAGATTAAAATTTTTGTTTTTGACCTATCTTGGTAAGGCTTTTAGCTATAGCGGGTCCAAATTTCACTCGATTTTTTCGAAATATCTTTTATTTTATTAACAACAAATAACAAAATTGTGTAGAAAAAAATTTTTGTTGTACACCAGTGTTTAGGAAAATTTGTCTTCTTTTCAAATATATATAAACATTTTTACAATACGAAAATTTGTTGCAGACTTTTTGCAGAAACGCGAAGAAAGGATGGATTTGTGATTTTTTACACAAAATTTTTGGGCGCCAGATTTCAAACAACGGTTTTTTGAAAATGCCAATGTTAAGAGACTCATGAACTATAGCTCTGTTACTGGTTTTAAATTTTCGTTCATCCCTCCACGTTCCCGCCACTTTGGTGGTCTGTGGGAATCTGCATTTAAGTCTGCAAAAAGGCTTCTCGTTAAGAATATGTCTCAAGTTGGCATCACGACAGTTTAAGGAGCTGTTCGAAGCAGACGGGTTTTATTTTTTCTCCGCATAATTAATAGTTTTATATGATTATTCCAGATAAAAAAAATAATAAAAATCGTTAAAAAAAATTATACGCGAATGGACGCGATTATTTTCTTATAATAATAAAAAAAATTTTCACCCAAATAATAAATAATAAAACAATTAAAATCTGTGTTTTTTATATTTTATTTATATATATTACTCTGTGTGTTTGTTTGATAAAGAAAATATAAATAATAATAAGATTACTCTTTTATGAGTCTCTTTAGTGCAAATTCAAGTGAGCGAAGACTCAGTGTAAATGGTAGAAATGCTTATGTTACTGTGAGTGTTGAAAATAATACTACTACCAAAACAAATAAAATAATTGATGACAGCTTGTATTTGACCGCCAAACCAAACAATCGCGCTCGTTCTTGCTCCCCTGCTCTATTGTCAATTGATGATTGTTCAACAAAAGAAAACAAAACAGCTGATAATAAACAACTGTCAGATAATAAACAAGTTTTAATTCCGCCTGAAGGTATGCTACATAATTCACCTTCAAAAATAACAACATTCACAAAACCCCAAATCCAGGTTGGAATGGACCGCTATATAACTGTTTTAAAACGAGGAAGAAGCCCTAAATCCTCTAAATTCGCACCTGCGAAATTATCGAGAGAGGACGATAAACCAATTTCCGAAAATCGCTTCGCTATTTTACAGAATGAATGGGTTGAGCGCCCAATTGTATCCAAGTCGTCTAAACCTCCCCAAATTTATTTAAGAGAACAAAACAAAAACGAATTGATTCAACATCTGATCTCGTTGATCGGTGAGAATCATTTTTATGTGATCCCTATATAGCGTGGTAATATAAATGAGACAAAAATACAAGTAAGTCAAGAGAACGATTACCGCAAAGTTGTGTTAGACTTTGAAGCTAATAAAAAGAATTTTTATACGTATCAATTAAAGTGTATCAAGGGTCTCCAAGTTGTTATTAAGGGAATTGACTCTAACGTGGATCCAATTGAAATAAAACAAAGCTTGGAAGACAAGGGGTACAAAATAAAAATGTAATGAACATTCGAAATCGTAATAAAATTCCTCAGCCACTCTTTCGAGTGGAATTGGAACCCGGCGATATAAAACTGAAAAAAGGCGAAACCCACCCCATATAAAATATCAGATACTTATTGCATCGTAGAATCACTATAGAAGAGCCACATAAACGATCGGGGCCCGTCCAATGTTTAAACTGTCAGGAGTATGGACATACTCACGCCTACTGTAGGTTACCACCAGTTTGTGTTGTTTGTGGCGAACTGAACAATTCGTCCGAATGCGACAAATCTAAAGCTGATTCTACGAATAAGAAATGCAGTAATTGTGGTGGAAACCATACCGCCAATTACAGAGGTTGCCCAGTATATTCATTTGTCAGACGATCCTTAGGCCAGAAATCTAGAATTCCTCCCACTCAACCACCAGATACTTTGAATACGAATTATCCTCATTTAATAGAGCCTTCTGCGAACAAAGAATCATACGCAAACGTTCGCAGAACAAATCGAGCCCAAAATTCTCTGCCTAAATCTAACTCCAATTCAAACTCACAAGTAACGGAACATTGGATACAAACCCCCGCTTTTACCAGACTAGAAGCTACAATAGAGACGCTTGTACAATCTGTAAATAATTTTTTTCAAACTCTATGAGCAATATGATACAGGAAATACTTAAGATGTAATCAATATTGTTGCAAGCAATACTAAATAAGCCATGAACTGTTTGAAAATATGTTTTTGGAACGCAAACGGCATACGCCAACATAAGAACGAACTCGAATATTTTCTAAAAAAACAACAAGTAGATATAATGCTAGTTTCCGAAACACATTTGACGTCCAGAAGCATATTCCAAATAAATGGATATGTGTTTTATGATACAAAAGACCCCAGAGGAAGATCATGTGGAGGTTCAGCTATTCTCATAAAAACCCGCATTAAACACTACCTAATGTGTGATCTTTGTGAAGATTATCTTCAAGCTACAACAATCTGTATTGATGATTGTTATAGAAACTTAGTGATTTCTTTGATATACTCACCCCCCGGATTTTCAATTACAGAAAATCAATACAACAGTTTTTATAAATCACTAGGTTTCCTGGCAGCTGGCGATTATAACGCTAAGCATACATTCTGGGGATCACGACTGATTACCCCGAAAGGTCGTGGTTTGTTTGATACAATTTCTAAAATGGGTTTGAATGTGATTTCGAGCGGAAACCCCGCATATTACCGGACGTCATCGATTTTGGTGTTATAAAAAATATCCCAATGGAACTAATTAAAGCTGAATCATCTCTAGAATTGTCATCAGATCATTATTGTTATGCAATTGAGCCCCCAAGAAATTATATCCCCGACTGGTAACCTAGTGATATCAGGAAAAAGGATAAATTGACTAAAATATAAGAAATACCTTAGTACTCACTGCACAGAGAACATATCCCTAGGTTCACCAGAAGAAATCGACCTCTCTCTCAATAATTTTGATAGAAATCTAAACTTGCTGCTGAACATGCTTATTGTTTATTTTTAGACTTTACTAATTACAACGTAAGTTATTAATAGAATCATTAATTCTAGCTTTGTAAGCGAAGTTTTGGTTTAGGTAAATAAATATCTGCGCAAATAACAAAGTTCTTTGGCACGGAAAAGCTATAATTGAACATTGCATCATTCCTATTGGTCAATTATCTAAAGGAGCTCAAGAATCCAGGAATAAAGACAATAGACGTTATAGACTGCAGTTTATGAGGAAATCTTCACGGACCGAGACTAATGCAGATTTAATAAAAAGGCTATTAATATCATCAGATCCTTATATTTGCAGCTTCAGGAAAACTCCACCAGTTAAAAAACGAACTTTAACGCCAGATATATTGAAACTACTAAAAAACGCATGTTATAATATACAAGAGTCTGATAATGAAAATGACAGTCATATTGGTGCAGATTCCACATGATTTTGTTTTATTATACCCTTCACCAAAGATGTAAAGGTTTGTTATTCCGTTTGTAATTCCCACAATTTTCGTCGGAGAGCAAAAAAGTTGACATTTTCGGGATCCTTGTAAGAAATGATGACGATAGGACCATGTCCGTCCGTCCGTGTGTCGGTTGAAATGGCGTTTATGAAGCCCACCGATAACTGACATATATAATATATATATCAAACGATCGGAAATGCTTTCGAGAATTTTTCTATTGGAATTCAGCAAGATCGGTTCATACAATGCGGAGATATGTTAAAAAACCGGTTTTTAGAACCGGTTTTCCAGTTTCTGAAGCCTCTGTATATACTAGGGACTTCGTTTTTACAAAGAAGCCTCGGACATTTTTTTCTGAATTTTTGTTCTGAAAAAATGAAATAAATCGGTTCAATAATAACTGAGATATCGGACAAAACGCATTTTTTATTTTTTGAAGCCCTGGTTTAATCTATAGATTTTTATTTTTATACAGATCGGTCACAAATATTTTTTTAAAATTTCGGTTTTTTGAATCAGCAGGATCGGTTTGTAAATGGCGGAGATATGCTTTAAAAACCGGTTTTTCAGTTTCTGTAGCCTCTGCATATACCAGGGACTTCGAATTTTTAAAAGGGGCTCGGAAATTATTTTCTGAATTTTTAATCTGAAAAAATTAAATAAATCGGTTCAGTAATAACTGAGATATCGGGGAAAACGATTTTTTTATTTTTGAAGCCCTTGTTCAAGATACAGATTTTTATTTTTATATAGATTAGTCATAAATGTTTTTATAAAATTTCTTTTTTTTTAATAAACCAAATTCGTTCAGAATCAACAGAGTTATGGGCCAAAAACAAATCTGTTAAGAATATAAATACACACACAAACATGTATATTAAGCATTGTAATGACTAATAGTCATATATAGAATGCGCATCATGTAGAAACAAAATTTCTTATGGCGCACAGTGGTTCAGCTTCATACGATTGGTGGCATTAAATATAAGGAAACATCGTAGAGCCTTGAATTTTGGTACAGATAAGTATTTGGTTGTGATAAAAAAATACTGCAAATATGAAAAAAATCCGAGCACAACCACGCCTACTTCCCATATAACACAAAAATTAAAAATCATTGTAGAGTCACAATTTTTTGCTCATTGCAATTTTATGATAATATTAACCAATGGTGAAAAAATTAGCAAAATCTGTTAATAAATACGCCTACTTTTCATACAAAATGACCACATGAAATGCAATATTTTCTTTGTTAACAAAGCTAGATCGCTTAAAAAAGCTACACAGGTTTAAATTTGCGTGTTTTTTATTTGATTAAAATATAAATAAAATTCAGTAACAGTCACGCCCATATTCAATGAAAATATCTGTAAATAAATAAAAGAAAATATTAAAAAAAAATTTAAAAACAAAGTTATTTGTGTACCTTTATTAACATAACAAATTTTTTACTTCATCAGAAAATTCCAATATATCCTTCTTGAAATGTTTACGGTATGAATTTATATATGGATCTGAAGACGCTAGTAACATATGAATGACATCTTCATTTGTTGATATGCGATCAGTTTTTCTGGAGTGGCTTAGGCGATAACTTCTGTAATCTTTATTACGAGCTTCCTGAGCTTCCTCCGACAACATGCCAAGTGGCAATATTGCTGCTGACACAATTTTACTCCCATGAATTAGAACTTTGTGTACAGTAATAGGCATATAGTACCAACTGTACAGTTGTATATATCGTTCCGCAGTGTCCAAACAATAAACATTAAATTTTTCTGTATCTATTTCGGAATTACTATTTATAACCGTTAAAATTGTACTAAAGCGATGAATTAAATTTTCATCAACACCAAGAACATCTGCCGTTATGGAAGGATTTGCAAAAAAACGTCTAGAAGTATTGCCATCGTTCGTTGTGCCCATTCCTTGTTTAACCATGTCCACATTTATGCCTAGAACCACTTTCAAATTTCTTTGTATTTTCGCTTTTTCTTCATCTCTTTCATGTTTTGTATCTTTAGTTACTCTCCACTTTGAAAAACTTTTGTTGTATGCTATATGCAATATGCACTCCATAAATTTTATCCTCGCATGTAAAGGGGAAATTCCAAATTGAAGCCCTTCCTCCGAAACTGGTTTTGTCCTTAATACTTCCAAATTGTTCATTTCGCTAGGCTTAGCTTGACATATAAAACATACAGCCATTCCTGATGTTTGTGTGATTGTATTCGCAACCTTTCCATCAATCATGGTTAAAACAGGAGTATGCAAAATTTCAAAACTTTTGTCATAAATATTAACAACAGTTTTTTTCAAATCTTTAATTTCATTTTGCACCCTTTCAACTTCTTCAGAAATAACATTTGCCGTTTCTTTTACAAATTGAAATTTTATTGGCCTACAAAAAGTTGTTGATGATGGCCTTGTATTTCGCCAGTAAACATTTGTGCCATCAATACATTTTAAATTGAGAGGAACAATACTTGTCAAAAAAATATTTTTGTCATTTAAATTTGGATCATTGAATTTTTGATGGTATTCACTATGCCCTGCAGATCCATCACAACCCCATTTAGAAATTAGTTGTAGTTGATTTGGAAGTACCTCGGCCTCAGCTTTCGTTTTCGCCTTCAATATTCTGGATACAGTATGATCGAGTAAATCTTGCATACTTACTTTACTATAGTTCTCCTGTACTTCCAAATTTTTAGGATAACATTCCTTTTTAGCACCAAGAACTTGATGATATGAGGGGAAAATATCACATCCAATTTCTATAGCACTCCATCTTAATATTTGATACTGATTTTTTGATAAACAAGCATCAAAAATGAGGCTAAGTGCTTTTTCTGGACTAAACATTTTTAAAAATTGTCCATCGTTATTAATTCTTTTTGCAGCTGATGAAATAAGTTTTGGCGAATTAATATCACATAACTGCTGTACTTTACTCCTTTTAGCACGAGATTTGCAAAATTCAAAAGCTTTAGAAGGGCGGCCACGTTTGACATGAGAACACATTGGAAGATCTTCACCAAAACAATACATATTTTCCAACCAAACTTCGTTTTGTTCAACAAATCTATCTTTCATACGTTTTGCACTAGCCCACTTAATTTTAAATTTTGGTAAAAATTGTTTATTTAAAAATTTTTTAAATTGATCGACGTCAATAATTGATAAATTCGTATTATTTGTTGAAATAATATCGCAAACTACATCAATGTTCTTATCACAATCTAATAAAAGATCAAAAATTTCATAATAAGATAACTGAAGATTGTCCATATTTAAATAATTTGTTTTCTATTTTTCACTTCATAAACAATAAACTAATTAGCTATAATCATTAAAACACAACTAATAATCACAGCTGATAAAAAATTCAAAACAATAAACTAATAAGCTATAATCACAAAAACAATGCAACTAATAATTACAGCTGATAAAAAATATTGAACTTTCAACAACAACAAAAACTGCATCAAAAATAATGGGAAGAAGTAATTGCAAAAAAAAAAACAAATAAACCGTCACTTTTTCTCAATTTGCCCATTTTTTTTATTGCATGTTTATTTTTAGAAAAACAGAAAAGAATATAGTATTACTGTGTGAAAACAATTATTTGACGCACAATAAAAGAACTAAGCAGTGGTATAGTGAGTACAACAATTGACTAGCAATCGGATAGTTGTTGGTTCGAATCGTGGCTGCGACTTTTTTTTTTTTGTCTGTAAATACATAATTCTATAAATTCTATTTGTTGTAAAGTTTTTGCTGGGTAGCAAGCAAGCAAAAAAATAATAAAATCTGTTATTGCATACGCAATAACATGCTTGTGAAGGAAATTTGTCCTAATTTTTTTTAGTTTTTTTATACCGGAATTGCTTAGGGGCAAAAATGGGCAGCTGAATTTTTAAGAAATCGTTAGCTGAGACTTCAAGCTCTAATTTGATGTGAGTCTCGGGCTAGAGGTCGTTGGAGATCAATAGATACAAGCCATAGAAGTTGGAGAAAATAAATATTTTTGGACAATTTATAGTAGTATAAAAAATTTTTTTTTTTCATTTTCAAATTTTTTTTTATTTGCATATATATCATTTATAACATCCAATTGTATAAAAAAAAATCATTATAGTGTCATTACAAGAGTATTTTAAAAGCTTGAAGCGATAGAAGGTAGCATATATAATACGGTCATTTCAAACGCATTCACTTAGGTCAACTTTGAATGTCTCTGAACAAAAAAGTAATAAAGCTATAAGCCTAATATTTTCGGTACATGATAACTAGATTGTTTATTACAAACTGTGAAAAAATCAGGTATATCAGAAGACATGAAAAAAATGAATTAATGCCGCTCTTGAACCAGTGTGTGGCGGGTTCTAATCATAGTACCTGCTCTCATGTAATTCTCGCTCTCAACATTTTGCGATGATGAGGGGGATAAGTAACAAGGGAAAACTAAATCCACCACCAAAACAGAGAGAGAGAAAGAGTTTAAGTATATGTGTTTGTACATGTGTGTATTCCTTATAAAGAATTGCAAATAAAAACACGCACACATATATATAAGATTGTACATGTATATCTTTATTTCAAATTGAAAGAAACAATTTGTTTCTTGTATTTTGAAAAAAGTGCCAACAGAATTTTGAGTTGTTTATTTACTAATGGAAAAGATATGAACGTTAATATTACAGTAGGGCATAAGCATACATGTTTTGTTGTTTTACAAGTAGAAATACTTTGATCTGCACCGACGTGCTTATACCTTTCTTAGTGACGTGACAAATTTTTATATGATTTCGAAGTTGTCAATTTATATTTTATAGTTATATTTTTGATAAACTAATAATTGTTATATTTTACTTTTATATATTATATTTTTATATATTTCATAAAATGTGCATATAATTTGTTTTTGGTGTTTTTTTTATTATTATTAAAAAAAGTTTTTATAGAGAATTTTTAGTTTTTGAAATTATTATTTAAAAAAATATTTAAATTTTTTCATTTTTAAAAGTATATATTTTTCCATTTTTTGGATTTTTTAGAAAGAAAAATAAAAATAAAGTAAATAGTAATTCCTTTTTTTCGGAAAAAAATTATTTTGTGATTTTTTCCATGTTTTTGAGTTGTATTTTATTTGAATCAAGAAATTGTTATTAAAATATACATTTTTTTAGAAATAAATAATATTAATATTTTCAATTTTAAAACTTATTTTTAAATAATATATATTTTATTTAGTAAAAAAATAGTTTTGAATAAAAAAAGTATTTCATTTCTTTTATTTTTGGGCAGAAATAACATTTATTTTGAAAAATAAAGAAGTTTTTTTGATTTCCTTTTTCTAAGCAAAAAATTATTATTTTTTTTATACAAAAAGAAATAAATATTCATACAGCAAAGATTCAATTTATAGACCTAAATTTTTTTATAAACAAAAATACTGATTTTTTTTAATATATAAGTTATTTTTTTGGCAGGAAATAAGTTATTTTTTATTTATTCATTTATTTATTTATTTTTGTCATAATAATTTTTTTATATAGAAGGTATATATACAAATTAAATATTTTTTCAAAAGATCTTTTTTCAATATAATTCCACCTTCTTTACAGAATAAAACAAAATTATTAAAGAAAAATCTAATTTTTTTGGTGACAAATTTGTTATGAATAAAAAAAATAAAAATATTTTTTTATATTTTTTTCAAGTGGATATAATTTTATATTTTTTAATTTAATTTAATTTATTTATTCAGCATAGTAATACAAAGCCTCCAAGGCCAAAATATAAATATGTATTACACAGTAATAATCCTGAGTTATGTAAATATAGCTTACATACTAATATAAAATAATCTTAAAAAATTATTTAACAAAAGGAAAAAAAAATAAATTAATCAATTAACATTTCATAGAAAAAAAAATAATTTAAAATTCATAGAAATGTCTTCGGCTCCCCAGCCATAAAAGTTTAAATGGTAGGCAATAATATTAGTACTAAAAAAAAATGTCCATATAGCAGTAATTCTTACAAAAATAAAAAAAGAAGTAGCTATATTAGTGGTAATCAAATACTATGAGCTAAAAAAGCCAGAAGTTTAAGACGAAAAACATTGTTGGAGTGAGAAAAAATACGAAGTTCATAGGGCAAGTAATTCCAACAGCGTGCAATCCTCACAACAAATGATCTTTCAAAAGATAATTTAAAAATTCTCGGAATATAAATTTGAGGATTCCTGGAGGAACGTAAAAATATAAATTTATTGCACAAGTTAGAAGGATAACTGTTTTTAATTATATTATAAAACAAAGCCAAATTACGATATTTGACGAAATTCTTAAAAGAGCAACCAAGAAATTTTTGAACATAAGCAGAAATATGACACCAACGTCTTATGTTATAAACAAATCTAACAATGGTATTACCAATACATTTCAATCTATTAATAGAGAAAGCAGAACATCCAGATATTACTTCGAGACAATATAAGACCTGTGGCATAAGTAGAGCATGAGCTAATCTTCGTCTAACACGAAAAGGTAAATACATGTTAGTCGAATAAATTCTTCTAAGTGCACACCACACCTTTCCTGATATGAGGTCAATATGACAACCAAACGAAAGTCCACTGTCGAGAACCAAACCCAAGCACTTGTGCTGACAAACAATTTCAATAGCAACATTATTAAGACAAAAATTCATATTAGTAGAGTAGTTATCACTAGGGCCAAACATGATCGCCTTAGTCTTACATGGATTAATATTAAGAGAATTATTAAAAGACCACTGCAAAACACGTCCAAGACAATCGTTCACATTAGTTTCAAAGTTCAAACTAGAAGAAATATCACCATTAAAAAGTAAAAAAATATCATCAGCATACAAGAATGTGCCACAAGTAACAGAATTAGTGTAAGTATACAAATCATTTACATATAGAATAAATAAAAGAGGCCCCAATACAGAACCTTGAGGGACACCAGCATTAATATTAAGCAAACAAGATTTTCTTCCTCTAAAGTCAACGAACTGTGATCTGCCAATCAAGTACGACATTATTAATTTGCAAGCTGAATTCGAAAATTGAAATTGATCTTTAAGTTTCCTGATCATTGTCGAATGACATATCGTATTAAAAGCTCTAGAAAGATCTAGTGAAACTAATGCACTCAATTTACCAACATTCATATTCTCCCTAATGGAATCAGTAAGGCTAAGTAACAAAGATGTTGTACTATAACCCTTACGAAATGCATACTGGGACTCATAAATTTTATCATTTGCAGATTGCACTATTTGATCCTTTATGAGGTGCTCAACAATTTTAGATATTGCTGGAAGTATAGAAATGGGTCTTAAATCATTCAAGTCATTAATAACCTTAGATTTAGGAATGGGTACAGTACGGGCAGTTTTTATTTATTTAATTAATTAATATACTTAACTTTAACATCTGTTACTTTGAATACATAAGTAACAAAACTACACAAATCAAATTTTAAAATACAAATTTGATATTCTGAAAGTATATTTACATAAGCTCATATGACGTTTAAAAAGGTATAAGTAGTTCGGTGACGATTAAAGTATTTCTATTTTTAAAACAACAAAACACATATGCTATGCCCTACACTAACATACACGATCGTATTTTATCTCCTTTAGTAAATAAACGACCAATTCCTTGTTTCTACTTTTTTATAGGCACTACACCAGCGATCGCCACACTCATACATTCACAATTATGTTTGTGTATGTTTTGTTTTTCCCATTATGAAATTATACACCAAAAAAATAACATCATTTTTATAGTAATTTTATTTTGAAAGTTTCTTCGTCAATTCAAGACTTGTAAGTGGAAATACACGTTACTAGTTTAGAATTTTAATAGTAATAACCAGGGATCGCAACGATTACCATAGTAATCATAAAAATTAAGATTTAATGTTTATTTTTTCTATTATTTGGTTAAAAAAAAAAATATAACGATAAATTATTAATTTAGGATTTTAATTTCTTATTAAAAAATATCGAATAATTCAGCACGAACGATTATTTCAGATTTGTATTTTATAATAAAAAATTAATTGTAGTACATTATTAATTAAAAAAAGATAGTTATATAATTAAAAAATCATATTAATTAATCCTACTTAATATTAAATATTTTTCATGAGTGTATCTCAAGCAACAAGCAATAACACAACATTCTTGCTTGAATGCTCGTGCGAGACTGACTTTCTTGTGTGTTTTTTATTCATTTCAAGAGCATAACAAAAGAGATAAAAAACACGCAAGTTTCTTTTCCTTTTGCCTTCCCTCCCGCATCATGAAATACTTTTAAAAAATATTTCAGTTTTCATTGACATGCGCCTTCTATATGTTGTATATTCTTTGCTGTTGGTGACGTTTTTTGTATTTTGTATAGACAAGTAGTTTAGTTAGAAACAGCAGTCATATAATGAATAACAGTGTTGTTCTTTGTATATGCAGTCTGTACAAAAATAAATAGATATGGAATTGTTGTTGTTTATTTTTTAAAACTAAAACATATCTGTTAAGAATATACATAAATACATACACAAACATGTATATTAAGCATTGTAATGACTATTAGTGACGTTTTTGCCTATAAGACAAGTAGTTTAGTTAGCAACAGAAGTAATATAATGAATAACAGTGTTGTGGTTGTTCTTTGTATATGCAGTCAGTTTGTATATACACACATAAAAAAATAAATAAATATGGAATTGTTGTTGTTTATTTTTTAAAAGCAAAGCCTGCTATGATTGTTTTTTTTATATATATTCAAATTTTCGTTGTTTGAAAAAAATTTAGATTTAAATATGTGAAAATATGAAAGCATACGTTAAGGCGAAAATTTTATTATTTTTCGGTAATATGGTAATATGATGTCGATAAGATAGTAAGATGGTAATATGGTGAAGGGTATCAAAGATTCGGCATAGCCGAATCTTTTTTCAATTTCATTTTTTACTAAACTTTTTTATACTTTCATTAAAAAATTATGATGAATTATGTAATCTTTATTTTGTATTTTTAATTAAACTTATTTTCAAATGAAAAAGAATTATAAAAGAAGCTATTTTTAAATTTTGACTATTTTTCATAATTGGGTAATTAATAGTGGGCGTGGCGGTAGGCGGATTTGTCTAATTTTTTGTCCAATAATTCTTCAATATGTAAGTAATCACTATGCCAAAAATCACTTTTGTACGATTGATAGTTTTTGTGTAATTAATTTTGGCCACCTAAATTTGAAAATCGAACACTGTGCGTAGGGTTAAGAGTTATAAACATATAAAGTTACATATTACTAAAAGAGTATAACCAAAAACAATTAAAATTCAAAAATTTATAAAAAATTTAAATTTTTGTATGAAAGAATTGATGGAAATTGTTAAAAAAAAATTAAAAATAAAAGTTTTTCTTGTCCCAGAATAATTTGTTTTACATTTTATAATAAAGATATGTTAGAATATATTAAAAGAAAATTAAAATCGAAAGGGTAGACATTTTTGAAAAATCCATCCTAAAATTGCATTCGCATTATGTATGCATTTCTAAATTATAATATTATGTTTAAATTATTACATTAAAAGAGGACATATTCATCTTCTATATGCAGTTCAAATCATTAAAATCCTATGTGTAAAGTTACACACTTTTCCGATTCTTTTACTTTTCGGAAAATCAAAATTGTGAATAAATTCGCGAATTTTTCGAAATTAAAAAAAAATAAAATAAATAATAAAA
This sequence comes from Protophormia terraenovae, assembly GCA_951394005.1. NCBI lineage: Eukaryota > Metazoa > Arthropoda > Insecta > Diptera > Calliphoridae > Protophormia > Protophormia terraenovae. The sequence continues at coordinate 66,536,141 of OX596074.1, forward strand.
AAAATGGAGATATTTAAATGGATCCATAGGTTATGTGCGTACTAAATATTAACAAAATCGGATGACTCTCCGTAAAAAAATTTCCATTTTTTTTATAAATCTCTCATGGAATGGACGATATATTTTATTAAAGATCAAAATTTTTGTTATTGAAAATATGTATTTTTTGCAAATATTGCCTTGTGTGACCAAATTTACCAGTAGGCTGTCACAATTCCGAAATATATAAAAAAATGTAATTTAATTCACAGAAGTACCAATATCAACAATAATTTTTTTAAAGGCTTAAAAAGTTGAACTTTCTATCCAAAATTTATAATTTGTGATCACTGATGGATATAGAGTGAACGTCCAAACTTTCTAAAATTACACTTTTTGAAGTCCAGTCTTCCAAACAATTTCAAAAAATATTAAACTTTTTTTATGTTCTCCTGCGTTCATTTTTGGCCGGGCGGGAAGCAGTTTAGTGCCAAATTATTCTAAATCTATTTTTTGATAAAATATCGTCAATAAATTTAAAAAAGCTCACGTGACTTTTTTTTATAACTCGATAAATATTTATCGTTTTTCCAAAATTCACTATTTTCAAGCAATGCCTGATGTAGGGTGCAAACATAAATCAATTCATAATTTCGTTATTAAACATTTATGAAGCCTTATCTTTTGAAACATATAAAGAAACATTTTTTTTCTTTAACAGAGCTTTGAGAAAAAAGTGAAAGAATTGTATTATATTTTTGTAAAAAAAAAAACATTTTTCATACTAATTTCAGAGTGCTGACTTTGAATATTTTTCACGTCTAGACGAATTGAGATAATCCAAAAATTCTTTCAACATATTATTTTGAAATATATAACAAATTACAAAGTATTTTTAGAAAATACTTCGTATTTTTTTCTTTTAGTAAACAATTTGATCTGCCAATGATACTTTAAGGAAAAATATGGCAGGTATGTCATAAAAATTAATTTACACATACGTTTTCGATTTAAATAAAAAAAATAGTTGCTCATAATAATAGATACAGTTAATCTATTTCTAATTTTTTTATATTAAATCGAATTCTACTGAACTTTTTTGATTATTTTTTCCAAACCATTATATTTTCACCTCACTCTAAAACAGTAATATTGTGAATTTAACGTGGAATTTTTTCCTTACAGGGTGGCGAATACTTCTTCGGAAGTTATTTCCTAACAAATTATTTTTCATTTCGCCAAAAAATATTATGTTTCTCCATTTTTTCCGCGTGTATATTCGGACTAAAGCAAATTTATTTTAAGAAGTTTTAACAGTATCTTAAAATTTTGTATACGTATTGATAGAACTTTTCTGACAATTTTTTTCGGAAATTTGTTTTGCAGACGACAAAGCCAAACTGTTTGCAGACCTACTTTATTAAAAATTATAGCGGAAATAGCCTTCAAAGAAATGAAGTGTTCCCTTTTTTGCCTATACAGTAATCCTCCTTTCCGTTTCTGGGGTTCTTTAAGAGGTCTAATACGAGTTTATGTCATTTATTTTTTAGATAATGCATTTTGCGCAAAATATAGATGTCTTCCTGAGCCACATTCTTCCATTTCAAGCAACAACTTTGCAGTTTTTGCTTGTTTTGAACCATTTTTCTCTCCTATTTGATGCACTGATTGTTTCTTCCCATGTGCCAGAATACTATTTCTTTATAATATTTTCAACCTAAATGAAATTTTTCTTATTTTATTATGTAAAAATAATCAGAAAAGTACAACAGAATTCGATTTAATATAAAAAAAATTAGAAATAAATTAACTGTATCTATTATTATGAGCAACAATTTTTGGTATTTAAATCGAAAACGTATGTGTAAATTAATTTTTATGAACATACTTGCCACATTTTTCATTAAAATATAAATGCCAGATCAAATTGTTTACTAAAAGAAAAAAAATCGAAGTATTTCTGAAGAATTTTCCAAAGTTATCGTCATTTTAATTTCATCCCATTAGGTGTATCTATTATTTTGAGCAGATGTGTACCTCAGGACTTTTTCACATGGTCATACCAGAGGTGTAGGCGAGCTTAAGTTTTGAGCTTGGACCATATAGACCTACATGGAGCGAGTCCACAAGTCCCAAAGTTGGACACCTCGAGTATAAAATTTCTAAAAAACGATCCACATTCCTTATATCTGAACCGAATTCAAAGATTTTTGTATGAGAGGATTCTGCTAGTCGATATCTACCGTCGAATTCATATATTATCTCTTTTAGTTTAAGAGATATTAAGCTTCAAAAATTAAAACTTTTACTTTTTAGCCTGTCTTGGTGAAGTTTTATCGCTACAGACGGTCCAATTTTAGCCCCATTTTTTCATTTCATTAAAAACAAACAGAAAAGTTCTGTAAAGAAAGAATTTTGAAAAAAATATTTACGGAGTCCAAAGTTACAAGCATTTAAATTTAAACTTTCAAAAAAGGTTGATTTTTTCCCCGTTTTTTTGCCAAAAAAGTGGTAACATTCTTTTTCTGTTATATAAAAATGTTCTTAAGTAACATATATAGTATTTATATTTTTCTGAAAGATAACTAAGCACAAAATACACCAAAGGAAAAAATGCTTTTAAAAATCGAATTTTACGAGAACCAGGGTTTCCCAAATTTGACTTATTTTTCCAACTAATTTCGAATTTTCGCCTTAATTTCTCAAATCGCAAAGCTGAAATAAAAAAAAAAGAAAGTTATATTTTTTGTTAAGCCTAAAGTGTTTTAATTTTTGTCGAAAAAGAAATTTTTGGCTCCCCGTTATCGGTTGGAAACATATCGCAAAAAAAGTAAAATATCCCATTTTTGTAAATTTTTTAAAGTTTTTTTTGGGAATTACTGGATTTTTGTAGACAAATCGAAAAAGTGAATAGCGCCTTGAATTAAGCATCAAAAAATCTACTTATGTGCGAAATCTTATTCAAAAATATTCACTAACAAGAATTTTATTGCATAATTAAAAATTAAAAATATGCAAAAATTACAAATCGATCCTTTCTCAGTGTTTTTTTTGCAAAAAGTATTTAAAAAATTTTCTTATTGTAATTTTTTTTATATATATTTGAAAAGAAGACAAAATTTCCTAAGTTTTGAATTTCGACCATATAGACTTACAGGGGGAGGGTCCACAGTGTGCCAAAGTTAGACACCTCGGGTGTAAAACTTTTAAAAAACGATTCTGATTCCTTATATCTGAACCGATTTTAAATATTTTTATATATGAGTATTCTCCTAGTCGAGAGTTGGAATGATCAAATTTTGCACAAAGAATTTTGACATCCATGAAAACATTTGCCTAATAAATTAGCGGATTATGGGGGTATGGTCCCTCCCATAAAAATGAAATACAAAAATTAGTATATTTTTTAATCCTTTAATTACTATGTATTTCATTTCGAGGGGTGGCGAAGCACACCGGGTATTAGCTAGTGCAATATATTTTTTATTTTTTATTATGTTTTGTGTTAATTAAACTGCATTTTAAACAGAAACTTTTAATGATTATTTTTTTTAAATTGTGATGAATTCGGTTAATATTTCTCGGATGGAACTTTTTGACGTATGGCTAGTCTAGTGTTAAAAATGAACGTTTCGATCGTTTAATTGACTTTATTTCATCTAATTTGGTGAGCGGCTCAACAACAAAAATACAGTTTGATAAATTGAAATCTTTTTGTTTGAATATGAATATACGGAAATATTCGCTTTATTCAAATGGGGATGCGATGGATCTAATCAAAGTCTTTATAAGCAAAAATGGATACAAGAAAGTAGTAGTGATGAAAATTTGTTTAGTATTTCTCTTGTACTAGTACAAATATATTTAATTAATAAAAATTAAGAGAAAATTATAATTAATGAAAACAAAACGCCCAATTGTTGTCCTATAAAATTAATCTTTGCAAAAGAGACAACAGACTTGTTACAAAAAAAGAAGTACAAGGTATTAAGGACCAAATAGCAAAACTAGTTGCTACTGAGGTGAATATTGTCGTGAACAATATCCAAAATACTGTTTATATAAAACCGAAATTAATTTTATGCATGATTGATGGAAAAGTTCTTTCTGCTTTATCGAATTACAATTCGTCACAAATATGTTATGTATGTGGAGCTAAGACTTCCGAAATGAATAACTCTTCAGCCCTGCTACAAAATTCCTGGAGTTTTGGAATTTGGTTTGTCGCCTCTACATTCCTGGATACGATTCATGGAATGTTTACTACATATAGCTTACAGGATAGATATAAAAATGTGGCAGGTTAGAGGTGAAGATAACAAAGTAAAAGATTTACAAAAAAAAAATTTTATTCAAAACGAAATTAGATCAAAAATGGGGTTATTGATAGACATGCTAAACAGATATCAGGAAATACTAACGATGGCAATATAGCCAGGCGATTTTTTAGAAATGCGGAAATATCTGCGCAAATAACTGGGTTAAGTTTAGAACTTATTAAACGTTTTCATGTTATATTGGAATACTTAACATCTGGGTATACTATAAACGTGGAAGCATTCGAAAGTTATACATTTGAAACAAGAAATCTTTATTTGAAACTATATCCCTGGTATTACATGCCTGACAGTGTTCACAAAGTTCTTTGGCACAGAAAAGCTATTGGTCAATTATCTGAAGAAGCTCAAGAATCCAGGAATAAAGACTATAGACTGCAGTTCACGCGGAAAACTTCACGGACCGAGACTAATGCAGATTTAATAAAAAGGCTATTAATATCATCAGATCCTTATATTTGCAGCTTCAGGAAAACTCCACCAGTTAAAAAACGAACTTTAACGCCAGATATATTGAAACTACTAAAAAACGCATGTTATAATATACAAGAGTCTGATAATGAAAATGACAGTCATATTGGTGCAGATTCCAAATAATTTGTTTTACATTTTATAATAAAGATATGTTATAATATATTAAAAGAAAATTAAAATCGAAAGGGTAGACATTTTTGAAAAATCCATCCTAAAATTGCATTCGCATTATGAATGCATTTCTAAATTATAATATTATGTTTAAATTATTATATTAAAAGAGGACATACTCATCTTCTATATGCAGTTCAAATCATTAAAATCCTATGTGTAAAGTTACACACTTTTCCGATTCTTTTACTTTTCGGATAGTCAAAATTGTGAATAAATTCGCGAATTTTTCGAAATTAAAAAAAAAAATAAATAAATAATAAAAAAATGGAGATATTTTAATGGATCCATAGGTTATGTGCGTACTAAATATTAACAAAATCGGATGACCCTCCGTAAAAAAATTTCCATTTTTTTTATAAATCTCTCATGGAATGGACGATATATTTTATTAAAGATCAAAATTTTTGTTATTGAAAATATGTATTTTTTGCAAATATTGCCTTGTGTGACCAAATTTACCAGTAGGCTGTCACAATTCCGAAACATATAAAAAAATGTAATTTAATTCACAGAAGTACCAAAATCAACAATAAATTTTTTAAAGGCTTAAAAAGTTGAACTTTCTATCGGATATAGAGTGAACGTCCAAACTTTCTAAAATAACACTTTTTGAAGTCCAGTCTTCCAAACAATTTCAAAAACTATTAAACTTTTTTTATGTTCTCCTGCGTTCGTTTTTGGCCGGGCGGGAAGCAGTTTAGTGCCAAATTATTCTAAATCTATTTTTTGATAAAATATTGTCAATAAATTTAAAAAAGCTCACGTGACTTTTTTTTATAACTCGATAAATATTTATCGTTTTTCCAAAATTCACTATTTTCAAGCAATGCCTGATGTAAGGTGCAAACATAAATCAATTCATAATTTCGTTATTAAACATTTATGAAGCCTTATCTTTTGAAACATATAAAGAAACATTTTTTTCTTTAACAGAGCTTTGAGAAAAAAGTGAAAGAATTGTATTATATTTTTGTAAAAAAAAAAAACATTTTTCATACTAATTTCAGAGTGCTGACTTTGAATATTTTTCACGTCTAGACGAATTGAGATAATCCAAAAATTCTTTCAACATATTATTTTGAAATATATAACAAATTACAAAGTATTTTTAGAAAATACTTCGAATTTTTTTCTTTTAGTAAACAATTTGATCTGCCAATGATACTTTAAGGAAAAATATGGCAGGTATGTCATAAAAATTAATTTACACATACGTTTTCGATTTAAATAAAAAAAATAGTTGCTCATAATAATAGATACAGTTAATCTATTTCTAATTTTTTTATATTAAATCGAATTCTATTGAATTTTTTTGATTATTTTTTCCAAACCATTATATTTTCACCTCACTCTAAAACAGTAATATTTGTGAATTTAACGTGGAATTTTTTCCTTACAGGGTGGCGAATACTTCTTCGGAAGTTATTTCCTAACAAATTATTTTTCATTTCGCCAAAAAATATTATGTTTCTCCATTTTTTCCGCGTGTATATTCGGACTAAAGCAAATTTATTTTAAGAAGTTTTAACAGTATCTTAAAATTTTGTATACGTATTGATAGAACTTTTCTGACAATTTTTTTCGGAAATTTGTTTTGCAGACGACAAAGCCAAACTGTTTGCAGACCTACTTTATTAAAAATTATAGCGGAAATAGCCTTCAAAGAAATGAAGTGTTCCCTTTTTTGCCTATACAGTAATCCTTCTTTCCGTTTCTGGGGTTCTTTAAGAGGTCTAATACGAGTTTATGTCATTTATTTTTTAGATAATGCATTTTGCGCAAAATATAGATGTCTTCCTGAGCCACATTCTTCCATTTCAAGCAACAACTTTGCAGTTTTTGCTTGTTTTGAACCATTTTTCTCTCCTATTTGGTCAGGCGCGGATCCACGGGGGGGGTGGGGGGGGAAATCGGAAATTACCCCCTCCCCACAAAATGGATTTCGAACTAAGAAACATTAAAAATCTACAATAGGAAAAGGAAAAAATAAAAAAATCTTTAAGAAAAATTTTCTTTAGTGAAAATAAAAGAAGGCAAAATGAATTTATCCTCAAGATAGTATAAGAACGGCCAAACTATGTTTAGAAAAAAGTATTTATCTTACTTTTCCTTCGAAAATTTTTAAGGTAATAAATGGGTTTTTAAAATTGGGACTTGCTTAATAAAAGAAATATAGGAAATGCAATTCCAGCTTAAAGTTTACATACGATTAAAAATGTATATGTCAATTAAAAAATTATTGTGTAAGTGCTAGTTTCATCAGTCATATAGAAATTACACTAACTAATATTTTAATAATACTTAATACTTAATTTAATACTTTTTGACTTCATGAAAAATATTTTTTATTTTATAAATCAGAATCTTTTACAAATTTCGTACGAAGCAATTTTTTAACATCAAAAATAAAGAAATGCATTTACACAGAAAAAATTTAATAAATGTTAACAATTTTTTTTAATAAAGAACACAAATGTTTTCCCAGCTCTTTTACACAAAAAATAATATTTTTTTTCTAGATTTAATAAATTTTACATATGATGGGAATTTTGGTTCCCTATACAGATTTAATTAATAAATGAAATAATTAAAGTCTGAAAATTGTAATTTTTCAAGAAAAATATTTAAAAAATGTTTATTTAAAATATTCATAATTTTGTGTTAAAAAATAATTCTTCAAATAAAAACCATTAATTTAACATTTTCTCAAGAAAATGTCTACCATTTTCCTGGAAGATGATGACAAAAATAATACTTTTCGCTTAATTTTCCCCAAATATTCTATTAAACCTTCTGAAAATTGTACTGAAGAAAATAAATTGTTTTTTCTTTTGCTTTCCTAAAGAGATGTTGTACTTTTTGTCTTACATCTGTGCGAACAATTTTCATATTTAGAAATTAATTTTTAAATACACTCTATAACATTGAAAAATCACTCGGGAAATGACATAATTAGCATCATAAATTAGTTTTTTAAATGCCTCTCAAAATTTGGAGTTATGCTTATATTTTTTTTAAGTTCCTGTATTTTTTCTATTAAGCTTTTTTGAAAGTAGAATAATCAGGTTTGTTGTCGTATTTATTTCTTTGGTTTGGAATAATAATTTCTTTATAAAAGTCAATAAAAAATATGCAATATGCAATTAATTTAACAACATTATTGCTGTGAATATAGCAATATTTAGTTTTTTTAGTTAGACAAAAAGAGCTTACTCGATTTTATAAAAAATTTGTTGATAGAATTTTTGATTTTTTTAAACTATTTTAAAGATTGGCATCTCATTTTATTGTAAACAAAATATCATTAGAAAGAAATAATTGTTTTCAGTCTAAAAAAAAATTCCATCATTGTTGAAGTTTTAAAATAGAAAAGTATTTTAATATAGAGTCATTCCATTTAAAATCACCAGCTGATTTTTTTACCTCTTCCGAATTTCATAATATTTGGTACAATCCCATCATGATATTTACATAGAACATTCAAAATAGTTCCATCATCCACATATATATTTTTCACGAATTTAAAAATACCACTTTTATCCACCAATAAAATTGAACATAAAAACATATATCAGGTATCATTTTAAAGGTAATTTCATTACATTTACTTCAATGAACGTTGTAACGTAAATAATTTGGAAGACATTCGTATTTTTAAGAAGACAAAATTTTCCATTTTAAACTTAAACACGGCATTTGCGTTACCAGCGTCAATATTATTCTTGCCGAATTTTATTACATCTGGATGATTTTTGGAAGAAATTGGCGATTTTTCTATTTTATTACAAACAAAACAATTCGAATTGCAATAAATATTTCGTATTCATTATGACATTTGCGGTAATAACTCCTAAAATATTGCGAAACCCAGAATGATACTTTCCACAGTTATAGAACATTTTCATCATTAACATATATTTTTTTTAAATTTTTAAAAAGACCACTTTTCGAAATATTTACCCTTAAACGAAAAATTTATATAGATATGGACCATTTTGATGTTGAAATAAAAATCATGTTATACGTCATATTAAAGTTAATTTTGATACCTTTAATATGACATCTCAATAAATTATCATATCATAAATACTTTACAAGGTATTTGTAATTTTGTTTATACAAATTTATACATATTTTAAGCTATTTTGCACTGAAATTTGAATTAGTCTTAATTTTGACAGGAATAATGATTGTACCAAATATCATCAAATTCGGAGATGTAAAGTTAAAAATCGTAATTTTTCTTGTTGGTTTTAAATGGAATGACTCTGTAGTTAAAAGCTAGGTTCTTCCTAATCAATTAAAAAATCTAAAATTAACCTAAAATTTAGGGAGCTACGAATTTTTTAGTTCAGCAACTAATCTCAAAATTGTTTTTTTTTTTAATTTTCTCGAAAATTGGTTGGTGATGTACTCAAGAAGATCGTTTTTCGAGTAAAACTACAAAAATATAATCTTTTAGCAGAGATTAAATGAAAATAAAGTACTTATTTTGTTCTTAGATAAATTTAAAATTTTAAAAATTTTAAATTTTAGACTGAAATAGTATGAAATTTTATAAAGTGATTTATTTACATAATTTTCACTAGATTTTCTTCACGCTCCTCTTTGCAGTGAAAATGATTACCGTACACTTTTCAATTAACATATAATATATTCCAGTAAAAATTGAATTTAAGTAAGATTTTATTTCACAAATAAAAATTTCTAATTCATTTAATCATCTAGTTGATTGATTTAATAAATTCTTTAACTCAAACATTTTTTCTATTTTTAATTTTTTATAGTAATTGATATAATAATTTTGGTGAGATTTGAAAATTAAAAAAAAAATTTTATTCAATGAGTTATTCACTAATACATTTGTTTATTGGATACTTGTTTCGGTGTTATCAGATTGACTTCAAATTTTACATCTAAGTAAGAAAATAAAAAAATGAATGGTTAAATTTTCATTGTTCAAAAATTATATATAAAACCATAATTTTTCCAGTGACGATAAAAAATTTTCCCCCCCCAAATGCTTTGGCTGGATCCGCGCCTGTATTTGGTGCACTGATTGTTTCTTCCCATGTGCCAGAATACTATTTCTTTATAATATTTTCAACCTAAATTAAATTTTTCTTATTTTATTATGTAAAAATAATCAGAAAAGTACAACAGAATTCGATTTAATATAAAAAAAAAATTAGAAATAAATTAACTGTATATATTATTATGAGCAACAATTTTTGGTATTTAAATCGAAAACGTATGTGTAAATTAATTTTTATGAACATACTTGCCACATTTTTCATTAAAATATAATTGCCAGATCAAATTGTTTACTAAAAGAAAAAAATTCGAAGTATTTCTGAAGAATTTTCCAAAGTTATCGTCACTTTAATTTCATCCCATTAGGTGTATCTATTATTTTGAGCAGATGTGTACCTCAGGACTTATTCCCGGAAAACGAAAGCAAGTCGAGGCAAAAAATCAAAAATTCTAAATTCAAGTGTAAATACCTTTTTAACTGTAAGAGATAACTTAGGTGAGTAAGCTTACTTTTTCTTAATCTTTCCAAGCACTTTACAGAAATATAAAAATCTTTAAAATCGAACTTCATTTGTATAAGTTACGATTTTTTTAAACTTTTACATACTCGATGTAGTCAAATTTGACACCCTGTAGCTTATCTTATGTTATTACAGGGTGAATACAAGATGATTTTTCTGAAATTTCAGGTCCTCCTCTGCAACTCTTCCATACATTTCAATTCAATCCGAGCAGTAGTTTTGGAGATACAGATTTATTACCAAAAAAATTGCGTTTGACCCCACTGTGGAACAGCTCACAGTGTGCGATTAAAAAAATGAAATGGAAATAATTATGGAACTTCGGAACGACTGTTCCGATTTTTATGAAATTTCACATGGTCATACCAGAGGTGTAGGCGAGTTTAAGTTTTGAGCTTGGATCATATAGACCAACATGGAGCGAGTCCACAGGTCCCAAAGTTGGACACCTCGAGTATAAAATTTCTAAAAAACGATCCAGATTCCTTATATCTGAACCGAATTCAAAGATTTTTGTATGAGAGGATTCTGCTAGTCGATATCTACCGTCGTATGCATATATTATCTCTTTTAGTTTAAGATATATTAAGCTTCAAAAATTAAAACTTTTACTTTTTAGCCTGTCTTGGTGAAGTTTTATCGCTACAGACGGTCCAATTTTAGCCCCATTTTTTTATTTCATTAAAAACAAACAGAAAAGTTCTGTAAAGAAAGAATTTTGAAAAAAATATTTACGGAGTCCAAAGTTACAAGCATTTAAACTTTCAAAAAAAGTTGATTTTTTCCCCGTTTTTTTGCCAAAAAAAGTGGTAACATTCTTTTTCTGTTATATAAAAATGTTCTTAAGTAACATATATAGTATTTATATTTTTCTGAAAGATAACTAAACACAAAATACACCAAAGGAAAAAATGCTTTTAAAAATCGAATTTTACGAGAACCAGGGTTTCCCAAAATTGACCTATTTTTCCAACTAATTTCGAATTTTCGCTTTAATTTCTCAAATCGCAAAGCTGAAATCAAAACAAAAAGTTATATTTTTTGTTAAGCCTAAAGTGTTTTAATTTTTGTCGAAAAAGAAATTTTTGCTCCCCGTTATCGGTTGGAAACATATCGCAAGAAAAGTAAAATATCCCATTTTTGTAAATTTTTTAAAGTTTTTTTTTGGGAATTACTGGATTTTTGTAGAAAAATCGAAAAAGTGAATAGCGCCTTGCATCAAAAAATCTACTTATGTGCGAAATCTTATTCAAAAATATTCACTAACAAGAATTTTATTGCATAATTAAAAATTAAAAATATGCAAAAATCACAAATCGATCCTTTCTCAGTGTTTTTTTGCAAAAAGTATTTAACAAATTTTCTTATTGTAATTTTTTATATACAGTTAGGGACAAAACTATTTGTACACCCATGCATTTCGTATATCTTCAATAATTTATAAAGAATAAAAAATTATTATATGTAGTTTTAATTCAGGTCCATTTTTATTGAATTATTTGATAAAAAATAAATTAATATATAACACACTGTTAAAAAAAAGTACAATTAAGTAAAAATCTTTGGGACAAAAGTATTTGTACATCAGTACTTTGTACAATTATTTGTACGTTGGACTCTTGTATGATGATTTTTTTAAATACCGTTATATTTTCTTCGTTAATCGAGTTTTATTTTACAAAATAAGAAGTTGGTTTTAACGTGTTGAATAATAAGCACATCAAAAATGGGAAAGCGAAAAGAGTTGAGTTTGGATATTAAAAATTTAATTATTGATGAACATAAAAAAGGAAAATCTCTCCGGAATATAAGTTATTTAGTAAATTTGCAACATTCCACAGTACAATACATTGTAAGCAAGTATAAAAACAGCGGATCTGTTGAAAATGTGCGTGAAGGTATACGAAATATATGAGGTGTACAAATAGTTTTGTCCCTAACTGTATATTTAAAAAGAAGACAAAATTTCCTAAGTTTTGAATTTCGACCATAAAGACTTACAGGGGAAGGGTCCACAGAGTGCCAAAGTTAGACACCTCGGGTGTAAAACTTTTAAAAAACGATTCTGATTCCTTATATCTGAACCGATTTTAAATATTTTTATATATGAGTATTCTCCTAGTCGAGATCTACAAAAAACATCCGCATATGCATATATTATCTCTTTTAGTTTAAGAGATATTAAGCTTCAAACATTTAATTTTTTACTTTTTAGCCTGTCTTGGTGAAGTTTTTTCGCTACAGCGGGTCCAACTTTCACCCGATTTTTCTTAAATATTCTTTATTTCATTAACAACAAATGGAAAAATTGTCTGTCCTGGTGAAGTTTTTTCGCTACAGCTTGTCCAACTTTACCCGATTTTTCTTAGAAAAATAGAAAAATTGTCTGTCTTGGTAAAGTTTTTTCGCTACAGCGCATCCAACTTTCAACCGATTTTTCTTACATTTTCTTTATTTCATTAACAACAAATATAAAAGTTGTGCGAAAAAAGAATATTTTTTAAAAATTTTTACGAAGTCAAAAGATACAGGCATTTAAATTTAAACTTTGAAAAAAATCGATTTTTTCCCGTTTTTGCTAAAAAAAAGTGGTCATGTTCTTTTTCCGTTATATAGAAATTCTCTTAAGTAAGATATACAATATTTACATTTTTCTGATAGATAGCTAACCACAAAATACTCTAAAGGAAGAAAAACTTTTTAAAATAGATTTTTGCGAGAACCAGGGTTTCCCAAATTTGACCAACTTTTCCATCAAATTTCGTTTTTCGCCTTAATTTCTCAAATCAAAAAGCTGGTATCAAAAAAAGTTGTACTATTTATATAGTCTAATGAGCTGTTAATTGTTCCGCAATAGAAATTTTTGCTCCCCGATATCGGTTGGAAAGATATAATAAAAACAGTAAAAAATTCCATTTTTGGAAATTTTTTTGGGAATTTTGTCTTCTTTTCAAATATGTATAAAAAATTTTACAATACAAATATTTGAGAAAGACTTTTTGCAAAAAACACTGAGAAAGAATAGATTTGTGATTTTTTGCATATTTATAATTTTTCATTATGCAATAAAATTCTTGTTAGTTAATAGTTTAGAATGTTATTTTACATCTAAGTAGATTTTTTTTTTATGCTTAATACAAAGCGCTATTCACTATTTTTAGATTTGTCTAAAAAAATGTCATAATTCTCAAAAAAATTTTAAAAATTTCAAAAAATTGGATTTTTTACTCTTTTTGCTATATCTTTCCAACCGATATCAACAGCTTATTAGATTATATAAATAGTGGAACTTTTGGTATCAAGCTTTGCGATTTGAGAAATTAAGGTGAAAAAACGAAATTTGATGGAAAAATTGGTTAAAATTGGAAACCCTGGTTCTCTCAAAAATCGATTTTTAAAAAGTTTTTCTTCCTTTAGAGTATTTTGTGGTTAGCTATCTTTCAGAAAAATTTAAATACTGTATATCTTACTTAAGAAAATTTTTATATAACGGAAAAAGAATGTGGCCACTTTTTTTAGCAAAGAACGGGAAAAAATCGATTTTTTTTTCAAAGTTTAAATTTAAATGCCTGTATCTTTTGACTTTGTAAACATTTTTTCAAAATTCTTTCTTCGCACAACTTTTATGTTTGTTGTTAATGAAATAAAGAAAATGTAAGAAAAATCGGGTGAAAGTTGGACCGAAAAAACTTCACCAAGACAGGCTAAAAAGTAAAAATTTTAATCTTTGAAGCTTAATACCTCATTAACTAAAAGACATACGACAATGTTTTTTGTAAATCTAGAAGAATTCCCCTTTATAAAAATCCTTCAAATCGGTTCAGATATAAAGGCAGGATCGTTTTTAAAAAGTTTTATACCCGAGGTGTCCAACTTTAGGACTCTGTGGACTCGCCGCCTGTAGGTCTATATGGTCCAAGTTCAAAACCTAAACTCGACTACACCTCTACTATCAACATGTGAAATTTCATGTAAATCGGAACAGTCGTTCCGAAGTTCCATAATTATTTCCATTTCATTTTTTGAATCGCACACTGTGCAGTGATCAAAAATGTTCAATTTTGGATGAGAAGTTGAACTTTTTGTCATATAATATATCATTTTAAAGAAAATTATGTCTTCTTTAAAACTGTGTATAACAAATTTTACTATTTTAAATTTTTTAGCACACTTTTCTTAAAACAAAACAAACAAATGCATGTAGAGGTATGTTTACAGCGACATATTTAATATTTTCTAAATGCTTATAGACATCAATATAATTTTTGCAAATTATATAACATATTTAATGCAGAATTGATTAATGTGAAAATCAGGGGAAAATATATAATTTTACTATATAATTTGATAGGTCAAAATTTGTATTATTGAAAATATGGATATTTTTGGAAAATTGCCTCGTGTGACTAAATTTACAGGTAGGCTGTCATAACTTTTTGAAAGACGTTTAAGAACGTATTGAGCTATATAATTAATTTCACAGAAGTACTGAAATCAACAATAATTTTGTTTACAGACTCAAAATTTCAACTTCCTTTTTTGACCACTGCATAGTGTCCCATTAAAAAAATAAAATGGAAACAAATCTGGAATTTCCAAACGGACAGTGTTAGTAGTAGGGAGATCGATTATTCGGGTTTTTACGAAACCCGGTTTTCAAATAGTTTGAATATTCGTCATTTGAAAAAACCCGGTTTCAAATTTCTATATTTTAAAAAAACCGGTTAACCGGTTTTTGCTTAAAATTTGGAAAACAGTATATTGTGGGATTGTTTAGTTTAAAATTTTAAACAAAACAAATATAAATTTGCAAACAAATCATGATTTTCTGTTAACATTAGAACTTAGAGTAATGTAGACCAAGGTTTAATTTTTCTACTATAGTAGCTCTCATTTATTATAAATATCAACTACTAACAAACGCCATACAAAAAAATATATTCACTCTTTAACATTTTGTGTTCCATACTACTACAAACTGCAGCATTATTTTCATGTGGTATACTAAAAATTGCAGCGTTTGTTTACAATTTAAAGCCACATACTTAAACAGTATTCAACTTGTTTGTCAAATGTATAAACTACAACCTCGTGTTGCAGTGTGCTCGTAGAATTTTGCCGAAAACATATTACACACCAGTCAGTGTTTTCTTTGTTATGCTGGATATTTTTCTCTATTTGAAAATTTGCGCTTTGATTTTACTGCTATAGTAGGTATTTTAGCAGTCTTGTTTTTGCACTTTCGTTGCTTTGTGTGTAAAATAAAACACACAAGGGTTGAAATGTAACCTAATGTACATATTGTATGTTGGTATCTACGTTTGTATATATGTAGTGCGTATGTTCGTAAGTATGTTTATGTTTTTTATCTTTCACACAAGAATGTCTAGCAGCAATGAAATTGTCATCAAAAAGGCTGCTATACATTATACTATAGCAGTAAAATCAAAACGAAAATAAATAATACTGTGCAATAGGGTTCAACAAAATTGTGCGAGCGCAACTCTACAGAAATATATTTTACTTTGTGTGCAATGGTTTGCTTTTGCTGCTGCAAATTGCAGAGACGAGTCGCAAATTCAGTAGTATAACGATGTCATAGTGTGGATATTTCTAGTTGTTGTGTATTGTATAAATGAAACATTTGTATATTTATTGCACAGTCGTAAGTGAACATTTTTTAGCTAAAACTGCATATTTAAACCTTGATGTAGACTATCATTATCATAATATTATCATGAGATCAATTGTTGTAACATCATACACCACCATATGTGGTTCGGATATTATGCATTTGGGCGTATAATTGAAATGCACAAAAAATCTTCGGATTTCCATTTTAAAGTATTCCGTTCTACCAAAGAATATTCATATTGTATATTCTTTGGTTCTACTCAAAATCATTTCCTTTGTCGTTTTAAGGATGTCCAAAAAAAGCACAGATCTCAATTTTAAAGACCTTAATGAAATTTTGTACCTAAAATTTGGAAAATACAAAAATTATGAAAAATCATAAAAAAAAAATTAAATAATTTTGCATATGAAATATAACCCAAATTTGTAGATTTTTCATTGGATAATTCTGTTGGTACTCGTTCTTGTTTTATTTATAAACTTATTACAAAACAATAATAAGTTTTAAATTAAAGAAATGTTAGCTTCTATCTGGCTTTATTTTTTGGGGTATTTAGCCTTTTCTCACCTTTTTGAAAGTCCAATTTAGACTTTTTTCTTACCTCCTAGCGACACTGTTCATGAGGTTTATTATATTATTTGCCTATAATATTTTTCACTTTTAAGATATGAAATTTTTATTAGATAAGTACGTACATATTTTTATTTATTTACTGTTCATATTATGAAACCATTATTTAAGAAAAATTAATGATTAATTCTACCGAAGTCTTACTACAAATTATGACATTTTTTTATTGATTATGATACAATTGTAAACTTAATAATAATTTATAAATAAAATAAAAACCGAGTATTCGACACAAAAAACCCGGTTTATTCGATATTCAAAAACCTAACATATTAAAAAACCGACCCGAAATTTTTCAAAAAATCGGTTAAAACCGGTCGAATAAAACCGGTTCGATCTTCCTAGTTAGTAGAGGTGTAGGCGAGTTTAAGTTTTGAGTTTAAACGTTATAGGCATAACAGGGGCGGGTCCTAAAGTTGGACACCTCGTGTGTTAAAAAATTTAAAACGATCCAGATTCGTTATATCTCAGCCGAATTGTGTGGAGGAAAAAAAAATTAAAAACTAATACTGAGTGAACCAGGGTCGCTCAAAATTGACCCATTTTTTATGATTTTCCATTTTTATACTCACCATCAAAAAGATTGGGGGTATATTGATTTTGTCATTCCGTGTGTAACATGTCGAAGGAATCGTCTAAGACCCTCAAAGTATATATTTTCTGGGTCCTGATTCGATTCTGAGTCGATCGAGCTATGTCCGTCCGTCTGTCCGTCTGTTGAAAGCAGGATAGGGCTCGAACGGGATAACTTAGGGGAACGAAATTTGGCACAAATATTTGTCTTATATAAGGTTTGTTTGGGATTGAAAATGGGCAAGTTGACAAATAGTTTTGTACGTATAGATCGGGGATCAATATAAACTCGAAAACCAAAAATGGGCGTGGTCCGCCCACCTTCATATAAGGTGAAAATCAACGAAATTGTGTCCAAATAGTTCAAGGATAAATGTAAACTCGGAAACAAAAAATGGGCGTGGTCCGTTTCCTTCCAACTTTACCGACCCCTCCCATATAACGTAAAATTTGAAAAAGTTGATGGTGGGTATATAGATTCGGCCGGGCCGAATATAATTCGCGCTTGTTTTCCTTAATGTTTCGAATCGGAAAGCTGCAATTAAAAAATAATAACATTTTTTTGAAAGTTTTTTGTGTTTTTAATTTTTTGGTAATAAACATTTTTGCTCCCCGATATCGGTTGGGATGATATAGCAAAAAACTGCTAGATCTTCCCAAACGATATCGGGGAGCAAAGATTTCTATTACCAAAAAATTAAAAACACATCAAACTTCGATAAATATATAATTATTTTTAATTCCAGCTTTGCGATTTGAGAAATTAAGGCAAAAATTGGAAAATCATAAAAAAATTTGTAAACTTTGAGAGACCCTGGTTCACGTAGTATTAAAGCTTTTAATTTTTTTGCCTTCACACAATTCCTTATAAAGTAATCTTTCAGAAAGTTATAAATACATATATGTTATTTTTTTATACCCACCATCAAAACGATATATATATTGATGTTTTCATTCCGTGTGTAACATGTTGAAGGAATCATTTAAGACCCCACAAGGTATATACACTAGTTAACAAAAAAATCCTCCCCCATAGACGAATAGTTGGACTTGATGTATTTTGATGTGCTAAACACGAATCTGCTTTCAGTTTTTTTCCATCAGATCTGGATTTTTTTTATGGGCGTGTCTAATATTTCGCCCATATTAAGGCGATTACTCTTGTACATTTCCTCATAATTCAAGAACAGTGTGTACGATTGATCAAAGTGATACACCAAAAGATGCGTAAAAATACGCAAATTCTCCAAACCTAAATTTTTGATGTGCTCAATAGTTTCGGAGTTATTTTGAAATAAGTGTCCGAAAATATCATCATCTTTATCTTAAAACTGGTAATGCTGCGAATAAAATAAGGCATGTATCTTCAATATTGATGCACAAATCTAAATTTTATTCACAGTTAAGTAAAAATACCCATGTTACATACAATTTAGTAGAAATACAGTGGTGGCCAAAAAAAAAAATATATTTTTTTCTTGAAACAAAAATAGGTGGACTAGGTGAATTTTGACGAGTTAAACAAAAATCTGCATTCACTTTTTTTCTATCGGGTGCTGACTTTTTTATGTGTATGACTAATATCATCACCTTATTCAGCGTTCACACTAATTCACAGTTAAGTAAAAATACCCATGTTACATACAATTGAGTAGAAATACAGTGGTGGCCAAAAATTTTTTTTATTTTTTTCTTGAAACAAAAATAGGTGGACTAGGTGGATACTG
This sequence comes from Protophormia terraenovae, assembly GCA_951394005.1. NCBI lineage: Eukaryota > Metazoa > Arthropoda > Insecta > Diptera > Calliphoridae > Protophormia > Protophormia terraenovae. The sequence goes on from OX596074.1 coordinate 66,555,225, forward strand.
ACGAGTTAAACAAGAATCTTCATTCAATTTTTTTCTATCGGGTACTGATTTTTTTTATGTGCATGACTAATATCATCACCTTATTCAGCGGATACACTATAAAATTCGAGAATGGTTTGTCAAACTTAGGCTATAACTCAAGAACGCTTTACACGATTTTGATAATTGATACATCAAAAGATGCATACGGGGTATGTCAACAATATTTTTTATTCGCTCAAGAATTTCAGAGTTATGAATCAAAATTTTCAATACTTTTCAAAAAAATAAATTTTTAAATTTTCGGTACTAATTACCGAATTACTACGGCAATATTAACTGGACAAAAAATTAAATATATTCAGCTCAAAGACAATTTAGGACGCTATATAATAAAGTTCAATTTATCTTAATGGGACAAACTGTTCTCAAATTACACAAGTGTGACTGCCTAAAGGCGAGGTCATAGTAGTCATGCCCATAAAAAAAGTCAATGCGTGATAGAAAAAAAGTAAAAGCTGATTCTTATTTAGCACATTGAATTCCATCTAATCCGCCTATTTTTTTTTTATTTAAGACGAAAAAAAAAATTTTTTGCCCACTAGTGTATTTCCACTTAGCTATAGGTATGCATGGGTAACCAAACTTAACTGTGAATCCAATCAAGATTTGTGCATAAATTTTTATGATACGTGCTATATTTACTCGTAGTTTTGCCAGCTTTGAGATAAAGGTGATAAACTTAAATATTTTTAATGTTTTCACTCTACAAAAAAAGCGTTCGTAAAAAAAAAAACTTGAATTTTGCATGAAAAAAAAAAAATTTTCCGACCCTTTTTTCGAAATTTTCAGATAAAAATTGAGAGTAGAGCGATTTAAAGCTAATTTTATTCCGCATGTCGTGGTACATCATTTATATAAATCGTGCATACCGTTCTCAAGTAATAGTGAAATATACTCGAGTAATCGGCATATTTAGGGCGCAATATTAGACACGCCCATTTAAAAAAAATCCCGACCTGATGGAAAAAACTGAAAGCAGATGCGAGTTTAGCATGCGGAATTCCATCTAGTCTACATATTTTTTAAGGAGCTCAAAAAAATCTTTTTTGTCGACCAGTGTATTTTCTGGGTCCTGGTTAGATTCTGAGTCGATCTAGCTATGTCCGTCTGTTGAAAGCAGGACAGGGCTCGACCGGGACAACGTAGGTGGACAAAATTCGGCACAAATATTTGTCTTATATTTGGGATTGAAAATGGGCAAAATCGATTAATAAACAAAACAGTTATGGCCTAAAAACTAGAAACACAGGGTGTCAGTTTCATACATTTCTGCTGATATCTCTTAAACAAAAGCATGTACGACAACGAAATTTTGTATAAATAGTTTGGAGGTCGATATAAATTCGGAAACCAAAAATGGGCGTGGTCCGCCCACCTCCCATATAAGGGTAAATTGTGTTCAAATAGTTCAAACTTGAAAACAAGTGGGTACATAGATTCGGCCGAGCCGAATATAACATTCGCGCTTGTTATAACTCAAAAAGAACTAGTTAGTTCTTTTCGCAAAAAACGGCGAAAAATCTACTTTTTTTCAAAATTCAAATTCAAATGCATATAACTTTTGATTCCGTAAAGATTTTTTTAAAGTTTTTTCACACAATTTTGTTATTTGTTGTTAATAAAAAAAAAATATTAACAAAAAAATCGAGTGAAATTTGAACTCGCTATAGCGAAAAAACTTTACCAAGATGAGTCCAAAAATAAAAATTTTAATCTTTGAAGCCAAATATCTCTTAAACTAAAGGAGATAACCTAATTTTTTTTGTAAACCTCGACTAACATAATCCGCTCATATAAAAATCTTGATCGTTTTTGAACACCCGAAGTGTTCAAATTTAGGACCCTCTGGACCCGCCCCTGTTATGCCTACAACGTCTAAACTCAAAACTTAAGCTCGCCTATACCTCTACTAACACTGTCTGAAATTTTATTGAAATCAGAACAACAGTTTGAAAATTCCAGATTTATTTCCATTTTATTTTTTAATGTGTACTGCTGGATGTTCAGAACTTTTCAGAATTGCACTTACATGTTTTCTGGAGGTCCCGTCATTCAGAAAATACCAAAAAATATTAAACTTTTTTAACTTAATTTTTTAAGGAATTTTTTTAGACCTGTTTTGAAATTTTGATTTCAAAGATTTTTTTCTTGTTATCGAATTGAGATAACAAATTTTTTTATTATAGTAATTTAGAAAATTATAGAGAAGTTCAACGTATTTAAAAAAAAAAAAAATTAGAAATTTTATTTTAAAAGTTATAGGGCAAAATCACAAAAAAGTCAAGGCCAAAAATTTGAAATTTATATTTTGAAGTTAAATATCTTTTAAACCATACGAGATAATTTAGTACAGTAAGCCCGTGCTGCAGCTACATACTCTAGTCAACAATATTTGGAAAGCCTTACTGCTCCTATCGATGTTCCAAGTTTCATCTAAATAAGTTAAATGGTTTCGAAGATCCAGTCTTATTACCATTTATTTTGCTTTTGGCCCCACTGTTTTGTTTGTTGGTTTGTTTGTTATTCTTTCACAGCAAAACTACTAGACCAATTTTCATGAAATTTGGCACACAAATTGTTCGTTTTCGGGAAGGAACTATAGACTATTTCGGATCCTAATTGGACACCACGCTCCATTTTACGCCCACTTTTGACTTAGTTTTTTACACTTTCCCTGGATTAATTGAAGCAAAATTTGGCACTCAAAAATAGTTCTAAAGAAAAATACTAAATGTCCTATTTACTAGATGCAACGCTCCTTTTCAAGCCCACTTTTTTCAAAAATTATATCCTACAGAGATACTGTTTATTATATCACGGCAAAACTACTGAATCGATTTTCATGAAATTTAGTACACATTCATTCATTTTCGTGAAGGAACTATAGGCTATGGTGGATCAAAATTAGAGGCCACGCCCCGTTTTAAGCGCACTTTATGTAAAAATGATATTTGACTTAATTATTTTTAATTTTTTATCCATTACCTAAATTTGTTCATACAAAATTTGGCACACAAAAAATAGTTCCCAAGAACAAATACTTAAATGACCTATTCACCGGATACCACGCCCCTTTTCATGCCCACTTTTCTTAAAAGTTATATTTTAGTTTACATATAAAAGAGACAATTTGTTTGTTATTCCTTCACGTCAAAATTGTTGAACGGATTAACATGAAATTTGACGCATAAGTTGTTAATTTTCGGGAACTTATAGGCTAAGTTAGATCCTGATTGGAAGTCACGCCCCTTTTAACTCCCAATTTTTATGAAATTGATATTTTACTTAATTTAAATTCATTCGTTACCTATTCCTTGAATTCATTTACGTAAATTTTGTACACTTATAATTCAGAAATAATATAGACTATTTATTTATTTATTTATGCCTCCTTTTATAATTACTTTTCTTAATTTTGCCAAATGTACGGCCCAACTACTAAACCGCTTTACATGACATTTGGTACAAATATAGTTCTGAATCAACTACAGCATATTATATTTATATATTTCATATATTTTATTCCACGCTCCTTTTTACGCTCACTTTTTCTAACAAATTATTTGACTTGATTTTTCTCATTTTTAAACCAATCTCCTGAATGGATTCACCTAAAATTTGGTACACATACCGTTCAGAGCGAACTTAAACTAATAAGATTTATTTATTGGAAGTCACGCACTTTTAACGCCCACTTTTTTTACAAATTATTCCACTTGACTTTTCTATACTTTTGACTAAACCACTTTATCGGTGCACACTAAATTTGGGACTAACTTATACAGCATATGACTTTCATATAGTATGGAAGCAATACATGTTATTACAACCATTTCATAAAATGCCAAGCACCCGTTTCCGCCAAAAAAATTTTCGGATTTATTTGCCACATTTGAGTCAACATAACTACTGAAGAAATGCGCATTATATTTGACATAAATATATTACTCTTAAGCGTTACCAAATCCTGTTAAATAAAGCACCTTTTTTAAAGAAATGTTTCATATAACTTTTAACACAATATCTACTGGTCGGATTAAATTGAAATGTATGGAAGAATTGTAGAGAAGGACCTAAACTTTCAGAAAAATTATCTCGTATTCACCCTGTGATAAGACGAGATAAGCTACAGGGTATCAAAGTTGACTACCTCTAGTATGTAAAAGTTTCAAAAACAAAATTTATTTTCTTTATGCATTTCAAAAGATAAAGCTTTATAAATGGATAATAAAGAAATTTTGAATTGATTTTAGTTTTCACTCTACATCCAGCATTGGTTGAAAATGATGGATTTTAGAAAATTTTTAAATTTTTATCGATTAATATAAAAAATGTCACGCGAGCGTTTTTAAATTTATTGACGACATTTTATCAAAAAATAGATTCAGAACTATTTGACACTAAACTGCTTCCCGTCAAAACGAATGCAGGAGTGGAGATTTTATGAAAAAAGTAAATTTTTTTAAACGACTTTTTTTTAATAACACAGAAAAGCATATTAGCATAATATTTTCGCCATTATTTCTTACAATACAGTTGTGTGTTAACTATGGAAATATTGTAAAATAGTGAATTTGTTGAGAGTTGACGTAAGTCGTCAGTTTTGAGACCATGATATGATGCTTTTAAAACGATCTATATATACATTATACAACAATGAATTGATAAATAAGTATTTTCATATTCTTATAATATTTTACAAGTGTTTGGAAAGTAGACGGAGTTTTACTTTACAAACGATTATTGTTTTGGATTTTATATATTTTTTTATATTTTATATTTTTGTAAAATTTCCAAAAATCGGTTTGAAAAGATTTTTCGCAGAAGTAAAAAATGGATAGTTATTTTATACATTACATAAAAAATAATAGTGATAGATAATTGATTTTTTTCATAAAATCTCCACTCCTGCATTCGTTTTTGCCCGAGCGGGAAGCAGTTTAGTGTCAAATCGTTCTAAATCTATTTTTTGATAAAATGTCGTCATTAAATTTAAAAAAGCTCGCGTGACATTTTTTTTATTAATCGATAAAAATTAAACTATTTTCTAAAATTCACCATTTTCGACCAATGCACAGTGTCTCATTCAAAAAATAAAATGAAAATAAATCTGGAATTTCCAAACGGCTGGTCCGATTTAAATGAAATTTCAGACAGTGTTAGTGGAGATGTAGGCGAATTTAAGTTTTGAGTTTGGACGTCATAGGCATAATGGGGCGGGTCCAGGGGGTCCCCAAAAAACTTTCAAAAATTTCAAAAAATGGAATTTATTAAGTTATTTTTTTTTTTTTTGCTATATCTTCCCAACCGATATCGAGGAGCAAAAATTTCTATTACCAAAAAATTTAAAACATATCAAACTTTGTAAAAAATTAATTTTTTTTCCAGATTTGTGATTTGAAAAATTAAGGCAAAGAATGGAAAATCGTAAAAAATGGGTCAATTTTGAGAGACCCTGGTTCACGCAGTATTAAAGTTTGTAATTTTTTTTCCTTCACACAATTCCTTATAAAGTTATCTTTCAGAAAAGTATAAATATACGTTACTTAGGAAATTTTGTGTATAACTCAAAAAGAACGTAACTACCTTTTTCGCAAAAAAACGGCGAAAAATCGACTTTTTTTTCAAAATTCAAATTCAAATGCATATAACTTTTGATTTCGTAAAGATTTTTTTAAAGTCTTTTTTTTACACAATTTTGTTATTTGTTATTAATTAGATAAAAATATTAAAAAAAATCGAGTAAAATTTGGACCCGCTGTAGCGATAAAACTTTAGATAGGTCCAAAAATAAAAATTTTAATCTTTGAAGCCAAATATCTCTTTTAATTTTTGTAGACATCGACTAGCAGAATCTACTCATATAAAAATCTTTTAAATCGGCTGAGATATAACAAATCTGGATCGTTTTAAATTTTTTGAACACCCGAGGTGTCCAGCTTTAGGACCCCCTGGGCCCGCACCCGTTATGCCTATAAAGTCCAAACTTAAACTCGCCTACACCTCAACTAACACTGTCTAAAATTTCATTGAAATCGAACCAGCCGTTTGGAAATTCCAGATTTATTTCTATTTTATTTTTTGAATGGGACACTGTGCAATGCTGGATGTAGGGTGAAAACTTAAATCAATTCCAAATTTCTTTATTAACCATTTATGAAGCCTTATCTTCTGAAATGCATAAAGAAAAAAATTTTTTGTTTACGAAGCTTTGACAAAAAAGTAAATGAATTGTACTATACTTTTGGAAAAAATAGCCATTTTTCATACTAATTACAAAGTTCTGAATTTGAATATTTTTCACGTCTAGACAAATTGAGATAACCTCAATTTTTGATTATTTTTTATTTAACGAACTAAATAAATGAAGACTTACTACAGAAATGATCCTGCGAAGTATAAGTCTAGACAATTTGAGATAATCCAAAAATTCTTTCAGCATATTTGGATATAACATATATAGCAATATGCCAAAAACGGCTTTTTGCGAAAAAGAACTTTTTTATTGTTGAAAATGGTTCTTTAGGGCTTCAGCAGCAACTTTTGTTCTGGGACTTTTTCATAATTCCATTATTTACAAAATTACCGTTATTGAAGAAAATCACAATTTTGACCTTTAAATTTCCAGAATTCGACCAAATAATGTTTGACAACTTTGTACAAAATCCTTTGGCGAGTATTTCTGCTGAACATATGAACTCATAATATTTGCAAATACAGGGTGTTTTGATGCAGTTTTAATGAAAAATTAATTTTGCGCCATCTAACGGCAATCATTTGTACTAACTATGTTCAGCAATTAGAAAGGTAATTTGAATACCTTTCCAAACAAAAAATCGGTTGAAAAATAACCGGAAATCAGTAAAAAATGTTCTAAACAAAAACAGTTATACAAAGAACAACAACAAAAAACAATAACATTACAAATGTAAACAAGCGCGAATGTTGTATAAGAGGTGGGCAGTAAAGTGGGCGAACCACGCCTATTTTTGTTTCCGTGTTTACATTTGTCCATGAAATATTTGTATAAAATTTCTTTGACCTTTCACCTTATATGGGAGGTGGGCGGTAAAGTGGGCGGACCACGCCCATTTTTGGTTTCCAAGTTTTTATTTAAGAGAGATATATCTGAAAAGTATGAAATTAAGCTACAACGGGCATCCTGTGTTTTTAGTATTTTGCTCATAACTTTTTTAATTTTACTCATTTTCAATATCAAACAAACTTTATATAAGATAAATTTTTGGGCCAAATTTCGTCCCCCTTTATTGTGCCGTTCGAGCCCTATCCTGCTTTCAACAGACGGACATAGCTAGATCGACTCAGAATCTAACCAGGACCCAGAAAACATATACTTTATGGGTTTTTAAATTAAAAATAGTGTGTATGGTCTTAATTACTACTGTATAATTCATTTCAGTAACATAAACACGCATTTTTTTAAATATGCACTATATTTTTTAAATGAATGAGTAAAATTTTCCGAAAATAGGCTTTATTGTTTTTTGTACGGCACAAATTGGACTGAATGTTATGTCTTGAAAGTCAACATAGTTGTTGATGACAATAATATCTAAAATTCTGCGGTGGTGCATGAAGATTACATTCCTACTTTAAAAGTTATATATGAATGAAGGTAAAAAAAAACATTTTATTCATTTTTTTCGGTTTTTTTTAACATTTTCAAAATTTTCTCGTAAACGAAAAATGCGATCGCCAAGCACCACCGCAGAATTTTAGATATTATTGTCATCAACAACTGTGTTGACTTTCAAGGCATAACATTCAGTCCAATTTGTGCCGCGTTAAATGTTAGCAGTAGTATTTTCTTACTTCCATGCTTTGTTGTTACCATTTTGTTTTTCTCAGCGTATTATTACAATAATATCCGAAAATGGAAAACTACTACCCAGACTAACTATCCAACTAATAAAAACATTGAATTTGTAGCTTTTAACATAAATAATGCGTTAAATTCATAAAAAGTAAAAAATCCAAGTTTTAAGGGCCACCCTATATTTCCGTTTTAGCACAAGTGAGGACACCCTAATTAGATATTAAGGTAGCTGACTCTACCCCCGAAGCATTAAAAATCATTCGGCATTGACAGTTTGAAAATGAAAAGTACTTTTTTTGGCATATTTTAAAAAAATTTTTACCTCAGGACTTATTCCAGAAAAACGAAAGAAAGTCGAGGTAAAACATCAAAAATTCAAAATTCAAGTGTAAATATCTTTTCAACTGTTAGTGAAAACTTAGGTGAGTAAGCTTGTCTTTTCTTTATCTTTCCAAGCACATTATAGAAATATAAAATTCTTTAAAATCGGACTTCATTTGTAGAAGTTACGATTTTTTGAAAGTTTTACATACTTGAGGTAGTCAACTTTCACACCCTGTAGCTTATCTCGTGTTATCACAGGAAGACTACTAGATGATTTTTCTGAAAGCTTGGGTCCTCCTCTACAACTCTTCCATACATTTTAATTTATTCCAACCAGTAGTTTAGGAGATACAGATTTATTACCAAACATTTTGCGTTTGACCCTCTGTGCACCATTTACGTTAAATTAAAGCTTTTGTCAATAAGATTAGTAAATGCATCCAATGGACTTTATATCATTTGCGTCTTGGACATACACTACCGCTCACTTGAATACGACACATACAAAAATTGCTTTTGACATTTAATATTTCGCTAGTGAATAATAACTAAAGCTAACTTTTTTAAATTTAAATTAAACTTTATTTACTTTATTTACTCGATGGTACCCTCTGTGCACCATTTACGATAAATTAAAGCTTTTGTCAATAAGATTAGTAAATGCATCCAATGGACTTTATATTATTTGCGTCTTGGACATACACTACCGTTCACTTGAATACGACACATACAAAAATTGTTTTTGACATTTAATATTTCGCTAGTGAATAATAACTAAAGCTAACATTTTTAAATTTAAATTAAACTTTATTTACTCGATATATTATATACTCGATATAATTCATAATAAACACAAAAATCAAATAATTACTAAAAGTGTTGGCTCATCACATTACGACATATAGCTTAAAATTCAATAAAAGCTTAAATTTTCGAACTTTTTCAATAAAAACTTTAAAAATGTTTATTTCTTGGTTATGTTAGTAAACCTCAATTAGAGATAACCTCAAAAATGCGGTTTGGAATTGAGTCATAAAGGCTTTTTATGTAATCCAAAGAAATCGTACTGCACGCTTTGTTAATGGCTTCAATTAGGTCGGATTTTGTTTCATACTGTTTCCCAGATTCATATACTTTACGAGCTAACCATCCCCATACATTTTCCATTATATTTAAATCCGGGGAGTATGGCGGCCAATCAAGTAATGTTACATTTTGTTTTCTAATCCAGTTTTTAACCACATTGCAGTATGAATAGGTGCATTATCATGTTGATATGTCCATGATATAGAGTTAAAAATATTGGAAAAATGGGGAAATGCTTTTTCCAGAACAGTAATATACGAATCCCCGTTCATTTTTTAAGTAAAATATTGCAAATCGCTTGTTTCATAGTAGGAAACTGAACCCCAGACCATCACACCTCCAGCACAGCTACTATGATGCTCCAAATAATTTTTTTCTTTTCGTAAATCATGGAAATAATAACTGTAGCCATCTGGTCCTTCTAAATTTAATTATTTTCATCGGAAAATACTACTCTGTGCCATTGTTTTTCCCATGTCATATGATGCCGACTAAAAGTAGTCTTTTTCCTCTTCGAGATGGGTTGAGGGGTGGCTTCTTCTTAATTTTTAATCGTTTAAGATTAGTAGCTTTCTGTATTACTTACAAGCTTTACTGTTGCTAAGCTTGCATTAACGTCAGTTTTTTCTTTGATTTTAGCAGCAGAGTTTGCACTTCTGATAATTGCTCTTCTATCTGCAGCCGAAAGAACAGTATAGGTACCTCCTTTCATATTTTTTCCATAATTGGATGGATTACGAAGATAATTACTGATCACACAACGAGTTCGACCAATTTTATTTGCTATTTGGCTAATATTTAGTCCATATTCCTCATAGACTTTGATTTTGCCAATTTCCTTTTCCGCTTTTTTCTTCCCATTTTGTAGGATATCAAAACAAACTAGTTTAATTTTTATTAATATCAATAAAAACATACTTTTCAGAAGTTACTTTGTTACAAAATAAAATAGATAGAAAAATGTCTTATTCTGATGAGCTAAAAAAATCACTATTTTTTAAAGAAGTTAAAATTAACTTTAATAAATTTATAAAAACAATCTCTAAAAATTCTTTGTTCTATCTCAATGAAGGACATTAATGTTAACATCAAACTGAAACTTTAAATACTCTTATGAATTTTGAGAGGGAAACCGGAAAATCTGAATAACATTTATGTCGTTTTCAGATTAGCGGCAGTGTAATATTTTTGAAAGTATCACTATGAAATTTTTTGTGTGTCGTAATATACTAAGACATTTTGAAATACTTCTGAAATTTGAATTGATTTACTTATATCAAGCGTTCATGTTTCACATGTATTATATTGACTACAAAAGTTAAATGAGTTGAATAAGTCTATAATTTCTAATCAGCTGCCTTAAAAACTTAAAAATTTGCACAACAGTAGCAGTCTGTTTGAATGCCGTATTACACAGATCACCAAGGAACAGATAAATACATGGATACTCACCTTTGACATACAAGTTTTAATCGTTTGCTAATTTTCTGTTCTCATCCGATTTTACTTTTTTTGTAAAAAAAAATACCCTCATTGTCGTATCGACTAGCAGAATCCTCCCATATAAAAATCTTTGAAATCGGTTCAGATATAAGGAATCAGTATCGTTTTTAATAAATTTTATACCCGAGATGTTCAACTTTGGGACCCTGTGGACTCGCCCCCTGTAGGTCTATATGGTCTAACTCAAAATTTAAACTCGCCTACACCTCTGCTATCACCATTGACTAAAAGTGTTTGCTCATCACATTACGACATATAGCTTAAAATTCAATGAAATTTCATGAAAATCGGAGCAGCCGTTCCAAAGTTCCATAATTATTTCCATTTCTATGTAACTTTACGAGGTTACATAGTCTGGTAACCTTGTAAAGTTCGGTTGTGAAAATTCTTGTGTTGCGATTCTGTAAAACTTTATTAATATAAAACACTACCAATAATTGTTTTTCTGGTTAATTTCTATAAGATAAGTATTATACATATATATCTTGAATAGTGAATATTGAATTGCTTTGTATTTGATTTATAATTAAGTCTTAATTAAATTTGTTTTATTTATTGTTTTGAACAACAACAATAAAAAATCTTAATTTAAGACTTATTTTTGCATGCAATTGTTTTTGTACGCTTCTTTGACATATATTTGATATAATTCTGTTTGTCAATTTGATAAACTTGTCAAATAAAACAACTCCGTTTTATATATTTTTCCTTAATATTACCACTCCGTTTTTCCATTATTAAGATCAATATTAAAATTAGTGTCCTTGCTAATTATTCGATTACTTGTCACTGGTTTTAATCCTAGATAATTATTTCTTTGGTGTGTGTCCTTAATAATAGTTTGATATGGACTGTATGAATAGGAACTGCAGTATTTCCGGCGAGGAACGTATGGTTTCCTGTTGGTTGTGTTTGGGAAACTACCACTTAAAATGTAGTGGTCTCAAAGCTCGTGATGCTGATGCATTATCCGACAATACCAAAAACTTGCAATGGAATTGTCCAAATTGCAGAGTAATTGGTGTTGAATTTTACAACTTTTTCAAAAGTTATAAAGCTGAGTTCGATGGAATTAAAAAAGACTTTTCTTCTCTGCAAGGAAAACTAACTAAATATGGTGAAATTTTTTCCAAATTCACAAATTTAGATAGTTTTGCTGCCTCCCCGAAGCCAAAACGTAAAAGAACAGCTAAGTCATCATCAACACCCCCTTGTATTTCTAAAAATACTCCTAAAGAATCTGTCCCATTACCAACCACAAATCCAAGTAATAGTCATTCTACTGCTATAACTCCTAATTCAAATACTTTTATTCCACCTCATAATACTTCAAATGCTTCCAATGATAATATAATTCCGTCTGAGTAGACTTTAGTTACCCCCACGGTATCTAATTCGGCAAACGTGCCCATGATCCCAAATCTTGCAGCTAATAAGCCTCAAGAACTAATTTTACTAACTCCCTCATCCTCAAACATTCCAACAAATCTAGATGTTGATAATAACCCTCTTATAAATCCGTTTACTACAGTTACTCCAAAGCCCTTAAAGATTATAGCTCCAAGGAAAACTGTATTTGCCAGTCGTTTTTCAGTAGATACAACAGTAAATGATGTTGAATTCTATATTAAAACGAACCTTGGCATTGAAGATTGCAACGATGTCCAAATTTATAAGATAAATGCACGCAATAGAGCGTCATTTAAGATAATTGTACCAGAGAGTATTTTTGATCGTCTCGTAAATCCACAATCTTGGCCGAAAAATACAATTGTTCGACAATTTATTTATCGTGATGATAATAATGTAGTTCTTCCAAGGGCTTCTGTTCCAAATCCAAAAAACTGATTGAATCTTATAATCCGTTAAATATTAATATTTGTCCAAAAATTTATTATAACTCGTTAGCTATCTCTATTGCATACCAAAATGTTAGAGGTATGAAGACAAAGTTAAAATCCTTTTATTTAGAGAGCTTCGGTATGGAGCATAATATTATTGTACTCACTGAAACATGGCTCCGAAATAAATCTGATAAAGTAATTCATAATTCTGAGATAATGTGCAGTAAATTTCAAATTTATAGACGTGATAGACTGGATAAAGAAGGTGAAGTCTTGATTTCTGTCTCAACTCTTTTACCTTCGGAAGAAATAATCCTTAATAATGATCAAAATATTGAATTTATCGCTGTATGTGTTAACATCAAATTTAGAAAAATTTTTGTAACTTGCTCCTATATTCCTCCTGCGTCAAACATTCAAATTTACGAACAACATGCAAATGCGATAAAATTTGTAGCAAATCAATCCAAACCTGGTGACTCTATTATTGTTCTTGGTGATTTTAACATCCCAAATATAAAATGGTGCAAAACTCCTGATTCATGCTTTTTAAGCCCATCAGTAAGATCGGAAACATCTATTGAGATGCTATTGCAGATTTAGGACTCTTCCAAATAAACAACGTAGTAAACAAGTTTGGGAAATTACTTGATCTTGTATTTGTTGATCAACCAGAGGAATTTAATATTTTTCGCATAAATCCATTATTAAAACCTGAAGATGTTTATCACCCCACTCTAGAAATAAGCATAGACGTCGAAACGAAACTATCAGTACGATCCAGTGTAAATCAAGAGATGGTTTTTGATTTTACCAAAGCTGACTATTCCAAACTAAATCACCTACTTTGTTCCGAAAATTGGTTTGAATACATTCCTTATAATAAAATATGCCCTCGAAATATTGATACCATTCTGAATAAATTTTATGATGGCTTATTTAAATGTTTTAAGAAATCCATTCCAACGACGAGAAAAAAACTGCACATGGACCACCCTGGAATACAAAGCAACTCAATAGCTTGAAAAATTTGAAAAACAAACAATACAGAAAATTCAAAAAGTCAGGTTTATCTATATATTATATGAAATATTCAATATCAAGATCAGTTTATAATTCCGAAAACATCCGATGTTACAATAATTACCTCTTTAAGGTGAAAAGAAACTTTAAAAATAATCCTAAATCTTTTTACCAGTTTGTAAATTCAAAACGCCGAGTCTCTGGTTATCCGTCCATGATGAAATTTGGAGACAAAGTATCCTCAAATGATGCAGATATTTGTGATATGTTTGCCGTTTTCTTTTCATCTGCCTACTCCGATAAAAAAATTACATCAACATTCCAATTATCCATATCCAATTCCTGATGCATCCCTAATAAATTGTCCAACTTTAGATAAGTCCATGATAATAACAGCCATACAGAATCTTAAATATTCTGTTAACTGTGGACCTGATGGTGTTCCAAGTTGCGTTCTCATAAAGTGTTTAAATTCTCTTTTATCTCCAATAACCTACTTATTCAACATATCAATAGTAAATGGTTATTTTCCTGCAGTTTGGAGGGAATCCTATATTATACCTTTGTTTAAATCCGGAAGCAGATCCAACATCTCCAACTATAGAGGTATTGCTAAACTGAGCGTTATTCCAAAACTTTTCGAAAAAATAGTTACTGAAATCCTTTCGCATCAAGTCGTTTGTTATATTTCCCCGTTTCAGCATGGATTCAAAAAAGGATGTTCCACTACTACAAACCTTTTGGAGTTCACAACCTCAGTAATAACAGCATTTGATTCCGGCTTACAGACAGACACAATATATACGGATTTCAGTAAAGCTTTCGATAAAGTAAACCACGATCTCCTATTGTTCAAATTGAATAAACTAGGATTTTCTCCTGTCTTCCTTACATGGATATCTACATATCTTAAAAATAGATACCAATGTGTATTATTTCGAGAATGCAAATCCAAAAACATTTCCGTTCTATCCGGTGTTCCGCAAGGTAGTCATCTCGGCCCATTATTATTCCTAATATTCATAAATGATTTACCATCATGCATTAAGAATTCCAGAATATTAATGTACGCTGATGATGTAGAGCTGTTCCATAGCCTTACTGATTCCTATCAACGTTCCTTACTCCAATCAGATCTAGACAACCTTTATGATTGGTGCATTATAAATCTAATGGATCTGAATTTAAGAAAATGCAAACACATGATGTTCTACAGAAGAAGTCCAGTACTCTGTAGACACAAAATAAAGAATATGAACTTGATTCAGTCGACGAATTCCTTGATCTAGGTGTATTGTTTGATTGTAAACTGTCCTTTAATTCCCATGTTATACAAATTGTTAATAAGGCAAAAGGAGTTCTTGGTTTCCTCAAGCGCTGGGGAAAAGAATTTAATGATCCTTACGTTTCCAAGCATTTATTTACATCTCTTGTAAGACCAATCCTGGAGTATGCTTCCGTGGTCTGGGATCCTCAATACGAAGTTCATGTTAAAAAAATTGAATCAGTCCAAAAACAGTTTATCTTATTTTGTCTTCGTAATCTTCCATGGAATCCTAATATTAATTTACCATCATATAAAAGCCGATTACAGCTAATTGATCTCCCTTCTCTTGAAAGTAGGAGAAAATATATGAATATTTCATTTGTAATTAATTTAGTAAATGGTTCAATTAATTCCGAGTTCCTGCTTCGTAAAATAGAATTTGCAGTCCCGATTCGTTCAACTAGAAATTTTATTCCTTTAAAAATAATATATTTTCGAACTAATTATGCCAACTTTGATCCAATGCGACGTATGTGTAATCAATTCAACATTTTTTATCCATATATTGATTTTTCAGTAAATCCAATCCGTATTAAGAGGAGTATTTTAAACTTATTAAATAATAATATTGTATGATTATGAGATATTTTATTGTTAATAGCTTTAAGAATAATATGTATGCTAGCCTGTAAGAAATTGTAATTTCATTGGCTATTGAATTAAATAAATAAATAAATAAATTTCAATTTTTGAATCGCACACTATGTGTTGTTGGAATTATTTGTGAAATTAATTGGATGTTAATTAAAAATTACATTTTTAACAAATAAATTCCAATTTTCTGAAAAAGGAGACATTTTTAAGAAAAATCAACATTTTTAAAAAATTCTAAACTTTTAGTATAAAAAATTTATTTGCACATTAAAAATTTAAATTTTTACCTAAACTTTATATTTTCAGTAAAATAATATTTTTTTTCTAAAAAAAACTATTCACTAAGAACTGAATGTTATTAAAACATAATAATAACAAATCTGTTTCAAAATTCTAAATATTTAGTTATAGACTCTCATTTGAATCTCTAAATTGTTGCCAAAATTCAGTAAAAACATTTGGTAAACGAAAACTATGTAAAACCTTTTACGTAAACGAACGCACTTACTATTCAATACATTTTTCTAATTACATTATTTATAAAACAATGTTATCAAAATTTAAAAAAAATATATATATTTAAGAGCCAAAATCAGCTTCTTTATAATACATTTTCAAAAACTTAACAACATTATTATTATCGTTATTGTTTTACGGCAGCTATTTTTTTGTAGTTAGCTTACCGAAACTTTTCGTTAACTACCGATGCACAGTGGTCCCAAAACGAAATTTTTTGGAAATAATTCTGTAACTTTAGAACTGATGAATGTACTTGAATGAAATTTCACATGGACAATCCTGAGGTGTATGCCAATTGATTTGGAGGAGAACAGGTTCTTAGCAAGTCGGGTATGAAGATTTTTAAAAAAATCGCCAAAATTTAATTTATGATTTGATTGAAAAAAAATTTTCCACATAGATAGTCCTTATAATTCTCTACAAAAAATATGCTTATATGTGTGGGTTATCTCTTTTACTTTAAGAGATATTTGGACCAAAGTAAAATTTTGACCCATATTTGACCATGTTTTTTTAAGTTTTTTTAACTTGGCGGGCTCAATTTGAGTCTTATAATTTTTTGAAAATATTCTATGGGTTCTATACAAAATTCTAAACAATTGTGCAAGGATCATATACCTATGTGGTTTAGATAAAAAGCTATATCATTTAGAAGTTGAAAATTTGAAAAAAGTTGTGATTTTTTTCAAAAAAATGAACATTTTTTCACTTTAAAATCCGTTACTTTCCTCCGGATCATACATTTTTATTCATGTTTCTAAAAGAATACTTAACATAAAGTTGGGGTAACAGTCTCCCCGCTAGCCTTATCAGAATTCTGTTAATTTTAATTTTTGTGCTTTTAGTTTTTTGTGGTGCAATCATAAATGAAATTTTGGCGATTTTTTTTTAAAATATTCATACCCGAGGTGACCAACTTTGGAGGTCCACCCCCTATCCCCCAGACTTGCTAAGAACTGTTCTCCTCCAAATCAATTGGCATACACCTCAGAATTGTCCATGTGAAATTTTATTCAAATACATCCAGCAGTTCTAAAGTTAAAGAATTATTTCCAAAAAATTTCGTTTTGGGACCACTGTGCGATGTGTTTAACGACAAAAATCGGTAAAATTTCACTACAGAATAACACACAGTGGGGTCAAACGCAATTTTTTTGGTAATAAATCTGTATCTCCTAAACTACTGGTTGGATTAAATTGAAATGTATGGAAGAGTTGCAGAGGAGGACCTAAGCTTTGAGAAAAACTATCTTGCAGTCACCCTGTGATAACACAAGAAAATCTACAGGGTGTCAAAATCGAGTATGTAAAAGTTTAAAAAAATCGTAACTTATAAAAATGAAGTCCGATTTTAATGATTTTTATATTTCTGTAAAGTGCTTGGAAATATTAAGAAAAAGTAAGCTCCTAAGTTATCTCTTACAGTTAAAAAAGTATTTTGACTTGAATTTTGAATTTTTGATTTTTTGCTTCGACTTTCTTTCGTTTTTCGGGAATAAGTCCTGGGATATATGAGGTAAAAATTTTTTAAAATATTTTGTAATTTGCTATATATTTTAAAATAACATGCTGAAAGAATTTTTGGATTATCTCAATGCGTCTAGACGTGAAAAATATTCAAAGTCAGCACTCTGAAATTGGTATGAAAAACGGCTACTTTTTACAAAAATATAGTACAATTCTTTCACTTTTTTCTCAAAGTTCCGTTAAAGAAAAAACTTTTTTCTTTATATATTTCAAAAGATAAGACTTCATAAATGGTTAATACAGAAATTTTGAACTGATTTAGGCTTGCACCCTACATCAGGCATTGGTCGAAAATGCTGAATTTTGGAAAAAGTTAAATTTTTGTAGATTAATAAAAAAAATGTCACGCAATTTTTTTTAAATTTTTTCACGATATTTCATCAAAAAATAGATTTAGAATAATTTGACACTAAACTGCTTCCCGCCCGGCCATAAACGAATGCAGGAGAGCGGATTTCATGAAAAAAGTAAATTTTTTAAACGACTTTTTGTAATTGCATAAAAAAGCATATTATCATAATATTTTCGCCATTATTTCTTAAGTAGTGTATAAAATATATATTAATCTTTCACTCCTGAAAAAATTATTAGAAAAGCTTTACAAATCAATTTTTGCCAATTTTTCAAAATTAAAAAATATAAAAAAGATATAAAAACCAAAAAAATAATGTTTTGTAAAACAAAACTCCGCCTATTTTCCAAAAACTAATAAAATATTACAAGAATATAAAAATAGACTTATTTACCAATTCATTGATGTATAATATGTATATATAGATCATTTTAAAAGCATTATATCATGGTCTCAAATCTGACAACTTAGGTCAACTTTCACAAAATTCATTGTTATACAATATTTCCATATGTGCGTATACGTAACACACAATTGTATTGGCACGTTTTGGTTGCTGAACGAGATAATATTCGTAATAATCGCTTATATTTATTAAATATTGTTTATTTTTGAAAAATTGCCAAAAATTTATTTGTGAAGTTTTTTTAATGATTTTTACAGGAGTGAAAGATCTATATATATTTTATACACTACATAAGAAATAATGGCGAAAATATTATGTTAATATGCTTTTTTATGCTATTAAAAAAAGTCGTTTAAAAAATTGACTTTTTTCATGAAATCTGCTCTCCTGCATTCGTTTTTGGCCGGGCGGGGAGCAGTTTAGTGTCAAATCATTCCAAATCTATTTTTTGATAAAATATCGTCAAAAAATTTAAAAAAGCTAGCGTGACATTTTTTGTATTAATCGATAAAAAATCTAACTTTTTCCAAAATTTACCATTTTCGACTAATGCCTGATGTAGGGTGCAAGCCTAAATCAGTTCAAAATTTCTACATTAGCCATTTGTAAAGCCTTGTCTTTTGAAATATGTAAAGAAAATTTCTTTTCCTTTAACGGAACTTTGAGAAAAAAGTGAAAGAATTGTACTATATTTTTGTAAAAAATAGCCGTTTTTCATACCAATTTCAGAGTGGTGACTTTGAATATTTTTCACGTCTAGACGTATTGAGATAATCCAAAAATTCTTTCAGCATGTTATTTTAAAATATATAGCAAATTACAAAATATTTTTAAAAAATTTTTACCTCATATATCCCAGAACTTATTCCCGAAAAACGAAAGAAAGTCGAGGCAAAAAATCAAAAATTCAAAATTCAAGTCTAAATATCTTTTTAACTGTAAGAGATAACTTAGGTGAGTAAGCATATTTTTTCTTTATCTTGCCAAGCACTTTACAGAAATATAAAAATCTTTAAAATCAGACTTCATTTTTATAAGTTACGATTTTTTTAAACTTTTACATACTCGAGGTAGTCAATTTTGACACCCTGTAGATTTTCTTGTGTTATCACAGGGTGACTGCAAGATAGTTTTTCTCAAAGCTTAGGTCTACCTCTGCAACTCTTCCATACATTTCAATTTAATCTAACCAGTAGTTTAGGAGATACAGATTTATTACCAAAAAATTTGCGTATGACCCCACTGTGTAACACTTAATGACAAAAACAAAACAAATTTTTGATACTCAACGACAAATTTTTGTCGTTAAAAAGTTACGGAATTGCGGTACTGCTTTTATCAAAATCTAAAATTTTTTTGCACTTTATTATTCTAAATAATAAGGATAGGATATCTTAACTTACAGAGAATATTGGATATCTAAACTAGAAGAGAACATATCATAGATATAATACTTAACTACACCGAAAACAAACTTTTTGAAATAACTAATATTTTTTTAATGAACAGTAGTTTAATATTTGCTTGAAAACCATTTTTCTGTATAGAATATGTTCATCGGGAATGACCTCCACTTTATTTATGAAAATTCCATTGCGAATGCATAAAATTGTCGCTAGTGAGACGTCCTTTTTGTTCCATGTTTGAAGTACTAAGCCACGAGTCGAATGGGAATTACAACATTCGGAAAAAAATTTCAGTCACGTTATCCATGCTTATTAGAAAATGATTATGAGACAAATTTACACACTGATATAATTCTTAAACACAATCGTATTCGCTTAATTTTTAATTAAAGTAAGACGCCGCTACAATAATAAACATTTTGACCTTAGAAATATATAATAAAATTGTATACATTTTTCTGATTTTTAAATTTTTTTAATTCTTCATTAAATATTTTATAACATGTGCAAAAATTGTTTTGATACTTATTTATAATCATTTAGAAAATATTCAGGCTTTAAATACGGTCATATAAACATAATTCGCATTTGTTTGTTTTATTTTAAGAAAAGTGTGCTAAAAATATTAAAATAGTAAAATTTTATATAAGGAAAACACAATTTCCTTTAAAATGATATATATTATGATTGTTTTGTGTTTGCAACAAACAAATGCAAATTATGTTCACAGGGACATATTTCAAAAATTTGAGCCTGAATATTTTCTAAATGATTATAAGAATTAAAATAATTTTTTCACATGTTATAAAATATTTAACGAAGAATTGATAAATGTAAAGATCAGAAAAATATATACAATTTTACTATGTATTTTTAAAGGTCAAAGTTATTAATATTGAAAATATGGGTATTTTCGAAAAATTGCCTCGTGTGACCAAATTTACCGGTAGACTGTCATAATTTTTTGCTGAACCTTTAAGAACATATTGATCTATCTAATTGAATTCGCAGAAGTACAGAGATCAACAATCAATTTTATTACAGACTCAAAAACTTCAACTTCTCATCCAAAATTTACCATTTTGACCACTGCGTGATTTTGGGTGAACGTTCAGAACTTTTCAACATAACACACGTTTTCTTGAGGTCCAGTGTTTCAGAAAATGCATAAGAAATAAGTTGGCACAGTAAGCATGTTATTTCTTTGTCTTGCTTAGGAGAATTAAAAAATATATAAATATTTAAAATCAGTTCTTATTTGTAAAAGTTATAAGCCCCTACAGAATTAAGTTTACTTAAATATGAATGTCAGAAAAATTCTGGCCTAATGTAAAATGAATGTAAAGAAAAATAAAAATCTAAATATATTGTTGTGCTTTATTAAAGCTTTGTTGTTTCGTACATTTAGCTTTTATGAACTCTCATTGAGTTTACAAAAGTTTTTATATGTATAGACAACTTTAGCTTTTCTAAAAACTGGGAAAGGTTTCCTAATGATCTGGCATAAGCAACCAGTGAAATGTGCATAGAAACCAGCTTATCCCCACAACAATAAATTTAATTTTTAAAAATCTTTTAATTTTTTTTTTCCAAAATTAGATTTTGAGAATCAAGCACGAAAAAAATCAACTTAAATAAACTTTTATTTCTCGCTTAGGTTAAAATTATATTAAATTAAATTTGTTGCATATAAAACAAGACATATTTCATTAAAATCAATACAAAGAAATATTAAAAACATCAGAAATTTTTTTTTTTTAATTTTTTAATTGTAACTTGTAAATGAGTATCTTCTTTAATTTGCAAATAAAATCGGAGTCTAAACTTACTGGCATTTAAATTTGATATTTTTAATTTTTAATTATGCAATAAAGTTCTTTTTCGTGAATATTTTTAAGATTTTACACATAAGTAGATTTTTAGATGCTTAATTTCAACCGTTATTCACTTTTTTAGATTTGTTGACAAAAATCTCGCAATTCCAAAAAAAAACTTAAAAAAATTTCCAAAAATGGAATTTTTTACTTTTTTTTTTTTTTGCAAAATCTTTCCAGTCGATATCGGGGTGCCAAAATTTCTATTTCTATTACTACTGGATGTATTTCAATGAAATTTCGCATGGACGATCCACAGGTGTATTCCAATTGATTTGGAGGAGCACAGGTTCAAAATACGCTTACATAAGTGGGATATCTCTTTTACTTTAAGAGATATTTTGACCAAAGCTAAATTTTGACCCATTTTTTGACATGTGTGGGCTCAATTTGAGTCCTAAAATCTTCTAAAATATTCTCTGGATTTTGCACAAAAATTTAAATAATTTTCGTGTAAGGATCATACCTATGTGGTTAAGATAAAAAGTTATATTATTTTAAAATAAAAATTTCGTAAAAAAAATTGTGTCTTTTTGTGATTTTTTCAAAAAGGTGATAACATTTTTTCACTTTAAAATCCATTATTTTCCTCCGGACCATACATTTTTTTCATGATTCCAAAAGAACGCTTAACATAAATGCACGTACAACAAACCCGTGGGCAGTTGGGGTAACAATTGGAAAATACCTCAGAAATAACTGTGTGTAATTTTATTGAAATTTATTTAACGGTTCAAAGGTTAAACAAAATTATTTAAAAACACGTTGAAACTGCTGTGCTCTTATGTATGTATGTTTCAAAGTGTTTTTATACCCTATGTGTTTGTGCAGAAATTGTAACGCAGAGAAAAAAATCTTCGGATTTTCTTTTAGTAAACAATTTAATCTGGCAATAATACTTTAATGAAAAATATGACAAGTATGTGCATAAAAATTAATTTACACATTACAGCGGAAATAGCCTTCAAAGAAATGAAGGGTTTGTTTTGCCAATACAATAATCCCCCTTTCCGTTTCTGAGGTTCTTTAAGAGGTCTAATACGAGTTTATATAATTTGTTTTTTAGATAAGGCATTTTGCGCAAAATGTAGATATTTTCCTAAACCACTACTTGCAATTTTAAGTAACGACTTTTCATTTTTCTCTTGTTCTGAAACATTTTTCTCTCCTATTTGGTACACTGATTGTTTCTTCCTATTTTCTGTATCAGAATACTATTTCTTTATAATATCTTCAACCTAAATGAAACCTTTCTTATTCTATTATGTAAAAATAATCAAAAAAGTACAATAGAATTTGACTTAATATAAAAAATTAGAAATAAATTAACTGCATCTATTATTATGAGCAAAAATTTTGGGTATTTAAATCGAAAACGTATGAGTAAATAAATTTTTTTGCATATACTTGCCGTATTTTCCATTAAAGTATCATGCCAGATCGAATTGTTTACTAAAAGAAAAAAAACTCGAAGTATTTCTGAAGAATTTTCGAAAATTATCGTCACTTTAACCTTAGGATGACTGGTAACGTTATGAGCGCTAAGTTATCCTCTTGGTCTGACCAGACCACAGAACGGTTATACGTAAAATGTTGGCCCTAGGAACAATTTATAGTAGCACTTTTGTCTTGATTTTGTGAATAGTAGTTAATATAAGTTATTTATGTTAATATAAAGTAGAAATGTTTCGCTACACCATTGTTGTCAGATAAATTTGGTGAAAAATCATCAAATTTGGAGAAAAAAATCGTCAAAATCGTAAAATCAACTATTTGAAATCATCAAAAAATCATCAATATGAAAAACTACGTATTTTATGTTAATAAACAGTTTTTATGCTTTTTCTGATGAAAAATAAAATTTTTAATTGAAAAGAAATTAATAAAAATTATATTAATTTTATATTGGTGGTAAATTATGAAAAACAAGTACACATTACCTTGTATACATACTTATGCATACTTAAATATACATACATATTTTTGGGATTGTTCTTTTTATTCTTTTATTAAAGTTTTATAATCTTGTTACATATTTTGCCTTTTTCCCCTTTTTTAATCTTACAAAAAATGTTTAAGCTATTATGCAAAACTTCGCTTATAAATTTATTCATTAAATAATCTATTTTATCAATAAATTCTTTCCAATACGCTACCGTAATTTACGCAATTCAAAGTTTATGACTATTTTTTATATGCGTTATGCCAAGTTCGCTTTAAATAAAAGCTCGTATTTCAAAAAATGGTCAATAATAGAATCGCGTTATAAAAAAATTGCTTAAATGAAGTTTCGCGTAAATCGAGGGTTATCTATATGTAATTTTGTATGACTTTCAAACCAAAATAAGTTATTTATCCTTGTTAAAAAAAAAAAAACACATAGGCTCTTTTGTAAACCTATCTACAATATATACAAAATATAATTTGAATGAATTCATCAAAAATGTCTTTGCACTATTTTAAATAAAACGCAATTTTAGGTTTATTTATAAATTATATGCATGGAAAGTGTATAAATGTTGTAATTTTTATTAAAAATAATGTTTATCTAATATTACTCTGCTTGGCAATCATAAAAAACATATGAATTTGCTTATTTACAATGTCATAGGCTGCTAGTAATGTTTCATTTTTTACATCGAAGAAATATTTTGTAATTAATTTCAGTATTCAATTACACCTAATTTTCATTATTTCGTCGTCTAAGGAGATAATTTGTCTTTGTATAGTATTTTTGTGTCATATTTAGCTAATTCTGGCGGAATGTATATTTTGAAACATGTACGTACAAGATAAGAATAGAGCTATTTATTCACGTACAAATTTACGACTGGGGTATATGATGACTACAAGTTTTTAGCGAGAATTATTTAAAGATCCTCTAGGGTAGCTAATTTTTTTAAATTATTGATGATTTGGGTAAGTGCTTGAATTGTCAGATCGAAAAAAATAACAATGTAGTGAAGCATCGTATTGACGTTTTCGCCTTATCAATATCGAATTTATATAAATTTTAATTGACTAAATCTATCCCATTGGTTGTTTATTATTCAAGGTACATATTGCAATTTATTTTTAATATCTTGAACAATAATATTAAGCACTTTTTTAGTAAATATTCTTTTAAAAATGTTTATAGTATTCGGTGGAAATGTCTGGTTGGTAACTTTTTGTTATAGTAATATGGGAGTTTTAAGTGGTTCCAATTAAGTACATTTGGATATCAGATTTGCTTTATTGCTGAATATCCAGTATTTTCCGAGCCTAACGTTTCGTCACCCTCATATTCACTGTATGGAAATGGCAGTTGCACATTATCTCGATTTCAAAGACTAGACATCATTCCCTCTTCATCCTCTTCCTTTTTAGTTACTATAAGGCGTTAAAATATGGAAAGTCCATTTTATGGCATTTAATAACGCCCAAACCACATTTTTTTTTGCATCAAGAATAAATTTTTCGAATTGCCAATTTTTCTCTAACTTAATTTTCGTTCATGAATGACGAACATTTACTCACAAATTTGGGTAAATTCAGTTTTAAGTATTCAGACATTTTATACTTTCAACAACATATTATGATTATTTTTAGAATGATTGTATGTAGATGAATAAAAAGAAACACGTCTACAAAGAGAAAACACATTGTGATCTATCCAGATCAAGAGGGTCAACTTAGCGTACTTTTTCTTTAAACCTAAAATTAATTATAGAAAAAAAACGAAAAAAAATTTTATTTAGTGTTATTGTTCAAAAAAATTAATTTATAAAAGGCGTGGCTTATTAAATATATTTTGTGTGTTTAGCAAATATATGTAGGTATATAATCTAGGTATTTTTATTATTTTTTTTTTTTTAAATTTCAGCTTTGACATTTTTGAGCTCCACAAAAACTAAACAAATTAAAATTAACGAAATTCTGATAAGGTTAGCGGGGAGACTGTTACCCCAACTGCCCTCGGATTTGTTTCACGTGTATTTATGTTAAACGTTCTTTTAGAAACATGAAAAAAATGGATTTTAAAGTGAAAAAATTTTACCACCTTTTTGAAAAAAAATTCAAAATTTCTATTTCTAAATAATAATTGGAATACACCTCAGGATCGTCCATGCGAAATTTCATTAAAATACATCCAGTAGTTATTAAAAAAAAAAAAAAAAAAATCGTTTTGGGACCACTGTGCGCTGTAGCGAAAAAACTTCACTAAGACAGGCTAAAAAGTAAAAATTTTAATCTTTGAAGCCTAAAATCTCTTAAACTAAAAGAGACAAGATATTCATGCGAGGATGTTTTTTTGTAGATTTCGACTAGCAGAATTCTTCTATATAAATCTTTGAAATCGGTTCAAATATAAAGAATCTGGATCGTTTTTAAAAAATTGTATAACTGAGGTGTCCAACTTTGGGATCCTGAGATCTTGAAAATTAAATTTTTAGTAAAAATGACCTGGTATTATATATGTCATTACCAGAGAAGACAAAAAAAAAAAAAAGCTGATTTTGTGTTAAAAAATGTAAAATTAGCATAAAGGCGCAGGAATCGGGAAAGTAGCAGATAAAAGCAAAAACGCAACAAAAAAGCATAAAAGGACAGAAAAAGCAAAAAAGGCATTTTTGTCTTCTCTGGTCATACTTTGAAGAAAAATAACAAAATATATTAAATAAATATTGTCTTCTTAATCTAAATTTCAACTGTATATGGGCAATTCTCTTTTTACGTTTGCCTTTATGAAACCGACCTTTAACCTCAATTTTTTTTCTAAATTCTGACTTTTTTAAACAAATTTTGATGCAATTATATTAACAACACTTTTTGCTGTAGCAGAAAAAAATTCAAGACCTGAAATGGAACCGTTTCGTGATGCCAAGCAACCAAAGTCAAAAATTCCAAAAAAAGTTTTGAAACTAGCAAGTTTTTTTTTATTTCTTTTTATTGCTGTAGTCGCGGATTTTAGCATAAATATCCAATTCTTCTAATGTAGACTATAAACACTTGTAGAAAAGGACTAGCATGGATTTAATTAGCGTGCAATTAACCAGTGTCAAATTGCGTTGTGCAAAAGTCGTGAAACCAAATTTTAAAAATTTTTAAAATTTCGCAGGGGATTTTACGCCGTTTCGGATAATTCAAAACAGAGCTATTAGCTCTTGAAATTATGCATCATTTCACATATATTTTCTTAATGTGCCTATTATGTTATAGCGGATGTTGGCGCTATAAATCAATTTTAAACTAAAATAAGTTCCTGTGTAAAGTTTTACTTACGCAGAAAATATAATTTCATTAAAAATATTCATCAACGATTTTCATGGGCTAAGAACGCGATGCTTTTAGTTCGTCGAGGCACACCCAAGGCGCTTATCAAAATTGGCGATGATATATGTCAATCTGTAGCTGCTTTAATACCATATATTAAAATCAATATGGCGTTCGAAAAAAAGTACGATTTTTCATTTAATGCAATTTTAGAGCTTTGACTAAGTGCAACTAAAAAATGTATATAAATGACATTGTCTTATAACTTAGTTAAAAAAAAAAATGATGAATTTTGCAATAAATGGATGAATATGAACAACACTACATCACTAAAAACTGAATTTTGCAAATTTTATAACAAGGTTTAATAATTATTAAATCGCTAATATATCCACGCATATTTAACTTATCACGATATTTTTAATTTGTATTTTAGATACAGCATTGCAGAGTACATAAATGCAATAATTTTTGATTTAGGACTATAAATAGAATTTTGGCAATTTTTTTTGTAAATTTTTATCTTAAACCGCCATAACATTGATGCCGTTCGGTAAAAGTCATTCACGCGAACAGATCTGTGTTCCGTTGATGTGCCATTTAAAAATTTTCGACATTTTTTTGAACATCAAAGGTAAACGAGTTTGAAGAATTTACCATATATGAAAACAAGTTATTTTTTAGACGCTTTTAATAGTGGTTTTTGGCAATTTTTTTCTTTTAATTTTTATGTCGATTTGACGATATTTTGTTTTATTTTGAGCGGTTTTTTTGGAAAAAGCCTAACATTCCTGCCTATAATTATTCCCATATTTATATCGCTACAAAAACCTTTAGAAAAATCTCAAAATCAAAATAAAAAAATCGAAACGAAGCCTAATGTTTATATTTATCTTGCTTAGTAGAATTCAGGAATGTGAAAAATATCAATTTTAAACTTCGGAGTATTTTTCGCTTACAAATATAAACATAACCACAAAAATATTTTGACACTTATCTTTTCCTCTATTTTTGGTCCAAGTTTCTAAAAGATCTTTTAGAACATCCAGATTTATTATAAAAATATACTTGAAAAAAGTATAAAACTTAGTTTAAATATTGTGTATTTACCAAATGGAGTGACTTTGGAAAATGTTTGTGGTTTATTTTCCTTAAATGATTCTGTTAACAGCCAATTTTTAGTTTTTAACCCACAATTATTTATAGATCTATTTGTTTCGATAGATGTTTTATTTATTTTTACACAAAATATCCTCATATCGCTTTCTTTATTTTCATGTTTTATCAATGATATTCCATTCAGGTTATCCACTTGTGTTTCTGACGAAGATTTTAATTCGTCTGTACTAGAGAGATCCGTGATATCGATATCTATTGATTCATTGTCATCGTTATTAGCACATGAATGCTGTTTTTTTAGTATTTTATTTGACAAAGGATCACAAATGTTCATTTGATTTAGGGAATGAGCTTCACTTTTTGAACATTCAAATGATTTAATAACAAATTTCGATAATTCCTCCATATTTGTATTTTTTTTTATTTTTTAACACACGACACTAATTTTTCATTCAATCGATGCTTTTGGCAAGACGTTAAAAAACGAACTCGTATATGTTAAAATCGAGCCATTACTATTAAGGGTTATAGATAGAACTTTTCAAACAAGTGCAAAACTTTGCGCATGTCAAAGTAAACCATAAAAATGTTTTTTCTCTTTTTTTAATTACAGTCACGTACATATGTATATACAATAAAGATAGTATGGGTTTTAAGCACAGTCGCATAGTGGGATATTGTATGAAAAAAAAACACAAAATAATGGAAATTTTCTTCCCATAGACGATTGCACACTTTTAAGTTTAGAAAGAGGCATTTTAACAAATAAAATTGTCTTCTTTTCAAATATGTATAAAAAATTTTACAACACGAATATTTGTGAATGGCTTTTTGCAAAAAAAAAAAAAAAACACTGAGAAAGGATGGATTTGTGACTTTTTGCATATCTTTAATTATGCAATAAAATTCTTGTTAGTGAATAGTTTTGAATGAGACTTCAAATATAAGAAAATCTTTTGATTCTTAATTTAATGCGCTATTAATTTTTTTAGATTTGTCTACAAAAATCCAGTAATTCCCAAAAAAAACTTTAAAAAATTTACAAAATGGGATTTTTTAATTTTTTTTGCTATATCTTTCCAACCGATATCGGGGAGCAAAAATTTCTATTGCGAAAAATATTAGAACACTTTAGACTAAATAAAAAGTATAACTTTTTTTTGATTCCAGCTTTGCGATTTGAGAAATTAAGACAAAAATTCGAAATTAGTTTGAAAAATAAATCAAATTTGGGAAACTCTGGTTCTCGCAAAAATCGATTTTTAAAAACTGTTTTTCCTTTAAAGTATTTCGTATTTAGTTATCTTTCGGAAAAATATAAATACTATATATGTTACTTAACAAAATTTTTATATAACAGAAAAATAATGAAAAATCAACTTTTTTTGACATTTTAAATCTTTTAAAAATTCTTTCTTTAAACAACTTTTCTATTTGTTTTTAATGAAATAAGAAAACCTTTAAAAAAATTTTTGAAATCGGTTCAGATATAAGGAATCAGGATCGTTTATACCCGAGGTGTCCAACTTTGGAAATCGGAACAGCCGTTCCGATGTTCCATAATTATTTCCGTTTAATTTTTCGAATCGCACACTGCACAGTGTCCCATTAAAAAAATAAAATGGAAATAAATCTGGAATTCCCAAACGGCTGGTCCGATTTCAATGAAATTTCAGACAGTGTTAGTAGAGGTGTAGGCAAGTTTACGTTTTGAGCTTGGACGTTATAGGCATAACGGGGCGGGTCCTAAAGTTGGACACCTCGGGTGTTTCAAAAATTTAGAACGATCCAGATTCGTTATATCTCAGCCGATTTAAAATATTTGTATGTGAGTGTATTCTGCTAGTCGAGACCTACAAAAAACGTCGTCTACCTATGTGTAGGTTGTCTCTTTTAGTTTAAGAGATATTTGGTTTCAAAGATTAAAATTTTTGTTTTTGGACCTATCTTGGCAAGGTTTCTTTTGCCATATCGGGTCCAAATTTCACGCGATTTTTTTTAAATATTGTTTATTTTATTAACAACAAATAACAAAATTGTGTAAAAGAGAGTTTTTACGGTTGTGCATTTGAATTTAAATTTTGAAAAAAGTAGATTTTTCACCTTTTTTTTTTTTTTTTTTTTTTGCGAAAAAGGTAGTTACGTTCTTTTTGAGTTATAAAAAAATTTTCTTAAGTAACATATATAGTATTTATACTTTTCTGAAAGACTACTTTATAAGGAATTGTGTGAAGGAAAACATAATTTAAAAACTTTAATACTGAGTGAACCAGGGTCTCTCAAGTTTTACCCATTTTTTTATGATTTTCCAATTTTTGCTTAATTTCTCAAATCGCAAAGTTGAAATAGAAAAAATAGTTATATCTTTTACAAAGTTTGATGTGTTTTTAATTTTTTGATGATATAAATTTTTGCTTCCCGATATCGGTTGGGAAGATATAGCAAAAAATTTTAAAATCCCATTTTTGGAAAATTTTTAAAGGTTTTTTGGGATTTGCGGGATTCTATTGAGAAATCTAAAAAATTTACTAATGATCCAAATTAAGCATCAAAAAGTCTACTAAGGTGCAAAATATTATTAATTTTTAATTTTGGAATAAAATTTTTGTTAGGTAATATTTTTAAATGAAATTTTGCACTTGGGTAGATTTTTTGATGCTTAATTTGGACTTTCACTTTCATTTTCAATTTCACTTTTTCTCAATAGAAATCGCGCAAATCCCAAAAAACTTTCAAAAATGGGATTTTTTAAGTTTTTTTCTATATCTCATAAAAAAAATGAGTCAATTTTGAGAGACCCTGGTTCACACAGTATTTAAGTTTTTAATTATTGTTTTCCTTCACACAATTCCTTATAAATTAATCTTTCAGAAAAGTATAAATACTATATATGTTACTTAAGAAATTTAAAGGAATCATCTAAGACCCCACAAAGTATATATTTTCTGGGTCCTGGTTAGATTCTGAGTCGATCTAGCTATGTCCATCCGTCTGTCTGTCTGTCTGTTGAAAGCAGGATAGGGCTCGAACTGAACAACGTAGGGGGAATTTGGCACAAATGTTTACCTTATACAAGGTTTGTTTGGTGTTAAAAATGGGCAAAATCGGTTAAGAAACAAAAAAGTTATGGACTAAAAACTAGAAACACAGGGTGTCCGTTTTATACTTTTCTGCTGATATTTCTTCAACAAAAGCTGTACGACAATGAAATTTTGTACGTATAGTTTTGGGGATCGATATAAACTCGGAGACCAAAAATGTGCTTGGTCCGCCCACTTTACCGCCCACCTCCCATATAAGGTGAAAATCAACGAAATTGAGTTCAAATAGTTAAAGGACCAATGTAAACTCGGAAACAAAAAATATAACATTCGCGCTTGTTATAATTCAAAAAGAACGAACTACCTTTTTCGCAAAAACGGCGAATATCTACTTTTTTCAAAATTTGGACCTGCTATAGCTAAAAACCTTACCAAGATAGGTCCAAAAACAAAAATTTTAATCTTTGAAGCCAAATATCTCTTAAACTAAAATAGATAACCTACACATACGTAGACGACGTTTTTTGTAGATCTCGACTAGCAGAATACATTCACATAAAAATCTTTTAAATCGGCTGAGATATAACGAATCTGGATCATTTTAAATTTTTAAACACCCGAGATGTCCAATTTAGGACCCTCTGGACCCGCCCCCGTTATGCCTATAACGTCCAAGCTCAAAACGTAAATATATCTTTAACAGAACCGAAACTATGCCACTTTAAAGTTTATTAAGTCACAGAAAATTCCATTATTTGCGTACTTTAGCACAAACACACATTCGAACATTGGCTACGGGAACAAATTATTTATGTTGTTATGGCTTTTTCACATCCACAATAGTACAATGTTTTTGGAATTTTCCGTGACTTAATAAACTTTAAAGTGGCATAGTTTCGATTCTGTTAAAGATATTGATTTCCACATTTTTCCGAAGTCCCGTAGATTTTGATTGAAAACTTTTAACAACATATTACAAATTCTTAAATTGTATTCCATTTACCGATTTGTGCTTTGGGATTTGAGAAAATATAGACTAAAGTTAAAACTTTCATATAAAATGGGTCAAATTCGGGAGGGTGTGTACCTTGACCTCTTAAGTTATTGGGCTCATTTTTTATTTTAAAGTCTTCTCTGTAAAGATACCTTTCAGAAAAGTATAAAATTATTAAATGTTTTTTTTAGAGAAAAAAGAGTGTAGATACTTTTTCGGCCAAATAAATACAAAAAGTCGTAATTTTTGCAATTTTCAAATTCAAAATCGTTTATTCAATAGATAAAATTTTTGTATTCAAAATGAAATCGGTCAGAAATACGAGTATATATACGAAAAAATTGGACCAAGAACATGCAAAATTGAAATACTTAAAAATTCAAATACAAATAACTCAAAAACCATAAGAGATAAATAGATCATGCAAGCATGTTTTATGTAGGTCTTGTCAGTGTCTACAATAATAGAGTGATTCCATATCAAAACGGACAAAAAGCAGACATTTTCGGATTTGAAATCTCCGATTTCAATGAAATTCGCTACATATATTAAATGTTTTAAATGTTGCTAAAATCACAATTTTTCTGAGAAAAGAATCCTTCCGGTCTAAAAATATGACGTTTCAAAAATCAAAAAGCTGTTGATCATAGTTTATTGCTCATAACTTCTAAAATATACGTTGTACAATTCTTATTTTTATTTCATTTAATAAAAAAAACACATTGACTCTAAAAGGACAAGTAAAACATTTATATACTTCGAAAGTTCAAAGGTCAAAATTGATAATATAAAGATTAAAGCTTAATATCTCGAAAAACGGTATTTTAAAATTCTTAAAAAATATATATATTGATAGTGAAACTCTTCTCTATATTTGTGCCAAATTTCAAGTTGGAGCCTCTATTGGTTTAGGAGTTATGAAGCAAAATACAGAAAAAAAACACATTTTTTGTATGTAGAATTTAAAATATTTACAAAAATTGTTTTGAAATTATTTTTTTTTATGAGCACATATTTAAAAAAAAATAAAATTTTATATACAAAATTTGACTTCAGTTCATATTTTGTTACATAACTTCTGATCTAAATGAGTGTCCAACATGTAATTTTGCACAAGCATGAAGTAGAGTTGTATTAATATTATGTAATTTTTTTAGCATTTTAAAAATATCGTTTTCGGAGACAAACCATTAGGTTTATTTTTTGTAAGTCTTATTTTGACCTTTGAACTTTCGATCAAAAGTAACTCACTATATATAATTTTTAAGGTAATGTCTCTGTTTTTAAAATCACATTAAAATTAACATTTTATTTTCTATAGCTTAGGAGCTATTAATAATTGGATTTTATTTTTGGTCATAACTCCTAAACTAAGTAAGGCTCCAACTTGAAATTTTATATCCATATGGAGAAAAGTTATGTGAACAATATATAATTTTTTAAGAATTTTAAAAATACCGGTTTTTGAGTTATAATAGTTAGAATTTTTTTTATCTCCAACTTTGACGTTTGAACTTTTGATGTAAAAAACTTTGTATATATCGTAAGGTAAGGTAATATCTTTGACTTTAATATGCAGCAACAACTAGAGGTCTACCATGTATATTTAAGAAGTTATTAGAAGTTAATTAGGTATTCATTTGTAAAGTTTTTAACAATTTTTCGTTTTTTAAACCGTCATATTTCCGGACCGAGAAGAAACATGGGTCTGAAATTTCATGTTTTCGGAAGCACTTCCAATAGTCAATGCTTGTAATGAATTTCACTGAAATCGGACAGCAATCGGAAATCCGATTGTTGTCCGTTTTGACATGGAATCACTCTATAAAAATATTTCAAATTGGACGAGAAACAAAAATTTGGCAAGCGATTAAAAAATTTGCATGTCATAGGTACCCAATTTTGAACCCCTTTAGTTCGGTTCCCCCTTCCAAACTTAACATTGTGCACTCCTCTGCTATGCTTATATTAAATTTCATGCAAATGCATCCAGCCGATCAGAAGTTACAAATTTATTTCCAAAAAATTTCGATTCTGCCCCACTGTGCAATGCAGTGAAGCATCTTATAGGCATTTCAGCCTTATAAACATCGTGGTTATATAATCTTTGATCAACTAAACCTATTCCATTAGTTTTTAACTATATTTCTGTAGTCTTTTAAAATTTTTCACAGTAATTTATAATAATTTAATTTATTAATTTCCTGAACACTTTTGTAGTAAACATTATTTTAAAAATGTTCATAGTAGTTGGTGGTTACTGTCGGGTTGTTAATATTACGTTCGAGTATTATGAGTGTTTTAAGTGGTTACAACTACATTTGGATACCAAATTTACTTTACTGTAGAATGTTTAGTGTTTCCCGAAACTAACATTCATAACTCTCATCATCACTGTATTTAAATGACAGTTGTTCATTATCTCGATTTAAAAGACAAGACATTATTCCCTATTCATCCACTTCCTATTTAGTTCGTTCCTGTTGCAGATCATTTACTCATAAATTTGGGTAAATTATGTTTTTTTCTGACATCTTATACTTTCAACA
Organism: Protophormia terraenovae; assembly: GCA_951394005.1. Taxonomy (NCBI): domain Eukaryota; kingdom Metazoa; phylum Arthropoda; class Insecta; order Diptera; family Calliphoridae; genus Protophormia; species Protophormia terraenovae. Next base: position 66,589,848 of record OX596074.1, read on the forward strand.
ACATATCATGACTGTTTTTAGAATGATTGTACATAGACAAACAAAAAGACATCTTTATGAAGAAGAAACACATTGTGATCTATCCAGACCAACACTTATAGATGCCTTAAAAATAGGAATATTTTAATGAAATTTAGCACAAATAAGTTTTATATCAGCAAAAATCTGTCTGCCAAATTTCATGAAGATCGGTCCATAACTGACCATAGCTCCCATATAAATTCCTCTCCCGAAAATCACTAACGTGCATAAATCCCATACAAATGTTAGTATTATGTTAATATTTAACACAAGTAAGTTGTATAATAGTAAAAACATAATTATGTGAATTGAAATGGTGTAGGGTATCATATAGTCGGGCTTGACCGACTATATCTTCTTCTCTCGTTTTTTCTTAGTTATTGTACTCCAATCGACTAAAAATTAATTTCATTCGATTCACTAGATTTCATTTAGAGATATCATGCTCATTTTTTTTATACCCTACACCACCAAAGGTGGTTGGAGTTTTATGTGTTTGTGCAGAAGTTGTAATGCAGAGAAAAAATCTTCGGACTGTTCGACTCAGAATCACTTTCTGAGTCGATTTAACGATGTCCGTCCGTCCGTCTAGTCGGCTGGCTGGCTGGCTGTCCATGTAAAGCTTGTGCACAAAGTACAGGTCACAATTTTGAAGATAATTTGATGAAATTTGGTACATTTGGCCTTTTTCAACACAAGGACGAAGCCTATTGAATTTGGTTATGATCGGCCCATTATTTCACCTAGCCCCCATACAAATGTCCTTCCGGAATAGAGTTTTAACACTTATATATGCCTTAAAAATAGGAATATTTTTAGTACAAATAAGTTTTATATCAGCAAAAATCCGTCTGCCAAATTTCATGAAGATCGGCCATTATCTTAAAATGTTTGAATAATTCATAAAAAATTGTTAATGTGAGGTAACGCATATTTATTAGAATATTATAAAAGATCGCAAAAAGTCGCAGCCAAAATTCTCAAATATAATTTTATAGATATTATTTTATTTAAAAATCGCATTTTTAAATTAGAACTCGTTGGAACTTTTTTGTTCCAATCCATTAAAAATAAAATTTCCCAAAAAATATATTTTTTAATATTATAATTTCTTTTAATTAAAAAACAATATATTCAGTATTTATTTTTTAACCTAACAAATTATAACAGAATAATTTGGATGCATTTATTATTAAATACCCAAAAAAATCATATTAATATCTGCAGTATTTACTGAGATATATGAAGTTAAAGTTAACATAATTCGTTACAAAAGTTGTAAATAAAATTAAAATATTTTTAAACGTTGCAGCTTTGAAAATCCATAATTCGCGCTATAGACACTTTTCAATACTTTAAGTATTGTTTCCATAATATATGATATGTTTACTAATAAATCGAAAAAAATATTTCAATTAATAAGTTTTTATTTTTGTATTTTTGTCGTTCTAATTTGAACAAATGTGACACTGTGCAATGGTTAACTACACTTCAGTACTTGAGCTCTGAGAGAGAGAGAGTACGATTAGTAAATATATTCGATGTTGGTCTTCACATATGCAGCGAAAACTTATTCGTTGCAGACCTTTAATGTTTAATAAAAATAACAATATTTATCCTCTTTCTATGCATATCATTTATAAATAAGCATATAATTGTGTTTTATTTAAAAAAGTGCAAATATAGGAGCTTTTTCATCTTATTTGGTTTTAATCACAATAGTTGTTATTATAAGTCTAGCGAATTATTTCCTCTTTATATTAACATATATTACTTATATTAATTACTACGAACAAAATCAAGACAAAAGTGCTAGTATCTAGTACCAAAATTGTATCTATAACCGTTTTGTGGTCTGGACAGACCAAGATAGAGTTGGGAATAATATTAAATTTTGGTGAATCGTTCGTTATCGGTCAGTATGACTGAATGAAAGATTTCTATCTTTTCTTTCATCTTTCATTTACTGAAGTATGAATGGAATAGAAACCAAAGAAAGATTCTTTCCTTTCTTTTTATACCCTTCACCACAGGTGTAAAGGGTATATATAAGTTTGTCATTCCGTTTGTAATTTCCACAATTTTCGTCGGAGAGCAAAAAAGTTTATATTTTCGGAATCCTTGTAAGAAGCGATGACGATTGGACCATGTCCGTCCGTCCGTGTGTCGGTTGAAATGGCGTTTATGAAGCCCACCGATAACTGACATATATAATATGTATGTCAAACGATCGGAAATGCTTTCGAGAATTTTGCTATTGGAATTCAGCAAGATAGGTTCATACAATGCGGAGATATGTTCAAAAAACCGGTTTTTTGAACCGGTTTTCCAGTTTCTGAAGCCTCTGTATACACTACGGACTTCGTTTTTACAAAGAATTCTCGGACATTTTTTTCTGAATTTTTGTTCTGAAATAATGAAATAAATCGGTTCAGTAATAACTGAGATATCGGACAAAACGCATTTTTTATTTTTTGAAGCCTTGGTTTAAGCTGTAGATTTTTATAAAATTTCAGTTTTTTGAATCAGGAAGATCGGTTTATAAGTGGTGGAGATATGCTTTAAAAACCGGTTTTTAGAACCGGTTTTTTAGTTTCTGAAGCCTCTGCATATATCAGGGACTTCGAATTTTTAAAGGGGGCTCGAAAATTATTTTCTGAATTTTTGTTCTGAAAAAATTAAATAAATCGGTTCAGTAATAACTGAGATATCGGGGAAAACGAATTTTTTTATTTTTGAAGCCCTTGTTCAAGCTACAGATTTTTATTTTTATATAGATCAGTCATAAATATTTTTATAAAATTTCGGTTTTTTTAATAAACCAAATTCGTTCATAATCAACAGAGTTATGGCCCAAAAACAAATCTGTTAAGAATATAAATACACCAACAAACATGTATATTAAGCATTGTAATGACTATTAGTGACGTTTTTTGTTTTTTGTATAGACAAGTAGTGTAGTTATCAACAGCAGTAATATGATGAATAACAGTGTTGTTGTTGTTGTTCTTTGTATATGCAGTCTGTACAAAAATAAATAGATATGGAATTGTAGTTGTTTATTTTTAAAAACTAAAACATATCTGTTAAGAATATACATAAATACATACACAAACATGTATATTAAGCATTGTAATGACTATTAGTGACGTTTTTGCCTATAAGACAAGTAGTTTAGTTAGCAACAGAAGTAATATAATGAATAACAGTGTTGTTGTTGTTATTTGTATATGCAGTCAGTTTGTATATACACACATAAAAAAAATAAATAAATATGGAATTGTTGTTGTTGTTTCTTTTTTAAAAGCAAAGCCTGTTATGATTGTTTTTTTTTCATATTCAAATTTTCGTAGTTTGAAAAGAATTTAGATTTAGAAAATATGCAAGCATACGTTAAGGCGAAAATTTTATTAATTGTCGGTAATATGGTAATATGATGTCGATAAGATGGTAAGATGGTAATATGGTGAAGGGTATCAAAGATTCGGCACAGCCGAATCTTTTTTCAATTTCATTTATCTTTCATTTATGGAAGTATGAATGGAATAGAAACGAATGAAAGAAATTTTTTTTTCTTTCATCTTTCATTTTCTGAAGTATGTATGTATGGACTGGAACCGAATGAAAGATGTTTTTTATGAAACTAATGTCTATGGTTTTATTATTTTATTCAGTTGTTTTGAACTACATTTGTGTATTATTTACATCAAATTTTTTTGTGCCGGATGAATTCACATATTCAAATCAGCTGAAAAGAATATGACAGAAGGAAAGAATGAAATATGAAAAGTGAAACATAAACATGAAAGATTGTGAACTATTTCATACCTTTCATTAAACTGAATCTTTAAATTGAAATATTTCTTTCATAAACGACACTACTCCAAGAGGACCAAGAGGATAAATTTGTGCTCATAACCAGGGCTGTCAGATGTGGCGATTTTTCGCCAAACGTGGCGATTTTTAATTGCTTTTGGCGACTGAATTTTCCGTTTTGCGACATGGCGAATTTTTTGGCGATTTTTAACAAGGTGGCGATTTATTTGGCTAATTTTTCTTTTTTTTATAATTTTATTTATTATTAAAACTATTACGTTTTCTTACTAGCCAACGCCTATTTTTAGTATTTTTCTATTCGAAACGGCGATTTTCAATAAGGGATCCGTATAAAGATTTTTAGGCGGTCGCTAAGACCTTTTGCTTGAACATAAAATTAAAAGGTTTCTTTAAACAGATAACACACATATGTATATTAATTTCTCCATACTTGTAAAATAAAGTTGCAAAAAATATAGAGTAAAAATTATAAAACTATTGTAAGACATTTATTAGCAATTTTAAAATCCATTTTTAAATACAAAAGTTTTATTTTAAATTTATAATTCATTGAAATCAAATGTTTTTGCTATTTTCTTAAATATAGCCTGATTTAACAAAAGCATTTGGTATCAAATTGAGAATATGCCATTAATTTTTATCTTTAAGTATTAATTTATTTTTTGATTAAGAATTATTTAGGAATATACTTTGATATGAAATTGAGAAAGTATCACTTTTTTTCAAATGAATATTCATTTTTATTCAAACTTGAAATTCAACATACTTATTTGCAGAAATACCTTTAAATTATCAAATTTAGAGTTTGTAGAAACCCCTGATCTAAGTCGGGGATCACACACAGCAATTTTTCCTACTGTAATTCTGAGTTCGTAGGAGAGATAAGAAAAGGGAATACTTCGTTGTTTTCTTCGAAACATCTTATAAGTTTAATAGGATAATTATATAATTTTAGAATTATTCTGTTAAAATTGTTGACCTTAAACTGAGCTATGTATGTCAGAAAAGTGTATTGAAACTAATATTTTTTTTATTAAATTATTATTAGCTACTGAAATTATCATTGACTTTGATGCTGAATTTACATTTTAAAATTATATAAAATTTGAAGCACTAAATATTTTAGTGGTTTTCAGTTTTTCTTAAAAAAATATATAAAATTTAATTTTTGGCGATTTTTGGCGATTTCTGATAAACAATTTGGCGACAGGGGCTCAAAAAAATCTGACAACCCTGCTCATAACGTTACCAGTCAGGTAAGAAATTTATGAATATTTCGTAAGTATTTAAGTTAGATTTGGATAGTTCTAATTCTAATTTTATTGATTTTAAAATAAACTAATGTTGAGACGAAGATTGAGCGTAGAATGAGATTCCTCGGTAGACGGTCCGGATTGTTTCCATGATGTGTCACTGTCAAACCTGATGAGATTTGTTAGGAGTACAAGCTATGAATAAAACTATTCAATCACTAAATTTTTAGTAAAAATATTTGAATAATACTTTTTGAGCACTCAAATACTTAATTGATACAGTTAGAAAAATAATTGTAAACATTTTTAGTTTTTGATTATTCTTTAATTGAAAATTAATAATAGACATGCTGGGATCTGGTCCCAAAGTCATCTCGGGTATGAACATTTTTAAACCTGATTCGTTATATCTGAATCGATTTCAATGACTTTTACATTAAAAAAAAAAAGTAAAAAATCCCATTTTTGGAAATTTTGTAAAGTTTTTCTTGGTAATTGTTGGCTCTTCGTTAACAGATGCAAAAAAGTTAGTAATACTTATTTTAAGCATCAAAAAAGTCTACTCAAGTGTAAAATTTCATTCTAAAATATCTACTAACAAAAATTTAATTCCAATAACATTCACAAAACCTCAAATCAATCCTTCTTCGGTATTTTTTGCAAAAAGTCTTCAACAAACTTTCGTATTAAAAAAATTTGTATATGTATTTGAAAATAAGACACAATTTCCTAAGCAACGATTATAATATGTATTTTTGATCTGTCTGGCGCACAGTGTGCGATTCAAAAAATGAAATGAAAATAATTATGGAATTTCGGAACGGCTATTCCGAATGCAATAAAATTTCACATAGTGATAGTAGAGGTGTAGGCGAGTTCACGTTTTGAGCTTGGATCATATAGACCAAAGAAAGGCAAAAAAAAAAAAAAGACATAAAAAATTGAATGTGTTTGTGTATTTTATTTGTTTACGCTTTTTGTTGCGAATGTATTTGTTATATCTAGCACACAAAAAATATTAATTTTTTTTTGCTCTCTTTGTTATGTGATTTGTTTCTGTTTTTGCGACATGGTCTTGCTTTGTTGAAAGCTAGAACACAACTAAATGATTTTTTGTTTTATATTCATACTCAATTGTTTATCTTCGTTAATATTCGTGTTGTGTATGTGAAAATGCCGAAAACACTCGGTTCCTGCTATGGGTGCCTTTCACTCATGTAGACCTACTGGGGCCAGGTTCATAGGGTCCAAAAGTTGAACACCTATGGTATGAATATTTTTAAAAATGAACCTGATTTGTTATATCTGAATCGATTTTATATTGGAAGATTCTATTAGTCAATATATACAAAAGCTCTTATGCATATCTTATCTCTTTTTGTTTGCGAAATTTGTTTGCCAAAAAAATGGTCGCATTCTTTTTTTGTTATATACAAATTTTCTTAAGTAACATATTCAGTGTTTATATTTTTCTGAAAGATAACTAAATAAATAAAAAATATTCTGGAAGAAAAAATTTGAAAAATTGATTTCTGCGAGCAACAGGGTTTCCTAAATTTTACCTATTTTTTTCGAAGAATTTCTAATTTTTGCCTTAATTTTTCAAATCGCAAAGCTGGAATCAAAATATTTTATTGTTTTTTTTTTTTTTTTTTTTTTTTATCAGTCAATTTGCAATTCCCAAAAAAAAACTTTAAAAAATTTCCAAAAAATGGTTTTTTACTTATATTTTTTTTGGAAATATAAATTTTTATTGGTAGCAAAAAAGTAAAAAACCATTTTTTGGAAATTTTTTAAAGTTTTTTTTTTTGGGAATTGCGGGATTTCTCTTGATAAATCTAAAAAAACTGAAGCCTATGTTAAATAAATTGAAAATTATACAAATTTTTATTACTTTTAGATCACAAGTTTAGGATCTCATTTAATTCTTTGGATATTCTTTTTTTTGTGATAGTTTATTTAATAAAATGCGACATGAAAATATTATAATATTATAATTTCATAAATACTAGAATTTGTGAAAATAAAAATTCCGAAAATATGGTTTTAAGCAAAGTAAATTTAAAGTTATATAAGATATAAGATACTTAAATATTTTAATGTTCATCATCAAATTTAGGTAGAAATACCAATTTTACTTTTATGAAAAAAATGCAACTTTTTTATACAAATGGGCGAAAGAACTTATAAGATAAATCATATGTGATCAACATTAAGTTTCTTAATAACTATTTAAATAGATTAAGTACTATAATTAGTTTTATTTATGTTTTATATGTATTACTCAGACTATTCGGTTAATCGAATAATTAACCACTAATCGGTTATTAACCGATCAACTTTTAACCTCGAATAATTATTTGTCGAATTAACCGATTTATATGAAAACCCGAAGTATTTGATACCCTACTAAATAGTTCAAAAATCAGATAAAATATTGTGTAAATATAAAACATTTTAAAAATAATATTAATAATTGCGATATTGTTTTTGCTTCATGTGATGATTAATATAAAGAAACTTTTTCGGATAATACATATCTAACAAAATCTTCTTTGTTTTGTTGACAAAAGGATGGAAAAAATGATTTCACATAAAAATGCTTGTTGATGAAAATTGTTTTAATACATAGTTTTAGGGCTTCAGAGCAAACAGGCGGATAAATTTTGGTATATTTAAACTAAAATCCTTTGAAATTTATTGATTCAAAATTATATTTTACACACGAGTTACATTTTATTACTATTACTTATGTTTTAATGTAAGAGATATTAGGCTTCACAGATTAAAGTTTTTACTTTTTAGCCTGCCTTGGTGAAGTTTTATCGCTACAGTCCAAATTACGCCCGATTTTTGTTTATTTCTTTAACAACAAATAGAAAAATTGTGTAAAGAAGAAATTTTGAAAGAATATTCACGGAGCCAAAAGTTAGCAGAATCCTCTTATACATAAATCTTTCAATTCGGTTAAGATATAAGGAATCAGGATCAGTTTTAAAAAATATTATACCCGAGGTGTCCAACTTTGGGACCCTGTGGACTTGCTTCCTGTAGGTATATATGGTCCAAGCTCAAAACATAAACTCGCCTACACCTCTAGCCTCACCATGTGAAATCGGAACACCCGTTGCGAAGTTACATAATTATTTCCATTTCATTTTTTGAATCAAAGAATTCAAATCCTCTTAACGAGAAAATGAGTTATTTGAGAATATGTTTCTGGAATGCAAATGGCTTAAACCAACACAAATCTGAGGTATCATACTTCATGCAAAAACAAAATATTGATGTGATGCTAGTCTCAGAGACGCATCTTACCAATAGATATAACTTTTATATTTCAGGTTATTCATTTCATTGTACAAATCATCCGGACGGTAAGGCACATGGTGGTACTGGTATACTTATTAAAAACCGATTACGATATTATGCCCTAGATGAATTCTCGAGAGACTATATGCAAATGGATGTCGCATTTGCCTTGAATCTTTTTCTGGGTATTTAATTCTTAGTTCAATTTATTGTCGACCACGATTTTCAATGACCAAAGAAAATTTTGAATAATTCTTTAATACACTAGGAGATCGTTTCCTGGCATGTGGCGACTACAATGCGAAACACACTTACTGGGGTTCCAGATTGATAAACCCCAAAGGTAGACAGCTATATAAAGCTCTAGTTGATCGCAAAAATGGCTTGGATTTTGTGACCCCTGGACACCCAACTTACTGGCCGGCTGATCCTAGAAAGACTCCAGATCTCATTGATTTTGCCATTTCTAAAAATATTATTCGAAACTCAATAAGAACAGAAATTTCAAATGATTTATCTTCTGATCATTCTCCCATAATATTAACTTATTATGGAAGAACTACTATATCAAAATTTCCCATGAATACTTCATATACTACAAATTGGTTGAAATATAAGAAATACATAAGTAGTCATATCCACATAGACCTTTCTTTTGAGTGTGAGGAAGATATAAATAAATCCGTCAATGACTTTACGTCATTAATTACTTCTGCTCTAGAACATTCTAAGAGTCAAATTCTTAAAAAATGCAAAACGCATATTCCAAATACGGATATCGAAAAACTTCTTCTTGAAAGAAAATACAGAAGACAATGGCAACAATCTAAGCTGAGGCTGTCAATAGCAAGTAAAAAACTGAAAAAAGACCTTCAAGTAGAAGAGGATCGATAAAATAAAAATTATATTGAAAGTTTGACAAATAACTAGCACACAAATTTTTCACTATGGAGAGCAACGAAAAATATTAAGCCGCCGGTAGAGGCCCAAAATCCTTTAAGGAATGCTGACGGTACCTGGTCCCGTAGTGCAAAGGAAAAAGCAAATTTATTTGCATGTTATTTAAGCTCCGTCTTTCAAGAAAATCCCCAAACAAATGATTTTGTATTGGGAGAGACACCTCTCACTACATTTAACAATGATGACATAGTTGTTGTTAGCCCAGAGGACATTAATACAATCATCAAGAATATAAATGTAAAAAAATCACCTGGACATGATTTAATAACACCATTAATGATCAAATACCTACCCAATGTGGCTATAATTGTGCTATCTACAATATTTAATGCGATCTTAAAATTAGGAGTTTTTCCAAAAATTTGGAAAACTTCTCAGATTAAAATAATACCAAAGCCAGGAAAAGATTTAACTGTACCATCTTCCTATAGACCTATTAGCTTACTTCCTTGCTTGTCGAAAGTATTTGAGAAAGTATTTCAAAAGAAAATTATCCCATTCTTAAACGATAGAAACATCGTCCCAGTTCACCAATTTGGTTTTCGTGAAAAACATGGAACCATTGAACAAGGAAATCGTCTAACTGGAGAGATTAGGAAATCTTTAGAATCAAAGAAATATTGTTCTGCTATTTTCTTGAATGTCGCGCAAGCTTTCGACAAAGTATGGCAAAAAGATTTAATATATAAAATCAAATGTTTACTACCACCATGTACCCACAAATTGCTAGAATCTTATCTATCTGACCGTCTATTTAGAGTAAAGTTTAATGACTTTGTAACAGAAGAATATGATACAAAAGCAGGTGTTCCACAGGGAAGTGTTCTTGGACCTACACTCTATTTAATTTACACTTCTGACTTGCCTACATGCGATGTACTGACTATATCTACATTTGCTGATGATACCTAGTCAATTAGATATTTACCTCCGACGTGTGGAGACATGGTTAGCAAACTGGCGAATAAGGGTAAATGAATTAAAAAGTAACCATGTTACGTTCAGCTTAAGAAGAGGTAATTGTCCCCCAGTCACGTTTAATGGTATAAATATACCACAGTCAGATCATGTCACTTACCTTGGTATTCATTTGGATAGACGACTTACTTGGCGTCGACATATAGAAACCAAGAGACTTCATATGAAGTTGAAAGCTTCTAGCCTTCACTGGTTAATAAACAGTCAATCAAGACTAAGCCTTGACAATAAAGTCATCCTGTATAAAACCATATTAAAACCAATTTGGACTTATGGCATCCAATTATGGGGTACTACCAGTAATACCAGCATTGATATTATACAGAGGGCACAATCGAAAATTCTTAGAACTATGACGGGTGCACCATGGTACATAAGAAATGAGAATATCCATAGGGACTTAGAGATACCACTAGTAAAAGAAGAATTTAAAAAATGCTGCGAAAAATATATCCAGAAACTTCAAACTCATCCAAATCCACTCGCTAGACTCCTTGCTGAACTGCAGACATATTCAAGGCTTCGTAGAGCCGACCTACCGCCCCGCTAATGAAAGGCCTGTTTACAACATAGCTCTCCCTAGAGAGTAGATATTTTTAAGTTTAGTTTTAAGATTTAAGTACTTACTGTGAGGCCTAATAAAGGCAGATTCAGTAAATAAATAAAAAGTAAATATAAAAAAAAAAATTGTTTGAATAGTATACTGTGCGACATTGCTTTAAAATTGAATACAATATTGAAAACTTAAAAATAAAAATGTTGGACCGGAAATCAGGCGAAACTAGGCAAATTAAAGTTATTGAAAATAAAATGTGGGTGCAGGAATTAAAATAATATTAGAAAATGATAGGGCTTAGGGGAGGTAGGTATGTCCTTGCTTCTATTAAATCAAAAATTGCCTGACCCATAAAAAACCTATTTCTAATGGCTATCGCAAATTCTGATACTGTTTTAGAATTTCACATTTCAAGATATATGGGAGTTAAGAACACGCTTGCTCCGATTATTTCAAAACTATGTATATATTCACTGTGGGTCTAATGTAATTTATGTTTCAATTTTCTGCGACGCTTTATTTTTATAAAATTAGTTAGTCAAAAATGCGTTTTTCTCATTTCAGAATAAATGGGAGGTATGGGTGTTCTTGTTCCGCAGTACATCAGTTTTTGAATTCCAGAATATATAGGAGATAGGAGTGTCCTTGCTCCAATTTAAAAATAAGTTAAAAGACTTATATGCAAGCTATTTTTAATGGCTTTTTTAGTTTCAATTTGCTACGACAAGTCCTTCTATTTTTGCGCCGCTGCACAGTGTGCGATTTAAAAAATAAAATGGAATTAATTATGGAACTTCGGAACGGCTGCTTCGATTTCTATAATTGCACATGGTGATAGTAGAGGTGTAGGTGAGTTTAAGTTTAGAGCTTGGACCATATAGAGTCCACAGGGTCCCAAGATTCGTTTTTATTAAAAACGATCCTGATTCCTTAAACCGATTTCAAAGATTTTTACATATAAGGATTCTGCTAGTCGATATCTACAAAACACATCGTCGTATGCATATATTATCGCTTTTTGTTTAGGAGATATTAAGCTTCAAAAATTAAAATATTTACTTTTTAGCATGTCTTGGTGAAGTTTTTTTGCTACAGTGGGTCCAATTTTAGGCCCATTTTTTTTCTTTTTGAATTTTTCTTATTTCATTAAAAACGCAAAGTTATGTAAAGAAAGAATTTTGAAAAAATATGTATGGAGTCAAAAGTTACAACCATTTAAATTTAAACTTTCAAAAAAAGTTGATTTTTCCCGCTTTTTTTTTTTTTTTGCCAAAAAAGTGGTAACATTCTTTTTCTGTTATATAAAAATTTTCCTAATCAACATATATATTATCAATATTTTTTTGAAAGACAACTAAACACAAAATACTTTAAAGGAATAAATTTTTAAAAATCCATTTTTGCGAGAACCAGGGTTTCCCAAATTTGACCTATTTTTCCAACTAATTTCAAATTTTTGCCTTAATTTCTCAAATCGCAAAGCTGGAATCAAAAACCAGTTATACTTTTTATTAAGTCTAAAGTGTTTTAATTTTTTTCACAATAGAAATTTTTTCTCCGCCTTATCGGTTGGAAAGATATAGCAAAAAAAGTAAAAAACCCCAAGTAAAAAAAATTGGACCCACTGTAGCGAAAAGACTTCACCAGGACAGGCTGAAAAGTAAAAAATTTTAATTTTTGAAGCTTAATATCTCTTAAACCAAAAGAGATACTATATGCATACGACAATGATTTTTGTAGATATCGATTAGCAGATTTTTATATAACAGAAAAAGAATGTTACCACTTTTTTTGGCAAAAAACGGGAAAAAATCAACTTTTTTTTAAAAGTTTAAGTTTAAATTTAAATGCTTGTAACTTTTTACTCCCTAAATATTTTTTCAAAATTCTTTCTTTACACAACTTTTCTGGTTTTAAAACAATAGGGCTAAAATTGGATACGCTGTAGCAAAAAAACTTTACCAAGACATGCTTAAAAGTAAATATTTTAATTTTTAAAGCTTAATATCTCTTAAACAATATAATATGGCATGTTATATATATATATATATATATATATATATATATATATATATATATACATATATATATATATATATATATATATATATATATATATATATATACATATATATATATATATATATATATATATTCCCGTTTTTTTTTTCTGTTATATAAAAATTTTCCTTATTATATATATTATCAATATTTTTTTGAAAGATAACTAAACACAAAATACTTTAAGGGAACAAATTTTTAAAAATCCATTTATGCGAGAACCAGGGTTTCCCAAATTTGACCTATTTTTCCAACTAATTTCAAATTTTCGCCTTAATTTCTCAAATCGCAAAGCTGGAATCAAAAAAAAGTTATACTTTTTATTATTATATATATTATATTTGTACTTTTATTAAGTGTTTTAATTTTTTAATCCCATTTTTGTAAAATTTTTTGGGAATTACAGGACTTATGTGTGAAGTCTCATTCAAAAATATTCACTAACAAGAATTTTATTGCATAATTAAAAATGAAAAATATGCAAAAAATCACAAATCCATCCTTTCTCAATGTTTTTTGCAAAAAGTCTTTAACAAATTTTTGTATTGTAAAATTGTTTATACATATAAAAGAGGCTCACCCTAATATAATAATATACATTCAGTTAAATAATGGTATCTTGTTGATTTCAAAACTTGAATATTTGAATTTGTTAATTTTTTTTTCTAAAATTTCATGAAAAAAGTAAATCTTAAAATCAAATATATTAATTAAAATAAAGTAATAAATAAAATAATTAAATTATTAAACACACTAGAAGTTTGCTGTGCGAAATAATAGTAACAATGACGAAAAATACTTGTATAAATAAAACTACCGATAAACGTTTTTCTTCTTATTTATATTTTGTTTACACACATTCTTTTTTTGTGGAATAGCCCTAATTGGCTTTCACAGCACACAGTGTGCGATTCAAAAAATGAAATGGAAATAGTTATGGAACTTTGGAACGGCTGCTCCGATTTTCATGAAATTTCACATGGTGATAGTAGAGGTGATGGCGAGTTTTGAGCTTGGACCATATAGACCTACAAGTGGCGAGTCCACAGGGTCCCAAAGTTGGACACCTCGGGTATAAAATTTATTAAAAACGATCCTGATTCCTTATATCTAAACCGATTTCAAAAATTTTTATATGGGAGGATTCTGCTAGTCGATATCTACAAAAAACATTGTCGCGTCCCTATATTATCTTTTTTTGTTTAAGAGATATTAAGCTTAAAAAATTAAAATTTTTACTTTTTAGCCTGCCTTGGTAAAATTTTTTCGCTACAGCGTATCCAATTTTAGCCCTATTGTTTTAAAAACAGAAAAGTTGTGTAAAGAAAGAATTTTGAAAAAATATTTAGGGAGTAAAAAGTTACAAGCATTTAAATTTAAACTTAAACTTTAAAAAAAAGTAGATTTTTTCCAGTTTTTTGCCAAAAAAAGTGGTAACATTCTTTATCTGTTATATAAAAATCTGCTAATCGATATCTACAAAAATCATTGTCGTATGCATATAGTATCTCTTTTGGTTTAAGAGATATTAAGCTTCAAAAATTAAAATTTTTACTTTGCGTTTTTAATGAAATAAGAAAAATTCAAAAAGAAAAAAATGGGCCTAAAATTGGACCCACTGTAGCAAAAAAACTTCACCAAGACATGCTAAAAAGTAAATATTTTAATTTTTGAAGCTTAATATCTCCTAAACAAAAAGCGATAATATATGCATACGACGATGTGTTTTGTAGATATCGACTAGCAGAATCCTTATATGTAAAAATCTTTGAAATCGGTTTAAGGAATCAGGATCGTTTTTAATAAAAACGAATCTTAGGACCCTGTGGACTCTATATGGTCCAAGCTCTAAACTTAAACTCACCTACACCTCTACTATCACCATGTGCAATTATAGAAATCGAAGCAGCCGTTCCGAAGTTCCAAAATTATTTCCATTTTATTTTTTAAATCGCACACTGTGCAGCGGCGCAAAAATAGAAGGACTTGTCGTAGCAAATTGAAACTAAAAAAGCCATTAAAAATAGCTTGCATATAAGTCTTTTAACTTATTTTTAAATTGGAGCAAGGACACTCCTATCTCCTATATATTCTGGAATTCAAAAACTGATGTACTGCGGAACAAGAACACCCATACCTCCCATTTATTCTGAAATGAGAAAAACGCATTTTTGACTACCCAGCTAAAAACAGTAATATATTATTATATATGACCAATGTATGATTATATATCAATATATATGGAAGTATATATGGAAAACTATGAATTCATACATGAACGATTTTATAATATATGGGTACATATATGACGAAATATATTATAAATTATGTCATATATGCAACTATATATAAAATGTTTACCATATATTATTTCAGATATTTAAACAATTTTCATATATGATCTAATATATGTATAAGAAAAATTATACAATTGTATGGAAAGGAATAAACGATTACAAAATCTAATATTATTACAAAAAAAATATATATCTAAGCTAGTGTGGACTATAAAATACTAGACCAAACTAAAAACGCGCCATAATATCAAAACTTGAAACTTAATACATAGAAATACTTTTACACATGGAAATCATTTTTTATTTCTTATGAGCGCGTATATTTCACGTATCGGACTAATTTTTTCGGTAATAATAATTTATTTGTATGAGGAGTTTGAATATTGAATTAATTGGTTCATTATATCATGAATTGGTTGATGCCTTTGTTAAATATTGTTTGACAAAAATTATAAATAACAAATTTGAATTTTTTGACGTTAAAAAAAATTAAAAATAAAACTTAAAATTAAAATTTATAAAATATTTAAAATAAATGCTACAAATGGCAAATTCTCATATAAAAATTATAATTATGGAAATCAGCATTAAAAATATATGTATGTGAGTACATCACTGCGGTTAAAAGCCTTCTTTCTGCATAAAGGTAAGACAAATATAGTTTTTTTAAGCAATTTATTCAATATCTTTAATAAATTTTTTTATCAATATTTTTTCACGAATAGGGTAAATCAAGCCGAGGAAAGTGATACTGACCAGTTACATTGGCAAAACTTCAGCAGATTTTCAACAAGTAGAGAAACAAATAATTATACAGTCAAATTTTTCCGCGTGTCAGGAGATAATAAAGGTATTCACCTCAGGAATTGCATCTTTGCTATAATTGTGCAAAATTTATTCCATGTGGTTGTTGTTGTGTTTACAGAAATCGATGCTAACTTTCTACTTTGCAAGGGTCTTGCTAAGTTGCAAATTTCTGAGGTAAATACCTTTAATATTTAACATTCCTCAAAGCGCTTTGTCCGTGTATAAAAAATTCTCCCATGCTAATAAGAAGAGAGAGTGGAAACTATCATATCAAGTGAAATATAGAACAAAACGAAGTATTGGTCACCAAATATTCTGTTTGTTCCTATAATTTATAAGTATGTGTTAATATCTAAAATTTAAGTATATATTAATATTTACTGTTCATTATTTCTATTGTTCTTTGTGCTTTAAATAAAGTAAATGAAATAAAAAAATAAATGAAACATTTTTACTTTAAATTCACAATAGAGAATACGACACATATATGTAAAAACTTATATGAAATATATGGTTATATATGGTCATATACCCTCAATTTTCGGATCCAAAGCATATATGACACCCCATATATATACATATATAATTATATATGATCATTTTTAGCTGGGTAACTAATTTTATAAAAATAAAGCGTCGAAGAAAATTGAAACATAAATTACATTAGACCCACAGTGAATATATACATAGTTTTGAAATAATCGGAGCAAGCGTGTTCTCAACTCCCATATATCTTGAAATGTGAAATTCTAAAACAGTATCAGAATTTGCGATAGCCATTAGAAATAGGTTTTTTTTATGGGTCAGGCAATTTTTGATTTAATAGAAGCAAGGACATACCTACCTCCCCTAAGCCCTATCATTTTCTAATATTATTTTAATTCCTGCACCCACATTTTATTTTCAATAACTTTAATTTGCCTAGTTTCGCCTGATTTCCGGTCCAACATTTTTATTTTTAAGTTTTCAATATTGTATTCAATTTTAAAGCAATGTCGCACAGTATACTATTCAAACAATTTTTTTTTTATATTTATTTTTTATTTATTTACTGAATCTGCCTTTATTAGGCCTCACAGTAAGTATTTAAATCTTAAAACTAAACTTAAAAATACTAAAAATACTACTCTCTAGGGAGAGCTATGTTGTAAACAGGCCTCTCATTATCGGGGCGGTAGGTCGGCTCTACGAAGCCTTGAATATGTCTGCAATTCAGCAAGGAGTCTAGCGAATTTGAATTTGGATGAGTTTGAAGTTTCGCAGCATTTTTCAAATTCTTCTTTTACTAGTGGTATCTCTAAGTCCCTATGGATATTCTCATATCTTATGCTAAAAAGTAAATATTTTAATTTTTGAAGCTTAATATCTCTTAAACAATATCATGTGGCATGTTATATATATATATATATATATATATATATATATATATATATATATATATATATATATATATATATATATATATATATATATATATATATATATATATATATCGTCCATTCCATGAAAGAACGTCCAAAAAAGGGTATTTTTTTACTTGATGGCTTTCAGTTTCGATAATAATAAGCAGGGCAAATTTTTCAAGCTTTTCACTTGGAAAGTAAGCATTTGCATTTTTCAAAAGAATTTCACAAAAAATGCTTATATTTTACATCTTTGCATAAATTTGCATATAATGGATACAAAAGTTAGTTTTCTTAACAAAAACACAATTTTTTGGTGATTTTTTGGAGTTCAATCAAATGATTTCTAAAAATTTTTTTGTGAGTATTTTGAGTACATTGTAAAGAAAAAAAATTCGGAAGCGTCAAATATGATACTTAAAATTAAAATAGTTATATTTTTATAAACATCGAAATCTATTTGAGATTGAAGTTAAAAAATGCATTTTTGTGCATATTTCCTACACATTAATATATAAGAATGCATAAATTCGTTGGTTTTTATAGACATATTCATGCTATTTTTGCATATTTCTGTGCATATTATACCATTTTTTCGTGCTTTTTCAAGCGCATATTTCAATTATTTTTGTGCATATAAAAACTTGCCCTGATAATAAGTATACACAAACTTCGTTAAGCCTTTTATCAATTTTCGTTCTTTTCAGTTTCGTGAAATTGCAAAAATTCGCGATTTTATTTCGGTTTTTTACTTTATCAAAAACCAAAAAAATTTCAAAAATGTGTAACTTTGAATAGCAATATCTCTGAGAAGGATTTGTGAATTTTAATGAAACTGCCTTTGAATTTCACATATGGCTGCTTTACAACGAACATTTTAATGAAATTAAAAAACGATTCGGCTGTGCCGAATCTTTGATACCCTTCACCATCTTACCGACAAATAATTACATTTTCGCCTAAACGTATGCTTTCATTATTTCACATTTATAAATCTACATTTTTTTCAAATTACGAAAATTTGAATACGAAAGAAAAAAACAATTATAGCAAGCTTTGCTTTTAAAAAATAAACAATTCCTTATTTATTTTTGTATGTGTGTATATACAAACTGATGCATACACAAAGAACAACAACAACAACACTGTTATTCATTATATTTCTGCTGTTGCTAACTGAACAAAACGTCACTAATAGTCATTACAATGCGTAATATACATGTTTGTGTGTGTATTTATATTCTTAAGAGATTTGTTTTAGTTTTTGGCCCATAACTCTGTTGATTATGAACGAATTTAGTTTATTAAAAAGCCGAATATTTATGACCGATCTATATAAAAATAAAAATCTACAGCTTAAACAAGGGCTTCAAGAAATCAAAAATACGTTTTGTCTGATATCTCAGTTATTATGAACCGATTTATTTCATTTTTTTAGCAAA
Organism: Protophormia terraenovae; assembly: GCA_951394005.1. Classification (NCBI taxonomy): domain Eukaryota; kingdom Metazoa; phylum Arthropoda; class Insecta; order Diptera; family Calliphoridae; genus Protophormia; species Protophormia terraenovae. The sequence goes on from OX596074.1 coordinate 66,608,775, forward strand.
AAAAAAATTCAGAAAAAAATGTCCGAGCCTTCATTGCAAAAACGAAGTTCCTAGTATATACAGAGGCTTCTGAAACTGGAAGCCTCTGTATATACTATGAACCGATCTTGCTGAATTTCAATAGCAAAATTCTTGAAAGGATTTCCGATTGTTTCATATATATATTATATATTCCAGTTAGCGGTGGGCTTCATAAATGCCATTTCCATGATGGAGTTACTTTAACAAGGTGGATGCATAAAGGCAACAACTACAACAATGCAATAATACAGACATTTTTTTCCGTTGGAAATGAGAAAAGAGAAGAAGAAAAACACGTGCAAATTGTAAACAATGATTGCTGAATTTGAAAATTAATATGAATAAATTTTTTTTTTTTTTTTTTGTACAATAAGATATGTTACATTTCCATTTTATACTTCCTTTTTATAAATAGCATTTTTCTTTGTTAATATTACAAATTTCACCACCGAAAATATTTGCTCTTGATTGTAAACAAATCAACACATATAAACTTTAAAAAAATTTGACATTTCAGTCTTACACAACTAAATTAGGCAAAAAATAATCAGCTGATTTTACAATTTCACCTTGTACTCATTCCACCATGTGCCATTTCAACCGACACACGGATGGACGGTCGGACGGACATGGTCCTATCGTCATCATTTCTTACAAGGATCCCGAAAATATAAACTTTTTTTGCTCTCCGACGAAAATTGTGGAAACTACAAACGGAATGACAAACTTATATATACCCCTTACACCTGTGGTGAAGGGTATAAAACTAAGAAAGATTTTTTAAAAATGCATTGTAATGCAATTGCTTTAATATGCTTAGCAATATGCCAAAAAAAAACTACTTTTTCATTTTCAATGAATGCCGAATGATTTTTAATGCTTCGGGGGTAGAGTCAGCTACCTTAATATCTAATTAGGGTGTCCCTCACATGTCCTAATACGAAAATATAGGGTGGCCTTTAAAACTTGGATTTTTCAACTTTTTATGAATGTAACGCACTATTTATGTTAACAGCTACAAATTCAATGTTTTTATTAGTTGGATAGTTAGTCTGGCTAGTAATCTTCCATTTTCGGTTGCAATAATACACTGAGAAAAACAAAATGGCAACAACAAAACATGGATGTAAGAAAATACTACTGCTAACATTTAACGCGGCACAAATTGGTCTGAATATTATGTCTTGTCATTTAACACAATTATTAATGACTTCAAAGTCTAAAATTCTGCGGTGGTGCGTGACGATCGCATTTTTCGTTTAGGAGAAAATTGGGAAAATGAATCGAAAAAATGAAAAAAATTATAATTTATACGATTGGTATAAATTAAGGTGGGTCTTAGACCAATATTTTTGGGTGTTACAAACATCAGCACAAACGCATAATACCCTCCCCACCTATGGTGGTGTAGGGTATAAAAAGTTATGAGCAAAATACTAGATAAAATTGTCATGGGTCGATATAAACTTGGAAACAAAAAATGGGCGTGATCCGCCCACTTTACCGCCCACCTCCCATATAAGATGAAAGGTCAAAGAAATTTTGTACAAATACATCATTGGCAAATGTGACACGGAAACAAAAATAGGCGTGGTTCACTCACTTTACCTCTTCTACAACATTCGCGCTCGTTTACATTTTTAATGTTATTGTTTTTTGTTGTTTTTCAATGTTTTTGTTTAGAACAGTTTTTACTGATTTTCGGTTATTTTTCAACCGATTTTCAAAACGAAGCTCTTTTTGGAAAGGTATTCAAATTACCTTTCTAATTGCTGAACAAAGTTAGTACAAATTATTGCCGCTAGATGGCGCAAAATTCCTTTTTTATTAAAAATGCATCAAAACACCCTGTATTTGCAAATATTATGAATTCATATGTTCAGTTCGTCGAAGGATTTTGTACAAAGTTGCCAAATATCATTAGCAGGGCAAGTTTTTCAAGCTTTTCGCTTGGAAAGTAAGCATTTGCATATTTCAAAAAAATTTTACAAAAAATGCTTATATTATAAATCTTTGCATAAATTTGCATATAATGGATGCAAAAGTTAGTTTTCTTAACAAAAACACAATTTTTTGGTGATTTTTTGAAGTTCAATCAAATGATTTCTAAAAATTTTCTTGTTAGTATTTTGAGTACATTGTAAACATTGTAAAGAAAAAAATATAAAAAATTGGAAGCATCAAATATGATACTTTAAATTAAAATAGTTATATTTTTATAAACATCGAAATCTATTTGAGATTGAAAGTTAAAAAATGCATATTTGTGCATATTTTCTACACATTAATATATAAGAATGCATAAATTCGTTGGTTTTTATATACATATTCATGCTATTTTTGCATATTTCTGTGCTTATTATATAATTTTTTCGTGCTTTTTCAAGCGCATATTTGAATATTTTTTGTGCATATAAAAACTTGCCCTGATCATTAGCTCAAATTCTGGAAATTTTAAGGTCAAAATTGTGATTTTCTTCAATAATCTAAAAATAACGGTAATTTTGTAAATAACGAAATTATGAATAAGTCGTAGAACAAAAGAAAAGGGCTTCAGCAGAAACTTTTGTTCTGCGACTTTTTCATAATTCCGTTATTTACAAAATTACCGTTATTTTAAGGTTATTGAAGAAAATCACAATTTTGACCTTAAAATTTCCAGAATTTGAGCTAATGATATTTGGCAACTTTGTACAAAATCCTTCGACGAACTGAACATATGAATTAATAATATTTGCAAATACAGGGTGTTTTAAGTTTATTGAAGTAAACCACAATTTTGACCTTTAAATTTCCAGAATTCGGCAGCTTTATGCAAAACCCTTTAGCGAGTATTTTTGCTGAACTCATTTTTTAATAAAAAATGAATTTTGCGCCATCTAGCGGCAATAATTTGTACTAACTATGTTCAGCACCACCGTAGAATTTTAGATATTATTGTCATCAACAACTGTGTTGACTTTCAAGGCAAAACATTCAGTCCAATTTGTGCCGTATGTATTTGCGAATATTATGAGTTCATATGTTCAGCAAAAATACTCACCAAAGGATTTTGTACAAAGTTGCCAAACATTATTTGGTCGAATTCTGGGAATTCAAAAGTCAAAATTGTGATTTTCTTCAATAACCTTAAAATAACGGTAATTTTGTAAATAACGGAATTATGAAAAAGTCGCAGAACAAAAGTTGCTACTGAAGCTCTAAAGAACTATTTTCAACAACTATTTTGAGAAACTATATATATTTTATCTATAATAAAATCTTTGTTATTAAAGATATATTAACGAAATTTTCGGCGGATGTAGAATTTATCATATAAAACGAGAAAGTGAAAGAAGCTTTAAGATTTTTGTAAAAGGAATCCAACAATTTCCAAAAGAACGCCGAAAATCCTAAAAATGGGTTTTTTCACATTTTCGGCTATAAAATCCACATTTTTCCGAAGTCCCGTAGATTTTGATTCAAAACTTTTAACAACATATTATAGATTCTTAAACTGCATTCCGTTTGCTGATTCATGCTTTGGGATTGGAGAAAATGTAGACTAAAGTCAAAACTTTCATATAAAATGGGTCGAATTCAGAAGGGTGTGTACCTTGACCATTTGAGTTATTGGACTTGCTTTTTATTTTAATGTCTTCTTTGTGAAAATACCTTTCAGAAGAGTACAAAATTATTATATGTTGTTAAAGAAGATTTTATTTTAGAGAAAAAAAAGTGTAGATACTTTTTCTGCCAAAAAATACAAAAAGTCGTCGTTTTTGCAATTTTCAAATTCAAAATCGTTTATTTTTGGACTCGGTAAAGATATCGACTTCAATTTTTTTTATTCAATAGATAATTTTGATCTTTTTTAGCTAAAAAAAGAACAAATGAAATCGGTCGGAAACACTAGGATATATATGAAAAAAATTGGACCAAGAACATGCAAAATTGAGGTACTTAAAAATTCAAATGCAAATAACTCAAAAACTATAAGAGATAAATGTGACATGCAAGCATGTTATCAGTGCTTACAATATCGTATAAAAATATTTGAAATTGGACGAGAAACAAAAATTTGGCAAGCGATAAAAATATTTTTATGTCAGAGGTACCCAAATTTGAGCCCCTTTAGTTCCGCCCCTTCCAAATTTAACATTGTACTCCTCTGCTATGCCTATACCAAATTTCATGCAAATTCAACCAGCCGATCAGAAGTTACAGATTTATTTCCAAAGATTTTCGATTCTGCCCCACTGTGCAATGTCGTTTAACAAACTAGATTCCATATCTAGTGGCCAACCGACTTACTGGCCTGCAGACATCAATAAGATTCCTGACCCTATTGACTTTGCAATAATCTGAAAAATAAAACGCGAATTTATATCAGTGATCCCTTCACTGGATCTCTCGTCGGATCATTCACCTACCATTCTGACGCTAATTAATGATCCAAGTCAATTGGAAACCCAAAGCACTCGTTTTACTAACAAGAAAACAAACTGGTTAAAGTACAAAATGTACATAAGCTCACACTTACCACAAAATATTTCACTGAAATACAAGCTGCCGTTAATACTTTCACAGACATCCTAACTAATGCAGCTATAGTATCTACACCTCTGTGTTTCTCAGGAAGGCAAAGATATATTAAATGCTCTTCCAATGTCGAATCTCTTATTAGGGAAAAAAGAAAATTAAGGCGTCAATGGCAAGATTCTCGATCACCAATTTTCAAGACTAAACTTAATCAATGCATCAGAAGGTTACGTTTCGCTCTGAAGAATCAAAAAGAATCCGAATTGAAAAATATATGCAAAACTTAAATCCTACAAATAAAACAGATTACAGTCTATAGAAGGCAATGAAAATATGCAATGCCCTATTGCATGTGAATCTCCCATACGCCTCCAAAATAGCCAATGGGCCAAAAGTTATACCGAAAAAGTTGAAACATTCGCTAGTCATTTAGAAAACGTTTTCACTCCAAATAACACAGGCTCAACTCTTAGGCCTGTAGTAGTTAGCGACCAAACTCCCAATCCAATAAAGTTCCGGCTCTCTGCCGTAAAGTCAGCAGTAAAAGGTCTTAAGGCAAGAAAATCTCTTGGAACGGACAAAATTATCAGTACAATGATTTGTTTCTTACCAAACTTGGCTCTGAGCTTTATTTTATTTATTTTCAATGCCATTTTACGTAGCAAACAGTATTGCTCTGCGTTATTTATTGACATATCTCAAGCTTTCGATAAAGTCTGGCACGAAGGACTAATACTGACACGAAGGACTAATACTTCCACAAAACGTTCATAAGTTACTAAAAATAAGATCAAAAGATCACGCAGAAAAATTTCCGCAGGTGTACCTCAAGGAAGTATTTTAGGGAAACTTCTTTATATACATTATACGGCAGATATACCCACGAGTCCCATGACTAATACATCAACTTAGCTCGAGGAAAATGGGCGTAGGCTTAGGTGGTGATAACAAGTTAAAGGGTAGCGTTACTATTATTAAAAAAAGTGTGCAGTATGTTGATGAAAAGTGAAGAAAAGTTAAATAGAGAAGAGGTGTATTGATCTATTGCTTATAATTTCAGAAATTTCGCTGTTGTTCATGGGAAGTGAAAGATGAAGTTCTCCCCAAGGTCAGTTTCCCACCCTACCATGCTGATGACCATGATTAATTTTCAGCCCACTGCACTACCTACTACTTCAATTTATACATTTCATCAACCAGTAAAATAATTTTACCAACTCATTTTGAATATATTAATTTAACTAATGACTTTATTAACAAACATTTTGATCTTAAAATTACAAAAAAAAGAAACTATATCAATTCATATGGTATTATATATAATAATATACGAAGTTTAAGTATAAATAAAGTGTGATGAGAAATACTTCTCTTGAAATTTATTAAAGTGTTTAAATCAAATAAAAAAAAAAAATAATAAAAATATAAAAAAAATAGAAAAACAAAATTGTATCAGCTATGTTATATACATAGGTGATATAATCAAAACAAAATGCAAAAATTTTGGAATGAGTAAAGAGAACCCATTAATAACTGGAATTTTATTATTTTTCATTCATATTTTGATTTCATTAATTTATATTTACATATTCTTTAAGCCTCAGGTGTATAATTTTTTGTACACCTGGTGATTTGGTGGATCTTCTATTTTGTTGTTATGTTTATGGTATTTGGTTAAAAAATGTTTGCAAATAGTTTAGTTTAGGTTATTTTAAGTGTATAAGATCTATGATAATAGAATAATGCTATTGTTACAATAAAATGTTTAAATAATTAAATATGATTTTAAATTATAAGAATGAAATATAGTGGATTTTAGTTAATTATTAAATATTTTGACTTAGTTATTAGGGTTATATTTAATAACTACGGTAATTGTTAGGTTATAAGTTATTCAATTACATTAGTTTTATTAATTGATAAATATCATAACTAATTAAGTTTTCATTATTTGGTTTATTAAATAATTGAAATGAAAGATAACTTAATTACAAACAAATTTGAATATTATATAGGGTTAGAGGGGATAATATAACGTATAAATCTTTATAATAAGCGAGAATCAATGTTTAGCCAAATTTTATGAATTAAGAGTTTTATGTGGACTTAAATTTTATAAAATATCATTAGCCAGGAATTTAGAAAATAATTTATGTATGTAGTTATGAATGCAATTGTTTTATAAAAAAAAAGATATTTCGGCATATTAAGTATATAAAATGACCAAAAAGTTTATATAAAGTTTTGTTGTTAGCGGGTTAAGAAGAAATAGTTTTTAAAAATTTAACTAAATTTCATGTATATAAATAATATTAAAATGTATACGGATGGTGAATTATGATTTCAGGGCACTGTTATACCGTATAATACAAGTTGCTGGAATTGGCAACTGATGGAATTTATAGCTCACAAGAAACACGATATGTCCTTCAAGAACTGTAACACTTAATATGTAGTTTTTTCCCGCAGTAAACCAGTACATGAATATTCTACAGTAATAATGGAATTGTAAGATTACTATTACCTTGCCTATAATTTCAGGCAGAGATACTCACCGTTTCCAAAAAACTTATGAATTAATATTGGATTTATATATATATATATATATATATATATATATATATATATATATATATATATATATATATATATATATATATATATATATATATATATATATATATATATATATATATATATATATATATATATATATATTTTTTTTTTTTTTCCCCGAATGTTAACCACTTTCGGATTACCGCGTAGCTTTAGAAGTGGACTATCAAAATTTATTTTATTTTTATGTGATGTTATGTAATCAATAAGCGGTATAATTGTATTACAAGCATGGGTTTTATACCCTTCTTTTTCACAAGATTACTTTTTCTGAAATGTGCTATTCAATTAAAGAAATGGTTAAAGCAGGTATGTATAAAAAATTTCAGGCGCGTACCCTCCGCAATTCTGCTTACATAGTAAAGCAGTTTTAATGCGTTTTTTGATAAAATTGATAACACAGCTAGTTAATTATGATCTAATCATCCATCCGTTAAATTTAAATAAGACATTTTTCTCTTATATAGAAATTTACCCTTACAAACAGCACAAAGTAAGGTATTTTGGCATTCATCTGGATCGGCGTCTAACATGGTCTCGTCACATAGAATCCAAAGTTATACAAATGAAACTAAAATCTTCCGAAATTCATTGGTCAAGGTCGGCCCTAGACCTGGACTATAAGGTTCTCTTATATAAAGCAGTAATAAAACCTATATGGTTATATGGCATCCATCTCTGAGGATCACTTGTTATTGAAGTGGCAATAACAACTTTACAGATTTTTAGGTTAAGATTTTAACACTTATTGTAAATATCTAAAAACGAAAGATTCATTAGAAACAAATATATGGGCCATTATCAAAAATTTTTAATCTAGCTTAAACTGACTCAGATTGGTTTCAGATCAGAACTCACAAGACTTGAGACTAATAGTGTGCAAAATTTTAGCACAATAGGTTTCTTTTTGTAATAATGATTATTGTTCAAAGTTCAAGAATATAGAAAAACTGATAAAAATTACTTACGTTTTTCCCATTCTTCCACAATTTTTGTTCGCGCGTTTATACTTTTTGATCTCATTCTATCATAAATAAACTAATCGGACTTTACAGATAAATTCTGCACTATCTTTGTTGTACAGACTTTCAATAGTTAAATATAGGTTAGTCGAGTTTTGATGACAAAATTTTTTAGTTTTTTAAATTTTTAAGTTTTTTGGGCGGGGTCAACCGAATACAAAATTTGGGATAAGGATTGATACTTGTTGTAATTGTGCGTATTTTGCACTATATCGATGTGGAAAACAAGTGCGAAAATTTTTCAAAAAGTCAGTTTTTCGCGGGGCAAATTTACAGTTTCATATGGAATTGCTTGAATTACTGCGTGAACTTAGTTTTTTGTTATTTTACATAACAAAATCAGAGGAGCATTAAAAATAAATTTAATACAATTTTATATACTTTTTGAAAATTATGCAAAAATTGCACTTTTGTATTTTTATATAGAAAATTGAAATTTAAACAAATATTGGATATATATGTATAAGAGTGGCGGTAAATATAATTGATCGGGATCATAAATTTAAGTCAAATGTTGTTGATAATTTTGTCAAAAAACATTTCGCTAAGGCATATCGTGTAGATAACATGAAATGAACTATAATTGGCATAGTTAGTAGGTGTTTGTTATGCTCAATAAAAATTCGGAGGCGCATCAAAAATAAACATTTTATGGACCAACAAATATTTACTTGTGTTAAAAAAGGATCACAATATTAAAAAGCATTTCTTCGTAGTAAACTTTAACAAAATATATTTTCATTCAATATATGGAGAAATAACTTAGACTCGATCCCAATTTTTCACAAAATTTTAAAAATTCGCGATTTTTATTGAAAAGAAAACTTTTTAAATTTTACTATTACTATTTACGACTTAAGTCAACTCTCACCAAATTTTTACAATATTTCCATATGTGCGTATACGTAACGCACAACGATATTGGCGTGTTTTGGTTTTTGAACGAGATAATATTCGTAATAATCGCATATATTTATTAAATATTGTTTATTTTTAAAACATCGCCAAAAATTGATTTGTAAAGCTTTTTAAATGATTTTTGCAGGAGTAAAAGATCGGTATATGTTCTATACACTACGCGTAGTGTCCCGTTTCAAAAATAAAATGGAAATAAATCTGGAATTTCCAAACGGATGGTCAGATTTCAATGAAATTTCAGACAGTGCACAATGGGGCCAAAATCAAAATAAATGGTAATAAGTCTGGAACTTTGAAACCACTGAACCGAAAAATAATAAAAAAATAAAAATTTTAAAATAACGAAATGTATTATACATAGTTTTAAAGAAGACACAATTTCCTTTAAAATAATGTATAATATGAATATTTTGTGTTTGCAACGTTTCTTGTAAATAAATTTGAAATTGGCAAAGAGTTGCAAATTGTAAAATCTTTCGTTTTTTCATGTTGTTTTTTATACGGCCTTACCGCACTTACTTATCCCACTGCATTACCAAAAATAGAAGGAAACATGAAGAGTTCACAATTTTTTGCATTTTGCTTATTTGAAATTGATTTACTATAAACGAAATAAACTCAAAATAGTCACATTATATATCAATTTAAAGGAAATTGTGTCTTCTTTAAAATTATGTTAATACATTGGACTATTTTAAAATTTTTAGCACACTTTTCTTGAATCAATACGAACAAATGCAATTATGTTTATATGGACATATTTCAAAAATTTGAGACTGAATAATTTCTAAATGCTTATAGGTATCAACACAGTTTTTGCACACGATATACAATATTTAATGGAGAATTGATAAATATAAAAATCAGAAAAATATATATAATTTTACTATATATTTTTATAGGTCGAAGTTTTTATTATTGAAAATTTGGGTATTTTCGGAAAATTGCTTCGTGTGACTAAGTTTACCGGTAGGCTGTCATAAGTTTTTGCCAAACCTTTAAGAGCATATTGAGCTATATAGTTTAATTCACAGAAGTACCAAAATCAACAATCCATTTTTTTTTACAGACTCAAAACTTAAACTCGCCTACACCTCTACTATTAAACTTCTGCTTGTTATTAATTAATCGTGTAATAGTGAAAAGTTTATTTAAAATAATAAGCGATTGGACGCTATAAATATTATTTTGCTAGTGCAACATATAGTGGATAAAAAATTTAAAAAACAAATAAACAAATTGTGTAAATAAATAAACAAAAGAAAAATAATTGTGATATAAAAGTGTTATAATAACCTGTTATAATTAATAAAAGAGTCTTTGATTTCTCAAGATGAGAGACGACTCAGTTTAAACGGCAGAAATGCTTATATATTTCTCAACGGGGAGAGTGTTAAAAACAAAAACATTTATAATTCAGAATATAAAAAAAAAACTATTTAACCGCGAAACCACTTGAGAGAGCTCGCTCTTGTTCCCCCGTAATTATTATTTGCAGGCAACATCCATTTATCTTGAATATTTTTCTAGTAACTTGACATTAACTTCAATTTATTGCCCCCCACGATTTTCGATGACCAAGGAAAAATTTGAAGAATTCTTTAGCACGCTAGGAGAATGATTTCTGGCATGTGGTGATTATAATGCTAAGCACACTTACTGGGGCTCCAATTTAATGAATCCCAGAGGTAGACAGCTATACAAGGTTCTAGTTGATCGCAAAAATGGCATGGATTTCGTGTCGCCAAGACAACCAACGTACTGGCCTGCTGATCCTGATCTTATAGATTTTGCCATATCTAAGAATATTAATCGAAAATATCTTCTGACCACTCTCCAATAATAGTTACGTATTATGGAGCGATGAATATACCTAAATACCCAACAAATACTTTTTATAGGACAAATTGGTTAAAATATAGAAAATACGTCAGCAGTTATATCCACACTGAACCTTATCTTGAGTGTGAGGAAGATATAAACAATTTTGCAAACGAATTTACGTCGCACAGTGTGCGATTTAAAAAATGAAATGGAAATAATTATAATTAAGGGGGCGAGTCCACGATGTCCCAAAGTTGGACACCTCGGGTATAAAATTTATTAAAAACAATCATGATTCCTTATATCTGAACCGATTTCAAAATCATGCCTATATTATCTCTTTTTGTTTAAGAGATATTAAGCTTCAAAAATTTAAATTCTTACTTTTTAGCCTGTCTTGGTGAAGTTCTTTTCGGTGGGTCCAATTTTAGACCCATTGTTTTAAAATTTTCCTTGTTTCATTAAAAATAAATAGAAAAGTTGTGCAAAGAAAGAATTTTGAAAAATTATTTACGGAATCAAAAGTTACAAGCATTTAAATTTAAACTTTCAAAAAAAGTTGATTTTTTCCCGTTTTTTTTTTTTTTTTTTTTTTTGTTTGCCAAAAAAAAAGTGGTAACATTCTTTTTCTGTTATATAAAAATGTTCTTTAGTAATATATATAGTATTTATATTTTTCTGAAAGATAACTATACACAAAATACTTTAAAGGAAAAAAAAAATTTTTTGAAATCATTTTTTGCGAGAATAGGGTTTCCCAAATTTCGAATTTTTGGCTTAATTTCTCAAATCGCAAAGCTGGAATCAAAAAAAGTTATGTTTTTTACTTAGTCTAAAGTGGTTTAATTTTTTTCGCAATATAAATTTTTGTTCCCCGTTATCGGTTGGAAAGATATAGCAAAAAAAGTAAAAAATCCCATTTTTGGAAATTTTTCAAAGTTTTTTTGGGAATTACTCAATAATCCTAGCTCCTTCAATCTAAATAGACTACGAACAGCCATTCCCTTCACGAACTCCTCAATTGGAAGTAAGTGGAGAATGATGTCCAGTGCCGCCTGAGGTGTACTTCTCATAGCGCCATAGATGCCAGTTGAAGCACACCTTTAGATAAAAGGTTCCTGTAGGTTATTTTACGTAACACCTTCCACCATACTGAACAGCCATAAGTAAGAATCGGTCTTACAACCGAGTGTAAGTGAGTGCCCAATCTATTCCTAAGATGCAGATCAATCAGTCTCTCCATTGTCTTCAGTAAGAAAGACGATAAGCTGATTGGCCTATAATCCTTGGGTTTCGAGTGAGTCGGTTTACCCGCCTTGGGTATGAAGATGACTCTAACCTCTCTCCACCCCCTGCGAATGTATTCTAACCTAAGGCACTCCCTAAATATATCCACAAGTAGTGAGATGACCCTGTCATTGACATTCTGCGACATAGCCGGAAAGATTATATGGCTCAAATGTACTCACCACCCATGTTACTTTGTCTCTAGTAACCATCTCTCTAATTGTGTTGTTATCCCTCTCATCCGAGCCGGATAAATGTAGGTTTTCACTGACACTACCAGATCACGGCCCAGACTCAATATCAGTACAGCCTGGGAAATGTATCTTCATAAGTAAACTGAGGGACTCTGAGCTAGACTCTGTCACGAATTGTTCGCGCGTTGTATATATCCAGGTGCCACAGGGTCCTTGGATAATACCCGTCTAAATCTAGACAACTCGTTCACAGAGTTCACGGACTCACAGAAACTTACCCATGATGTCCTGGTCCACCATCTTGGCTGTTTACGTTTGCCCGGATATACCAACGGACAGCTGAGCTCAAAACTATTCCTGATTACATTCGTGAAATTATTCACTACTGCCTCGATACTCTCAGCCGAATTATTCCATCTATCAGTATCCCTTAAATCCCTACTCATTAACTCACTAAAAGACTTCTAATCTGTCTTCCTAGAGTTGCTATAGGGCTTTCCCTTGGATCCTACAAGATCTAAACTGAAGGATATCATGCTATGATCCGAAAAGGAGTAGTCCATGTTTACCCTCCAGTCCCTAACGAAATCGCCCTAGAATGGGTGGTGGGAACCATGCTGTCACTATTGGACGAAGGGGCAACTCGGATGCCAGTATCACCTCGAGTTTCGCCTCTGGATAGAGTATGTCGCACTTAGCAACTGCGTTTCTAAGAAATTCAAAAGATTTCTTATTTCCGCAGTTGATAGTTTTGACACCCTTCTTCCATGCTGTCACTATTGGACGAAGGGGCAACTCGGATGCCAGTATCACCTCGAGTTTCGCCTCTGGATAGAGTGTGTCGCACTTAGCAACTGCGTTTCTAAGAAATTCAAAAGATTTCTTATTTCCGCAGTTGATAGTTTTGACACCCTTCTTCCAGTCTGCGCCTCTGAATGCTACCTCATCCGGCCTTCCTTTCACGAGAGCGATTTCCTCAATGAGCCTGTGCTCAATCTGTCGCCATTGCTCAACGCTGATCCTCCCATCTGGATCAGCTTTGTCAATGACAGCAGTTTGAATACAATCTTGCATCACTGATTCCCTCGCCTTTTTTGATGTGGATGGCTGTTCATTACCCGAACCAGCTCTATTAGTTACCTCCGTATGAGGGCCCCTAAGCGATCTACAGGGTGTATGGACAGCCTTCTTTGCCACCGAAGTTTGTTGGTCGTCCCCAGACCTGGACCTCTTAATGACTCTCTTTTGGGAGCCCTTAAGAGTGCCGGATGGATTCTGGCCAACACTCTTCGATGAAGATGACCTCATGTCAGAAGTTTTGGCAACTACACCAGTATTGTCCTTACGGGTTACACTGGTGGATTTGGTAGACTTCTGGCATGTCGCCATCTTGCTGGTTGAGGGCTGATCATCCTCAGGCCTAGCACCCCTGATAACCTTTTGTGGTTTGCCAGATTTGCTGGATGGTACATGATCAGCCTTAACATTGGTAGATTTTGGTTTGCCTGCTGTAACCCGCTGTTCCATAAGGGTTGCGTTAAGCAGGTTCGCCTCTACCGTCCCTATTAGCTCCGGCTGGGATCGGATTTTATCCTTCAGGATAAAACATTCCCAAGGAGTCGCAGACAGGTCCGTAGATCCGTTCGAATCTTTTGACGTTCCTTCTGTGCTTCTTGGTAAGGTACTTATCCTTGCCTGAAAGTGTCGAAGGGTCTCTCTTAGCTATCCTATGCAGATAGATAAGTGAGGCTCTTGCGCCACTTTGCGCTTTCTCCTCTTTGGTTCGGCAATTATCTGCGGTTGACGCATTAAGCATTACCGTATCTTGTCGAACCAAAGTACTGCCGGGCGTGTGATCCCCTTGATCACTCGAGCAATCCTTCCGCTCCGACCTGACCTCAATACCCTGGTTCTTCTCTTGACCCTCATCTTCAGAGCCAAGGGTAAGATCCCCGAGTTTTTCCGAGGCACCGGTCCCAGCGAAGGCATCGGTCGAATAATCAGGAAGATCATCCGTCCCTGATAGCTGGTCCAACAACTGTCTTTCCTGTACCAGAATGTCTCGTTGAACCTCCCTCATCACATTTTCCTCGTCCGTTAACATGTCCGTTACCGTTCTGTCGCCCTGCAACCGTTCGTCATCTTTCGTCCGATTTAGATTCTTATTTATAGAGTCAATTTTCGTCCCACGAGTATGCCAGTATAGGGAAAGACCATCTCGCGCAGTGACGGCGTGCGCGGACTAGGCTAGAGATGACAACCAACCCGTGCCATGGGCGTTGGAGGTGAGCTGTTAACTGTTAATTTGTTTAGGCACCAACTAACCATTCAGGTCCTCGGCACTACTACCTACCACCTTGACCTTAAAGTGCGCTACATTTATTTGGTCCGCGAGAGATTTAACAAGTCCTAGGACCGGATATAATACCCATGATACGAACCATCAAGCAATGGGCCAGAATGCACCATATGATAGAGTGTTCATATTATGTGCCTTATATCCAATCCCCCCGATCCGTCACCTGGGGACGCGTCCGATAGGAGTAAATGTAGCAGAAAAACTTCCACGGAGAGCGGCATTACCAATCGTACAAAAATTACTCAAAATTGGCCAAATTACTCGAAATCATAAATTTATAATCCTTCAATTGCAAACGCAAAAATACCAATATACAATTGTTGTACATCAATGTTTAGGAAAATTTTTCTTCTTTTTAAATATGTAAAAAAAAATTTATTAATTATGCAATAAAATTCTTGTTAGTTGATATTTTTGAATAAGATTTCACACATAAGTAGAGTTTTTGTTGTTTAATTTAAAGCGCTATTCACTTTTTTTGATTTGCCTACAAAAATCCCGTAATTCCTTAAAAACGTTAAAAAATTTCCAAAAATAGGATTTTTTACTTTTTTTGCTATATCTTTCCAACCGATAACGGGGAGCAAAAATTTCTATTGCGAAAGAAATTAAAACACTTTAGACCACTTTTTGATTCCAGCTTTGCGATTTCAGAAATTAAAGCGAAAATTTGAAATTAGTTGAAAAAATAGGTCAAATTTGGGAAACCCTGGTGCTCGCAAAATTCGATTTCTAAAAGCTTTTTTTTTCTTTGAAGTATTTTGTGTTTAGTTATCTTTCTGAAAAATATAAATACTATATACAGTTAGGGACAAAACTATTTGTACACCTCATATATTTCGTATACCTTCACGCACATTTTCAACAGATCCGCTGTTTTTATACTTGCTTACAATGTATTGTACTGTGGAATGTTGCAAATTTACTAAATTACTTATATCCCGGAGAGATTTTCCTTTTTTATGTTCATCAATAATTAAATTTTTAATATCCAAACTCAACTCTTTTCGCTTTCCCATTTTTGATGTGCTTATTATTCAAAACGTTAAAACCAACTTCTTATTTTGTAAAATAAAACTCGATTAACGAAGAAAATATAACGGTATTTAAAAAAAATCATCATGCAAGAGTCCAACGTACAAATAATTGTACAAAGTACTGATGTACAAATACTTTTGTCCCAAAGATTTTTACTTAATTGTACTTTTTTTTAACAGTGTGTTATATATTAATTTATTTTTTATCAAATAATTCAATAAAAATGGACCTGAATTAAAACTACATATAATAATTTTTTATTCTTTATAAATTATTGAAGATATACGAAATGCATGGGTAAACAAATAGTTTTGTCCCTAACTGTATGTTACTTAAGAAAATTTTTTTATAACAGAAAAAGAATTTTACCACTTTTTTGGCAAAAAACTAGAAAAAATCACCTTTTTTTTGAATGTTTAAATTTAAATGCTTATAACTTTTGACCCCGTAAATATTTTTTCAAAATTCTTCCTTCACACAATTTTTCTATTTGTTGTTAATGAAATAAAAAACTAATAATCGGGTGAAACTTGGACCCGCTGGACTCTTTGGGACCCTGTGGACTCGCTCCATGCAGGTATATATGGTCCAAGCTCAAAACATAAACTCGCCTACACCTCTGATATGACCATGTGAAATTTCATAAAAATCGGAACAGCCGTTCCGAAGTTCCATAATTATTTCCAATTTCATTTTTAGAGTCGCACACTGTGCATTGGCTACGGGAACATATTGTTTATTTTATGACTTTTTCACATCCACAATAGTACAATGCTTTTGGGATTTTCCATGACTTAATAAACTTTAAAGTGGCATAGTTTTGGTTCTGTAAAAGATATTGATTTCAATCTTTTTCTGTATATCAAAGAATTACGTCAGCTTGCAACGTAATTTAGATGGGAAAAATCGAGTTTATACTTTTTCTGATTTTTGAAATTAAAATAAAATTTTTGTGAAAAAGTGTTTTTTTGAGAAACTTTAAATATTTTATCTGTAATAAAATCTTTGTTATTAAAGATATATTAACGAAATTTTCAGTGGATGTACACTTTATTATGAAAAATGAGAGAGTGAAAAAAATATTTAAGATTTTTTCGAAAGGAATCCCACAATTTCCAAAAAAAAAAAAAAATCCCAAAATCCCAAAAATGGTTTTTTTTTTCACATTTTCGGCTATAGAATCCACATTTTTTCGAAGTCCCGTAGATTTTGATTGAAGACTTTTAACAAATTGCAAATTATTAAAATGTATTCCGTTTGCCGATTCGTGCTTTGGGATTTGAGAAAATATAGTCTAAATTCAAAACTTTGATATAAAATGGGTCGAATTCGGGAGGGTGTGTACCTTGAGCATTTGCGTTATTTGGCTTGTTTTTTATCTTAAAGTTTTCTCTGTGAAGATAACTTTCAGAAAATAATGAAATTATTATATGTTGTTAAAGAAAATTTTATTTTAGAGAAAAAGAGTGAAGATACTTTTTCGTCCAAAAAAAACACAAAAAGTCGTCATTTTTGCAATTTTCAAATTCAAAATCGTTTATCTTTGGACTAGGTAAAGATATTCGATAAATAATTTTGTTCTTTAATTAGTGAAAGAAAAAACAAATGAAATCAGACAGAAACACTAGGATATATATGAATAAAACTGGACCAAGAACATGCAAAATTTACGTACTTAAAAATTCAAATGGAAATTGTTGGAGACACGCCAGTCTAAATAACTTCTAGTGACTTCCACGGGGATTTTGAATAAAAATACACAAGTTTTATAAAAACTTAATTTATTCAACAAGTGTACTTAAATATTAAAATTCCTAAATAAATTCAAATAATTAGGAATTTGTAAATAAAAAATAATTACAATTAATTCTACATACTTTTTGGTATGGAAACCACTAGGAAATTTTTGAATTAAAATTCTTAATTAATTTTAATTAATTATGTCCTGAGCTCTGCCGACTTGCAATTAATGTAACTTGTGGTTAATTATAAAATGACAGAGCTAAGAACATGGCTTTTAACTTAAACTCATTTCTTTCGTTTACTTTGTAATGCTTGACAATCAGCAATAATTGTAATGATTGACAATCAGCAATAATTGTAATGATTGACAATCAGCAAAATATTAATTATAATAAATTAAAATTAAGAGATGCCAGATGGTATACTAAGTACTTTTGCGCTTCGTACTTGACCATCTTTTGCCAATCTAGTCTCCAAGACTCTACCACGCAGCCAGACGTTACGCAGAAGGGAAGGGTCAACAATAATAACTAAGTCCCACTGACATAAAGGTTTTGGTCGATCATGCCATTTCGACCTACAAGCTAACGATGGCAAATATTCACTAAGCCACTTCTTCCAAAAAATATTGGCGTATTGTTGAGATATAAGCCAACTTTGTTTTAATAATATAGCACTGTCGCTACAAACTGACATAGGCTTCAGTCCAGAAGAACTACCTACCAGGAAGTGGTTTGGTGTCAATGCTTCGTTTGATTCTGCATCCACAGGAACGTAGGCGTGTGGCCTTGAATTTACGATATTTTCCACCTCTATCAGCATACTTTGTAGAAGCTCATCGCTTGGTGACCTTGAAGGCATTATTTTGTACAAAATTGTTTTTATGGAGCGTACAAGTCGCTCCCAGGCTCCTCCCATGTGGGGCGAGGCTGGAGGATTAAAATTCCATTTCGTTGTGGTTGTAGTGAAAGTTTTCACTAACTCATTCTTATCCACATCTGCTAAAGTCTCCCGAAGCTCTCTCTCAGCTCCGACAAAATTTGTCCCGTTGTCGCTGTAAAATTCTTGGGGAATTCCTCTGCGTGCCATAAAATTGCGGATGGCTAAAATACAGGAGCTGGTCGTCAGAGAATGTGCAATCTCAATGTGGACTGCCCTGACTGTTAAACAAGTAAATAAACATCCATACCGTTTCTCTTTATGACGATTTATGGTGACCATAATGGGCCCGAAGAAGTCGATTCCAGTAAAGGTGAACGGTGCAACATATGAAGCGACACGAGCATAAGGCAGTTTCGCCATTTGTGGATTTTGAGGCATAGCTTTTTTTATTTTACACATTTGACAGTTGCGAAGTATGGTTTTGTATGTGGCACGTAGCCTTGAAATTGAATATTTTTGTCTAATTTCATTGATGGCAGTTTCATGATTCATGTGATAGAATTTCATATGATAATGCATTAATATAAGTTTGGTAATATAACTTTTCCGTGGTAATATTATCGGACGCTTTTGGTCCATTGGTATATCCGCGTTATCGATTCTGCCATGAACTCGCAAAATACCGTCATCTAAATACGGACTTTTGTTGTAAATGTCGCTGGATTTAGGTATAGCCTGGTTAGAAATTAATAGTGAAATTTCATAAGAATATTTTTCATTTTGAGCCTGCATGTATAAAACATTTTCAGCCTTTTGTAACTCCTCTTGAGCAAATTCATTTTTTTGTTTCTTAATCATGCGGCAATTATTTATAAATCGTAGAACATAAGCTGCAGCTCGTACAAGACGTGTCCATTTTGAATATCTAAACACGTTAAAAATCGGCTCAAAATTTGTAATTTTGAACGAGTGGTGTAAACGTTCCTCTTCTGTTGAGTCCGGGAAAATAACTGCTTGAGGCCATTCATTTTCTGGACGAAGTAAAAATTCGGGTCCTTGGAACCATCTGCAATTATCAGAAATCTTGGGGATTTTAGACCATTTTGTAGCGTCATCAGCCACATTTTTCTTGGTTGGAATCCATTTCCACTCTTTAATTGAGGAAAATTCTAGAATCTCGGTGATTCGAAAAGCTACAAATTGGTTATATTTGCGGTGATCAGAATTAATCCAACTAAGAACCGTCTTCGAATCGGTCCAATAAAATTTTTTATTAATTTTTAAATCATGGTTTTCTGTTACGTATTTGGCAAAACGAGCCCCTATTAGGGCAGCCATTAGTTCTAGACGTGGAACTGATGTTATTTTCATAGGAGCCACCCTAGTTTTGGCCCCAATTATAGAACAAATTATTTCATTATTTTTCTTTATCCTGAAGTAGCACACAGCTGCATAACCATCTTTACTTGCATCCACAAATGTATGCAACTGAACCTCTTCTACGTTATTGTAATTTTCAAAATATTTTAAATAACATCGAGGAATTTTTATTTTTTCAATAGAGGGTAAAATACTAACCCATTTAATCCATTTAGTATACAGTTCGGGAGGAATCTGTTCATCCCAATCAACCTTTGAACGCCAAACTTCTTGCATAAGGACCTTTACGTACATAATGATATGTCCAATTAGACCAAGGGGGTCATAAATTGACATAACTAGTCTTAACATTTCCCTCTTTGTAGGTACTTTTCCACCAGAAAATATATCGCTTTCTATTAACCATGCAGAAATTTTAAACGTTATAACATCATCTTGATGTTCCCAAAAAATGCCTAAAACCTTTTCAATTTGATTTTCTTCTTTTAAATTTAGGCATTTAACTCCTATCGAATTAGTCTGAGGAATGGATTTTAATACCAGTTTGTCGTTTGAAATCCAATTTCGAATATTAAAACCAGCTTTGCTGATGAATGTATGAAACATCCGAAATTAGTTTAATAGCCTCATCAGACTTATCGACTGAGTCAAGGAAATCATCCACATAATGATTTTCTTTTATAGCCCTGGCTGCTATGGGGAACTCTTTTTCAAATTTACTCGCATTTAAATTTTTTATGTACTGAGAAATGCTTGGAGCACACGTAGCTCCAAATATCATAACATCCATCACGTAAATATCTGGGGATTTATCTTGTAAACCGTCACGCCAAAGAAATCGTTGAACGTCACGATCTTCAGGTCGGATGTGGACCTGATGGAACATCTCCTCGATGTCACCACAAATAGCCACAGATTTTTGGCGAAATTTAAAAAGAATTGATGGCAATGAGGCCAAGTAATCAGGTCCCTTAAGCAAATACGAATTTAGGGACATACCATTCGATTTGGCAGCTGCATCCCAAACGACACGCGTTTTACCGGGTTTATTTTTGTTAAAAACAGCAAAAATTGGAAGATACCAAATTTTTTTATCAGAACGATCAATTTCATTAATTTTTAATTTTCGTATGTAGCCTTTAGATAGATATTTGCAAATCGTTTCTTTAAAAATTTTAAAAAGTTCTACATTGTGTAGCAATTTTCTTTCTAGGCAAATAAGACGCTTAAAACACATGTCGTAACTGTCCGGCAAATCAATAAAATCAAATTTCCATAACAATGGAACTTCATAATGCCCACTTGGCTTTTGTTTTGTAAATTTGTTTAATAAATCTAACTCCCTTCTATCACTTTCAGCTGCAAGAGGATTTTTAACACAAATCCCCACACTATCAATGGAGTAAAAATTCCTAACCAGCTCATCTAACTTATCAGCAGTGGCTGAGCAATCGCATATATGAAAATTAAAATGCTTACTTGTGTTGTTGTTGTAGGCTACAGTGCCATAAATCAGCCATCCAAGTTTTGTACACACAGCTACCGGCTCATGTGGAGACCCTTCACGAATCTTGCTTGAAACTCCTAAATCGAAATGATTCAATCCAATTAATATTTGTGGCACTGCATCACTGTAACTTTCTACAGGAAGTTTTCGCAAGTGGCGATAGCGCTGCGACAATATTTTATAGTCCAAAGACTGTATCGGCAAATTTAATGATTTCACCGTAGAAACATCCAAAGCCACACGCTTTTTATTTCCACCTGAAATGAAAATTTTAAGTTTCTTTGAACTCTCTTCACTTCTTTCCATACCTCCCGTCCACCGTAAACACAATGGATTTAAAACACCATCCATTTCTAATTCATTTGCCAACGATTCATCCATTAAACTGATGGACGATCCTTCGTCTATAAAGGCAAATGTTTTAATTGTTTTATATTTGCCATAAATTTCCACAGGAATTATTTTAAACAAAATATTATTTATTTTATCACTGTGTGTATTATTTACAACTTCTTTTTCAACAACCTGTGTATTTTTATTTGACACTTCACTTTGTTGTTGAGTAACCGGTACAGAATAGCGATGTAATGAAGGGTGGTGAAAATACTCGCATCCCTCTTTACCGCATTTTTTCTTCTTATTGCAGTCTCCACCGTGTTTAAATAAACAAAATTTACATAGTTTGTTTGTTCTTACTATGTTCCATTTTTCACCACGATCCATCGACAAATATGTTGGACAGTTTGCTACTGTTCTACAATTATTGTTGTTGTTGTTACACATAATGCATTTGCGCTCACTATGGGAGTGAATAAAAGCTCTCTTGTTTGTTGTTGCATTTACTTGTGTTATTGTTTTTTCTTTATTCGTTTTGTTTATTTTGTTTGTACAGTGATCAACTGTTATACTGCTAGCTGTTATACCAATATTAAAAAACCATTTGTCAAATTCGAACAAATTTGGTTTTTTGTTTTGGTTTATCAGCTGTATTTTTTGTGTTGCCCATTGCATTTGGTACGAAGGTGGAAGCTTTTGTACCAAATCAAAAAGAAGTGATGAATTATTTATTTCATCATGTAAATTACTTGAGGTAATTGTGGATATAAGGCTGCGGACTTCAATGGCTAAAGAGGTAAGTGACTTTAAATTATTTTCATCAACTTTTGGTGATGAATTAATTCTATTTTTAATTGAATTTATTATTTTTTTTTGACCGTACAGCATACGAAGTACTTGGAGTACGCCGGGAACATTAGAAGGATGAATCAACATTTGTTGGACGCTGTGCAAGGCTTCACCTTTCAATGCCTTTTGGAGACGGATGAGGTTTTCGGCATCGGTAAATGCGCAGGAGGCGGTGGACCACTCGTAAGTTGAAATAAAGATGGGCCATTCTTCTGGTTGGCCAGAAAATGTCGGCAATTCTTTTGGGAGCGATTGCCGTGAACTAAGGTGGTTTTGCTGCAGCCTTTGTGGTGGTGCTAAATTTGGTAGCGGGCCGGACTCTGTATTTGTTGGGGCGTTAGTTGTAAAATTTGTTGTAGAAGAAATTGGTTGCCGTTGAATAAAAGCTTGTGGTGCCGAATTAAACAAATTTTGTGAATTATTATTTGTAGAAAATGAGGTAAGTATCGTACCAGGGGGATAAGCTGTGACAGGAGGTCTTGGTAGCTGCATTCGTTGTTGAAAGCCACTATAGGTGGGGATGGTCGAAGTACAATTTGGTACTGTTGACGTTGTTAACGAATTTATGGCAGCAGAAGTGACCGTTGGTGGTACATATTCTACATAATTATTCGGAATTGTATTTGAATTACTGAAATTTGTCGTTGGCTGATTTTCATACGCGGCAATAGTTGTTGGTACATGATATGTATCATTTAAATAAAGAGTTTGTTCTGGCAAACGTGTAGTATGCAAAGTTGTAGGATTGCTTGTAGTAGTAGCAGGAGGCTGTTTATTGCTGACAGGGTTTGGTTCAGATGATGCCATCCAGTCGTGGACGGACTGTGAATCATTCGACGAAATGTCATTAAGAGCTTCAGCTTCTTCAAAAAGTTTATATTTTTTATCTAGATACTCGTTATTGAGTTTACGTTCTTCTTCTAGTCGTTGAAGTTGTAACTCAATTTTACGCGACTGTGAAAGACGAGAGCTTGTGGCACTTGGTGCGGGTGAGTTTGGCCTTATGGCAGAACACTGCAGGCATTTGAAGGTTATGTCATCATCGGTGACATTAACACAACTTTTATGAAATATTTTGTGGCAATCGGTGCAAGATGTCATATTTTTGTCAGGGGGATTTTGGCACTGTGAACAAACGTTATTGTGCTGTTCATGCTCTTGTTGACCCTCCGCGTTTGGTAAAGACATTTTGTACTTACTGCGATTGGCAAGATGTGAAGGCAAAAGTGACCCAGGAAGAGATGATGTAAAACAAAAAGAATTTTAAATTTGTTGGAGACACGCCAGTCTAAATAACTTCTAGTGACTTCCACGGGGATTTTGAATAAAAATACACAAGTTTTATAAAAACTTAATTTATTCAACAAGTGTACTTAAATATTAAAATTCCTAAATAAATTCAAATAATTAGGAATTTGTAAATAAAAAATAATTACAATTAATTCTACATACTTTTTGGTATGGAAACCACTAGGAAATTTTTGAATTAAAATTCTTAATTAATTTTAATTAATTATGTTCTGAGCTCTGCCGACTTGCAATTAATGTAACTTGTGGTTAATTATAAAATGGCAGAGCTAAGAACATGGCTTTTAACTTAAACTCATTTCTTTCGTTTACTTTGTAATGCTTGACAATCAGCAATAATTGTAATGATTGACAATCAGCAATAATTGTAATGATTGACAATCAGCAAAATATTAATTATAATAAATTAAAATTAAGAGATGCCAGATGGTATAAAAAATCATGGGGATTTTTGTAGTGGCGTTAACAGAAATAACTCAAAAACTATAAGAGATAGTAGCTCTTATCAGTGCCTATAATAATGAATATTTGAAATTGGACGAGAAACAAAAATTTGGCAAATGATTAAAAAATTTAGAGATACCCAACTTTGAGCCCCTTTAGCTCCGCCCCTGAGGAGTCTGTTCCGTCCCCCTTCCAAACTTAACATTGTACACTCCTCTGCTATACACGTACCAAATGTCATTTCATGCAAGTCCAACCAGCCGATCAGAAGTTACAGATTTATTTCCAAAAAATTTCGATTCTGCCCCACTGTGCATTGGCGGCTTGTTTTACGTAAAATATTTGTTTAACGATTCCTCCGTTCGTTAGTTTTCTAATTTAGATTTTTTAAATAAACCTATTTTAATTTTTGCCCTTTGGGGCTATAAAAGTGCTCTTGATAAGGTAAGGTTCTATGTGAATTTGTGGCGTGGACTTTTGACAAACTCAGGTTTCCAATTTTTTGGTAAAAAAAATCAACTATTTTTATGGAAATGTTAATTTTTTGTCAACAATATCTCCAAAAATAATCAAATTCAAATATTAAATAATATGAAAATTATCTTATATCATACGAAAGATTTCGCTTCATACAATTTATTTTCGCAAAATATAAGAAATTTTCTTATATTTTACGAATGAATTGGCTACGAAATATTTTTTTGTAAAATGTGTCATAAACTTTTTTCGGTGTAGTTAACGAAAAGTTTCGATAAGCTAACTACAAAAAAATAGCTGTCGTAAAATCATAACGATAAAGAATCTGATTTTGGGTATTAAATATATTTTTTTTTTAATTTTGATAACATTGTTTTATAAATAATGTAATTAGAAAAATATAATGAATAATAAGTGCGTTCGTTTACGTAAAAGTTTTCGTTTATTAAATGTTTTTACTGAATTTTAGCAAAAATGTAGAGATTAAAATGAGAGTTTATAACTGAATTTTTAGAATTTTGAAACTGATTTGTTATTATTAAGTTTTAATTACATTCAGTAGTGAGTTTTTTAGTGAAAAAAATTATTTTACTGAAAATACAGAATTTTGGTAACAATTTTAATTTTTAATAAAAAATTACATTTTAAGTAAAAGTTCAGAATTTTTTAAAAATATTGATTCTTATTTAAAATTTCTCCTTTTTAGAAAATTTGAATTTATTTGCAAAAAAAGAAAAAAAGATGGAATTTTTCAAAAATCAGAATAATATGTTTAAACGAAAAATATTAAGGAGTTTTTAAACATAAGTTTCCATAGTTATGTTATTTTAAAATTTAGTGCAAATTTTTAATGAACGGGCCTAATATAAGAAACATTTAACATTAAATTAATTTTACAAATATTTCCAACAACATACCATACATATACTCATATTAGTTAATTGTTGGAAGACAATCTGCACACATTTATATAATATTTACACTTTTTTCACATTTTTTTCAAGACAATTGCTTTGTTTTTAAATAAAAATCCAATTAAAATTAATTTTTTTTTTCAAATAATGGCGTTTTATCATTTCTATCGGTATTTGTCGTTAAAATATACTTCCGAAAAAAATCGTTAACTTATAGTAGAGAATAACAGAATCAAAAACAACCGAAAATTTTCGTTAATTAACGATATCGTAAATAAAAAAAGTTGCGGAATTTCTGTACTAGTCTTGCTAATTAGGATTTTCAAATTACACTGATCGACAAAAAAATCCTCCCCCATAGACGAATAGCTTGTCTTGATGTATTTTGATGTGCTAAACACGAATCTGCTTTCAGTTTTTTCTCATCAGTTCTGGTTTTATGGGCGTGTCTAATATTTCGCCCATAGTAAGACCATTACTCTAGTATATTTCCTCATAACTCAAGAACGATGTGTACGATTGATCAAAGTGATACACCAAAAGATGCGGACTAAAAATACCAAATTCCCTTTTACTAGTCTTTTTATGTGCTCAATAGTTTTGGAGTTATTTCGAAAAAAAAGTCCGAAAAAAAAAAAAATTTTCATGCAAAATTTTAGATTTTTTTGTACTTAAAATTTCGTTTAATAAATGAAAACATCTAAAATGTTACAGTTTATAATCTTTGTCATAAAGCTGGTAATGCTGCACAGTGTGCGATTTAAAAAATGAAATGGAAATAATTATGGAACTTAGGAACGGCTGCTCCGATTTCTATGAAATAGTAGAGGTGTAGGCGAAGAAAATTTCTTCTTTTTAAATATGTAAAAAAAATTTGTTGAAGACTTTTTGCAAAAAACAGTGAGAAGGCATGGATTTGTGATTTTTTGCATATTTTTAATTTTTAATTATGCAATAAAATTCTTGTTAGTGAATATTTTTGAATGAAATTTCACACATAAGTAGATTTTTTGGTCCTTAATTTAAAGCACTATTCAGCTTTTTTTTTTTACTTTTTTTGCTATATCTTTCCAACCGATAACGGGGAGCAAACATTTGTATTGCGAAATAAAACATTTTAGACTAAGTAAAAAGTATAACTTTTTTTTGATTCCAGCTTTGCGATGTGAGAAATTAAGGCGAAAGTTCGAAATTAGTTGAAAAAATTCGTCAAATTTGGGAAAACCTGGTTCTCGCAAAAATCGATTTTAAAAAGCATTTTTCCTTTGAAGTATTTTGTGTTTAGTTATCTTTCAGAAAAATATAAATACTATATATGTTACTTAAGAAAATTTTTATATAACAAGAAAAGAATGTTACCACTTTTTTGGCAAAAAAAAAGGAAAAAAATTAACTTTTTTTGAAAGTTTAAATTTAAATGCTTGTAACTTTTGACTCCGTAAATATTTTTTCAAAATTCTTTCTTTACACAATTTTTCTATTTGTTTTTAATGAAATAAGAAAAAAACTTCACAAAGAGAGGCTAAAAATTAAAAATTTTAATCTTTGAAGCTCAATATCTCTTAAACTAAAAGAGAGAGCAGAATCTTTCAGGATATTTTTTAATAAATTTTATACCCAAGGTGTCCAACTTTTGGACTCGCCCCCTGTAGGTCTATATGGTCCAAGCTCTAAACTTAAACTCGCCTACTATTCTACTATCACCATGTGAAATTTCATAGAAATCGGAGCAGCCGTTCCAAAGTTTCATAATTATTTCCATTTCATTTTTTAAATCGCACACTGTGCGATGTGAGTTCGAGTCGGGGGTGCGCCATAAACAAAAATGTAAAAATATAAAAATGAATTTAATTGATTAATATAAAATAATATGAAAAGAAAATTAAAAGATTTATTAAATAAATTATAAATAAAAATAAAAAAGAAAAAAAAAAAAAGAAATTTACAAAAAAAAAAAAAAAAAAAATTAAAAAAAGAAATAAAAAAAAAAATATACGCAAAAAAACGTATTTTTTTTTTTATTCTGAAAATAACTAATTTAAAGATTGACTTTTTCGTACTAGTCACTATATCGACACCTTTTGGTTCTGACAATGACAATACACTCCATCCTAGGTCACCCCCATGTTAAAGTGACTAGTCAGGTGATTCGTAAAGTGACCAGTTAAAAAGATTGTCAGGTGACTGACTCAATTTCACCAGTAAAAGAATTCCTAAGATTTGACTTTTTCGTACTAGTCACTATATCGCCATCTTTTGGTGCTTTGGTGGCAATACAACTCTTCCAGGTGATAGTCAGGTGATTGGTAAAGTTACTAGTGGTGACCTAATGTCGTCAGTCAAGTAACCGGTTTCGGACAGTCAGCTTTGACTGCAGGATCTCTCACTAGGAAATTATACATCAGAAAAATAACCTCATTTTTGTAGTAATTTAATTTTGAAAGTTTCTTCATGAATTTATATGTATGATGTAATATGTAAACGGAAATAAACTTAAATAGTTTAGAATTTGAATAGTAATTAACAGCGCACAGTGGTCCCAAAACGGAATTTTTTGGAAATAATTCTGTAACTTTAGAACTGCTGGATGTATTTGAATGAAATTTCACATGGGCAATCCTGATGTGTAGGGCAATTGATTATGAGGAGCGGGTCACATTGAAACTGCTGTGCACTTATGTATATAGAATGCTTCAGCAAATTTTGCGGAAGGAGGTAAAGTTTCAGTTAGTTTTTAAACGATTATGTAAAGTATTTGTGCAAGTATTTGGTATCGTTGGAAAGGTTATTACTAAATTTATTAAATTAAAAAATTTAAATAATAAAGTATTCCAACTAAATTTGTTCATCAAATTGGTCAAAAAACGAAAAATTTTTGTATTTAGTGTTATTTTTCAAAAAAAAATTAATATTTGAATTTATATAAAATCTATATTAATGAAGCAATCATTCTGAAATTCTAGTATTATATAAAAAAAATGGTTCTTAAAAGAAGAGTATAAATAGATTCCCATTTTTTTACTCCGAAATTCCCAAAATTCCTTTTCGGGGAAAACTTAATTCAAAAATTTACTTTTTTCAGTAAAATGGTCACCCTGTCGTTATAAGAGGTGTGGCTTATTCAAAATTTTTTGTGTGTTTACCCAACATATGTGTGTTTACCCAACTTTCTACGGTATTTTTATATTAATATTAGCTTTGACATTTTTGTACTCCACAAAAAACTAAAAACACAAAAATTAAATTAACGAAGTTCTGGTAGGGCTAGCGGGGAGACTGTTATCCCAACTGCCCTCGGATTTGTTTTACATGCATTTATATTAAGCATTCTTTTAGAAACATGAAAAAAAAATTATCGTCCAGAGGAAAATAATGGATTTTAAAGTGAACAAATTTTACCACCTTTTAGAAAAAAATCACAAAAAATCACAATTTTTTTAAAATTTTCTAATTCAAAATAATATAACTTTTTATCTAAACCACATAGGTATATGATCCTTGCACAAAAATTGTTTAGAATTTTGTACAAAATCCAGAGAATATTTTAGAACACAAATTGCGCCCGCCAAGTTAAAAAAACATGTCCAAAAATGGGTCAAAATTTTACTTTGGTCCAAATATCTCTAAAAGTAAAAGATATAACCCACACTTGTAAGCATATTTTTTGTAGAGAATTATAAGGACTATCTGTGCAAATTTATTTTTTTTTTTTTTCAATGAAATCAATGAAAATTTTCATACACGAGGTGATCAACTTTGGAGGTCCACCCCTTGCCCCCCAGGCCTGCTACGAACTTGTCCTCCTCATAATCAATTGCCATACACCTCAGGATTGCCCATGCGAAATTTCATTCAAATACATCCTGCAGTTTTAAAGTTAAAGAATTATTTCCAAAAAATTCCGTTTTGGGACCACTGTGCAGCGACCACAAAACATAATGATTTAATAACTATATTTTTTTATTTAATTAAAATATAACAGTTATGTGTGACTTTAACTTAAAATATAACGATTACGTATTTTTTTTATATAAGACAAAAGATCGAAATATTGATTTGAGTAAATTATAAATATCAAAAATAATCATTACTTTTTCATCCATCAAGAAATCATACTACCACTTAACATTTAACATTTTTCATGAGTGTATCTCTAGCAACAAGCGGTAACACAACCTTCTTCTTTGAATGCTCGTGCGATACCACAGTATACATACAGTAGTGTAAGAAATCAGAAATAGAAAATGTATACTATTGCCGTTCATTCGCACTAAATTCTCTAAAAGAGTTTTTGTTTTGATCATTTATTCTCGATTTTTTCGAGTTTCTTGTATTCTAATTCTATTTTTTGGCCACAGAAATAATACAAAATTATTTACTTTCTTAAAACTTAAATTAAAAGTTATTATTTATAATTTTATGTGCTGAAAACAAATTTCATGTGAGTTATACAAAGGTATTTATATAAAATATTGTTTTATTCCACATAAATATAAATATTTAATAAACTGCAAAATGTTCTCATTTCAGGTACTTTTTGACACATTTATTGAAAATGTAAGTATTATTATTATTTTTTTTTATATCATATGAAAAAGAAATAAAGTATAAGATATTCATCTGTAATTTATTGTTTGCAGGAGCTTCCGTTGCATTAAATGCTGAGCTCCGGGTGAGACGCTTTCCTCAAGAAATTTTGATGTGTTCACTTCAGAGAAACAACTAATCATTAAAAAAATGAGTATTTAAAACTAATGAATCAAAGTTTTAAATTAAAAAAAAAAAAATGAACAAATAACCCAGAGAAAAATTGGGAAAAATATGTAATAAAATCGCCACAAATAGTAATCTGTACTACTTCAAATTCGGGAGTATGTCAGCTTTGAGTTGGATGTACGTGGTGTTTATTTCACTTTTTTTTTTAGAGGAAAATACATACATACATTCACATATGTTTTAATGTTGAACATATTTTATTTTTTTTAGTCATGTTAAGAAAATTAATGATCCTGGTAAATTTATACCAACCGCGTTGTTGAATGGGCTCATTGGTTGGACCGAATTGCAACAATATATAAAACAGACATCCATTCCTGGCAAGACCTTAAAAACTGCCTGTGTTGATAGTGTTGGCTAAGCTGTAATTGTTGGCCACACACAGTGTGCGATTTTAAAAATGAAATGGAAATAATTATGGAACTTTGGAACGGCTGCTCCGATTTCCATGAAATTTCACATGCTTCTAGGCGAGTCCACAGTGTTCCAATGTTGGATACCTCAGGTATAAAATTTATTAAAAACGACCCTGATTCCTTATTCCGATTTCAAAGATTTTTATATGGGAGGATTCTGCTAGTCGATATCTACAAAAAACATTGTCGCATGCCTATATTATCTCTTTTTGTTTAAGAGATATTAAGCTTCAAAAATTAAAATTTTTACTTTTTAGCCTGTCTTGGTGAAGTTTTTTCGCTACGGTGGGTCCAATTTTAGACCCATTGTTTTAAAATTTTTCTTATTTCATTAAAAACAAATAGAAAAGTTCTGCAAAGAAAGAATTTAAAAAAAATATTTACGGAGTCAAAAGTTACAAGCATTTAAATTTAAACTTTCAAAAAAAAGTTGATTTTTTCCCGTTTTTTTTGCCAAAAAAGTGGTAACATTCTTTTTCTGTTATATAAAAATTTTCTTTAGTAACATATATATATAGTATTTATATTTTTCTGAAAGATAACTAAACACAAAATACTTTAAAGGAGAACAAGTTTTTTAAAAATCATTTTTTGCGAAAACCAGGGTTTCCCAAATTTGACCTATTTTTCCAACTAATTTCGATTTTTCGGCTTAATTTCTCAAATCGCAAAGCTGGAATCAAGAAAAAGTTATGTTTTTTACTTAGTCCAAAGTGTTTTAATTTTTTCCGCAACTTTGGACTCGCGCCCTGTAGGTCTATATGGTCCAAGCTCAAAACTTAAACTCGCCTACACCTCTACTATAAGCACGTGAAATTTCATGAAAATCGGAGCAGCTGTTCCAAAGTTCCATAATTATTTCCATTTCATTTTTAAAATCGCACACTGTGCACACTTTATTTTGTCCGACAGTGCACAGTAGGGCAGAGTCGAAATTTTTTTGAAATAAATCTGTAACTTCTGATCGGCTGGTTGGATTGGCATGAAATTTGGCATAGGTATAGCAGAGGAGTGTACAATGTTAAATTTGGAAGGGGGACAGAACAGACCCCTCAGGGGCTGTGCTAAAGGGGCTCAAATTTGAATACCTCTGATATAAAAATTTTTTAATCACTTGCCAAATTTTTGTTTCTCGTCCAATTTAAAATATCTTTAATACATTATTGTAGGCACTGTTAAAACCTACAGAAAACATGAATGTCTCTTATAGTTTTTGAGTTATTTGCATTTGAGTTTTTAAGCACCTCAATTTTGCATGTTCTTGGTCCAGGCTTTTTCATATATATCCTATTGTTTCCGATTGATTTCATTCGTTTTTTCCTTAGCTAATTAAAGAACAAAATTATCTGTTGAATAAAAAACATTTGAAGTCGATATCTTTACCGAGTCCAAATATAAACGATTTTGAATTTCAAAATTGCAAAAATTACGACTCACTCACTTTTTATACCCTACACCACCAAAGGTGGTTGGGGTATTATGTGTTTGTGCAGAAGTTGTAACGCAGAGAAAAAATCTTCGGACCCCCACCTTAAAGTATACCGTTCGACTCAGAATCACTTTCTGAGTCGATTTAACGATGTCCGTCCGTCTGGTCGGCTGGCTGGCTGCCCATGTAAAGCTTGTGCGCAAAGTACAGGTCGTAATTTTGAAGATAATTTGATGAAATTTGGTACATATGCTTTCTTTCAACACAAGGACGAAGCTATTGAATTAGGTTATGATCGGCCCATTATTTCACCTAGCCCCCATACAAATGTCCTCCCGGAATAGAGTTTTAACACTTATTAGGAATATTTTAATGAAATTTAGCACAAATAAGTTTTATGTCAGCAAAAATGCGTCTGCCAAATTTCATGAAGATCGGTCCATAACTGACCATAGCTCCCATATAAACTCCTCTCCCGAAAATCACTAACTTGCATAAATCCCACACAAATGTTAGTATTATGTTAATATTTAACACAAGTAAGTTGTATATAAGTAAAAATAAAACTATGTGGATTGAAATGGTGTAGGGTATCATATAGTCGGGCTTGACCGACTATATCTTCTTCTTTCGTTTTTCTCTAAAATAAAATTTTCTTTAAAAACATATAACAATTTTATACTTTTCTGAAAGGTGTCTCATAGAGAAGACTTTAAAATAAAAAGCAAGTCCAATAACTCAAATGGTCAGGGTACACACTTTCCCGAATTCGACCCATTTTATATGAAAGTTTTGACTTTAGTCTATATTTTCTCAAATCCTAAAGCACGAATCGGCAAACGGAATGCAGTTTAAGAATCTGTAATAAGTTGTTAAAAGTTTTCAAATAAAATCTACGGGACTTCGGAAAAATGTGGATTTTATAGCCGAAAATGTGAAAAAACCCATTTTTGGGATTTTCGGCGTTTTTTTGGGAATTGTGGGATTCCTTTCCCAAAAATCTTCAAGCTTTTTTCACTTTCTACATCCAAAGATTTTATTACAGATAAAATATTTATTGTTTCTCAAAAAAACACTTTTTTACAAACATTTTACTTTAATTTCAAAAATCAGAAAAAGTATAAACTCAATTTTTTTCATCTAAATTACATTGCATAGCTGACGCAATTCTTCGTTATGCAGAAAAAAATTTAAATCAATATCTTTTACAGAGCCGAAACTATGCCACTTTAAAGTTTATTAAGTTACGGAAAATTCCATTTTTTGCGTATTTTTGTACAAACACACATTCGAACATTGGCTACGGGAACAAATGACTTTTTCATACCCACAATAGTACAATATTTTTGGAATTTTACGTGACTTAATAAACTTTAAAGTGAAATAGTTTCCGTTCTGTAAAAGATATTGATTTCAATCTTTTTCTGTATAACGAAGAAAAAAGATGAAAAAAATCGAGTTTATACTTTTTCTGATTTTTGAAATTAAAGTCAAATGTTTGTAAAAAAAATGTGTTTTATTAAGAAACTATAAATATTTTATCTGTAATAAAATCTTTGGATGTAGACTTTATCGTATAAAATGAGAAAGTGAAAAGAACTTTAAGATTTTTGTAAAAGGAATCCCACAATTCCCAAAAAAAAAAAAAAAAACGCCGAAAATCCTAAAAATAGGTTTTTTTACATTTTTGACTATAAAATCTAAATTTTTCAGAAGTCCCGTAGATTTTGATTGAAAACTTTTAACAACATACTACAGATTCTTAAACTGCATTTCGTTTGCCGGTTCGTGCTTTGGGATTTGAGAAAATATAGACTAAAGTCAAAACTTTCATATAAAATGGGTCGAATTCGGGAAAGTGTGTACTCTGACCATTTGAGTTATTGGACTTTCTTTTTATTTAAAAGTCTTCTCTATGAAGATACCTTTCAGAAAAGTATAAAATTGTTATATGTTTTTAAAGAAAATTTTATTTTAGAGAAAAAAGAGTGATACTTTTTCGGCCAAAAAAACAAAAAGTCGTAATTTTTGCAATTTTGAAATTCAAAATCGTTTATTTTTGCACTCGGTAAAGACATCGACTTTTTTTTTTTTTTAACGTTTTCTTTATTTATATATTGAATCTACCTTTTTTAAGGCCTCACAATATGTAATCAAATCTTAAAACTAAAAATTAAATATTACTTTATCTCTAATGAGAGCATGCCATAGTGAATAATTTGTCTTCGCTAATAACGGGGTGGAAAATCGGCTCTACGAAGCCTTGAACTTGGTTGAACTTCAGTAAGTAGTCTTGCAAGCGGGTTGGGGTGAGTCTGCAATTTTACAATGTATTTTGCACTGATTTTCTCAAACTCGTCTTTTACAAATGGAACCTCTAAATCTCTATGGATATTCTCATTTCTTATATACCATGGTGCACCTGTCATGGTTCTAAGAATTTTTGATTGGGCCCTCTGTATAATATAGATACTCGTTTTACTGGCTGTACCCCATAATTTTTTTTTTTTTTATATATTTCCTTTATTGATTAAAATTCAAGAAATTATTTACAATATTACATTAATAATATTTAAAACTAACAAGAATTGTATATTTATTTATATGTACAGTGTATGTATAGGTATATTACTTATGTATATATAGTCTATGTGTAGTATTCAAAAGGTATTCTTTTACATGTTTATATGTTTTTTTAACTGCATTTTTTTTACAATAAATATTATTATAATTATTTTTATATTATTTTATTTTTTTTTTTTTTTTGTGAAAATTTGTTACAAAGATACCCTGCGAAGCTGTTTAGCTTGTCTGCAGGAAATTAAATAAAGTATTCACAAATATTCATTTGTTCATTGCAAACTTATTAAATAGTTCTTTATGACATTATTTCTTTTGTATATGTTTTTAGTATTTAATATATTTATTGGTATTTTGTTAAGTATCATAGGTAATGTAACCGAGAGTGTGTTATGGCCGTATTCGTTAGAAAAACGTTCAAATTTGAATCTGCCTTGAGATCGTATTCTTGTGTTATGTTGATGATCTATTGGTTGTAAAAATCGATTGTTGTAGAATTCTTTAATTATTGATGTGTAATAGATATTTTTTACGTTTAGTATATTTAGGTTTTTGGCAATTTTGTCTGTGTTGTCGATGTTGTTGGTGATCTGTGGTGTATTGTTATTAATGGTTTGTTTTTTCCATAAAATTTTTAGTAAACTATTTTGTGTTTTTTGTAATGTGCTTTTATATTTTACGTTTCCCCATGCTGTGATCCCGTGTCTGATATACGATTCAGCCAAAGAGAAGTAAGCTTGTCGTAACACATTATATGAAGCGCAATTGCTTAAGTGGTATAGCATATATGATGATGTTCGAAGTTTTTTTTGCAAATATTCAATATGAGTTTTCCATTTAAAGGTATTATCTATATATACTCCCAAATACTTATATGAATTTACCATTTCTATTGTAGTTGAACACATATCATTATAATTATAATTTATTGCTCTATTAGTTTTTCTATGTAGACATTCATTATTGTGAAATTTTAATTCCACGTTTGATTTAGCTATATGAGGTGGCCTAATGTGCATGACTTTTGTTTTATTTTCGTTGATTACCAGACCATTGTCATGGCACCATTTCGTTGCTATATTTAATTGTTCTTGCATTGTATTTACTGCGTTTGTTAAGTTTTTATCGGTCACAACTATGGCAGTATCATCTGCATATGCATAAGTTGTGCTTTCATTTAAACATCTCATCATATCGTTTGCGTAAATAATGTAAAGTATTGGTCCAAGTTTTGATCCTTGTGGCACCCCCCAATTATAAGATATTTTACTGCTCTGACTATTATTAACTTTAACATAATAATTCCTGCATTCTAAATAACTTTTAAACCAGTTTAGCATGTTACCTCTTATACCGTTTCTTTCGAGGATTTCTATTAGTTTTGTGTGAGAGAGGGTGTCGAACGCCTTACTGAAATCGATGAATAAAACCAAAACATGCATATGTTTACTTAAACATTTGTTGATGTTGTTTGAGAAATTTCCTAATAGTTGATTTATATTCTTTCCTTTTTGGAAACCAAATTGATTTTTGTTTATGATTTTATACTTTTCTAAAAAGTTTCTAAGTCTCCTTACTACTACTTCTTCAAGAATTTTATCTATGACAGATAGA
Organism: Protophormia terraenovae; assembly: GCA_951394005.1. Taxonomy (NCBI): domain Eukaryota; kingdom Metazoa; phylum Arthropoda; class Insecta; order Diptera; family Calliphoridae; genus Protophormia; species Protophormia terraenovae. The sequence continues at coordinate 66,645,230 of OX596074.1, forward strand.
ATAGCTATGGGTCTGTAGTTATTAAAATCTGATTTTTCACCAGCTTTGTATATTGGCCTAATGATGGACGTTTTAAGTATGTTTGGTACTGTTGCTTGATCTAAGCTTGAATTTATTAACATTGTGATAATTGGTGTTAAATACCTGGCATTATTTTTTAGATCTTTTGCCCTTATACCATCAGATCCAGCACCTTTCCTAATGTTGAGTGTTTTTAATATGTTGAATATTTCCTCTTCGTTAGCGTTTTCTACATAAATTGAATTTGGTACCGACGTATTCACATTACTTATTGTTGTTATGTTGCAGTTGTGTATTATTTTACGAACGTTTTCATTAAAATTTAACGCGAAATTATTTGTAATATTTGTTAAATTTTGATTTTTAAAGTTTTTGATTATAAAATCGTCTATGTTTGTAACTTTTTTTCCAATGATTTCATTTATTAATTGCCACGTTACTCTCATGTCATACCTATTTTCAATAAACTTGTTTTTATAATAATTATTTTTTTCATATATAATTTTTTTATTTAGTGAATTTCGAAATGCCTTATATTCTTGTTCATATTTTTTATTGTTACGATTATTTCGCCATTTTTTAAAAAGTTTATCCCGTAAGTCACAATATTTAATGATTTCTTCGTTAATCCACGGATTTACTGATCTTTTTTTGGATGTTTTTTGTTTTTTATTTGATTTTTCATATATTTTATTGAATATGTTATGAAAATTATTAAATAGATTATTTGTGTTTGACACTTGTTGCGTTAATAAATTCCAATTTGTATCTCTAATTTGCTTGTTTATTTTAAAGTTGTTAAGTTGTGGCCCCTGATTAATTATGGTTTCTTTACACTGATTGTTTATTTCTTCATTCACACAACAATACAGCGAGTAGTGGTCAGATATGTTTGATGTTATGATTACAGCTGTAGCTTTTGTTGTTTTGTTTATTTTTAAAAAGAGGTGATCAATACATGTTTTTGTGTTTCTTGTAATATCTTCACGTGTGCTTTGGTTGATCATACTTTGTAGACCATTACTCATTAACATATTAAGATATGTGGTTGTTGTAGTGTTTTCTCTTAATAAATCAATGTTTATATCTCCTACTAATATTATCTCTTGTTTTTTCTTTATTTTGTTTATTATTACCTCCAGTTCTTTTATAAAGAAAGGAATATTTTCACGGGGGGGACGATATATACATAAAAGAGAGATGATTTTGTTGTTGGTATTTATATCAGCTTGTATTATTTCAAACGAGTTGGTGTTTAAAGAAATCTCATTGAAAGCTAAATTTTCGGCAATATAAACTGCAATGCCTCCACCTCTTCTCTCTCTATTGAGAAATATAGAGTTAAACCCTTTAATATTGTAAAATATATTCTCACTGTCGGTTATGTTTGTTTCGACTAATATTATTAGTTTTATTTGGTTTATTATATTATTTATTGTTGCCAAAAAAGATGAGAAATTTAGCCTTAGTGAACGAATGTTCATATAAATAAGTGATGTGGGATAACTTAAAGATTGTTTATTAATTTCATTGAAATTATTCAGATATTGTTCATTATTATTATTCATTTTATATTAAAAAAATAGAAAAAAATAGAAAAAAAAAAAATACAACGATATATGAAAACTTATATTTTATAGTGTATTATTAATTGATTCAATGTCTGCAGAGTTATTGATGACAAATAATGTGGAGTTTTCGTTCTTTCGGGCAAATATGTTTCCATTGCGTACCCATACAAATTTCCAGTTTGCTTCCTTTGCTTTTGTTTTGGCTAACCATAGTAGGCGGCGGTTATTAAAGGTCAATTGATCATTTATATATAGATATTTGTTATTTATATCTGTAATGTTTCCATCATTAATTTTTATTGTTTTTGCTTCGATTCTGTGACGTTCAATTTTGCTCATAAATTCAATTTTTTTGTTAAGTGTACTGAACTCTATTATTACTTTATCGTTTTGTTTTTTTAAACGATAGGCTTTATTTATGTCTCCTTCGTTGATTTCTACATTAATCGACATACCAATTGCTTTAATTAGTTCGTGAGCAGATATTTGTTGGTTGCTAATGTTTTTTATCTCAATGTTTTTGCATATCATCTGTTGCTCTAATTTATTTATACGGGTTTCCATCGAGTTAATTTGGGTATCCCTTCGTTTGTCTTTCTCACTTAGCTCTTTTACTTGATCTACTAGTGTTGTAAGTGTAGTAGTTATTGTTGAGAGTGCAGTATGAATTTCTTCCTTTATTTGCATATTTGATGTGCTTACGTTTGCTGCGAGTTGTTCAATTGACTTTTCGATTGATTTTTTAACCTCTTTCAATTCTGTCTTAAGCTCACTGACATCAGATTGAACCGAGCATAATTTATTGTTGACAGAGGTCAATGACATTGACTCTTTGAATTTTTTCGTTTGATCATTATCATTATCCTCTCCGTCATCATCTGTTCGTGCCTGTTTCTTGTTGTTGTTATCATCAAATACCACGGCTTGATACAATGTGTTAGGTGATCGACTTCGGGGTTTACATATATGGCACTTCCATGAAGTTTTTCTCTCACCATACATCCCTAAGTATGTGCTCTCAGACAGGGGGGAACATGTTGAAAAATGGTAATTTGAGTTACAATTGTAACACTTGACATAGTTAATTGTTGTTATTTCTTTCTTGCACTGATTACAGAGAACGACTTGACTCATTTTTGTTTTATGTTTTGTTTATTTTTTATAATATTTGTTATAGGAGTTTTAATTATTTGCTTTAATTAACAAAAACAGTTTTATTTATGCAATTTTTTTAAAAAGTATTTTTACACAAACTTTTTGTAGCACTATATTATTTTTTAAATATTTTTTATTGTTTAATTTTTTACTAATAAGGAGATTTTTGTTACTTTTTATGGAGCTTGCACAATATGTGACCGTTTGCAATGAGAACTGAATTTTATGAAATTGGATACCATATGTCCAAATTGGTTTTAAAACGGTTTTATACAGGATGACTTTATTGTCAAGGCTTAGTTTTGATTGGCTGTTTATTAACCAGTGAATGCTAGAAGCTTTTAACTTCATATGAAGTCTCTTGGTTTCTATATGACGACGCCACGTTAGTCGCCTATCTAAATGTATACCAAGGTATGTAACGTGGTCTGACTGGGGTATACTTATGTCATTAAGTTTAACAGGAGGACAATTTCCTCTTCTGAGGGTGAATGTAACGTGGTTACTTTTCAATTCATTTACTCGTATACGCCAGTTTTTCAACCAGGTCTCCACACGTCGGAGGTAAATATCAAGTTGTCTAGATGCTAAGTGTGGGTTTTCGTGGGAACTGAGTATTGCAGTATCATCAGCAAATGTGGAAACAGTCAGTCCATCGCTCACTGGTAAATCAGAAGTGTAAATTAAGTACAAGGTAGGTCCAAGAACACTTCCCTGTGGTACACCTGCTTTTATTTCAAATTCTTCCGTTACAAATTCGTTATATTTTACTCTAAATAATCGGTCAGATAAGTAAGACTCCAGCAATTTGTGGGTACATGGTGGTAGTAAACATTTAATTTTATATATTAGGCCCTTGTGCCAAACTTTGTCGAAAGCTTGCGAGATGTTTAAAAAAATAGCTGAACAATACTTCTTTAATTCAAAACATTTCCTTATCTCTCCAGTTAGACGATTCACTTGTTCTATGGTTCCATGTTTTTCACGAAAGCCAAATTGATGAACTGGGACGATATTTCTATCGTTCAAGAATGGCATAATTTTCTTTTGAAATACTTTCTCGAACAGCTTTGACAAACAGGATAGAAGGCTAATAGGTCTATAAGATGATGGTATAGTAGAATCTTTTCCTGGCTTTAGTATCATTTTGATCTGAGATGTTTTCCACATTTTTGGAAAAACTCCTAGTTTTAAGATCGCATTAAAAATAATTGAAAGCACGATAATTGCCACATTCGGTAGGTTTTTAATCATGGATGGTGTTATCGAATCATATCCTGGCGCATTTTCTAATATTTACATTTTCCTTGATTACTGTATTAATATCCTCTGGGCTAACAACAATTATATAATCATTATTTAGAGTAGTGTCAGGTGTCTCTCCCAATACAAAATTATTTGTTTGGGGATTTGGTTGAAAGACAGAGCTTAAATAGTGTGCAAATAAATTTGCCTTATCTTCAGAACTACGGGCCCAGGTACCGTCAGCCTTCCTTAAAGGATTTTGTGCCTCTACCGGTGGCTTAATATCTTTCGTTGCCTTCCATAGGGAAAAATTTGTATATTTATTATTTGTTAAACTTTCAATGTATTTTCTACTTTGGCGATCCTCTTCTAATTGAAGGGCTTTTCTTAGTTTCTTAATTGCTGTAGACAGCCTCAACTTTGCAGCTGGTGATCTGGTTTGTTGCCATTCTCTTCTACATTTTCTTTTTTCAAGAAGAAGTTTTTGAATTTCATAATTAGAAATATGCTTATTATCGTTCTTAAAAGTTTCACTTTTTGAGTGATCTATAGCTAAATTAATTAACGACGTAAAGTCTTGTACGCATTTGTTTATATCTTCCTCACACTGAAAATATGGATCTGTGTGGATATGACTACTGATGTATTTTTATATTTTAACCAATTTGTCCTATAAAAAGTATTAGTAGGATAATTTGGTATGTTAGTCCTTCCGTAATAAGTTATTATTATCGGAGAATGGTCAGAAGTTAAATCATATGAAATTTCCGTAGTTATTGAGTTTCGGTTTATATTTTTAGATATGGCAAAATCTATGAGATCAGGAATTTTTCTAGGATCAGCCGGCCAATATGTCGGATGTCCAGGGGACACAAAATCCATGCCATTTTTGCGATCAACTAGTACCTTATAGAGCTGTCTACCTCTGGGATTTATCAATCTGGAACCCCAGTAAACATGTTTGGCATTATAGTCGCCACATGCCAGGAAACGATCTCCTAGTGTCTCAAAGAATTCTTCAAATTTTTCCTTGGTCATAGAAAATCTTGGTGGACAATACACCGAGCTTAGCGTTAAGTCACCAGCGAAATACTCAAGGTTAATAGAGGTTGCCTGCAGGTAATCTTTCGAGAATTCATTTAGGGCATAATGTCGTATTCGATTTCTAATTAATATACCAGTACCACCATGTGCTTTTCCATCCGGATGATTTGTAAAGTAGAATGAATAACCTGTAATATTGGAATCATTTGGTTCTGTGCTCTTAAAAGCTCTTGTATTGTGTTCTGCATGGATGACATAAAGTTTGTCATATTTTGGTTTAGAGAGGTAACGGTTTGCGTAAGAGTTTGCATTAAAGTTTCTAACCCTCCCGAATTTCTTGGGAAATTAGGTTGCTGGAAACTCGTTCTTAAAACGCTGGCATAGGAGATATTTCCAGGATTGGCTGTACTCGATTGGTCAGTGTTTAAACTTGGCTTAACTGAAGCCATACCCTCATTACTAACACTTACTCTAGAATTTATTTGGTTAATAATGGTATTTACAGGTGCGTATTCAGCAATTCCATTTCTTTTTAGCTTTTGATTCTCTCTTAACCTTTTCAACAATTCCTTATATACTGGGCAGCCACGGTAATTGGCGGAATGGTCGCCACCGCAGTTACCACATTTTCTCTTGAGACCGTTTTTCACAACATCACATTGAGATGATGAATGAAGATCTCCGCATGCTACACATACTGTACGTAGGGTACAATAATTTTTAGTATGACCGAACTCTTGGCAATTGCCACATTGGACAGGTCCTTTTCTCTTAAGAGGTTCCTCTATAGTGACTCTGCTTCATTTTTCTTTAACTTATCATCGTTCGGCTCCAACTCAACTCTAAACATTGGTTGGGGAATCTTATCCTTATTAAAAATATTGACCACAACTTTTATTTGATAGCCCAACTCCTCTAGGGCCTCCTTGATTTCAGTTGGTTCTACACTGGACTCAATTCCTTTAATTACAACAGTCAAACCTTTACTACTTTTCAGTTGATATGAGTAAAAATTTTTGTTACTATTATTTAGGTAAAGAGAGATTTTTCTATAACAATCCTCAGTATATACTACAATTTTTGTTTCTTGCACGCCACCTTTTCTTATTGGAACAATATGAAAATTGCTTTTACCAATAAGCTCAATAAATGTCTTAACCAAATTATTGGAACTAGGTTCGCGAAGATATATTGGTGGGGGTTTAAGTGATTTTTTAATAGAATTATCATTTGAATGACTTTTTTCTATATCATCACTCAATAAGGCAAAACGGTTATTCATCAAGGGTTTATCAATTACCTTTTGTTTCTTAGCAGAAGTAAAACTTTTCTGTGGGCTTAAATTTCTTTTGTTAATACTTACATATCTAAGCATACCTGTTGGAATTGGAGATTTTGTACTTATCTTCTTTTTCGGGATTGCACCTTTTTGTGTACCAACATTTCTATCTATGTTGCCAGTAGGGTTAATTACATTCAAACTCTCACTAGTTGTTGTTGCTAGTGGTTTACAAGCTTGTGTTTTAACAGACAATGATTGAGTTGTTTTTATATCCATGAGTGTTGTTGTTGTATTTTGTTTTTTCATATTTTCTTTTATGTTTTGTTCTAAACAGTTTTTGGATGTTGATATTGTTTGTTAATTTTCTTCATGTAATTGAATTACGGGGGAACAAGAGCGAGCTCTCTCAAGTGGTTTGGCGGTTAAATAATTTTTATTATATTGTGGATCACAAATATTTTTATTTTTAACACTCTCCCCATTGAGAAATATATAAGCATTTCTGCCGTTTAAACTGAGTCGACTCTCATCATGAGAACTCATAGACTCTTTTAAATTATATTTCACTGATGTATAACACTTTATCACAACTTTTCTTTTGTTTGCTTATATTATACAGATTATTTTTGTTTTATTTAATTTGTTTATGTGTTGTATGTTTATATTTAATAAAATAAACACAAGTAATTTAATAAAATTTTTAAAGCGTCCAATCGCGTATTGTTTTAAAATTAAATTTCGATGAATCTCGATGAATAATTAAAAAATCGCGGAGCGAGTTAAAAACACGTCTGTTTAACATGAGAAACAGAAATTGAGAATCGACTTAAAATTTTTTTTATTCAACAGATAATTTTGTTCTTTAATTAGCTAAAGAAAAAACAAATGAAATCAGTCGGAAACACTAGGATATATATGAAAAAACCTGGACCAAGAACATGCAAAATTGAGGTGCTTAAAAATTCAAATGCAAATAACTCAAAAACTATAAGAGATAAATAGGACATGCAAGCATGTTTTTTGTAGGTCTTATCAGTGCCTACAATAATTTGGCAAGCGATTAAAAAATTTGTATATCAGAGGTACCCAACTTTGAGCCCCTTTAGCTCCGCCCCTGAGGGGTCTGTTCGGTCCCCCTTCCAAAGTTAACATTATACACTCCTCTGCTATGCCTATGCCAAATTTAATGCAAATCCAACTAGCCGATCAGAAAATACAGATTTATTTCCAAAAAATTGCGATTCTGCCCCAGTGTGCAGTGTAGGTATTCAGCACAATTTAAATTTATTATTTTATAAGTACAATTTATTTTATAAATACAATACGGACAAGCATAATTGCAGTAACTATCACGGAATGATATGACGCACAATGTGCGTTTCAAAAAATGAAATGGAAATAATTATGGAACTTCGGAACGGCTGAAGACAAAATTTTCTAAACAATGATATACAATATGTATTTGTTATCCGTATTACGGATATAACAGAAGGATATGAATGTAGCACTATACTGAAAAAAATGGAAACTTTGAGCTTTATTAAAATATTTCTTGTTGCGGCATTATCATGAGCGGCACTACCATTCATTTAAAACTGAGTCAAAATTGGCCAAATTACTAGAAATCATAAATTTGTAATGTTTCTATTACAAACGCAATTGTTGTACACAGCGTTACCGTTGAGAATTTTTAAAAAGTGTCCAAAAAAGGGGATTTCAAAATAAAAAGTCGCCAAAAAAGGGGATTTTTTTAAAAAAAGGGGCCAACTACTTTAAAACCTAAAAAACTCCTTAAAATTTGTTTATTTGATAACAACAAATTATTGTATTTAAAGAAAAACTACAAAATTCAGTTCTATTAATAACAAAATAATTTATTATTATTTTACAACAATTTTTATTATTGCAAAAATAAATATTTAGCACACAAACCTCTTTTAATTAGTTAAACTCCTGTTCTTTTGTAGGATTTTTTCACTCGTACTCTAGGCTTTCAAATTTAGAATAGAACGTATGAATTCACAAGTATTGTCATAGGTCTGTTAGATAAACTATTTCTTGTTTTTGATAATTTAGTAAAAAAAAAACACGTTACCCGTGGGATTGCTCTTAGGAATGTAAAAATTTAAATTAGGATATAAGTATTCATCGAATCTTTTTTTTATTTTTTCAATCCAGTCCAAAAACTTTGGCATATGATGATAAACTTTACTAATATTTTTAATTACTAACAGTTTCAGTTCATTTATAAATACTCCGCGGTTTTTTATATCACTATACTGTAAGACAGTCCCAAAATTACTAATTTATGTGTTGAAATTAATATATAATGGGTCGATATATTTCAAACAACTTTGATTATCGTAATTTAGAACATAGTCTTAAAAAGTCGCCATTTAGTCTCCATTTAAAAAAGGGGCCAAAAAAGTTGCCAGGTGGTTGAAAAAGGGGCAAATGGCGACTAAAGTCGCCAAACGGTAACGCTGGTTGTACATCATTGTTTAGGAAATTTTGTCTTCTTTTCAAATGTGTATAAACAATTTTACAATACGAAAATTTGTTAAAGACTTTTTGCAAAAAATACCAAGGTTGGAAACCGAAACGAATAACAGTATCGGTAACGGTATCGGTATTCAATTTTATTTTATTTCGGTAACAGCATCGATAACAGTGTTTTAAATTATATCGGTATCGGTATACCGGTACCGAAACTAAAGTACCGGTAAATACCGTTAATATTAAAAATCTAGAAAAAACTTAAAAAAGTTAAATTTTTAAACAATTTTTACTTGAATTTCGCCAAAAAAAAATTATTAAATTACATATTTGTATATAAATATTTTTCTTAACAGAACTTCATACGATTTCTATAACTGCTTATTTTATAGCAACATTTAAACTCGACTTTTTAATGACAAATTGGTATCATTTGTTGCAGTAAAGTAAAGTAAAAAATTTGGACAATATTTTTATTTACCACAGTTTTTAATACAGACAAAAATCCTTCAATTAATTTTAGAAACATTTTTCAAAAAAAAAAAAAATTAAAAATTTTTATTCTACAAATTGCATAAAGGAAAAAAGTCCGTGAAGTAGCACAAAAAAATAGAATAGCATAAAAAACATTTTTTTTTATTTAATCACAGATTAACGGTACAAAAATATGGAAAAAGAGTTTCGGATATCGTGGGAATTCTCGTTTGAATCACCATAAAAATTAGTAAAGAAAATATGATTCCCAAAAGAGTTTTTAGGTTATATAACTGTTTAGGTAAGATTAAGAGCTAATGTGCCAATTACAGCCGAGGAATTTTGTAGAAGAGAAATAACTCCCTAAGTCTCCATTATCCCATTTACTCACTAGAAAATTTTTAAGTTGCAGGATCAAAACGACGCGCCATAATAATGGTTAAATGAGAGTGATAAATTTAAATGTAATCAGAACTTTGTAGTCGCTCAGAAGAAAATTTTTCAATAGGGTGGTCCATCAACGTTATTGAAAATAATCAAAGTGTATCGCATATTTAATCAAAGTGTATCGCATATTTAATTTTTTCGAAAAATGTCAACTTTCTATGATGATTGTGAACATGATGCTATTTGGTCTGACATGACTATCTTTTTCTCTTAACTTTTTAATGTTTTATTTTGCCAAATTCGTAGAGATTAATTCTGGATGTTGGCCATACCTATGACAAATTTATATCGTATATTTAAGATGCTTACAAGATCCTTTCAATGAGTTTAATTTTTTTTACTTGCTGCTTATTAGTGCTTACATGATATTTATTTGAATTAATACCTTAGATTAGATTCTATACAAGTAATTTAAATAATTATGAAATTATATAAATAGTTCCCAACTGGATTTAGCATATTATATTTGTTAAAAAAATCTAAAATATATAATCGTTTGTTAAAATTCATGCAGTTTTCATTCGTTTAAGTGCTTTTCAAATTTCCGGGAATTACGTTCAAAATTCCCGGAGAGATAGCTCAAGCTGTAACTTTATGAAGGAAAATTTTCGGTCTTTTAGAAAATCCAAAATTAAGGAGAGAATCTTCATAGAAGCAAATACCAAACAGTTAACTACACAGAGAAAACAGATTCATTATTGCAACCGAATTTTTTGCCAATCGAATTTAGGCGGTTCCACGTACTATCAAACAAATTGTTTGCAATATTCAATTATTTCTTTCCTAATAATATCTTTTTGGTAACCATTAAAAAATATATTCATTGTGATTATATATAATTCAGCATAATAGAGTACATATAACTGTTTTATGTAAGCAATTCGATTGAAATAACTAAAACTTCATTTGGTTTAATATACATTATTTTTTTTATTTTTTTCTTTTTTTGTTTTTTTTATGTATCTTTTTATACGTATGTATATTTAAAATACAAAATACATTTCAGTCAAAAACACACATGGATATCTTGAATCTGCTTGCAATTTTCTTATTTATCTGTAAATTTACATTTAAATGCTCGTATTAGAGATTTCCGAGTATTCCTGGATGCAATATAAAGACTAATCAGTAGCATGATCTCTATAGGAAATAGAATGGAAGCAAAGGAATAATTACCTAAGTTTTTCCATGATGAACGACAAAAGTGACTTCAAAATATCCCATACATGTTGTCACATGCAATTGTTTTAATAAACTCACCATGATTCATTTTTAAAATATTTTTTTTTTTTTCTTTAAATTTTCAACAATTTTTTAATTTTTATTAATATTTTTTAACAACTGCCACGAAATAATTACTGTTTCACAATTTCTATTCTTTTGAAACAACCGATTTTTGTCTATTAATGTAATCATTATTGATTTCATGATCTGAAACTAAATACTTTATTAGTACAATATTCAATCGTGTATAAGCACCAAATTGTTATATAATTCAGTATCATAACCGAATTATATTGATTGCAGTAACTGAAAATATGATTAATTTTAAAATTTTCACAATTCAAATAACTTTTTAATTGAAAACACCAATATATAGTGGAAATACATGTATTTATATAACATGTTGGTTATACAAATACATGTATTTGTATAACCAAATAAATAATAAAAATAATAAAAAAAAAAATAATAAAAATAATTGCAACATCTAATACAATAATTTTAATAATAGTTATTCCTATATAATGATAATTTTAGAGTACTTATTTTAGAAAAACTGTACTACTAATACATTTTTAATCAATATCATGATATTTTAGTTTATATTATTAAATTTTAATAATCCTAACTATTTTCCAACTAATATTTTTTCTGTGTGTAAGAACCTACATTAATTTCAACAGTACGTTCATGTGTGTCACATGACAAATAATTAAGAGTATATCGTAAGTTAAAATGCCCATATATTTTTTTGTGTTCGCACTAAGACTTTTTATCAAAGTGAAGTCGCGCTAGGTTTTAAACATCTTTAAAAATATATTTATTGCAAACGATATAACCAAGAAACAAACAATAAAAGTCCTCTTTAGAATAAAATTCTATAATTATTACTTTTGTTATTAAAAATAATTTTATCTTTTTTATTTTCTCAAATAAATTATATGAGAAATTTTTCTTACGTTGAAAAAATATATTTTTAAAATACCGAAACTAAATTACTAGTATATACCGGTACAGATGGAAACGGTATTTGAATACCGGTGTTTTTAACAAAATAATAATTTCAGTATTGGTATCAGTTACGGTAACCAACGGTATCGGTATTTATAACGGTATGGGTTTCCAACCTTGAAAAATACTGAGAAAGGATGGATTTGTGATTTTTTGCACATTTTTCATTTTTAATTACGCAATAAAATTCTTGTTAGTGAATATTTTTGAATGTGATTTCACATGGAAGTAGATTTTTTGATGTTTAATTCACTTTTTTAGATATGTCTACAAAAATCCCGTAATTCCCAAAAAACTTTAAAAAATTTACAAAAATGGGATTTTTTACTTTTTTCGCTATATCTTTCCAACCGATAACGGGGAGCAAAAATTTTTATTGCGAAAAAAATATAAACACTAGACTTAATAAAAAGCTTTATTTTTTTTATTGCAGCTATGCGATTTTAGAAATTAAGGCAAAAATTCGAAATTAGTTGGAAAAATAGGGAAAAAATCAACCTTTTTTGAAAGTTTAAATTTAAATGCTTGTAACTTTTGACTCCGTAAATAGTTTTTCAAAATTCTTTCTTTACACAACTATTATATTTGTTTTTAATGAAATAAGAAAAATTTTAAAACAATGGGGCTAAAATTGTACCCGCTGTAGCGAAAAAACTTCACCGAGACAGGCTTAAAAGTAAACATATTTATTTTTGAAGCTTAATATCTCTTAAACAAAAAGAGATAATATAGGCATGCGTCAATTTTTTTGTAGATATCAGGTAGCAGTATCCTCCCATATAAAAATCTTTGAAATCGGTTCAGATATAAGGAATCACGATCGTTTTTAATAAATTTTATACCCTGTGGACTCGCTCCCTGTTTGTCTATTTGGTCCAAGTTAAAAACTTAAACTCGCCTATACCTCTAATATCACCATGTGAAATTTCATTGAAATCGGAGCAGTCGTTCCAAAGTTCCATAACTATTTCCATTTCATTTTTTGAATCGCACACTGTGCGATATAGACTTGTTATACACCAATGCACAGTGGGGCCAAAAGCAAAATAAATGGTAATAAGTCTGGATCTTTGAAACCACTAAACCGATTTAGATGAAACTTGTAACATCGATAGAAAAGGAGTTAGGCTTTCAGAACATTGTTGGCTCGTGTGTATAGCTGGAGCACGGGCGCCGCTGCAGTGGACCAAAGGGCTTATAATTTTTACAAATTTAAACCGATTTTAAATATTTTTACATTTTTGTATTATCCTAAGCAGGACAAAGAAAAAACATGCGTACTGTGCTAAATTATCTCGATATTTGAAATAAATTTCCCATTTTTAGCCTTGACTTTTTTGCGATTATGCCCTATATTTTTTAAAATAAAATTTCTAAAATTTGTTTAAAAATATGTTGAAATTCTTTATAATTTTATAGGGTATATAGATTCGGCCGAGCGGAATATAACATTCGCTCTTGTTTTTAAAATAATAATGAAATTAATACATATATTTTTTTCATGAAAATTTTTAAAGTACTCAATTTTAACAGCCTTATTCATAATCATTTTCAACAATTTATAAAAAGGTTAATAAGAAATTTTGAAAATTTATTATTCATAATCACTTTTTTCTTTTATAAGCATTTAATAAAACTGTATAAAATTTAAAAATTTTATTGTTGATGAGAACCTACTTTAACAGTTTGATAAAACAAATTTTTAGAAATATTGAATGCATTTATAAAAAAGTTTTGCATAGTTTTAAACATATTACTTTAAATTTAGGTCTTATTGCACAGTTCCATAAAGTAGAATTTATAACTGCATAAAATCTTTTACACAGACTCCGGATAGTAATTAGAATATTGTTTCAAATATAACTGCTATTTCTTTCAGGTTCATAAAATACATATGAAAATATATTTTCTGCAACAAGTGTTGCAGGGTAAGACCAAATGGATTTGTACTTTGTTTGTTGCTAAAGCCAAAAAATTTCGTATAATTTTAAACCCACCATCAAGAAGTTTTTTTTTTAAATAATTCAAAAAATATTTAAAAAAATTAATTAAAAACAAAATAGGAAATTGGTGATGTACATAAAACCAAAACAAACTAATTATTCGAATATTTAAAATATTTTACAAATTAATATATCAAAAAGGCCATTTATCACTTTGCCTCCATAAGCTGTTAAATTGTTAAATCATTGGAAACGTTTTCTAATAAAAATTAATATATTTTTGTAAAAAAAGACATGAAATAAAAGAAAAACTAAAATGTGTTTTAAGTTACGAATAAATTTTTAATATTTTATTTATCACTTATATAAAATTGAGAGAAAATAAACATAGCATTGCCAGAACAAAACAAAAACTATTTAATAGTTATTGAATTGTTTTTAATACATTATGAATAATGTTTTTTTATAAGAAGTTAATAAGGGAAAACAGTTTAATATCAATTTTGTACAATAAACGTAAAATAAGAATTTATTATGAATAAGACCGTAAGATATTTACATGCAAAATAAAATGTTTTTTTCAAACAAGCTAATTTTTAAGGTAACATTTTTGGGTCATCAGAATAGGTTCAACATTATTTATTCTATGAAGCAATAAGATGTTTGGATTAATTTGGTACTTTTTTGTTTTATTATATTATTAGAAAATTATTAATAATGAAATTAGCCTTTTTTATTAAATTTAACCTAAAAAAGTCTAACAAAGAAAGTTTGATCCAACTTTTTCCAATCTTTTCAGATAATGATATGTTGTCCTCGTATTGTCTGTCCGACTCATAAACATTACGTGATAGCAATTTACATACATTTGCTATTATATTATATAGTATACTGGCCCCTCCGGAGTGGTATTATTTTGACTTCGAATTCATTGTTTTACCGCTCCTGTGGTGCGAGTAGTGTCATTAACGAGCTGGAATATTCATGGAATGAAATAAAATGTGGAAAATGTAAAAATATTTTTTCCAGAAAGCTTTTGTAAGTTTTTTCCGTAATTTTATGCGAAGAAAATCTAAATTCACATGTCTCATAATATGAAGTTGCAACCTGCGCCATCACACTTCCTTTGGAGGTTTATGGGATACATGCTTATATTAGCATACGATGTTTTTCGTAGATATCGACTAGAAGAATCCTCCTCAAATCTTTGAAATCTGTTCAGATATAAGGAATCAGGATCGTTTTTAATAAATTTTATACCCGAGGTGTCCAACTTTGGGACCCTGTGGACTCGTCCAATGTAGGTCTATATTGTCCAAGTTCAAAACTTAGACTCGCCTACACCTCTACTATCACCATGTGATAGGAACATCCGTTCTAAAGTTCCATAATTATTTCCATTTCATTTTTTGAATCGCATACTGTGTAGCGTTGCCAGTTCCTTTTACGCTCATAGAATTTTCGATGATAATAGTTTCATTTGGTACGACAAATAAGGAAATATATTTCTATGTGCAATTTGCGCATAAACAGTGAATTATTTATTAGAGAGTTATTTTTATTTGCAATAATCGCGCGTATAAACGTAATACACTGCCGGCCAACAGAATAGGTTCAAGATTATCCTGACATTAAAAGGAGGATTATTTTTAATGTAATTCATTTCATCTTAATTTCTAGTCTTGAATTCAAAGATGTTTAATTGCGAGAAATAATTAATAAAGAGTTAAGTACGATTTTTAACGGATTTTCTTCCAAAAAAATATACTTTTTAAGGTAATTTTTTTGGGTCATCTGAATATACTTTTTAAGGTAATTTTTTTGGGTCATCTGAATAGGTTCATTAAGAATAAAATCAATTTGCGTTTAATATTTCTTGGACTGGCCAATAATTGTGTGTTTTTCTAACAATTTCAACAGTTTTCTATAAAAATATTTAAAAATTGGTCGCGTAAAAAAATTTTCGATAAAGAAAAAAGCAAAATTATAGCGTATGGACAATTTGGACTTAACCTATGAAATATGGCGAAGAAAAATTGAGCAAAATCAAAATATTGTGAATAACTTTTTAAGAAATAGCCTCGCTATGGGAAAAATATAAAAAGATGTAATTATAAAGAGATGTCTCCAATTCTACTGATAATGCTCCAAAAATTAATCAAAAATCACGTATTAAAGCAAGTGTTTTACCGTAAAGCGTGTTACTCATAATTCAGTGCACCTAAGAAGACTAAGAATTATAAAGAACCCACTTCTAAACACCATTCGTGAAGTAAAATTACTCCCGTTTACCCGTGAACTCATGTTCTAAAAAAAGAATAAAGTTTTGAAGTTTTATCGCTACAGAGAGTCCAAATTTAACCCCATTTTCTCTAAAATTTTGATTATTTCATTAAAAACAAATATGACAATTGTGTAAAGAAAGAATTTTGAAAAAATATTTACGGAGTCAAAAGTTACAATCATTTAAATTTAAACTTTCAAAAAAAAAATTTTCCCGATTTTTTTACCAAAAAAGTGGTAACATTCTTTTTCTGTTATATAAAAATTTTCTTAAGTAACATATATAATATTTATATTGCTCTGAAAGATAACTAAACACAAAATACTTTAAAGGAAAAAAAGCTTTCAAAAATTGATTCTTGCGAGAACCAGGGTTTCCCCAATTTGACCAATTTTTGCATCTAATTTCTAATTTTCGCCTTAATTTCTCAAAGCTGGAATCTAAAAAAAAGTTATACTTTTTATTAGGTTAGGTTATAGGAGTCGCCCGCCATAGCGAGTGCACTCGGAGGCCATTAGGCCCATTGTGATGCCCTATTTGAGAAGAAAACTCCTATCCCTTTCCCTAAAACAAAAAACTAACTTTCCTTGATCTTACAATGGGGGAATTCAGAGCCTTGATTGCTGCAAGGCTGTCCACATATATATCAATGTTCGAGGCGGAGAAATTAAATTCCTGAATTCGCTTCGCTGCCACGTTAATGGCATTTACTTCGGCCTGAAAGACTGTGCACGAATTGGGTAATCTGAGAGACATCGAAATGTCTAAGTCATCAGAGAATATACCCTAGCCAGTATCTGTCTTAGAACCATCAGTGAATACTGAGATTGCAAATTCCTTAAATACGGAATTTGTTGCCCAATCTTCCCTAGATGGGATTCTGATATCGAATGTTCTATTCATTCTCGGTATTAAATAATCAGTCCCCTGTATACGAGCTGATCTGCCTATTACATTCAATATAGTGCCATGACCAACGCGGCAGTGCCTGAGTTCGCCCGACTCTTTGAGCCGTAGAGCGGAATTGGCGGAGATATTTCTAATAAAAATATCAAGGGGAGGGATGTCAAGCATAGTATCCAGACTGGCTTGGGGAGTGGAACCCATTGAACCAGTAATTGTGAGACAAGCCAGTCTCTGCACCTTATTCAGAGTAGAGATATGTGTCTTCGTGCCTGCAGCCTTCCACCATACAAGAGCACCGACTCTCAGCATTACGTGTCCTTGAGAGCTTAGAGTCCAGAATCACGCCAAGGTATTTGGCTTCTTTCGAAAGTTCCAGGATGACGCCATCAAGACGTGGTTTCTTCCTAGTGAAAAGCACTAGTTCGGTCTTTGTGGGATTTACTCCCAGACCGTTGTCCCTAGCCCATGACAATAGAACACTTAGAGCTGATTCCATGAGTTCACTAATCGTGGAGAGAAATTTTCCACTGATGAGGAGCACAACATCGTCAGCATATGCTACTGCCTTGGTGCCTCTATTCGTAAGCTCAAAAAGGACTTTATTCACAACAAGGTTCCACAAGAGTGGGGATAGTACCCCTCCCTGTGGTGTGCCTCTTGTCACGACCTTCCTTGAGGTGCTCAGACCTAAACTGGAATTGATGGCTTTGCTTTTCAGCATGTGTGATGGCTTTGCTTTTCAGCAGTGTAGTTCCTTAATCATCGATCGACTCCCAGGTCATCCAGTGCCACTAAAGTGGGTTGGTGACGCTGGGAGGTTTCCAATTACAGATTCCTCGTTCTTATCGCCTCTGCAGCCCGGAAAGTAGTTCCAGAGTCTCCTTACTACTCTTGGTAAAGGTACCGTCAGGGTCCATGAGGAAACCGGGCGTGCCAGGATCCTTGGATAGTACCTTACGTAGCCCACAGATATAGAAAACTTTACAAGCAACCTTGAGAAGTGCTTTGCGGAGGCCTTTAAGGAATCATGTCCCTGCAGTACGAATCAGAGCACCAAAAATAAAGAATGGTGGCATAAGGATTTGGAAAAACTGCGGACAAGTACTAAAAGAGCATTAAATGCAGCACGGCATTTTAACACGGAATATAAATGGGAACAATATAAAAATAAACGTAAAGAATTTAAAAAGCAGATAAGAAAAGCTAAGAGGCAATGCTTCATTGACAAGCTGAAGGAAATAGAAACAATCAAGGATACTTCTAGACTTAGGAAGATGATGACGAAACAAAAAAACGTTCCAGGTAATATTAAAAGATCGAATGGTACTTGGACAGAGTCAGCAAAAGATACTTTGGAAGCGCTATTTGAAACTCACTTTCCCGGTTGTAATTTGAACACGGAGAATTTTTCTCGTGAATCGCTGTGTCACGAAACCAAAACCTCCGATATGGACTATGGTCTAGTTACAGTAGAGAAAATTAAATGGGCCATAAGCAGCTTTGGACCTTATAAATCGCCAGGATTAGACGGTATTTATCCAATTATGCTGCAGAAATGTACCGAAATAATTGGTGAACTGTTAAGAAGACTATATACTGCTTGCTTACATTATTCATATGTTCCAACAAGTTGGCGTAAAGTAAAGGTGATCTTTATACCAAAAGTGGGTAAGATACAACATGTTGTGACAAAGGACTACAGACCTATCAGTTTGTCTTCCTTTTTGCTGAAAACTCTCGAGAGAATCATAGATGACCATGTAAGACAGAGAATACATATTATGCCATTCTCTCCTGATCAGCATGCTTATTTAAGAGGAAAGTCAGTTGAAACTGCAATTCACAGTTTAACGACGAGAATAGAACAGAGTATACACCATGGAGAATTCGTACTAGCGTGTTTCCTAGATATTGAAGGAGCTTTCAACAATATCAAATCAGACGTTATTGAGAAAGCTCTGTGTGCTAGTGGTAGTGACCGGGTGGTTACTATGTGGATTTTAAAAGCTCTTACCCATCGAGAAATTCAGGCTGAACTAGGTGGAACATTTCTAAATGCAATAGCCAACAGGGGCACTCCTCAAGGCGGCGTCATATCACCGACTCTGTGGATTCTAGCATTGAATGAAATTTTGTTGGAACTTAATACATTAGGTGTAGGAGTAGTGGCATATGCAGATGATCTAGTGCTACTAGTAAAAGATAAATTCCCGAGTACTCTTGCAGAGGTAATGGAAGGTGCTCTAAAGATATTAAATAAATGGGCTATCGATTGTTGTTTGGGTATCAATCCTCAGAAAACAGGGCTGGTACTTTTCACAGGGCGAAGGAGAATACCTGCTTTTAACCCACCGAAACTAGGTGGTAGAACTTTGGAACTTTCAAATGGAGCAAAATTTTTAGGCGTTTTTTACGACCATAAATTGAACTGGATATCCAACCTACAGGAAAGAGTAAAGAAAGCTTACGCTGCTTTGTACTCGTGTCAGAAGCTTATTGGAAAATCTTGGGGTCTTAAACCACGCTTGATTTATTGGATATACAAGTCAATTGTTAGGCCAATACTAGCACACGGATCGCTTGTTTGGTGGCCAATTATGAACATCAAAACACATGCCTCTTTCATTGAACGTGTAAATAGAATTGTAGCGCTGAGCATAACAGGTGCAAGAAGATCCACCGCCACTGAAGCGATGTGCAGAATTCTGGAAATTGAACCCCTACATTTATACATAAAGGAATACGCTTTAAAGACCCAGATTAGGCTGAGCCAAAATGGACAACTTATAATTAGAGATAATGGACATTCATCCTTAATTAGAAAATCAAGTTATGAAAATTTAGTAACAGATTACATGATAAGTAAAACTCGATGGGATAAGGAGATTACAGCGATTATACCGCCGAGAGAAGACTGGGAGACCAATAATCGTAATGTAGAAGGTGTTGAGGTGTACACTGATGGTTCTAGGAAAGTGAATGGAACGGGAAGTGGAGTTTTCTGTGAAAAGTTAGGTATCAAACATAGCTCAAGACTGAACAATGCTTGTAGTATTTTCCAAGCTGAAATCTTTGCAGTGTCTGAAGCAGCAAGACTAATATCTATGATGCCGATATTTAGGAGCGATATCACAATATACATAGATAGTCAGGCTACCATAAGGGCACTTTGTAGCAGGAATATTAGATCAAAGGTGGTCAGCCATTGTCGCAGAGATCTACAAGTTCTCAACGAACAACACTTTTTAAAACTGTGCTGGGTACCGGGTCGCAATAATATTCAAGGTAATGAAATAGCTGATGAACTAGCACAAACAGGAGCAGATATGGAATCGACTAACGCATGTGAAGACATTCATCCTGGACTAGATTATATATATCGAAAAATAAGAGATAAATTCAAAGTGGAAGCCGATGCACTCTGGGATAACTCATCGAGATATAAGAAGACAAAGGCGTTATGGAAACCAAGGGATAACAATACATTGAGGAAAGTTCTAGATATGGAAAAGAATGAACTGAGAATGTATGTAGGTATTATTACAGGTCATAACGACTTAAAGTATTTTCTTAAGAAAATTGGTTTATGCGATAATAACAACTGCAGATGGTGCAGCGAGGAGGAAGAGGATACATTTCATTTCCTCTGCGAGTGCGCTGCACTATCGCGTTATAGATTTAAATGTTTTGATTCCTATTTTTTTCAGAACCTGGAAGATTTAAGAGGGATAAGTCCATTAAAGATTTTGAAATTTATTGAGGCAACAAAGATGCATATAACAAGTAATAATGGAGGTCCAGCAACAAGACAATCGAGACCCCGAATGGATTGACAAGGCATCAAAAGATTGACTGTAAAGATAAGCAACAGTGGAGCTAAAGGAACTTTGTATACTTATACATATATATACATATATTTATTTTTTTTTTCTATATATTTTATTTTTTTGAGGATTCACAGTTCTGTGTGATCCTCTTTCAACCTAACCTAACCTTACGTAGCCTAGATGCATCCGTAGTGCTCTCCAAGTCTCCACAGAATTTTTCACAAGATTCCCTCTTAGCCCTTCTGGTCTCTCTCTTGAAAGTGTTGAAACTGCGACGATAATTGTCCCAGTATACTGCAACTTTCCACCTTTTCGCCCTATTAAAAAGTTTCCTGCATTTATTCCTTAACTGCCTAAGTCTTGGACACCACCATGATTGTTGAGGTTTCCCAAGACCATGCCGAGCCCTTCATGAAGAATAGTAAGCGGCCCTTAGTGTGGTAGTCAAAAGACGTACGGAGTCGTCCAGGTCCTGTGTGCCGGCCAACCTTACCGTTTGAGGCGGTTGAATGGTCCCCACAAGTTTGCTGAATTTATCCCAGTCAGTTTTCCTAGGATTCCTAGAGGGTTTTGCCCTATCTAATGTAATCGTGAAGAGAATCCGCATATGATCGGAGAATGAACATTCCGAAGATACTTTCCAATCGAAAATCCTAACGGAATCTGTGTTACCTACCAAGGTTATATCAATGACCTATTCCCTGATTCTATTGAAAAACGTTGGTCTAGTACCCTTATTACAAATACTAAGATTAGTACATAAAAGTAAACACTCACCTCAGGGCATTGGCATCGCATCCCATGACGAGATCATGGCCCCTTGTACTACACCAATTTACTAATATACGTATGGCACGTGGGGGTGGGTTTTCCTCATCGTACGGTAGGTATGCCGATGAAATTATTTGGGTTGGTAAACCTTGTCGCTATAGCGCCGCCACCGTTAAATCACTCGTGCTGTAATTGGATATGAGAAAAAGCTTTATATCTTTTCTGACCAAAATACAACTTCTAATTTTACCTTCTGTGTTGAGAGATAGGAGCATATAGTTCCGTGACCGGACGCCTCGAACTTTACCGGCTACAAGCCAGGGTTCTTGGATTAAGGCCACGTGGATAACCTCCTTCTCCATGAAATGCAGCAAATCACCCGTCGCTGCTTCGGAGTGATGCAGATTAATTTGCACCACTTTCAGGCCGCTTGAGGTCATTGTTGGTTCCTCCTGGAAGAATCCGCCGAAGCTGATTCAATCCGTATTTCACGACGCCGTTTGAGAGACGTAGAAGCCGGAGGGATTCTGAACCGATTTTGATCCAGAGATCCTTTCCTTCCCCTTTATCTCTCGCGCGTCCTCTTTCTATTGTCCAATCCTCCGTTCCAAGTATGGCTTCATCCTCCAAGATTGGAGGAGGACTTATACTCTCACCGTCGTTCGAAAAGGAACTTGATCCCGGGGGACGATCTCGATCTTGGCATTGGGCCAGAGTTCGCCAAGTCATCGGATGCAGTTTTTGATAAAGTCGAGTGCTTTCTCGTTGCCACATCCGATGATCTTGACACCCTTCAACCATTTGGCGCCATCGAACGCAGTGAAGGAATCATTCTCACTGCGTCCGAGTTCGTCAACTAGTGGCCGCAAGATCTTCTCCTCCAGTAGTAGTCATCTGTCCGTAGTCATTTTGCCCTCGATCTTGGCACTGGGCCAGAGTTCGCCAAGTCATCGGATGCAGTTTTGCTTTCTCGTTGCCACATCCGATGATCTTGACACCCTTCAACCATTTGGCGCCATCGAACGCAGTGAAGGAATCATTCTCACTGCGTCCGAGTTCGTCAACTAGTGGCCGCAAGATCTTCTCCTCCAGTAGTAGCCATCTGTCCGTAGTCATTTTGCCCTCGGGCTGGCTACGGTCTATGATGGCCACTTGTAGCTCAGGAGCTGATGACAAGCCGCTTTGTACAGTGTTTGCCATCACTACCTTTGGTAACGGCTGCTGGACCTCTAGTGGAGGTTTGTGCAGACAGTACTTTGGGCATAGTGTTGACAGACCCTGTAGTGCCACATCGATCATCACCTCTCTTTGAACCTGCTGCGGCTTCCTTGGAAGTGGAAGGTCGAGCAACAGATTTTTCAGAGCCGGTGATCGTGCTAGGTCCAGCGTGGGGCACAGGTTTGGCTGTGATCACCTTCTTGCTCTGGTGTTTCTTATCGGTCGTCGTCTGGGATGGCCTGACCTCCCAGTAGTAGTATTAAGTATAGCTTCATAATTCTGTAGCTGGTAGGTATGCTTCCGCCTTAAACGCTTTTCCCGGGTTGTCAAGGTCGAGGGATCACGAGCATCCAGCGACCTGACGTACCGGAGAGAACGTTTGTAGCCCGCCAACCTCTTCTGTTCGTCCTGTTCTTTGTCCTTTTGTCTCCCCTTGCAGGATCATGGGCCTCCTGTTGTTGTCCGTCTGCGTGGAGCCTTTCGGAGGACACCATACGAATGTCTTCCTCGTCGGTCTCATAAAGGTTCAAACTTTTGAGACCTTCGAGGTAGTCAGAGTCTTTGTCACTGTTTGTACTGTCGAAACTGTCCTGTCTCGTCAGAAAACGTTTCTTTTTGTCTACCCCAGTAGCAGAATGATCTGAAGGACCCGGGGTAATCGTCCGTTCAGTCATGGTCACAGTAGATCCAGTGGCACTCAGACCTGAGGCCTCCGCCTGAGTACTCACGTTTCCCCTGGAGATTTTAGAACCCCCGACCAGGGACATAGGGCCGTTCTCTGAAGACATGTTCATAGATTTGGGGGGGGGGGGAGGTTGTCAGTTTATACCTATGCCAGAGGTGAAAGAAAGATATACTGCCGCTCCTCTGGAGACAGACGCAGACCAGGATGCCGCCCAATATGGGAAGCAGATGCATCCTGGATTTGAAGGACCTTTCCTTACAGACGGACCTGGACCAGAGCTGGAAAAAACAATGCCACAATCCCGGACAGACATTTAGTGCGGACAGGAACCCAGTAGCCGACCTTAACATAGGTAACAGAAGCTACTAGGTGGGGTCGTGACCACACAGAATGGAAGGGGATCAAGTTACTCCACAGACCGCTCCTGACATGGAGGACAGACGTCGTGGAGTATGGGATGGGTGATTCTTGGTTCGCATCCTTTGGATGCTTAAGCCCCTGCACCGTGTCTGAAGACTCAAGGTGATCACCCCTCGCAGGGGTATACTTTTTATTAAGTCTAAAGTTTTTTAATTTTTTTCGCAATAGAAATTTTTGCTCCCCGTTTTTTTACGTTATCGGTTGGAAAGATATAGCAAAAAAAGTAAAAAATTCCACTTTTGTAAGTTTTTTGGGAATTACTGGATTTTTGTGGACAAATCTAAAAAAGTGAATAGCGCTTTGAATTAAGCATCAAAAATCTACTTACGTGTGAAATTTCATTTAATATTCACTAACGACAATGTTTTTCGTAGATATCGACTAGAAAAAATCCTCCCATATAAAAATCTTTGCAATCGGTTCAGATATAAGGAATCAGGATCGTTTTTAATACATTTTATACCCAAGGTGTCAAACTTTGGGACCCTGTGTTCTCGTCCCCTGTAGGTCTATATAATCCAAGTTCAAAACTTAAACTCGCCTCTACTATTATCATGTGAAATTTCATGGAAATCGAAGCAGCCGTTCCAAAGTTCCATAATTATTTCAATTTCATTTTTTGAATCGCGCATTGTGCGCTTTACGTTTTATTTGCAATTAGCTTCACTAATCACTATTATTTTTCGTGAGTTACTAACTTGCAAATATAGTACTAACTCACAGTTTATACAGCAAAATTTTCATATCGCAACATTTTTAATTGCGAATAAATGGAGAGCATAAACGTAATAATAATTTTGTTATTTGTTGTTAATAAAACAACAAAAGATTTGGACCCGCTATAAGGAAAAAACTTCGCCAATGTCACCACTAGTGGTGAAAGAGGGTATACTAAGTTTGTCATTCCGTGTGGACCACATGAAATTCTGAGTCGATTAAGCAATGTCCGTCTGTTGAAAAAATTCTCACGTCCAAACTAATTGAGCTATTCCAATGAAAATCACTCAGGTTATTTGTTGTTCCTCTAGGAAGTTTTGGGATTGCAAACCAGCCAAATCGGTTCAGTAGAAAAAAAGTTATATAACCAAATCTGAAAGAACCTCTAAACCAAACTTGAACTGATAATATTTCAACAAGCAATAAACGGATTTAAATAAAATTTAGCCAAAATGTGTATCTATGTTCCCTTTAGATTACTGCCAAAAATTGGCTAAATCGGTTCAGTAGGAGAAAAGTTATAGACAAAAATATGAACAGTTTCTATGATTTCAACACTATAAGTGTTTCTTAAACATCATGTTATAATTTCCTAGCAGTTTTTTCCAGTGTTTAAAAGCAATGATTTGCTAAGGCTTTTTTAAATTTGCTTTTCCTACTGCTTCTACAAATTTAAAATTTTCTAGCAACAGCCACAGTCTTGCTTTTAATTTTATTCAAAAAATCCATTCAGCATTTTTAAGTATTAAAATTTTTGCCACATGCTTTTTAAGCAGCTAACAGTAATAATAAATAGCCACACAAAAAGCAGTAACACGAAAATATTTCTTTTGCTTCTTTTATTTTGCTAGAAATAAAAAGGTTAACTTCAAAAAAGCAAAAGGAAAAATTACAAAAAATGCTTTTTCAAAAAAGGCATCATAAGAAGTGCTCTAGCAGGCTAGTGAGAACACAATCAGTGCTGATAGAAAAACGACAAGGGTTAGTGGACACATGAACATGTGCTAGAAGCCGCACGAACATTTGCTAAAAGCCGCACAAACAAGAGCTATTAGCCGCACGAACATGAGCTAAAAGCCACACAACCAAATATAGGTAGCCGGCTGAAAGGCACAGAATGAATTTACATTATATGTGCATAATGAATGCGATAAGAAATTTAAGAAAATTTAGAAAACAAAAATTCTTATAGTTTGGTACCTGCAATGCGTAAAAAAGATTTGAAAAACATTTGTATGTTGAAGTTTTCTGTCAGAAGAAAACAAGGAAATTCTTCTAAAAAATTATTTTTTTACACTTATTTGAAAGTTGTTAATAATTTCTTCTTCAAAAGTGATAACAAGTGTTTTAGCTAAAAACCGTACATTGTTTTTAAAAAAAACTACAATATATTTTATAAACATATTCATATCTATTTCAATAAAAAAAGTTAACAAAAAAAAAAAAGAACGAATAATAAAAAAATATTGTCAAAACAATTAATAAAAAAATAGATATAAAATGTTCTTATTGGTTTGCACAATCATCTTCCATAAATATATTAAGTTCTGATACGGCATTATCCAGAAAATCAGGGTTTAGCTTCACTAGTAAAATATTCTCCAATGTATCTTGTTTGAGACGATTTCTGTTATCGGCCAATACTATCTTTAATGTTGAAAATGCTCGCTCGACAGAAACCTGAAAATAGAGAATATAAAATAAAAATTTGTTTCCAAAATTTAACTTTTACCTGTGTTGGAGGAATTCCAAAGCAAATGTTGCTCAGTGCATATAGCTCAGGTTCACTATATTTTTTTTTTCCTTCCAAAATTCTAAAACATTTGTCTTCAATTTTGTGTATGGAAGATTTAATTTTTCAATTTTTCTTATAATATTGTCGTTTTCTGCATTATTTGCATTAAATATATTGTCCAGGAAATCATTTAAAATGTCATCATCTTAATGGTTTTGTTGCGGTGTTGGCTGTGTGTTGAGTTTGATTTTACATATAGATGTCAATTTGTCCCATAGCAATTTAAGGTATTCCACAGCGTCTTTTCTTTGGGTATCAATTAACATATGATGAAACCTTGGATCGAGGTAAAGACATGCTGCCAGAGCGTTATTAGAAAAAAGAGTGGTGGTTCGTTTTTCCATAATGTCTAATAGAATTTTACTTATTTTGTATGATGATGCACTCTTGTTGACTTCATTTTCTTCAACAGTTTTTGATGTCAGTAGCTTACATTTTAACCATTGTGCGTAAAAGTCGCCATAATGAAGTTGCTCTTCTTGAAATATGACAATTATGTTTTGAAGTAGCTTAAAAACAGTATAATATGAGGCAAAGTTCCAAAAGTCTTCATTTATTTCAAAATTCTCTTCAAATGATTTATTTGTTATTGATTCCACTGTTTCGACTATCTCTTTCGAATTTAGTATACACAAAATCATTAAATATGTTGATCCCCAACGCGTAGGACCATCCAGCTGAGGAATTTTTAAGAACTTTAATTCAAATAAGTCTTTGTAACCATTTGAATTTTTTCTCAAAAACTTTACTAAATTTCTACACTATCGAATATAACGCTTCATTTCAAAGTCTTTTGTTGCATCCAGTGCCACCAACTGTGCTGTGTGAGCTGTACATCTACAAACTATTATGTTTCCGACGCGTAGATCCATATTATTTTCAGTTAAGGTAATGATTTGAAAGTAGGTTTCATTGTTATAGTTTTCTTCATATTCTTCATCTTCAGAACATAAATGTGATAAAATTTTTGTACCTTTCTCCATATTGCTGCCGTTATCACTTGTAATTGTTACAAATTGTTGTAAATTAATATCATATTTGTTCAATACGTTTAAAATTTCTGTTGCTAAATTTTTTGAAGTGCTTGAATTATGGCCTTTTAACTCCACCATTCCAAGTATTCTAGATTCAATTTCCAAATTCCAAAATTATTCCAAAAATATTTCTTGATAATCTTGTTGCACTGTCCACTTTAAGTGAGATCAATTTATTTTTACATTCACTAGAAATTGCATTTATTATATTTTTTGTCACTTCAGCGAGTGTTTTTTTGCAGTTATTTGCATTCAAACTAAATTTTTCTCCACTTTCTTTTTTGATGCCTTTACATATTGGATTTATTATATTTCTCATGTTATCCGAATTTAAAACATTAAATGTGCACAGCATCCTCCGTTACCAATCCGATATATGATTTAATTAAAAGTTTTTTACTTATTTCTCACTTTATATTTTTCTTTTTGTATTTTTGCAAAGATGTATTATTCTTTTGATTAAAAACCACTTTATGAATTTTTCCATATGTAATTTTAAATTATACATTTTAACACTTTTAAATTCTTTTTTTGCACAATTTACTCGTACTTAAAACAACGCATTTTTAAATATTTTTAATGTTAAAGGTTTCACGTAAAAAAACGAACTATTATTATTATTCAAACAAATGCTCTATATCAAGTGGCTTCAAAAAGTCAAACTTTTACCTAACTATTGTATAACAACCCATATTACAGGAAAACTATTTTTATATTATTTTATGTGATCAATTTCAAAAGAATTTCAAGTTTTTACAGGTATTTACTAAATATTTTTATGAATAAAAGGGTTTCTAATGATTTTAAATGACAAAATCATGAATGAAACATTTTTATTATTTTTATTGATATACAAATGTATAATGTAATTTTCTAAATTTGCATGGAATTACCTAGTATGAGCGATTTGACATTATATTTATTACCTGTAAAGTATGCGTGAAACTATCAAGAAAGTGTATGCAGCGAATCAGAAAATCGATCAGGTAAATACATATGTATGTTCTGTATTTCTTTAACAAGATCTAATAAAAAACAGTTTTTTATGATTCAAACAAAAATTGGTTCTATTTCTATTTTTTCCTTCATGATTCAAACAAAAATTGATTCTATTTCTATTATTAACTTCGAGGCAGAGAAGCAAGCCGACTATATTTTATCGGCGGCGGCTTAAAGAGTATTTTTCATCGGCGGCGGCGGCTAATCGGCTGCGCGCCGATTTTCCACCGGATTAAAATTTTTTTCGGCTCAGCCGAATTTATTTGTTAAAAATTTATATTTTTAGAAAAAAATACATATAATATTTTAGAGAAATATAGAAAATTATGTAGCAAAATCTAATAGAGTGATTAAAATCTAATTTATATGCATGAATAACCAAAACGAAAAAATAAATACATCACAAATGTTTTCGATTTGTAATCCATTCGGTTTTATGCGCATTAAATATGCAGTAAAAAACAAAAAATATGCTCTAAAAAACGAGAAAGTATGCACTTAAAACCAAAGGTTTTGCATATTTTTTTTAGAAGATTTTGTTTTTCATTAAAACAAAGGGTTTTCTTAATATTTCAACGTTATAAAATAAGGCAAAACTGAAATTTATCAACAGCGTCTAAATTTGATTCTCCATTTTTAACTGTATCTCATAAAAACGTTATTGATCTTTTATTTTCTTACCCATCTAATTCTAGGCACTATTACTATATCAACTATATTACTAAATCTATAATTTAGAATCATTTAGATCATTTCTCAAAATTTCATCGACATATCAAGTGTAATTTAAAATTGATAGCGAAAGTAATTTTATCGTAACATTTTTCATATATCAATGTGTAAATAATAACAATAATAAATATGACCTAATAATAACAATCGCCAAATGCAAAAATATGCCGTCAAGAGTAAAATATGCAAAATGATTTGTTCTGAAACGGATAAGTATTTAATCGATGGAATTATTCAACGTCCAGGAATAAACATGCAATTGCATATTTGTGGTTTCCCTGGTCATATGTAATTTCATTGGATATCTTATATAACAAAAGAAAATCGAATTTTACTCCCGACATAATGAATATAATGCTGTTTCAAGCTGCTTTCCTTGTACTGTCTAAAGGAAGATTATCGTTGTTTCTTTTTGGTTGTATTATTTAAATTATCGATAAATAAATTAAAACCTATTATAATTCAATATGATTTATTTGAAAATAAAACGAAAGGGCCTGACATTTTTAATTAAAAAGTTTTTTTTATGTTATTAATGTTTTATCAATAAAACATAACACATTTTGGCGTATAAACGGTGAGCTTAGTATTTTATCTGCGAGTTAGTAACTAATCCTTTGATGATAATAACTGTACTTTTTCCATTTGGCACGACAAATAAAGAAATACATTTCTTTGTGCATTTTGTGTATAAACAGTAAGTTATTTTAATTTGCATTAATCGTGCGTATAAACGTAATTATCATGGTAAATGTAAAATTGGCTTAGCCGTTTTTATCGACTTAGCCGATTAAAATGGCTTGAAAATAAGCCGCCGATGAGCCGATGATATCGGCGGCGGCACGGCTCTTAAAAATTCATCGGCTTAGCGGCTAGCCGCCGCACAGTGGGGTCAAACGCAAAATTTTTGGTAATAAATCTGTATCTCTTAAACTACTGTTTGGATTAAATTGAAATATATGAAAGAGTTGCAGAGGAGGACGTAAGCTTTGACAAAAATCATCTTGTAGTCACCCTGTGATAACACAAGAAAATCAACAGGGTGTCAAAATTGACTACCTCGAGTATGTAAAAGTTTTAAAAAATCGTAACTTATACAAATGAATTCCGATTTTAAAGATTTTTATATTTCTGCAAAGTGCTTGGCAAGATAAAGAAAATATAAGTTTACTCACTTAAGTTATCTCTTACAGATAAAAAGATATTTACACTTGAATTTTAAATTTTTGATTTTTTGGCTCGACTTTTTTCGTTTTTCGGGAATAAGTCCTGAGGTATATGAAGTAAAAATATTTAAAAATATCCTGTCATTTCCCATATATTTCAAAATAACATACTGAAAGAATTTTTGGATTAACTCAATGAGCCTAGACGTGAAAAATATTCAAAGTCAGCACTCTAAAATTGATATGAAAAATGGCTGTTTTTTACAAAAATATAGTACAATTCTTTCACTTTTTACTCAAAGTTCCGTTTAAGAAAAAAATTTTTTCTTTATACATTTCAAAAGACAAGGTTTCACAAATGGCTAATATATAAATTTTGAACTGATTTAGTCCTGCACCCTACATCAGGCATTGGTCTAAAATAGTGAATTTTGGAAAAAGTTAAATTTTTTATCGATTAATAAAAAAATGTCACGCGAGCTTTCTTAAATTTTTTGACAATATTTCATAAAAAAATACATTTAGAACGATTTGAGACTAAACTGCTTCCCGCTCGGCCAAAAACGAATGCAGGAGAGCAGTTTTCATGAAAAAGTCAATTTTTTAAACGACTTTTTTTAACTGCATAAAAAAGCATATTAGCAAAATATTTTCGCAATTATTTCTTATGTAGTATATAAAATACACACCGATCTTTTTTTCCTGCAAAAATCATTAAAAAACCTTTACAAATAATTTTTTTTCAATTTTTCAAAATTAAAAACTATAAAAAATATATAAAAACCAAAAAAAGAACGTTTTGTAAAGCAAAACTCCGCATACTTTCCAAAAACTAATAAAATATTACAAGAATATAAAAATAGACTTAATTACCAATTCATTGATGTATAATATGTATATATAGATTGTTTTAAAAGAACTATATCATAGTCTCAAAACTGACAACTTAGGTCAACTCTCACCAAATTCACTGTTTTACAATATTTCCATACGTGCGTATACGTAATAAACAATTGTATTGGCACGTTTTGGTTGTTGAACGAGATAATATTCGCAATAGTCGCTTATATTTATTAAATATTGTTTATTTTTGAAAAATTGCCAAAAATTTATTTGTAAAGGGTTTTTAATGATTTTTGCAACAGCGAAAGATCGAAATACATTTTATGCACTACATAAGAAATAATGGCGAAAATATTATGCAAATACTCTTTTTTATGCAATTAAAAAATGCCGTTTAAAAAATTGATTTTTTCAAGAAATCTGCTCTCATGCATTCGTTTTTGGCCGGGCGGAAAGCAGTTTAGTCTCAAATCGTTCTAAATGTATTTTTTTATGAAATATTGTCAAAAAATTTAAGAAAGCTCGCGTGACATTTTTTTTATTAATCGATAAAC
Source organism: Protophormia terraenovae (assembly GCA_951394005.1). Classification (NCBI taxonomy): domain Eukaryota; kingdom Metazoa; phylum Arthropoda; class Insecta; order Diptera; family Calliphoridae; genus Protophormia; species Protophormia terraenovae. Next base: position 66,677,094 of record OX596074.1, read on the forward strand.
AATTAAACTTTTTCCAAAATTCACTATTTTCGACCAATGCCTGATGTAGGGTGCATGCCTAAAACAGTTCAAAATTTCTATATTAGCCATTTGTGAAACCTTGTCTTTTGAAATGTATAAAGAAAAAATTTTTTTCTTAAACGGAACTTTGAGTAAAAAGTGAAAGAATTATACTATATTTTTGTAAAAAATAGCAATTTTTCATATCAATTTTAAAGTGCTGAATTTGAATATTTTTCACGTCTAGGCGCATTGAGATAATCCAAAAATTCTTTCAGTATTTTATTTTGAAATATATAGGAAATGACAGGATATTTTTAAAAAATTTTTACTTCATATACCTCAGGACTTATTCCCGAAAAAGGAAAGAAAGTCGAGCCAAAAAATCAAAAATTCAAAATTCAATTGCAAATATCTTTTTAAGTGTAAGAGATAACTTGAATGAGTAAGCTTATTTTTTCTTTACCTTACTAAGCGCTTTGCAGAAATATAAAAATCTTTAAAATCGGACTTCATTTGTATAAGTTACGATTTTTTAAAACTTTTACATACTCGAGGTAGTCAATTTTGACACCCTGTAGATTTTCTTGTGTTATCACAAGGTGACTACAGGATGATTTTTCTTAAAGCTTAGGTCCTTCTCTGAAACTGTTTCATACATTTTAATTTAATCCAACCAGTAGTTTAGGAGATACAGATTTATTACCAAAAAATTTGCGTTTGACCCCACTGTGTGCTGTTGCGTTTTCGCATCACTAGCTTTAACATCGCCTAATTATTTAATTATGCAGTCGATGATGAATTTTTTCACAGCTGTTATTAGATAATATGTTGTCTTAAAGATAAGAGAAAAAATCAATTTTTGTATAAATACTCTGTCCAAAATTGAGTGTTAAACAGGCGTATCAGATAAATGGTTGGTGTAGCGAAAACGCGATATTTTCAGATCTGCTTTTCGAAAAAATATGTTTTTATGTTATGGGTGTATTCCAAAGGTAAATAGCTTTAAATTTGAGCTAAAAATGATACGATTTCTGAAATTCTCGAAGCATTATATTTCAGAATCAAAAACAGTCACAAAAAAAAACTTCATGCTAAATTTCGTAGTTATCTTAACGGAATCGGGTAGTGGTCGGAAATAGGTTAAATATACATTTTCTACATTAAAATTGTAATAATTGTAACAAAACTAAAAATACAGATTATTTACAAATACATACAAGGTGTTAAAAAAACTAACAAAATAATTTATACAAATCAAACTACAAAAAATCTGTAAAAAAAATCGGGTTTTTTGATAAGAACTCCAATTTTGTAATTCATTTTCGGTAAAATATTTGCGAAATATGCTAGAAACCATATATTTTCCTTTCTCCTAGCCCTTAGATTTCTTATGGAATAAAATTTTAGTTTTCACTAAAAAAAGCATTTTTTGTGAAGATAGTATATAGTAAAAACAATTTAATTTTCTTATAAAATGCAATTTTTTTTACTAAATGAAAAATATACTTTTATTTAAAATGAAATATTCTTTTTTTTACCAAGATAATCGACTTTTTGTAAGAAAAATAAGGCATCATAGATTTTCCTCTTTTTTTTACTTTTTACACATCATTTGCATAATAGTTTGTTAAAATATTTTATATACAATACAAAATCTTTATTAGAACAAGTTCATACTACTACACTATTATTGACGCCAAAAATTAATAAGTAAATTAGAAAAACATCATTTCCTATATAAAATCTGATGAAAACACTATCTCAGTGGTGGAGGGTATATAAGATTCGGCACGAATATAGCATTCTAGCTTGTTGTTATCTCAATTCGATAACAGAAAAATATATATAATTTTACTACATATTTTTAAAGGTCGAAATTTTTATTATTGAAAATTTGAGTATTTTCTCAAAATTACCTCGTGTGAAGTTTACCGGTAGTCTGTCATAATTTTTTGCAAAACCTTTACGAACATATTGAACTATATAGTTTAATTCACAGAAGTACCGAAATCAATAATCAATTTTTTTACAGACTCAAAAGTTTAAACTTCTCATCCAAAATTGATCATTTTTGACCACTGCTGGAAGCAGGGTGAACGATTAGAACTTTTCAAAATTACACTTACACGTTTTTCTTGGTGTCCCGTCTTTCAGAAAATGTCAAAAAATACTAAAGTTTTGTAACAAAATTTTTTAAAAAAGTTAAATATATAAAGTTACTTTTTTGGCAAAAAATTGCAATTTTTAAGATCTGTTTTGAAATTTTGACATTGAACATTTTTTTCTTGTTATTGATTTGAGATTACAAAATTTTTTTTTAATAGCATAATTTAAAAAATTTTAGAAAATTTCAACATATTAAAAAAAAAAAATTAGAAATTTTATTTTAAAAGTTATAGGGCAAAATCGCAAAAAAGTCAAGGCCATAAATGAGAAATTTATTTTATGAAGTTAAATATCTTTTAAACCATACGATATAATTTAGCACAATACGCATGTTTTTTAAAAACATTTAAAAATATTTAAAATAAGTTAATATTTGTAAAAGTTATAAGCCCCGATATGTTTTTCACCCTCGAGGTGGTCAACTTTGGCCCACTGTAGTGGCCACTATTTTACAATACTCTGAAAGCCTAACTCCTCCTCTATCGATGTTTCAAGTTTCATTTAAATCGGTTCAGTGGTTTTAAAGTTCCAGACTTATTACCATTTATTTTGCTTTTGGCCCCACTGTGCAGTGTCCCATTCAAAAAATAAAATGGAAATAAATCTGGAATTTCCAAACGGCTGATCTGATTTCAATGAAATTTCAGACATTATTAGTAGATGTTTAGGCGAGTTTAAGTTTTGAGTTTGGACGTTATAGGCATAACGGGGGCGGGTCCTAAATTTGGACACCTCGGGTGTTCAAAAAATTGTAAACGATCCAGAATCGTTATATCTAAGCCGATTTGAAATTCTGCTAGTCAATATCTACAGAAAACATCCTCGTATGTGTAGATTATCTCTTAAGTTTAAGAGATATTTGGTTATATCTTGCTAAAGTTTTTTCGCTATAGCGAGTCCAAATTTCACTCGATTTTTTTGAAATAATTTTTATTTTATTAACAACAAATAACAAAATTGTGTATATAAAAGTTATATGCATTTGAATTTGAATTTTGAAAAAAGTCGATTTTTCACCGTTTTTTTGCGAAAAAGGTAGTTACGTTCTTTTTGAGTTATAAAAAAAATTAAGTATCATACATATATAGTATTTATATTTTTCTGAAAGATTACTTAACTTTAATACTGCGTGAACCAGGGTCTCTCAAATTTGACATATTTTTTATGATTTTCCAATTTTTGCCTTAATTTCTCAAATTGCAATGCTACAATTTAAAAATAATTATATTTTTTACAAAGTTTGATGTGTTTTTAATTTTTAATATTTTAATATTTAATGTTAGTGAATATTTTTAAATGAAATTTTTTATAACTCAAAGAGAACGTAACTACCTTTTTCGCAAAAAAAAGGTGAAAAATCGACTATTTTTCAAAATTTAAATTCAAATGCATATAACTTTTTATTCCGTAAAGATTTTGTCAAAAATATTTTTCACCACAATTTTGTTATTTGTTGTTAATAAAATGAAAAATATTATAAATAAATATAAATAATAAAATCGAGTGAAATTTGGACACGCTATAGCGAAAAAACTTTACCAAGATAGGTTCAAAAATAAAAATTTTAATCTTTGAAGCCAAATATCTTTTAAACTTAAAGAGATAATCTACACATACGACAATGCTTTGAGATAGTCGTGAGACTCTTTTGTGCATAAATTGCTTCTGGCCAAAATATGATCAATACGCCCGGATACGACTTTTTGAATTTAGCTGGCAAACTACTACAATGGCGAAGTGAAAGAGTTACTTTTTAAATTGTTTAAATAACTATAAAACACAATTTTAAAATATTAGCAACGCAAAATTTTTAACTTAAAATCACAGCATACATATTTTATAGTTTGTTTTTAACAAAAAATTAAATGTTTTAAAATTTACTTGTTAAATTTGTTTGTTATGTATAATGTGATTTTTGTTTGTTTTGTTTTGGTTTTCTGCTTCGTTTCGAAATTCCACACACATAGCGTATAACTTTAACATTCGTAAATTTTTTATTTATATAATATTTTTATCTCTTTCTCCCGCCATATTCTAACCGATTTTGGCAAATTTGAAGTCTTGATATGAAAACTCTGGTTTTTTGGTATACTTTGTGTGCGAGACTTGAACCATCAAAAAGATGGTAGGTATAATTTGTCTTATATAAGGTTTGTTTGGGATTGAAAACGGGCAAAATCGGTTAATAAACAAAAAAGTTATGGGCTAAAAACTAGAAACACAGGGTGTCCGTTTCATACTTTTCTGCTGATATTTCTTCAACAAAAACATGTACGACAACGAAATTTTGTATGTATAGTTCGGTGATAGATATAAACTCGAAAACCAAAAATGGGCGTGGTCCGCCCACTTTACCGCCCACCTCCCATATAAGGTCAAATTGTGTTCAAATAGTTTAAGGACCAATGTAAACTCGGAAACAAAAAATTGGCGTAGTCCGTCCACTTTACTGTCCACTTTACCGCCCCTCACACATAAAATAAAATTTTAAAAAGTTGATTGTGGGTATATAGATTCGGCCGGGCCGAATATAACATTTGCGCTTGTTTTTAATCTAAAATAGTTTATTTTTATTAATTTTATTTTAATTACTTTTTTGGTGGTTGTTATGTTTTTTAAATTAAAATTTAAAAAAATCTTTTTACAACAACAAAAAAATATTTTATATCTTGACATTTCATTACTTATAACCAAAAATGTAACTAGTTCCTATTGTTATACTAATCATGACTTCAGTAATTCTTTAAAATCAATGCTATGTTTAATAGCTTGGAAGTAATTAGTTATTGTAATGACATCCAAGTAATGTATAGGGTAAGTAGTTGCCTCTAATGTCATCGCCGTGTTAAAATAATGAGTTATTCAGCTAATGTGTAAGTAGTGGAGAGCCATTATATTAGCTTCTTAACTCATTACATGGCAACCAAAGGTTTAGCTGGGAAATATTTTATTAAATTTTAAACCAATGTCGATTTAACATCACGAAATATTTTAACGTAGAAAATTCTGAAACTATTGTGTAAGAAAAATAAATTTAGAAATTTTTTAAATTAATATTTTTTTTTTAGTTTTGGCAAAAAATATGAAGTAATTCTTATTTTATGTATTAAAAAACAATACAATTACAGAATCAAGCAAAAAAAGTTGTATAATTTTGTATATTTTTTTTATACATTCCATCAAACCCATGTAATTTTTGCATTAAAATTTTAAATTGCTCCATAATTAGCGCCATCTTCGGGATTTTTAACGCACTATAATGAGTTAAAAATTATAGTTTACCTTTTCTTTTCGAAATAATTTTTAAAATTTTTTTACTTTAATTTAGCAAAATAAATTACTTTAACTTAAGAACACTTTGAAATCGAAGTAAAAACAGGAAATCAGAAACTTTTTCAATTCAACTTTTAAACTTTTGAGTTGTGGCAAAAAATAGACGCTATTTTTTAATATGTTAAATAACTGCAAAAAAATACATAAACCGTAAAACAAATTGTATAATTTTTTATAATTTTCTTATATACTTCATTAATTTTTAGATAATAATTAAAAAAATATGTGTAAATTTGAGCAATAAAACTGTACTGAAGTACTGAAAAAACAATACTTCGACGCAATTCATAAAAAAATAATTTTTGAATTTTTTTTTATTAAAATGTTTAAAACCAGCTTTTTTTAATGGACTGAAATGGGAACAGAGATATAAAAGACCGATAATGACAGACGACTAGAGTTTTTCTTTTCCCGGACTTTTTCCGCTCCCGGGAAATCGGGATTGATTTTTAAATTTCCCGGGATCCCGGGAATTCCCGCCGAAAATAAATAATTAAAAATTTTAATATTCAGTGAAATAAAAGATAAAAAATATTAAAATAAACTAATTAATCATAAAATTATAAACTAATTCTTTTTGAAATATTGAATATTGAATAAATACTTTTTATTATATAACAACTCATACGAAAGTCGAATCAATACCTTGGTTTTCGTTTACCCTATTTGGAAAAATCTCTAAATATTTATACGGAAGTAAGCTTGTTGTTAAGAATTTTACAGTATGAATACTTTTAGTCTCACGTTTTCGTTGGGGCATTAAAAATGTAAGTTGTTGTTTGAGGTTTCCAGATATTTTAAAAAGATTCCTCTTACAACTTTCACATGCGTGCAAATTGCATCTTCAAATCGTTGAATAAATATACTTCTTAAATATCGAATTTTAAAAATATTATTTTTGACCACAATGAAAAAAATTTTAAATCAATTTTTTTTTTAAATTATTCAGAAAAAAGGAAAACGATATTTTGCTTTCAGACTGTTATACGAAAAATATCAAACAAATTGAGAAATTTCCTTAAAAATATTTAAACTTGTAACAAATCAAATTAAATAAATAAAAACAAATGTAAAAACACATTATATACTAAAATATCCATATATTAGTTGTTAAATATAAACATTTTGCATACATAAGAAATCCCGGGAATTCTCGCTTGATTTCCCGGGATTACGGGAGTGAAAATTTAGCGGGATTCCCGGGAATTCTCGTCCCGGGATTTCCCGTGAAAAACTCTACAGACGACATGAAGTTTCTCCGAGTTTGTTGAAGTTAACGTTTGACTGTGTTTTGAATATTTTTTTGTTTACTCATGTTAAATTTTATTTTTAAAACCTTGTAAATATTGTACACAGAAAAAACTTACGACAATCCAATTGTTTTACTAATTACCAAATTCGTCATTACAATTATTTTCTTAATTAAAATGGCACCAACAACCGTTTTTGTAAATTTAAAAACAACTTTTGTTACTTAAAATAATTAACAGTCAACAATTTTTTCAACAACGAATTTATACACTGAAAAAAGTAATTTCAATGAATGAAGTACATAAAATGAAATTCATTAATTTTTTTCCAAAAAATTATTAACTTAATGTAGAAATTCATTGCATCAATGAAAATATTCAATGAAATTGTTAACGCTATTATGAACATTACATTGAAACCATTCATTAAATTTATTTCTTATTACAATAGGTAAATTAGTTAATTGATTTAATGTATTAGTTCATTGAATTAATTTATTCAATGTACTAATACATTGATTTAATTAAGAAGAAGCATTACACAATGAACATAAGCATTGAACCAATGATAAATTTCATTAAATTATATTAAAATAAATGATTTCTAACGGGAAATAAAGTAAACTGAAAACAAATACAACTCAGTTTTCTTTTATCTCTTAACAAGAAATGACGCGTTTTAAATAAAAGGCAAAACATAAAAAAAAAACTGTATTGTGTTAAAAACGAAAATAATTAAAAAGTAAATAAGTTATAAATCGAATTATTAAAATACATAAATACAATTTATTCGAAAAGAAGAAGTCGAGCAGCATAATTGAATATACCAAATTAAATTAATTACCAAAAAGAAAGAATTTGGAGACTTGCCTTCCTAACACGTAAGTTTAATAATGTTTATGATTTTAAACAGTTTTTAAATATTACATTTCATTTATATTTATGTAGATAAAACACTAAGCCACAGAAGAATGTGTTTCTAAAAATATTTGATTTCAAAACCAAGAGGATTCTATTCGTAAGTATACATAATTATATGAAATATTTTAATTGAATTCTTAATAAATATATATTACAGACTGATCAAGATTTGTATGCTACATCTGGGAATTTCTATAGACAAACAAATTTAAAGGTAACTAGTTCAAATATTTTAAGCAATTGAACGAATTTTAATAATTTTATTTATAAACTTTTTTTTTTGTTCATGACAATGCTGTAGTTATATTAATGTGGCATCTAAATGGATATTCCATACCATCATTGAGCAATATAGAGGACAACAGGAATTACTATATTATTATAAATGACAAAGCAAACACGATAACATCTGCAACATGCATTTTTTTTATTTAAATTTTTTAGTGAAATGTAATAATTTTATTTTTATATTTATATATAATTTTTGCTTATATTAACTCAATATCATATACTTTAATCATTTAATATAAAATAAAATAAAAACAAGAAATACAGAACACGCCTATTATTATAATACATTTTTAATGTATAGTTTCATTGGGACAAAATATGAGTTCATTGAAACCAATGTACTATTCATGATTCAATGTATTGATTCAATGTAAGAATAAATTTAATCAATGAACTTGTACATTGAATTATAATATTAATGTATGACAATTCATTGTTTCAATGAACCTGTACATAGGGTCAAAATTAGTGCACAAATTCATTGTAACAATGAACTTTTTAATTGTATTTATGTATCTCTTTGGTTCAGTGTAATATTAAATAAAATTGTTGTTAGCAAGTAAAGAACTATATTTCAACAACAGGTTAGTCATATTAAAGAAATATGTTGTCAATATTTACCAATTTTTTTTCAAAATCATTTATTTTGCAAAAATGATAAGAGATTAGATAATATATTTGTGTTAACAAGAATAAAAATAAATTCCAGATATGAAGTGTTTCAGATTTTCTTATTGTTACCATTGTTAGAATCAACAAGTCCCAAAGGTTCAACCCAATTGTCCAAATTTGTTCTCGCTTCTATTTACAGGCGATCTGTTAAAAATGAAATAATAAATTATATGTATAAATTTTGCAGTATCTTCACATTTAATACTTACCTTTCATGAAGATAGCCTTAAGTTTTTAACTATTAATATATCCACAGCATCATCTGCTATAGCTAATTTATTCCCCCCCAAAAATGTACAACAATTTTAAAATAATATTGTACAAATATTTTGTAATTTTTAATTTTTTGACACATATTTTTTGTTTTTTCAATGCGAAATTTTAATTAAAATTTTAACAACTTAAATAGTTGAGAATCAACTCGTAAATTTGTAAATATGACAACGTACAATCAAAGTAATAAAAAATATTGTTAACATTTTTGGAAGTGAGTCAACTATACATTTTAACTTTTGATATTTTTTTCTGTGTATGTAAATAAATGTATTTTTATGAATTGAAAGAAGAAATAGAAAGAAACAACACAACCCAGCAAAAAACGATCAAAAGCTTCTAAAAAAGAACATTTTCACTACTTCAAAAGTAAACAAAGTGCATATTTTAAACTCTTTTGGAAGTTCTTAATAGTAGTAAAAAAGTGAAAATAAATGAAATTTTAGCTGGAAAAAACGTTAATAACTTCTAAGAAAATTAAAATTTTATAAATTTTAATGCATTTTTATTTCCTTTTAATAAGGCTAAAACTAAATTATTGTAAAAAAATTCATAAACATAGTTTTAAAGGAAGTACTTCAAAAGAAATGAATAAGGAGCATAAAAGAACATCTTACCAATAACAACCATGGGTTAAAAAAAGAACTTCTGCAGCTCTTTTGCACCAGTAAGTACTTCCTTCGAATGCCAACATAATGTTAAATTCATGACTTTCTCAGCTCTTTTTCAGTTCCTTTTTTGCTGGGAATTAACAGTAGACAAAGAGTTCGCTAAAATACTTTGAAAACTACAATTAGGGGCTGATCCGGGATGATCTCACTGAGCCCATGAAACAAAGTATTCAATAATTCCATAGTGTGTCGAAGTGAGACGGAGAGAAGGTTATTCTTGACAAGGAGAAATCTGTGGCCAAAAGGAAAAACTACATAACTAGAGTTATGTTGTTTTTTATTTTTTTAATTTTTAGAATTGTTGTATTCCATTACATATTGTGTAAATTGTGTATTGAGAAATCTGTCCATTACTCTAGGAGATAGTAGTCTGAAAAACAACATAATTCGGTTGATTTTCCTATTTTCGAAATGTGAAAAATGTATAAATTTACATATGCTATTTTTCCATATTTCCTATATTAAAATTCATGATTGAATTTAACATACTTATTTCAAATATGTACTTTTTTAAGACATAAATTTTATTTTTATAATATTTTGGAAATGGAATAAGTACATAATTCAACATATTCATTATATATTAAAAATTTCCGTTTTGGAAAAAATGTATAACTTGAGATATTATTGAAACAAAATATTAATTTTATAAAAGGAAAAACAACACCATTACTTTATTGCTATATTATTCGATAACCAATATATACATCGGTTCCAAAAATATATCAAATATTTTCATACGAATTTCGGATATATTTACACGGAAGATAATTTAAAATTGTATACCTATGACCTTTAAGTTCAATTTTAAACCTTAAAAACGGTGTCCTGAAAAGTAGTAAAAATTAATTATGTAGTTTTTCCTTTTTGTCACAGAAATAATAACAATCGATGACAACTATTGTATTCAAAAACCGAAACCGGAAACCGGTTTTTGAATTTTAAAAAACCGACTGGTTTCGAATAATTTCTACTTTCGAATTATTCGACATGCAGGTTTTTTTCTGTCGGTTAACCGGTTTTTTAACGGAAGGTACTTTTTAGGTTTTTCACTAAAACTCCCAGTTTTTTTATTTATTATATTTTCATAGTGTGTATTACTTAATTATATGCAAATATTCACATAGATACAATTTATACAAAAATGCAAATTAGCGAAGAAAATAAAGATACTGAAGATTCATCGGAAGATGAACATGATTACAACGATATTGATAATACTTTGTTGTGAGGTCGGATTAGTTATTAGAAAATTACGCAAATATGTTAAATTCCTCAAAAAATGTTATACAAAAGCAACAAAATAAAGAGCTAAGATTAATTTCCGACGCAAAACACAGATGGAACTCTTTGTCAAAAATGATTAAACAGTTTTTAAGAATCAACAAATGTGTTAATCATGCGTTGCACAGTGTGCGATTGAAAAAATGAAATGGCTGCCCCGATTCCATGATGGTGATAAGCAAGTTTAAGTTTTGAGCTTGGGCCATATAGACCTACAGGGGGCGAGCCCACAGGGTCCCAAAGTTGGACACCTCGGGTATAAAATTGTTTAAAAACGATCCTGATTCCTTACATCTGAACAGATTTTTATATGCTAGTCAATATCTACAAAACACATCGTCGCATGCCTATATTATCGCTTTTTGTTTAAGAGATATTAAGCTTCCAAAATTAAAATTTCTACTTTTCAGCCTGTCTTGGTGAAGTTTTTCCGCTTCAGCGGGTCCAATTTTAGCCCCATTTTTTTTAAATGTTTCTTATTTCATTAAAAACAAACAGAAAAGTTATGCAAAGAAAGAATTTTGAAGAAATAATTACTGAGTCAAAAGTCACAAGCATTTAAATTTAAACTTTCAAAAAAGTTAATTTTTTCCCGTTTTTTTTTTTTTTGCCAAAAAAGTGGTAACATTCTTTTACTGTTATATAAAAATTTTCCTAAGTAACATATATAGTATTTATATTTTTCTGAAAGATAACAAAACACAAAATACCTCAAAGGAAAATAATCTTTTAAAGATATATTTTTGCGAGAACCAGGGTTTCCCAAATTTTACCTATTTTTCCAACTAATTTCTAATTTTCGGGTTAATTTCTCAAATCGCAAAGCTGGAATCAAAAAAAAGTTGTACTTTTTATTTACTCTATAGTGTTTTTTTTTTTTTTTTTTCGCAATAGAAATTTTTGCTCCCCGTTATCTGTTGGAAAGATATAGTAAAAAAAGTAAAACATCCCATTTTTGAAAATTTTTTAAAGTTTTTTTGGAATTACGGGATTTTCGTAGACAAGTCTAAAAAAATCTGCTTATGTGTGAAATCTCATTCAAAAATATTCACTGATGAGCATTTTTTGCATAATTAAAAATGAAAAATATGCAAAAACTCACAAATTCTTCCTTTTTTATACATATTTGAAAAGAAGACAAAATTTTCACAATTTTTCTATTTGTTTTTAATAAAATAAGAAAAACCTTAAAATAATAATAATATAAAACATTGTTATAAAACATATTAAAAACGCTCCTGATTCCTTATATCTGAACCTATTTCAAAGATTTTATTTATATGGGAGGATTCTGCTAGTCGATATCTATATATTAGCTCGTTGTATGCATATATTAGCTCTTTTTGTTTAAGATATATTAAGCTTCAAAATTAAAATTTTTACTTTTTAGCCTGTCTTTGTGAAGTTTTTTCGCTACAGCGGATCTAATTTTAGCCCCATTTTATAAAATTTTTCTTATTTAATCAAAAACAAATAGAAAAATTGTGTAAAGAAAGAATTTTTAAAAAATTTTTACGGTTTAAAGGAAAAAAGCTTTTAAAAATCGCTACACCTCTACTATCATCATGTCTAGAATAAAAATTTTTGCTCCCCGTTATCGATTGGAAAAATATAGCAAAAAAAGTAAAAAATCCCACTTTTGTAAATTTTTTTAAGTTTTCTGGGAATTACGGGATTGTCGTAGACAAATCTAAAAAAGTGAATATCACTATCACTTTGAATTAAGCATCTAATGTAAATCTACTTTTGTATGAAATCTCATTCAAAAATATTCACTAACAAGAATTTTATTGCATAATTAAAAATGAAAAATATGCAAAAAATCACAAATCCATCCTTTCTCAGAGTTTTTTGCAAAAAGTAACAAATTTTCGTATTGTAAAATTTTTTATACATATTTGAAAAAAAAACAAAATTTCCTAAACAATGATATTTAATATGTATTTTTTATCTGTCTTACGGATATAAAAGAAAGATATGAATTTAGCACTATGCCGCAAAAATGAAAACGTTGAGCTTTAATAAAATATTTCTTGTTACGGCATTATCATGAGAGGCACTACCATTCATAAAAATGAGTCAAAATTTGCAAAATTACTTGAAATCATAAATTTTTAATTCTTTAATTGCAAAAGCAAAAATACCAATATATACTTGTTGTACATCAATGTTTGGGATTTTTTACTTTTTTTGCTATATTTTTCCAACCGATATCGGGGAGCAAAAATGTCTATTGTGAATCAATTAAAAACACATTAGACTATATAAAAAGTACAACTCTTTTTTTATTCCAGCTTGGCGATTTGAGAAAAAAAATAGGTCAAATTTGGGAAACTCTGGTTCTCGCAAAAATCAATTTTGAAAAGTTTTTTTTCTCTTGAGGTATTTTGTGTTTAGTTATCTTTCAGAAAAATATAAATATTATATGTATATGTTAGTTAAGAAAATTTGTATATAACAGAAAAAGAATATGACCACTTTTTTGGCAAAAAAACGGGAAAAATCGATTTTTTTTTTTCAAAGTTCAACTTTAAATGCAAGTAACTTTATACTCCGTTTTTCAAAATTCTTTCTTTGCACAATTTTTCTATTTGTTGTTAATGAAATAAAATAAAACTGAAAAAATCAATTGAATGTTGGACCCGCTGTAGCGAAAAAACTTCACCAAGACAGGCTAAAAAGTTAAAAGGCTAACCAATTTTAATCTTTGAAGCTTAATATCTCTTAAACTAAAAGAGATAATATACCCATTCGACGATGTTTTTTGTAGATCTCAACTAGAAGAATACTCCTATATAAAATTGGTTCAGATATAAGACATCAGGATAATTTTTAATGAATTTTATACCCAAGGTGTCCAATTTTGGTCCCTGTAGGTCTACATGGTCCAAGTTCATTTTTTAAACTTGGCTAACCCTCTACTATCATCATGTGAAATTTAATGGAAATCGGAGAAGCCGTTCCAAAGTTCCATAATTATTTCCATTTCATTTTTTGAATCGCACACTGTGCGTCGGTGTTTTTTGTAGATCTCTTCCAGTAGAGTCCGTTCATATAAAAATATTTGAGATAGATTCAAATGTAACGAATCAGGATTGTTTTTAAAAATGTTTATATCTGAGGTGTCCAACTTTGGGACCATGTAGACCAGCCCCAGTAAGTCTATATGATGCAAAGTCAAAACTTAATTTTGCCCGCACTTTTACTATCACTGTGTAAAATTTCATTGAAATCGGATCATCCGTTCGGAAATTCTAGATTTATTTCCATTTTATTTTTTAAATGGGACACTGTGCAGTGTGCGATTCTAAAAATGATACGGAAATAATTATGAAATTTTAGAATGGCTGTTCTGATTTCCATGCAATTTCACATAGCAGTGATAGTGATAGTAGAGGTCGGGGCGAGTTTAAGTTTTGAGCTTGGACCATATAGACCTACAGGGTGTGAGTTCACAGGATACCAAAGTTGGACACCTTGGGTATAAAATTTTTATTTAATTTAAAACGATCATGATTCCTTATATCTGAACAGAAGATTTTGGTATAGGAAGATTCATCTAGTCGAGATCTGAAAAACAAATCACCGCACAGTGTGCGATTCAAGAAATGAAATGGAAATAATTATGGAACTTCGGAACAGCTGCTCCGATTTCCTTGAAATTTCACATGGTGATAGTAGAGGTGTAGGCATGTTTAAGTTTTGAGTTTGGACCATATAGTAATATCTCTACAGGGGGCGAGTCCACAAGCTCCCAAAATTGGACACCTCGGGTATAAAATTTATTAAAATCCTATATTATCTTTTTTTGTTTAAGAGATATTAAGTTTCAAAAATTTTAATTTTTACTTTTTAGTCTATCTTGGTGAAGTTTTTTCGCTACATCGGGTCCAATTTTAACCCCATAGATTTAGAATTTTTCATTTTTTAAAAATGAACAGAAAAATTGTGCAAAGAAAGAATTTTGAAAAAATATTTACGGAGTCAAAAGTTACAAGCATTTAAATTTAAACTTTCAAAAAAAGCTGATTTTTTCCCGTTTTTTTTTTTTGCCAAAAAAGTGGTAACATTATTTTTCTGTTATATAAAAATTTTCTTAAGTAACATATATAGTATTTATATTTTTCTGAAAGATAACTAAACACATAATACTTTAAAGGAAAAAAGATTTTAAAAATCGATTTCTGTGAGAACCAGGGTTTCCCAAATTTTACCTATTTTTCCAACTAATCTTGAATTTTCGCCTTAATTTCTCAAATCGCAAAGCTGGAATCAAAAAAAAGTTATATTTTTTTTAGGAATTATGCGATTTTTGTAGACAAATCTAAAAAAGTGAATAGCGTTTCAAAAAATCTACTTATTTGTAAAATTTCATTCAAAAATATTCGCTAACAAGAATTTTATTGCATAATTAAAAATGAAAAATATTAAAAAATCACAAATCCATCCTTTCTCAGTGTTTTTTGCAAAAAGTCTTCAACAAATTTTTGTATCGTAAAATGTTTTATACATACATATTTGAAAAGAAGACAAAATTTCCTAAACAATGATATCTAATATGTATTTGTTATCTGTCTTACGGATATAACAGAAGGATATGTATTTAGCACTAAGCTGAAAAAATGAAAATGTTGAGCTTTATTAAAATATTTTTGTCACGGCATTATCATGACCGGCATTACCATTCATATATAAATGAGTTAAAATTGGCCAAATTACTTGAAATCATAAATCATAAAATTGCAAACTCAAAAATGCCAACATATACTTGTTGTATATCAATGTTTAGGAAATTTCGTCTTCTTTGCAAATATGTATAAAAAGTTTTGCAATACGAAAATTTTTGCAAAAACACTGAGAAAGGATGTATTTGTGATTTTTGCACATTTTTCATTTTTAATTATGCAATAAAATACTTGTTAGTGAATAATATTTGAAAAGAAGACAAAATTTCCTAAACAATTATATATAATATGTATTTGTTATCTGTCTTACGGATATAACAGGAGGATATGTATTTAGCACTATGCTGAAAAAATGAAAATGTTGAGCTTTATTAAAATATTTCTGTCAATAAAATACTTGTTAGTGAATATTTTTTAAGCAAATTTCACACATAAGTCGATTTTTTGATGCCTAATTCAAAGCGCTATTCACTTTTTTAGATTTGTCTACAAAAATACCGTAATTTCCAAAAAAAAACTTTAAAAAGTTTACAAAAATGGGATTTTTTACTTTTTTGGCTATATCTTTCCAACCGATAACGGGGAGCAAAAATTTATATTGCGAAAAAAAATTAAAACACTTTAGACTAAATAAAAAATCTAACTTTTTTTTGATTCCAGCTTTGCGATTTGAGAAATTAAGCCGAAAATTCAAGATTAGTTGGAAAAATAAGTCAAATTTGGGAAACCCTGGTTCTCACAAAAATCGATTTCTAAAAGCTTTTTTTTCCTTTAAAGTATTTTGTGTTTGGTTATCTTTCAGAAAAATATATTACTTAAGAAAATTTGTATATAACAGAAAAATAATGTTACCACTTTTTTGGCAAAAAAACGGAAAAAAATCAGCTTTTTTGAAAGTTTAAATTTAAATGCTTGTAACTTTTGACTCCGTAAATATTTTTTCAAAATTCTTTCTTTGCACAATTTTTCTGTTTGTTTTTAATAAAATAAACTATGGGGTTAAAATTGGACCCGTTGTAGCGAGAAAACTTCACCAAGATAGGCTAAAAAGTAAAAATTTTTAAGCTTAATCTCTTAAACAAAAACAGATAATATAGGCATGCGACGATGTTTTTTGTAGATATCAACTAGCAGAATCCTCCTATATAAAAATAAATAATAAATAAATAAATTTTATACCCGAGGTGTCCAACTTTGGGACCTTGTGGACTCGCCCCCTGTAGTTCTATATGGTCCAAGCTCAAAACTTAAACTCACCTACACCTCTACTATCACCATGTGAAATCGCAGCAGCCGTTCCGAAGTTCCATGATTATTTCCATTTCATTTTTTGAATCGCACACTGTGCGCCGTATGACGTTTTTTTTTTTTTTCAAATATATATACAAATTTTTGTTGAAGACTTTTTGCAAAAAATACTGAGAAGGGATGAATTTGTGATTATTTTCATATTTTTCATTTTTATTTATGCGATAAAATTCTTGTTAATGAATAGTTTTTTTTATTTACTTTCTATTTATTTACTAAATCTGCCTTTATTAGGCCTCACAGTAAGTATTTAAATCTTAAAAACTAAAATTAAAAATATCTACTCTCTAAGGAGAGCTAAGTTGTAAACAGGCCTCTCATTGGCGGGGCGATAGGTCGGCTCTACGAAGCCTTGAATGTGTCTGCACTTCAGCAAGGAGTCTAGCGAGTGGATTTAAATGAGTTTGAAGTTTCTAGATATATTTTTCACTGAATTTTTTAAATTCTTCCTTTACCAGTGGTATCTCTAAGTCCCTATGGATATTTTCATTTCTTATGTACCATGGTGCACCCGTCATAGTTCTAAGAATTTTCGATTGTGCCCTCTGTATAATATCAATGCTGGTATTACTGGCAGTACCCCATAATTGGATGCCATAAGTCCAAATTTGTTTTAATACGGTTTTATACAGCATGACTTTATTTTCAACACTTAGTCTTGATTGACTGTTTATTAACCAGTGAAGGCTAGAAGCTTTCACTGGTTAATACCAAGGTGACATGATCTGACCGTGGTATACTTATAATATTAAGTGTGCAAACAGACAGTTGCCTCTTCTTAAGCTGAACGTAACATGGTTACTTTTTAATTCATTTACTCGTATTCGCCAGTTTTCTAACCATGTCACCCACACATGACTAGATGCTATGTGTGGGTTTTCATGAGAACTGATTATTGCGGTATCATCAGCAAATGTAGATATAGTCAGTACATCGCATGTAGGCAAGTCAGAAGTGTAAATTAAATAGAGTGTAGGTCCAAGAACACTTCCCTGTTGAACACCTGCTTTTATCTCATATTCTTCTGTCACAAAGTCATTAAACTTTACTCTAAATAGACGGTCAGATAAGATTCCAGCAATTTGTGGGTACATGCTGGTAGTAAACATTTAATTTTATATACTAAACCTTTGTGCCATACTTTGTCGAAAGATTGCTCGACATCTCAAAAAATAGTTGAACAATATTTCTTTGATTCAAAAGATTTCCTAATCTCTCCAGTTAGACGATTTACTTGTTCAATGGTTCCGTGTTTTTCGCGAAAACCAAACTGGTGAACTGGGACGATGTTTCTATCGTTTAAGAATGGCATAATTTTCTTTTGGAATACTTTCTCAAATAATTTCGAGAAGCAAGGAAGTAAGCTAATAGGTCTATAGGAAGATGGTACAGTTAAATCTTTTCCTGGCTTTGATATCATTTTAATCTGAGAAGTTTTCCAAATTTTCGGAAATACTCCTAATTTCAAGATCATATTAAATATTATAGATAGCACAATTATAGCCACGTTGGGTAGGTATTTAATCATTAATGGTGTTATTAAATCATGTCCAGGTGATTTTTTTACATTTATATTCTTGATGATTGTATTAATGTCCTCTGGACTAACAACATTTAACAATAGTTAAATGCAGTGCCAGGTGTATCTCCTAATACAAAATCCTTTGTTTGGGAAAGACGGAGCTTAAATAACATGCAAATAAATTAGCTTTATCGTCTGCACTAGGTACCGTCAGCATTCCTTAAAGAATTTGCGCTTATTATTTGTGAAACTTTCAATATAATTTTTATTTTGGCGATCCTCTTCTACTTGAAGGTTTTTTTCAGTTTTTTACTTGCTATTGACAGCCTCAGCTTTGCAGCAGGTGATCTAGTTTGTTGCCATTGTCTTCTGTATTTTCTTTTTTCAAGAAGAAGTTTTTCGATATCCGTATTTGTAATATGCGTTTTGCATTTCTTAAGAATTTGACTTTTAGAATATTCTAGAGCAGAAGTAATTAATGACGTAAAGTCATTGAAGGATTTATTTATATCTTCCTCACACTCAAAAGAAGGGTCTGTGTGGATATGACTACTGATGTATTTCTTATATTTCAACCAATTTGTAGTATATGAAGTATTCATGGGAAATTTTAATATAGTAGTTCTTCCATAATAAGTTACTATTATGGGAGAATGGTAGGAAGATAAATCATTTGAAATTTCTGTACTTATTGAGTTTCGATTAGTATTTTTCTAATTAGTATACCAGTACCACCATGTGCCTTACCGTCCGGATGATTTGTACAATGAAATAAATAACACAGCAAAAATTGCTGCATACCCAGAAGCAGGTTTGTAAGGGAGAGCTAAAAGAACTCTCCCTTACCAACCTGCTTCAAGAATTCATGATTTTTGTTCGTGATGTCCCACTTGGTAGGTCTCTTCGCTGCGCTACGTATTAGATTCATACATACCTTTATTATGCACATTGTTAAGGCATCACATTTGTGATGATATCATGCCTCTTTTATGTGAATCTTTTAGAGATGCCAGAAACTTTGAAATCATGAATTAAATTTAAATAATGCATTTATAGAAATTATTATTTTTTTGTTTTTTAATTTATTAGATTTGTTTTATAAAAGTTGTTTAAATCAGTTCTTCAACTAAATTTATTTCAATCAAATGGCCTTTTTTATTGGGGCAATTCTTAATTGTTTAATCTGCAAAAAAAAATTAAAAAAAAATAATAATAAATAAAAAAATAAAAATTTTATATTACTTAATAGAAAAAAAGTAAAATTAACACAAAAAAACATGGAATATGTTATACGTACCGTACATTATATATAGACATTTTGGGTAACCCATAAATAACCTCTTGTTTTTTTTTATTTATTTTTTCTCATCGTATAGAAACAAAGACACAAAATTTCTTCAAAACAAGTCAGACTTAAAATTAGAAAAAAAAAATAAGAAAACGCAAATAAAATAACGTTACAAAACATATCATTTGTTGTATATTATAATGAAAACGAAAAACAATATATCTAAAGCTTTAATAATTTAATAAATAATTTTATTTTGTTATTATAAATAGTTATTTAAAAAAATATAATAATTTTACCTACAATTTTAATAGGTTTTTAAGTATATTATTATTTTTTATTATTATTATTTTTTTTTTTTTTCGACTTTCTCGAACAAACTTATTTCTTAATACTTTGAACACTAGATCACAAATAATCAACGCAGTTGAAAATATTGCATCATCCAACTTAGCAGAACTTTTTGTTTCAAATCGTAAATAAAAATTGGGAGAAGGAAGTCATTCGCTTACAATCCTGCATCCACATAAGCGAGAGAGGATGCAGCTTGTAATTCGGTAAAAAAAAAATATGAGCCTAATGTAAATTTCTCGCTTCCTTTTATAGCTTACTCAAATGCGCATCAATGATATGCTATCGACAGACATGAATAATATTGTACTGCTTACCAGTACCTAAAAAATTGTTGCTGGATAACCTGAAATATAAAAGTTATATCTATTGGTAAGATGTCTCTGAGACTAGCATCACATCAATATTTTGTTTTTGCATGAAATATAATACCTCAGATTTGTGTTGGTTTAAGCCACTTGCATTCCAGAAATTACTAATTTTCTCGTTAAGAGGATTTGCATCATTTGGTTCTGCGCTCTTAAAAGCTCTTGTATTGTGTTTTGCAAGCATGACATAAAGTTAGTTATATTCTGGTTAAGAGATATAATACTCTGTGTCAGTGTTTGCATAAAAGTTTCAAACCCTCCCAAGTTTTGGGGAACATTAGGCTGCTGGAAACCAGATTTTAAAACATTGGCATAGGAGTTATTGCTAGGTCTAGTTGAACTTTAATTGCATAGTTGGCTTAACTGAAGCCGCAACCTCATTAATAATGATAACCCCAGGATTTGCTGGATTAGAAGTGTTATATACAAGTGATAGTTCAAAAACTCCACCTCTTCCTTGCCTTTGCTTTTCTTTCAATCTCTTCAATAATTCTTTATATACCGGGCAACCACGATAATTGGCCGAATGATCGCCACCGCAGTTACCGCATTTTCTTTTGAGACCTTTATCTTTAATGTCACATTGTGACGAAGCATGGAAGTCTCCACATGCAACACATACTGTACGCAAGTACAATAATTTTTAGTATGTCCTCTTGGCATTTGCACATTGGACGGATCTATTTCTTTTGAGAGGTTCCTATATAGTTATACTCCGATTCAATATGTATCGCAGGGAGTATATAGGGTGTGTCTAATTCTTTTTCAATTTCCGTTCATCCGGCTCTAACTCAACCGTAAACATAGGCTGTGGAATTTTATCTCTATAAAAAATGTTTTCTACAACTTTCATCATTCTTCCAGGGCCTCATTGGTCTCATTTGATTTCACACTGGACTCAATACCTTTAATGACTATTGCCAATCCTTTACTACTTTTAAGTTGATAAGTATAGAATTTTTCCTATTATCGTTAAGGTAATGAGAGATTTTTCTATAACAATCCTCAGTGTAAACTACTATTTTCGTCTCTTGCACGCCACCTTCTCTTATAGGAATAATACGAAAATTGTTTTTAAAAATAGGATCAATAAATGACTTTACCAAGCTATTAGAGCACAGTGAGGTCTAACGCAAATTTTTTTGGTAATAA
Source organism: Protophormia terraenovae (assembly GCA_951394005.1). Taxonomy (NCBI): domain Eukaryota; kingdom Metazoa; phylum Arthropoda; class Insecta; order Diptera; family Calliphoridae; genus Protophormia; species Protophormia terraenovae. Next base: position 66,698,632 of record OX596074.1, read on the forward strand.
ATCTGTATCTCCAAAACTACTGCTCGGATTAAATTGAAATGTATGCAAGAGTTGCAGAGGAAGACTTAAGCGTTTAGAAAAATCATCTTGTGGTCACCCTGTGATAACACAAGATGAGCTACAGGGTGTCAAATTTGAATACCTCGATTATGTAAAAGTTAGAAAAATTGGAAACTTCTACAAATGAAGTCCGATTTTAAAGATTTTTATATTTCTGTGAAGTGCTTGATAATATAAAAAAAATAATCTTACTCACCTAAGTTATCTCTTACAGTGAAAAAGATATTTACACTTGAATTTTGAATTTTTTCCTCGACTTTCTTTCGTTTTTCGGGAATAAGTCCTGAGGTATATAAGGTAAACATTTTTTACAAATATTTTCTAATTTGCTATATATTACAAAATAATATGTTGAAAAAATTTTGGATTATCTCAATTCGTCTAGACGTGAAAAATATTCAAAGTCAGCACTCTGAAATTAGTATGAAAAACGGCTATTTTTTACAAAAATATAGTACAATTCTTACACTTTTTTCTCAAAGTTCCGTTAACGAAAAAAATCTTTCTTTCATAAATGTTTAATAACGAAATTTTGAATTAATTTATGTTTGCACACTACATCAAGCATTGGTCGAAAATGGTGAATTTTGGAAAAAGGTTAAATTTTTATCAATTAATAAAAAAATGTCAGGCGAGCTTTTTTAAATTTATTGAAAATTTTTTATCAAGAAATAGATTTAGAACGATTTGACACTAAACTGCTTCCCGCCCAGCCAAAAACGAATGCAGGAGAGCAGATTTCATGAAAAAAGTCAATTTTTTAAACGACTTTTTTTAATTGCATAAAAAAGCATGTTAGCATAATATTTTCGCTATTGTTTCTTATGTATTGTACAGAATATATATCGATATTTCATCTGACCTAAGTTATCTCTTACAGTTAAAAAGATATTTACACTTGAACTTTGAATTTTTGATTTTTTGCCTCGACTTTCCTTCGTTTTTCGGGAATAAGTCCTGAGCTATATAAGGTAAAAATTTTTTACAAATATTTTTCTAATTTGCTATATATTACAAAATAATATGCTGAAAAAAATTTTGAATTATTCAATTCGTCTAGACGTGAAAAATATTTAAAGTCAGCACTTTGAAATTAGTATGAAAAACGGCTATTTTTTACAAAAACATAGTACAATTCTTTCAATTTTTTCTCAAAGTTCCGTTAACGAAAAAAAGAATTTTTTAATATATTTTTTTATATATTTTATATAACGAAATTTTGAAATAATTTGTGTTTGCACACTACATCAGGCATTGGTCGAAAATGGTGAATTTTGGAACAAGGTTAAATTTTTATCGATTAATAAAAAATAAAAAAATGTCAAGCGAGCTTTTTTAAATTTATTGACAATTTATCAAAAAATAGATTTAGAACGATTTGACACTAAACTGCTTCCCGCCCGGCCAAAAACGAATGCAGGGGAGCAGATTTCATTAAAAAAGCAAATTTTTTAAAGGACTTTTTAATTTCATAAAAAGGCATATTAGCATAATATTTTTGCCATTTTTTCTTATGTAGTGTATAAACTATATATCGATATTGCACTCCTGCAAAAATCATTTAAAAAACTTTACAAATAAATTTTTTTGCAATTTTTCAAAATTAAAAAATATAAAAAAGATATAACAACTTCGCCTACTTTCCAAAAACTAATAAAATATTACAAGAATATAAAAAAAAACTTATTTACCAATTCATTGATGTATAATATGTATATATAGATCGTTTTAAAAGCATTATATCATGGTATCAAAACTGACAACTTAGGTCAACGCTTACCAAATTCATTGTTTTACATTGAATTTGTGTGTTACGTATACACACAACTATTTTGGTGCGTTTTGGTTGTTGAACGAGATAATATTCATAATAATCGCTTATATTTATTAAATACTTTTTATTTTTGAAAAATTGACAAAAATTGGGTTTTAAAGAATTTTTAATGATTTTTGCAGGAATGAAATATTTATATTATCAAGCACTTCACAGAAATATAAAAATCTTTAAAATCGGACTTCATTTGTAGATGTTACGATTTTTAAAACTTTTACATACTCGAGGTAGTAAAATTTGACACCCAGTAGCTTATCTTATGTTATTACAGAGTGACCACAACAAAATTTTTCTGCAAATTTTTCTTCCTCTGCAACTCTTCCATACATTTCAATTTAATCCGAGCAGTAGTTTTAGAGCAGTGATGTCAGATAAAATTTAAGAAAAATCTCTCCGTTTAGTTCAAAAATTCCCTTTTTTCCTTTTTTTTTTTTCTGAAAAAAAATGTCCCTCCATATTTCCCTCCTCCTTAAAATCGGTATTTTTAACAAAAACCACATTTTTTGTAAAAAATGCATTGATATTTACATAAATGTAGTTTTTGTTTGTAATTCAGTAAAATTGTACAAAAGAAAAAATTAAACAAAGAACGAGAACACTGAAAATATCCATTCGGCAAATTAAGATTTCTATTTTTAAATGAGTGTGTATGATAATATTAAATTTTTTGCTTATTTATTTAAAATTTTTGTCTTTTTCTTGGTATTATAGGTATTAAAAATTCCCTGTATTTGGACAAAAATTAAGCACGTGCGACTTTTATGATACAAGGACGAAGCATATTGAAACTGGTTGTGATCGGTCCATTAGCCCCCATACAAATGTCCCCCGGAATAGAGTATAGTAGTATGTTTATGTATGTTCGGGACCACTTTTTCCATACAAAAAAATGCTCTATCAGGGTTCGAAAATTGCAAAATTTTATTATTGACCAATCAAAAACAAGGTATAGGTAGAGAGAAGTGTTTGTTTTATATATTGTAATAATATATGTATGTATGTTTATTGTGTGCTTTTTTAATAAATACTACAATATTTGTTTGTGTAAACGGCCAAATGCATTTTATGAAATTGGAAACCAATAATTTATTTTTGTCAATATTTTTATTTTTTTTTTTTTTTTTGGATAATAATATGTTATGTTAAAGTACATAACACTACAAAATTTTACATTTTGTAAAGTGTAAAATTTAACTTGAGAATTGTTTTTGTTTTTTTAATATGCATAAAATAACCTTGTAAAAGGTTTTTGACATTGATGAAAAAAATGTTTTTTTTTTTTTTTTTGTTGGGAAAGGTTATGTATTATTTGTTCTAATGTTATGTTAGAAGAAAGTGTAACAGACATTTGGGTTTGAAAGAATTAATTGTTTAATTAACTTTTTTAAAGCAAATGTTCAGTGGAATATTTGTATACTTTTATGAAGTTGAAAACCAACATCTTTACAAATACTTTAAAAAGAAGTGTAAAAATCAAATGTTTGAATTGATGTTACATTTCACTGCCTAGTTTAAGGCGTTTATATGTATAAGAAATGTGGGAAAAATTAATAATTCTCATAATTTTTAGTGATTTCAACCACACTTTTTAATTCATATTACATTTAATGGCCTAGTTTAAGACGTTTATATGTATAAGATATGTAGAAAAAAATTGATAATTCTATTCTTTAAGAATATATCATAAATTGCCTTTTTTTTACATTTGATGACAGATACATAAAGTGGGGACAAGTGTACTTTTTATTAAATTCTACAATATTTTTGTAAAGCGGCGAAACGCATAGCAATGTATTTATTTTTTTTTTTTTTGTATAACAATATATATGTAATTATGTTAAAAGTACATACAAATAATTTAACAGGAAGACAAATGGGAAGGCAATAGTTGTTTTTGTTTTTAATGTTAATTTTTGAGCTTTTAATTATGATGAAATTAAAAACTGATGACTTGGATATGTAGTATTTGAGTATTTTTAGTTCCATACAAAAATATGTTCTATCGGGGGTGGGAAGTCGTTAACTCTTTTCTTATTAAAGTCAGGAATAGGAAATCGCAAAATTTATATTTGTACCAATCAGAATAGATAGTTCTGTTAAATAATTACTAGGTAGATAAAGAGAGAGAAGTGTTTAATATATTGTAATAGAATGTTTGTTTATTTTGTTTCCATGTAAGTGGTTAGGTAAGCATTTCATGTGAATAAGTTACATTAGTAACCAAATTGCTTTCCACGAGTTGTGAAAAAGTGTGCTATGTCAGAAAAAAAAAAAATTCAAATGAAATTTAAAATTTTTGTTTACAGTTTGTTTAAGTTGTAGATTATGTGAATCATCATGTTATTATTCTTATGTTTTAATATTGTTAATAATGAAGATGCAAATGAGGTTTTTTTAAGCATTTGAGTGTTTTTTTTTTTAATATGCATAAAATAACTTTGTATAAGGTTTTTGACTTTAATGAAAAATATTTTTGATTTTTTTTTTTATGTATGGTTATGGATAATTTATTCTTAATGTTATATTAGAGGAAAATTATGTAGACATTTAGGTTTAAAGGATTGATTCTTTAATTAACTTTTTGAAAGAAAATGTTCAGTGGGATATTTTTTATATTTTTACAAATTTGAAAACCCATATCTTTACAAATATTACAAAAATAAGTACAAAAATCGATCTTTAAAAAAATATACGTGTCTTATAAATATTTATGTGATTGGCTGTATATTTGTATTTTATGTTTTAATATTAAGTCGGAAAATGTGTAAGGTTTTTGCCTTGAATGATGAAATATATTGTCCGATTTTGTTAGGTATTATCATACATAGTTATTTAAAATTATTGAAGTAAATGCGTCAATATTCTAATATCAAAGTATTTTGATTTATTGATGCTTAATAATTTCATAAATTTTATGAAATTTATTTTATATATCATGAATTTTATGAAAGACAGATTTTTTCATAATATTCTTATTGTATATAAATAATTGAAGTTTTTTTTTTATTTGTATATGTATGTGTGTAAATATACATACGAATAATATGAAAATATCCCATTTAAAACTAATTGTTTTGGGGGAAAAGTAATATATATTTATATAGTAGCCTTATGATATCATGATTTTTTATTTTATTTAATATTTAAAAATCTGAGACCATTTAGAATACCTTTTATCTATTTATTTATTTAATAATAAATAAAACAATTCAATGAAATATGAAATTTTAACTTTAATTTCTTGCTATTTATATTAAAATTTTTATATTTAAAATTTATAGAAACAAATTTAAAGTCTCTAGATTACAAATGTATAAATTTTCCCTACATCAAAATTGGTCTTTTTACCAAAAAATATCCCATGTTTTCGCGCTTTCGAACCACATACTTTAATTTTTCTTTTCGTGTTTATTTAAGCTTTCGCTGGTAATAAGATATTATTTTTTTATACTTTTTCATAAAAACAGAAATATATTTTTATTCGGACAGTGTTGCCATTTCAGAACTTTCAGTGGTAGATTTAACACATGAAAAAGTTAAAATGAATTGAAATTTCCTAAAAATATGCTAAATGCGTTTCAGCACATTTTTACAGTATTTTATAATATAATAAAATTGCAATTTTTAAAGAATTCCATAGTAAGTATAACGGTATTAGTTGTAATTATTAAAATATTAGCCCTTTTTTATTTTAATTTCCAACATTAAAAATAATTCTGAAGAAAAATTGTTTAAATGTTGTCATTAGTACTCAATTTTACAAGAAACAAAATGAATGAAAATATGAATTTTCTTTGCAAACAATTTATTATTTGCTACTGTAGGACAATTTAGCATAATATTTTTGACGATTTAGCATTTTTCCATTTACATCTACTGGCAACACTGTTAATGACAATGGGATTTTTTTTTATTTTGACTTTAAAAATAAAAAATTATTGTATGATTTTGATAGGCACAGTTTGAAAAGTATTGAAGTATTTAATATTGTAATAATATACATATTTGTCTTTTTTTCGTGTGTTTTAATCAATTCAACTATTTTATTCATAAGAACATTTTTGAATGTCTTATATATTAAAATAGGCTATACATTTGTTTGTGTTTGTATACTTTTTTATGTATAATTCAAAACCAGAATTTGTTGACTATTTTTTGTTTGTATAGATAAATACATTTATATTTTTTTTCTTATATTTTAAGTATTAAGGAGGAAAATGAAAAATATAATTTTTTATTTTATTGATAAATTATGATATATTGCTTGATTAGGTATGGTTATGATTTATTTTTAGAAAATATTGTATTAAATTTTTTTTGAATGTTATATAAGAAAACTGAGAAAACTGAGTAAAAATTATTTGTACATATTTATTTACGTTTTATTTTTAAATAATCACTTACTTATACAATTTGAAAATACTGCACGTAGCAGTGAAACTACTTTAGATGTTGATAATAACCTTTTTATTCATAATTTCTAGAGTTTTTCACGGGAAATCCCGGGACGAGAATTCCCGGGAATCCCGCTAAATTTTCACTCCCGTAATCCCGGGAAATCAAGCGGGAATTCCCGGGATTTCTTATGTATGCAAAATGTTTATATTTAACAACTAATATATGGATATTTTAGTATATAATGTGTTTTTACATTTGTTTTTATTTATTTAATTTGATTTGTTACAAGTTTAAATATTTTTAAGGAAATTTCTCAATTTGTTTGATATTTTTCGTATAACAGTCTGAAAGCAAAATATCGTTTTCCTTTTTTCTGAATAATTTAAAAAAAAATTGATTTAAAATTTTTTTCATTGTGGTCAAAAATAATATTTTTAAAATTCGATATTTAAGAAGTATATTTATTCAACGATTTGAAGATGCAATTTGCACGCATGTGAAAGTTGTAAGAGGAATCTTTTTAAAATATCTGGAAACCTCAAACAACAACTTACATTTTTAATGCCCCAACGAAAACGTGAGACTAAAAGTATTCATACTGTAAAATTCTTAACAACAAGCTTACTTCCGTATAAATATTTAGAGATTTTTCCAAATAGGGTAAACGAAAACCAAGGTATTGATTCGACTTTCGTATGAGTTGTTATATAATAAAAAGTATTTATTCAATATTCAATATTTCAAAAAGAATTAGTTTATAATTCTATGATTAATTAGTTTATTTTAATATTTTTTATCTTTTATTTCACTGAATATTAAAATTTTTAATTATTTATTTTCGGCGGGAATTCCCGGGATCCCGGGAAATTTAAAAATCAATCCCGATTTCCCGGGAGCGGAAAAAGTCCAGGAAAAGAAAAACTCTAATAATTTCCCAACTTTATTTTAATCGGAAAATAAAAGATTAATTTTTTTTATTTAAAAATATTTACATATTTGTCTATAGTTAAAAAATATGTTGAAGCTTAATAAAGAGTTATATATATTATAGTAACAGAAATATTAACAAAATATTTTTCGTGAAACCTTTCAGATTGAGATTTATGATCATTTTATCATTTTTTTTTTTTTGTAACCTTTTGTCGATTTTTGAAGGTTTCTGTTATGGATACACAACCCATACACACTATTAAACTCCCGTTTGCCTAAATTAATAAACTACTGATTAAGACTTTTAAGTCAGCATAAATGCATTGAAATATAAAAACAAAAAGAAGTATGCATGCATAAAAATCATTTATAAACAAACTACTCATATTTCTGTAAAACTGCTGACTGAATGTCTACCACAGTTTTTATTGATAAACAATTCTTAATAATCTTAAGCTTATAAGAATATTGTAAAATAATTTAAGTTTTAGTTTCATAAGAACCTCAAGACAATAAAGTCAAAATATTAAATAAACGTTTTTTTAACGATTTAACTGGCGCAGTTGGTAGGATACTCGGGTATCCTTGTGTATATTTCGTATATATAAGTGCAAATTATATATGCTGAGAAGCAAGCGATATTAAGTGTTTCAACATTTTTTACTGAGTATTCGAAAAAAAAAATATATATATTTATAAAAAGTTTTCACACGGATTCCATTTTACGTGTTCCTTTAAAGTTGTGAAAACATGGCAGTAAACCAACCAAACCCAATCCTAGCTGCAGCAGCACAGCGACCGGGTATACGGACTCTGGATATTAATCCGCTAAAATATCTAGAAAAGATTCAAACCTTTGACGGAAGGAAGGAAGATTTGTGCACTTTTTGCACCAACGTTGATGATATAATTCCTACCCTAATGTTGTATAATGAACAAGCACAAAGGATGTGCATCAACATAATAAAAAGTAAACTGATGGGTAAGGCTCGAAGAGCAATGGAAATACATCCACACTTAAATAATTGGAGTGAAATAAAGGCAATGTTGGAAACCAATTTCGGAGGTTTTCAAACAGCTGATCAGTTATATGAAGAATTGCGAGCGGCGCAATACAGAGGAAGTACAATAAACTTCCACACCTATATATTACAAAAGTTGGCAATTTTGAACCAAAAAAGCAGGCAAGAAGGAAATATGCAGGACGTTGAACGGAACATACAAACTGCACTAAAGGTGTTTACAACAAGATTACCCGTACACATGAGAACGGTTCTTTGTTCTCTAAAACCTCGAACTATGGAGGAAGCTATGCACGAGTTGGCCCAATCAGGGTTCTTGAATGAAGAAAAGGGCACCGACAAAAGGGAAGGAAGAAATAATTGGCAGCCTAAGACCAATTATAACAAACAACAGGACAACAAACAACAGGCAACAAAACAACAGATAGCAACAAAACAATAGGTATCTACAAAATAATGATCAACATAACAATTGGCAACCTAAGTTTTACACAGCAACAACCGGAACCGATGGACGTTTCAACAATTCAGACGAGAAGACAAAACCATCATGGTCAGCAGTCCAGAGAAGCGGAATGTAATTGTAAGTGTTTGAATTTTGATTATAAAAATTATGTTGGACAGAACAGACAGAATTACGAACCTCATGAACCAGGAAATTTTTCTGTAATGGCCTCTCAGCCAAAAGACCCGGGAGACTCGGACTCCCATATATTCTATTTAGAGGAAAATCAAGGTCCTTGCGACTATTAATTGACACAGGATCGACTGAAAACTTTTTAAATATTGACCACTGTCCTCCACAATTTATCAAAAGGTTAGAAAAACCCATATCGATTAAAACAGCTTCAGGAACTTTTAATATTTCCCACGAAGGTACTATACCAAAAGACAGTATGCAAATACCATTAGTTTCAGATACCACTTTCGGTTTATAAAAATTTCATGATTTTTTCCATGGACTTTTAGGACATTTGACTTTAAGATTAAACAAAGCAACAATTAGTTACGAAGAAAAAACTTTAAAAATAAATGGAAGGACATTAAAGTTATATTATGAAGGAGATGACGAGGAGACGACAGTTTCAGATGATATGAATCGGTTACCAGAATTTTATAGTATTGAGCAATTAGGTAATACTAATGATCCTTTACGTTTAGACCATTTGAATTCCGAAGAATCAAAAGCTATTCGTATCTTGATTCAGAAACACGAAGATGTTTTCTATCATAAAGGTGATGATTTGACCTTTACAAATGAAGTAAAACATAAAATTGATACAGGACTGACAGGTCCCATATATTCTAAAACATATAGATATCCTAGTATTCATACAGAAGAAGTAGAAAAACAAATGAATGAAATGTTAGAACAGGGAATCATAAAACATTCTAATTCACCATATAACGCACACATATGGATTGTCCCTAAAAAAGAGGACAAAGTAGATAACAAAGAATGGCGTATAGTCATAGATTACCGCAAATTGAATCAGGTTACTAAGGAAGATAAATATCCTATACCACGAATAGATGATATATTAGACAAACTAGGTAGAGCGAATTATTTTTCGACATTGGATCTTACCAAAGGATTCTATCAAATAGAAGTAGAAACTGAAGACCGGGAAAAAACAGCTTTCTCTACACATAATGGTCATTTTGAGTTCATTCGAATGCCTTTTGGAAGAATGCTCCATCGACTTTTCAGCGCATGATGAACAATGTTCTTAGGAAACATGTTAATAAAATCTGTGTTATTTACATGGACGACATCTTAGTATTTTCGACTTCCTTACAAGAACACATTAGTAGCTTAGAAAAAATATTTACTACATTGAGGAAAGCAAACTTAAAAGTGTCTTTGAATAAAAGCGAGTTCTTGAAAAAAGAAACTGAATTTCTGGGACATATAGTTACGAACGAAGGCATAAGGCCAAATCCTAATAAAATAGAAGCTATTAAAAAACAACCCATTCCAAAAACGGTTAAGGAAATACAAAGTTTCTTAGGAATGAGCGGTTATTATAGAAAGTTTATACCAAATTATTCCAAAATTGCAAAACCTTTAACGATCCGTCTTAAAAAGGACGCAGTTATTAACGTAAATGATAAGGATTATAGGGAGAGTTTTGAGAAATTAAAAAATATTCTAATGTCAGATATGATATTAAAGTATCCTGACTTTAATCAGAAATTTATATTGACAACGGATGCAAGTAATTATGCCTTAGGCGCAGTACTTTCACAAAAGAAAGGGCCAATAGCATTTGCATCAAGAACGCTAAATAAACATGAATGTAATTATTCAACTATCGAGAAAGAATTGCTGTCAATAGTATGGGCAGTAAAACAATTTAGACATTACCTTTACGGAAGAAGATTTGATTTACATACAGATCACAAACCTTTAATATGGTTAGCATACTTAAAAGAACCCAATTCTAAACTTATTCGATGGATAATCAAGCTCAATGAATATGAGTTCGATATATCGCATGTACAAGGTAAAGAAAACAAAGTAGCGGATGCACTTTCAAGAATTAGAGAAACTAACGTAAACCAAAAATACTATTCACAATGCCAAATATGTGGTAAAAATAACAGAGATAAAACTAGCGAAAATCAACATATGTTGATGCATGAGGGAAAAACAAATTGCCCTTTATGTGGAAAAACTTATGCAACAATAAGTGCATTAAATAAACATTTAAGAGAAATACACTCTAGGGAAGATCTTGTGAAAAACCCAAGAAACCCTTATAGTAAAAGACAAACAACTAGTAGAGTAGACATTTTAGAAAGCATTCCAGTCATTGAAGATGACAATCAAACTGTACATTCTGCTGAGGAAGACAGTTCAGACTTGTTTAAGGTTACAGAAAACCTTTTCAAAGTTTTAAAAATCAAATTATCCTTAAAAAAGGAGATTTATGTAGAATTGACGAAGATATAATATTTTCTAATAATAGAATAGTATATAATTATACAGAACTTGATTCTGATCTAGTAGCGCAAATATTAGACAAAATCATATTATTTAAAACAGTGGCATTATATTGTCCTGACAAAGAGGATTTAATAAAACTTAAAAATTAATTCAAAAACAGAAAATCTAACCCTAATAATATTATTGAAGCTGAAGTATTCTTGACTAATCATATTATTGAAGACAAGAATGTTGAAGAAATATTAGAAATAATAGCTAAACATCATAGGTTTGATAATAATCACCCTGGAATAAACAAAACTTATGAAGATTTAAAACAATCATATTACTATCCAAACCTGAAAAAAGAAATAACTAAATTTATTAACAATTGCCACATTTGTAACTTTAAACATGAAAGAAACTCTATTAAGCTACCTTTGGAGAAAACAGAAACTCCAACAGGACCTTTTCAAATATATCATTCAGATATATGGTATATAAATAACAATCAAATGTACGTAACAATGATAGACAAATTTACAAAATACGCAATGATTGAAGAAATTCCTGAAAGAACAACTTTGACATTGATTAAAGCTTATTTAAAACTGTTTCTTCTGATGAAAAAACCGAATAAAATTATATTGGATAATGAAGGCGGCTTTAGGTCGCCATTGTTTACAGATTTTTTGGAAAAACAAAATATTGAATATCATTTTACTACTCCAAATAGACACACAGGTAATTCTGATGTCGAAAGACTTCATGGAACCTTGAATGAACAGATAAGAATTTTGAAGATTAGAGAACAGGAAAATGACATTAACTTTAATATTGATTTACCTATACAAGCCTTAAGTGCTTATAACAATTTGATACATTCAACTACTGGCAAAAAGCCAATAGATTTACATTTTTCAAATAGAGTTGACACAAAAGAAATATATGAGAGAATGGACAATAAAAAACAAAAAACTTTAGATTACATAAATAGAAATAGACACGATGATAGAATTAATACTAAATATGCCAAAAACGTAGGAAAAGATGGAAAATTGGATCAAAAAATTAAGAAAGTTAAGGCAAAACAAATTAATCCTAGAAAGTATATTCATAAGCAAAATCTTTATCATAAGGATCAGTTTATTAAAGAAAAAAATATATTTCTAGATCTTTGGAGGTTCTTGTTGACGATACTGACGATCAACCTGGCCCTAGCACAAAAACTACTGACAACTGATTTGAGTTATGGAAATGGATTTACTTTGATACAAACAGGAGAAGTAGCTCTTATTGAAAATTATTCTAAAATACTACATATATTCAACACAGAAAAATATTCCGAATATGTGAAGAAATTGAAGTTTAAAATCGAACCATTAAAGAACGAATATTTAAATCATCAAATTACACATATTGAAAATCAATTATATTCGATTATACCAAGACATAGACAGATTAGAGGACTAGTAAACGTACTTGGAACGGGACTTAAATGGATATCAGGTGTTATGGATGATAACGACCGAATTGAAATAGAAACTAAGTTAAATATCATAACAGAAAATAACAAAAACATTATCGAACAAGTTAATAAACAAGTTACAATAAACGAACATTTTGAAAATCAACTTACAAAACTAGCCAACTTGGGAAATTTACAAACTTTATCTATTATACAAAATAAACAAGTCAGAGAATTATTATTGGCTTCTAAATTAAGGACTCTTAATAGAGACATACTTACAGATCAAGAGATTAACGACTTTAACATTACAATAGACAAACTTGAAAACATCGAATTGGATGTTGCATTGCATGATAAAAACATAATTTTTGTAATTAGGATTCCTAATATGGAAACTGAAACCTATAAAGAAATTGTAATCCAACCAATTCCAAACAAAAATAAAAAACAAATTGTATTAGATAATAAGAACTATATTGTTAAGCAAAACACTTTTTATAAAAAAACTAACAAAAAATCAGATTTAAAGAAAATTCAAGATAACTGTATTCAAAATATATTTAATCAAAATCAAATGATATGTAATTATGAAATTAACACTTTAACGGAGGTGATAGAGATTGGAATAAATGTTATTGTAGTAATTAACGGAAACTATGATGTAAATCATACTTGTAATAAGTTCCCACTTACCTTAAATGGAAACTATTTAATTTATATTGAAAATTGTCAAATTTATTTGGATAAATGGTATAATAAGAAAAATTATCAATACACTATTATTGTTCCAAATCCTATTAGAAATATAACCACTAATGAATCAATAACTTTGGAAGAATTACATTACAAACATATTGAAAATATCAAAATTATCAAAGAATTAAAATATCATGAAAAAATACAGTATGTATCTATTACCACTGTTATAATAATAATTATTATTGTCTTATGTATCTATATCTAAATTAAGATTAAAGGAAATAAGAAAACTCAAGTTACAGTGAACTTACCCATAATTCCTTTGGAAAATGGGCAAGCATCTTCGTCCGGGGGTGTTATGGATACACAACCCATACACACTATTAAACTCCCGTTTGCCTAAATTAATAAACTACTGATTAAGACTTTTAAGTCAGCATAAATGCATTGAAATATAAAAACAAAAAGAAGTATGCATGCATAAAAATCATTTATAAACAAACTACTCATATTTCTGTAAAACTGCTGACTGAATGTCTACTAAACATCTGCATCAAATCATTTGCTTTTCAATTCACAGTAATGTTTTTTAATATATGCTCTCACATTACTGCTAAAATAAAAAACAAAACAATACAAAACAAACCACGCAAAAAAATATTATTTGAATTGAGTTGAATTGAAATGATGAAACAAAAACAAATCATGTTATGTTCACTTTGAGAAATTGTTTGTCATAAGAAATTTTTTTCAAAAACAGTAATGTTTAATAAAAGACATAAAATCAAAACTGTGAATTACTGTCATTCCCTTACTTTAATATGAAAAAATGCATGGAAAGTAACAATTATTTATTTTTAAATAAAAAATAGATTATGATTACACAGAAAAAAATTACGACAATCCAATTGTTTTATTAATTACCAAATTCGTCAATACAATTATTTTCTTAATTAAAAAGGCACCAACAACCGTTTTTGTAAATTTAAAAACAACTTTTGTTATTTAAAATTGTTAACAGTCAACAATTTTTTCAACAACGAATTTGTAATATTAAATAAAACTGTTGTTAGCAAGTAAAAAATTATGTTTCAACAACGGGTTAGTCCTATTAAAGAATTATGTTGTCAATATTTATACATTTTTTTTCATAATTATTTATTTTGCAAAAATTACAAAATTAAAATAAGTATTAGATTACAAAATATGTGTTACAAGATTAAAAATAAATTCCAGATATGAGGTGTTTCGTTTTCTTTGTGTCTAATGATTTATTTTTCACACGATGTTCCGGAATATTTGCAATAAATCATTCCTAAGTTCTACAACAGATCCCAAAGGTTTAACCCAGTTGCAAAAATTTGTTCTCGTTTCGGTTTATAGGCGAACTGTTAAAAATTAAATAACAAATTATGTATATGTACAAATTTTTCAGTAACTTCACATTTTAATACTTACATTTCATGAAGATAGGCTTAATTTTTTAACTATTAATATACCACTGCATCATCTGCTATAGCTAATTTATTCCCCCTCCAAATGTACAAAAATTTTAAAACAATATTATAAAAATATTTTGTAATTTTTAATTTTTTGACACATTTTTTGTTTTTTCAACACGAAATTTTAATTGAAATTTTAACAACTGAAATAGTTGAGAATCAACTCATAAATTTGTAAATATGACAACGTACAATCAAAGTAATAAAAAATATTGTAAACATTTTTGGAAGTGAGTCAATAATACTTTTTAATTACTTCATAACTTTTGATATTTTTTTCTGTGTACGTTTGCTTTAAATTTTTTTGCTAAGAAAATTTAATTATTTTTTATTTCAATTATAATTAATTATATCTTAAATGAAATAAAATTTATTTTATTTATGATATTTTTATTTACTTTTAATTACAAATCTATACTATTTAAATTTTTTTCATTTAATATTTCCTTCACTTCAAATTTTGTAAACAAAAAACAAACAAATGACAGTATTGCATTTTATATTTAATTCAATTCAATTCAGTTGCAAATGAATTGTTGCTAAATTGTTTTTATGACTCCCTGCACAAATGATTTTGTTTGTTTTTGTTTTGGTTTCTTTGTCTTTTCCATCCGTACGCTCACACAGCGAATTGATTTTATGTTTAAAAAACAATAACAGTCAACAATTGAAAAGAAAGGGAATCATTAAAAATGAGTTACAAATGAATTGATGCAGATGTTTAATGTCTACCACAGTTTTTATTGATAAACAATTCTTAATAATCTTAAGCTTATAAGAATATTGTAAAATAATTTAAGTTTTAGTTTCATAAGAACCTCAACAATAAAGTCAAAATATTAAATAAACGTTTTTTTTAACGATTTAACTTTTCCTCTCAAAATTTTAAGATTTTTAATAAACAACTATGTATGTTTCGTGAACATAAAACATTGGTTGAAGACCTTTTAAAATAATGAACTCACAACAAATATTGACAATTAAATAAAGAAAAAATAGTATATATGTATTACTAAACTGGCTATATAACTTTAAATGATTTTTTAATTTCTATAAAGATTTTGTATCTTATAAGATTAAGAACATCTTATTCTTTAAATACTAGTTTCTACATTTTTAATGATTTTATTAAAATCTATTTGTTTATTTAAATAATGATTTAAATAATTAAAAAAAATATAATTTTTGTGAAAAAAAATTTTATATTATTTTTTTATAAAATTTTGTTAAAAAATATAATTTTTTTATTATTTTTTTAATTTTTTTCACAAAAATTATATATTTTTACAAAATTTTGTAAAAAAATATAATTTTTTTATTATATTTTTAAATTTTTTTTTATTATATTTTTAATTTTTTTCACAAAAATTTCGGGATCCTTGTAAGAAATGATGACGATAGGACCATGTCCGTCCGTCCGTGTGTCGGTTGAAATGGCGTTTATGAAGCCCACCGATAACTGACATATATAATATATATATCAAACGATCGGAAATGCTTTCGAGAATTTTGCTATTGGAATTCAGCAAGATCGGTTCATACAATGCGGAGATATGTTAAAAAAACCGGTTTTTAGAACCGGTTTTCCAGTTTCTGAAGCCTCTGTATATACTAGGGACTTCGTTTTTACAAAGAAGCCTCGGACATTTTTTTCTAAATTTTTGTTCTGAAAAAATGAAATAAATCGGTTCAATAATAACTGAGATATCGGACAAAACGCATTTTTTATTTTTTGAAGCCCTGGTTTAATCTATAGATTTTTATTTTTATACAGATCGGTCACAAATATTTTTTTAAAATTTCGGTTTTTTGAATCAGCAGGATCGGTTTGTAAATGGCGGAGATATGCTTTAAAACCCGGTTTTTCAGTTTCTGTAGCCTCTGCATATACCAGGGACTTCGAATTTTTAAAGGGGGCTCGGAAATTATTTTCTGAATTTTTGATCTGAAAAAATTAAATAAATCGGTTCAGTAATAACTGAGATATCGGGGAAAACGATTTTTTTATTTTTGAAGCCCTTGTTCAAGCTACAGATTTTTATTTTTATATAGATTAGTCATAAATGTTTTTATAAAATTTCTTTTTTTTAATAAACCAAATTCGTTCAGAATCAACAGAGTTATGGGCCAAAAACAAATCTGTTAAGAATATAAATACACAAACATGTATATTAAGCATTGTAATGACTAATAGTCATATATAGAATGCGCATCATGTAGAAACAAAATTTCTTATGGCGGGTTCTAATCATAGTACCTGCTCTCATGTAATTCTCGCTCTCAACATTTTGCGATGATGAGGGGGATAAGTAACAAGGGAAAACTAAATCCACCACCAAAACAGAGATAGAGAAAGAGTTTAAGTATATGTGTTTGTACATGTGTGTATTCCTTATAAAGAATTGCAAATAAAAACACGCACACATATATATAAGATTGTACATGTATATCTTTATTTCAAATTGAAAGAAACAATTTGTTTCTTGTATTTTGAAAAAAGTGCCAACAGAATTTTTAGTTGTTTATTTACTAATGGAAAAGATATGAACGTTAATATTACAGTAGGGCATAGCATACATGTTTTGTTGTTTTACAAGTAGAAATACTTTGATCTGCACCGACGTGCTTATACCTTTCTTAGTGACGTGACAAATTTTTATATGATTTCGAAGTTGTCAATTTATATTTTATAGTTATATTTTTGATAAACTAATAATTGTTATATTTTACTTTTATATATTATATTTTTATATATTTCATAAAATGTGCATATAATTTGTTTTTGGTGTTTTTTTTATTATTATTAAAAAAAGTTTTTATAGAGAATTTTTAGTTTTTGAAATTATTATTTAAAAAAATATTTAAATTTTTTCATTTTTAAAAGTATATATTTTTCCATTTTTTGGATTTTTTAGAAAGAAAAATAAAAATAAAGTAAATAGTAATTCCTTTTTTTCGGAAAAAAATTATTTTGTAATTTTTTTCCATGTTTTTGAGTTGTATTTTATTTGAATCAAGAAATTGTTATTAAAATATAAATTTTTTTAGAAATAAGTAATATTAATATTTTCAATTTTAAAACTTATTTTTAAATAATATATATTTTATTTAGTAAAAAAATAGTTTTGAATAAAAAAAGTATTTCATTTCTTTTATTTTTGGGCAGAAATAACATTTATTTTGAAAAATAAAGAAGTTTTTTTGATTTCCTTTTTCTAAGCAAAAAGTTATTATTTTTTTTATACAAAAAGAAATAAATATTCATACAGCAAAGATTCAATTTATAGACCTAAATTTTTTTATAAACAAAAATACTGATTTTTTTTAATATATAAGTTATTTTTTTGGCAGGAAATAAGTTATTTTTTATTTATTCATTTATTTATTTTTGTCATAATAATTTTTTTATATAGAAGGTATATATACAAATTAAATATTTTTTCAAATATAATTCCACCTTCTTTACAGAATAAAACAAAATTATTAAAGAAAAATCTAATTTTTTTGGTGACAAATTTGTTATGAATAAAAAAAATAAAAATATTTTTTTATATTTTTTTCAAGTGGATATAATTTTATATTTTTGTTATTATTTATTTAATTAATTAATATACTTAACTTTAACATCTGTTACTTTGAATACATAAGTAACAAAACTACACAAATCAAATTTAAAAAAACAAATTTGATATTCTGAAAGTATATTTACATAAGCTCAAATGACGTTTAAAAAGGTATAAGTAGTTCGGTGACGATTAAAGTATTTCTGTTTTTAAAACAACAAAACACATATGCTATGCCCTACACTAACATACACGATCGTATTTTATCTCCTTTAGTAAATAAACGACCAATTCCTTGTTTCTACTTTTTTATAGGCACTACACCAGCGATCGCCACACTCATACATTCACAATTATGTTTGTGTATGTTTTGTTTTTCCCATTATGAAATTATACACCAAAAAAATAACATCATTTTTATAGTAATTTTATTTTGAAAGTTTCTTCGTCAATTCAAGACTTGTAAGTGGAAATACACGTTACTAGTTTAGAATTTTAATAGTAATAACCAGGGATCGCAACGATTACCATAGTAATCATAAAAATTAAGATTTAATGTTTATTTTTTCTATTATTTGATTAAAAAAAATATAACGATAAATTATTAATTTAGGATTTTAATTTCTTATTAAAAAATATCGAATAATTCAGCACGAACGATTATTTCAGATTTGTATTTTATAATAAAAAATTAATTGTAGTACATTATTAATTAAAAAAAGATAGTTATATAATTAAAAAATCATATTAATTAATCCTACTTAATATTAAATATTTTTCATGAGTGTATCTCAAGCAACAAGCAATAACACAACATTCTTGCTTGAATGCTCGTGCGAGACTGACTTTCTTGTGTGTTTTTTATTCATTTCAAGAGCATAACAAAAGAGATAAAAAACACGCAAGCTTCTTTTCCTTTTGCCTTCCCTCCCGCATCATGAAATACTTTTAAAAAATATTTCAGTTTTCATTGACATGCGCCTTCTATATGTTGTATATTCTTTGCTATTAGTGACGTTTTTTGTTTTTTGTATAGACAAGTAGTTTAGTTAGAAACAGCAGTCATATAATGAATAACAGTGTTGTTGTTGTTCTTTGTATATGCAGTCTGTACAAAAATAAATAGATATGGAATTGTTGTTGTTTATTTTTTAAAACTAAAACATATCTGTTAAGAATATACATAAATACATACACAAACATGTATATTAAGCATTGTAATGACTATTAGTGACGTTTTTGCCTATAAGACAAGTAGTTTAGTTAGCAACAGAAGTAATATAATGAATAACAGTGTTGTGGTTGTTCTTTGTATATGCAGTCAGTTTGTATATACACACATAAAAAAATAAATAAATATGGAATTGTTGTTGTTTATTTTTTAAAAGCAAAGCCTGCTATGATTGTTTTTTTATATATATTCAAATTTTCGTAGTTTGAAAAAAATTTAAATTTAAATATGTGAAAATATGAAAACATACGTTAAGGAGAAAATTTTATTATTTTTCGGTAATATGGTAATATGATGTCGATAAGATAGTAAGATGGTAATATGGTGAAGGGTATCAAAGATTCGGCATAGCCGAATCATTTTTCAATTTCATTTTACAAAATTTTGTTAAAAAATATAATTTTTTTATTATTTTTTTTAGTTTTTTTCACAAAAATTATATTTTTTTATAAAATTTTTTAAAAAAATATAATTTTTTTATTATTTTTTTTTTTAATTTTTTTATTATTTTTTTAATTTTTTTCACAAAAATTAAAAAAATAATAAAAAAATTATATTTTTCAACAAAATTTTATAAAAAAATATAATTTTTGTGAAAAAAATAATAAAAAAATTATATTTTTTAACAAAATTTTGTAAAAAAAATATAATTTTTGTAAAAAAAAAATTAAAAAAATAATAAAAAAATAATAAAAAATTAAAAAAAAATAATAAAAAAATTATATTTTTTTACAAAATTTTATAAAAAAAATATAATTTTTGTGAAAAAAAAATAAAAAAAATAAAAAAAAATTATATTTTTTAACAAAATTTTTTAAAAAAATATAATTTTTGTGAAAAAAATTTAAAAAATAATAAAAAAATTATATTTTTTAACAAAATTTTATAAAAAAATTAATAAAAATTTTGTTCACAAAAATTATATTTTTTTTTACAAAATTTTGTTAAAAAATATAATTTTTTTATTATTTTTTTTTATTATTTTTTTAATTTTTTTCACAAAAATTATATTTTTTTTACAAATTTTTGTTAAAAAATATAATATTTTTATTATTTTTTAATCTTTTTCACAAAAATTATATTTTTTTATAAAATTTTGTTAAAAAATATAATTTTTTTAATTTTTTTCACAAAAATTATATTTTTTTACAAAATTTTGTTAAAAATATAATTTTTTTTATTATATTTTTAATTTTTTTCACAAAAATTATATTTTTTTACAAAATTTTGTAAAAAAATATAATTTTTTATTATTTTTTTTTTCACAATCAAAAATTATATTTTTTTACAAAATTTTGTTAAAAAATATAATTTATTATTATTTTTTTAATTTTTTCACAAAAATTATATGATGTCAAATAACTTCTATAAGGTTTTCATATACATATATATGAATGATGTAAACAACATAAAGTTTTACAAAATTATTTCAAATAAATTTACTGGTTTTCAATTTCATAATATGCAAAAATAATTTTTCTCACATAGACAGCAAAACAAAAAAAATATATATATTTTTTTTGACACTATTCACTTAAATATATATAAAAAGTAAATTTTTGTAGTTATTTATTGATAGTTTAGTTTTTATTACCTATAATTTACCCTTTATTTTTCAATTTCTTGTTCATATCTGTCAGTCTTAACCGAATACATTTTAGCTATTAAACCAATGAATTCCTTTATTTTACCATTGCAATCATCTTTTATTATTCCTAGTCCTTTTTTTTATTTAGAAGAGGAAATTTAAAGCGTTTTCTTATGAATATGCAGTCGTGTTGAAATCAGATTATATAGATTTTTATAGCCTTTAATATACATTTTAAAATATAATCACAAATATTTAGGATACTTGAATTATTTAAATCATTATTTAAATAAACAAATATATTTTAATAAAATCATTAAAAATGAAGAAACTAGTATTTAAAGAATAAGATGTTCTTAATCTTATAAGATACAAAATCTTTATAGAAATTCAAAAATCATTTAAAGTTATATAGCCAGTTTAGTAATACATATATACTATTTTTTCTTTATTTAATTGTCAATATTTGTTGTGAGTTCATTATTTTAAAAGGTCTTCAACCAATGTTTTATGTTCACGAAACATACATAGTTGTTAGATAAATTTTATTAAAAATCTTAAAATTTGGAGAGGAAACCTTCAAAAATCGACAAAAGGTTACAAAAAAAAATTGATAAAATGATCATAAATCTCAATCTGAAAGGTTTCACGAAAAATATTTTGTTAATATTTCTGTTACTATAATATATAACTCTTTATTAAGCTTCAACATATTTTTTAACTATAAACAAATATGTAAATATTTTTAAATAAAAATGATTAATCTTTTATTTTCCGATTAAAATAAAGTTGGGAAATTATGAATAAAAAGATTATTATCAACATCTAAAGTAGTTTCACTGCTACGAGCAGTATTTTAAAATTATATAAGTAAGTGATTATTTAAAAATAAAACGTAAATAAATATGTACAAATAATTTTTACTATTGCAAACATTAATTTAATTTATATCATACAAGGATTTGAATTTCAACTTACTCGTAGTTAGCGATATAATTATTATTGTTCTCTAAAATAATAAAATACTATACCTCAGTTTTCTTATATAACATTCAAATAAATTTAATACAATATTTTCTTAAAATAAATCATAACCATACCTAATCAAGCAATATATCATAATTTATCAATAAAATAAAAAATTATATTTTTCATTTTCCTCCTTAATACTTAAAATATAAGAAAAAAAAATATAAATGTATCTATCAATACAAACAAAAAATAGTCAACAAATTCTGGTTTCGAATTATACATAAAAAAGTATACAAACACAAACAAATGTATAGCCTATTTTAATATATAAGACATTCAAAAATGTTCTTATGAATAAAATAGTTGAATTGATTAAAACACTTATGAAAATGCTATTAACAAGAACATTAGACTCTAAAAATAAAAAAAAATAAACGTTTAATTTAGTTTAATATTCATACTAAACGAAAAAAAGACAAATGTGTATATTATTACAATATTAAATACTTCAATACTTTTCAAACTGTGCCTATCAAAATCATACAATAATTTTTTATTTTTAAAGTCAAAATAAAAAAAAATCCCATTGTCATTAACAGTGTTGCCAGTAGATGTAAATGGAAAAATGCTAAATCGTCAAAAATATTATGCTAAATTGTCCTACAGTAGCAAATAATAAATTGTTTGCAAAGAAAATTCATATTTTCATTCATTTTGTTTCTTGTAAAATTGAGTACTAATGACAACATTTAAACAATTTTTCTTCAGAATTATTTTTAATGTTGGAAATTAAAATAAAAAAGGGCTAATATTTTAATAATTACAACTAATACCGTTATACTTACTATGGAATTCTTTAAAAATTGCAATTTTATTATATTATAAAATACTGTAAAAATGTGCTGAAACGCATTTAGCATATTTTTAGGAAATTTCAATTCATTTTAACTTTTTCATGTGTTAAATCTACCACTGAAAGTTCTGAAATGGCAACACTGTCCGAATAAAAATATATTTCTGTTTTTATGAAAAAGTATAAAAAAATAATATCTTATTACCAGCGAAAGCTTAAATAAACACGAAAAGAAAAATTAAAGTATGTGGTTCGAAAGCGCGAAAACATGGGATATTTTTTGGTAAAAAGACCAATTTTGATGTAGGGAAAATTTATACATTTGTAATCTAGAGACTTTAAATTTGTTTCTATAAATTTTAAATATAAAAATTTTAATATAAATAGCAAGAAATTAAAGTTAAAATTTCATATTTCATTGAATTGTTTTATTTATTATTAAATAAATAAATAGATAAAAGGTATTCTAAATGGTCTCAGATTTTTAAATATTAAATAAAATAAAAAATCATGATATCATAAGGCTACTATATAAATATATATTACTTTTCCCCCAAAACAATTAGTTTTAAATGGGATATTTTCATATTATTCGTATGTATATTTACACACATACATATACAAATAAAAAAAAAACTTCAATTATTTATATACAATAAGAATATTATGAAAAAATCTGTCTTTCATAAAATTCATGATATATAAAATAAATTTCATAAAATTTATGAAATTATTAAGCATCAATAAATCAAAATACTTTGATATTAGAATATTGACGCATTTACTTCAATAATTTTAAATAACTATGTATGATAATACCTAACAAAATCGGACAATGTATTTCATCATTAAAGGCAAAAACCTTACACATTTTCCGACTTAATATTAAAACATAAAATACAAATATACAGCCAATCACATAAATATTTATAAGACACGTATATTTTTTTAAAGATCGATTTTTGTACTTATTTTTGTAATATTTGTAAAGATATGGGTTTTCAAATTTGTAAAAATATAAAAAATATCCCACTGAACATTTTCTTTCAAAAAGTTAATTAAAGAATCAATCCTTTAAACCTAAATGTCTACATAATTTTCCTCTAATATAACATTAAGAATAAATTATCCATAACCATACATAAAAAAAAAAATCAAAAATATTTTTCATTAAAGTCAAAAACCTTATACAAAGTTATTTTATGCATATTAAAAAAAAAACACTCAAATGCTTAAAAAAACCTCATTTGCATCTTCATTATTAACAATATTAAAACATAAGAATAATAACATGATGATTCACATAATCTACAACTTAAACAAACTGTAAACAAAAATTTTAAATTTCATTTGAATTTTTTTTTTTTCTGACATAGCACACTTTTTCACAACTCGTGGAAAGCAATTTGGTTACTAATGTAACTTATTCACATGAAATGCTTACCTAACCACTTACATGGAAACAAAATAAACAAACATTCTATTACAATATATTAAACACTTCTCTCTCTTTATCTACCTAGTAATTATTTAACAGAACTATCTATTCTGATTGGTACAAATATAAATTTTGCGATTTCCTATTCCTGACTTTAATAAGAAAAGAGTTAACGACTTCCCACCCCCGATAGAACATATTTTTGTATGGAACTAAAAATACTCAAATACTACATATCCAAGTCATCAGTTTTTAATTTCATCATAATTAAAAGCTCAAAAATTAACATTAAAAACAAAAACAACTATTGCCTTCCCATTTGTCTTCCTGTTAAATTATTTGTATGTACTTTTAACATAATTACATATATATTGTTATAAAAAAAAAAAAAAAAATAAATACATTGCTATGCGTTTCGCCGCTTTACAAAAATATTGTAGAATTTAATAAAAAGTACACTTGTCCCCACTTTATGTATCTGTCATCAAATGTAAAAAAAAGGCAATTTATGATATATTCTTAAAGAATAGAATTATCAATTTTTTTCTACATATCTTATACATATAAACGTCTTAAACTAGGCCATTAAATGTAATATGAATTAAAAAGTGTGGTTGAAATCACTAAAAATTATGAGAATTATTAATTTTTCCCACATTTCTTATACATATAAACGCCTTAAACTAGGCAGTGAAATGTAACATCAATTCAAACATGTTACGTGAACCCGCCATTAGCTCATTTTTTTTTTTGACTCCAGGGACGCTGTTCTCAACCCTCGCCCAGTCCAAAGGCAACAATTACATATACAAATAAAAACTGAACTTAAAAAAAAAACAATCTAGACAATATTATTAGGGAAGATAGATCTTCTCCTTCCAGCCGGCCTTATCCCTACCATAGCCATTCTCATTTCCTCACAACTTTCATCCATGGCCCCTCTTTCAATTGCCCACTTACACACACATACTTACACTTCAATAACCCCTAAAAAAATAACTTACTCAGCCATTTTTAAATCTCAAAATTTGTATTACATAAAATTATAATTTATTGAAATAAAACTTAACCTACTTATAGCTCACATGAATTATTAATTCTAATTCTAAACATTTTTTTTTTTTACATTTTTTTTTTTTTTTTTAATAAACCAATCTGTTAGTTATATATATAAATATTAATTTTTCAAACCTTACTGTTTTATAACTACTAACTTCCCGTTAGCCTATTTTTGTTTCCTTTTCTTCAAAATTTTCTTTCTAAAAATTTTACTAAATGCCTATCCTGAAGGAGCTCCCTAAGGTGAGACTAGTGTTATTGCCACTTTGCAATTCGTTCTGTATCTTATGATGTTCTAACGAGAAATTGTAATTTTTTTTTAAACGTAAGGGATTTAGAATAAAAAGGCAATAAACAAACAACAGATTCGTCTAACACAATATCATTCCCTCAATAAAATTTTCGCCTCAACTTATACTATACAAAATACAAAAAAAAACTAAAACTAAATACATATAACTTAACTAAAATTTAAATAACTTCACACTAACTTCATAATTTCAAATATTTTTATAACAGAATAAATAAATAAAATAGATCAATAAATAAGTAAATAAATAAATTTGATGTTCGCTTACTAACAATTTTCTTTTGCCAGCGGCTTCTGGGATCATAAATACTGTGGGCCGATATTATTGCACTTCTACATCCGTTTGATGGGCTTTGTCCCTCAGCAATAATTCTGCATAAAACTGGTCATCCAAAAATACTCGTTAAGATGTGATGCCCCTTATCCAATCAGCGGTGCGAATTTCAGTTGATCATATAATTTTTATGCGTTGTAAATACAGATTCATACGAGCGGCATTTTTTACTTTTTTTTATATATTTACTGATATATTGTAATATATATAGCGTTTCAGATTCTTGTGCAAATAAAATTCACATATGGTATATATTTTAAATTGTTTATTCGCTTTCGTTTTTGTTTGCACCAATAGCACAAATTAAAGGCTTGTTCTTTGTGTTTTTTTTTCTTTCACGCATATAAAGTTTATATTATAAACAATAAGATAAGATTTTTCTTTTTTTTTTTATTATTTTCTTTTACACAAGATATATTAATTTTTAAATTGTAACATATTCATCTCTTTTTTTTTTTTTTCACAAATCTTAAGTCTTTATTACTGTCTTTTTTATCAATTCCAAATGCTGGCTTTTAATTAAAATTTTGTCTTCCGCTATGACTTATTTTCCGCACACTTGCTTTCGCACCCGGCTAACTTCCACAAAAATTCTCCTCTATTTTCTATTTCAAATCTCCTTTTATACCTCTGTTTTTCTCTCATTCTGGAATTAATTCCAAATATATAATGTATACATACACCTATTACTTCCAACCAAATAATTTATGTATACTAATTCCCTCCGTTTTATTTTCTTTACTTTAAATTTTTTAGCCATATTTATTTGATTTTAATCCCATAAGCTATTTTTTTAAATCTTCATCTTACTGCCATATTTATTTCAATTCCCTCCTAAACTTATGCCCAAATGTCATCTGTTACTTCTTCTCACCAGTAATGCTCCTTATCCTCCATATTAACATCTTTTCTAAATACCAGGCGCTCAGACAAATAGCTAGATTAACCGGTTCATTCATAAAACCGTAAAATTTAATATTTAAATTTACTATAGCTTTAACATCCCTGTGTTTATTATACGCAACGTATTTACGCTAAGCATATACGTTGCCAACTTCTTTACTGCTTTTCATTCATTAAAGATACTGAACACACCCAACCAAACATATGGAAAAACAAAATGTAAACAAAACCAAAAAAAAGTTAATCACAACATACACGCGGTAAGTAATGGAACAAATTTTGCAAATAAATTAAGTTTTAACAATTTTCCTTTCTTTTATTTTCTTTCTAGGTTTTTCAGTGACATATTCAGTGGGACCAAAAGGTAAAAGGGTAAAGTATCGTTCCCTTAAATCTATTTCATTAATAACTAATTATTTATTATTATTTTCAGGTCACCAAAAAAAATGAGCATTCATATATACAGCGGTTTTGCTCAGCCGCATATTTTCTTAAGTTGGTCGGAAAATGGTTCCACTGTGGGAGGCCAGCCACATGGACAAGGTGGACCATTAGATAACTAAAAAAAAACTTAACCAAACTAACCCTACTAACACCCAACAATACAACAAAAGAAAACACGTACTAACAAAACTAACAAAACTAACAAATAATTCAATCGAACCGGGACTTGGGCCGGAGAGTGGTTCCTCCAAATCCTGAGTGGCCCCTCCCCAATAATTGTTAAGGGACTCGAGGTCATAGGCATAATTAACCTCCTCCCGACGCTTTTTTCTAAGTTGGGGTCATGCCAAAATTTTTTTTGTGCCCTGACTTAGACAATTTTTTACAACCACCGCAACAAAACTCCAAATTTGGCGACATGGGAAGACAAAGATGGTGTGCGTGGATAATTCAGTGCCTCATATGTGGGGAACACCCACCCCTGAAACAGTCTCATCAGATTCTAGCCGGGCATTATAGATTTTTTCTCAGTATTTATTCCAGAATATATCACGGGAAGTATCCTACTGTCAACTAACAACTAAAGATATATGTACTTTGTTTAAGAATTCGATGATATTTCTTTTCAGGTCTACAAATCGCACTCAACTATAGGATAAATTATAATAAACAATCTCATCGACTGATTCCAATGCCAGAATGTTGAACTCATCATTATATTATAATAGGTGAGTGTATGAATCCCAATCTATGTATATTATAATTATTCAAAATTAAAATTGAAGTGATGAAGATAGTAGAGATTTATAAGATAAAATTATACACATTATTAAGCATGTGCAGAACACACCCACGTATCCTGATAAAGATATCTGTCCAAAAAGGGAAATTGTACGAGGCAATAAAAAGTATTTATAAAATCTTTCATTACTGCAATTTTCCATCGGTTTGTAGCAAATAGAAATACATTTCCCATACTTTATTCTGGATTTTTGAGATATTCTTAAATACCAGAAAATACAATTGCAATCTATTACTGCATCATTGAGGATGTATGACTGAAGGTTCCACACTATTTACTTTTATTATAGTTATAGCGCTTTTATGTTCTACATGACTCTAGTTCGTATATATATATCGTATACTCAATGCTATATAAGTATGATTATCATAGCCGATTTCATAGCTTTACTAATTATATCTATACTATTTCTAATATTGCACTTAGTATTAAAATTATCACAGAATTGAATCTAGAATAAAATCAGGTACTTAGTAAAATATTAGGACAATACAAACATAAAAAAATAAAGCTCCAAACCGAAAAGATATTCTACTCTACCTATATTGCACTGTTTTTTGTTCTGTATACATATACAAAATAAAATCATTTCAATTAAACCTTAATGTCTTTTAAGTGAAATATACCTATACTTTTACCCTGTAAATCCTCAAGCTCGAACATATTATTCCCTACTGGTTTTACTATTCGACATTTTAGAAATTTTCTACAAAACTTAGCATTCCTATTCTTTTCAAAATCACTCAAAACATTATTTCTTCGGAAAACTTCTTGGCCGGGAATCAATTTCACATTTCGCGGTCTTCTATTATACCTTAGTGCGCTCTTTTCATAAGCTTCATCAATATTTTTACGTACAGTCCCTATGATCTTCTTCTAAGTAAGCGCGAATTGCTGCCAAAACGGACTGGTTTACTCTTTCTGCTGCATTAGACTGCGGTGAATACATAGCAGTTTTCATGTGCTTTATTTTATAGGTTTCAATCATCGTCGTGAAACTTTTTGATATGAACTGCGAACCATTGTCGCTATGGATTATCTCCGGAACTCCAAATTTGTGAAAAATTTCGTGCACTAAAAATTTAATTACATTGTTTGTGGTTGCTTCTCGCATAGCTTTCAAGAAAATAAACTTAGAAAAATGATCTACTACTATGAAAATGTAACTATTTCCACTTTTGGACCTAGGGTACTTGCCTAAAAAGTCAATATAAAGCTTTTGGAAAGGACGTTCTGTAACAACTTCTTGACCTATACTTGGCATTAGGTGCTGATTTGCCGGTTTTGTTTCTTTACATATTCTACAAGGCTTCACATATTCCTTGACTTGTATCGCCATTCTTGGCCAATAAAAAAAACGTTTCACCTTTTCTAATGTTTTGGCTATCCCACAATGTCCCGAAATATGGTTAGAATGAGCTGACTCAATAATTTGATAGGTCAATTTCAAAGGTACCCATATTTTCCATTTTAATTCTTCTTCAGAATCTTGATCGAATACAATTTTCTTAAAAACCATTGCATCTTGAACTTTTAAATCGGGAAGTTTTCCAGAATTATCTTCTATTTGTTTAATTAAATCCTTATATTCCTCATCTTCAAACTCCTTAGAATCAATCGCAATTAACTGTTTTAAGTCCATTTCTTCTACAGCAATATCCACGGGTGATCGCGATAACATATCAGCCACTACGTTTTCAGACCCTTTTCTGTGTTCAATATTAAAATCGAAAGACTGTAACTGTAATGACCATCGTGCTAGCCTGCCACTAAGATCTTTGAGGTTCATTAGCCACTTTAAACTAGCATGATCTGTTATTATTGTGAATGGCATTAATTCTACATAAGGTCTGAATTTTTTTATAGCCATCACTGCAGCTAGGCATTCTTTTTCCGTGACGCTATAATTCTGTTGACAGGCATTTAATTTTTGTGAATAAAAAGCTATCGGGTGTTCCTGCTCACTATCATCATATTGGAATAAAACCGCTCCTATCCCATAGTTTGATGCATCGCACTGAATAAAACATCTTTTAAAAAAATTAGCATATTTTAGTACGGGAGCCGAGGTGAGAGCTTTCTTCATCTCCTCAAAGGCTATTACAGCTTTTGGAGTCATTTCAAACTTTTTTCCTTTTTTCAATGTATCCGTCAGGGGGGCAGAAATTGTCGCAAAGTCCCTGACAAAGCGTCTATACCAACCCGCTGTACCTAAGAAGCTTCTCATCTCTCTTGTAGTTTTAGGCACCTTAATATTCTTTATCGCGATGATCTTTTCTGGGTCTGTTCTTAATACGCCACCACCTATGATGAAACCTAAATACTTTAATTCCTGGAAACAAAATTTGGATTTTTTAGACCTATAGTGCGGTTAGCTTCTTTTAAACATTTAGCTACTTCCTTTAAAAACCTAATATGATTTTCAAAATCGCTAGATATTATCAATAAATCGTCCAAATAGACGAAAACATTATCTTTCAGTTTTCTAGGCACTACCTTATCCATCAACCTACATAATCTTTGCGCCGCGTTACAAAGACCGAAGGGCATAACACAGAATTGATACAAGGGTCGTCCGGCCACTGTAAAGGCCGTGTAGGGTTTACATTCTTCCTCAAGTTCAATACGGCTTAAAATGCCATCAATATTTTGGAGTGGGTAAGCATCTTTCACTGTTAGATTGTTCAATTTGCGAGCGTCTAGGCAGAATCTATTTTTTCCAGGTTTTCGTACAACTGTTGTCCGATTGCTCCACGGACTTTCACTTTCTTCGATGACTCCAAGTTTTAACATATTGTCAATCTCATTGTAAGTTATTTCTTGCATCGCTGGAGAAATGGGATAATACCTATCTTTAACGGGAACAGCTCCTTCTATAAGTTTTATTGAATGTTTTTCCAACCGGGTACAGCCTAAACCCCTTTCTTCAAAAGTATAGAAACATTTAATAACTTCATCTAGTTGTTGTTGTTTAGGGTTTAAAACATGAGGTTTCAAACGATGTTCTTTAGCATTGTGGCAAAGATCTTGCTGAACCTTCTGTATATCAATTTCCGCTATGTCTATTATACCAGGAGCCATATCAAATAATCTAAAGAAATCTACTCCTAAATATAATTCCTGTTCAAGATCGGGACATAAATAAAAAATCATAGAATTTTCCTTATCTTTAAATTTGATGGACGTATTTACTTTTCCCAATACTCTATATTGTTTTCCACAAGCTGTTCTAACATCAGTCCACATCGGAATAATGTCCACATTCAATTTGAGGGCTAACAACCCTGAGAGTTTTACAGCTTGTATTTCAACCTCTAAATAAATTCTAGGATCAATCTTAACACCGTTCGCTCTATGGATGGATACAATTATTAACTTCCTTGTTTTACGAAGCTGCAAAAATTTATTCCTAATTTTTCGAATCCGTTCAGATACTTGTTTTAGATTTTTATCTTTGTTGAAAATACGAGATTTGACTTCTTCATAATTCTGTTTTCTTATTTCTACTGGTAGATAATGCCTTATTTGTGGTATATAATGTTTTATAGTAGTATTATTAATTTTCATTAGATTATTTATTAAATTTGAATTGTTCTCGTAATTACAGGTTTTTGATTTTAAATTTTCGGGTTTTGAGATGGACGTGAGTCCCCCGGCAGTCCCACGCCCCGCCTGTGGTTTTCCTGCTGACAATCAGCAGGAAAATCACAATCTCTGAAGCAATGACCTGGTTTTTGACAATTACAACAACTTAACAACCTACTTGGTTGACTACTCATGGCTGCGATTTCCACTACCCAGCAAAAACTTGGTAATGGTATGTAGTTACGGATGTAGTTACTTTCCAATCATAACAACATACTTTCTGCACTACATGAAAGTAGATTAGTAACTGCTTACTTTTAACTTGATATGTAATCAATTACATAAGATCAGATTTTTGGAAATGTTACTTTTTATCTATCTCTTCATTTATATTATAAAAATTATATATTTTAAAAGTGGGTAAAATATGAAAATACATTAATTTTTTAAACACACCAGTCTCCGGTGAAGTCGAAACAAATCCATTAGGGCACTTTATACGTACATGAATTTATTCATTCATGAACTCTGTAATTTGAGTTTATGTAAAATACTACATCAAACATAAAATACGGTATAACTCTTAAACCAATAAAGGGGTATAAAAATGTACTAGAGGAAATTTGTAGGAAATTTTATTATCTATAAATGTTGTATTAACATCAAAATACGTACTATGCTGAATAAGCTAGTTATATGCAAAAAGTGTTATTGTTCATTTAATTTTACTGTCTTGTGTACTAAATAAATTTTGTGTCTGAAAAAATGTTTGTCAAATTTTTCAAAATGAAAAATTCTTGACATAAAAAAGTAAATTCAAGAAAATAAAATTTTTTTGGTTAATGTTTACAAAAATCAATTTCTTATTTCAAAAGGCTATTGGTAAATTATCAGTGTTTAGAAGTGGTAAGTATCTGAATATTACTAAAAAATATCCACTAATTTGTATTGTTTCTCTTAGGCAGATTGGCACAAATTTGAAGCGATTACAATTTAGGAAATACAATTACATAAAGGTAAGAAAAATTAATTGGCTATCTTAAAACAATTTGTTAAACGTATTAAACTCTTAACAATTTTCAGACGGGGGCAGTTCACTAAGGTCCGGTAATTTATTCAATTTCTGCACGGGTCACAAGAATTCGCTTCAAGAATTAACTCCAAGTATATGGTATGAAATATTTTCAAATAAATAAATTTCAAAAAAAAAAAAAAAAATTATCTGCTTTTTATTTTCAATACTCCAGTACTTACTTGTAACCGATAATGTAACTAGTTACTATTCATTTTGCTCATAATGACTTCTGTAATACTTTGAAACTAATAAGTGATTGAATAGCTACAAAGTAATTAGTTCTTGTAACGACATCTAAGTAATGACTTTCTGAAATGCCTTCCTGTAATAATATAGAGTAAGTAGTTGCCTCTAATGACATCACCGTGTTAAAATAATGAGTTATTCATCTAATGTGAAAGTAGTGTAAAACCATTATATTAGCTTATTATCTCATTACATGGCAAGCAAAGTTTTTGCTGGGTATTGTTTCTGTATTGTCCTCGTTTTCATTTCCTTGTGGTGACGACAAATAAACTTCGTTAACACTTTTCATTGGCCGTGGTGGCATGATACTGTTCCTGAACTCTCTTCTCGGAAAGTTACGCTCTGCCTCTAAGCATTCGATGCGAAGATGCTCTACCGAAGAAACAGCTATTGGATACACAATTCTAGCAACGCTTTCTTTTACGTTTCTTTTTATAATTTTAATCATGTCGTACTCTGGTATTGGTACCACCAGCCTTGATCGTAACTTGTTCATATTAAAGAAGAAACTATCCATGGTTTCATTAACTTGTTGTTTCCTCTCAACCAAATCACGCATAATCTCAAAATTAGATGTGCAGGTACGGTACTGACTCAATAACTCGCTTCGTAGGGTAGGCCATTTCAGCTCCCCGTGCGTACGTATTAGTAACCAGTACCAATCCTTGGCAGGTCCAGTTACTAATAGATGAAAGTCTCTTAAAATTTCATCCCACAATACATCGTAATGGGCCTGAAGATGTTCTAGTCGGAAGATAAAATCCTCAACTGTCATGTGAGTGTTGTTTCCGTTAAATGTAATTCCCCATTTATCAATTCTTATATTAATTTTTTCTAGTACTCGCGCATTTGTAGCTGACGAAACATTCTTTTGCACTGATACCGCAGGTGTATTCGTATAATGAGGTGGCTGAAACAAAGGATTAACAATCTGTTCATTAAAGGGCCTGTGGCCTAACGCCATTTCCATTGTTTGGTAAGTTATAATATTCATTATTTTCATTTATGGAAGCAGGCCTAATAGGATTTGTAACCAAATTATTATTTGGATTATTAATGTTTCGAAAAGAAAGTTGATTATTTTCGGGAATATTTGTCTGGTTATTTGAAGGGTTATTGTTCTGTGCCCTAACATTAGTTAGACTTAGTTAGACCCTATCACTCTCCTAATATCAACCATGTCGTTTTGTATCATCTTTTTCATTCTATCTTCTAATGCTTTCTGAACGCTTAGAGTCTCATCTACTACCAATTCCCTTACCTCTGGGTCTATTCCTATAGATGCACTCGCCCCCTCTCCTACTATTACCTGTGCAGATTCTGGCTCATTTGTTCGAGACGTTGACGCCAAATTAGCGTTCGGTTGTGGACGCGAATTAATTGTTTGTGATAAATCTACAAAATTGAGGTTATTATTGTTGTTTGACATTGTGTACTCGGTTTTCTTTCTCTGTTTCGGTTGTATTCCATACGATAGATTTAAATCTGGATGTGATTGTCGTTCCCTTTTTCGGTCAGAAAATTGGGACCTAGTTACTTTATTCATTACTGTTCAGCCCTATCGATTTGCCTTAAAATGCGTTTCACTACTAAATACTCAAAACTCGATGAACTTTGAAAATCACTTTATAATATTAAAAAAAAGGTAATTTTTTTTCATAAATCAATATTTTAAAAAAATAAAAAAAAATTAATTAGTACCTATGTATATAAATTTAAAAGATAAATAGTCAATACAATAAATAAAAATAATAAGTAGTATATAAAATAAGCAAATAAAATACCTAAAATTCGTAATAAATAAATTAAATTAATAAATAAAATAATATATAAATATGAGTATTTGAACAATATAAAACACTGAAATGGACAGGATATTTATCTAAAAAATTTAATATTTACGAATATTACAGTTGTCGCTCGGAAGAATAAATTTTTATATATATATATATATATATATATATATATATATATATATATATATATATATATATACGAGCGTAACCCGGTGCGCTTCGCTACCCCCTAATAGGGAATATAAAACAATTGCTACTGTTTAGGGGTTTTAAAAAGTGGGCGTAAAATATGGGCGTGAACCCAGTTCTTACATAGCCTTAAACGACCACCGTTACTGGTGCTATCTGTGTGTTAAATTTCTTAAAAATCGGTACAGGCGTTTGAGAGTTATAAAAAGTGGGCGT
The DNA here is from genome assembly GCA_951394005.1 of Protophormia terraenovae. Classification (NCBI taxonomy): domain Eukaryota; kingdom Metazoa; phylum Arthropoda; class Insecta; order Diptera; family Calliphoridae; genus Protophormia; species Protophormia terraenovae. Next base: position 66,734,081 of record OX596074.1, read on the forward strand.
GGCATACAACCCAGTTCATACATAGCCTATAATGTCCAGCGGTAATGGTACTATCTGTGTGTCAAATTTGGTGAACATAGGTGTAACAGTTTAAGAGTTTTAAAAAGTGGGCGTAAAATGTGGGCGTGGCATCCAACCAAGTTTATACATAGCCTATAATGACCACCGGAAATGATACTATCTGTGTGTCAAATTTCGTGAAAATCGGTACAACCATTTAAGAGTTATAAAAAGTGGGCGTAAAATGTGGGCGTGGCATCCAACACAGTTCATACATAGCCTATAATGATCAGTGGCCCTGATACTATCTGTGTGTCAAATTTCGTGAAAATCGGTGCAACCGTTTGGAAGTTATAAAAAGTGGGCGTAAAATGTGGGCGTGGCATCCAATCCAGTTCGTACATAGCCTATAATGATGAGCGGCACTAATACTATCTGTGTGTCAAATTTCGTGAAAATCGATCCAACCGTTTGGAAGTTATAAAAAGTGGGCGTAAAATAAGGGCGTGTCATCCAATCGAAATCTTACATAGCCTATAATGATCAGCGGCACTGATACTATCTGTGTGTCAAATTTCGTGAAAATCGGTCCAACCGTTTGGAAGTTATAAAAAGTGGGCGTAAAATGTGGGCGTGGCATCCAATCGAAATCTTATATAGCCTATAACCACCTCTGGCACTGGTATTATCTGTGTGTCAAATTTCGTGAAAATCGGTTCAGTCGTTTAGACGTGATTGACGCACAAACAAACAAACAAACTTACACCTCATTTTTATAATATATATTAGGATATATATATATATATATATATATATATATATATATATATATATATATATATATATATATATATATATATATATATATATATATATATATATATATATATATATATATATATATATATATATATATATACATATATATATATTTTTTACAAATTTCTTACTACGATTCGGGATTATTGACTATGTAATGTTGTGTATGTTGTGGACAAGTTTATAAACATTTTTCTTTTTTTTTGGCTTTCCCCTCTATGGGAACTATTTTTACTGTCTAAATAAATGGGATATTATGTAACAACTATTATTAATTCCACTTATTCTCTACAATAATCACTGTTATTAGCAATTGAATAAGCTAGAGGCCAGTCTACTAATCATTAATAGGACTAAATATTGACTACTCTGAAAGTGAAATTTTATCTTGAAAACAAAATTTTTGGGAATTCGTAGACAGTACGATTAGGTACTACTGCTTTCCTAAGAACTTTTTCTACATCCCTTTGCATCCTTTAACATGTCTTACGTAAACATTTAAATATATTACGCCTTTCGCACAACGGTCTTTCAGTAATTTTGCTGAAACGGCTGCGAAATTTGTTTTTTTTTTTACATTTAATATGGATTAAGACACTTTTGGTCTATTGCTGAAATTTTATTAGTCTACTGTGTTGTGCTTTGGTCACCTACACAACTTATTAGAACACAAAAAAAAATTTCAAATAATATTTTTTTTTCTTTTTTCGATTGGGCGCCATATTGTTACGTGACGCTTATGGCACTTAAGCGAACCCGCCATTAGCTCATTTTTTTTTTTTGACTCCAGGGACGCTGTTCTCAACCCTCGCCCAGTCCAAAGGCAACAATTACATATACAAATAAAAACTGAACTTAAAAAAAAAAAACAATCTAGACAATATTAGTAGGGAAGATAGATCTTCTCCTTCCAGCCGGCCTTATCCCTACCATAGCCATTCTCATTTCCTCACAACTTTCATCCATGGCCCCTCTTTCAATTGCCCACTTACACACACATACTTACACTTCAATAACCCCTAAAAAAAATAACTTACTCAGCCATTTTTAAATCTCAAAATTTGTATTACATAAAATTATAATTTATTGAAATAAAACTTAACCTACTTATAGCTCACATGAATTATTAATTCTAATTCTAAACATTTTTTTTTTACATTTTTTTTTTTTTTTTTAATAAACCAATCTGTTAGTTATATATATAAATATTAATTTTTCAAACCTTACTGTTTTATAACTACTAACTTCCCGTTAGCCTATTTTTGTTTCCTTTTCTTCAAAATTTTCTTTCTAAAAATTTTACTAAATGCCTATCCTGAAGGAGCTCCCTAAGGTGAGACTAGTGTTATTGCCACTTTGCAATTCGTTCTGTATCTTATGATGTTCTAACGAGAAATTGTAATTTTTTTTTAAACGTAAGGGATTTAGAATAAAAAGGCAATAAACAAACAACAGATTCGTCTAACACAATATCATTCCCTCAATAAAATTTTCGCCTCAACTTATACTATACAAAATACAAAAAAAAACTAAAACTAAATACATATAACTTAACTAAAATTTAAATAACTTCACACTAACTTCATAATTTCAAATATTTTTATAACAGAATAAATAAATAAATAAAATAGATCAATAAATAAATAAGTAAATAAATAAATTTGATGTTCGCTTACTAACAATTTTCTTTTGCCAGCGGCTTCTGGGATCATAAATACTGTGGGCCGATATTATTGCACTTCTACATCCGTTTGATGGGCTTTGTCCCTCAGCAATAATTCTGCATAAAACTGGTCATCCAAAAATACTCGTTAAGATGTGATGCCCCTTATCCAATCAGCGGTGCGAATTTCAGTTGATCATATAATTTTTATGCGTTGTAAATACAGATTCATACGAGCGGCATTTTTTACTTTTTTTTATATATTTACTGATATATTGTAATATATATAGCGTTTCAGATTCTTGTGCAAATAAAATTCACATATGGTATATATTTTAAATTGTTTATTCGCTTTCGTTTTTGTTTGCACCAATAGCACAAATTAAAGGCTTGTTCTTTGTGTTTTTTTTTTCTTTCACGCATATAAAGTTTATATTATAAACAATAAGATAAGATTTTTCTTTTTGTTTTTATTATTTTCTTTTACACAAGATATATTAATTTTTAAATTGTAACATATTCATCTCTTTTTTTTTTTTTTTTTTTCACAAATCTTAAGTCTTTATTACTGTCTTTTTTATCAATTCCAAATGCTGGCTTTTAATTAAAATTTTGTCTTCCGCTATGACTTATTTTCCGCACACTTGCTTTCGCACCCGGCTAACTTCCACAAAAATTCTCCTCTATTTTCTATTTCAAATCTCCTTTTATACCTCTGTTTTTCTCTCATTCTGGAATTAATTCCAAATATATAATGTATACATACACCTATTACTTCCAACCAAATAATTTATGTATACTAATTCCCTCCGTTTTATTTTCTTTACTTTAAATTTTTCAGCCATATTTATTTGATTTTAATCCCATAAGCTATTTTTTTAAATCTTCATCTTACTGCCATATTTATTTCAATTCCCTCCTAAACTTATGCCCAAATGTCATCTGTTACTTCTTCTCACCAGTAATGCTCCTTATCCTCCATATTAACATCTTTTCTAAATACCAGGCGCTCAGACAAATAGCTAGATTAACCGGTTCATTCATAAAACCGTAAAATTTAATATTTAAATTTACTATAGCTTTAACATCCCTGTGTTTATTATACGCAACGTATTTACGCTAAGCATATACGTTGCCAACTTCTTTACTGCTTTTCATTCATTAAAGATACTGAACACACCCAACCAAACATATGGAAAAACAAAATGTAAACAAAACCAAAAAAAAGTTAATCACAACATACACGCGGTAAGTAATGGAACAAATTTTGCAAATAAATTAAGTTTTAACAATTTTCCTTTCTTTTACTTTCTTTCTAGGTTTTTCAGTGACATATTCAGTGGGACCAAAAGGTAAAAGGGTAAAGTATCGTTCCCTTAAATCTATTTCATTAATAACTAATTATTTATTATTATTTTCAGGTCACCAAAAAAAATGAGCATTCATATATACAGCGGTTTTGCTCAGCCGCATATTTTCTTAAGTTGGTCGGAAAATGGTTCCACTGTGGGAGGCCAGCCACATGGACAAGGTGGACCATTAGATAACTAAAAAAAACTTAACCAAACTAACCCTACTAACACCCAACAATACAACAAAAGAAAACTAACGTACTAACAAAACTAACAAATAATTCAATCGAACCGGGACTTGGGCCGGAGAGTGGTTCCTCCAAATCCTGAGTGGCCCCTCCCCAATAATTGTTAAGGGACTCGAGGTCATAGGCATAATTAACCTCCTCCCGACGCTTTTTTCTAAGTTGGGGTCATGCCAAAATTTTTTTTGTACCCTGACTTAGAAAATTATTTACAACCACCGCAACAAACATTCGATTTTTACACTTCTTTTTAAAGTATTTGTAAAGATGTTGGTTTTCAACTTCATAAAAGTATACAAATATTCCACTGAACATTTGCTTTAAAAAAGTTAATTAAACAATTAATTCTTTCAAACCCAAATGTCTGTTACACTTTCTTCTAACATAACATTAGAACAAATAATACATAACCTTTCCCAAAAAAAAAAAAAAAAAACATTTTTTCATCAATGTCAAAAACCTTTTACAAGGTTATTTTAATATTAAAAAAACAAAAACAATTCTCAAGTTAAATTTTACACTTTACAAAAACAAAAATATATGAATAAACCAAAAATACTAAAACATTATTTACCCAAGTCATCAGTTTTTAATTTCATACAATTGAATGCAAAAAAATTTTCTCCTTATTAATTTGTTTGTATTTACTTTAACATAATTACATACATATTATTATCCAAAAAAAAAAAAAAATATTGACAAAAATAAATTATTGGTTTCCAATTTCATAAAATGCATTTGGCCGTTTACACAAACAAATATTGTAGTATATATTAAAAAAGCACACAATAAACATACATACATACATACATACATATATTATTACAATATATAAAACACACACTTCTCTCACTTTATCTACCTATACCTTGTTTCTGATTGGTCAATAATAAAATTTTGCAATTTCCGAACCCTGACTTTTGTATGAAAAAGTTTGCAATTTTCGAACCCTGATAGAGAATTTTTTTGTATGGAAAAAGTGGTCCCGAACATACATAAACATACTACTGAGTATCAACACTCAAAAATGCCTTAAAATTAAGAATATTTTAATGAAATTTGGTGCAAAGAAGTTCTGTACAAGTATCAATCTTTGTATCAAATTTTACAAAGATCGGTCCACGATTGAACTTAGCTCCCATATAAACCCCACTTCCTAAGATCACTTTAACGTACATAAATCATACAAATGTTAGTATAAAGTTAATATTCGACACAAACAAGTTTTATGTAAGTTGATACAACATTGCAAAATTTTATGAGAATCGGTCCTTAATTTACCAAAGCTTCAAGATTAACCCACTTCCGGGAATCACCCTATAGTGCATAAAATCATCACCCTATAGTGCATAAAATCATCAACGCATTATTCTGTATTTTTATATTTTATTTTACATTAAGTAAAAGTGTTGGCCTACAATTAACATAAATACCCTTCTCGATTTTTTATGCTCATACATAATTGTGTAGAGTATCATATAGTCGGTCTTGAAATTGAATATTTCGGCACATCAACAATATATAAACACACAATTACAACAAGTATCAATCCCTATTTCAAAATCCCAATCCCTCCCAAACATTTTTAAAAACTAAACAATTTTGTCATCAAAATTCGACTACCCTGTATTTAACTGTTGAAATTCTGAACAATAACAAAAATTGTGCAGAATTTGTGAACAAAGTCCCATTAATTTATATAAATAAGATCGAATGAGATCAAAAAGTATAAACGCGCGAACAAAGTGTAGAAAACTGGCAAAAAGTTAAGTAATTTGAACTTTGAACATATTATAAAATTAGACATATGGTGCTAAAATTCTGCACTTTATTAGTTTCAAGTCTTATAAGTTCAGAGCTGTAACCCGTTTATGTAAAATTGTAAATAATAAAATTTAAAAAATAAATAATAGCATAATCGACCTACTAAAAAAAAAACGAGAAAAAAAATATAGTCGGTCAAGCACGACCATATAATACCCTACACCATATGATACCCTATGTGTACCAATATTCGGGTAGGGGCCAATTGTGAAGCGATACATTCACATGTATTTATGCACTTTTAAATTAAATGATTCCTGAAATTGGCACTTATATGGGAGCTATGGGGCCCGGTGAAATAATAGGCCGATTATGACCAAATTCAATAGGCTTCGTCCTTGTGCAAAATAAGTCATATGCACCAAATTTCATCAAATTATCTTCAAAATTGCGACCAGTACTTTGTGCAAAAGCTTTACATGGACAGCCAGCCATCCAGACAGTCGTTAAATCGATTTAAAAAGTGATTCTGAGTCGATTGGTATACTTTAAGGTTGGGGTTTTATGCACGTTAAAGTGATTTTCGGAAGGGGGGTTTCTATGGGAGCTATAGTCAATCGTGGACCGATTTTCATAAAATTTGGTACAAAGATTGGTACTTGCGCAAAACTTCTTTGGACCGAATTTAATTAAAATATTCTTATTATTAAGACATTTTTAAGTGTGGAAACTCTATTCCGGGGGGACATTTGTATGGGGGGTGAATTAATGGACCGATCATAACCAATAGGGACTTTTATGATAGTCCTTGTATCATAATAGTCCCATGTGCCAAATTTCATTGAATTATCCTAAAAATTGCGGCCTGTACTTTGTGCACAATGTTTCTATGGACAGCCAGCCGTCCAGCCAGACGGACGGACGGACATTGTTAGATCGATTTAAAAAGTGATTCTGAGTCGATTGGTATACTTTAAGGTGGGTGTTGGATAACTTATTCTATGCGTTACAAACATCAACACAAACACATAATACCCCAACCACTTATGGTGGTGTAGGGTATAAAAAATGCTGTTAGTAGGTCGATTATGCTAAAAAGCATTTAGGAGAATTTTTCAAAATAAATATGCAATTTCCAAATCGATTCTGCCAAATCTAGCAAAAAAAATGCTAAAATGGCAACACTGATTGTCACCACAATTCTTAATTTCTCCTCTGGGAGGTACTTCAGACACACTCACGCTCCGTTGTTGCATAACGTTTTCTCTGCATGTTGTATCACTTCACTCAGCCCTTTACTCAACACACCACAACTCTTTTCTCTATGCACAGCGCACAGTGTGCGATTCAAAAAATGAAATGGAAATAATTATGGAACTTCGGAACGGCTGTTCCGATCTCCATGAAATCTCATGCTGATAGTAGAGGTGTAGGCGAGTTTAAGTTTTGAACTTGGACCATATAAAATTTGTCCTCTTTTCAAATATATAAAAAAATGTTTACAATAAGAGCATTTGTTGAAGACTTTTTGCAAAAAACACTAAGAAAGGATGGATTTGTGATTTTTTGCACATTTTTCATTATTAATTATGCAATAAAATTATTGTTAGTAAATAGTTTTGAATGATATTTTACACCTAAGTAGAGTTTTTGATGCTCGACGAGAATCCCGTAATTCCCAAAAAACTTTAGAAAATTTCCAAAAATGGGATTTTTTGCTATATCTTTCCAACTGATATCGGAGAGCAAAAATTTCTATTCGCAAAAAATAAAAAGAAATAAAAAAATAAATAGACTATATAAAAAGTAAATTTTTTTGATTCCAGCTTTGCGATTTGAGAAATTAAGGCGAAAATTCGAAATTTGTTGGAAAAATGGTTCAAATTTATATAACAGAAAAATAATGTTACCACTTTTTTGGCAAAAAAAAGGAAAAGAGTAAACTTTTTTTGAAAGTTTAAATTTAAATGCTTGTAACTTTTGACCCCGTAAACATTTTATAAAAATTCTTTCTTTGCACAACTTTTCTACTTGTTTTTAATGAAATAAGCTAAATTTGGACCCACTGTACCGAAAAAACTTCACCAAGAAAGGCTAAAAAGAAAAAATTTTAATTTTTGAAACTTAATATCTCTTAAACGACGATTTTTTGTAGATATCGACTATCAGAATCCTCCCATATAAAAATCTTTGCAGTCGGTTCAGATATAATTAATCAGGATCGTTTTTAATAAATTTTATACCCGAAGTGTCCAACTTTGGAACCCTGTGGACTCGCCCCCTGTAGGTCTATATGGTCCAAGCTCAAAACTTAAACTCGGTTACAAAGTTCGGCTGCTCCGATTTCATGGAAATCGGAGCAGCCGTTCCAAAGTTCCATAATTATTTCCATTTCATTTTTTAAATCGCACACTGTGCAGTGGTCCCAAAACGAAATTTTTTGGATAAAATTATGTAACTTTAGAACTGCTAGATGTATTTAAATGAAATTTTACATGAACAATCCTGAGGTGCTTGCCAATTGATTTGGAGGAGGACAGGTTCTTAGTGAGTCTGGGGGGCGGGGAGTGAACCTCCAAACTTGGTCACCTCGAGTATGAACATTTTTTAAAAAATCGCCAAAATTTGATTTATGATTTTACTTTAAAAAAATGTTGAACGTAGATAGTCCTTATAGTTCTCTACAAAAAATACATTTACGTGTGTGGGTTATCTCTTTTACTTTAAGATATATTTGGACCAAAGTAAAATTTTGATCCATTTTTGGACATATTTTTTTAAAGTTTTTTGAACTTGGGCTCAATTTGATTTGTACAATTTTTCTTAAATATTCTATGGATTCTGTACAAAATTCTAAACAATTTTTGTGCAAGGATCATATACCTGAGTGGTTTAGATAAAAAGTTATATTATTTTGAAATATAAAATTTGAAATAAATTGTGATTTTTTGTGATTTTTTTGAAAAAGGGTGTCAGCTTGATGGCTATAACAAAGGGATATGAATTAAGCACTAAAGAGCTGCATGAATGCCGAAAAATGAAAGCTGAATACATTCATCGTAAAAACAGTTAGTTCATGTTGTGTGCTTTTTCATTATGAAATGAATGAATGAGTATTATCCACAATAACTGACCACGAAAACTCAAAACATATGAGTAGAGAATACAAAACCATATAGTACAGAACCTATGTGAGTTGTGTGGATATGTTGTATACGATTTCATTGTGCAATGAAATAGATAATTTTTTTCGCTTTTGTTTTTATTTGTATACGAGCTGTAAACCCGCAACTTCGTTAGCGGAAATTTTTTATAAAAACCATAATATATATTAAATTTAAACTAAGATTCTTAACTCCCTTGGGAACATTTTTAATAATGGTGTTATGTCATCCATAAATAACAATTTCTCTTTAATTTCAGGTTTCTAATCTTAGAATAACGAAAAATAAATATCAGAATTACTAAAAAGTATATTAGAATAAAGAAAAAGGACCACAAAAACCATTTTAAGCTTTCTGATTCACTTAGTACCTTACATCTTCAATTTTATGTTTCTAAGGATAAAAATTGCAGAACATTCAAGAAGTTCTATTAGAAAAACGAAAAAAAGATACAAAAAGTCCCTTCTTATGGATTCATTTAGGACCACATATCTTTAGTTTAATGTTTCTAGATTCAAAATTATATAAAATTCAAAAAGTACCATTAGAAGAACAAAATAAGTACCACAAAGGCCCCTCTTGTGAATTCTTTCTCACATAGGACCATGCGTATTTAATGTAGGGAAGAAGAAAAAAGTATCACAAAGTCCATCCTCTTGAATTCTTACCCACAGACCATGTATCTTTAAGTACCACAAATTGCACTCTTATGAATTCTTATCTACATTTTCTTAATTTCATGTTTCTATGTTTAATGTAATTGAAAATTCATTATTAAGTTTGAATAAAATGTAATTTTTCGCCTGTACCCCTTTTTTGGTACTTTTTTTCACCCATAGAAGTATCAGAAATTATATTCCAGTGAGTTTCTAAATTATAGTGAGATCCCATATTAAAATACGCATATGGTTATGTCAATAAAAATAAAAAAATGTTTTATGAAAAAAGTACCAAAAATAGGTATGATTTTTACCCCTTATACATTTAAATTTCTAAAAAGTACCAAATTTGTATTTCTCATTTTTTGATAAGTTATGAATACGACATAAATTTTATCTGTATGTTGATTGGTTTCAAAGATACATATGGTGTCAAAAAAGTACCAAAATAGAGTTTTTACCCATTTTCTCCCTAAAACGGCCGACTTTCAAAAAAGTACCAGACACCTGTCCAATTATTTTTTAAATAAATAACGATAACTATTCAACTTTTTTTTGTATCATTATTAGTTTGCGAGTTATGAGGTTACCGATTTTACCCGTTTTTACCCTTTTTTACCCCCTAAACATTCGAATTTCCAAAAATCCCGTCTTAGTGGATCTATATGGAGGGAGACCTACCTACGTTCCAAATTTCGTCTCTTTAGCTTCAGCCGTTTGGGCTGTGGGATGATGAATCAGTCAGTCAGTCAGTAACGTTACTCTTTTATATATTTGTATATAAAAAGTGCGTGGCAAAAGAAAAGACAAAATCCACCACCAAAGAAGCACAAAAAAAAAAAGATCAAAAGCCATATATGAGTTCGTACATGTGTGTACTACCCATAAAGAATTACAAAAAAAAAAACAGAGCAATGCATTAGTTTGTACAAGTGTGTTCTTTAATTTGAAGTTTGGGTTGTTTGTTTACTAATGGACGAGTTGTGACCTTTTTGTCACTGTAGGGTATAGCATACGTGTTTTGTTGTTTTACAAGTTGAAATATATTGATCCGCACCGAATTGATTATACCTTTTTCAGTGACATGTCTACTTTTAAAATAGTCAATTTATATCTTAAACTTTATCAATTTAATTTAAATGATATATGAAAATTTGATAGTTGTTTAAGAAATTATTATTTGATTTTTATTGAAAGTAAAATTTTCCATTATTTTGTTTTGTATTTCTCTGATGAAAATAAGTTTTGTTTCTGTTAAACTAATAATTATTATTTCAGGCGTTTATAAATAATATATTAAGTTTTGAATGTTTGTGAATATTTTCATCTAAAATATTTGTTAAAAATAAATTATTTTATGTAGTTTATTTATATTTTAGATGTCAAATATTCTTCAATTGCTTGAAAATAATTTGAAATAAAATTTTTTAAATATTTTTCTATTTGTCATATAAAATAAAAATTTTAAATCAAATTCCAAAGTCTTCAACTAAATTGAAAATATACATATCTTATTTCCTTAGGTTGAATACAATTAATCTATATTTTATATTCAATTTTAAAAAATCTTTTTCAAAACATTTAAATTTTTCTATTCTTAGAAAATATTTGAATATTTTTGATCATCATTAATATTTTGTAATATTTTTAAATTTGACTGGAATAATAAAAATAAGTAATATTTTCATTTTTATACTTAAATATTTGAAAAAAATTATGTAACTTTTTTTTCAAACCTTCTGTGGCTGAATATTTTTATTTCTTTGGAGTTTTTGCTTAATAAAATTATGAAAATATTTATAGCCTGTTTCTCTATGTCGAACGAAAGTCTAAGCGAACGAAAGCAAGTCGAACGAATTCGAATCAATTTGGGTTTCTGTATTTCCTACGCTTTCGTTCGCATGGAGTTACGTCTTTTCGTATTGTTTTTGTTTTATTTTGCTTTCAGAGTAACTTTTTTCGTAAATATATTAAAAGTACTACTTAAATGTTTAAACGTATATACAACCAAGTAAATAAACAAACAAAATTAAAATAATAAAAAAATAAAAATTTTTTTGATTTTTTTAGAAATTGTTTTTTAGACACAAAATCATCATTTATGGATACAAAATACATTAAAATAAATACTAAACATAATTAGGGAACATATGCAATGTCCTTATGAGTATTTTTCCCATTTTTCTTTAAGAAATTCAACCAGTCGAAAGTAAATTAGCAAGTGACTGATTTTGACATTTTTGTTCTTATCGTTCGAAATACAGAAACCCAATTTTATATGAAAACACTTACGTTTTCTTTCGACTTGTCGTTCGACTCATTGTTCGCATAGAAGTGAGTTAGAGAAACCCAAATCAGTTTTCGTTCGCTTAGAAGGCGAAAGGAAGCTTTCGTTCGACATAGTGAAACAGGCTATTATTTCTGTTTTTTTTTTATATTTAAATATATTGTTTTTCAATCAAAATCATTTAAATATATTGTTTTTCAATCATATCATTATAGAATAACGTATGAATATCTTCTTAAGAAAAAATATTTGTTTAATTTTGATTAAATTAAATATTTTCTTCTTTAATTTTTTTTTTTTTTTTCAACAAAATATAAAATTATAACAAATTTAATTGATGTATTATAAATAAAAATACAATTAAAATATCCCAATATTTCATTTTGTTGCTATATCAATATGTAAAATCTTTAGAATGTTACCATAAACTTCTTTTTTTTTTTTACTACGTTATAAAGCAACCACCAAACAAGCAAAACATAATATCCATCACACAAAGCATAACCATTCATAGTATCTACTGATAATTCGAATTATTCATGAAAATGGTCGTACACTGAGTGAAGTTGATTCGAACAGCGAAAAAAAAACTCGCAACGAAGTAACTGTTAGCCTACGATCATTGTCAAAACATACACAGAATTGTTTTTTCATTTTCGTTTTATCTATTCATACTTTCTTATAATGAATGAATGGTATACTAGAGTGCTCTAAAAAAACGAAGTTTCGAATTTTGACCGTCCCCCCCACCCCTAAAATTATTCTATGGGTTATAAAAATACGTCGTGCAAAAAATTAGGGCAATAGGACTATGGCGCATATGGCGGCTTTAAGACGAACATTTTAAAAATAAAAAAGATATTTTAAAAATGCATTTTAATGCAATTGCATTTTCCAAATGCACTTTTCTTTAAATATGCTATTTAAATTTTTTAATTTTTTAACATAAATGAAAAGTTTGGAATCTTTACATTAAAATAAAAGTGTCAAATTTTTGGGACGCGAAAATCTTATAAGCATAATCCAATTTTTATAAAAACATGTTTCAAATTTTTCATATAAAATTTAAGTTTTTTCTTGTTTTTTAAATTTTCTTTAAAATTTTTATAAAAGTTAACAAAATATAAAAAATATGCGATTTTAAATATTCATATCTCTTGAAGTTATTGATGGATTTCTGTAATTTAAAAAGTATTTAAAAGGCCATTGCAATTTTTTGCGTAATTTAGTCAGCATTTCAAAAACCACGTCTGCGATCCATAATATTCTAAAAATGTGAATGCAGTTTTTAGATGCATTTTTGTTAGTTGTGAATTTATTAAATTTTAATTTTTCAAAAGTGTATTTAAAAATGCTTTGTTTATTATAACTTAGAACAACAAATAGTCTGATACATAAAGTTTTACTATTTTTCAGGATCTTTTAAAAAATAACACAATACATACCAGATAAATATAATTTTTATATGAAAAAATTTAAACTAGTTGAAGAAAAGGGGAAATTATGCACAGTACAGGTGTGCGTCCCAAAAATTTGAGATTTTTATTTTAATGCAAAGTTTCCATGCTTTCCAAATACGGAAAAAAATCAACAAAATTTAATAGCATATTTAAAGAAAAATGCATTTAAAAAATGCAATTGCATTAAAATGCATTTTTTTGATTTTTTCAAAAGTGAAAAAGCGAAATAAAATCGCGAATTTTCTGAATTTAGCGAATCTGAAAACGGAAATATTTATAGATACCCATAGACCTTATACGTATAAAATTTTATAAAAATCGGAGGACACTTGGTATATTTTTGGGCGTTCTTTCATGGAATGGACGATATATTTTTTAAAATATTCGAATAACACGATTGTATTACTTAAAATACATCTGTAGTTACTTGAATATGAGTTTTTGTCCTTATAGAATAACGTAAACCTGTTCTCAGCTATGGTCAAAAAATGTTGATATTTTTAACGGTCGTTTCAAAACTCAAATTTCAGTTTTTTTGATACTTTGTTAAACAAATTTCAATATTTTCGAGAGATCTCATAGGGATTTATGGACAACAGATTACGGAATAAAACAGTAAAAAAATTAGGTCAATACCTCTTATAGCTTGCCTGTACGTGCATTTCGAATTCGACGGATTTCGAGAAAAACCCATTTTTATGTAATATTTTGGCAAATCAGCCATTTTATTACATTGTTGTAAATTTTAAATAGAACTTTTTTCAAAATTTTATAATCCACATAATTCTAAATATAAATCTAGAGTTTCATACAATTTGGACAACATTAACCCATAAATTTTAAAGGTCAAAGGTCAAATTTTGTAATATTTGCAATTTTTGATGGAAACTAGTCGAAATTTTATCTATTTTTCGGTAGATTGTCATGAAACTTAAGAAATTTATTTATTAGCAACCGATATTTACAATGATAGTGAAAAAATGAAATTTTTTAATTTTTTAACATAAATGAAAAGTTTGGAATCTTTACATTAAAATAAAAGTGTCAAATTTTTGGGACGCGAAAATCTTATAAGCATAATCCAATTTTTATAAAAACATGTTTCAAATTTTTCATATAAAATTTAAGTTTTTTCTTGTTTTTTAAATTTTCTTTAAAATTTTTATAAAAGTTAACAAAATATAAAAAATATGCGATTTTAAATATTCATATCTCTTGAAGTTATTGATGGATTTCTGTAATTTAAAAAGTATTTAAAAGGCCATTGCAATTTTTTGCGTAATTTAGTCAGCATTTCAAAAACCACGTCTGCGATCCATAATATTCTAAAAATGTGAATGCAGTTTTTAGATGCATTTTTGTTAGTTGTGAATTTATTAAATTTTAATTTTTCAAAAGTGTATTTAAAAATGCTTTGTTTATTATAACTTAGAACAACAAATAGTCTGATACATAAAGTTTTACTATTTTTCAGGATCTTTTAAAAAATAACACAATACATACCAGATAAATATAATTTTTATATGAAAAAATTTAAACTAGTTGAAGAAAAGGGGAAATTATGCACAGTACAGGTGTGCGTCCCAAAAATTTGAGATTTTTATTTTAATGCAAAGTTTCCATGCTTTCCAAATACGGAAAAAAATCAACAAAATTTAATAGCATATTTAAAGAAAAATGCATTTAAAAAATGCAATTGCATTAAAATGCATTTTTTTGATTTTTTCAAAAGTGAAAAAGCGAAATAAAATCGCGAATTTTCTGAATTTAGCGAATCTGAAAACGGAAATATTTATAGATACCCATAGACCTTATACGTATAAAATTTTATAAAAATCGGAGGACACTTGGTATATTTTTGGGCGTTCTTTCATGGAATGGACGATATATTTTTTAAAATATTCGAATAACACGATTGTATTACTTAAAATACATCTGTAGTTACTTGAATATGAGTTTTTGTCCTTATAGAATAACGTAAACCTGTTCTCAGCTATGGTCAAAAAATGTTGATATTTTTAACGGTCGTTTCAAAACTCAAATTTCAGTTTTTTTGATACTTTGTTAAACAAATTTCAATATTTTCGAGAGATCTCATAGGGATTTATGGACAACAGATTACGGAATAAAACAGTAAAAAAATTAGGTCAATACCTCTTATAGTTTGCCTGTACGTGCATTTCGAATTCGACGGATTTCGAGAAAAACCCATTTTTATGTAATATTTTGGCAAATCAGCCATTTTATTACATTGTTGTAAATTTTAAATAGAACTTTTTTCAAAATTTTATAATCCACATAATTCTAAATATAAATCTAGAGTTTCATACAATTTGGACAACATTAACCCATAAATTTTAAAGGTCAAAGGTCAAATTTTGTAATATTTGCAATTTTTGATGGAAACTAGTCGAAATTTTATCTATTTTTCGGTAGATTGTCATGAAACTTAAGAAATTTATTTATTAGCAACCGATATTTACAATGATAGTGAAAAAATGAAATTAACCCTTAAACGGCCTTGGGTCAATATGACCCCGATGTTTTAAAAACTTGCCAATTTGAATATATTTCAATAAAACCCGTTTGCAATCTCATTAATACAGAAAATTTATAAAAAAAATTAGGCATTAACCCTTCTTTGAATATGGTGTCACATTAATTCAGCAAATTGATAACCAAAAATTGGGTATGAACCCTTTTTGAAAGGTTCAGCAAATTGATAAAAAAAATTTGGTTATTAAACCTTTCAATTTTCAATTTGGTGAACCTTTCAAAAAGGGTTAATACCTAATTTTTTGTTATCAATTTGCTGAATTAATGTGACACCATATTCAAAGAAGGGTTAAATCCTAATTTTTTTTATAAATTTTCTGAATTAATGGGATTGCAAACGGGTTTTATTGAAATAGATTCAAATTGGCATGTTTTTAAAACATCGGGGTCAATATGTCAAGGCCGTTTAAGAGTTAATTTCATTTTTTTCGCTATCATTGTAAATATCGGTTGTTAATAAATAAATTTCTTAAGTTTTATGACAATCTACCGAAAAATAGATAAAATTTCGACTAGTTTCCATCAAAAATTGCAAATATTACAAAATTTGACTTTTGACTTTTAAAGTTTACGGGTTAATGTCGTCCAAATTGTATGAAACTCTAGATTTATATTTAGAATTATGTGGATTATAAAATTTTAAAAAAAGTTCTATTTAAAATTTACAACAATGTAATAAAATGGCTGATTTGCCAAAATATTACATAAAAATGGGTTTTTCTCGAAATCCGCCGAATTCGAAATGCACGTACAGGCAAACTATAAGAGATATTGACCTAATTTTTTTACTGTTTTATTCCGTGATCTGTTGTCCATAAATCCCTATGAGATCTCTCAAAAATATTGAAATTTGTTTAACAAAGTATCAAAAAAACTGAAATTTGAGTTTTGAAACGACCGTTAAAAATATCAACATTTTTTGACCATAGCTGAGAACAAGTTTACGTTATTCTATAAGGACAAAAACTAATAGTCAAGTAACTACAGATGTGTTTTAAGTAATACAATTGTTTTATTCGAATATTTTGAAAAATATATTTATTTTTTGGTCACATTTCGAATTCAAGTGCTCTAAAACACGTTAATGGCCTGGGGAATTGCAATAACTTTTACATTTATCAATCAATTTTTTTGTTATATATTTTTTTGTAACACTAATTCTGTGTACATTACGATTCCTTTACAATAAAATGCAAAACTAACTATTTAATGACAAAATTTTTGTGAAAACTGAAAAAAAAATCATATTTTCCCCTTGTAAATGCATCTTCAAACTTCAGAGCCGTTGCGGCACCAGTTAACGTAGTCCTATTGCCCTAATTTTTTGCACGACGTATTTTTATAACCCATAGAACAATTTTAGGGAGGGGGACGGCCTGTAGGATAACATTTTTTTTCCTTCATACAAGCTTGGAGCAGTCTAATGGTATACATATCTATACACATAATTTTTCACTATTACAGAGTTCATTGAAATGAATGTTTTACGCCGCTAAGAAAATGAATGTGTTTGCGCAGCTCTTTATACTATACCCACAGTAAATCTTTACTATATTTTTTAGTATTTATGTCTACACATTCAAATTTTGATACTTTGCATGTCTCTAAAGAGCAAGAATCTTTCGAAATAATAAAAAAAAACCGATTTATATAATTGTATAATGGCAACTAATTCCAAAAATAAATTATATATCGCCAAAAAAAAAGTAAATCAACCATACAAAACTGATAGGAAGACACATAGCCTTAATTCAACCTGTACTACTAAGCACCCAGACTGTTTCAAGGGTAATTTTATAGTATATTTTCATACTTTGGAACAAAGTTTGGCAGGAATTTCGAAGGTGTATTAAAATTTGATTTAAAGTTATACACAAAAATGCAAAATTTATCCATAAAACATTAAATATTTCATCCATAATTTTAATACGCTGCAGATATTCTTGACCCTTTGAACATTTTACCAGCTAAAGAGTTCATAAAAAGTAAAATAATTGGGATTATTTAAATTACCGATATTTTTCCTAGAATTATTCGCTTTTTATCTCACCAAGGCTCTCATATATTAATAAAGTGGCCTTAAAGTATCGAAAACACCAATTTCTACAAATAAAAATATATCCAAAATCTAAAAATATCTAGATATTTTATAATAATTTAATAATTTGACATGTTTTCTATTAATTAGTTTTAATTTGGATTATTTATATTATTTTACACAATAGTTGTATCCGATTAAACCAATGCCACTCATGCCTCGTATACATACTTTTGCGATGTAAATTTCAGATGTTGTTTTATATAAGTGGCCATATAAGCTGATTTGTTGTGAATAAAATAAAAAATATTTCCAGAAAATCGGGCGAAGTTCTGACCCGTTATAATGAAAAAACTTTACCAAGGTAGGTCAAAATGTAAATTTTTTTTTTACTTTGAAGCCGAATATCTCGTAAACTAAAAAAGACGATGTGGTCTATATGATCCAAGCTCAAAACTTAAGCTCCCACACTTCTACTATCACTGTGTGAAATTTCATTAAAATCGGATCATCCGTTCGGAAATTCCAGATTTATTTCCATTTTATTTTTTAAATTTGACACTGTGTGTCGTCCATAATTCCTGCACATTTCCCGGTTTATTTTTAAATGCAGAATTTCCCCAATTCCCCAAGGACTTTCAATGGAGATTGTCAATCCAGAATATCGCTTTTATTTTCGGAAAACCATTTCCGTTTTTTTTTTGTCGTTTTCTTACAAAATTCTAAATAATATTGATGAAAGAATCATATAAATATATCTATGCAATAAAAAATTATATTAATCTGAAGTTGACTACTAAAAAATTCAAGTTTTTTGGGTTATTTCCAAAACAGTCGTAATATTCTTTAACTTCTGAAATATTGTTTTTGTTCCGGACTACAGAATTTTTGGAAAGGAAATATTAATGTAAATGAGTGTAGAGAACAATCGGAGGCACTTTGGGTAATGGTTCTCACCAAGCCCTATCCAAACATTGTCAATATTTTTAATTTGTTCAAAAATGGCAAAGCCAAGTTAACAAAAAAATATATTTGTTAAACACATAAAAAATATTTTTTTTATAATGGCTGTGTGAACATTATAATGAAAAATTCAACTATTGAAACAAGTTTTTCCGGTCTGGGATATTGGGTACTTTCATATAAAAGTGGGAGTTTTTTAATTCCCCGATTTTAAAACAAGCTTATCAATATTGTGATAAAATTTCATTGGAATACCTATACTAATTTAAATTTCATTTAGGTAAAAATATTAAAATTAATTTATTTATTTTTAATAATTGAGATTCTTCATATTCTAAGGTTTTGTATGATACCAAAAACTTGCATAAAATCTTTGTACTTTTGCGTAAAACTAAGGAAGACTTTGTCCTCTTAGGTAATTTGTAGCACTTTTCTCATGTATTTTATGAAAAATGTAAACACAGCACGAGCAGCAATGCACAGTGGGGCCAAAAGCAAAATAAATGGTAATAAGTCTGGAACTTTGAAACCACTGAACCGACTTGGAACATCGATAGAGAAGAAATTAGGCTTTCAGAATATTTTTGGTTAGAGTCTGTAGCTGCAGCACTGACTCCACCACAGCGGGTCAAAGTTGACCACCTCGAGGGTGAAAAACATATCGGGGCTTATAACTTTTACAAATATTAATCGATTTTAAATACTTTTACATTTTTGAAATCTCCTAAGCAAGACAAGACAAAAACATGCAAAAAAACTTTGAAATTGATTTACTATAAACATAATAAACTCAAAATAGTCACATTATATATCATTTTAAAGGAAATTTTGTCTTCTTTAAAATATATAACAAATTTCACTATTTAAAAATTTTTAGCACAATTTTTTTTTTTTAAACAAAGCGAACAATTGCAAATTATTTTTATATGGACATATTTCAAAAATATGAGACTGCACAGTGGGGCCAAAAGCAAAATAAATGGTAATATGTCTCGAACTTTGAAACCACTGAACCGATTCAGATGAAACTTGGAACATCGATAGAGGAATAGTTAGGCTTTCAGAATATTGTTGGGTAGAGTATGTAGCTGCAGCATGGACGCCGCTACAGTGGGTCAAAATTGACCACGTCGAGGGTGAAAAATATATCGGGCTTATAACTTTTACAAATATTAACCGATTTTAAATATTTTAACATTTTTGAATTCTCCTAAGCAAGACAAGAAAAAAACATGCCTATTGTGCTAAATTATCTCGTATGGTTTAAAAGATATTTAACTTCAAAAAATTAATTTCTTATTTTTGGCCTCGACTTTTTTGCGATTTTTCACTATAACTTTTAAAATAAAATTTCTAAAATTTTTTGAAAAATATGTTGAAATTTTCTAAATAATGTTAATAAAAAAATTTTTTTGTTATCTCAATTCGATAACAAGAAAAAAATTGAAAATTGTGCAAATTAGAAAAATATATATAATTTTACTATATATTTTTAAAGGTCGAACTTTTTATTATTGAAAATATGGGTATTTTCGGAAAATTTCCACGTATGACTAAGTTTACAGGTAGGCTGTCATAAGTTTTTCCAAAACCTTTAAGAATATATTGAGCTATATAGTTTAATTCACAGAAGTACCGAAATCAACAATTAATTTTTTTTACAGACTCAAAACTTTCAACTTCTCATCCAAAATTGATAATTTTTGACCACTGCTGGATGTAGGGTGCACGTTCAGAACTTTTCAAAATTACACATACACGTTTTCTTGGGGTCCCGTCTTTCAGAAAATGTCAAAAAATATTAAACTTTTTTAACAAAATTTTTTAAAAAAGTTAAATATATTAAGTTACTTTTTGGCAAAAAATTTCAATTTTTGAGACCTGTTTTGAAATTTTGACTTTGAACATTTTTTTCTTGTTATTGAATTGAGATAATAAAAAAAATTTTTTTGGCATAATTTAGAAAATTATAAAGCATTTCAACATATTTTTCAAAAAAAATTTAGAAATTTTATTTTAAAAGCAAAATCGCAAAAAAGTCAAGGCCAAAAATGATGAATTTATTTTTTGAAGTTAAATATATTTTAAACCATTAGAGATAGTTTTGCACAATAAGCATGTTTTTTCTTTGCTTAGGAAAATTAAAAAATGTAAAAATATTTAAAATCGGTTAATATTTGTAAATGTTATAAGCTCCGATATGTTTTTCACCCTCGAGGTAGTCAACTTTGGCCCACTGTAACTTCTATCGATGTTCGAAATTTCATCTAAATCGGTTCAGTGGTTTCAAAGTTCCAGACTTATTACCATTTATGTTGCTTTTGGTCCCACTGTGCAATGTATCTTTATTTAATAATTCAATAATTCAACTAGTGAAAAGACAAATTTAAAAATAATGCTCAAAAATAAACTTTTACTTGAAAAAGTAATAAAACGGAAAATAGTAAAATAAATTTTAGTGTCAATAAAAAATAAAATTTATAATTTTTTATTTTTGTTAAATGGAAACTTGAAAACATCTCAAAAATACTGGCATATGTTTCTTTGCAGATAATTTTTCACATATTTTCTTATAGAATTTCTTCTATATAATGACATGTATGATTTTTATCCTTGTTGAATATCATCAATAGTTCATGTCCGCCCATGTAAACTACAGGTAGATTTTGAACACAGAACTTGTAAAATCCAGGGACGAAGCCTATTGTTCAAAACGTGTCCATTATTTCACATAGCTTCCAAATAACAAACGTCTGTCTAAAATTGAGTTTGACCCCTATAAATCTCATAAATGTAGTAAAATACAACACAACTAAAATATTTTGCAACCTTAAATCACATGATAATTATGTCAAAAATGTCAATATGTACACGAATTCGCACATTTTATTTAAATACAAGTTCAATGCACTAAATTTACAAGGGATCAGTAAATACTTGTCCACGGCCTTATTCGAAAACCCCTTAAATGTGCATAAATTAGTATCACAATACAATTTTGTTCACGTAAGCTTTATAAAATTACACAAGGCAACAAAATCAAAAAATGTTTGGAGGCTTTAAAAACCACTATACAATTTTGATTTATTGTGGTTCCAGTAGTACAAATATGGTCCAAATTTTAAATTCTATAGAGGTTTTAAAAAAATTTTTTTTTTGTAAAATTAAAATTTTTTTAGCCGTTTTTCCACATAATTAATGATAACTCAAAAACCTTTAGTTCGATATTATTAAAATAAATTTAGAAAAATTTATATTTTCATAACCTTTAATTTGTTTAAAAAAAATCATTAAAAATCGAAAACGACTAAAACTGTTTTGATTTATTGCTTCATCGTAAAGCCACATGTAATAGCAAAAAATGAGATATCGATCATAAAAATCGATTGATTCGTTTCGAATTTAATCGCAATTAAGTGAATTCGCTCATTTTCACAAAATTTTTGTTTTTTGAAAAATTTCTCCAGCTATGTTGTCATAACTCAAAAACAACTTGTCCGATTTTGTTAAACTAAATTTACAAAAATTTTGGCTAACAATATCTTCAAATGATGCATACAATTGTTTTTGATGTGATCAATAGTTTCAAAGTTATAAAAAAAAATTTTTAGGCAAAAAATATAAACTTAGTAAAAAAATTTAAAAAAACAAACGAGAATGCTATATTCGGCTTTACCGAATCTATATACCCAACATCACCTTTTTATATAGGAGGAGGGCGGTAAGGTGGTTGACCACGCCCATTTTTTGTTTCCGAGTTTACATTGATCCTTGAACTACTTGTAGAAAATTTCGTTAACATTTCACCTTATATGGGAGTTGCGCGATAAAGTAGGCGGACCACGCCCATTTTTTGTACCCAAGTTTATATCGACTCCCATACTATTTATTGTTTCAGAAATATTAGCAGAAAAGTATGGAACGGACACCCTGTGTTTCTAGTTTTTAGCCTATTACACTTTTTCCACATATCATTAATTATGTGGAAAAACGCCTAAAAAAAATTTGTAACTAAAAAAAAAAAATTAAAAAAAACCTCTCCATAGAATTTAAAATTTGGCCATAATACATCAAATCTATTACCTTTTTACTTTTTTTACTGTATCTTTCCAACCGATAACGGGGAGCAAAAATTTCTATTGCGAAAAAAATTAAAACACTTTAGACTAAAAAAAAAGTTTAATTTTTTTTTTTTTTTTGATTCCAGCTTTGCGATTTGAGAAATTAAGGCGAAAATTCATAATTAGTTGGAAAAATAGGTCAAATTTGCGAAACCCTGTTTCTCGCAAAAATTTATTTTTAAAAACCTTTTTTCCTTTAGTATTTTGTGTTTAGTTATCTTTCAGAAAAATATATCATAATATATGTTACTTAAGAAAAATTTTATATAACAGAAAAAGGATGTTACCACTTTTTTGGCAAAAAAAGAAAAAAAACAGGAAAAATCAACTTTTTTTGAAAGTTTAAATTTAAGTGCTTGTAACTTTTGACTCCGTAAATATTTTTTCAAAATTCTTTCTTTACACAACTTTTCTATTTGTTTTTAATTTTTCATATAAAAATGAGTCAAAATTGGCCAAATTACTTGATATCATAAATTTATAATCCTTCAAATGCAAACGCAAAAATAAAAATATATATTGTTGTATATCAATGTTTAGGAAAGTTTGTCTTCTTTTCAAATTAAAACACTTTAGACTAAATAAAAGTTTAACTTTTTTTGGATTCCAGCTTTGCGATTTTATTTGTAACTTTTGACTCAGTAAATATTTTTTTAAAATTCTTTCTTTACACAACTTTTCTATTTGTTTTTAATTTTTGAAGCTTAATATCTATTAAACAAAAGGAGATAATATATGCATACGACATGTTTTTTGTAGATCTAGACTAGCAAAATCCTCCTATACAAAAATCTTTGAAATCGGTTCAGATATAAGGAATCAGGAACGTTTTTAATAAATTTTACACCCAAGGGAGCCTGTCCAAGCTTACAACTTAAACTCGCCCACACCTCTACTATTACCATGTGAAATCGGAGCAGCCGTTCCGAAGTTCGATAATTATTTCCATTTCATTTTTTGAATCGCACACTGTGCGGTGCCAAAACTAACAACCGAAGTTGCAGTGCTGAGACGGACGATAATTCGCTGTGCCAAAACCGATGACCGAAGTCACGGTGCCAAAACTAACAACCGAAGTTTTAGTGCCGAGAAAGAATTTAATTCGCTGTGCCAAAACCGATGACTGAAGTCACGGTGCCGAAACTAACAACCGAGGTCGTAGTGCCGAGACTAACAGCTGAAGTAGTGGTATCGGGCAGGGTTCCCAGATTTTTTTCGAGTCATAACCCCAAATAGCGGGTTTTCATCCCCAAAAATCCCAAAATAGCGATTAATTATATCCCCAAAAATACCCACTTAAATAATACCTTAATTTTAGAGATTAGCATATACTACATTACGTCTTATTTGTACTTCAATACATTTTTTACAAATAATCAATAATATAAAAGAAAATTTCATAAAAATTTTCAAAAAATAAGATTTTATGGAAATTTTAAAATATTTTTATAGTTAATGCAATGACCGAAAATTACATTTTTATTTAATATTCAAAGGTACGAAAATATGATTATCCAAATTCCATTGAATCAATTTTGATACACTTCCTTCCTTCAACTTTTAAATAACTTCTTGTTGAAAACTGAAGATCAAATTATTTCAACTCTTGTTTACTATTACAATAACAATAATGGATCATCATTTATTCAAAAATTACTTTCATAGCCATTCCGTACAGAAATTGTAATAATTTTTTGGAGTTTATAGTATTCAGTATTACAGTTATTTTTAATTGTCGCCAGGGCACTGTTGTTGAAATAAGTATAGTTCTATCTTAACTAGAACTTCATATCCGGCGAAAAAATATATTTTTTCTATTGTTTTTAAGTAAAAAAACAATAGAAAAAATCCCCAAAAATATTCGAAAAATCCCCAAGCCTTTAAAATTATCCCCAACAAATCCCCTAATCCCCAAACCAAAATTTTCATCCCCATTTTCAAAAATAAATCCCCAATTTGGGAATAAATCCCCTAATCTGACAACACTGGTATCGGGACTGACGACCGAAGTTGTAGAGCCGAAACAGACGGAAAAAATCCTCTGTGTCCGAAACAGAAATGCTGTGCAAGGTATCCTCCTGACGCTCGGACCTAATTCGAGTACCAGAGAAACTGTGACTTATGTTACGATATCAAGTGTCTTGGAATAAGGTAAGTTATATCGTAATATAGGCCCTCTTAGATTTTGGCAAATTAAATCGCAACTATACCATACAAACTTAGAGTACTTATGAGAATAATTATATAAACTTAATGGGAATTATTAAATCTCAATTTTTAGAACAACAATAAGGGTTTTTACAAGTAAGGTAGAATAATAATAGGGTATTCACAGATGAGGTAATATAACAAATTAGTAAATAAAATAATCCGGACAAAAATAATAAAATGTTTGTAATAACGTTTAATGGTATATTTTCGTTTGATAACTTATTTTAATTTTATTACCTTAGATTTTATTAAATATCAAATTTGATTGTAAAAATATTCATTCTGATTTTGAATTTTTATTAATAAATATTACTATAATTTTGTTAAACAAAAATAATCTAAAATATAATTGAACATCTACAATTGGCGATGCTGCGTTTAAGAGCCATTAATCAAACAATTTATAATGCGCAAGCATTATTTTATAATTGTACTGTATTTATTACAACAAATTTGAAAACATTCAGAAAATTAATCAAGATACATCAACAAAAGAGGTTAATTTTTCTTCAATCAAATTGCTCAATAAATGAAAACAACAAGAATTCTCAGCAACTGCCAATATTATTTAACAATAAATTTTCTTTTATTATAAATCAAAGAGAACGAGAAATTTCACAAAACAAATTTTCTTTAATTACAAATACAATACTTGAGAATTTTGCAAAATATTTGTCACTAAAGGAGATAAATAGCAATTAAGTATATTTTAATTATTATTTTCTTATTTTGAAATACATCCACACTAAAACTCACATCAACATACTCTTGTTATTATTTTTATTGTTATTTTTGTTGTTATTTGTAAACTTTTCCTTCGGATGAAATGTTAGTACGCTCACCAAATTTATCGCGTCGGAATACTAATACCCAATCTAACTCAGAAAACGATAATTCTGATAGTTTAATTATTGATATTATAACTGAATATGACAATCGTTCTTTTTCTACTAATCCCCAATCTAACATGGAAATTTGTTCCACATCTATTAAACTTCCCCAATTTTGGACAAATTGTCCAGAAGCGTGGTTTGTTCACTCAGAAATGCAATTTGCAACTAGAAGGAAACCACAAGATATAACAAAATATGAATAAGTTATTACCGCTTTACCCCAAGATGTAATCATGACAGTTCTTGATATTATACAAGATCCTCCACCAGGTAATCGTTACGACCATTTAAAGAAAGTTCTTATTGACCGTCACTCTATGAGTGAGAACAGGAGATTAGATAAAATCTTATCTGATTCTGAGATGGGAGATCGAAACCATCCGAATTTTATCATTCCCAGAATCTAATTTCAGTTCCGACGTTTTGAAAGTGCTATGGCTAAGAATATTACCAAATAGTTTGAACGTAGCGTTAACAGGTTGGAATTTGTCAGATATAAATGAATTGACACGTTTAGCGGACAATATATGGGAAGTTTTACATAGAAATGAGATATTATATATTAATGAATCTACTTCATCCTTAATACATTCCAACCCTAAAAATCTAGATAATATAGTTGAAAATTTGGTACAAGCTACTATCAATATTTGCAACAGTTTTAATAAATTTACCCTAGAAGTCGCTTCAATAATGAATAAGTTAGAAGAAACTCCATATCGAACATTTAACAAACGTTTTAATAGAAATAGATCTCGATCTAGATCTACACTGTCGGACAAAATAAAGTGCGGTTTTTTACTCTTGCTATTTAGTTCATAATTATTGTCTTCTAGGTGGATAATGGGCTACTTTTTTGGTGTCCTGGTATTTGTTGTATTATAGTCTTTAAATTAATATATAACAGAAGTTTTTGAAATATGTGTATTTCGAGTTTGGTGCAAAAGTGCTGTGTTAGTCATGCATTTTGTGCGACAAAATAAAGTGACACTTTACTTAATTTCTTTAATTTGGCTTCCAATTTTCGAATTTTTTGATACAAAATGGAAGGAATATGATTAAAATATTCTCAGTTTCAATATTATATTAACTAAATTATATTAAAATTATTATTCAGTTTGGAAAATAAGAATGAATACGGCCATATTATAGGAAAGTCTTCAACCACAATCCAGAAAGATCTTTTGACTTCAGATAAGGAAAATAAGGTAAAATTAAAGTATTTTTCTTTAAAGGGCTACATTTTAGAATTTGAGGCTAAAAGATTCATTTTGTTATACAAAATAACAATTCAAATCGAAATTTAGATGAAATTAAGGGGCAGAAACCCTAAGACTACGAAGTAAAATCGTAACGATATCAATATTCTCGCCAAAAGAGAATGAGTTTCATCATTTAAATACATAAAGAAAGTAGTAGTTATAAATATATTACCTTTTACAGCCAGGAAAAAGCTCAAATATATGAGTTTTAGAAGTTCCTATTCTAAGTTAAAGTCACACCATTGTTGTGCTAATAGAATAAAGCGACTCGTAATAGAAAAATAATCGTTAAAGTCCCAGAACTATTATAAAATACAGTTATTTGGATGAATAAACAAAAATATTATAAAAACTTTAAAAAAACTGAGAACATTTTGGAAACTGCCATGGAAATGTATGAAATTTTAACTTTTTTTTATAAAAAATGTTTTCTTAACTTTGGTACATATTAAATCAATTTGTTTGAACCTGGTCTGGACAGTTAGGCTAGTAATAATGTAAATTGCTTCCTAATTTATCTCTCCGCTTAGAAAAATGAGAATCTTTTCGGCGAGAATTGCCGAAAAGATTAGGGGTTAGAAACCCTAATACTGCGCAGAATTAGGGTTTCTAACCCCTCAATTTATTCTAATTTTCATTCTAAATTGTAATTTTGTATAATGAAATGGTTTTTTGGCCTCAAATTCAAAAAAGCTGCACTTTAAAGACAATTACATTAATCTAACTGCATTTTCTCTATCTGGAATCAAGAAATCTTACTGTGGTCGAAGACTTTCTGATAATATGGCCGGATCTATTCTTATTTTTCAAATTAAATAATAATTTGAATAGAATTTAATGAATAGAATATTAAATTTTAGAACTTTTTAAGCATATGCCTTTCATTTTGTATCAAAAAATTCGAAAATCGGAAGCCAAATTTAAGAAATTAAGTAAAGTGTCACTTTATTTTGTCGCACAAGATCCATCACCAACACAACACTTTTATCCCAAACTCGATATGCACATATTTCAATAACTTCTTTTGATTATTAAATTAAAGAACATAAAACGACAAATACCTGGACACACAAAAAGTACACCATAATGAACCTAGAAGACATTTATTGTGAAATAAATAGCAAGAGTAAAAAACCGCACTTTATTTGTCCGATAGTGTAGTTATACTAATACAGATTTGGAAGCGCAGCAAGGAAATGTGAACAACCTTGTTCATATTTTGATCAGAAACAAAATTCAACAAACTAAATTATCCCGTTACTGAGGCGACAGATAACGGGAATGTAGATTTGTCTACACGTCGCCTTTTCGTTTTTGATAAAACTAACAAGATAAAGTTTTTGATTGATAGTGGGGCAGATATATCTGTACATCCTTCCTCAAAATTCAAGAATCATAAAACGATTTCAGATATAATACTAACAGCGGCAAACCGTTCAACCATTTCGACTTTTGGTAAGAAAATGTTAAATGTAGATTGATGAGTAGGGTTTTTAATTTACCGACCTTTTTCAACTCCCGGGAATCGGGATTTTATTTCAAGCATTCCCGGGAATTCCCGGGTGTTCGGGAAAAATGCAAAAACTATATTTTTCATATAATTTGCAATCAAATATATGAATCTATTTCTAAATTAAAAATATATGTTTAAAAAAATACTTTTTTGATATAATATTGTACTAAAAAAATGTCCAATAGATATTGAAAATTGTTTTCAATAAATACTTCTGTTTGATAACACAGGTCAACACTAAAAAAGTATCTTG
Source organism: Protophormia terraenovae (assembly GCA_951394005.1). Taxonomy (NCBI): domain Eukaryota; kingdom Metazoa; phylum Arthropoda; class Insecta; order Diptera; family Calliphoridae; genus Protophormia; species Protophormia terraenovae. The sequence goes on from OX596074.1 coordinate 66,763,304, forward strand.
AAAATCATGTTGCAGATATTGTATATCCCAATCACCAGGAACATTTCGGTTTTATCCATCACGTCACATTTTTAACCCATTGAGGACCAAAGAAAATATGGTTCCATGATGAGTTTTCAAGTTATAAAATGTTGTACGTAAAAATTGTATTTGGTATAACAAATAAAAGTCCGTAGATCTCAAAAATGGTAAAATTTTAAAAATCGCACTGACAGAAAATGCGTAGCCATCAAAAATATGAAAAAAAATAAAAATACCAATTTAAATAACAGAGTTAGCAAAAAATTATAAGAAAAATATATTGTGGATAAATTGGACTAATTTTAACACCTTAAACTAAATATAGTGCAGAAAGTTAAATAAAACATTTCCATGACGTCACAATTTTAAAATATATAATTTTTTTACTTTAACTTCATTGAAACTGGATGGTTTTTTTTTTCTAAAATTAGGATTTAAGAATGTACAATTTTTAATTTTTAATCATATTAAGAAGCAGAAATATCCTGTTAGAAAAGTAGGATTCCATATGCATTGATATAATCTCTGAGTAACAGCGTTTTGGTGTAAAAGCTCCCATTGTTCTTCGCTCATTTTTCCCATTTTTTCAGTGCTTTTAGCAATGTTAAAGACTTCCAGGTGCTATGAAGGGCTTGTTAGAGACATGGGATATTCTACACTTTTGTTGCATTATTCATTCTTTATAAAATACGGATCCATAATTTGCTCTATCTATTACCCAGAAAATTATATAACCTCAAAATTTCCTTGAGGTACATATTTCATTTGGTCAATTATGGGTTAAATGTGTGATGTGATGGAAATGTTTCATTTCACTTTGTACACTATATCAAGCCTTAAGTACTCGGATTTGTAATCGATCGATTTTTATTGCCTAAGATTTGTTTTGTATAGAAAAATATTGAATTGGATTGAGAGAAAATTGTATATTTTTTTAAAATTCTTGTTTAATCTACACTATATCTGATAAAATGAACAAGAAATACGTAAAATTATATGCGATATTTTTGTTGATGTGTCTCTTGATTTTTGCTTTGTTTTTTTATTTTTATATAGAATTTATAACTCATACAGGGTTTTCTTTAGTTACTCTTTTTAATTAAATGCCTTATTTTAAAACTCTTTTAATTTTTTTTTATCTACATTTTTGAAAATTAACAAAATTTTGTATAGAAATATTTTCGAACCAATATGAAATGATGTTTTGAAACAACTAATGCATTTATTGCATTATCAGATTATCGATTTCTGAATTTACTATAATAAATAGAAATACTCATTCGACGAATTTTTTACTTAAAGTCAATAATACATTGGCGAAGTTTTCTGAGATAGAAAATTTCAATCTGTCAAACAAATTTGGATTTTTTAATGGAGAAGTTTTTTTTTGTAAAATTACAAATTTTTTTAGGCGTTTTTCCACATAATTAATGATAACTCAAAAAGTTTTAGTCCGATATTATTGAAAAAAATTTATATTTACATAACCTTTAATCCCTTTATATATTGCGTTTCAATCGGCGAAAATGTCTAAAAAGAATTTGAAATTTTACAAATGATTTAAAAAAAAAAAAAAACCTCTCCATAGAATTTAAAATTTGGCCCATTTTTGGACTACTGAAACCATAATTCATCAAATCTATTCAAGCCATTTTTTGCTGTTAACCTGTGTAATTGACGCAGATTTTCTTCACAGTTATAAACTTAATATTAATATAGATATAGCCACGATATTTCAGATTGTCGTGATTAAGGTGTTTATACAGTATAAACACTAAAAAAACTAAATTTTATTAACTTGGTCTAATTGCAAAATGGCTTTAAAGTTGATAACTACGGGAGTCAATACCCATGGTACCCGGGTACCACCATAAAATTTCTGTATTTTGTACTACAATTAATATTTTTTTTTACCATTTATTATTGAAAATCTTTTTCTTATTGGCCCTTAATTCATATAAAGTTAAAATTTTACTAATTTTTTGTTTAAACTAGGGAATAAGCATGTCCATGACAGTAAAAATTACCAAATTATAAGAACTGACTCCATTAGGATTTGAAGGAGAACTAGTTTCAGAAATAAGCTTTTTTTGACATTTCTAAGTTATATAGGAGCTTCAGAAAAAAAAATAAAGGATAATGTGTGACAAGTTAAAAAATTTTCGAATTATCGCTGTTTTGAGGCAGTATTTATTAATATGAAAATGATAGCACCGCATTGACTTGAGTTTTTGTGAATTCCTTTCAGTTTCTCAATATCATGTAATAATGTCCACCACTTTTAATCCAAAATATCATGCATGTGCTCAAGATATTGAAATTATTTCCTATATTCGTGTTAAGGAATGTATATTGTAGCTCCAAACATGATAAGACGCTATGATAATTACGCTATGATACATTATTGAATAAATAAAATAACACTGACAACATTCCTTAGTGTTGTCAAAAAGGTTATTCTTGACCATGACCTATTTTCGGTCAGAATATTTAATGGATCGTGTGCTTAATTGTGGATGAAGTCAGTGCTAATATTCTTTAGGACTGTAAGAACGTTATAGTCTTTCTTGACCGATTTTCTAAGAGAGTTTATATGGAACGTGTGTTTTATTTTAGTTCAAGTCTTGTTGTAAAATTTAAAATTTAAATTTATACTTTTTACAATCTTTTGTTAAAAAAAACGTGATGTTTACCAATACTAATTTATGCACTTTATGATGATTTTAGGAAATGGGCCACTAATGGGAGCTATTGATTTTTGAGATGCGAACCTGATAAAAAATATTATATATTAATTTTTACGTTAATAAAAATTATTTTATAAAATTAAATAGGGTTTTTAACGTCCATAAAACTTTTATATGTACTAAATTATGCAATACTAAAAAATTTTATGGAAAATTTAAAATTTAAATTTATACTTTTTACAATCTTTTGTTAAAAAAAACGTGATGTTTACCAATACTAATTTATGCACTTTATGATGATTTTAGGAAATGGGCCACTAATGGGAGCTATTGATTTTTGAGATGCGAACCTGATAAAAAATATTATATATATATATATATATATATATATATATATATATATATATATATATATATATATATATATATATATATATATATATATATATATATATATATATATATATATATATATATAATAATAGGTAACCATTATAAACAAATTTTAACAGAGCAAGTGTCTGCATCATATAAAGCCACAAATTATACAATTATTTCAAAAACTGCAATTTGTAGCTTAATTGAAAGTTTGTTATGGACTGCAAGACAGACGGACTGACATCGCTTAAATACTCAAACATGTCTTTCTAAATGTTTTTATCGATTTACTTTAAGATCTAGGATCAATTAAATGGTCGTAATAAATAATTTGTATAAAATTATATACTTTTTGAACAAAATCAACGAAAATTACATTATGGTACCCGGGTACCACGGGTATTGACTAACGTTAATTTTTTTGGGTATGTACCGTAGGGTTAAATCAGTCGTAATTTTCTAAACAGTTGCTTTTTTTACAGCATCTTGCTGAAACAAGTTTACTTGATTTAGTTATCCATCACATACTAACTAAACACATTTTGCTGCTCACACACAAAACTGATTTAAGCAGCATCTAGTTTTTATTTTGTTCAGCAGTCAAATGAAATAAGCAGCGCACACACTTAGTTTTTTACTCAGCCAAGTTGATTTTACGTCTTAAGGCCGAACCACTCAACTTTGCAACGCAACGTAGAATGAAAAAAGTAGCGTAAAACATTTTGTACAACCAGTGAACAAAAATAAAGTATCATATGTTTTTGAGAATTCATTTTGTAAACAACGTTTTGCAGCGGTGATTTTTGTGTATTGTGATTTAAAATATTTTTTAAATATTTTTATTCAACATTTTGAAATAAAATAAAATGAATGATAATATAAGTGAAAAGTTCTTTCAATTGTTACAATTATATAAAATGTACAAGAATATTAAAAATAATTTAATCTATTGCTTAATTTAATAAAAAAAATTCCCTAATAAAACCAAAGCAAAAAATTGACCCGGAAGAAAGGCTGTCAATAACACTTTTGTAAGTGAAATTTTATTAAAATAAACAAAAAATAAATACTATTAACTGTGAACAATTACAGGTACTTGGCACATGGCACCTCAATACAAACAATTGCCTGGAGTCATAAACTGGGCAAAGAAACAGTTCGAAAAATTATATTGGAGACTTGCGAAGTTATTTGGACTCTATTGTCACCAATTTATATGAGTGAACCAACTACAAGCCAGTACATTGACATCGAAGAAGATTTTAAAAGAATGTGGGATATGCCAAACTGCGTTGGAGCAATAGACGGCAAACATATAGCCATAAAGTGTCCCAACAATTCCGGCTCTATGTTTTTTAATTATAAAAAATTTTTTAACATCGTTTTAATGGCAGTTTGTGATGCTAATTATACTTTTACGTCAGTGGGAGTTGGTAGTTATGGTAGTCAAAGTGACGGAGGTAATACATTTTTTAACAAAATTTAATTTTCCCTTACCATTTTTATAAATAAACATTGTATCTTCATAAATTTTTATGTTTTAGGAATATTTCGGACATCTCCATTTGGTGAATCAATTTTGAATAATGAAAAATTATTGCCAGGATCTCATACAAAATTTCCCCATTATTTTGTTGGAGATGCAGTATTTCCATTGAGACCAAACCTGATGCATCCTTATGCAGGTTCTAACCTTGAATCAAAGAAAACAATTTTCAACTACCTTCTTTCTCGTGCTAGAAGAGTTATAGAAAATTGTTTCGAAATATTAGCTGCACGTTGGAGAATACTTCTCACGACCATAGAATGCTATCCAAATAATTGTGAAAAAATTGTTTTGGCGTGTATTGTCCTGCATAACTTTATAAAAACAACCACCAAAGGTGGTATTGTCCTCCTAGCTTTGTAGATCATCATAGAGAAAATGGAATCATCCACGAAGGAGAGTGGCGAAATGTTGTAGGAACAAACGGTGATCGTCCTCTGCGTTCTTTTGTGACACATTCACTTAGATCATCGGAAGCTGCTGTTCAGTTGAGGGATAATCTGGCAAATTATTTCGAAAATGAAGGTGCAATACCCTTCCAATACAATAGATTTTAATTTACTGTTTTTATTGTTACATCTTGAAAACTTTACATGTACTACTATTTTTTTAATTTTGGTTATTTTATATTAAAATAAATCACACGGAAAATTATTATAAAACTATTCACTTTTTTAGAAACTGATAAAAAGGTTTATCTAAACGAATTTTAAATTCTTAACAAAATAAAATAGCTAACATGTATCTATTCATAATATTCCAATTTTTATGTTTTGTATATGCAAAATTATTATTTTACAACGATAATATCAAAAATCCCAAATGCAAAAAAAAAAATAAAAATAAAATATATAAAAATAAAATAAAATACATAATATTTTTAAATTTTGTGGAAAATTCCAATTGTAAAAAATCGTTTATGTTTACCTGCTCAACATTGAAAACGGTTTTTTGTATTTTTGTTTCATTTTTTTTATCATTATTTGTATGAGTGAAATTCTAATTGAATATATTGTACAATGTACATGCATATGTATATTCCATATTGGTATTCTACCTGCTTATAACTTGGAAACCTTTTTCTTGACATTGAAGAACCCTTTTATTGACATTGAAGAACGAATGTTTAAATTAAGGAAAACAAAAAACTGCCAAATAGTAAAAAAGAAAAACATGTATAATAGTATGCAGATATTTTGTTTAAATTAAATTTATTCAGTCTTTTATGTTGAAAATTCAGTTCAAAATATTCTTAATAATTCATTTCACTTTATAACAAAACATTTAAAATGTTTAACACTAAAAATATCACAACTAACAACTACAAACGTATAAATATTAAAAGTAGTTAAAAAAAGAAATAACAAAAACTAAATTGTATTCGTTTCAAATTTGCTTTTCATTACTAGTGAAGTCACTTTTTCCATTGTTTTTGCTTTTTGGACAGGACTCATTGCTGAAACTGTTAGCATTATCATTTTTCCCCATGCTTGGAAAGCGTCATTCTCCTTATCTTCTTCTTTTTGCTTACAAGCTACTTTAAAAGCCTCTACAGCTTCAGCAAAAAGTTCATCAATATTCGCACTTTTTCTTTTTTTTTTTGTCTTTGTTGGCAACTTTTCAGGAGGTGGCGAAGTACAAGGAGAGGCTAAAATTGTAACTATGTATGTCTTCTTTATCTTGATCTAATGACAAAGTTTGGTTGGTATATTTTGGTAAACAATTTTGAAGAACATCTCATCCTGAATTTAAAAAAACATTCTTATGTAAAATTTAAAACAATAATTTTATTTATAAATGTAATACTTACGGTCTTGGAAGTATGTGCGATGATAAAAAATCCGTGGAAGTCATCAATGGCCACTGATTTTGGACTTTTGCACTACTTCCAGATGGAACATTATCTCGCCTTTTTTCCCTTACATATCTATCACGCAGTGAAGTCCATTTTCTTATACACATTTCCTCTGTTAAACCAAAATTTTTTTTGTAGTTATTTAATTATTTTTAAATTTATACACAATTATTTCTTTAAATATACATGTATGTATATTAAAAACATTTATGTTACCTGGTATTCCAATTATAGTGCTTATCTCCTTCCAAGCATTTTTCTTCACTTCAATATTTTTAAAATTGGGATGTCTTTTATCGTAAATATATTCTCTTTCTTGCACCAACAATATTAACATTTCTTCATCCATATTTGAAAACAAATAATAATATGTACATACATACATATGTACATATATTAAAACTAATTTCTCCGTATGAATATGTTCTTCATCAAACCGCAAAAAACAAACTGTGATAGTATAATTTTTTGTAAACAATCAACCCTGTGTTGGTGTTTTGTAAACAAAGAAAACAGCTGTTAACAAAAAAAGTCACGTAGCTATGTAAAAATCTATTTTCTGTAGATTTAAGCCCCAACCTGTCAACTTTGCAACGCAACGCAGAATGAAGAAAAGTAGCGTGGAACATTTTGTACAACCAGTCAACAAAAGTAAACGTATCATATGTTTTTGAACATTCATTGTGTAAACAACTCTGTTTTTCAGTTATTTTGTGAGCAAAATAAATTACAGAGTTGTTTAAAACTTACGCAGCTACGTAAAAATCTATTTTCTGCAGATTTCTGCGATACGCTACCTAGAATTTTTGTGTCAATAGCTACATACACACATCTGCATAAAGCTGGTTGAAACAGCTGATTGCGATACGATGGATTTTTGTTGAGTGGTTGGGGCTTTAGTAGTGTGCGCTCAGCACACCGTAGAAACCTTTTTCAGCAACGTAAAAACAACTGGATAGTAAAGCGTGAATTAGTTGGTTGTTTATGTGACGTTTCCTCCCGCGAAGGAAACAGCTGATCGTTTATATTGCTTGTATTGTAATGCTAACAATTATTGAAACTTGACGTTGATGTGATATGATGTCTGATTCTGTTGAAAACAGAATTTTCTTGCGATGTTCCGTGACAGTTTTTAGCAGTGTTGCCAAATAATCACTTTTTTCTTACAATTAAACAAATATTTAACAAAATAAGAAGGTAAAGCCACTATATAAACAAAGAAATAAATTAACAAAAATAATTAAATACACAAACAATTAAATAGATAAATGTTTGGCATGTTTAATTTCAATCAGAGTTGCATTTTAGGTTTTTTCTAGTAAATAATTTATGGTAACTCTGTGTTTTTTTTTTTTCTAGCAAATGCCAAAAACATATGTCACGTTATTAATTTTAGATAATTGCACAAAATTCTTCCCGTAAATAAACGGGACATCAACATCACATAAACAACCAACTAACCCGGCCTTAAGACTGTATAGTTCTGCACAGTCAATATACAAAGTTGTTTAATTATGGTTTTTATTATTAGAGTAGCACGTCGTTGGAATTACTTACCTTTGGAACTACGTTTGTTTTCCCATTCCAATAATGCATTTCGGTTAAAACTACTAACGGTTCTTAACGAAGTACGGTAGTCGCATATTTAATAATTTTATTCTGTATTTTTTATTGATCTTTTTATTCTTATTTTAACATTCGTTGTTTATATTGGGATCAATTTGCCTTAACTTTCAATATTTATTGTAAATACTTTTTAGGCATGGGAACTTATAAGTTGTTTTTTGGTTTATGTTATTTATACATATATATACATATATACCTATATTTGTTTTATATAAATAGATTTATATGCATATATTTTATTATTTTTAAGTAATTATTCAGGATTATTTCTTTGTAATATAAGTTTTTTTGGCCTTAGGAGGCTTGTTATATTACTGTAAATGAATAAATAAATAAATAAATAATAAAATGAAGTGGTATAGTTTTTAAATGAAAACATATAGAAAACGGTGTAATAAAATACTATGAATTGTATTAAAGATATTTATATGTAGATTTATTAATTTTAATTAAAAAAACAAACATTTTTTATATAATATATTTATTTGCAATTTATTTAAAATTTTTGTATAACTTGTTTAAAAATATTAGACATTATTTAATATTAGTAGATGAAAAAATATTAACTAAATATTAAATGTTGTTTAAATTAAAGAAAAAAAATTAAAAAAAATTTTTGTTCTTATGAATAAGAAGAAAATTTTGTTATTTTGTATAATTTTCTTTGTTTTGATCTATTAAAGAAATTTGTAGTTAAGCTTAACTTTTGGACCCAATAAAAGCAATGTTTAATATAATTAAAACGTTAAATTGTAATACGAAACTCTTTTTATTTTTTTTAAATAAATGGTGGTTCAAAGAGCTTTCTTTTCAATTTTAAAATGCAATAACTGAGAAACTAAAAAATATATTTTCATAACCTGATATAAGTTCTAATAATATATGTATACAATATTATACTGGTCGGAATCGTATATTATAACAAAATAATAAATGAAAAAAAAAAATTGGACACTTTCAGAAAAAATTATGGCTCAATTGAGGATGGAGGCGTACGTGTACATTTGGAAGAAAAATTATATATTTTAAATTTGCAATACATATGACTATTAAATGGAAAAAAGTAGTTCCAACAATTGTATATTTGACTCATTGATTATACAAGTATGCAAAATTTATGTAGAATTTTCTGTATTTTTTCATCGATATTGCTAGTAAGTTAGAAGTTGCGAAATAATAATCACTAGATCATTAATACAAATAAGACTAAATTATCTCAAAAATTGTTTATATTTGTATAATAAATTGTCGACTTTTTAAATATTGAACAAAATTAATCAAAAAATTACAAAGTATTAAAATAATAATGGCCCAAGTTTTTCTATTATTTAGAGAATTTCAAGTCTCAAGATATTTTTGAATATAATCTAATAACTTAATAATTCTGTCAAGTACTTAATTTATTTGGCTATATTTAGCGATGTGTTATTCGTTATGTTTTTGCTATAACTGAACTATTTGAAAATATTTTATTCAAATAAATATGGTTTTAATAGATTTCTGATACTTAAAAATATTGAACATAGATTTTAAATTAACTGAAAACCTCTGTGTAGTACAAAGATTATCATTTGTCGAAATTGAAGAATGAGGTTATGAAATAAAATCGCTAATTATTAACAATTTTTTATTTGAATCAAAAGTACGGACAATCACTTTTAATTGGGTAGCATTAGTTTTCCATAGTGCAAAAACTCTCAGCTTTTAAAAAGTGACAAAAGCGTTTGGGACCACCCATTATGTACTTTTATGTGCATTTTGGGTAAAAGTGAGATGGGTGAACCGATAACCAAGTTGGTTTTAAGCTGGTCTATCATCCTGGGTTTTGTTTCCCACCAGAGAATGTGGTCTGTTTCACTATAACGAGATTATAATTTATAATTGTATTGTAATTATTCAATACATAAAAATAATTTGCTGTTATATAATTGTTTGAATTGGTTTTTGTACATTGATTTTACTTTTCATTGTTGTACGATTTTTATCTCCAGAAATTTGCAAAAATTTCGGTCTTTCTATATATGTATATTTAACGCAATTAAGTAAACGTTTCTTAAGTGGTTATATATATTTACAAATTTTCGAGATATTATCTTAAGATATTACAACTAATTATATTTTTAATCACAGAATTGAAAATATCTTAACTTTTATTAAATTGATTAAGAATAAGATAAATCAGCTCATATTTTGTAGAAAAAATAAAAATTGTAATTTTAGAAAAATTGTTCTTTACATTTATTCACGATTTAACTCTAAATTTTAAACATATGGACCTACATTCCATGTTATATCTTTCGGAATAGTAGCACACCAACAAAAAAGGAACTAATAAAGAGCTGAAAAAGTCATGAATTACTTAGTGGTGAAAAAGAGCTGCAGAAGTTCTTTTTCTAACCCATGATTGTCATTGGTAAGATGCTCTTCTTTTATATTTCTAGTTCATTTCTTTTGAAGTACTTCCTTTAAAACAATGTTTATAAAATTTTATAACAAAAATTCTGTTTTAGAGCTATCAAAATATAATGAATATGCTTTAAAATTTATAAAATTTTAATTTTCTTAGAAATTATTAACCTTTTTTCCCGCTAATTTTTTTGGAAGTAATTATTATTAAATTTCAAAAAAGTTGTAACAAAGTAGTTGTAAGAAAAAAGTTGTTCAAAAGTAGAACAAAGTGTATATTTACTGTTAGCGTGTAGACATCTATACTATATTTATATCCTGTCTAAACACCCATATTGTTCTTTCGTCTTGTGTAGACACACTACAACATAAATCCGTTTCCCAACACTAGTGGTGTGGTGAAATTAAAAGGCTAGGTTCTTTTAGTTTTTTTGTTTGTTAGATATTTAAAAAAAGGCATAAGAGCGCAAGTTAAATGGTGGAACCATATCGTGTGAAATTAATATTAAATAAAAATTGAAAATCAAATATATTAAAAAAAGACTGTGTTTAATTTAAATATAAAGTGAGTGAAAGAAAACTTAAAGAAAAGACAAAACTGCGAGTTAAAAGAAGAGCAAATAAGAAGAACAAATAAGGGTGGTTTTTTACATTGTTGCACTTAAGCATAACACCGACAACCTGTTACTGGGAGACGAATACAACAAGGAACCAGCTATACCCATCAACTTTCGAGGCAAAAAACTCTCCTAAACATTGGTCTTTCGCCCGTTATTAAATAAAAGGTGCGTACATTGAATTTTTAAAGTGGAAAATGTATCTCAGTGTAGCTCTTAATTTGTGTCTAGGTAAAATTGTGGTTATGTTCACATACAAAAATTAAAACGTGACTTTGTAAATTACATTGCCAATTTGTAAATCCCGCTACTGCTATATTTGTTGTTTCTTTATATTTTCCCTAAATTTGTCGTCCATCTTTTTGTACTTATTGGAAATTTGTGTGGTGCCGATTTGTTTCTGTCTCTTTTTCTCTCGACTATTTAATTTTTATTGGAAAGAATCTCCTTTTTTCGGTTGTTTCGCCTTTTAATAGAAAAAATTGTCGATTTTTGAAAAATACACGCGTGCTTCCGAAGAAGTTATTAACTTCGAGACTATGCTTTTAGAAGAAGATTTTACAAAGTATACTGTAGATGCATTTGAGTTTGAGAAAAAAGAGTTAAATAAAATTTGGGAGAAATATAAGAAATTATTCGATGAGTGGTTCAGACTAAACACCCGCAAGTGCGCAAAACTTATGTACGGTGTATAAATATTCTGTCAAAGGCCAGACAGCACTTAGGGAAAGAAAAGCATGAAAGTGAAGACTCAGTAGTTCCGAATTTGTGTGGTTCTATATCTGTGCCTCCATGTGATACAAGTGTTTTCCATGGAGATTGCGTATCATGGCACATTTAGAGACATTTTTACTGCAATCTACATTAATAATACTAGACTTAGCTCTGTAGAAAAATTATTTTACTTGTTCAGAAAAACTGATGGTGAGGCAAGAGATGTCAACCGAAATGTTGCTTTAACTAGTGAAAATTTTGAAATTGCATGGAATAATTTAAAATCACAATATGAGAATAAGCGAGTTTTGATAAATAGTCAATTAAAATTACTTTTTAACTTGGCCCCTTGCCAACAGGAATCAGCAACAGAAATTAAAAGGCTCCAAAGGGAGATTAATAATTGTATGGCAATTCTAAAATTGTATAATGTTGATATCGACTCATGGGACCCTATTTTTGTATTTCAATGTTCATCACGTTTGTCAGAGTGCTCGCTAAATCTTTGGGAACAATCGGTTAAAAATAAAACAGAGGTTCCCAAATGGGAAGAGTTAAACAATTTTCTCACAGTCAGATTTCATGCCCTTGAAAGCGTTTCAGATATTATAGCAACAAATAATATTTCAATAAGCGGTTCTAACAATAACAATAATTACCAAACAGTATCTAAAGTTAAGCAATTTAAGGCACACCACACAAAAGTAGATTCATTTCAATGCAAATTATGCAAGGAAAACCATAGAATTAGTTCTTGCAATAAATTTTTAAACATGGATTATAGGAATCGTGTTTCAACTCTGAAAAAGTTTCGATTTTGTTTCAACTGCCTTACTATTGGCCATATGTATGATGACTGTACTAGCCCAAACGGTTATTCCAAGTGTAAGAAAAAAACATCATACATTAATGCATAGGGATTTTATAAAAAAAATTCAAAGTCAACCAAACGGTACCTCGCAGGGCGAAAGTCAAAATAATTCTACACAAACAATACAGTCCGCTAACCTCCCTGGTCCCTCTGGAGTTGTTCAATCACATTACACCTCAGTTGCAAAGGAAGTGATGTTGGCCACAGCATGGGTCAATATCGTAACATTTGGTTCTTACTACGAAGAACGAGCTCTCATAGATTCTTGTTCTGATGAAAGTTTTATTTCTGAAAGAATACAAAAACTGTTAAGGTTGCCCACTAGCTCAATATCAGGTGAAGTTTCTGGTCTTGGGGGAGAGGTTGTAAGCAGATCTCATAGAATGACAACATTTGTTATTGTATCACTTTTCAATCAGAACGTATCTCTTAATGTTAACGCTTTGGTCGTGTCTCGTATAACCGGTAAGATCACGACACATTCGTTTAAGCCCCTAACTAATTTAGAATTTCCTAGTCTTAATAATGCTGATCCTAAATTTTATGAAACTGGTGAGATTGACTTACTGTTAGGCGGCGATTTATACCCCTTGATTCTTCGTGGGGGAGTTTTTGAATCCCTTGTAGCTCAAGAAACAATTTTTGGCTGGATAATCACTGCCCCAACACCCAGTATCTCCACACGTAAGGTATCGATGTCTTATATGACAAACGTGTCGATAGATGACCAGTTAACAAAGTTTTGGGAGTTAGAAGAAGTTTCTTATAAGAGAATTTTATCGGAAGAGGATAAGAAATGTGAGGAGATCTATCGTTCTAGCACCACAAGAAATTCCGAAGGAAGATATATTGTTAGTCTGCCCTTTAAGAATAATTATGATTCACTTGGTCCAAATAGACATATTGCTCTTAGTCAATATGTAAGAAATGAAAAATCATTAATGCGAACAGAGCCAGAAGATATGAATCACCAATAAGTACTCTTAATCGTTGGCGGAAAATTAAGACCATGCAGCGAGAAATTTGTCAACGCTGGAAAGAGGAATATCCTAAGGAGTTGCACAAACGTAACAAGTGGAAGATTCCCCAAGTTGATTTAAAAGTAAATGATCTCGTTGTTCTAAAAAATGAGCCATGTTGTTCCACTGAATTGCGCTTAGGTCGTATTATTAAAGTTTGTCCCGGTGCTGATGGCAAAGTTTGAGTAGCAAATCTTAAAACCCAAAATGGCATAATTACTCGACCGATACACAAACTAGTACTCCTACCGAGTTGCTCTAAATAAAATTTCATTGACGCCCTTTTTCTTTTTAAAAACTAACCCAATTAAATTTTCCTTAACACCTTTCAGCGCAAAATGTTAGACGGACTATTTAACCCCAACTATCCCTGCTCATTATGTAATAAGATGCATACGATACGCCAATGTTCACGTTTTGTGGTAATAAATGTCGAATAAAAACTTCGAGTTGTTGCCCAGCACTCTTTGTGTTACAATTGCTTGGCTCAATCCCATGGTCGGGCAAATTGTAAAAGTATCGACCGGTGTCGTCGATGTATGCAGGATCACCACACCTGGCTTCACCCGTTGCCTGCAGATCATATCTGGTTCCCAACGACTGCTGATATAAAGGTACTCCCACGACGAGGAGGAATGGTGCTATATATGAGAGCTCTCATTGACCCTACAGCAGCTAGATCTGCGGTGATGAAATGGGAAACCGATGATTTACGGTGTGTTGTTAAAGAAGGACGCACGACTATGACTTTGTTTCAAAAAAATGCAGAAAAGCGATGCATGGATATCGAATTTGTAGTCGAAAACAAGATCGTTCCCCATCTATTCAAATTGAATGGAGAGACAAATACAAACAGTCAGACGTTAAAAACGACGCCAATGCCGATCTTTACTGGTATATAAGCCGCAGATACCAACTTGTGCTGGGAACTGATATCATGAGTCGTATTTTAATTGGTCCTGTTAAAAGTCGCCACGGACGTATACATGTTCAGGAAACCGTATTTGGGTTAGCGTATTTTGGTGAAGGCGTCAAAAGGGAATAATCATCACCAGTACATTTTGTGGCTCTAAAATGCGCATTATTTAAATATATATATATATATATATATATATATATATATATATATATATATATATATATATATATATATATATATATATATATATATATATATATATATATATTTTTTTTTTTTTTTTACATTATTTTATTTTAACCCATAAAACAAATGAATATGAATTGAATTGATCCCATACCATTATTTTACAATTTCCCTTTGTATTTATAATGAATTAAAATAATAAATGAATTAGATTAGTTTTCATTATTATAAATATGTTTGTTATTTTATTAAATCTATTGAGTTTTAATAATGTATAAAGTACTTTTATGAATTTTGTTATGTAATTTTGTACTATCATAGCAACCGGGGCTGTATGTTAGCGTGTAGACATCTATACTATATTTATATCCTGTCTAAACACCCATATTGTTATTTTGCCTTGTGTAGACACACTACAACATAAATCCGTTTCCCAACACTAGTGGTGTGGTGAAATTAAAAGGCTAGGTTCTTTTAGTTTTTATGTTTGTTTGTTAGATAGTCAAAAAAAAAGGCATAAAAGCGCAAGTTAAATGGTGGAACCATATCGTGTGAAATTAATATTAAATAAAAATTGAAAACCAAATATATTAAAAAAAAAGACTGTGTTTAACTTAAAAATAAAGTGAGTGAAAGAAAACTTAAAGAAAAGACAAAACTGCGAGTTAAAAGAAGAACAAATAAGAAGAACAAATAAGGGTGGTTTTTCACATTGTTGCACTTAAGCATAACACCGACAACCTGTTACTGGGAGACGAATACAACAAGGAACCAGCTATACCCATATATATATATATATATATATATATATATATATATATATATATATATATATATATATATATATATATATATATATATATATATATATATATATATGATTATTTTAGATGCAAACCTAAAATATACATATATATTTTTTTAATGTTTTAGAAAATTTAAATTTTGAAATAATTAGAATATTTCTTTGATAAATTGTTTAATTGACTATATTTTTCCAATTAAAACCACATTCAACTTTTATTTATTACTAGCTAATACCCTGTGTGCTTCGCCACCCCCGAAATGAAATACATAGTAATTAAAGGATTGAAAAAATATACTAATTTTTGCATTTCATTTTTATGGGAGGGACCATACCCTCATAATCCTCTAATTTATTAGACAAATGTTTTCATGGATGTCAAAATTCTTTGTGCAAAATTTGAGCATTCCAACTCCAATAGTTTCCCAGATATACGAATTTTTGCATTTAATTCATATGGGAGGTACCATGCCCCCTACTTCTAGTCCGCCCATATTTTTCTTAAATATTAATATTGATACCAAAGTGGCTCCGACAAAATTTTAGAACTCTAACTGTTATATTTTCTCAGATATGATAATTTAATATTTTCTTTATATGGGAGGTGCCACGCCCACTATTGCTAGTGTACCAATTTTTGTCCAAAATATTCATATTGAAGCTAATGCTAGTCGTACAAAATTTGAGCTCTCTAACTTTTATAGTTTCCCAGATATAAAAATTTTGGTATTAACTTTATATGAGAGATGACACGCCCACTATTTCTTTTCCGCCCATTTTTGCACAAAATGTTCAAATTGACACTTAATTTTATTGTACAAAATTTGGGAAATGTAACTGTTATAGTTTCCTAAATTTGCGGCATTTGGTATTGGCAAGCAATATTAGGCGTGGGATGTGCCTCACCCCCTATTGCTAGTTAGCCTATTTTGCATATAGGTGTCAAAGTTGTTCGTGCAAAATTTGAGGACTCTAGTATTACCGATTTCCGAGATATACTACTTTTAATAGTTATTTAGTAAGTGGGCGAGGCACCTCGCCCACATGGAATTTCAAAATAAAAAGTTGCCTATTTTTCCTTCCAGGCATATAGGAACACACTGTGAAAAATTCAAGAAAATCGGTTTAGCCGTTTAGGCGGCTATAGACTTCAAACAAACATGCATACATACATACATACATACATACATACATACATACATACATACATACATACATATATACATACATACATACATACATACATACATACATACATACATACATACATACATACATACATACATACATACATACATACATACATACATACATACATACATACATACGTACATACATACATACATACATACATACATACATACATACATACATACATACATACATACATACATACATACATACATACATACATACATACATACATACATACATACATACATACATACATACATACATACATACATACATACATACATACATACATACATACATACATACATACATACATACATACATACATACATACATACATACATACATACATACATACATACATACATACATACATACAAACACATTTTTATATATATAGATTTATTATATGTGATTTACATATATAATTTTCATATATAGTTTTATAAAACTGATAATTTATTATAACTTACGTGTAAGTCATTATACTTCCGTAAATCTTAAAGATTATATAAATGTTACTTACAGTGCTATTCTCTAATTCATGACAATTATCATCAATTAATTATTACTTATCATATGCTTTTATGACTGTGACAACTGTCACCAAAAAATATATAAAAAAATTTGTTCAAAGCCAGCATGAAAAAAATTTTTTATTGTCATATTTTTTTTACTACCACAATAATTTTTTTTGTCACTCGGTCGAGAATTGCACTGTTATTATAATTATTTTTGTATAATCAAATGTCTTCGGCTGAGGTCTTAATAAAAGTAAAAAATTAATTAAGACATTAAAGCCGATCAATAAGAAAATAATAAATTATTAACCAAAAAGTCTGCAACATACAAGGTAATAACTTTTATTTTTACAAACATAAAAAAATAAATAAAAATCACAACAAATCTTTATTATTTCGGTAACATAATACATACATATAAATATAATGTATTTTTTTTATTTATCTTTACAAAATTTCTATATTTGTTAAATGAAAAACTTTTTTTATTTAAAATTAATAAAATAAAGATATATGTATGTATGTAATATCTTCAAAAAAAATTCATAATATTTTATTGCACCGTTTTCTATTTGTTTTCATTTAAAATAATCAACTTCATTTTCATTCTTAAATTTAAAAACAAAATCCAAACAACTTTGTATAATAGATCAAAACAAAGAAAATTATACAAAATAAAAAATTTTTCTTCTTATTGAAAAGAACAAACATTTTTTTTCTTTTATATAAACAACATTTAATATTTAGTTAATATTTTTTTATCTACTAATATTAAATATTATCTAATATTTTTATAAAAGTTCCACAAAAATTTTAAATAAATTGCAAATAAATATATTATATAAAAAATGTTTGTTTTTTAATTAAAATTAATAAATCTACATATAAATATCTTTAATACAATTCATAGTATTTTATTGCACCGTTTTCTATTTGTTTTCATTTAAGATAATCAACTTCATTTTCCTTCTTAAATGTAAAAACAAAAACCAAACAACTTTGTAAATCAACTGTACAGAACTATGCAGTCTTACTATCCAGTTGTTCTTACGTTGCTGAAAAATGTTTCTACGTTGTGCTGAGCGCACACGACTAAGACGTAAAATCAACTTGGCTGAGTTAAAAACTGAGTGTGTGTGCTGCTTATTTTATTTGCTGCTGAGCAAAATAAAAACTGGTTGCTGCTTATTTCAGTTTTGTGTGTGAGCAGTAAATTATGTTAAGTAATTATGTGATCGAAAATTAAAACTTAAACTTTTTTCAGCGCAGTCGCCAGGTGAAAAAAAAATATTTGTGTGTTTAAAATTAAACGCTGCTTTTAATAGATATTAAAAACAAGTCATTAATAGATCCTTTGACGAAACTCTCTATAAATACTTTGTCCCATTACTGTAACATTTCCTTACCAAAAATTTTCGCTGTTGACATTCAATACACAAATTTACTTAAACAGTATCCTTCATTAATATCTGAACCCGACTATACAAAACCATTAATTAAGCATTCAACGGTACACAGATTGACAACGAATAGCCCCTTACCATTTACAAAGCCTATATGACGTTTAGACCCCATTAAATATAAAGTAGCTAAAACCGAATTTGACTTTCTTGCTAAGTCTGGGATTTGCAGACTAGAGCCCTGCAAACTGTGTCTTATAAGGCTGTACAAGCCACTTGATATTTTTCAAGTGTTGTTATCAGTGTGTGTGCGGAGTAATAAATACTGTTCTGCAGGCACTTAAAACCATACAAATACTGCGTGTGTGCTTCAACTTTATGAACAAATCATGAGTGTGCTATGATAGCGACCAAACAAGCCTCTCAAAGGCTTGTATAAAAAAATACAAGCCTTTTGACCACTTGTTTGCTTCAATAAGGAAAAAAATTGTGTTTTCTTTTTTATTAAAATTATATGTGTGTGTGTGCGTTCATGACTGTATAAAGTAATTTCGTAAGTAAAACAGTCGTTTAAAAGTATTGTTTATAAACTTATTGTTATTTACGATCAAATAAATTATTAATGTTACTAGTTATAACAATTTAAAGAAACATGCATTAAGTTTTATTAGTAAACAGATTTTATTAAATATTTAAAGTTTTTTACAAGGTTTTTTTATATTATTACTTAAAACAAATATATACTTAATTACTTATATACTACTTTCTTATACATATGTATATAAATACTTAAACTATATCACAGATAATAATGTTGTCTGTATTCATGTGAAGAAACATAATCTGTGAAAAGATGGTTGAGTTGGAGGAAAGATTCGTTCTTTTTTCCGATAACAATTGTCTAGCAATTGAAAAAACTCTTTCGGAACTTGCACTACTTGCTGGAGTAGCCAATAGTTTGCAGCTTAATTTATACAACAAAGGCAACTGTGTTCGATGTAAATACCACCAACTGATGACATTAAAGTTTTCTTCGAAGGGAACATCCAGGTTTTGGTATGTTTGAATTTCTCTAGCTATTTTATCATCCCATGTTAGATTTGATGTTGGCGATACAAAATTCTTGAAATATGATGCTATTACTGATGTTTTAGTTGATGTTGGTGATTCCATGATTTCTTCACCTTCATTTTGCCAGAGAATTTTTAACTCCTCTGCACATTTTGATTTTATATTATCCATTTCGTCTTTTGAAAATTGTAACAGTTTATTCGCGGTTGGAAAAAGGAAATGTGCAATTTTATGCGTCATGGATATATTTAAAAATACAGTTGTCTGTATATTTTCAAATAATGCTTCCTTAAATTTTTTTACGAGTTCAATATCATCATCTTCTGATATGCAAGTGTCCCTCAATCCATTGATGTATGCATAAACTAAATGTAATGTAGCATATTTTTCTCCTTCTAAAGTTTTGGACGCCTGTTCAAATTGTCTCATGACGTTCACAATTCCTTTAATGTGGCTTATGTTTATTTTTTCGACTTTTTGAAGCTCATTTTTTTGCTGCAATATATTATTGACATCCATCCAATTTTTTTCCACAGATTCCAAAAGGTAATACATTGTGTTCCACCGTGTAGGACAATGAATTTTTAATGTTTGGCTTAATTTGCAATTATCGCCAGATTTCTTGAAATATTTAACCAATTTCGAGCATAAATTACACAGTTCATTTAGTTCCTCTACATTTTTAATAGCCTTTTCGATTACATTATTAAGTAAATGGTTAATGCAATATATGTGTGGAAAACAATTGAACGCAGCAACCATGTTGGAACCTCTGTCTGTTACCATAACTCCATCTTCCAGTTTGCAATCATATCTTCCTAGTAAAGTTTGAGCTTTTAATCTAATGGCATCATCTAAAATAAATAATTATTAAAGATATGTGGTTCATTTGGTATTCATTTTTTCATTTATGTAATAGTAATATAACTGTTTAAATTTACTTACGCGTACATCTTTCCCCATTCATTGAATTAAGACCTATCAACCTGGAAATCAATTGGTCATTTTTTGTATAATGGATAGTTAGAGAGATATAACTTTTCCGTAAATAGTTGTCCGTCCATATATCTGAAGTTAATCCAAAACCATTTTTGCAGACAGCATTGATTTCATGTTTAACATTAGGAATGTTGCTTCATATATTTTTTCAATATTCCGCGATATTGTGGTAGGATGTGGTAATAATTTTTCTACATCAACATTTGGTCCATACTTCGCTCCAATTGAAATCAAGAACTCCGAAATCTGCATTAGACCGGTATCTTGAACAAATTGAAAAGGCCGACAATTTTTTATACACCATTCGGAAAATAATCGCGTTGCTTTTTTTTCGTCTCGTTGTTAACCTCTACTTTTTCTGTATTAGTTTCCTTCGTGGTGTAGTAGCACTTATGTCTCACCAAGTTCGATGTGGTTCTCAAATCATATTTTAAAACAGTAAAACACTTTATGCAGGCAACTTTGTTTGCTATTTCAGCTCCTTCCTGGTTTACAATCTTTCCAAATGTGTCCCAAATCTTGCTTCTGCCTCTTTTCGTAGTTATTTTGAATGTTCCTGACAGGATATTTTGTTTGATGCTGGCAGCGTCCATTGATTCAGTAGGAGTTGAATTCTAAATACATAAATATTATATATTTTGTTTAGTAAAGTAACTTTAAAAAATAATTTTATTTCTTACCATTACTTCTGCCATTATAAGTATACGAAGATATGTATATTTTAACACGATTGTGAAAACAAATAATTTGTTGGAGCACAAAAAATTCAATTCTGAACACGAGAACACTTTTGAAATAACTGTTGAAAGATTTTCATTCATAACTTCATTTATAGCATATATGAAATATATTAGGTAATAATATTATAATTTTATTTATAAACTCATTTTTACATTAGGTAATAATATGTATAAGCCTTTTCTAAAAATAACTTTAGTCCAATAAAAACAGGTATATTTCTTAGTGTAAAAAATTTATTTAAAACAGCAAGAATTTGGCAATAAAATCTGTAGAAGCACCTAAATAGATCAATAAGAAACAGGTACATATGTTCTGCACTGTAAAAAATGTAAATTTATTTTTTATAAAACCACGAATTGAGTTCGCTTACAACCAGGTAAAACAGCATCCTTTACTTGATTATATATTGAACATGTACATATGACGGGACACACAATTTAGGTAAACGTCTTAAAATATTTCATTTATAATTTTATTACAGTGCAGATGTTCCATCGTATTCTTAACATTTGGGAAAATTTATTAGTCAAGGAGTAAACGTATATGGAAACGAATTTGAAAAATGAAAAGACATTGTTCTATATTATTTCCTTTTAGTTTTAAAATAGAATGATTACTTAGTAAATATAAATTAAATGCAATAAAATCTATCATAATATAAATAAGTACAATTTTAAAATTTTTTATAAACATACAATTAACAATAAGACTAACTTTATTTAAAATATAAATAAATACTAAAGATAAAAATTTTCTAACTTACATATGTAACTGACAGTTTCAAATGTCAACTTTAATTTTTTTACTTTTTTAACTCTTAATAAAGAGTATTTTTTAATAACTTTATGAATTCACCCTTTTACATTTATTTAGAAAAGAAGAACCAACAATAAAATATAGACATACTGTATATATGTGTGTGTATGCAAGAATATTTATAAACAACCACTTTTTACACATTATGAAGATTTTTTGCCACACACAGCAACTACGTATTACAAAAAACAAACAAATCATTAAGCCCACTTGAAATCTTTAAATCATTTCTCAACGTCTTGTATGATTTGCTTTTTTTTGCCACACCACTTGCACCACTTGTTTACGATAAATGATTTGAACGCACGGATTTGCAGTCGCTCATACACAGTACACACTTGCTTTGCTTCGGGCAGCGAACAGTACGAACAGTATTTATTGTTGTTTTTGCACATGTTGGCTATGAAACACACACTTGAAATTCAAGTGTGTTTGCTTTTCAAATCATCTTGCGCAGGAGACTATTGCAGACCTTCGAATTCTTGTGCAGCTTCCGCTCTACATTTAGTCTCAAAAAAGAACCCAAATGAATGGCGTCCTTGTGGTGATTTCAGACGACTCAATTTTATAACTGTACCTGATAGATACCCTTTGCTACACATGATATAATATAAACATGACAACAGGCGCGGATCCAGCCAAAGCATTTGGGGGGGGGGGGGGGGGGGTAATTTTTTTATCATCACTGGAAAAATTATGTTTTTATATATAGTTTTAGAACTATGAAAATTTAACCAATTTTTTTTTTTTTTTGTTTTTTGACAGAAAACTGGTTATTTATAATTATTATTTTTAATTACATACAAATATGCAAAATTACAAATATGTATTAAAATAAACATTTCTCAGAGAATATTGAAAGGATTTTAATTATAAAAGCCGTGTTTTTACTTCTGTAATACTACTGAATAGTTCAAAATAAAATAATTTAAACAAAGAGTGCATCATTAGAAAAACACAAAAAGCTAAGCTATTTAGATATGAATGGGATGTCAAGCACACTAGAGAATGGTAAATCGATTTCGATTTTAGTCGATTTTCATGGGAAAAAAAGTCGGTTGTTTGCAATCGATTTTATGTTAACTATTTTATACTGAAATCGATTATTTAGTTTCAAAAATCGTGTTTGTTTTAAAAAGTTAAAAAAATATGTAGAATTATAAAAATCTTATAAATTAAAATTTTTTGGTTGGTAATAATAAAGTTATGTCCGCTTTTTTAAACATAATTTGGCGGGAATAAAATTTAAAAATGCACCCAAGTGGAGTTTGCCAATAGAAAATGAAAAAAAATCCCAATATTTAATTCGCAAAAGATCTTAGTATTTTTACATATCATTCCTAGCTGGGCAGTTGGCAAAACAATAGTCTAAATCCTCTGAAGGAAAAAATAAATAATAAAACAATTTATCCTAATATTAATGAAATTGCTCGAGAATATCAGTACCGTGTGAACTTCTTTCTTGAAGGATGTCCTTATAATAACCCAGCAAAGAAACAGGCTTAGTAGTGAACATAGCCTTTTTACAAAGCTTTACTGAAGAAGATTGGTTTGATAGATAAATAAAATATTCACAGATTTCTTATATATTATATACATAACTTTTATATTTGTGACCTGAATATTTGAAATAATTTTATAGGTTTATTTTTTAATTTTTAGATGTTTTTGATACACTTTTGACTTTATCAATAAAAAAATCGACTTCAAAATAAAATCGATTTTGGGGACCGATAAATCGATTTTGAAAATCGAAATGAAAAAAGTTGATCGTAAAATCGAAAATCGAGTTTTGGCATTGTTTACCATTCCCTAAAGCACACTGAACTATCTCTTCGTTATGTGAGTAATTTTTAAAATTTATTTTTTTACTTAGATGAAAATTTGAAGTTAATCTGCTAACACCAAAACAAGTATCCAATAAATCACCAAAATTATTATATCAATCACTAATAACTACAAAAAATTAAAAATAGAAAACATTTTTTAATTAAAAATTGATTAAATCAATCAAGTAGATGATTGAATGAATTAAACATTTAAATGTGAAATAAAATCTCACTTAAATTTAATTTTTACTGGAATATATTATATGTCAACTGGAAAATATACACTAATAATTTTTTCGGCAAAGAGGAGCCCGTGAAGAAAATCTAGTGAAAATTATGTAAATAAATCACTTTATAAAATTTCATACTATTTCAGTCTGAATGTTTATATTTTTGTAGTTTTACTCAAAAAACAATCTTCTTGAGTACATCACCAATTTTCGAGAAAATTCGAAAAAAACTATTTTGAGATTAGTTGCTGAACTAAAAATCTTGGAACTCCCTAAATTTTAGATTTTTTTATTAGGAAAAACATACCTTTTAACTATATTAAAATACTTTTCTATTTTACGTATTTCTTTTTTAAGTCTTAATGATATTTTGTTTACAATAAAATGAGATGTCAATATTTAAAATCGTTTAAAAACTAAAAAATTTTATCAAAAAATTTTTCATTTACTTTAAGCAAATTATTTCATTTTAAGCTTTATTTGTAGCATACCTTCTGGGGAATTTCACATAAAATCGAATAAGTTCTTCAGTTTTTATCTAACTAAAAAAAACAAATCTTGCTATATTTACAACAAAAATGTTTTTAAATTGATTGCATATTTTTTGTTGACTTTTACAGAAAAATTCTAATGCATTGAATCACCAAAAATTTCAAACCAAAGAAATAAATACGACAATAAAATTGATTATTCTACTTTCAAAATATCTTAATAGAAAAAATACAGGAACCTAAAAAATTTAAGCATAACTCCAAAATTTAATAGGCTTTATTTATGATGCTATTTATGTCATTTCCCGAATAATTTTTCAACGCTATAGGGTGTATTTAAAAATTAATTTTTGAATATGAAAATTTTTCATACAGGTGTGCGAAAAAAGTACAACAACTCTTCAGGAAAGCAAGAGAAATTTTCAGAAGGTTTAATAAAATATTAAGCGAAAAGTATTATTTTTGTTATCGTCCTCTAGGAAAATTGTAGATATTTTCTTGGGAAAATGTTAAATTAATAGTTTTATTTAAACAATTTTTTTCTTAACACAAAATTGTGAATATTTTCAATAAAAATAGTTTAAAGTTTTTTCTTGAAAAATTAAAATTTTTAGGTCTTTACTAGTTTATTTATAAATTAAATCTGTGTAGTGAACCAAAATTTCTATCATATGTAAAATTTATTAACATGCCTATTCATAGAAAAAGTATTAAAAAAGTCACAATTTTATTAAGACTAATAGTTAACATTATTGTTGTGACTCAATCACAACTCCATATTCTGTTAACATAGTCACAAAACATGCTTAACATTCTATGCAAAGTAAAAATGTAGACATTCCTTGTCAATTGAAAATAAAAAATAAAAATAAAATATTTTGTACAAAATTTTTAAATTTTCAAATAAGAACTGATAATATGCGAACTAGAATCCAAGGTCCGATAAAAATCTGCAGGAAATGTGGGTAAGAGTTTGACATATATATTTCGCTATACGTATTATCGCTCTTTGATCCTGAATGGTTTCAAATGTGCATGCATGCATTGTTTTTTCCGCAACAATTTATTTTTTATATTTTCATATTTTTTATTTTCAATTAAAATGTCTTATTATGATAGTCACAACACTTATGACTGTGTACATATCAGGTCTTAATTCTGAATAGAATTTTAAGACTATAGTCACAATTTGTGTGTTATGACTATTTTTCAGTCACAATATTTTCTGTGAATAGGCATGTAAATCTAAAAAAATATTATATTTTGTATAAAAGAGCTGGGAAAATTTTGTGTTATTTATTAATAAATGGTTGACTTTTATTAAATTTTTACTGTGAAAATGCTTTTGTTCATTTTTGATGTTAAAAAATTATTTCGTATAAAGTTTTGAAAAGATTCGGATTTATAAAATAAAACATATTTTTCATGAAGTCGAAATTTTTAAGTAATATTAAAACATTAGTTATTGTAATTTCAATATGACGTAAAACTAGCACTTATACAATATTTTTTTTTTTTACATATAAGTTTTTAATTGTATGTAAAGTTTAAGCTTGAATTTAATGAAAAAAATATATAGGAATTGCATTTCCTATATTTTTTCTATTTTTAAAAACCCATTTATTTGCTTTAAATTTTTCGAAGAAAAAATACCATAAATACTTTTTTCTAAACATAGTTTGGCCATTCCTAGACTATATTGAAGATAAACTCATTCTGCCTTCATTTATTTTGACTAAAGAAAATTTTCCTTAAAGAATTTTTAATTTTTCCTTTTCCTATTGTAAATTTTTAATTTTTCTAAGGTCAAAAATCCATTTTGGGGGGGGGGGGGGGTAATTTCCGATTTCACCCCCCCCCCCCCGTGGATCCGCGCCTGCATGACAAACAAAAGAATTTTTTCAAAACTTGATTTAGTTCGAGCTTTCCATCAGATACCAATGGCAGAAGAAGATATTTTTAAAACTGCAATTACAACACCATTCGGCCTATTTGAGTTTATCCGTATGCCTTTCGGATTAAGAAATTCAGCTCAAACTTTCCAAAGGTTTATTAATGAAGTTTTTGATGGATTTGACTTTGTATTTGTGTACATCGATGACGTACTAATAGCTAGTGAAAACGAAAATGAACATTTAGATCATTTAAAACTAGTTTTCAATCGTTTAGAAGAATATGGTCTAAATGTCAAACCTGGAAAATGCACTTTTGGAGTGTCAAATATAGATTTCTTGGGTCATAATATTTCGGAAAATGGAATTCAACCATCAGAAGAAAAAGTGTCTGCAATGCGTAATTTTGAACAACTAAATACAATTAAACAAATACAGAAGTTAATAGGAATGGTAAATTATTAATATAGATACATTCCTAAACTAGCAGAATTATGTAGTACAATTCATGCAATGATTACAAAGTCACTGAAGAATAAACGAAAATCATTGGAATGGAACAGTGAGAGTTGTCAAAGTTTTGAATCAATTAAAAACCAATTGCTTCAAATATTTTATTAAACCATTTTGATAAAAAAATATAGCACATTCGATCGTGAACTAATAGCAATTTATTTAAATATAAAGCATTTTAAACATATGCTAGAGGGAAGGGAATTTACAGTTTATACTGATCACAAGCCATTAGTGTTTGCTTTAAATTCTAAAACGGAAAGAAGTCCACGACAAACGAGACATTTAGAAAACATTTCGCAATTTACAAATGATATTAGGCATATAAGAAGCAAATCAAATGTGGTAACAGATGCACTTTTAAGGACTTGTGAAGTAGATGCATTTCAAAATTCAGATATTAACGTGAAACTTTTATATAATGAGCAACAGAAAGGTACTGAGCTTAGGGATATATTAGAAGATAGAAATAAACATCCTAATTTAAAACTTATGAAGATTCCACTATTTGATATTAGTTTATGGTGCGAAACTTCACAAGATTTATCTAGACCTTTTCTACCGAAAACTTTGCGAAAAATAGTTTTTGAGAAGTTACATTAAATTTCTCATCCAGGTGTAAGAGCTACTCGTCGTTTAATTTCTCACAGATATTTTTGGTCAAAAATGAATAAAGAACTTAATACTTGGTCCAGACAATGTATTAGTTGCCAAAAATTTAAAATTAATAGACATACAAAATCACCTTTGACGAAAATTGAAATACCTAAAGGCAGATTTGAACATGTTCACCTAGACATAGTAGGACCACTACCTCCATCTCGAAATCATCGATATATTTTGACGATTATTGATCGTTTTACACGTTGGCCTGAAGCTTATCCCATTAAAGATATTTCAGCACTCACAGTAGCTCAGATTTTCTTTACAAATTATATAAATCGTTTCGGAATACCACTTAGAATTACCAGTGACCAAGGAACATAATTTACCTCGAGAATATTTTCAGAATTAACAAAATTTTTAGGAAGTCATAAAATTGTCACAACACCTTATCACCCGCAATCCAATGGAATTGTGGAAAGATTTCATCGACAGTTAAAGGTAGTTACCATGACTAACGAATGTTCTGAAAATTGGTACGATATTCTTCCGGTGGCTTTGCTAGGTCTCAGATCAGTTTTCAAAGATTTAAAATGAACACTCGCTGAAATGGTGTATGGCCAGAACATTAGATTACCTAGAAAAATGGTTGTTTAAAACACAGATGAAAGCTCTTTTAATTTTTTAAATAAATTAAAAGAATATTTCAAAACTGTTCGTTCAAATTTATTGCAACACAAAAATCCTAATGCGGGTATATATGACCCAAAAGACCTTTCTACTTGTAAATATGTTTTTGTACGCGTAGAACAAAGAAAATCTTTACAACAACCATACGAAGGTCCATACAAGATGGTTGAAAGAGGTGAAAAGGTTTTCAGGTTGGATATAGATGGTACAATTAAAACGATTGGAATAGAAAAATTAAAACCGGCATACATAGAAAACACAAATACTGAAGATACACTTCAAAATAATAAAAAATTTGTTTCATTTAATTTGTTAAACATTAATCTTTCCGAAGGGGGAGTATTGTAGGTGATCATATATAAACTTTTAATTATTGTTTGAAAACTTATTTTAATTTTATTACCTTAGATTTTAGTGAATATCAAATTTGATTGTAAAAATATTCATTCTGATTTTGAATTTTCATTAATAAATATTACTATAATTTTGTTAAACAAAAATAATCTAAAATATAATTAAACATCTACAGTATAAATTCATTGAATACCATAGAACTTTGTTACAAGTTGGACAATACAGCCCTAAACTTCAAAAATTAAAATCTTTACTTTTTAGCCTGTCTTGGTAAAGTTTTTTCGCTATAGCGGGTCCAACTTTCACACGATTTTTTAAAAAATTTTATTATTTCATTAACAACAAATAGAAAAGAAAGAAAGAATTTTAAAAAATATTTTCGGAGTAAAAAGTTACAAGCATTTAAATTTAAACTTTCAAAAAAAGTTGATTTTTTTCCTTTTTTTTTTGCCAAAAAAGTGGTTACATTCTTTTTCTGTTATATAAAAATTTTCTTTAGTATCATATTTGAGTTACTAAACCAGAGTTTCCCAAATTTGACCTATCATAAGTTTATAATCCTTCAATATATACTTGTTGTATATCAATGTTTAGAAAATTTGTCTTCTTTTCAAATATGTATAAAAATTTTTACAATACGAAAATTTGTTGAAGACTTTTTGCAAAAATCACTGAGAAAGGATGGATTTGTGATTTTTTGCATATTTTTCATTTTTAATTGAATAATATTTTACAAGAGCTCGCTCTCGTTCCCCCGTAATTCAATTACATGAAGAAAATACACAAACAATATCACCATCCAAAAATTGTTTAGAACAAAACATAAAAGAAAATATGAAAAAATAAAATATAACAACAACTCTCATGGATATAAAAACAACTCAATCATTGCCTGTTAAATCACAAGCTTGTAAACCACTAGCAACAACAACTAGTGAGAGTTTGAATGTAATTAACCCTACCGGCAGCATAGATAGAAATGATGGTACACAAAAAGGTGCAATCCCGAAAAATAAGATAAGTACAAAATCTCCAATTCCAACAGGTATGCTTAGATATGTATTAAGCATACCTGTTGTATTAACAAAAGAAATTCAAGCCCCCAGAAAAGTTTTACTTCTGCTAAGAAACAAAAGGTATTTGATAAACCCTTGATGAATAACCGTTTTGCCCTAT
Source organism: Protophormia terraenovae (assembly GCA_951394005.1). Taxonomy (NCBI): domain Eukaryota; kingdom Metazoa; phylum Arthropoda; class Insecta; order Diptera; family Calliphoridae; genus Protophormia; species Protophormia terraenovae. The sequence continues at coordinate 66,793,474 of OX596074.1, forward strand.
TGAGTGATGATATAGAAAAAAATCATTCAAATGATAATTCTATTGAAAAATCATCTAAGCCCCCACCAATATATCTTCGCGAACCTAGTTCCAATAATTTGGTTAACACATTTATTGAGCTTATTGGTAAAAGCAATTTTCATATTGTTCCAATAAGAAAAGGTGGCGTGCAAGAAACAAAAATTGTAATAAACACTGAGGATTGTTATAGAAAAATCTCTCATTACCTACTAAAGGAGTACTAAAAGTTTGACTGTTGTTATTAAAGGAATAGAGTCCTGTGTAGAACCAACTGAAATTAAGGAGGCCCTAGAAAAGTTGGGCTATCAAATAAAAGTTGTGGTCAATATTTTTAATAAAGATAAGATTCCCCAACCAATGTTTAGAGTTGAGTTGGAGCCGAACGATGATAAGTTAAAGGAAAATGAAGCGCATCATATATACTCCTTGCGAAATCTATTGAATCACAGAGTCACTATAGAGGAAACTCTTAAGAGAAAAGGACCTGTCTAATGTGGCAATTGCCAAGAGTTCGGTCATACTAAAAATTATTGTACCCTACGTACAGTATGTGTAGCATGCGAAGATCTTCACTCATCATCTCAATGTGATGTTGTGAAAAAAGGTCTCAAAGAAAATGTGGCAACTGCGGTGGCGACCATTCCGCCAAGGTTAAGAGAGAGTCAAATGGAATTGTTGAATACGCACCTGTAAATACCATTACTAACCAAATAAAGTCTGGAGTAAGTGTTAGTAATGAGGGTATGGCTTCAGTTAAGCCAAGTTTAAAAACCGATCAATCGAGTACAGCCAATCCTGGAAATATCTCCTATGCCAGTGTTTTAAGAACGAGTTTCCAGCGACCTAATTTCCCCCGAAATTCGGGAGGGTTAGAAACTTTAATGCAAACTCTTACGCAAACTGTTACCTCTCTAAACCAAAGTATTACCAACTTTATCATCCAAGCAGAACACAATATAAGAGCTTTTAAGAGCGCAGAATCAAATGATTCAAATCCTCTTACTGAAAAAATTAGTTATTTGAAAATATGTTTTTGGAATGCAAATGGTTTAAACCAACATAAATTGGAAATATCATACTTCATGAAGCAGCAAAATATTGATGTGATGTTAGTAATTATACTGTCCTTTTATTTTAAATAAGGAAACAAGTTATTTTTTATTTAAAATTAATATTATTTATTTAAATATAGTTTACGCTTAAAGTCCTTTTTTTAAGGATTATTTATTATATATATTTATTATAAATTATGAAGTTATAATTTTTATTGTGCTTGCTTTGAGAGCTTCTTTATAACTGCTCCAAAAAATAAAATAATCGATCTTAGTTGATCTATTTAAAAATGTTGAAAAACGGTTCATCAACGATCATGATTGGTCAAGTCTTTTCTTTATCTTTATTACGCACTAACATAAATAAGTAAAGAATATTGGTATGTATGTAGATATATGCATGTAATTGTATAGATTTACATACTATTAATTTTATAATTCTTCATGCCCAATCATGATAATTATCTTGCAAGCTTGTGCATGTCCGATCATCTCGACTGCAGTAGACATGCGTAAGTACATGTGTATGTACATACGTATGTACGTTCAAAACGTAAGCAATAAAAATAGAATTCTGCATTCCCAATTGCGACAATTAGCAACAGTATTATATAAATAATAATTTTGAGTATTTAATTTTTGTAAACGATCCAAAGCAAGCACTTAGTAACAAAATAAGTATGTACATACATATATATAATGACATAGTAAGTTAAGTAATTATATTAAGAATACAATATAAAAATACATATATATTTACTGTTAGTCTCAGAGACTCATCTCACAAATAAATACAATTTTTATATTACAGGTTATTCATTCTACTTTACAAATCATCCGGACGGAAAAGCACATGGTGGTACTGGTATATTAATTTGAAATCGAATACGACATTATGCCCTAGATTACCTGCAGGCAACTTCTATTAACCTTAAGTGTTTCGCTGGTGACTTAACGCTAAGCTCGGTGTATTGCCCACCACGATTTTCTATGACGAAGGAAAAATTTGAAGAATTCTTTAAAACACTAGGAGATCGTTTCCTGGTATGTGGCAACTATAATGCCAAACATATTTATTGGGGTTCTAGATTGATAAATCCCAATGATCCCAATGGCATGGATTTTGTGTCCCCTGGACATCCAACATGTTGGCCGGCTGATCCTAGAAAAATTCCTGATTTCATAGATTTCGCCATATCTAAAAATATAAACCGAAATTCAATAAATACGTAAATTTCATATGATTTATCTTCTGATCATTCTCCGATAATAGTAACATATTATGGAAGGACTAACATACCAAAATATCCTACTAATACTTTTTATAGGACAAATTGGTTAAAATATACACAATACATATCCACACAAATCCATATTTTCATTGTGAGGAAGATATAAACAAATGCGTACACGACTTTATGTCGTTAATTAATTTAGCTATGGACCATTCAAAAATTAAAACTTTTAAGAATGATAATAAGCATATTTCGAATTATGAAATTCAAAACCTTCTTCTTGAAAAAAGAAAATGTAGAAGAGAATGGCAACAAACCAGATCACCAGCTGCAAAGTTGAGGCTTTCTACAGCTCTGTCTTTCAACCAAATCCCCGAACAAAAAATTTTGTATTGGGAGAGACACCTGACACTACACTAAATAATGATGATATAATTGTTGTTAGCCCAGAGGATATTAATAAAGTTATCAAGGAAAATATAAATGTTAGAAAATCTCCTGGATATGATTCGATAACACCATCCATGATTAAAAACATACCGAATGTGGCAATTATCGTGCTTTGAATTATTTTCAATGCGATCTTGAAATTTCTTACGAGTTTTTCCAAAAATGTGGAAAACTTCTCATATCAAAATGATACTAAAGCCTAGAAAGGATTTTACTATACCATCATCTTATAGACCTATTAGTCTTCTATCTTGTTTGTCAAAGCTATTCGAGAAAGTATTTCAAAAGAAAATTATGCCATTCTTGAACGATAGAAATATCGTCCCAGTTCATCAGTTTGGTTTTCGTGAAAAACATGGAACCATAGAACAAGTGAATCGTCTAACTGGAGAGATAAGGAAATGTTTTGAATTAAAGAAGTATTGTTCAGCTATATTTTTAGATATCTCGCAAGCTTTTGACAAAGTTTGGCACAAGGGTCTAGTACATTAAATTAAATGTTTACTACCATCATGTACCCACAAATTGCTGGAGTCTTATTTATCTGACCGATTATTTAGAGTAAAATATAATGAATTTGTAACGGAAGAATTTGAAATAAAAGCAGGTGTACCACAGGGAAGTGTTCTTGGACCTACCTCGTACTTAATTTACACTTCTGATTTACCAGTATGCGATGGACTGACTGTTTCTACGTTTGCTGATGATACGGCAATACTCAGTTCCCACGAAAACCTACACTTAGCATCTAGCCAACTTGATATTTACCTCCGACGTGTGGAGACATGGTTGAAAAACTGGCGTATACGAGTAAATGAATTGAAAAGTAACCACGTTACATTCACCCTCAGAAGAGGAAATTGTCCTCCTGTTCAACTAAATGACATAAGTATACCCCAGGTAGATCATGGTATACTCGCCTATCTAAATGTATACCTTGGTATACATATAGATAGGCGACTAACGTGGCGTCGTCATATAGAAACCAAGAGACTTTATATGAATTTAAAATCTTCTAGCATTCTCTGGTTAATAAACAGCCAATCAAAACTAAGACTTGACAATAAAGTCATCCCGTATAAAACCGTTTTAAAACCAATTTGGACATATGGTATCCAACTATGGGGAACAGCCAGTAAAACGTGTATCGATATTATACCGAAGGCCCAATCAAAAATTCTTAGAACCATGACGGGTGCACCATGGTATATAAGAAATGAGAATATCCATAGAAATTTAGAGGTTCCATTTGTAAAAGGCAGTGAAAATACAGTGAAAAATACATTGTAAAATTGCAGACTCACCCCAACCCGCTTGCAAGACTTCTTACTGAAGTTCGATCGGATTCAAGGCTTCGTAGAGCCGATTTTGTACCCCGTTATAAGCGAAGACAAATGATTCACTTGGGCATGCTCTCGTTAGGGATAAAGTAGTCTTTAGTTTTAAGATTTGAATACACATTGTGAGGCGTTAAAAAAAGATAGATACAATATATAATATATATATATAATTTTGCTATATCTTTCCCACCGATAACGGGGAGCAAACATTTCTATTGCGAAACAGTTAAAAATCTATTAGAATATATAAAAAGTACAACTCTTTTTTGATTCCAGCTTTGCGAATTGAGAAATTAAGCGAAAACTCGAAATTTGTTGGAAAAATATGTCGAATTTAGGAAACCCAGGTTTCGGAAAAATCAATTTTAAAAAGTTTTTTTCCTTTAAAGTATTTTGTGTTAGTTATCTTTCAGAAAAATATAAATATTATACAGTGTCTCACATAAGTTAGTGAATTTTAATTTTTAAATAAAAAAATTAGTTATTTTTAGTTATAAAATTAGTTAAATAAAAATAATAATTTTTTTATGATATGGATTTTTTTTCTGTTGTCTTCTACCAAATGCTGCAAAAAGTAGCACAAAATGTTGAATCGTTTCCGAGAAATTGAGAAAAATAACACGTGCAGTCATTTCAGGTACCTCACAAAAGTATTTGAATTTTTAAATTTTTTTATATTTGAAGATAATCAAAATACAAAAAAGACAAAAAAATATATGTTTTTTTTATATTAATTGTTATTAAGTATTGGTGTTAATAACAATACTTAATTGTTATTAAGTATTGGTGTTAAGCGTATTTTAGGGAAATTAAGCGAAGTTTCTTTAAATGTATCTTACAAAAGGGAAAATTGGAATAATCGGATAATTTTCCCTAAATTTTTTCTTAAATTTAATTTGTTTTATTCGGTATTAGCTGTAATTAAATGGGAGATTTGGATACCGGCTACAAAAATACAAAGAAATTGGTGCCATAGTATAAAACGCGATAAGAGTTATATTTTAAGTTACAACAATATGACTTTCAAGGTATACGGGAAACCATAAAAAGGTAAAAATATCCGAAAAAGTTTACTATTCTGTTAACATTACTTATGTTGATGAAAATAAAGTTGAAAATTTTTCGTTCCAACGTTTCTGGACTGCAAGTTACTGATCCAAAAGTTATATGGCTAAGTAATTAGAAAAATAAACCCAAGTACAATTATGTCGGGGTATATTTTGGAGCTATATCATAAAGTCAGGTATTTTAGTATCCAAATTTATAATTGGCTATATATCGGGAAGATATTCGCCAACATTTTGAAATAAATTTTTGATACGTAGGGTACAGTGTTGCCAGTTTAGCCTTTTTAAGGCTAGATCTAGCCTTTTTATTTTGATTTTCGTTTTAGCTTCTAGCTTTTTTTTTAGCCTTTTTTATTTTTAACATAGCCTTAAAAAGGCTAAAATTTTACAAATTTTATTTTTACAAAATCATCAATTTAAGCATTTGTGTATATTAATTCTTACAAAAATATCGAAATTATTTACATTTAATAAAAATTTTCACCTGCGGCGCTTCATTCTACAAAAATATTACAATTATTTTTTGACAAACTTTATTACACATATAAACTAATTACTTTATAATTACAAATTCACTAAAATATATTTAACAAATACCAAAATCTAATGAGAACAAAAAAATTATTGCTTTTTTAAATTAAAAAATATGTTAGCTTTTTTCTGGCTTTATTTTTTGGGGCATTTAGCCTTTTCTGACCTTTTTTTAAGTCCAATTTAGCTTCTTTTTTTCTCAAGTCCTGGCAACACTGGTAGGGTACCAAAATGGGCTTGATATTTTAGGTTTTCTATTTTTAATGGTGCAATGCCTCATAATTATCGACTTGGACCCTTCGTATATGGGGCTTTAACAAAAAAACTTATAAGGAGCTAAAACCTTATTATATTTTTTACTATAATGACAAAAAAATTATTGAATTTGTCATTTATAGAAGAAAAATAGGCGTGTTCTTCCTAAATCAACCTTCTAGCCTATTAAATATAAAATTGGACCAAAAATCCCCCAAAATTTTACTCCAAATTGGGGAAATAAATTAGTAAACATTTAATTGTGATACCTATGACCTATTATTAATAAAAAAAAAATACATGAATTTCTCCAATTTTTATTTTTTTACATTTTCAAATACAAAGGTGATAAAAATTCAAATACTTTTGTGAGGCAAATTCGATTAATTTTCATACTATTTCTGGAATAACTTGGATACACTGCAATATTTTTGATTGCAGTTTTTTGCATTATAAAGTTAATAAATAGACAAACACAATTCAGTTAATAAATCTAGAATTACTTTTTTTAAATAACGTAATTAAACCGTTTTAATTATTAATTTCAAAAATTCAAATACTTTAGTGGGACACTGTATGTTACTTAAGAAAATTTTTATAAAACAGAAAAAGAATATGACCAATTTTTTGACAAAAAATGGGGAAAAATATACTTTTTTTCAAAATTCAAATGTTTATAACTTTTGAATCCGTAAAGATTTTGTAAAATTTTTAAAACAAATTTGTTATTTGTTGTTAATAAAATAAAAAATAGTTCAAAAAAATCTAGTGAAATTTGGACCCGCTATAGTGAAAAAACCAAGGTTGGAAACCGATACCGTTATGAATACCGATACCGATTAAATACGTTTAAAGTTGGTTACCGTAACTGATACCTATAGCGAAATTATTATTTTGTTAAAAATACCGGTATTCGAATACCGTTTCCCTCTGTACCGGTATATACCGGTATTTTAGTTTCGGTATTTTAAAAATACAAATTTTCAACATAATATTATTCTTAATAATAAGAGTTTATTTAATGTAATATTTATATGATATTGTTTTAAACAGAATATTTATTGTTCACTTCTTTGTTATATAGATTGCAATAAATATATTTTTAAAGAGATTTCAATGTCTTTTACCTAATGCGAATTCTATTTGATAAAAAGTCTTACTACATTTGAACATACTGTTGAAAGTATTGATAGGTTCTTGATATTTGCTTCTATGAAGATTCTTTCCTTAATTTTGGAGTCTCCTAAAGACCGACAAATGTTCTTCAGAAGTTAACAACTTAAAAAAAGAATGGTATTCATTCTTTGAAGAATGAATACCAAGATTTCTCGGGAAGTTTGCGATTTTTCATGTCTTTCTCTGATGTAATTTTGTCCGTGATTTCCGGGAATTTTAAAAGCACTTAAGTGAAAGAAAACTGCATGAATTTCAACAATAGGTAATATATTTTCGAAATTTGTTTAACGAATATAATATAACATGCTAAATCCAGCTGGGAACTATGTATACATATAATTTCATTACTCTTTGAATTTTTTGTATAGGATGAATCTTAGGTATGGATTCAAATAAACATCGTGTCAGCACTAAGAAGCAGCAAGAAAAAAACTTAAACTTATTAAAAGGATCTTGTAGGCATCTTAAATATACGCCATAAATTTTTCATTGGTATGGACAACATCCGGAATTAATCTCTAGAAATTTTGAAAAAACATTTAGGGCCGTTATTATAACCTACCTTTAAGGTATCAGATAGTTAAAGGTAAGATAAACTAAAGTGAACGATAAAGTCAGCTTTATCTACTTTTGGTTATTACAACTTGGTTTTAAGGTAAATTTTATAATTTTGATAATACGGCAATATCAAAGCAAAAACCGATTACTTTTGGCCATTTAACGTAGTGGCAACATGTACTATTTGAACGTAACTGCCACTAACGGAAATGTAAACAAATAAAAAACAAAGAAATTTTTAAAATAAATGAGTTTAAGTTAACTAAAAGACAACACCAGAGCAAATATAAATATAAACAGAAAAATTACTAAAAACTACAGCGGAATAAATATGATTTTATTTATTTCTTTTATAAAGCAGAGAATATGGCAGCTCTGAATACATAAACCTTCCGATAAAAGTTAATGGTAAGATGTTCTTACCTTTAGCTTATTGGTCACTTTTGGCTTAACTTATACTTATAACAACCAAAAACAGTTAAAGTGAACGATAACATCCTAACTTTAGTTATTGGAAAGTTATAATAACGGGCCTTAGAATGTTAAGAGAAAAAGGTAGTCATGTCAGACCTTATAGCATTATGTTCCACTTACTATAAGAAATTGACATTTTTCAAAAATATTTTATTCGATCACTTTCACAATTTAGGTAAGTACGTTTCAATATGTCATACACTTTAATTATTTGCAATAATGTTGATGGAACAGCCTATTGAATCTACAAACAATTTTATACCATTTGAACTAACATTTAAATTACCTCAAACGGTTTCGGTTAAGACGTTCATCAGCCACTACTTGAAAAATTATTAAATTCGTGTTTCGAAGCTTGTGTAAAAATGTTTAAATAAAGTATATGAAATGTCTTTCATTTTCTGGCTCAAATACGACATTTTTTGATACATGTCTGATATATGTATGAATAACGATTCTGCGGATATCCAAAAACGCGTTTCACAATATATAAGTCAGAATTCATTTAATTTGTAAAATCAGTACAATAACAATTGTTTAAATTTCTTTTTTCATCGCGATACCGGGGAGATCAAAAAGTCCGGGAAATTTTCTCCTGAGCGTTTTCAGAGTTTGAATTACATTTGAATTTCTTACTTTCATTCAATCATGGTTATGACGCGTCGTTTTAATCCTGCAACTTTAAAAACTTCTAGTGAGTAAATGGAACATAATTAGTACTTTCTTCCTAGAGCACTATTTCTCCTTTACAAAATCTCTCGTCCAAAATTCCTTTTCATAGTATTCTGTTTTTTTTGTGCTACTCCACAGATCTTTTACACAATTTTACATTTTGCAATTTTATAATAAAATTAGCTTTTTTTTGAAAAAAAATTTTGCAAAATGAATTGAAAGATTTTTGTCTTTATTAAAATTTGGGGGTAAATACAAATTTTGTCCAAATTTTTAACTTCACTGTACTGCAAAAAATTATACCAATTTGTCTTTAAGAAGTCGAGTTTAATATTTCTAAATGCTTTGTTGCCATAAAACAAGCAATTGTAAAAATTTTATGAAGTTCTCTAACGAAAAATATTCATATTTCAAACATTTCAAGAGAAAATTATTAAATTAAATATACAAATATGTAATTTAATAATTTTTTTCGCGAAATTTAATTAAAAATTATTTAAAAATTTAACTTTTTTAAAATTTTTTTAGTTTTTTTTTTTTAATAATAATGGTATTTACCGGTATTATATCGTTAGCGAAATAAAAATAAATTGAATATCGATACCGTTATTCATTTCTTTTTGATGGTGGGTATAAAAATAAAAATTTTAATGTTTGAAGCCAAATATCTCTTAAACTAAAAGCGACAACCTACACATACGATAATGTAGATCTCGACTAGCAGTATACACTCATATAAAAATCTTTAAATGACGAACGAATCTGGATCGTTTTAAATTTTTTGAACACCCGAGGTGTCCAACTTTAGGACCCTCTGGACCCGCCCCCGTTATGGTTATAAGGTCCAAACTAAAAACTCGCCTACACCTCTACTAAAACTGTTTTAAATTTCATTGAAATCGGGCCAGCCGTTTGGAAATTTCAGATTTATTTCCATTTTATTTTTGAAACGGGACGCTGTGGGCCGTATAAAAAACAACATGAAAAAGCGAAAGATTTTACAATTTACAACTTTTTGCTAATTTTAAATTTATTTACAACAAACGTTGCAAACACAAAATAGTCATATTATATATCATTTTAAATAAAATTGTGTCTTCTTTAAAACAATGTATAATAAATTTTCCTATTTTAAAATTTTTAGCACTATTTTCTTGAAACAATACGAACAAATGCAGATTATGTTTATATGGACATATTTCAAAAATTTGAGACTGAATATTTTCTAAATAATTATAGGTATTAACATAATTTTTGCATATGACATAAAATATTTAATGGAGAATTGATAAATGTGAAAATCAGAAAAATATATATAATTTTACTATATATTTTTAAAATTGTTATTATTGAAAATTTGGGTATTTTCGGAAAATTGCCTCGTTTGACTAAGTTTACCGGTAGGTTGTCATAATTTTTTGCAAAACACTTAAGAACATATTGAGCTTTATAGCTTAATTCACAGAAGTACCAAAATCAACAACAAATTTTTTTTATAGACTCAAAAAGTTCAACTTCTCATACAAAATTTATCATTTTTGACCACTGCTGGATGTAGGGTGAACGTTCAGGACTTTTCAAAATTACACTTACATGTTTTCTTGCACAGAAAAAAATAAAAATCGTATTTGACTACAAAATTCACAGATCTGAATACAAAATTATTCAATTTCCAACCTATAAAAATGTTTGTCTCATTGACTACGAAATTTGTAATTTTTTGTCTTGTTTTGGTTTTTTACAGTCGATAAAAAAAAAATCAAATGAACTAAAATATTACTCAGTAAATTTTTTACTCCCCAACAAACTTTTTTATCAAATCAATAAAAGTTTTTGTTGAATTTTTTACTTATTTTTCGATAAAATAATTTGTTGGTTTGATCATAAAATTTGTTAAGTAATTAGAAAAAAACTGATAATTGTTTTTATTAAATCAACAGTTTTTTTGTTGTATTTTATGCCAATTTCAATTAAAAATATAATTGGTTTAACTAATTTTTTGTCAATTTTTATTTTTCACCCAAAAAACTAAACATTTTATTAAAAAAATTATATTTAATTTTGTTTAAAAAAATATATATGTAATGCTATTACATTAAAATATAATATATACATATTTATAATTGTACATTTTAGGAACATATATAATTCATTTTTAATCTATTTAAATTGTATTTAAAATAAAATTTCAAATTGAGAAATAATTTGTAAGTTTTAAACATTCATATATAGTTTTGCATTATTCTTTTAAATTTAGAATTTCATTAATTACAGTGAATACTTTTGAATATTTCTTTTCTGAATTAATTTCATAAAAAAATTTTTGTATAAAATTATAAAATAAATTCGATTCTTTAGAAAACTTCAAGTTAAATACAAAGAAAATTTTAAATAGAATATCTACAGCGGTGATAATTTGTACCATTGGATATTTAATTTCGTCAAAATAAACAAACATTTTTTTAATATTTGCAATTTCACCAAGAATTAGCAGCCTTGGTTGGATGTTACTTTTTTGAAGTTTAAGGAGTTTTAATTTCAAATCCAGCTCCTCATTGGTTTCTGCTACTATGACAAACGAACCTTGGAAATCTGTTACGGTAAACTTTTTTCTTTCTGCTGAGGTGGAAACAAATAATGTAGGAAATATAGAATATAAAATATCTTTGATTCTGAAAAAAGAAATAAAATGTAATTAAGTAAATGTTATATCAAAGTCAATAATATAGTAGCTTACCAGCATTGCTTTAAATTTTTTAGCATTGTTGAAACAGAAACGTTGGGTACTTTAGTCTGAAGCAGATGTAACAATTTATTTTCCGTAAAAACCCACTTTGTTTTCATGCCTTTAGCTTGTGGATACTTAAGACCAAAATCTATGTCAATCTGTATAATTTAAGTTAGTTAGAAATAATCAAATTTATTGTGTAAATTTTGGTAAAAAGAGTTAACTTACTAATGTATATCCGGAAGGTTTGATGTATTCCGGCCATAATTTTAAAATCTCGGCTGTAGACTTCGATTCCTTGATTTGCTGAAATCTACATTTATAACATTTCCTCCAATATAAATCCATTTCATCGGAAACAATTAATTCCGACGAATTTTTACCCCCGGTAGAGCGGATCAAAAAAAGGTCTATAAAATAGACCTTTTTTAAAATTTTAAAATTCATTCGAAAAATTTTACAAAATATCTTGAATAACCTTTCAAAAGATAGCCAAGATATCAAAAAATATGAAATTATTCACTTGTTGACAATTAATTTAGGGAGATAGAAACACCAAGCTCCCAAAAATTGGTGTTGCGAAAACGCATCAATGGTCAATTACGGGTAGCGTGATTTAGCTACATCACGCAAGGTGGCGCACTGAAAACATGGAAATTTTTAAGGTAATATAGTATGTTAAAATTATGCAAAATAATAATAAATAAGAAAAAGAATTTCCAAATGATCGACGCTACCTGAATATGAAGTGTATTTTGTAAAGGATGTTATTATACTGAATATATTCATATATGATAACAAAAATTCAAGGAGTTATCTGAAAAATTAATGAAACCAATAAAATAATGTAATTTGTTGCTAAATTTTTTCAGTTGTCTTAAAAAAGGGATAATAAATTTTCTTCAAAGGTCATAAAATTTGCTAAAGAAAAACATAATATTTGCAATTTTCATGATTACACATTATTATTTTATGTTCAAAGTATTAAAAAATTTTAAAAACCAATGTTAATAGGTAAAATTTCATAATTTTCGAAACAGCCTTTTTCTATAAAAGGCTATGCTCTCTACTCAAAGTGATAGTTCATTTTGGGTTTTCAATTAAATGAGATTAAGAGGATATCAAAATATAAACAAAATAAAATCTCCAAGGATATTCAAGGTATAATAAAGGAAAAATCTGTGAATATATGTGAACGGATAAATGAAAGCAAACTAATTTTTTTCTTAGTCATTTGAAGATTGGTACATTATCCCAATTTTCAAATCCTGTTTCAATTGGAATGCATCATATTATGAGCTACTGCATTTGGTACATTACCAGGATTTACGGTTTTACAAACTCGGGAATATTCTGCAAGAATAACAGAATCGATTTACGTAACATTTGTGTTTGAAGCACAACGTAGTTATGCAGCCTGTAGGAAGGACCAAAATGCTTTCCTGACCACCGTATTGAAATCCTAATCGAGATGATTCGCAAACTGATACATTACATTCCAAATGCTTTAACGTGTAACATATTTCATTTAATATAAAATCTATTTTACACATTATATGAAATTATTTAGTCTTACACCGTAAGTTATTTAACGTTTTTACGTCATTATTTAGTTGCCTTAAATTTCAATTGGAATGGTCCACCTCCAATTTTTTTTTGTTCACACTTAACATATTTGACATACAATTTGTAAAATAATCACAAAATTAAATTTAAATGACAAATAAAACTTATTTGGCCATACAATTTGTTTAAACGTCTACTTCTTATATGAGCGAAACAACATACCCCTAATGGACCATTGATGCGTTTTCGCAACACCCGATATCTCGGAAACTAAAATAGCTAGGATTACAAATCTTCGATTTTATGATCACAATCACTAAAATAGGCCACATACCAAATTTTATTAATTTATCTCAACGGGATCGGGTAGTGGTAAGAAATGGGTTAAGTAAAAACGCGTATTAAATTATTACAATTAGGTATTATTACTTTAGATCATTCTTTACAAAATATGTCCGTCCACTTTGATTTGCGAAATAAAACTAAACATAAACACAAAAACATAAAGAAAAAAAGACGTTGATAATTTTACGCGTGTCTTGTTTAGACATGATCTTTCATACAGACGTTAAACAACAACAATATTAAAATAAAATATGATTTGCCAAAAATATGTTTTTGTAACGTCTTTTTAAAGCATAGTAACAGAAAATTGCATAGCAACAACAAAAAAAAATACAAGAAAATGCTCTCGATGACAAAATTGTAGGTGAATTAATCAAACTGACTAAATTTTTATTCAAACGGATTAATTATTTTATTAAGTGAATTTATCGGTTGCTATTTTTCCAAAGTCATCTTTTGGTCAATTATTTTATCAACTTAACAAAATTTTCAATCAATAAATTGTCTATTTGAGACAAAAAAATTGTAGGCAATTTTGGACCTCTAGTTTTTTCTGTGTGGGGTCCCTTCTTTCAGAAAATGTCAAAAAATATAACTTTTTTAACAAAATTTTTTAAAAAAGTTAAATATATTAAGTTACTTTTTTGACAAAAAATTGCAATTTTTGAGACCTGTTTTGAAATTTTAACTTTGAATTTTTTTTTCATGTTATCGAATTAAGATAACAAAAAAAAATTTTTTATTAGCATAATTTAGAAAATTATAGTGAATTTCAGCATGTTTTGAAGAAAATTTTACCATTTATTTTGCTTTTGGTCCCACTGTGCACTGTGTGATTACTGATTTCGGTACTTCTGTGAAATTACTTATATAGCTCAATATTAGGAAACCGGTTTTCGAATAGTTGGTATTTTGAAAAAATCGGTTGCACTTTTTCAAATTCAGAAAAAAACGGTTAACCGGTTTTTTTGCAAAAGTTAATATTTCTATCAAAAGACTATATTTCTGAAAGAAAAATCATAAAATCTTTTTTATTTTTGTAAATAACTATTAACCTATTAAGAACGAGAAAGAAGGATATAGTCAAGGCCGACTATTATGTGCATCAAAATTCGGGGAGGGGTGTTTTTTTCTAGACCTGTGGAATTGTGGACTGGTCAATTGAGAACCGATCTTCATAAAATACGGCACACAGATTTAAACGTATATGGAACTTAGATGTGCAAAAACTACTGCTACATTTAAGGAATTTATGATCGTTAAACCCTTTTTCTGGGAGGTTATTTGTATGGGGGCTAGGGGAAATAATGTACGATCATAACCAATTTCAACACGCTTCGTCCTTGTACTATAAGAAACCAAAATTGCGACCTGTATTTTGATTACAAGTTCTACATGGACGGACATCGTTAAATCGATTTAAAGCAAATTGGTACAAATGAATGTGAGTCTTAGACCAATATTTTTTGGTGTTACAAACATCAGCACAAACGCATAATAGGCATCTAGGGTATAAAAATTGAAAGAAAATAATCATCAAAAATGATATTAACATTTACTTAGCATAAACATAAACCATGGGTTAATATGGAAAAAGCAAAAATCAATTTTATTGAAACGATTCTGCAGGTGAAACTTTTTTAAAACAAAATATTTGAAAAAGGATTTTTTCGTTTAATAAAAAAAACCTAAAACATTTTAAAAATCATACTTTATGAATGTTAAAAAAATAATTATAAATTTCGATTCAAATATCAATATTTAGTGCATGGTTTTTGAATAAAAATGTATTTTTAAGCTTTTTGAGCTTAAAAAACCGGTCTATTCGACATTCGTAAATTGAAAAAACCGACAGCACATTGACTAAAAAAACCGGTTTAAAAACCGAGTCGATCTCCCTACTCAATATGTTCTTAAAGGTTTTGCAAAAAATGATGACAGCCAACCGGTAAATTTAGTCACACGATAGTATATAGTAAAGTTATATATATTTTTCTGATTTTCACATTTATCAATTCTCCATTAAATATTTTATATCATGTGCAAAAATTATTCTAATACCTATAAGCATTTAGATAATATTCAGGCTCAAATTTTTGAAATATATCCCTGTAAACATAATTTGCATTTGTTTGTTTTGTTTGAAGAAAAGTGTGCTAAACATTTTAAAGTAGTAAAATTTGATATACATAGTTTTAAAGATAGTTTTTAAAATGATATATATTATGATTGTTTTGTGTTTGCAACAAACAAATGAAAATTATGTTCACAGGGACATATTTAAAAAATTTGAGCCTGAATATTATTTAAATGCTTATAGGTATTATAGGTATAGGTATAAATATCAGAAAAATATATATAAATTTACTATATATTTTTAAAGGTAGAATTTTTATTATTGAAAATATGCGTATTTTCGGAAAATTGCCTCGTGTGGCAAAATTTGCCGGTAGGCTGTAATAAATTTTTGCAAAACCTTTAAGAATATATTGAGCTACCTAATTTAATTCACAGAAGAACAGAAATTTACAATAATTTTCTTTTACAGACTCAAAAAGTTGAACTTTTCATCCAAAATTGACCATTTTTGACCATTGCTGGAGGTAGGGTGAACGTTTAGAACTTTTCAAAATAACACTCACACATTTTCTTGAAGTCCAGTCTTTCAGAAAATGCCAAAAAATATTATACTTTTTTTTGCAAAAATTGCAAAAAAGTCAAGGCCAAAACTGAGAAATTAATTTTTTGAATACAAATATCTTTAAAACCATAAATGATAATTTAGCACAGTACATATTTTTTCTTTGTCTTGCATAGGAGAATTAAAAATGTAACAATATTTATAATCGGTTTATATTTGTAAATGTTATAAGCCCCGTTATGTTTTTTTACCTTCGTGGTGGTCAACTTTGACCCACTGTAGCGGAGTCCGTGCTCCATCTACACACGCCAGCCATTAATATTCTGAAAGCCTAGCTCCTCCTTAATCGATGTTCCCTTCATTTAAATCGGTTCAGTGGTTTGAAAGATCCAGACTTATTACTATTTATTTCGTATTTGGTCCCACTGTGCAGTGCCTAGGGAGATGTTTTTTTTTTTTTTTTTGTTTTGTTTTCTAATTTATTACTAATGAAAAATTAGTTGTCCAACAGACTTAATTCAATACTTGTGAGTGCATGCATTAAGTTCCAAATAAGTTAGAGGGGAATTTGAAAAGCTGGAGTCTGAGTGAAGACCTCGTACAAAAGTATAGAAGTTTAATTAATAAAAACATATTTAATTGTATGTTAACTATTTTTGAGAATAAATCTTTATTTTTGAAATAATAAAAATTGTAAAAGAATTACATATAAATAAATTATTTTTTTTTATTAATAGAGTTGAATTTAGAAGTTTTTCATAAAATACAACTGTTTGAGTTTTTTTAGATTCTGAAGCAGTTGGCTCTTTTTTATAAAAAAAATTCGGCTTTTGGCGACTTTTTATTTTGAAATCCCCTTTTTTGGGCACTTTTAAAAATTAATCAACGGTAACGCTGATTCCATTACTTAGCTTGTCATGAACTGATTCCTGTTTAATACACATTGAAAAATAAATACATATTTTTAAAATTTTTAGGGTATATTTTGAATTCTTAAGCGCATTTTTTTTTTATTTTATTTTTTTAACAAATGCATAAAATCCGTACACTTTACACTAAATTTTCGAAAACAATATATTTGTACTAGTCTCCAATAAAAGAAAAGTAAAAGAAACAAGTACCATAAGGGCTTCAGCTAACGTAGTTTTATATTATAACCAATGTTGTCAGGACTTGAGAAAAAAAAAGCTAAATAAAACTTTAAAAAAGGTCAGAAAAGGCTAAAAAATAAAGCCAAAAAAAAGCTAATATATTGGTTTTATTATTATATTTTGGTGAATTTATAAATATAACAAAAATAGTTTCTTAAGGTAATAGTTTGATAAAAAATAGAGTGAGACCTCGATTATGTTAATTGACTAAAAAATTTTAGTAGTATTTTGAAACATTTTTATTTATATAATTCAATTATTCAAGGATTTAATACCTATAAATGTTTAAATAATAAAAGGAAAAAATAATTATTTTGAAAAAAAAAAAACAGTGAACAATACATAAGGATTTCATTTTACGTAGTTTCTAAAAAAATCATGTAATGTTGTTTGTTTATTCTTTTTCAAATTCATATTTTCGTTTACTAGCTGTTCATGATTTTATCTTGCTCATCTTATTCAAACGAGGGAAATCCCCTTTACGTTTTATTCACAATGTGTTTGATTTTTCAAAAGCAATCGAAAAAAAATTATGCTTAGAATCCCGGATAATAAAGGTAATCCGGTTAATCAATGCAAGAAAATCAATGGATGAAAAAAAAGAAAACACATAAAAATTTTCTTTCCCGGATAATCGACGTTGCCGGTTAATCGAGGCCCTACTGTAATTATAATATTCTTGTAGAATGATGTGCCGCAGGCGAAAATTTTCGTTAAACATAAAAATATCGATTTTTTTGTGCGATTTAATACACAAAAATGTTTAAATTGATGATTCTGTAAAAATAAAATTAGTAAATTTTTTTTAAGAATCAAAAAAGGCTAGAAAAAAGCTAAGATCTAAAACGAAAATTTTTATGCTAAAAGCTAAATAAAAAGGCTAGATTTAGCCTTAGGCTAAACTGGCAACACTGATTATAACCAATAGCGTTTGAGGTGTATTATTATTCGATAGCCAGAATAATGTTCTACAGCATGATACGAATTTTTATTGGTATAGTAATACCATGCGCTCTCACTTGTGCACTACTATTTAAGGGATGAATTGTGGTATGAGAGTAAAGGCCGGGTTAGTTGGTTGTTTATGTGATGTTCCGTTTATTTACGGGAAGAATTTTGTGCAATTATCCAAAATTAATAACGTGACATATGTTTGTGACATTTGTTAGCAAAATCACAGAGCTACCATAAATTATTTACTAGAAAAAGCCTAAAAATGCAACTCTGTTTAAAATTAAACATGCCAAATATTTATTTACTTAATTGTTTGAGCATTTAATTATTTTTGTTCATTTATTTCTTTGTTTATTTAGTGGATTTTCCTTTTTATTTCGTTAAGCATTTGTTTATTTGTAAGAAAAAAGTTATTGTTTGGCAACACTGCTAACAGCTGTCACGGAGTCAAAAGTAATAGGCATTTAAAGTTGAACTTTGAAAAAGTCGACTTTTTCCCGTTTTTTTGCCAAAAAATTGGTCATATTCTTTTTCTGTTATATACAAATTTTCTTAAGTAACATATATAATATTTATATTTTCCTGAAAGGTAACTAAACACAAAATACTTTAAAGGAAAAGAACTTTTTAAAATTGATTTTTGCGAGAACCAGGGTTTTCCAAATTCGACCTATTTTTCCAACAAATTTTGAACTTTCGCCTTAATTTGTCAAATCGCAAAGCTGGAATAAAAAAAGTTGTACTTTTTATATAGTCGAAAGTGTTTTTAATTTTTTTTTGGAATAGAAATTTGTTGGAAAAATAGGTCGAATTTGGGAAACCCTGGTTCTAGCAAAAATCAATTTTAAAAATATTTTTTTCCCCTTTAAAGTATTTTGTGTTTAGTTATCTTTCAGAGAAATACAAATATTATACAGTAGGGCCTCGATTATCCGTGATTCGATTAACCGGCAACGTTGATTATCCGTGAAAGAAAATTTGTAATTGTTTTATTTTTCTCCATCCATTGATTTTTTTGCATCGATTATCCGGGATTCTAAGCATAATTTTTTTCGATTGCTTTTGAACAATCAAGCACAATGTGAATAAAACAAAAAAGGGTAATTCCCTCGTTTGAATGAGATGAATCAGAGCAATGTAAAATCCAAGTGTACTAGTTAAAGAAAATATGAATTTGAAAAAGAAGAAACAAACATTATATGATTTTTTAAGAATCTACGTAAAATAAAACCCTTATGTATTGATCACTGTTTATTTTTTCCTTATATTATTTAAACATTTATGTTAAATCACTGAATAATTGAATTATATAAATAAGAAATGTTTTAAAAATACTACTCAAAATTTTTACTCAATTAACCGGGGAAATTAATTATCCAGAATGCTTCCGGTCCCGACCATTACGGATAATCGAGGTCTCACTATATATGTTACTTAAGAAAATTTTTATATAACAGAAAAAGATTATGACCATGTTTTTGGCAAAAAAAAACGGGAAAAAATATTTTTTTTTTCAAAGTTCAACTTTAAATGCCTGTAACTTTTGACTTTTCCGAAGTTCCATAATTATTTCCATTTCATTTTTTGAATCACACACTGTGCGCTGACTGAATTAAAATTGCTCTAGAAAATTACCTATGTAAAGTTTTCGTTGATTTTCTCCAAAATGCACCAAAAATTTCGTTCTTTTTCTTAATGAGCATAATTTGTGTTATTAGGCCTATTCATAAACGATAAAATTTTGTAAAAATTTAGGTAACGAAAAAACTGTTAAACAGTTTTTTTTAGCTTTCCTGAAAAGTTATTGAAAATTACATAGGTAATTCAGTCAGCGCAGGTTCATATAAATGGATGAATTTGCGCAATTTGCGAATTTATATGATTTACTTACTCGTTGGATGAATGCCTCTTGTTATTCTATATTGTATTTCTTTATTTGCATCAAGAATTTTGCCAATTTAATAAAATTTCCTATGAAAACCCCTAATATATCAAAAATATACTTAATGATAAATTAAAAAAAATGTGAAAAATAATTAATCAGGAGTAGTAAATAATTAAAGAATATCGTCCGATTTAAACTTCGCACAGAAGAGTATGTTGTTACCAATGTAGCCTTTTCATTCATTTTTTCTGTTGCTCAAATCCTCACAAAAAAAAAAGAGAAAATGTTATGAATTAGTCTGCATTTAGTTGTGTTCTTGCTTTCAACAAAGCAAGGTCATGTCGCATAGTTAAGCAAAAACAAAAACAAATCACATAACAAAGAGAGCAAGAAAAAAGTATTATTTTTTTGTGTGCTAGATAAACAAACACATTCGCAACAAAGAGCGTAAACAAATAACCCAGCAGTTTTTCCGGTATCAATTTACCCCTTTTTAGACAGTAAAGTTCATTTGTGTCTACCCACTAGGGTGATCGACCCGGTTTTCCAACCGGTTTTTTCAGTCAATGTGCTGTCGGTTTTTTCAAAATGTTAATTTTTCGAATGTCGAATAGACCGGTTTTTTTAAACACAAAAAACCGGTTTTAAAAAAAGCATTTTATTTCAGAAAACATGTACTAAATAGTGATAGTGATATTTGAAAATTTAGGAATAATTTTTAAAATGTTCATAAAGACTGATTTCTTATGTTTCTAAAATATAATTTAAGTCTAAATTGGAATTTATTCTGTAATATTAAACAAATAAATAATTAATAATTATCCTGTATGACCCAATTTAATTTTTTTGATCCAATATTTCCTTTATTTTTTAAAGGTGTTGTGTTAAAAAAGTTTTACCTGCAGAATCGTTTCATATTAAGCCATGGTTTCCATATTAAGCCATGGCTTCTGTTTATGCTAACTAAAATTTAGATGATTTTTTCTACAATTTTGAAACATAATTATCTTCTAGTCATGTATATATATAATTTGCTTAGCATTTTTTTTCTTTCCAGAGCTTTCTGAAGCTACCAAACGACGTAGAAAATTAAAATTTGGCTTAATTATAAAACTTTTTGTCCAACAAATCCTAATGGAGCCATATTTTGAAATTTTTATCAGGGAGCGGATATAAGAGAATTTATGTGTCTTTTTCTAAGATTTTTTTCTCTTTCCAGAGCTTTCTAAAGCTCCCAGAAGACATAGAAAATTAAAATTCAGCTTAATTATAACCCTATTCGTCCTACAAATCCTAACGGAGCCAGATTTTGAAATCTCTATCAGGGAGCGAAAATACGTGGATCTATATATATGGATTTAAATATATCTTTCCTAAGCAATGTTTCCTTTCCAGAGCTTTCTGAAGCTCCCAGACGACGTAAGAAACTAAAAATCGGCATACTTATAAAACTATTCGTTCAACAAATTCTAACAGTGCCAGATGTTTCTATCAGGGACCAGAAAGTCTGTTTTGGTATTAAGAACTTTTGAGTTGCTATACTTATTGTTTGCTCTCCAAATCCTATAAAAACTGATTCTGTATTTCGGCCAGGTAGCGCATTTACGACGATTTTTTTATTTTGAAAGGTTTACGAATTTAAAACTTTAATCAATATTATTCCAATAAATTTGAACGGCTTCAAATAACTGACTTCGACTAGGGAGAGGAAGGTGTCTAAATGTTGTTCATATTTTTTTCTTTTAATTTTCGGATTTGTTTGTGCATATTTTCATTATCATATTATTTTTCCTGACATTGTCAGGTTTTTACGCTTGTATTTAATAAATTTTAAATTAATTATAAGAATTGATTTTTTTAAAGAATTGTAGTCTTTTGATATAAATATTAACTTCTGAAAAAAACCGGTTAACCGGTTTTTTTCTGAATTTCAAAAAGTGCAACCGGTTTTTTTTAAATATCAACTATTCGAACTATTCGAAAACCGGTTTCTCAAAAAAGTCGAATAATCGATCACCCTACTACCCACCTAACTCATTCAAATGTGTACATTTTTTTCTTTACCCCATATTTTGTGAGCGATAGTTAAGCAAAAATTTATTTTACTATTTGGTAAGCGTTGAGGTGGCTATAGCACACTTTATTGACTCTTTAGAAAGAGTGGAGGTGGTGATTTATACTTTATTGACCCTTTGGTAAGCGTGGAGGTGGTGATTAATACTTTACTGACTCTTTGGTGAGCGTGGGGGTTGCGATTGTTTTTCTAGAGGTCACAAAAAAGTAAAAAATTTAAATGGTTTATCCATTGTCAGTACAGTTTGGGTTACTTGACTAACGGCATTAAATACATGGTGGGATATTTGGCTCCTATGCATCTTTTTTAGACGTGTGTAGGGTCAAATATCAACTTATCGACTCCTTGGTGCTTATCAGTGTGTATAGTATTTTACTTTGTAAGAAAAAAAGTTATTTATGTTTTTTTATATTTTTTATGTTATGCGACTATATTAATTAAATGTGTTTTTATTTAAACATGTGGAATACATACAGTAGAAATGAATAACCTCATGTTACTCATGCCAATGTTACCGGAATGATTGAATTTTAAATAATGAATTAAAGTGAGTACACATAGCTAGTAAAGTAACCAAATAAAAAGTTTGTCAGGTGACTGACTCAATGTAATAACTAAAAGGATTTTCATAAATTGACTTGTTCGTACTACCGAAAGATTGAATTTTAAATAATGAATGACTAACTCAATGTTGTCACTGAAAATATTTCCATTAATTCAATTTTTCGAACTACTCACTAAAAAGTTTTTCAGGTGACTGACTCAATATAACCACTAAAAGGATATTCATAAATTGACTTGTTCTTACTAGTCACAATATCGCCACTTTTTGGTCCTGGGGTGTCAATAGACTTCCTCCTAGGACATGTCCATGTAAAAGTGACTAGTCACGTTAGTAAAGTAACTAGTTAAAAAGTTTGTCAGGTGACTTACTCAATGTAACTTGTGAAAAGTACGACTTCCGAGTTGTTAGCGCGTATGACTATAAAACAGGGATCGGCGCACAGTGTGCGATTCAAAAAATGAAATGGAAATAATTATGGAACTTCGGAACGGCTGCTCCGATTTCTTTACAATTTCACATGGTGATAGTAGAGGTGTAGGCGAGTTTAAGTTTTTAGCTCGAACCATATAGACCTACAGGCGAGTCCACAGGGTCCCAAAGTTGGACATCTCGGATATAAAATTTATTAAAAACGATCCTGATTCCTTATATTTGAACCAATTTCAAAGATTTTTATGTGGGAGGATTTTAGTTTAAGAGATATTGAGCTTCAAAGATTAAAATTTTTACTTTTTAAGATAAAAAGACATTTGTCCACAAAAATCCCGTAATTCCCAAAAAACTTTAAAAAATGTCCAAAAATCGGATTTTTTACTTTTTTTGCTATTTCTTTACAACAGAAAACGGGGATCAAAAATTTCTATTGCGAAAGAAATTAAAACATTTTAGACTAAGTAAAAAGTATAACTCTTTTTTGATTCCAGCTTTGCGATTTGAGAAATTAAGGCGAAAATTTGAAATTAGTTGAAAAAATAGGTCAAATTTGGGAAACCCTGGTTCTCGCAAAATTCGATTTTTAAAAGCATCTTTTCCTTTAAAGTATTTTGTGTTTAGTTATCTTTCAGAGAAATATAAATACTATATATGTTACTTAAGAAAATTTTCATATAACAGAAAAAGAATGTTACCACTTTTTTGGTAAAAAAACGGGAAAAAATCAAATTTTTTTGAAAGTTTAAATTTAAATGCTTGTAACTTTTGACTCCGTAAATATTTTTTCAAAATTCTTTCTTTACACAATTTTTGTATTTGTTTTTAAAAAAATCTAAAGAAAATCGAGTTAAAATTGGACCCGCTGTAGCGAAAAAACTTCACAAAGACAGGCTAAAAAAAAAAGCTCAATATCTCTTAAAATAAAAGAGATAATATATGCAAACGACGTTTTTTTTGTAGATCTCGACAGAATCCTTCCATATAAAAATCTTTGAAATCGGTTCAGATATAAGGAATCAGGATCGTTTTTAATAAATTTTATACCCTAGGTGTCCAACTTTGGGACCCTGTGGACTCACCCCCTGTAGATCTATATGGTCCAAGCTCAAAACTTAAACTCGCCAAACCTCTACTATCAGCATGTGAAATTTTATCGGAGCAGCCGTTCCGAAGTTCCATAATTATTTCCATTTCATTTTTTGAATCGCACACTGTGCGGCGCTCATAAATTTCACATTCTGTATTTGTGCATGGTCTGTATAACTCTTCCGCTAATATATTTTGCACGGAAAGAATTTTTAAAGTTATAATCATCATAATATCATAATATTTGTTGCTCTTAAAGAATTTATGATCTATAATAAAAACTATAACAGAATATTAAAAAAAATTGCTTAAAAAAGTATTAAATATATATAAGCATATAAGTGTGACAAAATTAAGAGAACATTTGCACGTGTGCACTATTTTGCGTGTCTCTGCTATAAAACATAAGGATGTGAGGTCGATTCGGGTTGCCGCCATAAAAAAACGTAAAAATATAAAAATTAATTAATGTGATTAATATAAAATAATAAGAAAAGAAAATAAAAAGAATTATTAAATAACAAAAAAGAAAATAAAATAAAAATACAAAAAAATAAAAAATTTATTAAATAATTCGTCGATGAAAATGGCCACAAATTAACTAATTTAAAGATTGACTTTTTCGAACTACTCACTTTATAGCAACGGTTCTCAAATGGGGGTCCGCGACCCACAAGGGGTCCGTAAGGTCATTCGTGGGGGGTCGTGAAAAGTTCCTGAAAAATATTCTTGAACACACAATTTTTTGATGTAAATATTATTTAAAAGTTTAAATGAAAATTCCAATAAAAACATGAAACTAATTAAAGATGGATTTACAAAATTACCAAAATTAAAATCAATTCTTTTAAGAAACTACTAATTAAGGAACCTTTAATTGAAAATATTATGCTTGATAAAGACAACAATGATCAAACGAAGAAAGTAATTCTGTCAATGACACAGTATAAAGAAAACTTTACGATATAACAGGGAAAACAATTAATTGAAAGCATAAATATTTAGTTCACTTAAATTTTATGAATCTATAGTTTTTTCACATGAAATTATACTTTTATTTTATAAAAATATATTATGGCAAGCACTTTTTATAAAATTGTTTTGAGTACAGAAAACTTTTATTTCATGGATAAGTTTCCCGTCTATATAAAGAAAATTAGCTTAAGCAACTTTATAATTTAAAGACGGAAAGTTCTTTCAATGTTAATATAGGTTCATTTCAAAAAGAGTTGAAATATAATTCAAGCGTTAAATTTAAAATCATTTTAAATAGTTGAAATATAAAAAAGTTTATCCGCTTGATGGCTACGGAGTCCTAAAATTATTAAACAATTTTTCTTCAATATATATTTTTATGTAAATGTATCTTTTTTCACACTTTTGTCCCTCAAAACAGATTTGATCTTTTGTGGACGCAGATAATAATTTTAGAATTATTATACGAACAAGTCTCTTAACATTCAAGGAAAACATTAATATTATTTTCATAGATTATAACATAAATATGAAGCTTAAAAAAAACTCAGTTGAAAAAAAAAATCAAAAAAGCACACGTACTACAATTGTTTTTGTTTTCAATGAAAAATTTTACTAATACATTCTTAGACTTAGGTTTTTTTGACAACCGACTTAGGTTTTTGAAAACTGAACTTCATATCTCTGTTATAATCTATGATTATTTTTTAAAATTACTTTATCTATATTATTTGTTCTGAATTTTAAATTAGTCAAAGTTGCAGTGGGTCGCGCTTCCATGACAATGCCAAAAGAGGGTCGCGAAGTGAGGTCTTGTGAGAACCCCTGCTTTATAGCCACTTTTTGGTCCTAGGGTGCCAATAGACTTCGACATCCCCATGTTAAAGTGACTAGTCGCGTAGTTAGTAAAGTGACCAGTTAAAACGGTTGTCAGGTGACTGACGCAATGTAACCAGTAAAAGGATTCCGATTAATTGACTTGTTCGTACTAGTCACTAAAGCATGTAATTTGAAAAGGTTGATGGTGGGTATATAGATCCGGCCGAGCCGAATATAACATTCGCGCTTGTTTACATTTTCAATTGTATATATAGTATGGGGAAAAAACTAAAAGGTTTCTGATTCTGTAAAGTCTTTAGAATAAGCAATATGATATAGATCGGATACTTTTCTGAATCTGCAAAGTCTGAAGATTTTAAATATGTAATATTTTTTAATAAAAATAAAACTGTTAATTCATAATCTTAAAAATTGGAAAATAACAAAAAAAAATATTTTGAGCAAACTTCTAATCCCTTTATTTATTGCGTTTCAATTGGCTCAGTTTGTTTCGGAAACACAGGGTGTCCGATTCATACTTTTCTGCTAATATTTCTGAAACAAAAGCATGTACGACAACGAAATTTTGTATAAATCGTTTGAGGGTCAATACGCCCACTTTATCGCCCACCTCCCATATAAGGTGAAATGTCAACGAAATTTTGTACAAATAGTTCAATGATCAATGTAAACTCCGAAACAAAAAATGGGCGTGGTCACCCACCTTACCGCCCACCTCCCATATAACGTAAAATTTGAAATAGTTGATGGTGGGTATATAGATTCGGCCAATATTTTTTTTCTAAATTTATTTCAATAATATCGGACTAACACTTTTTGAGTTATCATTAATTATGTGGAAAAACGTCTAAAAAAATTTATAATTTTACATAAAAATGTTTTACAAATAAGCTTTCCATAGAATTTAAAATTTGGACCATATTTGGACTACTGGAACCATAATACATCAAATCTATATAGTAGTTATTTAAGCCTTTTTTTGCAGTTGACCTGTGTAATAATTCTGTATCTTCTAAGCTACTGCTAGGATCGAATTGAAATGCATGGAAGAGTTATATAGGAGGACCCTATAAAATATAATTTACGATGAAAAATGTCCAAAATATTCACTTTAATAAAATACTATTTAAAATAAAATCATTGAAAATTTTACTAAAATTTTAATTTCGCGAGAATGAAAACAAATTTTAAATTATTTTTTGTTCTATATGTAGAAGACATCGTTTTTCTATCATATTTTGTTATTTTTTTGACAAAAAGTTGAAAACTATGTATACTGTCGCACATTGTCCCGTTTCAAAAATAAAATGGAAATAAATCTGGAATTTCCAAACGGCTGGTCCTATTTCCATGAAATTTCAGACAGTGTTAGTAGAGAAGTAGGCGAGTTTAAGTTTTGAGTTATAAGCATAACGGGGGAGGGTCCAGAGAGTACATGAGTGGATTCTGCTAGTCGAGATCTACAAAAAACATCTATCTTTTCAAATATATATAAAAAATTTTATAATATGAAAATTTGTTGAAGACTTTTTGCAAAAAACACCGAGAAAGGACTGATTTTTGATTTTGTACATATTATTCATTTTTAATTTTGCAATAAAATGTTAAAAAATATAATTATTTTTTAATTCCAGCTTTGCGATTTAAGAAATTAAGGCAAAATTCGGAAAATTACGGGGGCGGGTCCAGAGGGTCCTAAAGTTGGACACCTCGGGTGTTTTAAACGATCCAGATTCGTTATATCTCAGCCGATTTAAAAGATCTATGAGTCGATTCTGCTAGTCGAGATCTACAAAAAACATCGTCGTATGTGTAGTTTATCTCTTTTAGTTTAAGAGATATTTGGCTTCAAACATTAACATTTTTTTTATTTTTGGACCTATCTTGGTAAAGTTTTTTTCGCTAATTTCAATTTTCACTCAATTTTTTTGAAATATAAATAAATATAATAAATAATTTTATTTTATTAACAACAAATAACAAAATTGTGTTGAAAAATTTTTTACAAAATCTTTTCGGAATCAAAAGTTATAATCATTTGAATTTGAATTTTGAAAAAAGTCGATTTTTTGCAGTTTTTTTGCGAAAAAGGTAGTTACGTTCTTTTTTAACTCAAAAACCTACTACTACTACTACAATGTTTGATGTGTTTTTAATTTTTTTGTAATAGAAATTTTTGCTCCCCGATATCGGTTGAAAACTTAAAAAATCCCATTTTTGGAAATTTTTGAAAGTTTTTTGGGATTTGCGGGATTTCTATTGAGAAATCCAAAAAAGTGAGTGCAAAATTTCATTTAAAAATATTACCTAACAAAAATGTTATTCCAAAATTAAAAATGAATAATATGTTAAAAATCCAAAATCTGTCCCTTCTCGGTGTTTTTTGCAAAAATTCTTCAATAAATCGTATTATAAAGATTTTTATATATATTTGAAGAGAACACAAAATTTCCTAAACAACAATATATAATACGTATTATTTTTCAGCCTGATGGCTATAACAAAAGGATATGAATTAAGCACTATGCTCAAAAAGACGTAAATGTTAAACTTTATTACAATATTTCTGCATTACTAGAAACGGCATTACTAGTGTTTATAAACCGGTTAACCGAAAACCCGGTTTTTTCTTCAAATTTCGGTTATTTGAAATATTCAATTTCGGTTAACCGGTTTATCCGATTTTTTTATATCGGTTAACCGGTTTTAAAAATTTTGCTAAAAATATCACTAATTTCCTCTTTTTGTTACTTTTTTCTGAATTTAAAATATAAGAAAATTGTTTAAAAGAACTAAAAAAGCTTGCTGTAAGATTTTATATTGGATAACAGGAAAAATATAAAGACTTCAAAAGCTGAACTAAATAAGTGCAGAAAATGTATTTTTAAATCATTAATAATTCTTCTAAAAATGAAAAACATCTCTTTTTAGCAGAATATATGTTAATTATTTTCCCAATTTTATACAAATATTTTTATTAATTAAATTTTTTATAAAAAAAAAATTATATACATTTCTTTAAGAAAAAAACTTCAAAAGCGGTGAATATAAATCATAATATAATAAAGTATATTATTCTAGGTCTAAAGCTTCCTTTTATTGAGATGCTTTAAAATTTCGATAATTTAATATTATTTTTAAATTAGAAAAATTGAAAAACACAAATTACTTTGTAGAATAATTTTAAATCACTGTAAAGCTACAAAAGCTGTGCTAAAAGATTAAAAAAATGTTTTTATAAATTACATTAAAACTAGTCTAAAAACTAAAAAAAAAAGTATTATAAACTTTCGATCAGTCGTTATTTATAAAGATAAAGTTTTTATTATTTGCTGCATGGTTAAACCAATAAGCTGAAAAACACTTTTTTCAACCAAAAATATTTTTATTAAGCTTCAAATTAGAGCAATTATTAAAATGTCGGTTAACCGGTTTTTAAGTGATGGTTAACCGGAAAATCGGTTTTAAAATTTTACCCAATTTTCGGTTAACCGTCAAACTGGTTTTTTGAAAAGACGGTTTGTGTAGTGTAGTTTATCTCGTATTATTTTATAAACACTAGGCATTACCAATCATGGAAACATTAAGCAAATTAACCAAATCACATGTAATTATTAGGTTTGAATCCTTTAATTGTATACGCAAAACAGAGGATATAGACTTGTTATACACCAATATTTAGGATTTATGTCTTCTTTTCAAAAATATATAAAATAATTTATAATAAAAAAATTTGTTGCATATTTTTTGCGAAAATGTGCCGCCAAAATGTTAAATTGGTTTTTTTTGCAAATTATTCAGTTTTAAATTTGGAATAACATTTTTGTTAGGAAATATTTTTAAATGAAATTTTGCACTTAGATAGATTTTTTGATGCTGAATTTGGAACTTTAGTCACTTTTTTGAATTTCTCAATAGAAATCCCGCAAATCCCAAAAAACTTTAAAAAATTTCCAAAAATGGGATTTTTGAAGTTTTTTACTATATCTTCCCAACCGATATCGGGGAGCAAAAATTTCTATTACCAAAAAATTAAAAACACATCAAACATTGTAAAAAATAAAATTATTTTTTAAATTCCAGCTTTGCGATTTGAGAAATTAAGGCAAAATTTGGAAAATCATAAAAAAATGGGTCGATTTTGAGAGACCCTGGTTCACGCAGTATTAAAGTTTTTAATTATTTTTTTTCTTTACACAATTCCTCATAAAGTAGTCTTTCAGAAAAGTATAAATACTATATATGTTACTTAAGAAATTTTTTTTAACTCAAGAAGAACTACCTTTTTCGCAAAAAACGGCAAAAAAATCGAATTTTTTCAAAATTCAAATTCAAATAATTATAACTTTTGATTGCGAAAAGATTTTGTCAAATTTTTTAACACTATTTTGTTATTTGTTGTCAATAAAACAAAAAATATTTCAAAAAGATCGAGTGAAATTTGGACCCGCTATAAAAAAAAACTTTACCATGATAGGTCCAAAAATAAAAATTTTAATGTTTGAAGCCAATTATCTCTTAAACTAGATCTCGATTAGCAGAATTCACTCATATAAAAATCTTTTAAATTGGCTGAGACATAACGAATCTGGATCGTTTTAAATTTTTTGAACACCCGAGGTGTCCACCTTTAGGACCCTCCGGACCCGCCCCCGTTATGGTTATAAGATCCAAGCTCAAAACTTAAACTCGCCTACACCTCTACTAACTAACTGTTTTAAATTTCATTGAAATCGGACCAGTCGTTTGGAAATTCCAGATTTATTTCTATTTTATTTTTGAATAAACTGTGCGATGCTCAAATAACACAAGTCAACAGCAAAAATGGACTTGAAAAACCACTATGCAATTTTGATGTATTGTGGTTCCAGCAGTACAAATATGGTTCAAATTTTAAATTCTATGGAGAGGTTTTTTAAAAAAAAATTTTTAAGTAAAACTATAAATTTTTTAAGACATAATTAAGTGTTAGCCCGATATTATTAAAATAAACTTACACAAATTTTATTTTATACTACCTTTAATCTGTTTATATATTGCGTTTCAATCGGCTCAGTAGTTTCGGAGTTATAATAGAAAAATTAAGCAAAAAATATATTTTTTACGTGAAAATAACAAGTTTTTTTGTTTTAAAAAAATCATGAAGAATTGAAAAGGGCAAAAATTGTTCAGTTTTATTACTTTATCACAAAACTACATGTAATAGCAACAAAATGAAATATCGATCATGAAAATCTATTTATTCTTTTCGAATTTATTCGCAATTAAGTGAATTCGCACATTTTCACAAAATTTTAGTTTTTTGAGACATTTCTCCACTTATGTTGTCATAATTCAAAAACAACTTGTCCGATTTTGTTAAACTAAATTTACAAAAATTTTGGCTTACAATATCTTTAAATGATGATCGCTTTTGATGCGATCAATAGTTTCAAAGTTATGAAACAATTGTTAGGCAAAAAATAGAGTTAGTAAAAAAAATTAAAAAAACTATCGAGAATGTTATATTCGGCTTGGCCGAATCTATATACCCACCATAAACATTTCCAAATATTTCGTTATATGGAAGGTGGGCGGTAAAGTGGGTGGCCCACGCCCATTTTTGGTTTCCAAATTTATATCGACCCTCGAACTATATGTACAAAATTTCGTTATCGTACATACTTTTGCTTAAGAGTTATCAGCAGAAAACTATGAAATGAAGCTATATCGGACACCCTGTGTCTAGTATTTTGCCCATAACTTTTTTGTTTATGAACCGATTTGCTTATTTTCAAACAAACCTTATATAAGATAAATATTTGACCCGAATTTCATCCTCTTATGTTGCCCCGTTCGAGCCCTATCCTGCTTTCAACAGACAGACAGACGGACGGACATAGCTAGATCGACTAAGAATCAATCCAGGACGCAGAAAATATATACTTTATGGGGTTTTAAATGATAAAATCAATATATCCTCCATCTTTTTGATGGTGGGTATAAAAATCTGAAAAAATCGAAAACTGCAAAGAGTATTATTTTTTTATGTGTGAATCAAAAAGATGTGGGTTATATTGATTTTTTCATGTCGAAAAAATCATTTAAAACCCCATAAAGTCGAAAACTGCAAAGAGTATTATTTTTTTATGTGTGAATCAAAAAGATGTGGGTTATATTGATTTTTTCATGTCGAAAAAATCATTTAAAACCCCATAAAGTATATATTTTCTGGGTCCTGGTTAGATTCTGGTTCGATCTAGCTATGTCCGTCTGTTAAGAGCAGGATAGTGCTCGAACGGGACAACGTTGGGGGACGAAATTTGGCACAAATATTTATATAAGGTTTGTTTGGTATTGAAAATGCTCAAAATCGGTTAATGAACAAAAATGTTATGGGCTATAAACTAGAAACACAGGGTGTCGTTTCATACTTTTCTGCTAATATTTCTGAAACAAAAGCATGTACGACAACGAAATTTTGTATAAATAGTTTGAGGGTCGATATAAACTTGGAAACCAAAAATGGCCGTGGTCCGCCCACTTAAACACCCTCCTCCCATATAAGGTGAAAATCAACGAAATTTTGTACAAATAGTTCAAGGATCAATATAAACACCGAAACAAAAAATGGGCGAGGTCACCCACCTTACCGCCCACCTCCCTTATAACGTAAATTTTGAAAAAGTTGATGGTGGGTATATAGATTCGGCCAAGCCAAATATAACATTCTCGCTAGTTTTTTTAATTTTTTTTTTTTTACTAACTTTATATTTTTTGCCTAACAATTTGTTTCATAACTTTGAAACTATTGATCGCAAAAACAATTGTATACATCATTTAAAGATATTGAAAGCCAAAATTTTTGTAAATTTAGTTTAAAAAACTCGGACAAGTTGTTTTTGAGTTATGACAACATAAGTAGAGAAATGTCTCAAAAAACTAAAATTTTGTGAAAATGTGCGAATTCACTTAATTGCGAATAAATTCGAAAAGAATCAATAGATTTTTATGAACGGTATCTCATTTTGTTGCTATTACATGTGGTTTTGTGATAAAGTAATAAAACTGAACAACTTTTGCCCTTTTCGATTTTTCATGATTTTTTTAAACAAAAGAATTTGCTATTTTCACGTAAAAAATATATTTGTTGCTTAATTTTTTTATTATAACTCCAAAACTACTGAGCCGATTGAAACGCAATATATAAACGGATTAAAGGTTGTATAAAGTTAAATTTGTCTAAGTTTATTTTAATAATATCGGACTAACACTTTTTGAGTTATCATTAATTATGTGAAGAAATGTCTAAAAAAAATTTATAATTTTACTAAAATTTTTTTTTTTTTTTTTTAAAAAAACTCTCCATAGAATTTAAAATTTGGACTATATTTGTACTACTGGAACCACATACATCAAAATTGTTAGATGGTTTTTCAAGCCTTTCAAATTTTTTCGATTTTGTTGCCTTGTGTAATATAAGACATTTGACCACTTGTTTGCTTCAACAGAAAAAAAAAAATGTGTTCCCTTTTCTTTGTATGTTTTTGTATGAACAACATATGTATATTAAAGTGCCTCACGAAAAAAAGTTGCAAATGTACCTCTCTAGAAATGAAGATTTTATATGATTCCCAAAATATTACATCTCAATGTTAAGATTTAAGTGAGCTGGACCATTTTTAAAACACTTCTAAAATTACGTATTTTTTTTAATATTATTAACAAAATTTTACTTATAAGAAAATTAACTTCAAATTATAATAGATGCATACTACGACCTTCAATATTCATTTAAATAATTATTATGTCTCTTTTCAGTCGCCGAATATTAAGATTTTACTAACATTTTTTGTCATATTTTCTTTTTTCAAACATGTAATTTTATATATTTCGGACATTTTTCACAATATGTTAGGTTTAAATGGACCATAGAAATGGTATATCTTGTTACTATTAAAGATAACACGTAATTAATCCATTATGAGCCAGAGGGTAAATTTTATGCATTTAGTTCCCAAAAGGTTAAATTAGCAATTTTTGCAAATAAATCGCATGGAAATACTTATTACACTTAAATTTTGATAAATTTATAAAAAGCATAATAAGTTCATTTGAAACCGCGACAATAATCGAATAAAAAGGAGTTTTTTAAATTTAACCGTAATTTTACACCAATTCGCCGCTTTTTTGATAAATTTTTGATTTTGAGGCAGAGAACCAAGCCGACCAGCTCAATATCGGCGGCTAGCCGCTTAATTTTTCAAGCCGTCGCCGCCGCCGCCGACTCATACCGGCTCAAACGGCTGAGCCGGCTTAAGAAAAGCCGCCGATACTATCGACACTGCACTCTATACGCACGTTTGCCTAACTACACAAATGTTTATTTATTTTTGTACTTTTTTGCTGAGCAAAATTTGATCATACAAAATTTTGCCAGAAAAACTGCAAAATACAAATAAAAATTTACTGAAACCTGCATATGTTAAAAGGAACTATTAATTTTTATTAATATATTTTTATTATTCTAATATACAATTAGAATAATACAAAGAACAATTTAAGCCAACAAATAAGCCGCCGCCGACAATTTCGCCTCGGCTTGGTTTTCTGTTTTGAGGATATTTATATCCTTAACTAAAGATTTATTTGCCGTTAAAATTAACTTAACCAATTATGGACCGGAAATCCCAAAATATTATTTGTGCAACTAAAGGGTTAAATGAATGCACATATCAATAGTACATAATGAGAGCTTTCCAATGATGAGCTAAAATATAATTTACGATAAAAAATTTCCAAAATATTCAAACTTTAATAAAAGACTATAAAATAAAATCATTGAAAATTTTACTAAAATTTTAATTTCGCGAGAATGAAAACAAATTTTAGATTATTTTTTGTTCTATATGTATTAGACGTCGTTTTTCTATCATATGTTGTAATTTTTTTTTTGTCAAAAAGTTAAAAATTTTGTATACTGTCGATCGAAAACCATACTTTTGGAGGTATTTTAAAAATGTTCCAGCTCACGTAAATTAAATAATTGAACCGAAATATTTTTTGGAATTTGTTTAAAACATATCAAACTTTCATTTTAGGAGGGTACATTTGCAAATTTTTTTATCCCCATACAAATCAAGGCACTGTATATGTGTGTGAGATCATAACTGTGTAAATGTATTTTCGGAAGCAAAACAATCGTTTAAAAGAATAATTTGTAATTTTGCTGTGATTTATGATCAAAATAATTTAAAAATATTAATAAAATTACTAATTGTGTGTAAACACATCTGCTCAAAATAATAGATACACGTAGTGGGATAATATTAAAGTGACGATAACTTTGGAAAATTCTTCAGAAATACTTTGATTTTTTTCTTTTAGTAAACAATTTGATCTGGTAATGATACTTTGATGAAAAATATGGCAAGAATGTGCATACAAATTAATTTACACATACGTTTTTGATTTAAATATTAAAAATTGCTGCTCATAATAATAGATACAGTTAATTTATTTCTAATTTTTTTATATTAAATCGAATTCTATTGTAATTTTTTGATTATTTTTACATAATAGAATAAGAAAAGTTTCATTTAAGTTTAAAATATTGGTACTCATTTACCTCCCTAATTCACCAAAAATCGTAAATATTTTCTATACTATTTATCCGATTGCAATGATTAAGGTGTCATTTAAAAGCTCTTAAGGGCGCATTTACAAAAACAAAATATAAAATAATATAAAAATATCATAAACACAATTTGTAATTTCTTGTGCAAAAAAAATTTTTTTTCGTGGAAATAATTTTTCTTAATAGCCGGCCTTTGGCCGTGCGGAAAAGTTTTTAACTCTGTGGTATGTCCAAAAGCGGCTTCGCTAACGTAATTCTTCCTTTTTACCCAACTTTTTTTATAACGAAAATTTTTTTGATACGAGTTTCTTAGGGAAATTCGATTTTCAAAGCCCTTTTTAAAGTATTTTGTAATTTCTTGTGCAAAAAAAAATTTTTTCGTGGAAATAATTTTTCTTAATAGCCGGCCTTCTTAGGGAAATTCGATTTTCAAAGCCCTATAACTTCCAAAATATTTATTTGCGGTCAGGGTGGTCTATTTATACCAAAATATTATAAATAAATAGTATTCTAGCACAGAAAATGGGAAGAACAAATCAGTGCATCAAATAGGAGAGAAAAATGGTTCAAAACAAGCGAAAACTGCAAAGTCGTTGCTTGAAATGGCAAAAAGGGGCTCAGGAAGACATCAGTATTTTGTACAAAATGCATTATCCAAAAAATAAATGACATAAACTAGTATTAGCCCTCCTAAAGAACCCTAGAAACGGAAAGGAGGGTTACTGTATAGGCAAAAAATTAAACCCTTCATTCCTTTGAAGGCTATTTCCGTTATAATTTTTAATGAAGTAGGTCCTCAAACAGTTTGGCTTCGTCGTCTGCAAAAAAAAATTTTGGAAAAAACTGCCAGAAAAGTTCTATCAACGCGTATACAAAATTTTAAGATACTGTTAAAACTTCTAAAAATAAATTTCTTTTAGTCCGAATTTACACGTGGGAAAAAATGGAGAGATATAATATTTTTGGCAAATTGAAAAATAATCTGTTAGAAATAACTTCCGAATAACGTTAAATTCATAGATATGACTGTTTAAGTTCAAATAGTCCTATTTATCACATTGATAAATATAATAAATGCATATGGGTACTGGGATATATTGGGATATTGTACAAAACGAAGACGAACTCTTTTCGGACCTATTCCATCAAAAATTTCAGCTGAAATAGCCTTCAAAGGATTGAAGATTTTTTGCCTATAAAATAATTCTGATTTTGGGGTTATTTTATGAGGTCTATTACAAGTTTCAATCGTAAGAAAGCATTTTATAGAAAACGTAGATATTTTCCTAAGCCCCTTCTTGCAAATTCAAGTGACGATTTTCCATTTTTCTCTTTTAAATCATTTTTCTCTCCTATTTCATACACTGACTGTTTTATCCCATTTTCTGTGTCAAAATACTATTTCTTTATAATATTTTCAATCTAAATGAAAATTTTCTTATTCTATTATGTAAAAATAATCAAAAAATTACAATAGAATTCGACTTAATATAAAAAAATTAGAAGTAAATTAACTGTATCTATTATTATGAGCAGCAATTTTTAGTATTTAAATAGAAAACGTAAATTAATTTTTATGC
Organism: Protophormia terraenovae; assembly: GCA_951394005.1. Lineage (NCBI taxonomy): Eukaryota > Metazoa > Arthropoda > Insecta > Diptera > Calliphoridae > Protophormia > Protophormia terraenovae. Next base: position 66,830,743 of record OX596074.1, read on the forward strand.
ACATACTTGCCATATTTTTCATCAAAGTATCATTTAACACCAACACGAAAAATTAAAATTTTTGACTTTCCTCCCCGATTTTAATGATATTTAGTACTTATTCTTATCAAAACTAAGACTAATTCAAAATTTCAGATAATTTCATCAAGTGGTTCGCGAAATATCGTGGTTTGAAAGTGCAAAATAGCTCAAAATATGTACAAAGTTGCATACACAAAATTACAAATATCTTTCGAAGTATTTATTATATAAGATTTATTGAGATGTCATATTAAAGGTATCAAAATTACCTTTAAAATGACCTATAACATTTTTCTCAACATCAAAATGGTCCATTTCTCGCAATTTTTCGTTGATTATCGCGATAGTTCACGAAAATTGTCTTTTTAAAAATACGGAATATCTTCCAAAATATTTACGTTATAACGTTCATTAAGGCAGATATTTAAAGGTAATGAAATTACCTTTAAAATGATACCTGAAACATGTTTTTATGTTGAATTTTATTGGTGGATAATTCGCGAATTAAATTTCGAAGTCGCGTATCTCCGAAAATGGTATTTTAAAATTCGTGAAACATATATATGTAGAGGATGGAACCATTCTGAATGCTCCCTGTAAGTATCGTGATGGGACTCTCAATAGTTTATGAGTTATTGAAAAAAGTAGCGCCGAATAAAGTGAACAAATTCATGCTTGAAATTTCTTTTAAATTAATTATTTTTTTATTTTACATTGCGTTATATTTTTTGTAATAACTCAGAAGCCATTGAGAGTCCCATGACGATACTTACAGAGAACATTCAAAATGGTTCCATTCTCTACATATATATTTTTCACGAATTTAAAAATACCATTTTTAAAAATACGCGACCGCGAAATTTAATTCGCGAATTATCCGCCAATAAAATTCAACATAAAAACATGTTTCAGGTATCATTTTAAAGGTAATTTCATTACCTTTAAATATTTGCCTTAATGAACGTTGTAACGTAAATATTTTGGAAGATATTCGTAAGCCAATTTTCCTCATTTTTTATATGTTATAAGTCGCGAACTATCGCGGTAATCAAACTTAAACTCGGCATTTGCGTTACCAGTGTCAATTTTGATATCCTTGCCGAATTTTATTACATTCGGATGATTTTTGGAAAAAATTGGCGATTTTTCTATTTTATTACAAACAAAACAATACATTAAATAGTTTGTATTTATTATGACATTTGTTGTAACAACTCCTAAAATATTGCGAGTCCCAGAATGACACTTTCCACGATTATAGAAAACATTTTCATCGTTAACATATATTTTTTTTTAATTTTTAAAAAGACCACTTTTCGAGATATTTACCCGCGAACGGAAAATCGCGAGATATGGACCATTTTGATGTTGAGAAAAAAGTCATGTTATACGTCATATTAAAGGTAATTTTGATACCTTTAATATGACATAAAAATAAATCTTATATACTAAATACTTCGAAAGATATTTGTAGTTATGTGTATATAACTTTGTACATATTTTGAGCTATTTTACACTTTCAAACCGCGATATTTTGCGAACCACTTGATGAAATTATCTGAAATTTTGAATTCAAACCGCGATATTTCGCGAACCACTTGATGAAATTATCTGAAATTTTGAATTAGTCTTAGTTTTGACAAGAATAATGATTGTACCAAATATCATCAAATTCAAAAGAGGTGAGAAAATCAGCTGGTTGGTTTTAAATGGAATAACTCCATTACCAGATCAAATTGTTTACCAAAAGAAAAAAATTCGAAGTATTTCTGAAGAGTTTTCCAAAGTTATCGTCACTTTAATATAATCCCACTAGGTGTATCTATTATTTTGAGCAGATGTATATATATATATATATATACGAACTAAAAAAAAAAATTGTCGCATGTAAAATTAAATCTGAAATTTGGAAGTCTTTGGATATTAATTAATTTAAAATTTAATATATTTTCTTTTTATTACTTTACGCATTTGCTTCAAATGATGTACTGAATGGCTACTTAATTTTGCGATGTAATTAAAAAATTAAAATTTTAATAAAAATGTAAATGGTTTTTTTATGAACAAGTAATTAATTAAGAAACTAAAATTATTTAAAATATAAAGAAATACTAAAGTCGAAATCGAAGAATCGAAGGTATTAAGTAAACATACTAATTTTTAACTGAGAGTTTCAAGTTTCTAGGTTTTAATTACTTTTTTAATTCTTAATTAAGAGTATTTTTTAATTACTATATGAATTAACCCTTTTACATTTATTCAGAAAAGAAAAACCATCAATAAAATATAGACATACATATGTACATATGTGTGTATGCAAGAACATTTATAACCCAGCAGCTTTTTCGGTGTCAATTTACCCGCTTTTGTACAGTAAAGTTTATTTGTGACTACCCACCTAACTCATTCAAATGTGTAGGTTTTTTTATTCACCCTAACTTCGCATATTTTGTGAGAGATAGTTAAGCTATCGCACCTTTTATTGACTCTTTAGAAAGCGTTGAGGTGGCGATAGTACTATTTATTGACTCTTTGGTGAGCGTGGGGGTGGCGATTGGTTTTTTTCAACGTCAAAAATGAAAATAGTTTATCCATTGGCAGTACAGGTTGGGTTACTTGACTAAGGGCAATAAATACATGGTAGGACATTTGGCTCTGATGCATCAGGTGACTGACTCAATTTCAGCAGTAAAAGGATACCTATGAATTGACTTTTTCGTACTAGTCACTATATCGCCACCCTTTGGTCTTTTGATGTCAATACACTTCTTCCTAGGACATCTCCATGTTAAAGTGACTAGTCAGGTGATTAGTAAAGTGACTAGTAAAAATGTTTGTCAGGTGACTAACTCAATGTAACTAGTAAAAGGAACGACTTCCAAAGGGTAAATAAAATGGAAGCAACAGCCACCTCACGCCTACTAAGGATCTATAAATCAACATGCTCATTAAAACAACAAATAGTGCAATGTATGTAAGAGTGCTCTGTGGCTGTGTGGTTAGCGCGTATGACTATAATAAAACATAACGATGTGAGTTCGAGTCGGGGGTACCGCCATAAACAAAAATGTAAAAATATAAAAATTAATTAAATTGATTAATATATAATAATATGAAAAGAAAATGAAAAGAATTATTAAATAAAAATAAAAAAGAAAAAAAATTAAAAAAAAAATTAAACTACAAAAAAAAAGAAAAGAAATAAAAAAAATATACGCAAAAAATCTTTTAATTTTTTTACATTCTGAAAATAACTAATTTAAAGATTGACTTTTCGTATTAGTCACTACGTATTACAAAAAACAAAGCATTAAAAATACTAGCGCAACTTAATGCTTTGTATGATTTGCTTTTTTTTTTTGCCACACAACTTACACCACTTGCTTACGACAAATGCTTTGAACGCCTGGATTTGCAGTCGCTCATACACACTACGCACTTGCTTTGCTTCAAACAGCGAACAGTACGAACAGTATTTTTGTTGTTTTTGTACATGTTGTCTATGAACCACTCACTTGAAAAGCAAGTGGATTTGCTTTTCAAATCATCTTACGAAGGGGCTTAATACATATCACACAATACACTCCCCGAAATATTTATAAGACCAAAATAGTTTTTTATATTTCTATGGAACTACAAGTGCAATCCCAGAAATATATGGGACAGATATGGAGACAAGTAAGGCAGTTCTTTTATATGTAAAAAAAGTTGGTTCCATTACTTTTGTGTAAAAATAACGAACTTTTACTTGAGCTTCGATCGAAATAATTATAAGACCAAATATGGAAGCAATTTAGTGCCAAATTGATTTCAATATACATATTTCTTGACTTAATACAGTCAATAAATTAAAAAAAAATCGATTAAAATGTAACTTTTTTGTAAAATTCACCATTTTCCACCAATGCTAGATGTATGAAGCCTTTTCTTTTGAAATATTAAAAAAAAAAAAATTATTAAAACAACTTTGAGGAAAAAGTGAAAGAACAGTACTATATTTTTGTAAAAAAATAGCCATTTTTCAATTTCAGATTTAATATTTTTGATGTCTAGACGAATGAAGATAATCGAAAAATTGTTGCAGCGTATTATTCCGGAATATTAAAAAAAATTTTCGAAATAAAATCGAGGCAAAAAATCAAAAATTCAAAATTCAAGCGTAAATATCTTTTTAACTGTGAGAGATAATTTAGGTGAGTAAGCTTTTTTTATTTATCTTGTCAAGGTTTTTACAGAAACATACAAATCTTTGAAATCGGACTTAATTTGTAGAAGTTACGATTTTTTAAACTTTTACATACCCGAGATAGTAAACTTTGACACCCTGTAGCTTATCTCGTGTTATCACAGGGTGACTACAAGATGATCTCTCTGAAAGCTTGGACCTTCTTTACAACTCTTCCATACATTTCAATTCGATTTGAGCAATAGTTTAGAAGATACAGATTTATTACGCAAAAATTTGCGTTTGGCCCAACTGTGCAGTGTATATCATTAAAATTGCAAATTTTATGTTTTTCTTTAGCAAATTGACTATTGAGAAAATTAATTATTCCTTTTTTTGTAACAATTGGACAATAAATTACATAATTTTATTGGTTTTATTCATTAACTTTTACATATTTCGGGTAACTCTTTGAATTTGGAAATTCTTTTTCTTCCATTGGTTCTCAATGATTGTTTAAAACAAGCACTTGAAATTTGCTGACAATTCTCTTTTTTTACTTTTTTGTTTACAAAAGTGATGAAGAAATCCAGAATATATATTTTTTTTAAGGCTACAGTAAAAAGTTTCTATTGGATACAGCCTTAATTTAAAAAATTATATATTAGTTTTTCAAATATATTTTTCTTTATTATTTTCTACTTATTTTGCATAATTTTAACATATTATTTAACATTAACTATTAATATGATAAACGAACCTTCGAGATCGAAAGATTTGCTGCCACCAAGCTAGCCAAAAGAAATGTTCGAACGGGATATCGTTATCGAAATTTGTGGTCAGCTGGGTACTTATAATTGATGAAAATAAAAAGTTATATGTAATTCATATACAAATTTCACTTTTGCCTTGATAAAAAACTTGCTTATCTACCAAACGTAATATGAATGAACGAATAAAATTGAATGAAAATGAACACTTATTCTCATTCCACAATTCATCCCTTAAATAGTAGTGCACAAGTGAGAGCGCAGGGTATTACTATGCCAATGAAAATTCGTATTATGCTGTAGAACATTATTCTGGCTAACGAATAAAAATGAACCTCATACGCTATTGGTTAAAAAATAAAACTACATTAGCTGAAGTCCTTATGACACTTGTTTTTTTTTTTTTTCTACCATTGGAGACTAGTACAAATATATTGTTTTCGAAAATTTTGTATAAAGAGTACGACTATATTAAAATAAATCAAAATGACAAGTAGGGGTCGGATTTTTACGGATTTATTTTTTGAAAATATGACCTTAAAAATTCAAAATATACCCTAAATATTTGTTTCGGGGGCTGAGCTAAAGGGTCTTAAAGTTGGGTACCTCTGACATACAAATTTTTGAATTGCTTGCCAAATTTTTATTTCTCGTCCAATTTCAAATATTTATACATTATTGTAGGCACTGATAATACCTACAAAAAACATGCTTGCATGCCCTGTTTATCTCTTATAGTTTTTGAGTTATTGGCGTTTGAATTTTTAAGTACCTCAACTTTGCATGTTCCTGATCCAGTTTTTTTCATATATATCCTAGTATTTCCGATGACTTTTTGTGTTTTTTGGCCGAAAAAGTACCTACACTCTTTTTTCTCTAAAATAAAATTTTCTTTAACAACATATAATAATTTTATACTTTTCTGAAAGATATCTTCACAGAGAAGACTTTAAAATAAAAAGTAAGTCCAATAACTCAAATGGTCATGGTACACACCCTTCCGAATTTGACCCATTTTATATGAAAGTTTTGACTTTAGTCTATATTTTATCAAATCCTAAAGCAAAAATCGGCAAACGAAATGCATTTCAAGAATCTTTAATAAGTTGTTAAAAGTTTTCAATCAAAATCTACGGGACTTCGGAAAAATGTGGATTTTATAGCCGAAAATGTAAAAAATACCATTTTTGTAATTTTCGGCATTTTTTTGGGAATTGTGGGATTCCCTTTACAAAAAACTTAAAGTTTTTTCACTTTCTTATTTTATACGATAAAGTCTACATCCGCCGAAAATTTCGTTAAGATATCTTAAATACGAAAGATTTTATTGCAGGTGAAATATTTATGGTTTCTCAAAAAACCGATTTTTTACAAAAATATTATTTTAATTGCAAAAATTAGAAAAAGTATAAACTCTATTTTTTAATCTAAATTACACTGCTTAACTGACATAATTCATCGTTATACAGAAAAAGATTGAAATTAATATCTTTTACAGAACCGAAACTATGTCACTTTAAAGTTTTATATGTCACGGAAAATTCCAAAAACATTGTACTATTGTGGATGTGAAAGAGCAATAACAACATAAATAATTTGGTTCCCGCAGCCAATGTTCGAATGTGTTTTGTGCAAGAATACACAAAAAAATGGAATTCGAAGAATTATGGCAACTAAGCAATGTAGTTAAAAAAAAAAAATTGAGTTTATACTTTTTCTGATATTTGAAATTTAAGTAAAATTTTTGGAAAAAAGTGTTTTTTTGAGAAACTAAAAATATTTTATCTGTAATAAAATCTTTGTTAGTAAAGATATCTTAACCAAATTTTCGGTGGATGTAGACAGTCGGAGGTTCTCCTTCTGTCCAAAGACCAGCTAGAAACTTGTGCTCCTCCAGAACAATTGTAAAACACCTCAGAAGAATGTTTCAACGTGTTTTTTTTTTATAACTTTGTGTAACTTTTGAACCGTTAAATATATTTTAATGAAATTTCACACAATTATATCTGAGGTATTTTCCAATTGTTTTTGAGGAGCACAAGTTTCTAGCTGGTCTTTGGACAGAAGGAGAACCGTTCAAAAGTTACACAAAATTATTTAAATCAACACGTTGAAACTACTGTGCACTTATATATATAGAATGCTGCAGCACACATTTACTATAGAAATTAAGGAAAATGTGCACATTTCCCAGAAAGGGGGTCAAGTTTCAGTTCGTTTTTAAACGATTGTGTAAAGTATTTATGCAAGTATTTGGTACCATTGGAAAGGTTATTACTTGAGAAATAATAATATATAAATAGTAAAGTATTAGAACTAAACTTGTTCATCAAATTGTAAAAAAACGAAAAATTTTTGTATTTAATGTAATTTGGAAAAAAAATTAATATTTGAACTTAAATAAAATCTATATTAATTAAACTATCATTATGAAATTTTGGTATAATATAAAAAAAGTTGTCCTTAAAAGAACAGTACAAATATATTCCCACTTTTTTATTTCGAAATACCCAAAATTCCAGTTCGGGGAAAGCTTCCTTCAAAAATTGACTTTTTTCATTGAAATGGCTACCCTGTCGTTATAAGAGGCATGGCTTATTAAATATTTTCTGTGTGTTTAGCGAACATATGTAGGTATCTAATCAAGGTATTTTTTTTTTTAATTTCAGCTTTGACATTTTTGAGCTACAAAAAAAACTAAAAAATTAAAATTAACGAAATTCGGGTAGGGCTAGCGGGGAGACTGTTACCCCAACTGCTCTCGGATTTGTTTTGCATGCATTTATGTTAAGCATTCTTTTAGGAACATGAAAAAAATGTATGGTCAAGAGAAAAATAATGGATTTGAAAGTGAAAAAATGTTACCACCTTTTTGAAAAAAATCACAAAAAATCAAAATTTTTTTCAAATTTTCTATTTCAAAATAATATCACTTTTTATCTAAAGCACATAAGTATATGATTCTTTCACAAATATTATTTAGAATTTTGTACAGAATTCAGAGAATATCTTAGAAATTTAGAATTTTAGGACTCAAATTGAGCCCGCCAAATTAAAAAACATGTTCAAAAATGGGTCAAAATTTTTATTCGGTCCAAATATCTCTTAAAGTAAAAAAGATATCCCACACATGTAAGCATATTTTTTGTAGAGAATTATAAGGACTATCTATGTGCAAATTTTTTTTTCAATCAAATCATAAATGAAATTTTTTTTTTAAATTTTCATACCCGAGGTGCCCAACTTTGGAGGTACACCCTTCGTCCCCCAGACCCCATAAGGACCTGTGCTCAATTTAAATACACCTCAGGATTGTCCATGCGAAATTTCATTCAAAATCATTAAGCAGATCTAAAGTTACAGAATTATTTAAAAAAAATCGTTTTGGGACCACTGTGCGGCGAGAGATTACATTCATAAATTGTTTTCAAAGCTGAAAAGAAGAAAAATTAGAAATGATGGGAACCCGTTCAGCAAGTAGAGTTGACCAACCCGTAGTAACAACTACAGCGACAACAACAACCACAACAGTAACAGCATCCGACACACAGTGTGCGATTCAAAAAATGAAATGGAAATTTTGTCTTCTTTTCAAATATGTATAAAAAATTTTACAAAAAATTTGTTGAAGACTTTTTGCACTGAGAAAGGATGGATTTGAGATTTTTTCCATATTTTTCATTTTTTATTATGCAATAAAATTCTTGTTAGTGAATACTTTTTAATGAGATTTCACACATAAGTAGATCTTTTGATGCTAAATTTAAAACGCTATTAATTTTTTTTTTTTTTTTTTATTTGTCTACAAAAATCCAGAAATTCCCAAAAAACTTTAAAATTTACAGAAATGGGATTTTTTACTTTTTTGGCTATATCTTTCCAACTGATAACGGGGAGCAAAAATTTCTATTGCGAAAAAAATTAAAACACTTTAGACCAGCTTTGCGATTTGAGAAATTAAGACGAAAATTCAAGATTAGTTGGAAAAATAGGTCAAATTTGGGAAACCCTGGTTCTCACAAAAATCGATTTTTAAAATCTGTTTTTCCTTTAAAGTATTTTGTGTTTAGTTATCTTTCAGAAAAATATAAATACTATATATGTTACTTAAGAAAATTTTTATATAACAGAAAAAGAATGTTACCACTTTTTTGGCAAAAAAAAACGGGAAAAAATCAACTTTTTTTGAAAGTTTGTAACTTTTGACTCCGTAAATATTTTTTCAAAACTCTTTCTTTACACAATTTTTCTATTTGTTTTTAATAAAATAAGAAAAATTCGAAAACTATGGGGTTAAAATTGGACCCGCTATAGCGAAAAAACTTCACCAAGATAGGATAAAAAGTAAAAAGTTTAATTTTTGAAGCTTAATATCTCTTAAACAAAAAGAGATAATATAGGCGTGCGATGATGTTTTTTGTAGATATTGACCAACAGAATTCTCCCATATAAAAATCTTTGAAAACGATTCTGATATAAGGAATCAGGATCGTTTTAAATAAATTTTATACCCGAGGTGTCCAACTTTGGGAACCTGTGGACTCGCCCCCTGTAGGTCTATATGGTCCAAGCTCAAAACTTAAACTAACCTACACCTCTACTATCATCATGTGAAACTTCATGGAAATCGGAGCAGCCGTTCCGAAGTTCCATAATTATTTCCATTTCATTTTTAAATCGCACACTGTGCGACAGTAGAGGAGCAGTGCCTAGACGTCCTAGTTTAAATGCGACAATGATCGATAGGCAGATGCGGGATGATTTGGAAGCGAGCGGAGAAAGTATTTCGGGTCACAGTACAATAATAACACCGCCGTTTAGTAGCATAAGCGCACGAGGGGTTATAGATGCTTCCCAACAGGCTAACGTCCCATTACATCGTCCGGATAGCAACCGGTCACAAGAACCAAGACCGCTAACGCCTGATGATCTGAGGAATTTTGAGGAGGGATTGCTAAGTTTAGTTCCGAAATTGACACAACAAAGTTTGAATGCACAACCACAGCAGCGATATCTGGATCCGCTGGATCCGTTTTTTTTAACAGGTGTATTAAGTTCAGACAGTGGAGTGGAGACAGTGGAATTTTGTAAAAATTACCCTAAAATGGGGTATTTTCGAGATATATATAGAGTTTTAAAGAGCTATTGGGTACAATTGGGTAAAAGTTTTATTATAGTGATAAAATATAAGATGTTAGCTTGTGGAATACAGAAAAAAATTTTGCCAATATTTGCCTAAACGAAAAATATTTAATTTTATATTAAAATAAATCAGTTGAAATTATGCAAAAACCGCAATATATTACACTGCCAGATGAATCACAGGAAGTTCAAAATGAAGATTTTAAAAATTGTAGCCATTAAAAGTGTAATAAAATATTTTTACTAAATTATTCGGAAGTTTGGGTCTGTTACATGCCTAAAATAATAGGTTCAAGATTTTCGTTACATTAAAACTCGTATTATTTTTAATATAATAAAGATAGTTCCATTTTTTTAATCTTGATTTCTAAAGTCATGAGTTCTAAGTATTTGTTGAATTCGCCCATAATTGTGTGTGTTCTTTACATTTTCAACTGTTTTCTATAAGAATCTTTAAAAACTGGTAGCGTAAAAACTTTTCCGATAAAGAAAAGAGCAAAATTATAGCGTATGGACAATTCAGACTTAATCTATGAAATATGGCTAAGAAAAATTGAGCGAAGTTAAAATATTGTCAACAACTTTTTAGGAAATCACTCCCGCTATGGAAAAAATATGAAAAGAGGTACTTATAAAGCAACAATGAACGCTGACAGAAGATTCACCATTCGAGATGCCTCCAATTCTACTGATTCTGCATCAAAAATTAAACAAAAATCATGTATTTAAGCAAGTGTTTTACCGTAAAACGTATTAGAAGGCTAAAAATTATAAAGAACCCATCTCTAAACACCATTCGTGAAGTAAAACTACTCCCGTTTACCCGTGAACGCATGTTCTAAAAAAGGAATGAAACATATTGTTCTATAGAATGAAAAAAATCAATATGGAAGGCTCCAATGACTATAAATATTATTATTTTCGTCATTTGAGAAAAAAAGGATGCTAACTATGTGTCCCATAAAGGTGCGAAGGAAGTGTAAAGGCGTAGAGTGCTACTTCATATTATGAGACATGTGAACTTCGATTTTCTACGTATAGAATTACGGAAAAAACTTACAAAAGCTTACGTTCGGTTTCGGTGTGGCAACTCTCCACTGTGTTAGTCGTGTTTTTATCGTACTCTATATAAAATTTTTAATTTTTGTTTTATTTAATTATATAAACGAGTTTTTTTATATAAATAAGATAAAATTTGTGTTCGTGAAGTGAATTTGTGGTACATTACTTGTTTCTTTTTGTTTAATCATTTATTTATTTTGCTGTTATCGATTGAGCATCACTTGCTTTAATTTTCTATTTTATTGTTTTTATTGTTTTACTTATTACTCCGCTACTTTTCTTATTGTTGTTTTATCTTAGAACTTCAATTGTTTTTGTTTTTTTATTTTTATTGTTTTTTGGATATTAACTTTACTGTAGCATACTTTAAGGCTGTTGTTTTAATAATACACTGTTAGAAATGTCCTGTTCGTTTGAAAATTGCAAAATTCGTAATGAGGATCGTTTGTTAGTATGCTGGATGTGTGACAAATTTGTTCACTTTCAATGTGCCGGTTTCAAGGGTAGGGATTTTGATCGTATAGTAGATAGGTCTAATGGACTTCATTGGTCTTGTCTCTTGTAGATCGATTGACGTGAACTTTTATAAACTTTTTGGGGATGCTAAAGTAGGAATTTCTGATATAGGTAAGGATTTGGTAAATCTTTGCGTGAAATTCAGTAAAATTGAGAAACTTTTGAATAATTTTGATCTTTCTCAATTTGTTCAAAAATTCAAATTTTCTCAGCCCTAGGGATATCTCCTTATTTAAGATTATTGCCCCGCTTAAATTATTTGATATTTTGGTAAGAAAGTCTTTCTGTTCATTCATTTATTCATCGGGACAGACCTGGATTGAATAGGGTAACATCTTCGTCAAAAAACTGAATGTTGGTTTAAGCCCTCTATCTGTATTGTATCAAAATATCAGGGGACTGAGAACGAAATTGCCGGAAGTTTATAATTCAAGTGTTGAATGTGATTTCAACTAATTGTTTTTACTGAATCGTGGTTGAGTTCTGATATCAATGATAGTGAAATTTTCTGTAGTGATTAGCAGGTTTATAGAAATGATACGTACTCTGGGATTGAAGGGATTGGAAGAAAAGGTGGGGGTGTTTTAATTGCGGCCCATAACTCGATATCTTCTGATGAATTTAAATTTTCTACTCAGGTTTCTGTTGAGATAATATATGTTCGTCTGATTATTGGAAAAAGTGTAGTATATGTTATTTGTTCTTATATTCCTCCGAACTTATCAACTAAAATATATATTTGCAACATGCTGATTTAATAGGTAATGTTGCGTCAAGACTTGGTACGTTGATTGTTCTTGGCGATTTTATTTTATCAACTTTAACTTGGTCTTTTTGTGATGATATTTTATTTGAATTATCTCTTGTACAGTATAACAATATACCCAATGTGAGTGGTAGGTACCTGGATTTGATTTTCTCTAATACCAACTTATCGCTTTGCCGTTCAGTGCCTTTCGTTTTCCCTGAGGACAAGTTTCATCCAACTCTTCTTCTACACCTCGATGTTTTACGTCCTAGTAATGCCCCAACATTCGAAACTGAATGTGTCAAACGTTTTAATTTTGGTAGAACTAATAAGCGTTACCTGAAACATTTTCTGGCAAATAATTTATGGCTAAATTCTGATAATCTTGATTTGACATTTTTATGAGTCATTATTCAAAGGCTTTGATCTTTCTGTTCCTGTCTTAAATGCACGTAATATAAATTCTGGTCCCGTTTGGTACACAAATGAGCTTAGAAGATTTCGGAATATTAAAAGTAGATAATATAGGAAATACATGGAGAATCGTACAGCTGTGTCATATATGAATTATTCTGTTGCTAGGACTAGATTTAATACTTTAAACCGCAGGTGTTACTCTGATTATTTGACTAGAATGGGAAATAAATTAAGGACTGATCCTAAAAGTTTTTATAGTTTTGTAAACTCCAAGAGGAGGATTTGTGGTCATCCTACTACGATGATCTTTAATGGTGTTGAGTCGTCAGATGATGCTGATCTTTTTGCAGATTTTTTCCAGAAAATTTATACTCCTGGGCTTAGCGTTGAAAATTATTCTTATGGTATTTATACTTATAATGTTGTTTCTGATTTTATAATAACTGAGGATGAAGTTTTATGTGGCTTAAAGAACTTGAAACCTTCAAATTGTCCTGATGGAGTGCCATCTTCAGGACAATTTGAACATACTCCGAGTATGTTGTAATGAATTGTATGCTCCACTTTTAATTTATCATTACTATTAGGTTATTTTCCTTCATTCTGGAAAACCCTCTTTTTAAAAGTGGTAATCGTCGTAATGTTGAAAAATACAGAGGTATTGCTAAACTCGGTACTATTCCTAAACTGTTTGAGCAGATAGTAACAAATAGATTGAAACATATGGTTGGCAATCTTGTCTCACCTTACCAACATGGCTTTTTTAAGGGTAGATCAACGCCAACAAACTTACCTGAGTTGACAAATTTTGTTTTTCATGCTTTTTCTCAACATCATCAAACAGATGTTATATATACTGATTTTAGTAAGGCATTTGATACAGTTAGTCATGATTTGCTTATACTTAAAGTGGATTTAATTGGTTTTCCTCCTAAATTGCTTAGTTGGATTTCATCTTATTTGAAAGATAGAACTCAGAGGGTTGTTTTTAATGATTTTAGATCTAGGAAAATTTCTGTCACTTCTGGTGTTCCTCAGGGAAGTCATCTTGGGCCATTTTTATTTGTTCTTTATCTTAATGATCTTCCATCTGCTGTGACTTTTTCTAGGATATTGATGTATGCTGATGATGTTAAATTGTTTTTATCCATTGGCAATACTACGGATTGTTCCTTATTACAAGAGGACCTTAATCGGCTTTCTGAATAGTGTCTTGCTAATAATATGTTACTGAATCTGAAGAAATGTAAGAAGCTATCATTTTATAGATCGAGTTTTATTCCATATGACTACAGAATTGGAGATTATAGATTGGAAAATGTTTCATCGTTTAATGATTGAGGTGTCATCTTGGATCGTAAATTTAATTTTAATGTTACAGGTTACTTCATGTGTAAATAAGGCTAAATCATTATTAGGTTTTATGAAAAGATGGTCTAGGGAATTCAATAATCCTTATATTTCTAAGAAATTATATACATGTTTAGTTAGACCAGTTTTGGAGTATGTGTCAGTAGTCTGGTCCCCCAACTATGGTTGTTATATAGATAGTATAGAGTCGATTCAGAAAAAATTCCTTTTATTTGCTTTGCGTTGGCTTGGTTGGAGTTTTAATGTGTTGTTACCGCCATATGAAGATCGCTTGCAACTTATAAATCTGCCTTCACTTCGTAAAAGAAGATTGAATTATATTTATGATAAAATTAATTAATGGTGAAATTGATTCCGTGAATGTGCTTCAAAATATACGATTCAATGTTCCTTATCGGTTTACAAGAAATTATGTTCCTTTAAAATTAGATCTATGTCGGTATAATAACGAAGAATTTAACCCATTTTATTGTCTTTGCTCACAACATAATGATCTTTATAACTATTTCTCAATTTCTGATCCAATTAATAAATTAAACACATTTTAATGCGAGACGTATGAGAGTTGCCCAGACAGTTTACGTTAATAATTTCGACATCCTACTTTGTGCTGCCGTCATGATGTTTACGATTTTGTTCTTGTCTCCATTTCTTCACCCTGATGTCTTCGCTTTGATGATTGCTGTTCTACTATTTTAAAAAATTGCGTCCTGATGTCTTCACCTAAAAATTTTACGTATTGCTTAGATGATTCTAACCATTTCTTTATTCTGTATCCTGATGTCTTCACCTATAATAAACCCTGTTGTATTGATGTTTGCCGTAATGATGTCTTCATCTAAAAATTTGCGTGCGTAAATAAATAAATAAAATAAAATAAAATAAAAAAAGAATTTCTAATATTTTATACATATTTTATACATATATATTTTTAAAGGTTGCCCCTCCGGAAGGCGCAACAAGAAAGGTGGTCGTGGTCCTAAACCAGGAGTCCTTGGCGCCACTTCGACAGAGGCAATGTCGTATATACTATGGATTCGATAGTATTCGGCTGCGCATCTATCGGGGTGACGACAAGCCCGACACCGTGGCCCCTAGTGTCAAGCTAGAGGATCCGCCAGGAGATGACGCATCCACAACATCTGCCGACGACACCACGCCTTCTGTCGTCATAGAAGCTCCTCAATCTGATCCCGAAAGGATTGGGGAACTCTTTGGTCGACTGGAGGTGGTGGAGGACGAAGACGCGCTTCTGGGCTCCGACTCAGAAGACGGCGACGTTACAGTCGTGTATGACCCGGATGGTGAAGGTAATACAAATTAATCTTCACCACTCCAAGGCAGCATCCGCTGCATTACTCCTCCGTCTCGCTGAGCGAGGCGAGGATGTCGCGCTGATCCAAGAACCGTGGACAAACAACGGCAAAATTCTTGGACTCGGCGCAAAGGGCTACAAGCTTTTGTACGCAAACTGCACAGGTAACTTAAGATCTTGTATATTGGCTAAAAACCACCTTAATATCTTCATCTTAACTGATTACAGTGATGCAGATACGGTGACCACAGCATGCGAGACAGGGGAAACCGTGGTCTGGTTAACCTCCTGCTATATGGCGCACGACCACGTGGACCCCCCACCACACAAACTGGTCCATGACATGGTTAATGCAGCGAAAAACCAGCATACTCCCATTATAATCGGAGCCGATGCCAACGCCCATCATCACATCTGGGGTAGCTCTGACACCAACACCAGAGGTGAGTGTATCTTAGACTTCTTACTTTGTAATAATCTAGTAGTAGTCAATAAGGGTACGGAACCTACTTTTGTAGTTGCAAACAGAAAGGAGGTTCTTGATATTACCATAATTAGCGCGGCACATCAGCAGCTCATCGGAAACTGGAGGGTATCAAATGATTGCTCTCTGTCCGATCACCGCTATATAGAATTCTCCATCTAGGGAATTACCATTTTAGCTAAACCATTCCTCAATAGGAGGAAAACTAGGTGGGAGGAGCAAAAACGAATCCTAACCAATCTTCTTTCACAGCCCCCGGTCATTCATGATATTGGGGAACTGGATATGGCAGTGAATAGGCTTACGGCATCCTTCAAGGAAGCCACTGCACGCACGTGTAGACCATCTAGACATAGGAATAAGGTTAGACCGCCGTGGTGGTCACCCGAAATAGCAGAATCTCGTAAGAGATCTCGCAAGCTGTTCAACGACGCTAAGAGGACTGGTGACTGGTCGCTCTATAAGGCATCTTTGAATATTTTCAAGAATCAGGTCAGAAATGCAAAACGCAAATCCTGGAGGGATTTCTGTAGTAGTATTGAAAACTCCTCCGAGACGAGCAGACTGCGTAAGATCCTGTCGAAATCCCCTGCTGCTCCAGGATACATTCAGAAAATGGACGGCAGCTGGACCACAAACAGCCATGAAACACTGGAACTCCTGATGGATACGCACTTCCCGGGGAACCAAACACGCAACGATTCCATAAACGGAATCGTCGCAAACAGTAGGACTTATGTCCCAATACCCATTGACTTGGATAGTCTTCAATGGGCCATAGGAAGCTTCAGTCCCTTTAAATCACCGGGACCGGATGGCATCATACCCGCCGATCTACAACACAACATAGATGTGGTCTCACCGTGGCTTTTGAATATATATCAAGCCTGTTTAACTTGGTCTTACGTACCTACGTTATGGACCATGGGAGAAGTTATCTTCCTTCCTAAAGGGGGTAAGCCCTCTCACACAAAGGCGAAGGATTACAGACCGATAAGTCTCACATCTTTTCTGCTCAAGACACTGGAGAGACTAATTGACATCCATATTAGAATGTCAACTAGTGAGAATCTCCTTTCAAGCTCTCAACATGCCTATACAAAAGGCAAATCAGTTGACACTGCTCTTCACTCGATCGTGGGATATATAGAGAAATCTCTCGAAAACGGCAACTATACACTGGCGGCCTTTCTGGATATAGAAGGCGCTTTTAATAATGTTGAACCAACAACTATAAGGCTTGCTCTGGAGGATCTGGGGCTGGACCAATCAGTGGTAGAGTTTGCATCAAACCTACTTAACCATAGGATCATTAGATCCAGCATGGGCACCGCCACTATTGAAAGGCATGCGACACGGGGCACTCCTCAAGGAGGGGTACTATCACCTCTACTTTGGAATCTGGCTCTAAATAAACTGCTCATACAAATGGATTCATATGGTTTTAAAACCATAGCCTACGCGGATGACTTGGCTGTGGTCATATCCGGAATCCATCTGGACACGCTATCTCAACGGATGGAGATGGCGCTTAAGACGATCAATGGTTGGTGTAACAACAGCGGCTTAAGCGTAAACCCCTCCAAAACGGAACTTGTACTTTTCTCAAGAAGGTACAAAATACCATATTTTAGACTACCAAAATTGAATGGTACTGAACTTGCTTTGTCCACCAGTGCTAAATACCTGGGCATAATTCTGGATAACAAATTGTCTTGGAAGCCCAATATGCAGGCAAGAATATCAAAGGCTATAACGGCTATATATGTCTGTAGGAGGGCCATAGGGGCCAAATGGGGCTTAAATCCCGTCAACGTGAATTGGGTTTACGAGACTGTCGTCAAACCAATACTATTCTACGGAGTGTCAGTATGGTGGAACTCACTTGATACTGCTTCGAATTGCTCCAAACTCGAAGGAGTCCTACGCAGAATGGGACTTCTCATTACTGGCGCAATGCGCTCCACGTCTTCAAAGGCGCTATTTGCGATGCTGAACTGGATCCCAGTGGACCTTCAGGCCCGAAAGCTCGCCATGAATACGGCAACTAGGCTCAACGCCACAGGTGGTTGGCAATATAAGGCGTATGGTCACTCGAGCATACTAGGAATAACTAACGTTCTCCCCGTGCTGATAGACTACTGCGCTCCCAAACCGATCCTATCGAGACGGTACACTTTCTCCATTTCTGAGGACCCGAACAACACACCCCCAGATGGAGTCCTATGCATCTACACCGATGGCTCAAAGAATGCCCGTGGTGTTGGTGGTGGCATTTACATCGCTGAATTCGGGATAAAAAGGTCGTTCAGACTCCCTAACGAATGCAGTATTTTACAGGCCGAAATTATGGCCATTAAAGGAGCGGTTAATTGGCTAAGGTATTATAGGATATACGGTAGGGATATCGTAATTTTTACCGACAGTCAAGCTGCAATCAGAACCCTGACAGGTGTATATACTACATCAAATCTAGTCCATGAATGCCGGACATCCCTAAATGAGATGGCGTCACATTCGAGAATTGCACTCAATTGGGTGCGTGGACACGGGGTCAACCAAGGCAATAACACTGCCGATGAGTTAGCAAGGCACGGTACTACCCTACAGGACGCTGACATAGATTGGTTCTGTGGTCTACCCCTGAATGCCTGTAAGAAGCGTATTGAAATCGCATTTTATGACATGGCACAACACAGATGGGAAATCGAACCCACATGTCATATTACAAGGATGATATGGCCCAGGCTTGACGCAGCTAGATCATCTTTCCTTTTGCATCTCTCGAGATCACATCTGAGAAATGTAGTATCAGCAGTCTCAGGACACTGCAGATTTGGTATTCATGCCAACAGACTGGGAATCCAGTCATATGATTTTTGCAGAAGCTGTAACAACGAGGACGAGGAGGAATCTATCTTCCATCTCTTCTGTTCATGCCCTGCCCTGGAAAACCTCCGATCGCGTTATCTGGGACAAGGTTTTCTCGATAGCCTCACCGATTTATCGATCAGCAGCATTAATGGCATTAACTCATTCGTGAGGGAATGCGGATGGTTCCGGGAATAGAACTCCAACACGTGGACTCTTTTGATGTCTATACAGCGACAGATTCTTCTACATTTTCTGTATGCAACTACAAATACTATTATCTCGCTAGACTACTTCTGTGCATTATCTTTGAACTATTGTTTACTCTTTTTTCTCTAACTCTAAACTTTCAATCCTATCCCCCTTCTTCTCCCTTCTCCTGCATCCTTCCGTATCCCCTTTTCTCTTCTTCTTACAGGTAACACAAAGGGACCTCTCAGGACCCAAGTGAGCCGAAATCTAGTTTTATTGGCGGCAACCTGAAGAACCTAACCTAACCTACACTATTTTAATTCATTTCATGGACATTACAGTTCGACAATGCCCCTATTCACACCGCAGGAGCGTGAAACTAGGAATTCGAAGTCAAAATTTTACCACTTAGCAGTGGTTATCATACTCTCTCGACCTTAATATAATAGAAAATGTATGGAAATTGCTGTCACGTAATGTTTATGAGTCGGACAGATAATACGAGCACAAAAATTCATTATCTGAAGATATTAAAAAAAGTTGGAGCAAACATTCTTAATTACAAGTTGAAAATCTTTATATTTGTTTAGGTTAAATTAAATAATAAAGGCTATTCTTATTATTAATAATTTCCGAATAATATAACAAAACAAAAAGAACCATATTAATTAATATCTGGTTGTTTTATTGAATAAATAATGTTGAACCTATTCAGATGAAACAAAAAAAAAAAAAAATAATAATAACTAAAAAATCCTCTTTTTGGAAAAAAATCATTAAAAATCGGAATTAGTTATTACTTAAATTAATTTTTCTTGTAGATATCTTAGAAATCAGGACTTTAAAATTTATTGTGAAAAAAATATTAATTTTCATTATTATTTTAAAAATAACAATAGGTTTAATGCAACGAAAATCTTGAACCTATTCAGTTGAAATGCAGTGTAAATCGCAATTTCTTGATTTTCTGCATTATTTTTCCGTTCACTATAAAAATTGCCTTCATTTACAGTTTGATTTATTAATTTAAAGCTTTTAGTTCAAAAGTTACAACAAAAAGTCTAAATAAAGCCCATTTTCACTGAAAAACAAAAATTGTTTTTCGACATACAGAGAAAAATATTAGATCGAAGACAGCAGAGCTAGGAATCTTTTGACGATTATTACAGCGCGGTTATAAAACTAAGAAATCAACTACGAAGTCCAATAGGATAAAGGGATCTGGTAAACATTATGAGAGGTAATTTTAAAGCACCAATGGCTCAGCTGAAGTTCTCTGTACAGAATGTCGACGAGCCGAAAATTTATTAAATAACCAGCGTCAATTTAATGCTAGGGTTCCAGCTAGAACAGCGCACGAATTGGACTGTGTACTGCAGACGAGAAAACACGGTAACACCACGCTGTCCAGTGTGTCAGGGAAACCGGACTTCGAACGTGTCTTACCCAGGGATGAAGGCGCTTTCTCCGAATCAACATCCCAAGTCAACCTAATAAATTCGGACACAGAAACTATAGAGGTGAAGCGAATAGATGAACAGCAATCATTCCCGGTAATGACGTCACCAAAAATAATCATTTATTTTATTCACAGCATTACCAGCTTTAATATAAAGATGATAAACTGAAACAATTTTGATGTTTTCATTTATTAAATCATATTTTAATCCACATCTTTTGGTGTATCACTTATGTCAATCTTATACACCGTTCCTGAGTTATAAGGAAATATACTAGAGTAATGGCCTTACTACGGGCGAAATATTAGACACGCCCATAAAAAAATCCAGACCTGATGAAAAAAATAACGAAAGCAGATTCGTGTTTAGCACATCAAAATACATCAAGTTCAACTATTGGTCTATGGTGGAGGATTTTTTTGTCGACCAGTGTTATCTGTTAATATTTTTAGTAAATTTGACTAAAATTCTTCAATTTGAATAAATATTTTCAAATTAACTAAAGGCTTGTAGAATTGAACAAAATTCTTCAAAATAAGTTTCAACGTCTTTTTTAAGATTGTATTTATGTTGAGGTTAATAAACAAATAAAACTACAGTTTTTGATAATATGTTAAAAATATAAAAATATATATTTCTTATAATTGTATTATTTATTTAGTTTCTACTAGAAATTGTTGACTATACTATATATGTAAATGAACGATATATATAAAATTTGATAAAATATGCTAATACATAAACTAATTTACTTTAACTAAATTTAATTAAAATGGAGTAGTAAAAATAAATAAAAATTTTTCAATATGATTAAAAAATTTTGTCAATTTTATAAAGACATGTAAATTGAAGAAAATTTGTTAAAATTAAGAATTTTATTTTAGTAAAATTAAATAAAATTGTTCAATTTGCCGAAATTTCTTCAAATAATATTGAATAAATTTCGTTAATTTAAATAATTTTTAGTTAAATTGAAGAAAAATATATAGAACTGAAGAAGTTTCTTCAATACAGAAAACGCATATTGAAGAAGATCAGTTGAACGACTAATAATAAAGCTTGTGTACGTGTGTTTGTGTTAAATCAGATATACTCCAAGAACAAGCAAGTAAAAAATTTAATTTATGTGCAAATTCATGAATGGCACAAAATGCAACCAACTAAAGCACTGTTATATTTTTCACGGTAACGTTAAACATTTAAAATTTTTAATATTTAAGGTATATTTACTTTGTTTATAAATTATTTCGATAGCGAATATAAACAAATTAAATTAATCAACTGCTAGACCACGGTCATCATCATCTCAAGGAGCCGTTTTGGATTATGAAAAACTTCACGACAAAAACTTCCTTGGAAAACCTGAAAACAAACCTACTACAAGTGATTACAAACGATTTCCAAATGTAGGTAAATATTTTTTTACTATGTATATATACAGTAGGGCCTCGATTATCCGTCATTCGATTAACCGGCAACG